>OV743331.1:7500000-10000000 GCA_928268935.1 Lasiommata megera | reverse complement strand
TTATTTTTTGTGATTTTGGTAAATTTGTAGTTGGTCTAAATACGAAAAACTAAAAACAATTATGTATTTTTGAACATGTATTTAAACTAGGCGATCTATATATTCATTGTTTAAAATACCTACGAATGTAATATGGTGACAATATAAAAAATTCAAAATTCAAAAATAATTTACATAGTAGTGATTTGACTAACTACATTCGTCAACTTAAAACTAAAGCTATGAGGGACCCAAACGCGCCCCGGTCTAAGAAGAAGCCCAAACAAACTTGGCTATGTCAATTTTCTTTTTGTTCTCACCATCTCACATTTCACTTAAAATTATTAAGAGCTATCTTATTAGAGCAATATTTCATACCCATGCTTGTTTATCATTTACATAATCCTTTACACTATAGTAGGACTTTTCTACAAGCTATAACTATATTTATCATAATAATGAGATTTATATTAAAAACATATTATTTAAGCCACGTAGAGCCTAGAAGCTTAGAATATGATAGCTGACCATTCGAGTCACTGCTTACTTTCCCCGTTATTAGCTGTCTAAGTTGTAATATTACTAATAATTGTCAGTGTTAAATAATACTGCAATCAAATGGTCTTGACCACTTTATTATATTTATTACCAGGGTGGAGAGAATTCAGAATCCACTGTCCCTTAATTCTGCCCTTAGGTTATCTATATATATAAAAGCGAAAGGTCACTTACATACTTACATACTGACTTACTTACATACTGATTAAACACGAGATCTCAAAAACTATTATACGTATAAAGCTATAATTTAGCAAGTAGGTAGTTGATAGTTAAGAGATGTCAACTAAGAAAGGATATTTGGAAATTCCACCCCTAAGAGGGTAAAAGGGGGGTTGGAAGTTTGTATGAAATTTCTTTGTTTTTAGAGTTAGAGACACAAAAATTTGCATTAAGATTAATAATAATAAATCAAAAACAAGTACATCAATTTTTTTTTTTTAAATATTACCTGTCAAGGGTGGTAAAATAGGGGATGATAGTTTTTGCTTATTCTTTTAAATAGGGGTTTGAAGTTTGTATGAAAGTCCTATGTTTTTTAATTTAGATATACGAAAATCGGCAATTTGACATTTGCCTGTAGCTTACTTTCTCAAGCAGGGCATTGGCCGCACGGGTAACCTCAATCTCAAGTAAAATCAGCAATTCTACGCAGACGAAGTCGCGGGCAACAGCTAGTATACAATATAATGATTTTCAGTGTGAATTAATTATTTAATACGTGAAAATTATATGTATAAGACTAGGCATTCTGGTAGAAATATGTAAAACATGGGCTTTAAATTCAAAATAACTGACATACGTTTGTCTACTCATGGATATTAAAACTATTCTAATGAAGTTGAAAAATTTTAATCAGCAACGTATATTCTGTGTTATTTTTCTTTACTAAATAGTTTCTGTACTTTTCTGTGGTGCAGGTACAAAAAAAGTGTTTTCTTTCTTTCGATCATTCATTTATTGTTTCATTCATTCAACTTAGTAGCTCATTTACCAGTGAATTTCAACTCATTTACTCCTTAATTATGTTTCTTAAATCATTTCAATATTATTAATTCTATATGGTCCTGCCTCTATTATATCCTTCTAATAATACTCTTAGGTGATTCTATGATGAATAATCATTGTTATTGTCAACCCATTGGCTTCGGCCGTGGCTAGTTACCACCCTACCGGCAAAGCTGTGTCGCCAAGTGATTTAGCATTCCGACACGACGTCGTGTAGAAACTACTTAGAGTAGACTAAGTATCATCATCATCATCATCATCATTTCAACCGATAGACGTCCACTGCTGGACATAGGTCTTTTGTAAGGAGTTCCAATGGCCACGGTCTTGGGCCGCTTGTATCCAGCGGCTCCCTGCTACTAACCTGCGACTAGTATAGGTTCACCATACCCCTAACAGGTTAGCCTGATACCATCTTGGACCGCATCATCACTTACCACCAGGTTAGATGCAGTCAAGGGCTAACTTTTGTGTAAAAAAAAGTTGCCTGTGGCGAAGGACTATAACTTCGAAGTATCAATACTATTGCACCCGGCTATAGTGGCTGCTTTCACTGCATCTATAAGTACAACGCCTAGGCAATGCTCGTTATTAGATATTAATTATTAATTATCTGCAATAATTGCTTTTGAACATGTCGCGTAACTGATATCCGATAAGTTGGCTGATTAAATACATATCATCATCATCATCATGATCAACCCATTACCGGCTCACTACAGAGCACGGGTCTCGTCCCAATATGAAAGGGTTTGGCCATAGTCCACCACGCTGGCCATGTGCGGATTGGCGGACTTCACGCGCCTTTGGGAACATTATGGAGAACCGTTGAAGCAAGTGATATTTTAATTTTTTTAAAACGCACATAACTCCGACAATTTAGAGGTGCGTGCCCGGATTGGAACAGCCGACCTCTGATTGATAACCACTAGGCTATCACCGCTTTAAAATAAATATATTTATTAAATATATATGTTAAATTATATTTATCGCGGACAAAGAAGAAGAAATAAGAGTCAACTAAATTGACCACATCCGTGGCGCAGCGCGCGAGCTGTCGCATTATAAAGTTGGAGGTCCTGGGTTTGATTCCCGGCTCGAGTCTGGTCTAGTGGGAGGCGTCAGCCTTGGCTAGTTACCAACCAACCGAAAAAGACGTGTCGCCAAGCGATTTAGCGATAACCGTAGAAACCGACTAGGATTATAAGTTGACTATACCCCTAACAGGTTAGCCCTCTACCATCTTAGACTGCATCACTTACCATCAGATGAGATAGACGTAATGGGTTAAATTGTAGTCTATTAAAAAAAATGTTAAGTGATTACTGTTTTACAGGAGCCATGGTAAGATATTCTGCCTTACCAATAGGAAGTACTTCCTCCGAGTAAGTGTCGACTCTTGTATCTTGGGAGGTCGTATATATAACTTTGATAGCGCGATGCAGGATTCACTTGTATACTTATGACGGTTTTTTTAGATTTGGAAAACATCACGCATAATCATCTGCAACATAATCGTTAAAGAGCAACGTTAAGAGAATGCGTTGAATCATCTTTTTAATCAAATTCAAAACAAATTCAAAATAATTTTTATTCAAGTAGTCCTTTAAAAGGCATTTTTGACGCGTCAATTATTTACATAGTAGTGGTTTGATGGTGATAACTACATTCGTAAACTTAAAACTAAAGCTATGAGAGTTCCAAACGCGCCCCGGTCTAAGAAGAAGCCCGTAACAAACTCAGCCGTTTTTTTTGTTATCACCATCTCACATATTCAATAATAAATTATAGTACCTATGGTGATAGAGCAATCGTTTTCTACGCAGTATCATATCATTTATCAGTAGGGTTGTACCGTCCGATCCCCCCGTTATCCCAAACGTCGTCTAAGCCGAGGTTCGGCCTCACAGGAGGCGCCCTTAGGCAGACGTTCGATTAGTTTCTTCGAGCCCTAGGGCACAAAATTTCTTCTGTTACGCTGTCGCAACCAATAGGGTTAGCAAAGCTAATAGATAGTCCGAATAAAAATGTAAGGTAGTATGCCAACGATCCCAATACCGAAATTGACCACTACAGTGACGTCTATACATCAATACCTTATTACCAAACAAACAGACTTTCGTATTTCTAATTTAATTAGCACTTAATTAACTATGCATCTTAGCCACACGAAATTATGATACAAAAATTCGTAGCCCCAGCTGCACAGCCCCAAAAGTGTCAAGATCAAGATCGGCCGTTCACCCAAACCGTCAGGTTTCCGCGTTTACATCGTTACCAGCTCTGTTACTTAATTGCATACATGCGTATTGCCATAAAGAATTTCGTTATGATTCACTTGGCCTTATTTACGGCCACTAAAGTCTTACCGGTTAAGCGGTGACAGCCCAGTGGTTAGTGCGTCAGCCTCCTAATCAGAGGTCGGCGGTTCGAATACGGGCACCTACAACATTTCGGAATTATGTGCGTTTAAAAAATAAATTAAAATATCACTTGCTTCAACGGTGAAGGAAAACATCGTGAGGAAACCTGCACGCCTGAGAGTTCTCCATAATGTTCTCAAAGGCGTGTGAAGTCTACCAATCCGCACATGGTCAGCGTGGTGGACTATGTCCAAACCCTTCTCATATTGAGAGGAGACCCGTGCTCTGTAGTGAGCCGGTAATGGGTTGATCATGATGATGATGAAAGTCTTACCTACTACTAATTGTTGAAGGTACACTAGAAGTAAGTACGATTTTTATGCTTTTGTTTGCTTTACCAAACAGATTTATAATAAACTAGTCGATGCCCGCGACTTAGATTAGAGGTTATTAAAACTCCTATGGAATAAGCTACCAATTCAAGGAAAATTTCTGTGGCAACTGAAACTATAGCTATAGTTCAATGACGTGAAATTAAGTTTTTTTATAGCCCGCGGGAAATGTGACGGGATAAAAAGTTTTCTCCACCGATTTTCAGCTAAATCGGTTCAGGCGTTCTTGAGATATAAATAGTGTAACTAACACGATTTTCTTTTATATACCTATATATAAGATGTAAGATAGATATACTACTGTATATCTATATCTACACTAATCCATCTAGATAGAAATTAGTGTACCTGTGACATTTTTTTAAATATTAAAGTTTATAATTAACCGAGTTTTGGAAATTCATGTCATTTAAATAATTAAATTTTATTTAAATATTTATCCACGTATTTTAGTTTTTCGCAAATCTAAAACGAACCATAAAGTTTTCTGTCGTAAAACGTAGCCTATGAGTTAATCCTGTGTATAATTTATTTTCAATTTAAATTTCAGTCAAATTGGTTGAATAGTTTTTGCTTGAAAGAGTAATAAACATCCGTAAATAAAACGTTCGCATTTATAATATTAGTAAGGATTATAAATTCAATAAGTTCTTGTAACAGTTTCAATATTTATTTTATCCGATATCGTAACTAATTTCTCGAATAGCGATCATAGTGTCGAGGAAAAATTGAAAAAAAAAAAAAAAACGTGTACTTACAATAAAATATTTTGCACTATACCTATTTACTTAGTAAAAGTTTCCGAGCGTAAAGTTAACAGAACTTGAATGGGCACCTCGATACAAACTTGCCTATCTATCGCAGGAAATTTTATTCACTGTGAAATTGTTTACTTAACGTTTTATGCATTTCTATATTCACTGTGAAATTGCTTATTAATTTTTTTTTTGTTTATTCATTCATCTATAGAGGTTATTTTGACTTTACTCAACCAATGTTAGTGATAATAACAGGCAAACTTATGTCGAATTACGTTGTCTCGTTTTAACTATGTTTTAAGCCAGAGCTAACTCTAAGCTCGCTTTATATATAATTTTTGTCCTTTATACTATACATTTTGAAAAAAAAACGCTGTATCATGGAAGTTTATTTTATACACTACAAAGTTAGCCCTTGACGGCTTCACCTCGTGGTAAGTGATGGTGCAGTCTAGGATAGTAGCCGGCTAACCTGTTAGGTTAGGTTAGGGTATGGTAAACCTACACTCTTAATTGGTTTCTACGCGACATCGCTTGGCGACACGTCTTTATTGGTAGGATGCTAACTAGCAACACCCAAAACTTACCAGACCAGACTTGAGCCGGAAATCGAACCCTCAACTTTATAATGCGACAGCTTACGCGTTGCGCCATAGAGGTCGTCAAAACCTACTTGCTGCATCTATTTGAGCATTCATCGCACATTTCAATAACCTGTTGCGTTTACGAGCCATCATCACACAGTGTTTGTTCTCATTTCCCCCAGCTAAACACCTTTCTTTACGCACACCTACATACATACACATACACTTACAGATGGTAACTCTATATGTATAGGAGTGCGTGTGTGTGCGTGTTTATAGACACGCCTATAGAATGGACCGTGTGACAACGAAATAGTTACACCTTTGGGGAAGTGTAGGAAACAGGCTTTATTAAAATTACTCACTTCTCGTAGACATCCACAGCAGGCCTTGTCCACAAGTCCAAAGTCACTCAGCGCGTTAAGCTATGCTGGGTCAGAATCCGTAACGAGGACATCCGTAGGAGAACCAAAGAAATCGATATAGCCCACCGGATTAGCAAGCTGAAGTGGCAGTGGGTGGGTCATATCTGTCGCAGAACCGACGGCCGTTGGGCTGACGTGTATGGAATGGATACCGTGTACCGGTAAGCCCAGCTTAGGACAACCTGAAAAGGATCGCTGGTAGCGGGTGGATGAGGAAGGCGAAGGACCATTTGTGGTGGCGCCCACAAAGGGCTATGTCCAGCAGGCTGACTAAGTAAGTAATAAAGGACGTCGGCGCTTGTCAAGCTTGTCTTGTTCCAAACGCGCCCTGATTAGAAGAAGTTCACAACAAACTTTTTTGTTATCACCATCTCACATGTCACTAGAAACTATTTAATAAGATATTACTAGAGCGATATTTCGTACCCAAGCTTGTTTATCATTTACATAATCCTTTATACTATAATAACTACATTCAATTCTACAAGCTTACGTTTTTTAAATTGGGAACATTTGTTCTATCGCTATTTATTATATTAGATTATGAAGATTTTACACATACCAATAAAGTTTCCGTTGATATCTTATTATTATTAGTCATAAGGTTACGGGGTTTTATAATTCATCCTACTAATAAACACATATTTAATTACGCTAGTTACAATTCATTTGTGACGCAGAACTGATAAATTAATCTTGACAAAGATTAATCTATCATAAGGAAGTAACGAACTAAAAAAATATACAATTTTTGATTGTAGATACGAACTTTCTATAATATTTGATATAAGGTCTATGTTTTAGTTATGGGAAAACTTATAGCTTGGTTATCAACGAAATGGGGCGGTGTTTTATTCGCAGTTATCAACCGATGGAAATTCACTGCTGGGTATATTATACGTACTGTATGGGTTATAACACTATCTCGCTATTTCTTAGGGTGTGTTTCATGAGTAAACCAACAATGATAATAAATTTTTATATTGATCTGGCTTCGGCATGGTTAGTTACCGACAAAGACGTGTTGCCTAGCAGTTGAGTGTTTCGGCACGATGCACGATGTCGCGTAGAAACCAATTAGGAGTATGGGCTTACCATACCTCTCATAGGTTATCCCGCTACCATCTTAGATTTCATCATCACGTACACCGGGTGAAATTGCCGTCAAGGGCTAACTTGTAGTGTATAAAAAAAAGCTGTCAATGTCGTCGATCTTTTACCTATTGGGACTAGTCAACGTGTGCCGTATTTTTTTGTCATATTTTATAATGGTAGACGAACAATATCTCATCTCATAACTCACATATCCAGTCGTCAGCCATCCACTCGATTACCGGATTAAATATATTAGTGTATATATGCATTAGGAACCAATGATCCCACCGGAAGCTGTGATAGCCTAGTGGTTAGGACGTCAGCCTACTAATCAGAGGTCGGGGTTTCGAATTATTGGAATTAGTGCATTTATAAGCAATGAAAATATCACTTGCTTCAACGGTGAAGAAAAACATCGCGAGGAAACCTGCACGCCTGAGAGTTCTCCATAATGTTCTCAAAGTGTGAAATCTGCCAAACCGCACTTGGCCACCGTGGTGGACTATGGCCAAACCGTTCTCATATTGAGCGGAGACCCGTGCTCTGTAGTGAGTCGGCAATGGGTTGATTGCATGATGATGATGATATAAGATTGTTTCTGACTGAATGACCAATTAGAAACAATCTGGACTGGAAATGAGGGTGGCGAAACTGGACTCAACTATTTTAGAGACCATTCCGATTCGGAGATCATGTAATTTGTATTTATAAGTTTCATTGTAATTTTATTTTTAACGTAAGTAAAATTTAAAAGTTTCAAGTTAAATATAAAATTATTACGTCACAATTGTCTAACAGCGCATGCGCGGATTACAACAGCGATTGCTAAATTCTCTGAACTAAAGTAAAGTTTTTTTTTTTTTACATCTATATCTCCTAACTGTATATTGAGATTAAATTTGATTGTATTTCTTGTTAGTATGGTTGAATAGTAATGTACTAGAAGTTTTATTATTGTATGTGGGACAATGGGTTTCATGCGTGGGGTTTGAGCTATATCCTTCTTTGACAGACATAACTATTAAAACTAAGAAGGGATTTTTAAAAATTTACCCCCCACGGGAGCATTATGGCGGTTGAAATAGGTGTTATAAAGGTGCTTTTGGAACCCTCACAGTTTTAATTTCGAGTATTGTTATTATCATCTCACAAAACATTTATAGGCCAATTTGAATAAAAATTATGTAAAATGTGAATTTTTATTTTAAATCTGTATATATGTATATATAAATGTGATATATTATATGAACGATATATGCCTGTAATAATAGGTTTATATGAATAAAGCTATTTTTGATTTGTTTTTTGATATATAAATCTGTAAAGCTTGTACTTTTGTAATTTTATAAAGATTGTTGCCTGAATTTCAGAGACTTTTTCTAATTACTCTCAAAACTTAGAAAAAGAAAATGAAGTGTTATTACACAGTAAACGATTTTTTTAAAAATAAATGAAATCGGTCTCTCTACTACGGTCGATTCCAGACCAAGTTGCAACACCCAAACTGGGTATGTGTACACAATATGCAACGGAAAATAAATAAATAAACGCATTGCCAGACCAGCTTTCAGCTTATAGCCCTAAAACTATCGTTTTATATTTATATATCATCCATTCTATATGTTGCGGTCGAGTGCACAAGTGTTCCCGTGACCCAGCCACCAGGCGACGCGTAGGAGCATCGCTGGGTTTTAGTGGGTATTCTGGTCGCCAGTCTGGCCGCCAGGGAGTCCCACATACCCCCTCGGAAGCGGCGCAGTCTTGCCTGCATCGCTTCCGGAGGGGACGCGTAAACGCATTTCCCAGCTGAAAAAAAAAATCCATTTTATATCTAAACAGGCTTAGTTGGCTTATAGAATCGTTAGATTGTGGTGGAACTGTTTACTCAGATAATAAGCCGTTTGCATTTTATTTGTATATCTATACACTAATAGATGCCTGTGTGAGTGAAAGGGGGGGATACGTCACACTTTCCTATTGCTACGCTGTTTGCGAGAGTGTGCGTGTTGCGTATACGCACGCAATGCCAATGCCAAGTTACGAGCGCGGAAAGTTGATTGTAAACTTTTACGTTGATATTACACGAGCGGAAAATTGGCCGGCAGGAAACGATGGTACCGCTCTTTTTTCACCCTCGTCCGGTTAAATGACAGTAGGAAAACTTCTTACGTAATAGGCTGTTGACTGCTTTTCTTTTTTCAAATGTATACGACATTGTTTGTACTGTTCATTTGTGAGGATTGCGTTTAATCATAACTTTTTCTGCTTATTCCGAAATTGCAACGCTTTCTACTAGATGGCGCTAGCAGTCACTATAGATTGGTAAAAGGTTTACAATTTCGGTGTGGGTGGTATGTGTACCCTTGCTTAATTGTCAATGTAGTCACTCCGGAGTGGTTCAAGTTGAGCCGGTTCTGAAATATTTGTATTTAAAATTAATTGAATGAATTGGATCACGCCTTGACAGTTCAGTTCTAACAAAATAGCGGTATTGTATTATATGAAAGGTATTTAAAAAGATTAGATATGCAGGTAAGCTGTGATAGCCTAGTGGTTAGGACGTACCTATGACTTTTCGGAGTTATGTGCGTTTTAAGCAATTAAAGTATCACTTACTTCAACGGCGAAGGAAAACATCGTGAGGAAACCTACACGCCTGAGAGTTCTCCGTAATGTTCTCAAAGGCGTGAAGTCTGCCAATCCGCACATGGCCAGCGTGGTGGACTATGGCCAAACCCTTCTCATATTGAGAGGAGACTTTTGCTCTGTTGTGAGCCAAGAATGGGTTGATCATGATGATGATGATTATTAGATAAATAGTTTACCTATTGTCTACGGCATAGTGGCGTGGGCTAAAAGTCTTTAAATTGTAATAATAAGTATATGATAAATAAACTAACTACTTTATATAGGTACCTACCTAACTGCCTTGGTCTAGTAGTCAACAGGTTCTTGTTTGTAATACACGAACTTCTGGTGTCAGTAGGAAAACTTTTTAGAACACAGGCATATTAATAACTAGTTAAATGCAGTCAAAAGTTTAATTGATGATTGATTTCATTTCTTGATTATAAATTCCGATTTTCACGATTCAAACCATTGCATTAGTTGTGTGGAAGAATATCTGTTTTTATACACTGCAAATTAGCCCTTGACGGCATCTCACCTGATGGTAAGTGATGATGCGTTCCAAGATAGTAACGGGTTAACCTGTACGGTAAACCCATACTCCTAATTGGTTTCTACATGACATAGTGCTGGAACGCTAAATCCCTTTGTTGGTAGAATGGTAACTAGCCACTAGCCACGGCCGAAGCCTCCCATCAGACCAGACTCGAGCCGAGAATCGAACCCAGGACCTCTAAGTTTATAATGCGACGGAGGTCGTTGTTTAATTTCCTTTTTTGTGTTCTCTACTTTTGTGTGGCAATTAAAGTCAAACAAAACTGACTACAAATTAGCTGCAACCATTTTTCGGACTGTCTATTAGCTGTACTAACCCTATTGGTTGCCACAGCGTAACCGGGCTTGCTGCAACCATGATATTCACTCAACTATTATAACAATATTATCAAGAAAGTATTGCGGGGTATGAAGTCATTTAGCAGTCCCACTTTTCTCGGGTTTCTCTTAGTGAAAGGGCCGAAGCACTAGAAGGTTCTTTGCCCATGCCTTAACCGGAATTGTAGGCCGTCTAAATACTATTAAATAGACATTTAACTACTTAGAAGCTTACTAAGTACCTTCTTAGTTTCGATAAAGTTCAAAGTTTATATAAAACGTAGGCTTGTAGAAAAGTCCTACTATAGTGCAAAGGATTATGTAAATGATAAACAAGCATGGGTATGAAAAATTGCTCTAATAAGATAGCTCTTAACATAATTTTAGGTTGCATGTGAGATTGTGATAACAAAAACAAAATTTACCTGGCTAAGTTTGTTGTGGACTTCTTTTTAGACCGGGGCGCATTTGGAACCCTCAAGTTGAAAGAACCCTTAGTTTTAAGTTTACGAATGTAATTATCACCATCAAATCACTACTATGTAAATTACTATAATATATAATTAATATATATAATTATTGCATTTTTAAGGACTATTTGAATAAAGATTATTTGAATTTGAATTTGATAATAACCATACATTTTAGAAGAACCTTAAGAATAAAGCAGCATTTGGTCGAAAGATAGATAGTTTAATACAACTGTCAAATGGACTTCTATCGGTTCTTTAGTTCTTGATTTGGTTCATGTTCCGGTTTCCTGTTCGTCAATATGTCAAACACTATATTCAGAATAAACGTATCGCCAATTTATAAGCTTTTACGTATTAAATAAGTATCACAGATCATAACAATAGAAATGAATCAATATGTTAACTATATTTTAACAAACCATTCTTTTTTATTCGTAAAAAACATTACGGAATACAGAAACAAAATATCTAGCTGCTAATAAGTGCCCCGACTCGGAGTCCAGGGATATTGAAAGAAAGAAGGAAAAAGATTGATTGATTGACAATCGAAAATGCCAACGACTAGACCGACAAAGCAGTAGGTAAAGCAAGTTGGTGGCTTATACCTAACAATCTAAATAAATAGCAGGCCAATGAGGATCATTCCTACTAATCTAAATAAATAATAGGCTAATCAGTCCCATTCCTACAAAGCTAAACAAATAATACGTCAGTGAGGCGAGTATAGGAATAATCTTACCTATCTACATAAATTATAAGCCATTAAAGCTTATTCCTTCCAATCTAAATAAAGAATACGTCAATTAGGCTTATTCCTACTTATCTAAATAAATTATAAGCTATTAAGGCTTATTCCTACCAATCTAAATAAATAATAGACTAATCAGCCCCATTCCTATAAAGCTAAATAAAGAATACGTCATTGAGGCGAGTATAGGAATAATCTTACCTATCTACATAAATTATAGGTCATTATGTCTCATTCCTTCCAATCTAAATAAATTAAAGGCCCAATGAGCCTTATTTCTAATAATATAAAGAAATGAGGCAACACTAGCCTTATTCCTATGAATCTAAATAAAGAAGACGTCAATTAGGCTTATTCCTACTTATCTAAATAAATTATAAGCCATTAAGGCTTATTCCTTCCAATCTAAATAAATTAAAGGCCAATTGAGTCTTATTTTGAAGAATATAACGAAATTAGAGGCAAATCAGCCTCATTCCTATAAATCTAAATAAAAAATACGTCTATGAGGCTTATTCCTACCTATCTAAATAAACTACAGACCAAGAAGATATATTGGAACAATATAAAGAAATGAGCCTCATTCGAAGCCACTTGCAAACTACGCGGCGGGCGAGATGGAAGGGGACCTAGACCTTTCTCTCAAGTTCTGGGTCACAACGGTCTACTTACGTAAGATTTGTATTGTTTTTTACGTTTGGCAATGATTGCATTTGTATGGCTCACTCATCTTATAGATGGACTAAGTAAATTCTAAAAAGTTTTCATTGTAGGTACATAGTAAAAACTAAAATACAGGTGGCTGGTGGTGGTGGTTATACCTTGAACCGATCTCCCCCAGAGCAACCCTTGACTGAAGAATCAGAATACGAATAACTGAACAGGGAAATTGGCTTTTATCATCATCACCATCATGATCAACCCATTACCGGCTCACTACAGAGCACGGGTCTCCTCTCAATATGAGAAGGGTTTGGCCATAGTCCACCACGCTGGCCATGTGCGGATTGGCAGACTTCACACGACTTTGAGAATATTATGGAGAACTCTCCGGCGAGCAGGTTTCCTCACGATGTTTTTCTTCACCGTTGAAGCAAGTGATATTTTAAATTTTTAAAAACGTACATAACTCCGAAAAGTTAGAGGTGCGTGCCCGACCTCTGATTAGGAGGCTGACGCCCTAGCCACTAGACTATCACCGCTTGGCTTTTATATATAACATTATCTTTAGCCAAGACCATCCATAAGAAAAGATCCTTGAAAAGTGATCGCTGGCGTTTGCACTCCAGATAATGAGTTATGTGCGTTTTTAGCAATTAAAATATCACTTGCTTCAAAGGTGATAGAAAACATCGTGAGGAAACCAGCACGCCTGAGAGTTCTCTGTAATGTTCTCAAACTAGACTATGGCCATAATCTTCACATATTGAGAGGAGATCCGTGCTTTGTTGTAAGCCGGCAATGGGTTGATTATGATGATGATGATGATGATTCTATTTGAAAAGGAAAGAATAAGTTATTATACTCGTACCTATTATAATAATTAAATGTACATTTCTGATAATAATAACATAACATAGGTACTTACCGAGTTCCTTTTCAGATTACCCTCGGTAGTATATTGAAACAGTTTTGATGTCTCTGCGATAGACTGTCATAAATAATCTACAGAGGCAGGGATAGGCTACAGCTTAAAATTAAAAAAAAACCTTATAAAAATGTATCGCTATTAATTATTATACTTATGGAAAATATACATCGGACATTTGTGAAACATAATGGTATCCGTTTAACCTAGATAATTATATCTATGACCTATCGCTTACCGCGTGAAAGCGAGCCCTAAACAGGCTTTCCCTTCACAAACTGCTGGCATGGGCTAGGGGTGCCAACAAGGAAAAACTGAATTAATTAACTAAACTGAATACCATGGTTTTGCGAATTAACGACAAAATTGCAGAACTAAGTGTGAAACTAAAGGTATAATTGCTATTCTATTAATATTCAAGACGATTAAAAATGCCATAAGTTTAAAATTTACAGGAAACTTAAATACCTTTTGGTAGCCCTAATGTTTTACGTGTGAATATAGTGCAAAATTCGAGTAATATTGCAAAATTTGCTCTGCATTTAATAATTAATAATTCGATATGTCAGACATCTTCAAAGTACCTAGCGTGAAACTGCAAATTTTGAATATAACAAATAAGAGAATTACGTGTATTAGTTATAAAAGTTATAGCGCCATCTCTATAATTCTATCAGTAGTATTTAGTAAACTTTAGCAATATAGTTGAAACAGCGCCACCTATTCCATTGTATTGGAACTCATTAAGAAAAATTTCCATATTATAAAATGTTTCTTTTAAATTACCTAATGAAATTGTATAACTATACCTACGAGTTAACTCAAGTTGATTTAATCATCAAATATAGCATCAAATAATATATTCATAAATAATTATGTTTATTTTTTACTGGCAATCTATGCCAAATGCAGTTCAAGGAACCAATTTTTTGGACTGGTCACCCAGTAGGTCAATCAAGGAAGTGCAGGGATTCTGCTGGCCAAATTATTGTTTTCTATTTTAATTTTTCAATGAAATGCAATTAGTTAAATTGTTCAGCCCCTTGGCGAGATGATACCGAGATGAATGTGTGGATGTGTGGTGCGAGGGAATATAATATTCGCAGGACAAAAAAAAACAGGTGTGACAGCAAGAAAATACCGCATAGAAGACCTGTATCGAAAAAATTAAATTGGTTCTTTAATTAAAAATTTACGCTCAGTAGATTTTTCGGCGCTTTATGTGAGCTACGTGAAATTATTTTTAGTGTTTAATTGAGCGATTCTCAATAAGAATAAAATAATTTAATGTTCGTAACATTTGACCCACTTTACTAAAGCCTTGTAGGTTGACCTATTGGAAGTGAATGACTAAGCGAGATGTTATTTTTAGGATGAATCTTTGCAGATAATTAAATATTTATAGATGACTTTCGCAGTGCAAAATTACAGTTAATATGGATATTATTATTTTGCTGATTGAAGTATGGTGAGTCCCTTTGTTTAGCTGACAAAAATTGATACTATTATAAGATCGTAGACCTTTAGTTGTCGGTATTTAGTATGATATTTAACAATACGTTAATATTACTATTTTTTTATATTTACCAAGTGTTATTATAAAAATTCTGATTTGTTCATAGCATTTATTTATAATTATAAAAAATGTTTAGTTCAATATTATGTAAATTATTAGGCAGAACATTTTCTGTTAAGTAAGTCAAAAAAGTATTGAGTAATTTTCGGTTTCTACAAACAGTTTTTTTTGCTTTCATTTTTGGTATCTAACAAGTAAACAACTTGGTTGTAGAGTTTTGTTATTGGTCTTACACATACAGTACTCACTAATCAATATATTTTTATATATATGGTATAGTTTTTAATTGATGAAATGAGTCTTATTAAATGAAATGAATTAAATATGTGATTTTACACTGATATCTAATGTATTCTTTAAATTAACATAAATAAGTATAAAGCATCTATTAAAAGCCATAATTTGTTACTTGAAGCTGATTACTTGTTTCTTATTTTATTAAATTGTTTGTATATCATAAAACAAACATAACTGCATTAATTGCTCTCTGGATAACTTAGTGACCAAGCTAGCCTAACCTAGACAAACAATGTTTAGTGCTCATCATCATCATCATGATCTACCCATTACTGGCTTACTATAGAGCACGGGTCTCCACTAAATATGAGAAGGGTTTGGCCATAGTCCATCACGCTGGCCACGTGCGGATTGGGAGAGTTCACAAGCCTCTAAGAACATTATAAACTCTCAGGCTTGCAGGTTTCCTCATAATGTTTTCCTTTGCTGTTGAAGCAAGTGATATTCTCATTGTTTAAAAACGCACATAACTCCGAAAAGTTAGAGGTGCGTGCCTGGATTCGAACCGCCGACCTCTGATTAGAGGCTGACGACCTAACCACTGGGCTATCATCGCTTCAGCCTAAACTAGACAAACAATGTTTAGTGATCGTTAAGTTGGAATCCATAAATCATCATTGAAAACATATACTTTAGGTGGCTGACATTTAGGCATTGAGAAGTATTGAGAGCTATATAGCTATAATAATAATAATATGTATAAATATGTATAAATATGTATTTATGTAATGTGTATGTAGGTTTATTTATATTTATCTATTTAAGTTTATTATATCTCTTTTGGTTTTATATGTATTTATTTTGCACACAGGCGTGAGAGGTAGTTTGTAGTGATAATAACATATATAATTTTGATAGATACACTTTTCATTACTTTGTTTTCAGGTGCAACAAATAAATGAGAATTCCTAACACAAAAATAAACAAATATCAAAAAAAACATAAGAAATGTAAATATCAAAAGCAAAAGAGAAGCATGTATGGAACAATTATCAAGGGATCAATTTATCAATAGACATCCTTTTATAAATAGTAATTTCTGCATTACTGAAAACAAACCATTGGAACATGTTTAGTGTAAACAAATTTTTAAAGTATCGTTACAATTCCTAAATTAGTAAAATTAACATAAAAAAGACTATTACAACAGTCTTCAGAATATGTTTATTGTAATAAATTTTTTAACTTCTCATAAAAATTGCTGAATTTGATAAGTAAGATAATTAGCATAGTATGGATACAAAAATTGTTACAAGAATGGAATGCTTAGTTTGTTTTGTATGAAAATGCGCTATAGTATTATAGCATGGAGAGTTTGCGAGAGAGAATATAATTTTGAGACTATAGCGGGGTGTATGAGGGCCTTATGCCCTAAGACGGGACATAGTCAGTAATGAAGAAGCAAAATGTACGCACTCTATCGTTAATTGTGTGCACATTCACTTATCTACTGGTTGGTGCGGCTGTGTTTGACGCCCTAGAGTCTACCACTGAGAGGAACAGATTCGAAGTATTACAAGGTAAGCTTTCAACTGTAATTTTTTGCTTTGAATAGTGCTTTTCTTGCAGAACCTAGACAGGTAGTAATACTCAATTGCAATTAGGCAACTGTGAGCCGGCATATATAAAGAATGACTACTTATTACCTTACACTAGCTCTAACGTTTTGCAGTTTTATATCATTTACTTTCACATTGTGAGGAAACCATACATGATAATTCTCTGTAATTTTCTTGAAGGTACATGGGTATTAATTTGCTATTAGCCAGTATGAGAGACTATAGCCAAAAATTTTTCTTACTGAGTGGAGATTTATGCCTTGTAGTGTGCCAATAATAGGTTGAATATGTTGATGAAAATCAGTTTTGTCCACTCGCATGTCTCCAACACCATGTTAAGCCATTGATATTAATCTAAGACTGGGATCTATAGACTGTACTTGACTTTACCCAGCTATGGTTAGTGTTAAAATGAGACAAGACTAATTTTGGACACATAGCGTCGTCTCATTTTAACTGTTAGTTAACAGTGAATAAGTGAATGAAGTAAGTAAGTAAGACTCAATTTGGAGCCTTTTTGCTACATAGTAATCTCTTCCGCATTAGTCATTAGAGTTAATATCAGCTTTCTTTTGGGGGACCCAGTTCGACCCCCCACATGCACTTTTTTTAATTAATGCATTTGGGGCTGCATTGAAGCATGCTTGTGGGAGTTCCATTATGAGCCACGCCTTAAAGTTTCACAACCCACCGATTACCCATTTTAATGCCCTTTGTAATGGGTTATAAAGTAATAAAGGATATTAGGTTTATTGTGAATTACTAACACCTGGATCTATGTAATTTTATGTGTGAACGGGGGGGATTATAGTCATGTTTTGGACTCCAACTTTCTCTTGTATATTTTGCAGCAATTGAAGGCATGATAAAGGAAAAATACAATATAACGGAGGAAGATTTCCGCGTGATGGAGACAGTGGTGCTGAAGTCTGAGCCGCATAAAGCTGGCCAGCAGTGGAAGTTCACTGGAGCCTTCTACTATGCCACCACAGTGCTTACCACTATTGGTAGGTAGAACAAGTACTCTATCTTTTTTTTTTACACAAGTTAGCTCTTGACGGCTATCTCACCTGGTGGTAAGTGATGATGCTATCTAGGATATGCGTAGCGGGGTATATAGGTAGCGGGCTAACCTGTTAGGAGTATGGTAAACCCAAGTTCCTAATTGGTTTCTACGCGACATCGTGCCGGAACGCTAAATCGCTTGACACGTCTTTGTCGGTAGGGTGGTACGCCTGCCACCAGACCAGACTCGAGCCGGAAATCGAACGCAGGACTTCCAACTCGACAGCGCACGTATTGCGAGGTCGTCAATCTTATTCCATTACAATAGTCTTTCACTGCAATTTCAACGTGTGTTAAGTGCAGTTAAGTTATGTTGCAGTCTAAGATGGCCCTATTTCCTGTTTTATTGAACTAACTCCTAATTGGTTTCTACATCAAACCAGAACACTAGCTTGGCAGCACGTCTTTGTCGTTTAGGTGGTAAATAGTCTTCGACCAAAGAAACAAGAGACATGAAAAAAGAATAGTCGGCCGCTATGGTCTAGAAGTCAATATAGTTTCATATTGACTTCTAGAACATAGCGACCAACATAGCGCCGAGGAAGTCATCAAATTCGTCGTAGACTACTGCTCAAACCTGAAATAAAGCAATTGATGGCCTAGTAATATTAAGCATGCTCAGCAACTGTTCAATTTTCTTCGTTCCTCAACTTTCTACCATCGAAAGGGTCTACACCGTTGCTTGGTTGAAATCCCATCGACTTCATCCTGTCCTTTCTATGACGCACTGCAAAGATTTGCAATGACCTTCAGGCCTCCTTCCTCGATACCTATAATTTGGGTACCTTAAAATCAAGAGCGCATTTTCTTAGCAAGTGCTGATCTGCAGCTTAAAACAACTGAGATCAGGGATCAGCGATTTTAAACTACAGGAAGCCATAAAATACCCAATTTAAGAAATAAAGGTTTAATTCTTATTTAAACTTTCTGTACTTTGGCATCGAAGAAAACATATGTCCTTTTAAATATCTAAAGTTGTATTTTATTTGTCTTATTTCGCGATTTTGTAAATGAAATATCGTGTGCCGTTTATTTAGACCATCAATATTTCTTTACTTTTCTCGCTTGAAGTCAACATCTCCTGAGGATGATCCGGTGTCGGGTCGAAACGTGCGTAGAGGTTCTAGTGGAAGGTTTTGTGTGGTGTTATATTATACAAATCTCCCGGTTGTCGGCGGAATATAGCAAATTATATTTGCTGTTTATTGTTCATCAATATATCGTTCGATACACGTTCACTTCTGGACATAGGTCTTTTTTAGGGAGTTCCACACCCCGAATGTCGCTAGCTGTTCATTTAGTCCAAGATTGACCAAAGTTGCGCTGTGAGGTCGCTATTCAAGCCAATGTCATCGGTTCCTGGAGCTATGTGCCCCGCTCACTGACAATTCAGATTCGCAATTCGTTGACCTGTGTCGGTGAATCTAGTTCTTCAAGGGATCTCTTTATATTTGAATTAATCTCGCCTTCTTCTTCTTTAAAAAATTGCTTTACTTTGACATTCATATCATTGGATAGAAGCAAATGCTTCTGCAACTTTGGGATGTCCGTGATATGCATTGACAATAATATTGTATTTACTTGAATTGTATGTTTATTGGGTAAGTTTGTTGTGGGCTTCTTCTTAGACCTGGGCACGATTTGAAGCTTTAGTTTTAAGTTGGCGAATGTAGTTATCACCATCACTTCACGAATAGAAAAATGTGATGTATATGAACGATTCATAGATGTCTGTAATAGGTTTTATAAATAAAGCTTGATTTGATTTGTATTTGGTGTATTAACTTAGGGAATTGCGAGATGTAACAAAACATTTTGTTTTCAGGATATGGTCATTCAACCCCAGCTACGATCGGTGGGAAATTGTTCACTATGTTTTATGCGATCGTTGGGATTCCATTAGGGCTTATAATGTTCCAAAGTATTGGCGAAAGGGTTAATCGACTTAGCAGGTGAACTGTTGTGCCTAATATAGTCTATCCTTTCATGTTCGTCTCAGGTTTCAGGTCATTCTGATTCCTGTCTAGTTTTTTATTTTCTCTTCGTTAATTAGAAACTGTCAATTTTCTTGTAATTATGCAATCGTTACTTTTTTTTTATGTTCGCCTTATAAATGAGAATTATGGTATTGTTTTTTTTCCTAGGTTTCGTAGTGTTTTATGTTCTTTTGTTATATTATGATTTTATATCGCAATACCTCACGTTTGATTGTTTTTTTTATTCGTCTCAGATTTTATGTTTAGCTTTTGTTTCTAGCTATGGTTTCTATGCATTTCTTTAAAGCATGTTCTGTATTGTTATTTTTCTGGCTTATCGTTCCTTTATGCCTTAGTAAGAATGTTTCCAGTCGTAGCCATTGCTTACATTTTATGAATCTTACTTCATATATTTTAGTCGTCTGTTTTCTTGTTTTAGTGTAATTATAAAGTCAATAAAACGAGCGTTAAACTGTAAGCAAACCAGCGCGTCTGAAGTTGACCTCATATGTGTGGTGACTACACTATCTTCGCTGACCATCGCTGGTGGAGCCGCGGCTTTCTCCAAGTTTGAAGGGTGGAGCTACTTCGACAGCGTCTACTATTGCTTCATCACTCTTACTACTATTGGTAAGTGCATGATGAATGAATTAATTGATGAATGAATGAGTGATAATACCACCACAGAGAAAATAGCATTAATAATAAAAAAATTACACGCAGTGTTGAGTGTTGTTTGTTTTCTTTTTACTTTCTGGAATATTCTTTAGAATACAGAAGAATCAAGCAATTAGTCTTCTCGCTATATCGTATGTATGACCTTGTAATAAATATCTCTTGTATGTATTGTGCGAATTGTATCTGGTTTGTTTTGATGAGATAAATAAGGTTACATTAAAGAAAAAAAACAACAAATTTGTAAAAAGTTTTTTCCAACTATTTGCCATTTATTTTTCTTCCTGACCTGAAATGAGTGAATTCAATTAGCAAATTTGATATATATTATGTATAGTAAAATTTTGTTTGACCCAGTCATAAATGCAAAAATAGCGACAATAATAAATATCATCATGATCATCAACCCATTATCGGCTCACAACAGATCACGGGTCTCCTCTCAATATAAGAAGGGTTTGGCCTTAGTCCACCACGCTGGCCATGTGCGGATTGGCAGACTTCACACGCCTTTGAGAACATTATGGAGAACTCTCAGACGTGCAGGTTTCCTCACGATGTTTTCCTTCACCGTTGAAGCAAGTGATATTTTAATTTTTTTAGAATACATTAAAAGTTTTCATTTATTGATTAATTCATAAATTAGTCTTCTTCTATCTTCATATATCGTATGTATGACCTTGTAGTTTCAAATTCAGACGTATGTAGACTCTTGTATGTGTTTTTTTAATTGTATCAGGCTGGTTTTGATGACATAAAAAAGGTTATATTTAAAAAACAACAAATTAGTATAATTTTGTTTCTAACTGTTTGCCATTTTATTTGATCCTGTCCAAATGAGTGAATTTAATTAGGAAATTTGATATACGCAGGGAGGTCCATAAGTTCGTGGAATGGAGGGGATGGAGTGGGGATAGGTGCGTTCGCTTAGTGTCATACTAATTAGAGACTAATCATTAGAGTTTCAGCCTTATTGCGTCATTCGTTTACGAATACTCGCCTGCTAAACAAGTAAATCCGGAAGAAAACTGAAACTATGGAGAAAATTGAACACCGTGCTGTGATAAAATTCCTTACCAAGCAAAGAAAGAACGCTGAGACCATTTTGAATGAAATGGAAACCGTTTATAGGGAACAGTGCCCTAGTAAATCAATGATTTACAAGTGGCATAGTCTTTTCAAACATGGTCGGGAGTCGATTGAAGACGATCCTCGCTCAGGAAGGCCAGTTGAGGCCACCACATCAGACATCATCGAAAAAGTGGAAAAAATTGTACTAGAAGATACCCGTTTGAAGAAAAAACAGTTATCTGCATTAGTTGGAGTATCAGATACTACCATTTTGCGAATCTTACATGACCATCTGGGTATGACATAAGTCAGTGCAAAATGGGTACCGAGAATGCTCACGCCGCTTCAGAAACGGCAACGCGTCGATGCGTCAAAGCAATTTTTGGAGTTGTGTGGAGACGACCCTGCACAGATTTTGGAGCGGATTGTTACCGGAGATGAAACATGGGTTCATCACTTTGAGCCTGAGTCCAAACAAGAGTCCATGCAATGGCACAAAAAGGGGACACCACCGCCAAAGAAATTCAAAGTGTCGGAGTCGGCGGGAAAGTTGATGGCTACTGTTTTTTGGGATTGTGAAGGGATAATACTGATTGATTACAAGGAAAAGGGAAGGACCATAACCGGAGAATATTACGCAACGATACTAGAAAAATTAAAGAAGGCCATCAAGGAAAAACGTCGAGGAAAATTGACCAAAAGTGTGTTGCTCTTGCAAGACAACGCGCCGGTTCACAAGAGCAGAGTTGCAATGGCTGCTTTGCACACGCTTGGCTTTGAATCACTAGTCCACCCACCCTACAGTCCAGATCTGGCCCCATGTGATTTTTATTTGTTCCCCAATTTAAAAAAAGACTTAAGGGGAAGGTTAAGGAGGCAATTTTGGCTCATTTTGAGGCAAAAGATAAAAAATATTTTTACGATGGTTTAGAAAAATTAATTCATAGATCTAATAAATGTATTCAGCTTAAAGGTGATTATATTGAAAAGGAAAAATAGATTTGTTGTTTCATTTTATTTAAAACCCATTCATTCCACGAACTTTTGGACCTCCCCTCGTATATATAGTAAAATTTCGTTTAAGTTTAAGAAAGTCATTAATGCAACGAAAATAGCGACAATAATTGATCTAATACAATGTTATTGGCAGATTTCTGCCTTTGGCTAACTTAAGTCAATAATTAAGTGACTTTGGCTAACTTTCCCACTGACTTTGGACACGAAAACGAGATAGGCTTATGTTTACCACAACGTTGTCTCGTTTTAACTGTTTCTTAAGTATGATTAAGCGCTAAGCATGCTTTATAGATCTAGATCTAGATCTCAGCCTAAAAGAAGCATAATCCCTCAGTGTGTAAAACGTGAACATTTGGGACACGACTCCAGAAATAACTTTGCAGGTTTCGGCGACATGGTGGCGTTACAAAAGGACAACGCGCTCAACCGCAAACCTTCGTACGTGATGTTCGCGCTCATCTTCATTCTGTTCGGGCTGGCCATAGTGGCCGCGTGCCTCAACCTCCTAGTGCTGCGCTTCGTCACCATGAACACCGAGGACGAGAAGCGCGACCAGCAGCAGGCCGAGCAGGTGACGATATATATACAGTACTCACTCGCTAATCCGCCACCATAAAATCCTAACCATCGGCGGATTATGGTGGGCGCAGATGGTGCCGATCAATGATCGGAACAATAAATTGAAAAAAAAACAAAAATGTGTGCTTTATTTATATATTTAATAAATCAACAAACAAAAGTGTTTTATAAAAGTAATTACTCATTACAATTTCGAAAAAAATGTCTCTAATTTTGCTTGTTTTTTACCAAAATATATCTTCTTGATAACTTCATCGCGCATGTTACGTAAATTTGCAACCATATCGCATGACTTATCATTTTCTTGGGCCCATTTAATACAAATATTCAGTGCATCTTCACCAATAAAAACGGCGGATTATAGTACTTATCGGATTATCGAGTGAGTACTGTATTTATTGGCCAGAGATGGATGAGCGGTATTAGTGGTGGCTGCAGGGCCTTCTGGTACAGGGTTCACAGGATTCATGGCGTAGGTCTCAGGCAAATAAAATCCGGCAATGATGATGATAGCAACACAGTCCTAATCGGAGTTGAGTAAACCAACGGTCTCGTGTTGAACGTCCGAATCGTGCAACCGCCGAGTCAGGAATGATCGTGGAAAGCGGCGCTCGCTTCAACACGATTCAGTACAGTTCCGGTACAACAATAATCAATTGAGAGCCTCTTTTAGTCAATTGAGCGTATCTTAGTCAATTGAGATTCTTAATCGCCGACATATATATATTTTTTTTCGGACTGTCTATTAGCTGTACTAACCCTATTGGTTGCCACAGCGTAACCGGGCTGTTTGGCGAGCTTCGGAAAGAAGCTCTGCCAGAAGAAATTTTTAGCCCTAGGTCTCGAAGAAACGACTGCCTAAGGGCGCCTCCTTTGAGGCCGAACCTCGGCTTCGGCGACATTTTGGATAACGGGGGGGTCGGACGGTGAGTGGTCCGTACGTCTCCGAGGCCGTGGATGGAGCCCACGTCCGGATGACGTATGATAGCGGGGACCTCGTCTTCGCCGGCGAAGACGGTGTGTAGCGTGTGGTAGGTGGTACGAGTATGTTGTCAGTAGTCATCTGATCGTCAGGGTCATGAAGGATATGTTTAGGTCTCCTCTTTCGGAGAGGAGCGCTTAGGTCGGGGTGACGATATAGTTGTTTCGCTCGCACATATGTACTCAGTTAGCTTTTGACGGCTATCTCACCTGGTGGTAAGTGATGATGCAGTCTAGGATGGAAGCGGGCTTACCTGTTAGGGGTATAGTAAACCCACACTCCTAAGTGGTTTCTACGTGACATCGTGACGGAACGCTAAATCGCTTGGCGTCACGTCTTTGTCAGGAACTAGCCGAAGCCTCCCACCAGACAAGACTCGAGCCGGGAATGGAACCCAGGACCTCCAACTCTATAATGCGACAGCGCGCACTGCGCCACAGAGGTAGTCAATGTTCGCTTGACCTTCACTTTGTTCGAGCTGACCGATTGTGAGATGCATTAACTCATCATTATTAACCCCTTCTTGACCCACCACTTAAGGGAACTGTCTCCATTCAGTATTGTGTCCAATCAATATTGTTTTAGTGTATCAGTAGTGTAGTGTAGTGTACAATTGAGGCTTTGAGAACACTGGTTATACACTAAAGCATGCAGCTTTCCTCTAGATGGTTTCTTTCACCGTTTAAGCAAGTGATATTGCAAGCTTATAACGTATCCATAAAGTTAGTAGAGTGAGCTTGCACAAATCGCACCCCCCCCAAAGGGATATCCCCTTTGGAGGGTGCGATTTCTGTCTTTATAATGATGATTTTATTTTACTTAAAAAAATATGTACCATAAAAAGATAACTTCATGATCATGGGTAGTGGTTATATTTCTGATTTCATTGAATTCAGGCTCAACAAGTGGCGGTGAGGCTGGAGGGTGACGTCATCACGGCAGACGGCGCTGTTCTGCGCGGGGTGTCGAGAGGAACCAGGTTACCCGGTCCCTCCAGACTTATAAGACCTGGTCAGTAATACATTCATAGTAATTTTGTAACTGTGTAGGTTGTAGGCATGCTGTAGTTACCTCTAAATTGATTTATATGTATATCCTAGCACTTAAGGTTTTTAAAATGTATTTTTTTACACATAATTCTGTTGGTGGCGCTTTGAATAAATAAATAAATAAATAAATAAATCTCTCACCAGATAAGTTTCAAGCAATCTTAACGCAATTTAAAGGCAATGAAATGAAAAATGCAATATCAGAATGCCAAATAAAACAGTCTGCATTCTGGGCTTACCCACCGTAGACATTCGGTATTTCCCCTAAATAAAACAGCGTACGTTCCGAGTTTACACACCATAGACATTCGGTATTTCCCCTAAATAAAACAGCGTACATTTCGGGCTAACATAACGTAGAAATGCGGTACATCCCTCAAATAAAACAAGGTACATTTCGAATTTACCGTAGACTTTCGGTATATCGCCGCAATAAAACTCGAAATTTACGCTTAATTTCGAGTTTACCCACTGTAGATATGCGGTATATCCCCCAAATAAAACGCTGTTCATTCCGAGATTACCCACCGTAGACATTCGGCATTTCCCTTAGATAAAACAGCGCACATTCGAGTTAACACACCGTAGACATTCGGTATTTGTCTAAAATATAAACAGCGTTTGTTCCGGGCTTACTCACCGTAGACCTGTGGTACAATCCCCTTATTCTATCTTGTCCTTAACCTCATTACGATTAATTTTTTGCTTTTCCAGGTGACGCTTCGGCTATCCCCTTGTACTCGGATGACGACTATTCACCAAGTGTTTGCAGTTGTTCCTGTAGCTGTTTTGGACCAAATAGGTAAGTTGGGTGTGGCTGTCCCATATTCTATCTCCATCCAATAATGATCATTTTTTGAAAGATTCTTAGTAATAATAATAATATTTATGATTGTTTCAGATCAATACCATATCGTGACCCGCTGTCCCCCGTAGTCCCCACCAACATTAAACAACTTAGAGCGAAAAACTACCGCGAACTTGGCAGTATACCTCGGTACATCGAGAAATCATCCTCCAAGAACTGTTCGCAGTCCCTCAGGCTGAACTCCGCCTCGGGCTATCTGTACATGAACGCGAAGACCAACGACTTCCAGATAGACCCCGAGGACTTCCGCGACATTGTCGCGCGGAGACGCGAACAGCTACGCAAGGGCATGATGTCGTACGACATATCGAACGACCGATACCTGGACCCCTACAAAAATAGCTTCAACCGCGAAATCAGCCCGCACAGCTCCTCATTGTACTCCATGAACCTGCGATCTGACAACAGATCCAACGATCCCCTGGTAGACGACTACGATTCGGAGAAGTCCAGCTACGCGAAAAAGAAGCTGATGAAGAACATAGCTAGGAACACGGGTAACAACAACAAACGCGTCGAGAACTACTTCTACGACGATGCGGTGCTGCATTTCGACGACGAATACGCGTTCGACGGTTCCATCATATTCGCGAAGAGGAGAAAATCGATCGACAGGAACTGGGACGACTTCACGTGCGATCTGCCGAAGGCGTCGATATATCCCGATCAGTTGTCGAACGACGGCAGCTACGGGTACTATCTGCCGGATGACGAGGATCAGGAGAACTACTTCGTGAACGACACGCTAACGTTCAATCCTCCATCACATCGCGCGAGTATTTAGACTAATAGGTTTTGTCACCGAAATTAATAATTTATGCAAACCAATATTGGATCTTTATTCTAGATTGTATATAATCAGGATGTGTCGATATATCAGAATTTGAAAACGGTTTCTAAATAGCCGGTATTTATTTGGACTCGAGTCTCATAAAATTGCCCTGGGAACGCTATATCCTCTTGTTTCCTTGCAAGAGTTCATCATATAAAATTTTGACGACCTCCGTGGCGTAGTGTGTGCGCTTTTGCATTATAAAGTTGGAGGTCCTGGGTTCGATTCCCGGCTTGAGTCTGGTCTGGTGGATGGCTTCGGCCGTGGCTAGTTACCACCCTACCAAGCGATTTAGCTTTCCGGCACGATGACGCGTAGAACGCGTAGAGTTTACACTCCCGCTACCATCCTAGACTGTATCATCACTTACCACCAGGTGAGATAGCCGTTAAGGGCTAACTTGTAAGGTATAAAAAAAAAACAAAAAAGAAACCTTAAATACAGCCAGTTAATGTTAATACCGGGAAACCGGGTAATGGAGATTTGGTAAACCAGGGTACACCCTGGTTTACCAAAAATAACCGGTTATATAGTTAACTGTTATCCGAACTATTGATATTAACTTAGTTGTCAAATGTGTACCCTACATGTTGGAACGATAATGGTACGGTATGTATAATTAGGTGATTTTAAACCCTGATAGAGATTGAATTCAATAATGGATTATGGATACATTATTAATTTCGGACATTAGCTAAAATCCCGTGTAAAACGATTTTACCCGTCCCATTATACTATTTTATATTCAACCTTTACGTATCAAACGTATTTCAGGACAGTTAGGTTTACATTAAACTGTTTAATATCATTTCAAGATATCTATTTGGTGCCGACTTATTAGCTAGAATGTATGACTAAAGATGACAAGGTCGTCAAGACCAAAATACTAGCAGGTTCTGGGTTCTCATACACGAAATTTCCAGTTAAATTTCCATTGGTGATAAGTATCGTTAAAGCTCCAATCCTGATTGGACCAGTGTGGAGTGTCTAAGCTCTAATCCAGTAATTAATACAATAAAGAGATGACAATATGTCTTTCTCTGGAGCTACAGAGCTATTAATGTGCATACTATCACATCTATTAGGAACTCTGTTAACAGAATTCAAGAGCTTTTTATTACCAGAATATATGCGATATACCATGCGTCAAGAGCATTTTATTACAATTATATGCGACATTTTCTTACTGCGATGCTAACAAATGAAATTAAAATTAAAAATAGTCAAGCACATTTATGTGTTGTGGATTAGTTATGGTGAATTGGTCTACTCCCAGTATACGTTATTGTAAATGACTCAACCACATTGGCATAATGCTAATTACTGGTTTGGTATATTGAATCAATCCTACGTCATCTAACTTCTAGACTGTTACATGGTCGGCACCTCTAAACGCTTTCGAAACTTAAATACAAGAACTCTCTGTGTGCTATCACAAAAAAAAAACATCAATTAAAATGAAACACTACAAGGAATATTGGAAAGGGGGTCTTACGCCACCGGCATCTTTTTTCTGTACTTAATTGCATAATTGCCATACCATAGAAAATGGTTAAAAAGTACATAAAGTTTACACACACGTACCCAAGCGCACACGTACATGTCTAAGTGTTACGTCATTACAATTAGGGTTGTCAAATTTCTTTTGGGAAACTTTTATATGAAAACTGAAATTGTAGGGATAGGGGTAGATAACTACTTAATCTATTATATTAGTGATTGAAGCTGTGATAGCCTAGTGGTTAGGACGTCTGCCTCCTAATCAGAGGTCGGGGGTTCGAATCCGGGCACGCACCTATAACTTTTCGGAGCTATGTGCGGTTTTAAGCAATTAGAATATCACTTGCTTCAACGGTGAAGGAAAACGTCGTGAGGAAACCTGCATGTCTGAGAGTTCTCCATAATGTTCTCAAAGGCGTGTGAAGTCTGCCAATCTGCACATGGCCAGCGTGGTGGACTATGGCCAAACCCTTCTCATATTAAGAGGAGACCTGTGCTCTGTAGTGAGCCGAGAATGGGTTGATCATGATGATTAGTGATTATTTTAATAGATGACGGCCAAGGTCCCCCTTTTCCAACTGACCTTGTATATGTTCGATATTAGACATAAGGGAGCAGTAAGCTAGATATCTAGCTCATATCGACAAAAAAATCGTTACTCCATCATTCCTACTTAATGTAATTCAAAAGATATGTCTAGAAGAATATATAAATAGTATAATGGACGATTACGGACGCACCCGTTCCAGGTTTGCGTCTACACACTACTTCAGCGCTTCTCACTTGTACCCATAGTACGACTTTTAATAGTTTTCGGAAAAGAACTTCATGTTTTGCGGAATGAACGTAGGATGTTATCGAAACATACGAAAATTATCAATGTTTTCGACTGCAAAGTCGTACTAGGCGATACTGTTGTAAAAGATAATTTTTTAGGTTAGTCTAAAAAAGGGCCAATTAATATATAAAAAAAGACTAAAATTCGCTAAGGTCGATCTAGCTTTTACACTTAGGGTGGTTAGATGCGTTTTTTAATTCGTAAAATCTCATTTGCGCTTCTCCGCGACGTATGCGAAATTCCGGAAAAAATTTGGGACATGACCTTTTTAGACGTTGGATCCTCGTGCCTGCTTTGGTGTTGAGAGGGTTTGAGCTGTCCAACACTCCTATGAATGAGGAGATTTGTGGATAGCAGCTGGGCATTATTTGTGGTAATTGACTACTTCAATCAATGGTTATTTTCGATGATTACTTATTATGATCCATCACATGTTTAGAGGTCCTTCTGGTCTCTGTTAAAGAAAGCCATCTACAAATCCTAATACGTATTCTTGTTTGTTTCATGCCGTAGGTACAGATAATGTTTTCTTCTCAGTCAATTCGCTCTTGGCAATGGCTTGGTCGAGGTCATCGCGCAAGTGTTGTGGCATCTTGATTAATAATCTCGACTCTTTATATATGTGCCGTTGACTGACGTGTAATTACTATTTGAGGCGATAATCACTGCAGATCTTAGTAGAATATTTAGTTCACATTAAAATATTTCAAAAAGAAAAAGATAGGGATATCTCAATACGCATTTTTGGGTATTTTTTAAAAAGTACTTCACACCTATTGTCATGTTCTAGAGTTCGAGGATTTGGAATTAAAACTCGCTTCGCTCTCCGAATAAACTGCCTCCATTCGCGATGTAAGCTGGTTTTTGTACTTCGTATCTATAGCCCAGAATGTTCTATACTCGGGGTTGGAATACGTCAGAATGGTAAATTAAAAAAGTAACGTTCCGGAGCGGTTTGAATTCGAGGAATTTGTGAGAATTCGTTCGCTTCCAAGAATGCACATACATGAATAACTTCTACCTAATTTGTACTTTTTACGAGCGATTAAGAAGTTTCATTCTTTAGTAATAAGGTTCTTTGTAACCAAGTCTTTATCTTAATTATCATATTGCATTTTAGCAATGGTGATTATTAATTCATTGTTATATACCTTATCCTAAATCTGTAGATAGGAGGATTCTTAACGTGTTGTCTCTGGTTATGATTTGACAGCGCCAGTTGCAAATTTATCGGCAATTTATTTTCAAGGTGAAAGATCGTCTCTGGTTTGCAACTGTCATCAAATAATTAACTGAATACGAGGTACGAGAAGCCTGGTACAAATTCGGGAGGTTATTATTTTCCAAATTTTTACTTAACGAGGAAAATGTGACTCATCCCAGAGGTAGCTCTAAAAATACCGACCGGTAATATCGGTCGTGATTCTGACCGGAATTTTTCGCATGTTTCGGGGAGGCGTAATGCTTCGCTTCTTGTAGATATTGTAATATAGTCTAGCTAAGTTCGAATCTCACTCGTAGCCCGGACACACCGCAGGCCGTCCCATTCCAGCACCACGCGTTTTGAGCCATTTCTAATCTTAATATTGCGCTTAAAAACGCAACGCTCAGGCGTGATTTTCCTTTGCGTTGCATCACAGGGATACGCTCATGATTAGGGACCCGGACGGGTTTGTAACTACGCACAGTATTTTTTGACAAAAGTTTCTCGAAGGGCACAGCAGAAATGTCATGATTTTATGCTTTACAACAATATAAATAAATAAATGAATAAAATTGCGTTTATTCAGCTAAATAAAAGATACAAGTAGCTGAGTTTCCAGGAACCAAAAAAACAATACTAATATATACCTATACCTTACATTGGACTGCCGACTTTAGCATCTATAACTTACGTCTAGAAATTGGCTGAACAGGGCGCTGCCTCTGCTTGATGCTACATCAAAGTTGACTGCAGCGCCGATTTTCAGGCATGACACATGGTGACGTCACGGAGCGATTGAATTGAATTTTAAATATAATGCCAATGTAAAATAGACCTTTAGACAATTCGATACATATGCGTTGCAATTCCGTAGGTATACATTTTATTTCATTAAACAAATTTGCAAATAGCTTTGTATATTTGCAAGCGAATTTCAACTTTATTGCGATGTCGAAAAATTACAGTTTAGCGAAACCTTAGTGTTTTTTATATTATAAACTGAACTATGAGTTTGGAAATCATAACCAACCCGTCTTGGGCCCATAGATGTAAGCACGTGAGTAACTGAGAGATCCTTTCATCGTCATAAACAGCTCTAAATTTGCTTTAAAGCTAGAAAACGTTTTAATTGGCTTAACAGGCGTGGCGTTGCGTGGAATTTTGGTCGCTTGTCGGATTGTGTCCTGTCTTTAATCTAGGCGCGCATGCATGGCTTTTCCGAAAAGGGTTTTAAGGTAGTTTGCATAAGTGGTCGAAGTTCTCGGCAGTTAATTCCATATTTTCTTTTAATATTTATTAGTTATGATATCGAATCTGACTCGACGGCCCAATCTAGTTTCGTTGATGGTTACCCGAATAGAATCCAAACATTATTCTTTGGCCAGTTTTTTATTGTTATATATAGACAGACAAATGCTTATATTCTGGTGCGACTCGATGTCCCACTCGAATGTCTTTAAAAGAACTTATTTTTAGTGCTGAACTAAAAACAAAAAACAAAAGCCATTTTCGAAAGTTACTATCTCCATGTTAACTTTATTCTGAAATTGACTCTTGACTCCAATGGAGTCTTTATTCGTAAATCGTTGATTAAAAAGTAAAAAGTAATAAACGTCTCTGTGATACCAAAACACCGAATATGGAAGCTTTTTTTTTTAATTTTTAGGGCTTTTTTGTGTGTACAAGTTCTTGAAGCCTGGCATTTATTACTTATCATGATTTCCTTAGTCTATGTGAAAAAATAAGAACACTTCAATAAGTAACATTAAAGAAACTAAGAATTAATTCGGTGTATTAAGAAACTTCTTTGTTGAAAAGTTTGGCAGCGGTATCTATAATTATAAATCATTTAGGGTTGTTCAATTCAATATATATATTATATACATCGATTGAGTACGTAATTCAGCCAAAATCACACATCATCTACCAAATATGCAGTAGAAAACGAAATCAAAACTTCGAGAATAAAAAGATGCAACCAAAAATGGCTTCAACGGAAGCGGAACGGTTCTTGTCCGGAGTTATATTTGGTAGTCTACTAAATACAAAAATCTGATTGGTAAAGTGTCTAACGTTGTAACCTAAAGCAACAAGATCGATTTTCTTTTAAAATCGGTACAAAATAACCCACAGCCGATTTCCATATCCTCTCCATGTTACAATCAAGTCCTAGATGCATTTAACTTCAACACTGATGCACAAAATAACAAAAACAACTTAGTAACTCAAAAAGGAAAGTATTAGTTAAGATTATATTATGACTTAAGATTGGTTGTAAGACAAAAGTTTCGTTGAAAAATCGTTTCATTGTTAAAGTTTACTATAACTCGAGTGAGTGAACCACAAAGTTGAGTGGTAACCACTGACCGCGTATTGACTCGATGCGTTATCCCGTTGAACCGAGTACGTTTAATTAAGTGTAGTTATGTAAATAAATTGAAGTTTGTATGTTCGCGGATGTCATTGTGATAAAGCTTATACAGACTACTACGCTCTAAGCCCTGTGTAAGCAATTGTGTCTCAGTGGTGGAACAATGTTATTAACCTAAGCCGAGGTTCGGCCTCGAAGGAGGCGCCCTTAGGCAGTCGTTTCCTTAGTTTCTTCGAGCCCTACCTACAGTCTTAAGCCCACCGTCCGTCACCCCCGTTATCCCAAACGTCGCCTTAGCCGAGGTTCGGCCTCACAGCAGGCCCTTAGGCAGAGGTTCCCCTAGTTTCTTCGAGCCCTAGGGCTCAAAATTTCTTCTGGCAGAGCTTCTTTACGAAGCTCGCCAAACAGCCTGGTTACGCTGTGGCAACCAATAGGGTTTGTACAGCTAATAGACAGTCCGAAAAAAAAATGTTAATGTATGTAAAGTACTACAGTTAGGAAAGAAAAAAAAAAATTTCGTTGAACCAGGACTAGCAAAGCCTATGTCGAGGATTTTTATTTTTAATTAAGCTGTGATAGCCCAGTGGTTAGGACGTCCGCCTCCTAATCACTTTTCGGAGTTATGTGCTTTTTTGAAACAATTAAAATATCACTTGCGTCAACGGTGAAGGAAAACATCGTGAAGAAACCTGTACGCCTGAGAGTTCTCAATAATGTTCTCAAAGGCGTGGGAAGTTGCCAATTCGCAATCCAGCGTGGTGGACTATGGCCAAACCCTTCTCATATTGAGAGCAGACCCGTGCTCTGTAGTGAGCCGGCAATGGGTTGATCATGACGATCATATTTACTAAGGAACAAAGTCTGGTATTTCGAAGTTTCTTGAACTAATTGTGATATATTAATATTTAGTTGAAGCAGTAGTCACTTTGCAGAATTCCTTCAGATTAATTTCCTACAATCCGCATTAAACAATATAATGCATGGTACAATTTATAAATTCTTCTATATTTTTTATTACATTATTAATAATAATAATTCTTTAGTACAGGTAATAATGGTCATTGTATGTTTTAATGTCAATTAACGTTTATTAATTATTATTTTTTAAATAGTTAAATAATATCGTTGATCTATCACTGAGACAAAATTGCTATAGTATATTTGGGTATCAGATTGACTGCATTTGAACGATAACCAATTCGCCATCTAAATGAAAGTATACATATATTTATATGTAATTATATAGTCATAATTAAAATATATTTTTCGTCATAAGATGCAAAAATATCTAGAAGTTTGAATGCAGTCTTTCTATATCTTCAAATTGTAAGAACTTCTAATTAGACGCCTTCTAAAATGTTGTTAATTCTTTTGTAACTAAATTCGTTTGTCTTATCGTTATCCCTATCCTGACATTGCTTTTATACTAATTATTTTTGATTTAAGACCTCTATTAATAAACGAACGCGAGCCAGATCAGATTCTCAAGTACAGTCTTAAGCCGACCGTCCGATCCCCCCATTATGCCAAACGTCGCCTAAGCCGAGGTTCGGCCTCACAGTAGGCGCCCTTAGGTAGACGTTTCCTTAGTTTCTTCGAGCCCTAGGACTCAAAATTTCTTCTGCAGAGCTTCTTTCCGAAGCTCGCCAAACAGCCCGGTTACGCTGTCGCAACCAATAGGGTTAGCACAACTAATAGTCAGTCCGAAAAAAAAAAAAGATTTACTCGTATTCAAGAACCTGTTTATGGCTCGCTTTCGTCATATTAATACGTTATCGATAACGGCGTCTGTCATCCGTTTGTACAAGACAGACGAACAGACAAAAAACGAAAGGTAATTTTGTCTACATGAGGTACGCGATCTTAGAATTTTTAAGATTTTATATTAAACGACAGCTGTTTAATTAGAAGGTCTGTATAAGCTTAGGTGTGAACTTAGGCCGATTTTATAAAAGGCCAATAGAGAAACAGTCGAATTTTGAAGTTATTTACCGGTTAATTGGTTTAGCCCAAGTTTTGTCGAATATTCACATTGCAAAATCGCACATGACCGATTTTATATTCGACCCATTTGTTCGAGGTTCAAGTAGCAATGAATTTTTAGTAAATATTTATAGAATTTATTGACCTATTTATAATATTTTTAATTCGTATAACGCCGTTGTGGTTGAGGGCTGATTTAGAGTAAGCCGATTTTTTAAATCGGTCAATCGGTTAATTTAACTGTCGGATATTCGCATCCAAAATAAGTCGTAATTATCATTTATGTATGTGTTTAAAAAATTAAAAATATCACTTGCTTCAACGGTGAAGGAAAACATCGCGAGGAAACCTGCATGCCTGAGAGTCCTCCATAATGTTCTCAAAGGCGTGTGAAGTCTGCCAATCCGCACATGGCCAGCGTAGTGGTCTGTGGCCAAACCCTTCTCATATTGAGAGGAGACCCGTGCTCTGTAGTGAGCCGGCAATGGGTTGATCATGATGATGATGATGTGCTATACTTTTAAATTGTTTCTGGTTAAACCAATCGAATGTTATTAAAAAGTGTTTTGCTTTAAAGGTGCAGATGTAAAAAAAAACTGTTATTGAGTTTATAAAACGAAATTAATGCCAAATATTAACACTAATAATTTTAAATATATTAAAACGTATTATGTGGATGATAAAGTATTGAAATGGAATTTCAAACTTAAGAAAAATTCTATGACTTGTAATAAAAATGATTTTCGAAGCCAAAATAATATATTCGTTTGCAAAATAAAGGCAAAAAATTAACTAATTTTTACTTAAATTTTATAATACTTACTTTTAATGTCTACCTACGTACTTATATTTTATTAAGTAATTGTTTTTTGTAAAGGTTAATCTATTTTTGGAATAATTTTCATTACAATATTCATTTGAACATTATTTTAAGTATATTTTATCTGTGATCTTTCTAGTCAAATACTTTCTTAGTTACTTACATTCCAAATGTGCCAAAAAACAAAATAGCACACAAATAATATAAAATGTCGGTAATCTCTAAAATAACGCTTATATTTTTAATTTGAGAAAAGTGAAATAACATTTTATTATTTGTCTATTTATTATTTTTATAATTATTTGTCTTTATTAGATTTAAGAGTCAACTTAATAGTACTTATTTCTTAAGAAAAGTACTGATGATAATTTAATATGTAGCCAAATTAGTTTAAATAAAGTTTAACTTCCAATTTTAATAGATCATGTATTGCAAGATGCAATATAAAACTAACTTCTTGAAATCGTTATTTTTGGTAATTTATTTAAAAAAATCGAATTTTCAATATTCGCTTTTTTTATTTTACTAATGTAAACAATTCAATATTGGCCTTGCAAAGGATATTTCACATTTCTTTTCTTTATTCGCCGAATATAATATATTGAAGTTAAGTCAATCGGTGCCAAATATGTCGTACAATATTTTAATTAAATTTAGTTATTTAAGTACAAAATGTTAGCCTTGCAATGAATATTTGGCAGTTATTCGTGTATATTAATACCGAATATTGAATTCTGAATAAATAATTGTTTAAAAATTATGTAAATTGTACGTTAGTAAGTCGAATATTATATTTGAATATTCGGCTTTGTAATATTCGGTATTCGATATTGCCGAATTAATTGCAATCCTAATAAAAATAATTTGTAAAATAATATTATTCCAAACTTTAAATGGTTAGTGATTTTACAACCATATACCTAATTATTATCTATAACCTTATATGTGTAAGTGTACAAATATGTCTGTGTGTATGTATGTCATTATTTATTTATTAAATATAACATTTTGACTGTTAGATTGGTATGCATGTGATCGCGGTCTGAGTTAAAATGTAATTTATTATAAATAAATTGTAAAATAAACATCGGATTTCAATAAAAAATACATTAAAATCATTTTCTTGTTTCATTTGCTTGATTTTCCAGGAATATTGAACACTATGAGACACCAAGTGTCTCTTAGACACAAAGTGTCTTTGATCAATAAGACACTAGATTTTCTGTCGTCACTGTCTGTGGAAGAATAAGATTTTACTCACGTATTTGGTTTGCTATTGAAATATCTAGTTTGCTATTTGAAAAGCCAATGTGCTTAATATACGCTAAGCAATGAAAGTAACATAATAATTTACGTTACGTCACAAAATAAGTTATATTTGGTCAATATTTTCAACCTCCCAAATATCATTACATTGTGTAATGTTTTTGGGACTGCCTATGAAGTACAAGATCGGAAAAGTTTTATTTTGAAGCTACGTTGAAACTGATACAAATCAAATTCAAATAATCTTTATTCAAATAGTCCTTTAAAAGGCACTTTTGAAGCGTCAATAATTTACATAGTAGTGATTTAATGGTGATAACTACATTCGTAAACTTAAAACTAAAGCTATGAGGGTACCAAACGCCCTAAGGTCCCACCCGGTCTAAGAAGAAGCCCACAACAAACTTAGCCAGGTAAATTTTCTTTTTGTTATCACCATCTCACATGCCACTTAAAATTATGTTAAGAGCTATCTTATTAGAGCAATATTTCATACCCATGCTTGTTTATCATTCCGCGTACCTATATTCTGAGTTCCCCAATGGAGAGGTTTCTCCGTATTTAGTAAAAGAATAATAAGATTCAAGATAGGTTCCTCTTCTTGCTCTTGTCCCTCACAATTGGACACAAATATCATAATATTCGTTACCTGACTTGCCTTAACCGTTCTCCAAAGCTTCATCAGAGTTAGAAAGATGGAAAAATAAATGTAAAACACATTCCAAATCTTTGCGGTGTTTAAATCAGGAACTGATCATTATAAATTCCATTAACGACATCTCGGATTACAATGTTAAGACAAATTTAATTTTCAAAAATAATACACTTATTCTCTACTAGATGGCGGTGTTCGAAACAGTTAAGATTTCCGTGCAAAACTTATTGATAAGCCGCAAGAACATGCGCGAGCTACTAAATTAAATAATTTCTCCAACAAAGTTGTAGCAAGTTATACTTAGAAAATATAAGATACCTACCTACATCGAGCATTATTCTCGCCATAAACCACTGAGTGTTTCTTAGTTATATTACTTAGTTAATTGTAATCAGATTAAAGTTAATCACGATTAATCGCAACTAATGAAATCATTAATCCTAACCGTCACTGTTAAAACAAGCGGTGTTTGATATATAAATTGCTTGAAAACTTAAAGTATGAAAATTTAGAGTTATCGAATTCGGTCCTCACAAAACGAGGCCGGTATCTTAACCACTAGCCTATCACCGATAATATTAAAAAAAAAAAAATTCTTAATACTTAATACAAATAAAATATATATTGGTTTAATTTTTCATAGGTAAAGAGGTGTTCAGAAGATTTCTTAGACCTGGATGCGTTTAGAACCCTTTACTTTTGAGTTTACGAATGTAGTTATCACCATCAGCTCACTACTTTGTAGGTAGGGTACGTTATTGACGCAACAAAAGTGCTTTTGAAAGGTATATTTTAATAAAGTTTATGATTGATTGATTGAGTGTACGAGTATGTATAGATTTTCACAATGCCTCCCGTAATAATTGGAATTGATAATTTTATAATTATTATTTTAGACATGTCATCATAATCAGCCCATTGCCGGCTCAATAAAGAGCACGGGTCTCCTCTCAATATGAGAATGGCCATGTGCGTATTGGCAGACTTCACACGCCTTTGAGAACATTTTGGAGAACTCTCAGGCATGCAGGATTCCTCATGATGTTTTCCTTTACTAGTGATATTTTAATTGCTTAAAAACGCACGGCTATAACTCCGAGAAGTTCGCGGTGCGTGCCCGGGTTCGAACCCCCGACCTCTGATTAGGAGGCGGACGGTTCGAACTCCCGACCTATGGCTTTTCGACATGTCACTTTAGTTTAATTATGATATGTAGCTAGGTACAACAGAACAGTTCATTATCTTAAGAAAATGATGAGTCAACAATCTCCATCGGTCTATCAAAAAATAAAGCATATTTTTAGTGACTTTATATGAGAAAAAAATGATTTTTCTCAAATAAACGTTTTGTTACTAGTATAGGTAGATACGTCTTTACTCAATTTATGAAATGGAGTTAATGTTATTTCACTATTTTCCTAATAAAATTCAATTAATTCGTTAAATTTGCTAAATGTTTTTAACTATTCTCCATATTTGCGATGTTTCCAACTACAGGTTCGATCAACTCATGTTTAGTAGGTAACTGTGTTGTTGAAATGCATACCTGTAAAAGCGGGGATAACCCTGTGGTTAAGGTTTTGTCCTCAGTTTCAGGGATGAAAGTTTAATCCCTAGCATGTACCTATAGCTTTACGGAGTTATGTACGTTTTAAGCCTTTGAATATGCTTTAACAGAAAAAAAACATGGTAAGGAAACTTGCACGCCTACTTCGTAATGGCTTCTCAAAGGCGTTGTGAAGTCTAGCATATTGCAAACAATACGTATATTGCGTACTTGACCGCTGGTCAACGTGTTGGGCAACGGTCTAAAATCCTTTTCTTTCTAAGAGGAGATATATGCTGTTCAGGTAAAAAGTTGATGATGATGATGATGATGATTATAATTCCCATAATCCTCAGTTCAGTAGGTAGAACGGCTCTCCCTCCTTTGTTACTAAGCAACAATTAAAAACAACCCTCTTACGAACAAAATAAAACGAAAACGCCTCCGTTTAATTCCAAAGTTTACTCCAAACACAAATTGCTTACAAGAAATTCAACAAAATTGTTACAAATGCGAAGAAGCACTTTTTTGCTACAATTCGCACTGAATGGTGGATTTAATAAATACTTGAGTAGGAAAGCTGTTATTTTCCTTTGGCCAGTCTCAAAGAGAATAGTAGAAGAAAAATGGGACCACCCTGCGGGGACGGGGTGGCGTCCCCCCCTCGTCGGGTATTGCTTTGAATAAAGAAAAGTTAAAATTTTCTTAAAGCACCCCCTCGAGGGGTGGACGCTATCTATCTTCGTTTAAGTATCGGCAAAAATGACCCCCTCGTTATATCTGTCTCTCTCCCACTTACTTATGACAATGGACGTTTTTTTTTAAAATAGAAAATGAGGGAGCCAAGTTATGATTATAGGACGTTCAACTTAACTTGACGCGCGGGAGAATTGACGCATGTTTCCATATTTAATCAAGTTTCCGAAAATAAGTGACTAAATAAATTGTTTTTTATGATAAGTTTTATTTTTTATACCTTTACTACAATTTAGCCCTTGACGACAATCTCACCTGGCGGTAAGTAACGATGCAATCTAAGATGGTAGCGCGCAAACTGTTAGGGGGTTATGGCAAACCCATACACCGAATTGGTTTCTACACGACATCGTGCCGGAAGGCTAAATCGCTTGGCCACACGTCTTTGTCGGTATGGTGGTTACTAGCCACGGCCGAAGACTCCCACCAGACCAGATTCGAGCCGGGAATCGAACCCAGGAACTCCAACTTTATAATGCGACAGCTCACGCACTGCACCACGGACGTCGTTAAACCCTAACTACTAAAGACCATTTGTAATATGACTTAATTCATGTGGGAATAATGTAGTAATTACATGTACTTAAAGTACTAATACATTAATAAAATATATTTAAACTGTACATACACTTTATTATAAGTACCGACTTCACTCTATAAACTCATATTAAAATAAGGTTGTTTTTGGCATACTCTTTTTCACAAAATTCGTGAACTTAAAGATTACTAGTTTATTTATACCCTATTTCTATTACTTTATTCAATTTAACACTTAGTTTAATTAAATTGACAAAGTGCAAAAAAACTGTAATAACAACCGATAAAATTTTAAATAAAAAACTTAAAATAAGATGGCGACGAGTCAATTTGGAAATAGCAATCACTCACGCGTCAAGATAATTTGAACGGACTATGTGACATTTTAAACTTAGATTAGTTATCTGTAATGTTTAATTATCCTATGAATACCTGTAAACTAAGTCATAATATGCAATAGAGAAAGGCGGGAGACTGCGTATATGGCAGGCGCGGTTTTTTCACGCTTTTCTTTAATTAATGTTTGTTGGCTCATTTTGAAAAGGACTGGTATTAGTTGTGTCGTGGAAAGTTTTGGTGTCGTTTATGTAGTGGCTAGTTTTCTGAATGGTTAACAGGTATTGGTTTGGTAAAGGTTTGAGGGATCCGCGTCCGCAGAGTGCGAAGTTTCCCGTCATTTCTCCCTAACTTCTACATTGCTATAAACTTGACATTGGCTAATCGGTGTAAAGCCATAAAAAGAGAGAACTAATAAATATGCAATAATTTGTATGTACCAAAGTAGACTATTTATTCCATTTATGTATTGATTGGTTTATAATTAGTATTTTTTTATAATTAATTTATACATTCGCAGTACAATAGGAGTTTTTAAAAATTAATACCTAATGAAAAAATAATCTTTACGAAATGTGATTCCTAAGTAAATAAGATCAGTAGGTAAATATGTAGTATTTAGTCAATACCTAATAGTATACGAATGTAGAAACAATAACAAATAATTAACTTAAAAATACTATACCAAGTTTTTTTTAAATGTTGAAGTAGATTAAAAATAGCAAAAAGTTAGGTACAAAGTTTTGTGATGTGGCACGCGTTAACAGGTGGGTCACTGAGAATCTTACGAGTTGTACCGACAGCAGAACAAACCGAAACTAAACTTTAAAAAAATAGAGGTCTGCTTAATATAGATAGCTTTTGTGTAGTAGACATTATTTATATTTTATCCAAAATTCATTTTTAAATATATAAAAAGCTTAAACATATTAAAGTAACGTAGACTATTATATAATGAGATACTTAATAGTTTAGTAAGTAAAAAGCAAAAATGGAAACCAAACAACTACCCAAGGAGGGTCTGCTGCGGCGAACACCCGATGGTGGAGTTGCGGTTGTATGCGAAAACTTTCCCGTGACTCCACCATACAGCGGTGAGTAGGAACACGTGGGGCTTTTAGTCAGTAGAAGTCTGACATAACCTCTGTGCCTCCCCGTGGCGCAGAGGTATCCATGAGGATTTACCCACGATAAAAAAAACAAACAACCAGTCACGCTTTTATTATTTACTTCATCATGAACAACCCATTACCGGCTCACTACAGAGCACGGGTCTCCTCTCAATATGAGAAGGGTTTGGCCATAGTCCACCACGCTGGCCATGTGCGGATTGGCAGACTTCACACACCTTTGAGAACATTATGGAGAACTCTCAGGCGTGCAGGTTTCCTCACGATGTTTTCCTTCACCGTTGAAGCAAGTGATATTTTTTTTTTTAAACGCACTTAACTCCGAAAAGTTAGAGGTGCGTGCCCGGATTCGAACCGCTGACCTCTGATTAGGAGGCTGACGCCCTAACCATTATGCTATCACCGCTTCAAAAACACCGCTCATAAAGAATTGTATAAATCAACTACTAATTCAAGTAACTTTTGTATCCTGATTATTTATTTTTTCTTGTACTCTTATATATGAGATTATAAATGTACAAAATATATAGAGTAATAATAATAACTGAAACAAAGATCATTTATATTTCAGGTGTTAGTATAATCAGAACCAGTTGATAGATTATGAAATTGGCATAATTCGTGCACGTGCCTCGTAGGTCCCACTTTTTAAGGCTTATCATTTATTTGGCTGAAATCTCGCAAAAGAAACAGTTGCTTTTGAAATATCCCCAAAGTCAAATCTAATTTACTGTTCATATTGAAGCTACATTATATGTTGATAGACAATCAATAATTGACCATTTAATCAAACATAATAGCTTTTGTTACCATTTTACTTCGTGAAGTGAAGGTGATAACTACACTACACCCGCCAACTTAGAAGTATCTCAACCAAGGAGGTTTCCAATCGCGCCCAATCTTTACAGAAGAGTCCACAACAAACTTAGCCAGGATTTTTTGTTATCACCATCTCACATAGTAAAATAAATTGAAATAGCTATAAAGTTCACAAACATGGTGTGAATATTTCTATTAGCTTACATTATAAAGATACTCTACAGTGAAACTATATGTTCCGACCAGTCATTTAATTTATTTTTCTGCTGATGCTACATCTCGGCTAAAAGTCAGCGCGATTTAAGTTGTTCAGAGTGGAAACTTCGACGATTTTCACTTACTCCAGCTCCGTTCACTTTCACGCAAAACTTTTTAAACATACAAAATATTCTTTTAAACTTTCAACATTCGTAAACAAGGTTAAGTATACAATACTTACAATAAGTACCATAATTAATGGAAGGAATTATAATACCGTATTATTACATTTCATCATCATCATGATCAACCCATTCTCGGCTCACTACAGAGCACGGGTCTCCTCTCAGTATGAGAAGGGTTTGGCCATAGTCCACCACGCTGGCCATGTGCGGATTGGCAGACTTCACACGCCTTTGAGAACATTATGGCGTGCAGGTTTCCTCACGTTGTTTTCACCGGTGAAGAAAGTGATATTTTAATTGATTAAAAAAGTTATAGGTGCGTGCCCGGGTTTGAACCCCCGACCTCTGATTAGGAGGCTGACGTCCTAACCGCTAAGCTATCACAGCTTACTCATTATTACACATATCACAGCTTATTATTATTACATTTAATAAATGTTATTGTTTTAATTGTATTATTGATAATTAGGCAAATTCAAAAGGACTAAACAGTTCAATTAATTAAATATTGTTGAGCAAAAAGTCCCGATGCGTAAAAACTCATTTAAATATACGAGACCACATATAAATAAAAATAAACAAAACTACTGCCTTACTTACCTACTGAATAATAAAATTATAATTCAAATAGTGTTACAATCGATTAACACATTTTACAAATCAAATATACCGGATTGTTCCCGTCCTTCTTTGCATGATTATTTGTTTTTATAAATAATTATTCAGCATATTAATTACTTAGCAGAATTATAAACTACCGATATTGATTATTTTTTTCATTTATATTTAAATGAGTTATAATGCAATCGGGTTTTTATGTTTTTTTTTTTTTATTATACCTACACTAGTAAAAAAAAGTCTATTTTGGTTAATTTAAAATTGTTCCTAGAATATATTTTATTTATTTATTTATTATTAATATACAAGGAATATAATTAGTTATACAATAAAGGCACCGAAAAAATCAAAGAGGTTTGTCCTCGGTGCTAATCAGTAACTTAACAGCTTAAAACTAGAGGAACTGAGTAAGCATATTAAGCATGAAAAGAACATTTCCTAGCTGAGTTAGACGGTCGACACTAATGAATCAACCGTCCAACTCAGCCAAAAAATATTCTTTTAATTTCTGTTTGACATTTTTAATGTGTCATTTTTGGAACGCTGGAGGTAGTTCGTTCATGAATCGTGGAACCAAATACGCGGTCTATATAATTATTCTGATTGTATTTTGGTTATCTGTTGATGCTCTTTAATATATAAATATAGAATATAGAATTATATACACTTAAAATATAGAACATTTTACTATATTTGTATATGTATGAAAAATGATGTGTGGTTTACGTATCAATTTCTCATTACGCCATAATGAATGATTTGTAATTAAATCCTATATCCTATATATTATAAATGTGAAAGTGTTTGTTTGTTACTCAATCACGCAAAAACGGCTGAACGGATTTGGATGTAATTTTGCATGCATATAGCTTTTGACATGGAAATAAACATAGGCTACCTTTTATCCCGATTCCTTAAGAAGTTCCCTAGGGAAAATTGACTAAATTGTTTTCGAGCTAAGCCGCGGGCAGACAGCTTTGAAATTTGGTATGCATGTCACCTATGCTATGGAAAAGCCCTATAATGCATCATCATCATCAACATGATCAACCCATTACCGGCTCACTACAGAGCACGGGTCTCATCTTAATATGAGAAGGGTTTGGCCATAGTCCACCACGTTGGCCATGTACGGATTAGCCGACTTCACACGCCTTTGAGAACATTATGGAGAACTCTCAGGCGTGCAGGTTTCCTCACGATGTTTTCCTTCACCGTTGAAGCAAGTGATACTTTTTTTTATTACTTTGTTTCATTTCTTTTTCGACCCAATTCTGAAGTCCACATAGACGTAGTCGCGGGCAAAAGCTATTTAAGAATAATAATCTACATGTTACAAAATGTAAAATAATAAATTGTAGGTATTTCAAGGTGTATCTACTGGGTCTTCAAAACAACAAACAATATTTCAACAACGATATAGCTCCGAAAGCTACGCCGTAGTTGCTTGTGCTAAGTAATTTTATTTTAACAAAATTGAAACCGGCCGGAATATTTCTTGAACAAATTTTAATATCTCGCCGGAGGTACCTAGATAGAGCTATTTATATTTTTCCTCCCCCTCGTTTCTTTTGGCGATTATTATTCTGTATTCCGATGGGGAGGGGGCGGGGGGACGCCGCCCCGTGGACTCTTTCCTTTTTGCTTCTTAAGTCCATCTTGAGACGGAACAGCGGAGTGCCTGGAATTGATGTTTGTCAAATTATTTTTTATTATTTAGTCAGTAGTTTGGACAAAATGAAAAAGATAAGAAGATAATTCATAGCCAATCTTTTGGCTTCCGAAAGATATTTCTCAATACATAAGCTATAGTACACGTTGCTGTTTGTCTTAATGTTACTGTACAGCATAATTAAATAATAAATGAAATAGAAAACTACTAGTCAGTGTAATATTGTACAACCATAATAAATGCGAGAGAATCTTAATGAAGTCTATTGCAAAGTTCGATTATAGTATTTTTTTTAACTCTTAACGGCATTCTCACCTGATAAAGCGATGATGCGGTCTCAGATGGTAGCGAGCTAACCTGTTAGGGGTATGGTAAACCCATACTCCTTATTGGTTTCTACACGACATCGTGCCGGAACGCTAAGTCGCTTGGAGATGCGTCTTTGTCGGTAGGGTGGTAACTAGCCACGGCCGAAGCCTCTCACCAGACTAGACTCGAGCCGGGAATGGAACCCAGCACCTCTAACTTTATGATGCACAGCACGCGCGCTGCGCCACGGAGGTTATCAATATTTAGCGCAGATGTCCAATCAATCAATAGATTTTTAAGTTACACGCTTACGATACATACCTGTACAAATTTCCGCGCAAACGAGGTATTGGCCAACAGCTAGTAAAACATTAGTATACACCATCCAAATAATTAACTATTTGGCATGTTAAGATTTAATTACGAGTAGTTTTTTTATATACATAATTATAACAACACAAAATAACATATATGTTTAAAAGTGCAAATGTTCAAGTGTATTTTGATCAGATGATTATTATTTATTAGATTATTTTAAAAGTTGAATGCGACTCCTCACCTGCCTTGTTCCCTGCTTCTGTCACTTACCCCTTTTACTGGAAAAACCGTGGCACCTACCCGGAAGGGGTACGATATTTAAATATAAGAAGAACCCCCTTTTTTAAAGGGAGGCCTCCCCCAGATTTATAGATCTGGCCTCCGCTGCGTAATTACTTATCTTTGAGAATACGAATCAATCGTTCTTCATTTTAGAAATCGGTTTGTGTTTCGTTAATCTGGAACCGAATCGCCCATGTTTGGAGTCGGCCCGGTGTTTAGAATGCTAATGTGTAACGCGGGTGGTTTTGTTTGATAATTACTTGAAAATTTTGGATATTGTTTGCGCATATTTAATTATCTTAATTAGTTTAACAAACACTGAAGTTACCGTTCGTGTCTAACCCTGCTTTCCTATTCTCGGTTGTCTGGTAGATATCGCTTTTTAGCGATTATGCCATGCCACCTATTGGAACGAAGTTCCTTATCGCGCGTAGTGAAAGTGGGCAAGATGGAAAAAATTCTTACGAAAAGTTGTCACGACACTTTTTGTTATTGTAAGCTGTGCGGCGTCGCATGTTTCTCTGTCTGTCTCTCTCTCTCTTCTAGAAAGCAAGCCAGATATTTTCATTTCTATTGCGCATTGAACAGTGTGGTGTCGCGACGATTATTTTTGTTGAGTGTATACAGGTTTTATGTAAATAATAAATAATAAAAAATAATAATAATAAATGAATCCTGACAGTGTTTCTGCACAAGTTCCGGATATTGCTGATGGAGTACAAAATTGAGCCTACTGATTAAGTTTATATAACATTATATTTGTTAATAATAAAAAAATATTATTATAACTTAAATAAAATAAAATTTGATTACAATTCCTTCACTAATTAATCGAAAGGAACTTCGTTCCATCCGGGTGTCCCTTGACACCTCTCAAGTTTTTTTATGTTTATAAAAGTAACAATATATTTTCTTTAATTTGGACAACTAGACCCAATTTAATGTTGACATAATTAATTAATACACAATACTAAGAATAAAATAAAAAATAAAAAAAATATATCACTTGCTTCAACGGTGAAGAAAAACATCGTGAGGAAACCTGTGCGCCTGAGAGTTCTCCATAATGTTATCAAAGGCGTGTGAAGTCTGCCAATCCGCACATGGCCAGCGTGGTGGACTATGGCCAAACCCTTCTCATATTGAGAGGAGACCTGTGCTCTGTAGTGAGCCGGTAATGGGTTGATCATGATGACTAAGAATAAAAATTAAAAATGAAGTTAAATTCCCAAGTTTACGACCTATGAGCAATTTTCAAAATGCACATTTAGTTTTCTTCTTTTTTGTGATAATTATTTTTTTCTTAAACTGTTTCTTTTTTCATATTCATTGTTACAAATAATTTCTATTGTAGGACGGTCTGACGGTATTTAACAAATCTTTAATTAGAAAGATATTATAAGTAAATATACCTTTATGTGTAAATATACCTTTATTCTCAGGCGTGCAGGTTTCCTCACGATGTTTTCCTTCACCGTTGAAGCAAGTGATATATTTTTTTTTAAACACACATAACTCCGAAAAGTTAGAGGTGCGTGCCGGGATTCGAACCGCCGACCTCTGTTTAGGAGGTTGACGCCCTAACCACTAGGCTATCACCGCTTAAGCACTATCACCGCTTAAGCTTGGGTAGGTATATGGATACCTAATGCACACCCTTAAAAGAAAGTTCCCCCTAATCGGTTACGCGTCATAAACCACTACCGAGCGAGCCGGAGCCGGAGCCAGTTGCGGTCGGCCAGTTCACTTCCAGCGATTCATTAACGTGACCGATTTCCTAGCGATTTTGAAAGGAAACTTTTTATGGTTATGTTTTAAAAAAGATACGCTGCCATACGCTACACGCTTAGTTATTTTCCTATGAAAATACCTCTCGAACGCACGAACAGTTCTCCATAATGTTCTCAAAGGCGTGTGAAGTCTGCCAATCCGCTCATGGCCAGCGTGGTGGACTATGGCCAAACCGTTCTCATATTGAGAGGAGACCCGTGCTTTGTAGTGAGCCGGTAATGGGTTGATCATGATGATGATGGTGCACGAACAGCCCTCTTCTTCAAAACGAATTCGTAAATTTATAATAAACACTGCAGATTTGTCTGATTTATGCGGATTCATCAATCAGACAAATCTGATTTCTGAATCTGCGGATTCATAATCATCATCATGATCATCCCATTACCGGCTCACTACGGAGCACGGGTCTCCTCTCAACATGAGAAGGGTTTGGCCATAGTCCAACACGCAGGCCATGTGCGGGTGGGCAGACTTCACACGCCGTTGAGAACATAGTGGAGAACTCTCGGTGTTTTCCTTCACCGTTGAAGCAAGTGATATTTGAACTCCCAAAAGTAGGGGTGAGAGGATGGACCTCCGACCTCCTAATGCGGGAGGCGGACGTCCTAAGCACTATCACAGCTATCAGCTTGTGCTACATGTACTGTGTCGAAATACCATCTCGCTTAAAGGTAAGGAAAATAAATTAAATAAAGATCAGCCTCCAAATAATGAAAGCACCTCACTAACGAGGACTACCTCGTAATAACTAATTACTGGAACTATACTAAAAGATGAATATTAAATAAGTATTAAATTAATTATTGTAAAACTAGTTTTGGTTGTAGCAACTCTGTCGTTAGGATATAGGAGCTAAGTCATTAATTCAATACGGGGTCTCCCTCGACGGACGCCGCTGGTTGGGTTGCGGTCGAGTGCGCGGGTGTTCCCGTGACCCAGCCACCAGGCGACACGTAGAAGCATCTCTGGGTTTTAGTGGATTTTCTGGTCGCCAGCCTGGCCGCCGGCAAGTCCCACATACCCCGTCGGAAGCGACGGAATCTTTGACGCATCGCTTCCGGCTTGCGTTAACGCATTTCCCAGCAGAAAAGAAAAAAAAATTAACTCAATACATACACACAAGTGAAGAAAATGTCACGTATTAAAAATGTTTTAGTTTAATTAATAAAAATCAACTCAATTATCCCATAACCATAGCACAAACCATTATCTATCAATTTAATTTATATTTATTCCTTCTATATTTTTATATTAGTACGTGATAGTCTAGTCGTTAGGACGTCAGCCTCCTAATCAGAGGTCGAGGGTTCGAACCCGGGCATGCACCTATAACTTTTCGGAGTTATGTGCGTTTTAAAGCGATTAAAATATCACTTACTTCAACGGTAAAGGAAAACATCGTGAGGAAATCAGCACGCCTGAGAGTTCTTCATAATGTTCTCAAAGGCATGTGAAGTCTGCCAATCCGCACATAGCCAGCGTGGTGGACTATGGCCAAACATTTCTCATATTGAGAGACCCGTGCTCTGTAGTGAGCCGAGAATGGGTTGATCATGAAGCTACAACTAATAGCTATACGTTAGCAAACTTAAAAATCAGATTTATATATTTCGAAAGGAGAGAACTTTTGTTTATTCCACAAGAATTCTTAACGCTGACGAAAACGCATGAGCTAATGATGAAGAATATTTTACAATCGCGAGCGAATAGACGTTTGAAATAGATTACCCATTATATTCTTAACGCGAATTAAGTAGGTATAGGTAAAAAAATAAGCTTGCCACCATTTTGAAATATCCGTCAGCTCCTTGTTCCTTTGAGTGGAAACATCGATAAAAATACAATGAACGAAATAAAATAGCGTCTTATAAAGCGCCCGGGGCCGGGGAGGGAGGGTAGCGGCCCGAGGGGGGGAGGGATCGCCACTTTTCTTTCTCTCGCCAGAGCTATTCTTGAAGGCGCGATGGAATACTATTGACATGACTGAAACAAATTATTTCTAGATGCCCTTTTTTAAATTGAATATGAGCTTATACCAATTTTACAACCTCGCATTATATAGTTCGAGGTCCTGGGTTTGATTCCCGGCTCGAGTCTAGTGGGAAGCTTCTGCCATGGCTTGTTATCGACAAAGACGTTCCGGCACGTTTTTTTATTTATACACTACAAGTGAGCCCTAGACTGCTATCTCACCTGGTGGTAGCGGGCTAACCTGTTGGGGGTATGGTAAACCCACACTCCTAATTCGTTTCTACGCGACATCGTGCCGGAACGCTAAATCGCTTAGCGACACAACTTTGTCGACAGGGTGGTAACTAGCCACGGGCGAAGCCTTCCTGACAGAAGCTGGATGAAAAAAGATGAAAAACCATGATTTATGTGATAGATGTTAATAGGCGACCTTGAACGACCTCCGTGGTGCAGTGCATGCGCTGTCACATTATAAAGTTGGATGTCTTGGGTTTGATTCCCGGCTCGAGTGTGGTCTGGTGTGAGGCTTCGACCGTGGCTAGTTACCATCCTACCGACAAACACGTGTCGCCAAGCGATTTAGCGTTCCAGCACGAGGTCGCGTAGAAACCAATTAGAAGAATGGGTTTACCGTACTCCTAACAGGTTAGCACACTACCATCCTAAACAGCATCATCACTTACTACCAGGTGAGATAGCCGTTAAGTGCTAACTGTAGTGTACAAAAAAAAAGGATATTAACGATGATGATGATGTACAAATGTCAGTATGGAAGTAAGGGTTTGTACGTGTCCACACTAGTCCAGACGCGAGCGCGACGGGTTGTTTTTTCTCGTTTTATATTAAAATCGAGCGAGCCAGGGAAATTGTCAGTCAGATAGGAAATTGCCTGCGACGTGCCGCCTCGTGGCCGGTCTTTAGGTACACATTTAAATAGTTACTTGATTCTCACAAACTCTAAATGTTTCGAGGCTATCTCGGACGGAATAGTTCGAATGAATCATTACAGAGTTCAATTCAAATCATCATCATCATCATGAACAACTCATTGCCGGCTCACTACAGAGCACGGGTCTCCTCTCAATATGAGAAGGGTTTGGCAATAGTCCACCACGCTGGCCATGTGCGGATTGGCAGACTTCACACGCCTTTGAGAACATTATGGAGATAGCTCAGGCATGCAGGTTTCCTCACGATGTTTTCCTTCACCGTTGAAAGCAAGTGAGATTTTAATTGCTTTAAAACGCACATAACTCGGAAAAGTTAGAGACGTGCCCGGGTTCGAACCCCCGACTTCTGATTAGGAGGCGGACGTTCTCACCACTAGGCTATCACAGCTTTTTTGTACCAAATTATTATTATATATGTTGGCTGGCCATGTGCGGATTGGCAGACTTATCAAATAACAATCTCAGACTATTGTGATTGCTCGTTACTTTGTCTACATGCCTAACTCTTCTTCTTCTTCTTGCCCTTATCCCACATTACGTGTGGTCGGCACAACACGTATTCTTCCACTCACTTCTATCAGCCGTCACCTCACTACCCACACCTTTTACCCGCATATCCTCTTTTACACAATCCATCCATCTCTTCTTTGGTCTTCCTCTACTCTTTTGCCCTTCCACGTTCATATATAACATTCTTTTGGTGACATCATTTTCTTTCCTCCGCATTATATGACCATACCATGCCAGCCTGTTACTCCTCATCTTTTCTGTCACTGGCGCTACTTTTAGACTTCCCCTTATATATTCATTTGTCTACATGCCTAACTACAAGTTATATATTTGATTTCATTTATTAATTCGTTGTGAATACATCCAGCTATTTCTGGCGTACCATTGAGTCTGGTCTGGTGGGAGGCTTCGGCCGTGGCTATCGCTTCGGGGATTTAGCTTTTTGAAACGATGTCGAGTAGAAACCAACTAGGAGTGTGAGTTTACACCCCTAACAGGTTAGCCCGCTACCATCTTAGACTACATCATCACTTACCATCAGGTGAGATTGCGGTCAAGGGCTAACTTGTAGTGTTTAAAAAAATAGAACACTCTAAAATAATTATCTAAATGTCAATATATACCTATCTAGTATTATGTCGTCATTTTCTTTTTATAATATTAATTCTATAAATTAAAAAGAATATACAGAGAAAATTTAGAATATACAGAGTTTATTTATCATCAAAGTAATTGGTTATGGAATAGAAGCATTTTTTTAATGAGAAATTCCTTCAGTTTGTGCTTTGACATAATAGTTATATTAAGAGATCTGTCTGCGAGTTATACGTAAATGTTAAACCAATAACATTGTAAACTTTTGAAAAATGACTGTGATTGAAGTTGGGGATTTCAATAACTACTTATTACGCAACATTTTTTCCTGTTTATCAGGTCCACATGCGAAACTTAATATCGCATTAAGTTTGAGACGTATGGCATTTACGTCGATGTTCATGTTTATAAATAATGCTAATGTTACTAAGAAGCAAACGGTAAACCAAAAAAAGAAAAGTAGGCAATTGCTAATGAAAAATTTCTTAAAAATATACTTCATTAAAATTCTATACAAACATAAATAAATTTACCAATTTGACTTAGGATCGTAAATTTGGCGAAGTACCTTCAATGAATATACGAACATATCTGTGTTCTCCATCGAACTTGATTCATTTATAAAAAAAAAGCAAGTTTTGACACTTTGTTGGCGGGTATGCCATTCATTTTAGTTATGTACTTTCATTATTCGTGTATATGTTGCAATCTACAACGCAGCCTTCGACCATTAAATATATTAGCGATAGTCCCAAAGAGTATGTAAACACTCACTAATGTGGTTTAAAGTTACAACTCAGTGTTTATATACTCTTTGGTTTCAAAGTGGATCTTCTTAGTGAACAGTACTTTTAACGTTACACAGTCTTTCGAAGAGGTGAAAACTATACCTTAAGGACTATAATATCAATTTAAAAATACCTTGGTAGACAATAATGGATTTTCATACAACCTTTTTGTCTCGCTTTACATTCGAAATTTATTAGGTATATTCTTATTTTATAGGTATTTTCTTATGAATTTATTTTTCTCTATTTTAATCTGTTATAATGTGATTATACGTATTCTATTTTCGATTGTATTTGAAAATTATAGGTTTTTTTTTTCTCGTTTTATGGGTTTACACAGATTAGCCAATGTCAAGTTTATTATAGGATATTAGATATTAGGATTTCTTCTGTTTCAATACATAAAGGTAATTAATTGGTATATATAATATTAATACGTTTTGTTCCTTATTCAATTTCAGGTCACAATATTTACCCAATAGTTATAACCACGCCATGGGAATATCTCAATTTTAACTTAATGAGCTATAAAAACTACCGGATTCGAAACTCGTCATGGGAAATAGGGAATTAATAATCTCTGAATTTGATCTGATATAGTCTGGTAAGTTTTTTGTAGACATCTCAACACAAACAATCTATTTTTATAAACCTTTATGAATTTTACTCAATTCAGTTTTTTTTTGGATACGAGAAAGAGAATATAATTAAGTTGGAAGAAGTGTTAAAATAACCCGCTTACCGGGAATCAAACACTGGACTGCGCATTTTTAAGCAAACAGTTCTCATCGCTGAGTTTGCCATGTTATCTTTTTTTTAATGTTTTATATTAGCTTCAATGCTGGGAAATTAGAGGTTTGACCCACCATGCCTCTCTTATGCTGGATGGCGGGTTTATTACCACTTTGGTGATACTAACCGAGATTAACGGTTAAAATTTTTTTCGGGGTTATGCTTACATAGCTTTGACTTACTCTGGAGTCGTTATCCAAATAACAATCAATTTGTCGCACGTGTCAGGAATCGAACCTAGGACCTCTTGAACTGTATTTGAGCTGAAGAGTATAAATGGAATAAGGTACAAAAGATTGTTCTGAAAATCAAACCTGCTAATTCTACTATGGCAGTATAAGCGTGTATACGCTTGAAACTTAACCATAAACATTTTAATTCTTTTTAATTTGAGTAAAGAAAAGAAATATTATTTACATAATTAAAATGAGGAGGCGTCCATAGATTTTCCATCTTTTCTTGCCTTGTCTGCCAAAGACAGTTATCGCCCGTCCAGCGAAACAAGACCCGCGATTATTCTTCAACTCACCCCCCAATGGTCCGTCGTCACTATGAAAGGCGGGGGTAGGGGAGACCTGGCTGTAATGGAGGGTTATTTATTTTATTTTGTGCGTCATTTTTGCCTCGACTCCCCTTTTGCGTAGCGTTTTTGTAGGGCATTCGATGTCGTTACTCTCAAGTGGTCTTAAAAATAAAAGTAAAAATACGTAATCAGAATTCTATAGCTTAATTTATCAACTTGAGCTATGTATTAAAATAGTGCAGTTTCCTTAAATAAACGCTCTCTATTTCATTTTTCAACATCTTTAGTCTATCAATCTTTCCATGCGAGAGAGAGAGAGAGAGATTAGTACTTTAGCCCACTACGCTGCTCTAACGCAATAAAGGTCATTTTTGGTTACAATTTATTGGGTTAAAATTTATTTTAACTATAATGAGATCGAAATTACTGTACACCTATCACTATTTACACATTACCAAATGAAATTTCTGGGATGTCTCTCAATAAGTTCAAAGTTTATATAAAACTTAAGCTTGCAGAAAACTCCTACTATAGTGTAAAGGATTATGTAAATGATAAACAAGCTTGGGGGTGAAATATTGCTCTAATAAGATAGCTCTTAAAATAATTTTAAGCGGCATGATGATGAAAACAAAAAGAAAATTTGCCTGGCTAAGTTTGTTGTGAGCTTCTTAGACAGGGGCGCGTTTGGAACCCTCATAGCTTTAGTTTTAAGATTACAAATGCAGTTATCACCATCAACTCACTACTATGTAAGTTATTGAAGCGTCAAAAGTGCCTTTTAATAAAGATTATTTGAATTTAAATTTGCTATAACTATACGGCTACGCCGTAGTACCCCGTAGTAGATATCTGACGTAGTAGTATACGTGTGAGGTTCCACACGTAGCTACTACGTCAGATATCGCTACGCTTTGCTACGCTCCGCTACGCTATCAAAGCAAAAACATTGTCTTTTGAAGAATATGAATATGTCTGAAGTACAATATAGTTATAAATAATATTTTTTAAATCGAAATTTTAATACATCTATATTGAACCACCTATATTGTTCCTTTCTAGCGATCCTGAAAACTGGTTCTGGTCGAGTGCACAAGTGTTCCCGTGACGCAGCCACCAGGCGACGCGAAGGAGCATCGCTGGGTTTTAGTGGGTATTCTGGTCGCCAGACTGGTCGCCGGGGAGTCCCACATACCCAGTCGGAAGCGGCGCAGTCTTGCCTGCGTCGCTTCTGGAGAGGATGCGTAAACGCATTTCCCAGTGGATAAAAAGCGATCTTGAAAAGAGTTGGCTGGTAGCGGGTGGATGACGAAGGCGGAGGACGTTGAGTAATGGCGTGTCCTCGGAAAGGCCTCTGTCCAGCAGTCTTTAAGCTGATTAAGCTTCCTAAATAAACGGCTTATTTTTAGTCATAAATTACTAATTTGAGAATGTAGTTATCACCGTCAACTCACTACTATGTAATCGCGTCAAAAGTGCCTTTTAAAGGATTACTTGAATAAAGATTATGGTTGATTGAAACTTTTATTTCGTCTTATTCTCCTAAAACTACTAACATTAAAAAAAACTTTATATAAATCACCTTAATGATTGATTGATGATATCTAGAGGCATTTTTTTTAAAACTTTTTATGGTAATATTATAGAACAGGCGATGGTTACAACCCTAGGCGAACGTCCAGCTATCTTTTTGCGAGACTTTCAATTGTATAGATAACAGAACAAAGAAACGCCCCCCCTCGAGGGGGAGGGGGCGGCATTTTTACTGTCTTGGAACCCTCTTTTGATAGTAGTGACTTTTACTGTTTAATTAAACGAAAAAAAGCGTTGTTGTTTACTGCCTTCGTACACTGTAGAAAGATTCATGTAAAAAATACAAAATCAATCGTTCTTTATATTTTTTGTTGTTATTCATGGTGATAATGACATTCGTTGCCTTAGAAAAAGTAAAGCTCAGCTTCCAGGTCCAAAAGCGCGCAGGTCTACGAAGTAGAACACAATAAACTTAGCCCTAGTTTTTTTTGTTATAGCAATCTCACATCATCATGGTCAACCCATTGTCGGCTCACTACAGAGCACGGGTCTCCTCTCAATATGATAAGAGTTTGGCCATAGTTCACCATAGTGGTTTTGGCCATGTGTGGATTGGCTTTGAGAACATTACGGAGAACTCTCAGGCGTGCAGGTTTTCTCACGGTGTTTACCTTCACCGTTGAAGCAAGTGATATTTTTAATTGCTTAAAAACGCACATAACTCGAAAAGTTAGAGGTGCGTGCCCTGGTTCGAACCCCCGACCTCTGATTAGGAGGCGGATGCTATAACCACTAGGCTATCACCGCTATACATACATATATTCTGTAGTAAAAGCCTCTTACGGTGCGGTATGGTGGAAGTCGACTATATAATCAAATATTTTTTGTACACTACAAGTCAGCCCTTGACGGCTATCTCACCTGGTGGTAAGTGATGATGCCGTCTAGGATGGTAGCGGGCTAACCTATAAGGGGTATGGTAAACCCACGCTCCTAATTGGTTTCTACGCGACACGTCTTTGTCGGTAGGGTGGTAACTAGACACAGCCAAAGCCTCCCACCAGAACAAACTCGAGCCGGGAATCGAACTCTAGACCTCAAATTTTATAATGCAACAGCGCACGCACTGCGCCACGGAGGTGGTTAAAATAGTACTTTTAATTTGTTAAGAAATATTATAATTCTATATAATAGTAAAGAATTAATGTTCGTTCAGTTTCCTGTCATATATGATATATATAACGGGGACACGCTTTACGGCGTCAATTTGAAAGCCCAGTTGTGATATAACATATGTTCTTCATGTAAGAATACAGATATATTTAAGAAAAAAACTTAATAAAATACTTCTCGTAAAATAGCACGATTTTAAAGAATACCTACTTGATTGATACAATCCAATGATAATAATTGTGAAACAAAAATGTTTCACAATTATTCTAATTGGATGTTGTTGTTGTTTTTGGACTGTTGTTTGACATATAATTTTGTATATTTAATTTACTTTTTAGTTTTAATACATTTTGATATTTAGTATAATAATTTGTATTAAAAAATTGCACACTATTTGTCTAGTAGAATTTTATGGCCTCTTAAAATCGTTTATTTTCATCTAAATATTATACATAAATTATGGCGAAATAATGATTATTTTGAGTTACTTTTTATTAAAAAAGGGCGTATAAATGAAAAAATGAATTATATTTATTTGCCAAAAAACAACTTTACAAAGTTTAGTTCAGAAACGGTACCACGGGAGCTTGGGAATTACCGTTTCAAGTGGTCAAAACTTTAGGCTTTAGCATTATTAGTAGATAATTTGAACTATTTACCGATGTTATTTAGCGTCCAATGAATAAACAGCAAAAAGTTTCCTTTAAAAAAATGCAAATTACGTTCAAGAACCGTAACAAACCCGTCAAACGGTTTCATTACCATTCCAATAACATCTGTAACCCCACCCATCGAAGGATCACCCTTTTTTTCACCCCAAGACGAAGGAGACAGCTAGACACGGTCGCGACGAGTCAGAGCGGGAGACATAGCTGACCGTTCGTCGAATTTTAATTTTCTTACTATTTGAATCTTAATTTTTCGCGGGGTGATCTTCCATTCTTTTCTAACTTATTAAAGAGGCATTGCCGTTTCTTTCTGGCCCTCTTTTTTTTTTACTGGGGCCTCACTTCTATTGAACTCGGGTTCTTTCATCTTGTTTCTTAAGATCGCCTACAGTTAGATATAGACAGATGTTTCTTTTTCTAATTAGGACCATTTTGTACAATTTTTTCTTGAAATTAGTAAACGAATATCTGAATTAACGACCTTCGTGGCGCGGTCGCATTATAAAGTTGGAGATCCTGGGTTCGATTCCCGGCTCGGTCTGGTGGGAGGCTATGGCCGTGGCTACCATATCGCGTAGAAACCAATTAGGTGTATGGGTTTACCAAATCCCCAATAACAGTTTGCCCGCTACCATCTTAGATTGCATCATCACTTACCACAAGGTGAGATAGCCGTCAAGGGCTTGTAGTGTATAAAAAAAATGTTCAGTATCCAAACCACAGTTAGCGTTAGACGTCAATCTCATCTGGCGGTAAGTGATGATGCAGAATAAGATGGTAGTGTGTATGAAGGGTTAAATCAAATCATCGTACCGTAACGCTAGATACTTTAAGACACAATAGATTGGTACCTAGACACGGCCAAAGCCTGCCACCAGAATGCAGAAAATCGAACCCGAGACCTTCCTCTAATAAGAAAACTGAGCGAAAATCCGCCTCACTCCAATATCTATTTCAGCATAGTAATTTATAATTGTACTTAAACAAATTTAATGTAGGGAAAGTAAAAGGTTTATATCATATATTTTTTATTTTATTTATGTATTACTAGCTTCTACCCGCGGCTTCTCTCGCACCGTTAAAGCCATTAAATAAGTATCAGAGATAATTGCAATAGAAATTAATCAACATGATAACTGTATCATCCCTAAAAAAATTATCAATATGATAAGTATCCTATGTTACTTCTAATACATCCATCATTTTGCGTTAGAAAGCGTGACGAACATCTCTACATTCACACTTATAATATAATGAAAATGAAAATACACTTTATTTTTCACCACACAAAAGAAGAAATACAAGACAGTAAAGAAAAACATAAAGCTGTGATAGCCTAGTGGTTAGGGCGTCAGCCTCCTAATCAGAGGTCGGTGGTTTGAATCCGGGCACGCACCTCTAACTTTTCGGAGTTATGTGCATTTTTAAAAAAATTAAATATCACTTGCTTCAACGGTGAAGGAAAACATCGTGAGGAAACCTGCACGCCTGAGAGTTCTCTATAATGTTTTCGAAGGCGTGTGAAGTCACACGGCCAGCGTGGTGGACTATGGCCGAACCCTTCTCATTCTGAGAGGAGACCCGTGCTTTGTAGTGAGCCGGTAATGGGTTGATCATGATGAAAGAAAAACACAAAGAAAAGAAGATACAATAGGCGATATAAGGTATATAGGTTAGGATTGTCTATGTATTAGCATATTTATTAATATTTCTGTTTTCTTGTATTCTCTGTTAACTCGTTATGGTTTACAAATGTAATAATAAAAGGAACAAAGAATAGGCAAAGACAAAAGTTTTATAATCTGTGTCCAGCGACTCTCTATCTACTAGTGAAGGTAGCTGTCTATATCCGGGGGCGGGCGTAGCTCAAATTGTCTTAATTTTTCATTTCGACCTCCCTCTCACCACCCCGTCTCATAATTGTTTTTAATTTAAGCGCGGAATGAGAAAAGCTGAGCAGTTTCAAAGAGAAAACTGAAAAATTGCGACGAGGAATTGGATGGATTAAAACAATTAATGCGCTTTTGTGTTTATACTGAATTGATGGAATAAATAATTTCTAAATCCCCGACATCATGGCCGATTGACGTCCATTGATGGACACAGGAATTTCGTCCAACAAAATCCACGGTTACGTTTCAAATATACATGATACAAAGGTTTGTCAAAATATGACAGCTGGAGTTCCAAAGTCAGGTCTGGCGCTTGGTTGATGACTCCTTGTCCAATTGTGACCACTCTGGGCAGGCCACTTGCGCCGGTGTCACAGCTTCAGTGTTCAGCCAATTTGTAGTGGATATACAGTCACATGTACCGACTCCAGAACCTGAAAAAATTAGATAGTAAAATGAGGCTTCGGCCGTAGCTAGTCAGTTACTAATAAAGACACGTGAAAGTTAAGCGATATTGCGTTCTGGTACGGTGTCGCGTAGTAACCGATTAGGGTAACGGATAACTACCATCTTACATTACATTATCATTTACCACCAGGTGAGATTGCAGTCAAGGGAAACGTGTGGTGATATAAAAAAATTGTGATGTTGTAAATTTATTGGTATGGTTGAAAATTAAAATGGTGATCATAAACAATCGATATATTAAATAGCCAGCGGAAATCGCGGTTTTTTTCCTTAGATAAATATTCTTTGTCAATTTATATATTTTTTTTATTACCGCAGGACCTTTCGAGATACAAGATATAATATTGTACGTAACATATTTAAATTATCATCCCTGCGATGATTATTTCGAGTGTTATAAGTAACAAATAAAGAGAAAACTTTCGCATTTATAAGTGAGGATAGGAAAGTGTTTTAGTTGGTTTGTCTACTCTTTGACCTAGAGATAGTTTATGGTATTGAGAGTGATATAGACTAGATAACCTACATTTTCTCTCAAAAATGCATGATTCCTATGCAAATAGATTTAGAGGTTATTTTTGGAATTATCTTCGATTACGATGGAATCTGGTACTCAATTACCATCTAAATCCATAATATTAGTAAGGATAGGAAAGTGTTTTAGTGGTTTGTCTACTCTTTGACCTAGAGATAGTTTATGGTATTGAGAGTGATATAGATTAGGTAACCTTAATTTTCTATGCATATAGATTTAGAGGTTATTTTTGAAATTACCTACGATTTTGATGGAATCTGGCACTCAATTACCATCTAAATTTGTCTGTCTATCTAAGGCCTGAAACAAATAATGAAATTAAATGAACAAAAACCTAAGCTCAACCTGATAACTCATATGATCTTACAATTTGGCATAGAAGGCAATCTTTAAAAACGAGATTAATAAAAACTAAAACAAACGCGGACAGAATCGCTTAAAAACAGCTAGTTAAAAATTGTATCATCCCTTCAGAATGTTTCGAGCAAATAAAATTATTTCATTTCAAATAATTTCATTGCGGAATTTTCGGATGAAAATAATTTCTTTGGATGGATATCTAATAGAATCTATGTAGGTAAATAATTTATAAGTCTGTGCAATTTTCTGGCAATATCAAAACGATCTTACGTACCTTACCAACTTAAAAACAAGATGCCACATGCCGCCAGCGATATCTGTACCAGATGTAGGTCGACGAAAATTAAGCAAGCGAAAATAACGAAAATATGTCTAGCAATGAGAATTATTGTTTGTTTTTTATACCCTACAAGTTCGCCCTAGACGGCAATCTCACCTGATGGTAAGTGATTTATTTATTTTAAAGGAACACTAACAATATACATATCATACACTCGCCACATAATTACACACTATTACACACAAGTAACATTATGTTACAACAGGTTTAAGATTAACAAAAAAAAAGCAATAAATCTAATTAAATACAAATAAATTAAAACATAATTGATGCAGTCTAAAGTGGTACCAGGCTAACTTGTTAGGGGTATTTAAGCCCATACTCCTAATTGGTTTCTACGCGACATCGTGTCGGAACGCTAAATCGTTTGGCGACACGTCTTTGTCGGTAGGGTGGTAACTAGCCACAGCCGAAGCCTCCCACCAGACTAGACTCGAACCGGGAATCGAACCCAGGACCTCCAACTTTATAATGCGACAGCGCGCGGCAAAGTACTTTTTTAAGTATTTCTGAATCCAATAAGAAAATTTTAATTCCACCTATACATGTTACTATTTATAGCGATATGATTCAAAATTATCAAAATATGCTCAGTAAATATAATCATTTTGAAATGTCATTTGGTATATTTTATAAAGTATGAATTTTAAATTAATGATATCATGATTAATTTTACCATCATCATCATGATCAACCCATTACCAGCTCACTACAGAGCACGGGTCTCCTCTCAATATGAGAAGGGTTTGGCCATAATCCACCTAGCTGGCCATATGCGGATTGGCCGACTTCACACGCCTTTGAGAACATTATGGAGAACTCTCAGGCGTGCAGGTTTCCTCACGATGTTTTTCCTTCACCGTTAATTTTACCATGTTTAATGCTAAAAACGGCGATAGATTTATTTGCTTGCAACAAAGTACTTTTTTCAAACCCCCTATGCAAACATTTTACTTGACAAACATAACTTCTTGGGAAGTAATTTTATTTTTTCAGTACTTGTTCAACTACATATATATAAAGAAAGTCTGTGTTTAATAGAGTACATGATAATTCATATTCATAGGGCACTTTACACCTTACGTAAGTACAGCCATTAGATCAGAATATTAGGTAATATACTTGGCATAGTGATGAGATAAATACTTTATTCAATCAGGCAAGGATGCGGGACGGTATTTTTAATAATATATTGATCAAATTCAAGTATTCATACAGTAAATCATGCTTTAAATTTTGAAAGTACAATTCAAAGGTAAATAAATTTAATTAGGTTACACGAAATGTCGGTATTCTTACAACGCTTTTAAGTTATTATTAATAGCAATTAGGAGTTACTGAAGAAAATTAAATAAAATGTGTAAGATTAGATGATAATTTTTTATCTTCATAACGATATTATCCTAGCAATAGGATGGACACAAGCCAACCTTTGCCTAAGAGAAAAAAGGGCATTGTTTCTTGCCGGGGTACTTCTGGCGCGGTTCCAGCGGCTGTGTCTGTCTGTCTCCATCCGTTTCCGCTACAAAACCCAGAAAATATGTTTCAATTCGCCTTTAATGTTTTCTTTGCTTTTGGCGTTCTTACAAAATTCCGCAAATTTATACATTTACAGGCGATATTAATGGCCGCTGTCGCTGTTTGAATTTACGCGGTTACTTTCGCCAGTAAATATGGCCGCCGTTATGTTGTTACGTGGATAGTTTTTTTTATATATATATATAGCGCGATAGCGAGGCTTACGCTTCATGACTATTGTGCCTGATGGAAATCCATGATTAGGTCTGTGCTGGGGAGCGTTTGACAAGAAAATATCTAATCACACTTTTTTGAAGGATCTTAATTTGTACGTGACGGACAACACAGATGCCGGAAGGGTATTTTATAGTATAATTTATTATCTAGTATAATAACATAATTATTATAAAAATATAAGTGGTTTAGATAGATAGATAGATACACTACAAAACTTAGATTTAAAAAAAAAATTACATATATCTTTGTACCGAAATACTCTTTTAAAATGAACACCAATTTGTAAATTCATGATTGATATAAAAAACGCACAATTATATACCAGCGATGCCATGGAAACAGATGCACCTCACCTAAGGGGGAAAGTTTTTGCGAGGGGGCAAGGCGCACCCCTTTTATACTTTTTATCGGGGTCCAATTAACAGGAAGTGTGCCAGAGACATTTTCGCTATTATTATATTATTGTCAACTCAGTATTGACTAAGAACTGGGAGCAAAAATATTTCGGAAAATTTACCAGAATTAATAGGTCGCCTAACAACAAAATACGTTAATCTAATATTTTTAATATATGTCTTGTATATGTAAGTCTGTTCTATTTATAAATTATATGCTTAGAACTGGTAACCTACAGGTATTAATAAGTACGTTCTATTACAAATAAAAAAGCATGTAATTTTTATATATATATATATTTTTTTTTTTTTACCACTACAAGTTAGCGCTTGACGGCATCTCATCTGATGGTAAGTGATGATGCGGTCTAAGATGGTAAAGGGCTAACCTGTTAGGGGTATGGAAAACCCATACTCCTAATCGGTTTCTACGCGACATCGTGCCGGAACGCTAAATCGCTTGGTGACACGTCTTTGTCGGTAGGGTGGTAACTAGCCACGGCCGAAGCCTCCCACCGAATCGAACCCAGGACCTCCAACTTTATAATGCAACAGCGCGCGCGCTGCGCCTCGGAGGTCGTCAACGTTCATATAAAATTATAACTACATATTACCTCGTTAATTCTTCTTCGTCATAACACTTGACAGAGGTCGTGGTCATCACGAAGCAATGTCTTTGAGGGCAGTAAATTTGTAGTTAGTTAGTTGTTTTAAGTTAGATAGATAGATACTCTTTATTGCACACAAATTTAAAAAAAAAACAACAACACGGAATACTTAACACATGAGTATGTAAAGGCGGTCCTATTGCTTAAACAATCTCTTCTAGATAACCCTTGGGGAAAGAATTAAATAAAAGATGAGCGGCGCAATTTTTAATTTTCAATAAATATATACTTTTATTTATAAATAAATATATATCAATACAGATATACTATTCATTATTATGGCATTTAGTCATATAAAACTTTTTAAGTCAACTTCTAATATTTGGTCGTTATTTATATTTAAGTATTTATGACTATCATCGTGGGTACCAGTTTATTCCTTTCGGATTTCTTTGTTTTTAATTCAATTAAACCTTGTACGTATTTATCTATGAAATGTTCATATGGTATATTCTTTATTATTCGAATTAGTGAGGTGATTCGTTAATTTAATAGTAATAAATCTTTATTTCGGACACGGTCCATAGAGTGTTAGTGATACATCTTAACCTATGTTAGTGCCTACAACTAAAAGCACTTCTTTTAACTAAAGTACTATAATAGTAAAGCTAGGAGTGTTTCAAATTCGGCCGGGTCTTAGAAAAAAGCCCACAAGATATTCGAAAATCGGTCCAGAATACGCGTTAAAATCGGTTTATTGAAATTTTATTTCAAGTAATAATGTAAAATTGGTACGTTATGATTTGCATATATTACTGAATTACTGTTATTTTTTTGTATATTGTAATATATATTGTAGACAGGTCGTAGGACAGTTTTTTGAGTGTCCCTTACCAAACAAGCTGAATAGGAATTCATTAAATCCCGTCTAAGTAAATAAAATAATATTGTTTAGATTTCTATCAATAAGTTCAAAGTTATTCATAAATCGCAAGCTTATAGAAAACTCCTATTGCGATATTAAAAATTATACAAACGATAAAAAAGGCTGGGACGTGAATTGCTCTCAATTCATATCTCATCATCATCATGATCAACCCATTACCAGCTTACTATAGAGCATGGGTCTCCTCTCAATATGAGAAGGGTTTGGCCATAGTCCACCACGCTGGCCATGTGCGGATTGGCAGACTTCACACGCCTTTGAGAACATTATGGAGAACTCTCGGGCGTGCAGGTTTCCTCACGATGTTTTCCTTCACAGTTGAAGCAAGTAATATATTTAATTTTGTTTAAACGCACATAACTCCGAAAAGTTAGAGGTGCGTGCCCGGATTCGAACCGCCGACCTCTGATTAGGAGGCTGAAGCTCTAGCCACTAGGCTATCACCGCTTCTAATTATTGTTTATTATTGACTATGTGCGATGGCGATAACGTAAAAATAACCGGCTGAATTTGTTGTGGGCATCTTCTTAGACCGCGGCGCGATTGATTTTAAATTGGCGAGTGTAGTTATCACCATCACCTCACGAATTAAATAATGAAAAATATATTATATATAAACGCTTTATTGATGCCTGTAATAGGTTTAAATGAATAAAACAATTTAGAATTTAGAATTGTTTGAATTAATTTATATAGCGAAATAAGAGTTATAATACCACAAAAAGAAATACGCCTTTCAAAGTTGAAATAGTCTAAATAAAGGTAATTAGTAAGTATGGTAGTAGCCATCCATCCCAGCCCCCACCCCACCCCGTAGGGTGGAAGCAAACTTTCGCGAGGGGGAGAAAAATAAATCTAAATTGGCTCAATCCCCTGGAATCCCCTAGTTTTTTGACGCCATTTTCTTAAAGGATTTGCTTTATCTTCCAAGTTATTGAGAACTTCGTTTTTAATTAAATTTTTTTACCTACCCTTCAGGTGTAAATGTTTTTGATACAAGCTTACAGCATCCCTCAAAAACACCATACACACACACACCATACATACACACATATGAAAATTAAATGAAATTTAAATGAAAATATACTTTATTGCACACTATACAAAAAAAAAATGAAATAAAAACCCACACACACAGAAAATAAATAGGTGCAATAGGCCGCCTTATCGTTAGTGAGTACGTACTGTGCCTATAGCAACCACAGCTTTCCGATTATGTATTAAATTTAAAGAATGAACCGAGATCGTTGTTAATTACGCAATTGATTAGATAACCAAATAACGTATGGGATAGAAAAGGGGTTAAAATATGTGACAGCGTTTAATAATTGTAGTTTATATAAGAGTGCTTTTAGGATAATGGTGAAGTCACGAATTTCCTTATTTGGCGACATGTGTTGAGAAAAACTGCTGTGAAAGATTAAAGCTGTAATAGCCTAGTGGTTAGGCCCGCCTCCTATTCAGAGCACCTCTAACATTCCGGAGTTATGTGCGTTTAAAGGCGTGTGTGTGAAGTCTGCCAATCCGCACATGGCTGGCGTGGTGGACTATGGACAAAGCCTTCTCGTATTGAGAGAAGACCCGCGCTCTGTGAGCATTGCTGGCTCATCACAGAGCACGGAGTGATCATGATGATGATGTGTGAGGGAATTTTGGCATTTGTAAGTGGTTTGCAGCGATTTTGGTACAACACCTGTAGTAGAAATGACTCTTGGGGAAATGTTAATTCTTTCTGTTCAGCATTGTCTTTTATATTATTATTACACTTTATTAGTACATCACAAGTTAAGAAACATTAGAAGAAAACAGAAACATGAAGAAAGCAGTAGGAAACAAAAAAGCGGTTTTATCGCTTACTATCGAACTCTACTACGATCTCTGTTTTACTGTCAAATATAACCTCATCACATCCTCTGCGGTTTTGCCTGGCAGAGATAGTCTTTATAGCAATAAAGTCACCTTTAACTACTCAACTATATCGCTTGTATTTTTTATTTACTATCTCACCTGGTAAGTGGCGATGCAGTCTAGGAAGGTAGCGGGCTCACCTGTTAGGGGTAAACCCACACTCCTAATTGGTTTCTACGCGACATCGTGCCGGAACAACTTTGTCGGTAGGGTGGTAACTAGCCACAGCCTAAGCCTCTCACCAGACCAGACTCGAAACGGGAATCGAACCCAGGACCTCCAACTTTTTACTTCCAACTTGCGACAGCGCAAATCATGACTTTGTAGGGTGGTAACTAAACACATCCGAACCTCCCACAAGACCAGACTCGATCCGGGAATCGAACCCAGGACCTCCAACTTTTTATTTCCAACTTGCGACAGCGTACGCACTGAGCCACGGTGGCCGTCAAATGTTAATCAAGTTTATAGTTTAGTTGTTAAAACATATTTTGTTAAAAAATATTACGGAGAAACCATTAAGTTGGCCGATGTCCTTAATAGACAATTTGATTAGCGTATACAAATACGCTGCATCCGTCGCTACTTGCCTCCCGCCGAACCGGAACTGACCTATTACGTCACTTCCGAGAGCAGGCTTTAAAATTAGAGTTTTAAGTAAAACTCAAACTGTAGGATAACCTGTTTTCAGTCTTACAACCTCACTTTGATAAATTGCGGGATAACTCTTATTACTAGATAATAATTGAATAACTGAAGCGGTGATAGCCTAGTGGTTAGGGCGACAGAGGTTGGCGGTTCGAATCCGGGCACGCGCCTATAACTTTTCGGAGTTATGAGCGTTTTTAAACAACTAAAATATCACTTGCTTCAACGGTGAAGGAAAACATCGTGAGGAAACCTGCACGCCTGAGAGTTCTCCATAATGTTTTCAAAGGCGTGTGAAGTCTGCCAATCCGCACACGGCCAGCGTGGTGGACTATGGCCAAACCCTTCTCATATTGAGAGGAGACCCGTGCTCTGTAGTGAGCCAGGAATGGGTTAATCATGATGATTTATTTATTTTAATTTTAATTTAATTAAACATTTTTCAGGTGATGGTGATAACTACATTCGTAAACTTAAAACTAAAGCTAAGAAGGTTCCAATCGTGCCCAGGTCTAAGAACACCCAAAACAAACTAAGCTGGGTTTTTTTTAGACACAAGTCATCCCTTGACGGCAATCTCACCTGGATGGTAAGTGATGATGCAGTCTAAGATGGTAGCAGGCTAACCTGTTAGGGGCATGGAAAACTCAAACTCCTAAACGGTTTCTACGCAACATCGTGCCGGAACGCTAAATGGCTTGGCGACACGTTATTGTCGGTAAAGTTGTTCCAGACTAGACTCGAGCCGGGAATCGAATCCATGACCTCCATCTTTATCCATTCTCGGAGGCCGTCAAATTGATATCATCATCTCACATAGTCAGTAATAAATTTAAAAAAAAACCTATATAGTCTAGCTTGTTTTTATCGTTCAAATAATCCTTAACATCGCAATAGGACTTTCCTATAAGATTTCGTTTGATAAAAACTTTCGAAACTCATTATATCAATAGGTAATTTATTATAAAAAAAATTACTTATATATGTCTAAAAATATCGCAACCTAATATACTTATATTTTTTTAATAAACTGAAAGTGGGTAATTCAAAAGACGAATACGCGAACTTTAAACATCTATTAAACTATTTCGCACTTCGAACGTTAAACTTTGCGATGAAAAATTCGACTTTCGAACACGGACCGTTCGCAAATTAAAAAGTTTCCAACACTTTCCCTCTCAAACTCGCAACTATTCCTACCGCCATTTTGGTTGAGCTTAACTTTTTAATTTTCACACTGTCATGACGTTTTGGAATAAATGGTGTTTAGTTTTAAAAAGTAGGTTTAACTAAGTTGTCTTACGTAAATTTTCATGTTCATTCGTAATAGTCTTAAATATTTATGTGTAGTATTTCTGCTTGCAACTTCGGCTGAGTGGAGTTATTCGGTTTATGTTTAACAATGTAGGTTATATAACAATAATATAGCCTACATTATTAACTTGTACTTAAATATATTTATTTAGGGTACAAGTTGTAAGCATTTATTGCGGTGTGAAGAAGAGACAAACATCCAAACATTCACATATAAAAATTAGCGAGATTCAGTAAGCCTACAGGAGATCATAACAATAGTCTCCCAGATTACTGATTGAACTCATTATACAAAAATTCGCCATTATATACAGACGTAAGTAATTATAAAACAAGGAACGTATTTCTACGTATTTACGTATTTTAAAAAATGTTTTTACATATTGAATATAAGTTGCAAGCATCTACGTCTAAAATAATCATACTATTTAAAAAAAAAAACTTTTTCCTTGACAGATATACCTTCGCTTGTTGCATCATTAAAAGAAAAAAAAGAAAACATCTGCGCATCAAATTTGAATAAAAGCGTTCCAATAAGAATCTAACCCTTCCCGCCTATCAGAGCGATTACTGCTAACACGGTCGCGCTAATCCACTGCAGACTTACCAACTAGATTTACGCTCATCCCACCTTTCGTTGCAAGAAGCGTGCCAAATGACAATCTTCTGTTCAATGGCGTTCCATTTTTAACTTTGATTAATAAAACTAAAGGTATTTTTATTTCATAACCAATAATTAATTTATATTACTTGTATATTTTTTTTTCATCTGCCGACATGTGAATTACTTTACGACATAGCTGGCATATAAGCAAAGTGACAGTCAGTTTAAGGTACCTTGGTAGGATGTATTTTAATTAAAAAATTGTTTTTTTTTTCAATTAGGTTCTCTGTTGAGACAAAGATCGAATATCACACAGCTTAGTTAGTCCTATTGACATATATAAATGAATATTTTTTTTCTCGTTTCATGGCTTTACACAGATTAGCCAATGTCAAGTTTATAGCAATGGAGAATTGAAGTTAGGGAAAAATGGCGAAAAACTTCGCACTCGGCGGACGCGGTTCGCTCAAACCTTTCCCAAATTAATACCTGTTAACCATTCAAAAAACTAGCAACTACACAAACGACACCAAAACTATAATATCCTCAACACCAGTCCTTTTCAAAATTAGCGTAAAAAAACCGCGCCCGTCGAATACGAAGTCTCCCGCGTTTTTCATCTGAATCTTTTCTTTTTTTTTTCTCGTTTTATGGCTTTACACAGATTAGCCAATGTCAAGTTTACCATCTTTTTTTTTTTTTCGTTTTATGGCTTTACACAGATTAGCCAATGTCAAGTTTATAGAAATGTAGAAGTTAGGGAGAAATGGCGGGAAACTTCGCACTCTGCGGACGCGGCTCCCTCAAACCTTTCCCAAATTAATACTTGTTAACCATTCAAAAAACTAGCAACTACACAAACGACACCAAAACTATAATGTCCACAACACAACCGACACCAGTCCTTTTCAAAATTAGCCAACAAACATTAATTCAAGAAAAGCGTAAAAAATTTCCCGCCTTTTTCAAGTGAATCTTATTTTTAGTCATTATTATTTTTTAAAAGTCAATTTTATAATCTGTTCCAACTTCCAGACTCGCAATGAACAATGTTTATCTTATCTATATTCCAAGGGGTGAGTCCGAAGACAGCGAAAAGAAAATGATTCCTTGATTTTTTTTTTTTTTTTTCTTCGTTTTATGGCTTTACACAGATTAGCCAATGTCAAGTTTATTATTTTATTAATTCTCTCTCTATGGCTTTGCACAGACCAGCCAATGTCAAGTTTATAGCAATGTAGAAGCTAGGGAGAAATGGCGGGAAACTTCGCAGTCTGCGGACGCGGCTTCTTCAAACCTTTCCCAAATTAATACCTGTTAACCATTCAGAAAACTAGCTAATACACAAACAACACCAACACTGTCCACGACACAACCAACACCAGTCCTTTTCAAAACAAGCCAACAAACATTAATTCAAGAAAAGCGTGAAAAAACCGCGTCCGCCATATACGAAGTCTCCCGCCTTTCTCGATTCCTTGATTGTGACCCCTCGCTTTCAAATGAAAGTAATGAATCTGAAACATTAGCTCATTTATACAGCCATTCTTTTGTCTTTGGAAATTTGAATATCTTGTATTCAAGGCATTTGTTTTGCGAGTTAAAAAGGTCAATATCTTTTATAATGGCTTCTCGTCGACCACGTTATTTTCATGATATTTTATGTTTTTTTTTTTAACACTACAAGTTAGCCTTCTTACCTGGACGCACCGCCCTAACCACTAGGCTATCACAGCTATACATCATCATCATCATGATCAACCCATTACCGGCTCACTACAGAGCACGGGTCTCCTCTCAATATGAGAAGGGTTTGACCATAGTCCACCACGCTGGCCATGTGCGGATTGGCAGACTTCACACGCCTTTGAGAACATTATGGAGAACTCTCAGGCGTGCAGGTTTCCTCGCGATGTTTTCCTTCACCGTTGAAGCAAGTGATATTTTAATTGCTTAAAAACCCACATAACTCCGAAAAGTTATAGGTGCGTGCCCGGATTCGAACCGCCGACCTCTGATTAGGAGGCTGACGCCCTCACCACTAGGCTATCACCGCTTCACATACATAATATATATTCTGTAGTAAAAGTCTTTTACGAACAGACTATATAATCTAATATTTTTTGTACATTACAAGTCAGCCATTGACGGCTATCTCACCTGATGGTAAGTGATGATGCTCTCTAGAATGGTAGCGGCCTAACTGTTAGGAGTATGGTAAACCCACACTCCTAATTGGTTTCTACGCGACATCGCGACGCTAAATCGCTGACGAAACGTCTTTGTCGATAGAGTGGTAACTAGCCACGACCTAAGCCTCCTACCAGGCCAGAGTCGAGCCGGGAACGAACCTAAGACCTCCAATTTAATGATGTACAGACCACGGACCACGGAGTCAAATATATATAAGTAAAATAAAATCCAAGTTTTTTAATATCGCTTACGCAATTTATGGATGTATTGTTAAATACCCTAGAAAAGGAAGGCTTAAAAACCATTATAAAAAATAATATACCAGCACCTTGAATTAAATCGAAGGAAAGTTTCTTGATAGCGAGAAACGAAGAAAGTAAAAATATTGAGTAGGTAGGGAGAGGGCGATCCCTCCTCGCCTCGGAGGGCCTTGGATACTTTTTTAACGCCCACTAGCCCTCTTTTTTCGAAGGGGGAATTTTGCAATTTAAATTTTATCTCTTCGAAATGAATGCCCGGATTTCGCTGGATTCAGAATTTGCAAGGAACGGGAAGAAATAAAATATGCTGCTAATCTTTGTAATTAGTTTTATAAATCACTCGAGGGGAAGAAAAACTTAGACATTTTTTTAACTCTAACATAAACATTAACACACATAATACCGACAATCATAGTTAGTTAGGTATATATAACATAATAAAACTATAACAGGACAAATTCTGTACATTAAATATATTTTGAAAATTTTGCTATCGATAATGACCCCAAAACTTTTATTTTTAATTTTTTTGTCTGTCTGTCTGTATCTTGGCCGCGCATCACGCCGAAACTACTGAATGGATTTTAATGAAATGTGGTATAGGAGTAGCTGATACTCCGGTTCAACATATAGGATAGTTTTTATCTCGGAATTCAGCACGGTTGCCTTGGGAGAGGGGATGAAAGTCGAAATGTGTATTTAGTTGTAATTAATAAACGCGTACTCCGATTTCACCCATTCATCCTTTTTTTGGAGATACTTAATGTTTATCCTGTAATAATTTCAAAGTCGTCGGTTTAGTAATCCATTGCTTTATGATTGGAAGACAAATAAACACACTTCTACACACACTAACTCAACGCAGACGAAGTCGCGGGCATCGGCTAGTTATGTTTAAAATCGGTGTAGGGGCTTTTTTTTCGGACTGTCTATTAGCTGTGCTAACCTTATTGGTTGCCACAACGTAACCGGGCTGTTTGCCAGAAGAAATTTTGAGCCCTAGGGCTCGAGGAAACTAAGGGAACGTCGCCTAAGGGCGCCTCCTGTGACGCTGAACCTCGGCTTAGGCGACGTTTGGGATAACGAGGGGGTCGGACGATGTGTGGTCCGTACGTCTCCGAGGCTGTGGATGGAGCCCACGTCCGGATGACGTAAAATAGCGGGGACCTCTTCGCCGGCGAAGACGGTGTGTAGCGTATGATTGTGTGGTAGGTGGTACGAGTATGTTGTCAGTAGTCATCTGATCGTCAGGGTCATGAAGGATATGTTTAGGTCTTCTCTTTCGGAGAGGAGCGCTTAGGTCGGGGCGGCGGTGGGGATGCGTAAACGAATTTCCCAACGTTAAAATAAATTAGTTATATTGTCTATTTGGGGGATATTCGTTGTTCGCGTCCGTAGGAGTTACCTAACCACTACCCTACACGTGTCCCCTGGGTGGTGCCAAATGAACAACAAACGCCGAGTCGTAGGCGGCGGTCAACTAGCCTACTTAGCAAGCCTAACAGCCTGCCATGTTGGAGGTAGGAAATGATCTCCACACCCGTAACCTTGTGGTCATGTCTCACAGGAACGGTGATCTTGGCTTGATCGCCCGGATTACGAGGAAGACAACCTATATAAAAAATAACCCCAATCCTAAGGTGTGACCGTGCCGACAGGATGAATGGCTGTGGGTAGTCAGTCTCTAGCGCAAACCTCGATGGACCTGGCTCACATCGTTGTAAAGTGCCTTCTCTCAGGAATGGGCGTAACCCTGTGAGTGACCTATTATATCGACCCTACTCGTGGGAACAATAATGAACACTAATAAAGAAACATCCCATCCACAACAAAAATTACTTAAGCAACAAATACTCAACCCATATTTTTTCTCTAAGGAGCGATCGTCATCGCTCCCCGATTTAAGCATAGAACAGTCTACTAACAAGACTCAACCCAAATCAACTATACAAGATGAAACTACTGCTCCAGATCCTATCTCTCAATGTCCTGCCCCACCCGCTTGGCAGCGCGTACCAGTCTCTCGTAGCAAAAAAAGGAGACTAAGCGTTTCTCCACCACCGGCTGAAGGATTTGTAAATTCGAACCGGTTTAGTAACTTACCGCTTGACCCAAAGGACGGAATTGCCCTTACTAAAACCCCTAAACCCAGTAAACCACCACCAATAGTCCTGAATGGCATAGAAGATATTAATGAATTAATGAAACTGATCGAAACTGTAAGCCATAAAGATGAATATAAACTTAAAATGATTAGTAAAAATATTCTTCACGTGCTAATTAATACCTCAGAACAATATAAAAATATAATCAATCTCCTAAGGAATAACGGCCTAATAGGGCATACTTTCACCCCTAAGGATGCAAAATGCTATCGAATAGTGATCAAAAACCTACATCACTGTACACCGCATGATGCAATTGTTGAAGCAGTTGAAGCAACCAACAACCGAATTAGAGGTGAAATAATCAACGCACGATATGGCCCCGAGAAGAAGCCAACTTCGACCTTCTTTGTAAATATTGAGCCAAGTGTTAATAACCCCGCAGTTAAGAACATCCAATATATCGCACAACAAAAAGTAAAAATCGAAGACCCCCGAAAATCTAAATTTATTGTTCAATGTCAACGCTGCCAACAATATGGCCATTCGAAAAACAACTGCATGCGACCATTCAGATGCGTCAAGTGCGGTGAAGGCCATAAAACTTCAGAATGCACAAAGAAAGATAGGACAACCCCAGCCAAGTGCGCTTTGTGCTCCTGCGACCACCCTGCAAACTACAAAGGATGCCAAATATATAAAGAAATTTTAGCCCGAAAGACCAAGAACTCTTCCTCTCAAGTGAGACAACCTCCTAAAACTAAACCAATTGCCCCCGCCAGCACATCTCTAGCCACTAACCGTGCTCCCAAGGAATACAATAACACCCAGAAGTACACTTACGCTGATATCGCCAAAGCTAGGCTGCCAACAACTCAACCTATTCTTCAACAATCTAACAAACTAGAAGACATACTTTCCAAACAAAATGAGAAAATGGATCTCTTAATTCAACAAATAAGCTCTTTAGTAGGACTTATAACTACCCTAATCTCGAAACTTACAAAATGACTTCGCTACGCATTGCCACATGGAACATCAATGGACTTGCTCCTAACGCTAAAGAACTCGAGATCTTTATGGCAACCAACAAAATCGATGTATGTCTTATTTCCGAATCCCATACTACATCAAGATCACGCGTATGCATTCGGGGATTCTGCATCTATTCAACTTCACATCCCGATGGCGGAGCCCATGCTGGAACAGCAATCGTAATCAAGAACAGCATTAAGCATTGTCTTCTGGAATCATATGAAACCTTTCATCTGCAAGCTACAACGGTACGAATTGATGATCGAACTGGACCTCTCATCCTCTCTGCGGTATATTGCCCACCGCGACACACCATCAAAGCGAATATGTTTACTGAGTTCTTCAAAACCTTAGGAAACCGCTTCATCGCCGGCGGTGACTGGAACGCCAAGCACACTCATTGGGGATCAAGGCTAACAACTACCAGAGGTAGAGAATTAAAAAGCAGTGTAGCAGCGAACCATCTAGCAACCATTTCAACCGGAGAACCCACAAACTGGCCCACAGACAGAAATAAAACTCCTGATCTCCTAGATTTCTTCATCACAAAAAGTATATGCTACCAGAATACCCTTATCGAGTCAAGCTTGGACGGATCTTCAGATCACACACCAGTGCTGCTTACTATAAGCCCAATTGCCATACCCCGCGACTCCCATAGCACTTACCTAACTAACGCTAAAACGGACTGGAATGGCTTCCGAGACTATCTCGAGGACAATATCACTCTCAAATTACCTCTAAAAACAGCTGAAGACGTGGATGATGCATGTGTGTACATCACAAACCTAATTCAAGTGGCAGCGTGGATGAACACCCCAACTCTAAAGAATTCTTCCGCTAGTAGTCCAACCCCACTTGAAATCAGAGAGAGAATAAATGAAAAACGTCGTCTTCGCAGAGTCTGGCACCTCTCCCGGAATAATGAAGACAAGACTCGATTTAACAGGGCAATTAAAGAGCTAAAAGTTTTTCTAACTGATTGCACTAACGAGGCTGTCACGCAAAGATTGGAGAATATGTGTCCAAACGACCACGGAATTCACTCCCTTTGGAAGGCTACCAAGAACCTGCCACAACCCCAACAGTGCTCTCCACCAATTAGGAATGGCAACACGTGGGCACGGACTGACCTAGAAAAAGCGGAAGCCTTTGCCAGTCACCTCGCCAATGTGTTTAAACCAAACGAATCTGACAATCTAGAGGACCCTGAGATAGACCTAGTTCTAAATCAAGACCTTCAACTATGTCCGCAGATAAGGCCCACTTCTCCAAAAGAACTGTCCAAAGAAATAGCCAACTTGGACTTGAAAAAGGCTGCTGGGTTCGACCTCATCACCCCGAAGGTACTTAAAGAGCTCCCTAGAAAATGTCTTGTTTTCCTAACAACCCTCTTTAACGCAATATTTAGAATACAACACGTTCCCGCAATCTGGAAAATATCCGAAATAGTGATGATACACAAACCAGGAAAGCCGGTTAACGATGTTTCCTCTCACCGCCCTATTAGCTTAACTCCAGTTCTGAGTAAAGTATGGGAAAGAATTACTCTTTCTAGGATACAGTCACACCTTGACAATAACCAAGTTATACCTGATCATCAATTTGGGTTTCGCAAGCAACATTCAACCCTAGAACAAGTACATAGAGTCTATCGTACCGTACGACAATGCCTGGAAAAGAAAGAATACTGCTCTGCTGCTTTCCTTGATATCCAGCAAGCATTTGATCGAGTCTGGCACAAAGGATTATTATACAAAATAAAAATAGGACTTCCACATTCATTCTATCTCTTGATGGCCTCCTACCTCAGCGACAGAATGTTTCGAGTAAAACACCGCGACGCCAGGTCATCCTTGTATAGCTGCCACGCAGGAGTACCACAAGGATCGGTACTTGGACCGGTACTATACAATATATTTACAAGCGACCTGCCTCAGGCACCTAACGTTACAGTCGCAACCTATGCTGACGATGCTGCATTCCTCGCATGTAATGATAACCCTGAAGAGGCAAGCAGACTGCTGCAAGCTCAACTGGATAGCACTAACGTTTGGCTAAATAAATGGCGTATAAGGGCTAGTGCCCCAAAATCCCACCATATCACGTTCACTCTGAGACGCGCAACTTGCCCCGCGGTCAACTTAGGTAACAACACCTTACCACAATCATGCTGTGTTAAATACCTAGGGTTCCATTTGGACCGGAGGTTAACATGGAAGGACCATATCAAAAATAAACGTAACGAAATAAATTTTCGGTTTAAAAGCTTGCTATGGCTTCTGGGAAGACAGTCAGCACTATCCCTTAGCAATAAACTGAGAGTGTATTGCTCTGTGATAAAACCAATTTGGACATATGGGATCCAACTGTGGTCATCTGCAAGCACCTCGAATATTCTTTGCTTACAAAGAGCCCAAAACAATATACTCAGGGTCTTATCAGCTGCCCCTTGGTACGCCCGCAATTCAGAAATCCACGAACATCTTGAAATTCCTACCATCACAGAAGAAGCAAAACGCTATACAGCTACCTATAGGGATCGCCTGGCATCGCATCCAAACCCACTGTCACACTCGCTGCTTCAGCCTTCCTCCATTAAGAGACTCAAAAGAGCCGATGTGCTCCATTATTAAGGGGATCTAGGGCACTGGTTCTAAGTTCCCCCAAACATTCTGTACAACTGCAACTCACCTGTTCATAGTCTGATAGACTGATCGCAGATTTATAATAATAATTAAAAAAAAAAAAAAAAAAAAAAAAAAAAATATTGTCTATTATGGAGGTATGTGTGGTTTTCTCACAAGCGATTTAGCGTTCTGGCGCCGCTTAGGATATGCTCAGAAGGTTGTGATGCTGCAGATTTGACGACCTCCGTAGCGCAGTGCGTACGCTGTTAAATTATAAAGTCGGTGGTTCTGGGTTCGAGTCCCAGCTCGGTCTGGGAGCGGGAGGCTTCGTCCGTAGCTAATTACCTCCCTACCGACAAAGACGTGTCGCTAAGCGATTTAGCGTTCCGGCACGTTGTCGCGTAGAAACCGATTAGGAGTGTGGGTTTACCATACCCCTAACAGGTTAGCCCGCTACTATTCTAGATTGCATCATCACTTACCACCAGGTGAGATAGCAGTCAAGGGCCAGATAAAGGCGACGGTGATCATAATCACTTTATTATTAGTTCTTTAGTTCTCTCTTTTTATGGCTTTGCACAGATTAGCCAATGTCATGTTTATAGCAATGTAGAAGTTAGGGAGAAATGGCGGGAAACCTCGCACTCCGCGGACGCGGCTCCCTCAAACCTTTCCCAAATTAATTCACATTCACAAAATTAGCAACTACTCAAACTACACCAACACTATAATGTCCACGACACAACCAACACCAGTCCCTTCCAAAATTAGCCAACAAACATTAATTCAAGAAAAGCGTGAAAAAACCGCGCCCGCCATATACGAGGTCTCCCGCCTTTCTCCTCACAATCACTTACTTGCGATGTAAAAATAAGGAGAAAAAAATTAAAAAAAAAATCATGTCAGGACTTTTTGGTGCAAAACTCGTCAATGCTGGTGTGAATTTTTCAAAGTGACACATCGCTAAGAGCGCCGCGGCGTAAACTTTCGGAGCCAATTTACTCTTTAACTGCTGCGATTTGTCTGGAAACATCCGGCGGCTCAAGGTTCCCTTTACAAATTAGTTGCTTGGCCCAACTGCGGAATTAAATAAGAACCAGCGATGATGAAAACATAATTAGGCAGTTTTATAGGTTACAAGCGGTGATAGCCTAGTGGTTAGGGCGTCAGCGTCCTAATCAGAAGTCGGCGGTTCGAATGCGGGCACGAACCTCGAACTATTCGGAGTTATGTGCGTTTAAAAAAAAAATATAACTTGCTTCAACGGTGAAGGAAAAAATCGTGAGGAAACCTGCGCGCCTGAGAGTTCTCCATAATGTTCTCAAAGGCGTGTGAAGTCTGCCAATCCGCACATGGCCAGCGTGGTGGACTATGGCCAAACCCTTCTCATATTGAGAGGAGACCCGTGCTCTGTACTGAGCCGGTATGGGTTGATTATGATGATATTTTTATATTAGTATGTATATATTATAGAAATTATTTATTTATATTATTCTTTTAATAGTTTGTAATTATTAGTATGTATATATGTATGTATAAGTGTTGCGATTTCCGCCTATCTGTCGGCTTCTTTCAAAAAGGCGGCCTGGAAGAGATTCTAGTGGTGGCTTTTAGTGATAAGGTCGCCTTTTGATTTCGTGATATGTATTTTTTCTTTACACTTTTCTCTTGTTTCATTGCGCTATAAAGTTGTTTAAATAAATAAATAAATGCCAATGTTTTTATTTTATGAAAAATCTTCATACACAAAAGTAATGCAACGTTGTAAAATTAACAAGAAAAAAAAGTTTAGTACAAAAATTTTAGATTTACCTTCTCAAAAGTATAGTGCAAACTTATCAATATATTTTTTGTTTTGTAAATTTAATTCATGATTATAATCCGCCATAACGTAATATCATTTGACGTTTAATATAATACACTCGAGACACGTCTTTGTCGATTCGAGCCGGGAATCGAACCGAGGACCACCAACTTTATAATGCGATAGAGCACGCACTGCGCCACGGAGGTCGTCACTGTATATAGTCGTATATATATAGATTATGTATCTTGGAGTACCTATTGCTTAGACGCCGTTAAAAATAACCAAGAACCTCCAATAGATAGATAGAAGCCCAGTCGGCAGCGTCTCTTCACCCTCCCGAAGGCCTATCAAAACTTCGTAATCATTAAGCAAATATAATTACGAGTAAATCCCAAATGGAAGGAGGTGCGTCAAAAAACTTGAAACGAACCAGGAATTGATTTTATTTGAGCGAGGACACGCTTTTTTGATTAAAGAGGGGCGAGAGGAAACCAAGTTTTATGTCGACGAGGAAAATGTTAAAATGTTTTTCAAATCCGTGCTTTTATTTCTATGAGGCTGTTTCATTTCAATTCTTGTCTTACTGACTCATCATCATCATGATCAAACCATTGCCGGTTCGCGTAAGACCACGGGTCTCCTCTCACTATGATAAGGGTTTGGCCATAGTCCACCACGCTGGCCTTGTGCGGATTGGCAGACTTCACACGCCTTTGAGAACGTTATGGAGAACTCTAAGCAAGCAGGTTTCCTCACGATGTTTTCCTTCGCCGTTGAAGCAAGTGATATTATCATTTTTTTAAAATTGCTTTAAAATGCACATAACTTCGAAAAGTTAGAAGTGCGTGCGCGGGTTCGAACCCCCAACCTGTTATTAGAAGGCGGACGGAAGGCGATTTGGGTTTTCAAAAAACAAAACATCAATGAATTTTAGGTATCTAACAACTAACTATCTCTATCTTATAAAGTTAAACTTTCGAAAAGTTTAATTATTCGTTTCGCGTTTTAACAAAAAATAAAAACGACGTGTCAACAATTTGTTAATCCAAGCTAAGCTAAGGAAAAATAAATATCTTTAAAGTCGACTTAAAAGTTTTTTATGACTAAATGCCATAATAATGAATAAGTAGTATATGTGTATTGATATATATGGATTTATACATAAAAGTATATATTTATTTATATATATTTTTTTTATTGATAACTTGTATATTTAAAAAATTGCACCGTTACCCTCTTCTTTTATTTAATTCTTTCCCAAGGGTTGTCTGGAAGAGATTGCTTAAGCAATAAGACCATCTTTGCATACTCATGTGTTAAGTGTTCCCTGTTGTTGTTTCTTTAAAATTTGTGTGCAATGAAGAGTATTTATCTTATCTTATCTTATGCATAAGCATAAGGCAATAATAAATATAAGGATGCCTAGGAATACTGGGTCATCTGTATCACAGACCCGATAACGAAACAAAAAACAAAACTATATAATAAAAGCGGCTTACACGAATTTCTCTTTAAACGGGAAAGTCTTTTTAAGAACTCTACGCCATAGGGATGCCACTTGTTTGAGCCAACAAAACGTTGAGAGATCATTTTCCTGAATAAATCTTATGGGTTCTTAATACTTTACTTTTAGATTTGACAGTCCTTACTAAATCCCCTTTAATGATCAACCCATTACCGGCTCACTACAGAGCACGGGTCCCCTCTCACTATTAGAAGGTTTGGCCATAGTCCACCACGCTGGCCATGTGCGGATTGACACTTCACACGCCTTTGAGAATATTATAGAGAACTCTCAGGCATGCAGGTTTCCTCAAAATGTTTTCCTTCACCGTTGAAGCAAGTGATATTTTAATTGCTTAAAAAAGCACATAACTCCGGAAAGTTAGAGGTGCTCTGATTAGGAGGCGGACGTCCTAACCACTAGGCTATCACAGCTTAGCTTAGCTTAGCTTACTAAGTCCTAAATAAATAACTAGCTACGAAGATTTTGACGACCTCCGTGGCGCAATGTGCGCTGTCGCATTATAAAGTTGGAGGTCCTAAGTTCGATTCCCGGCTCGAGTCTGGTCTGGTGCGGTCGTGGCTAGTGACGTGCGATTTAGCATTCCAGCACGATGCCGCGTAGAAACCAATTAAGATTATGGTTCTACCATACGTTTATCAGGTTAGCCCGCTACCATCTTAGGCTACATCATCACTTCCACCAGGTGAGATTGCCGTTAAGGGCTAACTTGTAGTGGATTAAAAAAGCTATTAGGAATATGTGCTAACATAGTTAAGATAGTAAATATAGTTAAGTTTTAGCAAAAGCTGCTAACTTAGGTCTAAGATAATTGTCACTGTGGAAAATCCCTTTTTTACTGAATTTAAGTTTTATGTTGCATTTACTTACGGGTAGATAAATTGATAAGTATATGACCCCATTAGTGCACGACAATCAAATTATTTTAAACCATTTCATTTTTTTTATAACGGTTGGAAGTATTTTGATTTATAGTTTACTATCTTTTACCCGCGGCTTCGCTCGCATTGAAGCTTTTAAATTAGTATAGATCATTGCAATAGATATGAATCAACATGATAACTATATTTTAACAAACATTTTTTTGAAATAAAATTACTTTCGTTCGTAAAACTACTTCGTTACTTCTAATACCTCCAAGAATACATGTACAAATTTTCGTGACGATCGGTTGAGTAGTTTTCGCGTGAAAGCGTAACAAACAAACTTACTCACATTTATAATATTAGTAGTTATTTATACACTAGTTTCTATATTTTCGTAGTTAAAGTGTTTTCCGACTTGGTGTCAAGCAATAAACCTATCAGACATTGATAAAAGATGGTTTTAGCAAAAAAAATAACATGAGTTGGCAGCCCTATTTTCGGCGTCTCCCCCGCCTTCGGACCCAACGACGCCCACCTTTAGAAAAAGCTTGAGTTCCAAACAAAAATGCGCCAATGAAGGAGCACCCTCAAAAATACAATCGATAAGGGTGGCGGGGGAGGGAAAAAATGTTTTCTATTTCAAATCTGGGGTGTCTTTATTGCGTCCAATTGACGCGGGGATTTCTTCTTTTCCATAGACATTTATTTTGTTTGTGACTTTATATTTATTCTGGTATTGTCACGGAGTTTTCTGGGCTAACATTTTTACGGGAATAAATTAGTCGTTTGATAAATTTGAATGAAACAAAGTTTTCGTTATTGGAACGGTGATAAAAGCCATGTCAACTGAGAGGATATATTTTTTTTAATTTTATTAGCTACTACAAGATAGCCCTTACCTGGTGGTAAGTGGTGATGCTGCCTAGGATGGTAGCGGGCTAACCTGTTAGGAGTATGGTAAACCCACGCTCCCCATTGGTTTGTACGCGACATCGTGCTGGAACGCTATATCGCTTGGCGACACGTCTTTGTCAGTAGGGTGGTAACTAGCCAAAGCCTCCCACCCGACCAGACTCGAGCCGGGAATAGAACCCAGAACCCCCATCTTTACAATGCGACAGCGCACGCACTGCGCCACGGAGGTCGTCAAAAATAATATGATAGCGCGTTACCCAAAATGAATGAACCGTTGGGTTAATCCTTGAAGGACTTCTCAGTTTAATTAGAACTGGGAATCTGTCAGAACACCGCCGTGCCTCATATACCACGTTACGTCACAGGTCTTATATTAAACTAGTGATAGTAATTATTGAAAATCCGCATTATTTACGAAGCGGTGATAGCCTAGTGGTTAGGGCGTCTGCCTCCTAAACAGAGGTCGGCGGTTCGAAGCCGGGCACGCACCTCTAACTTTTCGGAGTTATGTGCGTTTTTAAACAATTAATATATTACATGCTTCAACTGTGAAGGAAAACATCGTGAGGAAACCTGCACGCCTCAGAGTTCTCTATAACGTTCCCAAAGGCGTGTGAAGTCTGCCAATCCGCACATGGCCAGCGTAGTGGACTATGGCCAAAACCCTTCTCATATTTTGAGCAGACCCGTGCTCTGTAGTGAGCCGGTAATGGGTTGATCATGATGATGATGATGATGATGATGATTATTTACGCCTACATTATTTGAACTCAGTTTTCGTTAAACTAACTTAGTTGGTAAGTAAGTAGACACTACATAGGTACAACGACAAAAAAATCTAGGAAACTGGTTACTGGTTGGTAACCAGTTTGCTAGATTTCTTTTTAGGTACCCAAAAAAAACAAATAATCACAAAATTCACATAATAAATTTATACAGTAAAATTGACTTACCTTAGTAACACATTTTCACTTTCATTTAATTATAATATTATTTACTTTAATCAAATTAATTTAATTATTTCAAAAATAATTGCGTCGAAGTTTTCGAAGCACAAGAATATCTGTACATGGTCAGAACGTAACTGATTTAACCCTTGCGTTGCACATGAGGTCAAAAGTTGTCTTACCGGTTATCTTCCAGGGGACGGAACAAAAGATGCGAAGGGCTACAACTGGACAATAGACCCACCTTTGATAAAGGGTCGAATATGTCTAATAATACCGGATTGCATTATAATATTTGGACCTATTTAAGTAACCATTGGGTACTGTATTGTAATTGCGAAACTGACCTAACCGGTTAGGTCGGTTACCAGTGTTGGTTATAGTCGATAGACTGTTATCGATATCGATATATTGTTTTATCGAAAACATTAATATTCCAGATGATATTTTAAAGCTTAGCTAATGGTTAATTTTTTTTAAGCTATAGCCTGTACTGAAAAATCTAATGCTCACTTATTATAATAGATTATACATAAATATATAAACACAATATTTTTAAAATAGGTATTAAATAGTTAAGAAAACTACCCGAATAAGCTTTTATTTTACTGAACTTATTTTGTTACAATCGTTTTCATTTTTTTCTTTTTTTTTCTCTTTCACATGTTTTAATTTTTATTTTACTTTTCTTGTTATTTATATTGTTAATCTTTTTTTTTAATTATTTTGTCACGCCCTTAATATTATCATTTTCATTAAGTCGTGGATAGTGCTGTTAATTGTGTATTTATTTATAGTTATTATGTGTAAGTTTATCTGCACTAGTATTTAATATACAATTGTTTGCTGTCCCAAACAAATAAAAATAATAAAAAAAAAAACTCTGGTAACGTGTGGTTTCAATGGAGAACTTAAAGAGAAAAGAAAAATTATATTCTTTTGCCGATTGACCAAAAAATTTTACTATTTTTATTGGTAAAATTAAATAGTATTTGAAAATAAAACAATAATCGGCAAATATATTAACTAATTCTAATAAAATATGAGGTTTAGCTGTTCAATAAAATGCTATATTATAAACGAAAACTTAAATTTATTTATTTATTTATTTTATTTAATACGTTTACTAGTGATTTTTACATTTACTTACACTATACATAGTTACATAATAATTTACATGCTTACTGTATGAAAAATCATCTCGAAATAAACCCAACGTGCAGCTTAAGATACATTGTAATATAGCGATAGTTAGAAATAATGAAGTAATATCGTACATAATTTTAAACATTATAAAGAAGTATGTACTTAACAAAATATAGTTTAAAAATAACATCTGGTAACATTAATGATTCCTACTTTTTCCTAAGTTCATAATGATCAAATAATTTTAGTAACTATTACTAAACTTTATTATATAATAAGTATATTACTATTTAATTTATATCGGTTAAAGTAATGTTATTATAAGATATATTAAATCGTGCAAAACATCGATACATGACACCGTTACGTCAAAGGCAGCACGGACGTTAAAAACAACAATTAATATCGAAGAGGTGTCCGCACAATGGCCGAATTTGCATTTGGGCGCGGAACCGGTTCTCACGAGGGGTGGCCACATGTCTATGCTCGACACCTTGTGGACGCCGCCGGGTTGGACTACATGTCTTTTTTTATACACTATAAGCCCTTGACGGCTATCTCACCTCGTGGTAAGTGATGATGCTGACTAGGATGGTAGCGGGCTCCTAATTGGCTTCTACGCGACATCGTGCCGGAACGATAAATCGCTTGCTCCCACCAGACAAACTCGAGCCGGGAATCGAACCCACGACCTCCAACTTTATAATGCGACAGTGAACGCACTGCCCCACGGAGGTCGTCATTAACGGATTCATTAACGGAATGCGAAAATGTTCAATAAAATATTTCGCGATCCGTTAATAAGATAGCACAGCCAATATATAGATATATATGAAAATTTAATGCATGACCATAAAAATATTAAACTTGCTTCAACGGTGAAAGAAAACATCGTGATGAAACCTGCACGTCTGAGAGTTTTCCATAATGTTCTCAAAGGCGTGTGAAGTCTGCCAATCCGCACATGGCCAGCGTGGTGGACTATGGCCAAACCCTTCTCATATTGAGAGGAGACCCGTGCTCTGTAGTGAGCTGGCAATGGGTTGATCATGATAATGAATTTATATAAGCTAATCTAACCAAAGGTTCAACAGATAAGATTTTAACAAAATATTAATGCCCACCGTTAAACAAAGGTAACCCTCAAGCTACCCACGGAAAAAACTGGGGGTCAAATGGAGCCAAGCTATTGTCATACAAATTAATGGCGTCTTATTGCTAGGGTGCGGCCGAGGGTACAGTTTGTCTCCCATTGTTCGCTGATCGGGATCTTCCGTCTTAAATCTTAATGCTTCATTTCAGAGTAACGGTCCTGAGCAACAATAAACTACGGTTGTTTTTAGACCAACGGATTCTAATCACATAAAATACTCATATACTCGTAAGTACACAAGGAAGACCTCCGTGCGTGCTCTGTCGCATTATAAAATTAGTACAGCACGGATCAATATGAGAAGGGTTTGGCCATAGTCCACCACGCTGGCCATGTGCGGATTGGCAGACTTCACACGCCTTTGAGAACATTATGGAGAACTCTCAGGCGTGCAGGTTTCCTCACGACGTTTACCTTCACCGTTGAAGCAAGTGATATTTTAATCGCTTAAAAACGCACATAACTCCGAAAAGTTATAGGTGCGTGCCCGGATTCGAACTGCCGACCTCTGATTAGCAGGCGGACGTCCTAACCACTAGGCTATCACAGCTAGTACTAATACACAATTTGATTTCACTAGTTGATCCGGTTTTGATTTTTTTTCTTCATTCACCTTCATTCGTAATACTTCCGGTTACACCTATTTGAGACAAAATTCACTTCACACACATCATACAAACAGTTTAACGTCTTTGATTATATATCTTTTTATGTTAAAAGTTGACGGTCTTAAGCTCCTTGCCAGTGGCTTCCTGCATCTATGTCATCTGTCCACTCAATTGGGAGTCAACCACACTGCGTTTAACCCTTGGGACCCCAAAATTACTGGTAACCTACACTTTTAAAGTCTCCTCTCACCTCTCACCATACCAATACCTCCAGGGTTAATGCTTTATACTGGAATTAACGTTCAATATGAAATCAAAATAGCCTTATTCATGTAAACATATTACAGGCATCTATAAATCGTTCATATCAGGTTTTCCATTATTTTTATTCGTGAAGTGATAGTGATAACTACATTCGCCAACCAAAAACCAAAGGTGAGAGGGTTCCAATTGCGCCCGGGTCTTAGAAGAAGTTTAAAACAAACTAAGGCAGGTTTTTTTTGTTATCAACATCTCAAATAATCAATTATATATAATCTAGTTAACTATGGAGTTAGAGCAATTCACACCCAAGCTTTTTTATTGTTTATATAATCCTTTATATCGTAATAGGTCTTTTCTATAAGCTTTCGCTCTATAACAACTTTGAACTTATTGATAGACATCTCCAAGATATTAATAGGTAATTTATTATAAAGTAATATACAATTTCCTTTGAATGAGTTATTAATTTTGTGCAGCCTACTAAACCGACGTTTGCAACCCTCATAGCTTTAGTTTTAAGTTTACGAATGTAGTTATCACCATCAAATCACTACTATGTAAATTATTGACGCGTCAAAAGTGCCTTTTAAAGGACTATTTGAATAAAGATTATTTGAATTTGAATTTAATGCTTGGCTACTATTGGCTATAGTAAATAGGCCTTGCAAAACAAAAAATAATTAAATTGGAACAGGCGTTCAACCTAACAAATAATTAATAACATCGCTTCAGCTTAATAATTACTAGTATAGATATAAATCGTAATGTTAAGCTTAATTACTCCACTTAAGAAGCCAATATGTAAAAAAAAAATCTTTGATATTCTTTCTGTTTCTGTTTGTTCCAAAAAATATTCCTTATAAATAAAATAGGCCGAAAATGATTATATCTTAATAAAATTTATTAAAATATATAATGTTTTTTTAAATAAACAACAACTGCGAATATTACAAAAAAATAACTTATATTGATATACTTATTTGACTTTTAGTAAAGCTATCAGTAAGTCGTCATAGATACCTACCTATAATTCATGTTTCGCGTGCCTCTTCGTGACTCCCACACTGGTTTAGTGTAGGCGGGTGGTTTTAAATAACAAGATCCGAATCTTATATAGGGCAGATAACGATTATTATAAGGTATTGTGCTAGTCATATTAACCGACTACGGTTTAAAGTTATCCTTCGAGAATGTTTAGGTCAAATTAGTTCTCCAAAGTCCTCTTTCATAATATCAATCGTTAAATTGTATGAGCTAATGAAAACTTCGCAAATCAACAGATTGGATGGTTGCGACACAGGCCTTGGTATCTATAGATTTTCATGCCAAATAACGTCACATAATAGTTATAATTTTATTCCAGTTAATTTAAAAACAAGGGAAGGTAAGTAGAACTAAAACGCAGGTAAATATCCAGGTTAAGTCAGATTGTATGTGGGTATAAACTTAATACTTAGTAAAAAAAAAACGCATGCATCTAATTATCCTGAGGGCCACGAAACCAGCGGTCTGCTTTCAATCGTGCATAGAAAAGCAGCGGCATCTGCTAACAAATAGCAGAACTAAAATATCAGAGACATCTAGGAATGGGAAGATTAAACTGCAAGCGCCATCTAGTGATGAAAGAATAAATATTTTAAGCGCCATCTATTGTCGAGCTAATTTAACTTTAGTGCACCTGCTTGTAAAAAAATAATAATGTGCGACGAAAAAGTGTTTAAATAATAAGGAATGTAAATAACAAAATGAACAAAAAAGATCTTGATAAATTTTATGACACGCGTAGTAAGTTTTAAAAATGTTGATGTCCCGTTGATTTTCTACTGCACGATAGATGTCACTACGATACACAAACAACCACCATCATTAATTGAATTATTGAAGTTTTCATTCATGTAATATATTATGCAAGCATTTTATTATTTCAATAAAATTGTTTTTATCCGGATCTTACATGCGTTTGGTGTGTCACCCAGGCTATGTGGTTTAAGAAGATTTATGAAATTTGATCGTCACAAGCAGAATTTGCAAAATAGTGGAATATTATTACTTTATTAATTATATTACTTATAATAGACGGCACAAAAGCATTATACCATTGTTCATGAAGGCATATGTATATCTTTATTATATTGTAAATTGATGTTTGTTGTATTTTTGTTTTAAGTTTTTTTTTCTGTCACTCGTTGTAGCCTATATGATTAAATACCCTTCTGTATTTCTAAATTTCAATATACTTTGCAATAGATGTTTCTGAATTTGAAATAAGTATAATGATTTTAATATCGTGAGAAATGTACATTAAAAATTTCATTATATTTCCAGTTTTCAAATACACAGGAAATACTGGCGGACTGACTCACTGACTTGACTGAGGTAATTAAACCTGACAAACTTGTCAGTTCGGTTGACAAACACACATTATTAAAATGTAGACGTCCGTTCAAAAATATTCATGATCGACCCATTACCGTCTCACTACAGAACACGGGTCTCCTCTCAATATAAGAAGCTCAATCCGACACCCCAACCCTCTCGTAGTTGCGGCTTCTTTTTACTCCCCCGACCTAAGCGCTCCTCTCCGAAAGAGGAGACCTAAACATATCCTTCATGACCCTGACGATCAGATGACTACTGACAACACACTCGTACCACCTACCACACAATCATACGCTACACACCGTCTTCGCCGGCGAAGACGAGGTCCCCGCTATCTTACGTCATCCGGACGTGGGCTCCATCCACGGCCTCGGAGACGTACGGACCACTCACCGTCCGACCCCCCCGTTATCCCAAACGTCGCCTAAGCCGAGGTTCGGCCTCAAAGGAGGCGCCCTTAGGCAGTCGTTCCCATAGTTTCTTCGAGCCCTAGGGCTCAAAATTTCTTCTGGCAGAGCTCCTTTCCAAAGCTCGCCAAACAGCCCGGTTACGCTGTGGCAACCAATAGGGTTTGTACAGCTAATAGACAGTCCGAAAAAAAAAAAAATATATATATAAGAAGCGTTTGGCCATAGTCCACTACGCTGGCCATGTGCGGATTGGCAGACTTCACACGCCTTCGAGAACATTATGGAGAACTCTCAGGCATGCAGGTTTCCTCACAATGTTTTCCTTCACCGTTGAAACGAGTGATATTATAATTGCTTAAAAACGCACATAACTCCGAAAAGTTAGAGGTGCGTGCTGGGATTCGATCCGCCGACCTCTGATTAAGAGGCTGACGCCCTAACCACTAGGCTATCACAGCTTCAAAAATATTATACTTATAATATTCGTCCTCTGCAGATAAAAATAATGATTTTAATTTTTGTACGAAAAAACGAGAACGTGAAGCCACATCAGTAGCTATATTTATAAAAATATATAATTAGATTTAAAACTACGTATGTAGTCGGTTATATAAATAATAAACACTAATTCATCGCTTGGATTTTTCAATTTCCGCATCCCATCCGCCAACGGGACGATGGAGTGGACGGCTGGGAGAGTAGCTCCCATTTTTCCTCCGCACCTATCTGCGAACAGATTTTTTCCCGCGTCCCGATGCCCCCGGCCGGGTTATTACAGTGATTAATTCACTCTCCGCCGGCTTGTTAACACGTTTTTATCCCTTTTTTCCAGGGTTTTTTAAAGGCTACTTTTTATCCGTTTTGTTGGCAATTTGTCCAGCGATTTCTGCGGGCTCATTCTTCACTCGGGAGTGGAGGTTTTGGTTATTTTTTGAACGCCCTGATCTCCGCCTGTTGAATGCTGGTTAAGTGGGTTTTAGATTGATAGGACACTCGCCGCTATAAATAGGTTAGCTACATCGTTGAGTTCAAATTAATTACTTGCGTTAATACTTCTAGCAACACGCATACATTTTATGTCCATAAAAATATTGATAAATTCAAGAAAAAAATGGACTGTAACGCACTGAACATTAGAAGTAAAAGTAAACTTGTAGTACCGTTTAGTAGGCTGCACAAAATTAGTAACTCTTTCGAAGGACATTGTATTTTATTTTATAATAAATTACCTATTGATATCTTGGAGATGTCTATCAATAAGTTTAAAGTTTTTATAAAACGAAAGCTTGTAGAAAAATATTTTTACAATATCAACGATTATATAAATATTAAAAATGCTTGGGTGTGAATTGCTCTATCTCCATAGGTACCTACTAAAATCGATATTTAGGATTATATAAACGATAAAAAAGCTTGGTTGTGATCTCCTAAAATAGGTACCTACTATAATAAAATTTATTATTGATTATGTGGGATGGGGATAACAAAAAAAAACCGGCTAAGTTTGTTGTGGGTTTCTTCTTAGATCTGGGCGGGATTTGAACCCTTCTTAGCTTTAATTTTAAGTTGGCGAGTGTAGTTATCACCATCACTAACAGAATAAATGTTATATATATGAACGATTCATAGATATCTGTAATAGGTTTGTTTATTTATATAACTTTATTGCAATCTATAGGACATAACAGGTTTATTTCATATAAAGCTATTCTTGATTTTAATTTTCGATCAATTAATCTTCCAAGGGCTTTGTTCTTATAATCTTTTAGAAAGCCTTTATGATAAGGGTCTTTGGTTCGATTTCCGGTTGAGTCTGGTCTGGTTGGAGCCTTTGACCCTGGCAAAAACTTACCACCAAGCGCCACAGCGCCCGATCGGCTGGTGGTGACTCCACTGTTATTTCAAATGTTCATGGGCGATGGTAATCACCATAAGCGATATAACTATATATATTCATATATAAAATAAAACTTACTGGGTATTTATTTTAGGTAGGTATTTCGTTTTTTATAAGTACATCAATTATTTTCCCTATTTTGAATGTACACTTTATTATAAGACATGAAGGAAAATGAAGCGGGTAGTATAGTGTTGACTTGTAAAGAAAAGATCTGTTTCTTTTGATTGATAATATAAAATAAAGTCATAGATAGACGGAAAAGTAAATAAGTAGGTACTTATTTACTTTTTCGTGAGTGTTTTTTTGCTTTCTACAATATTATCACCCTCTCACATGATCAATAATAAATTATAGTACCTATGGAGATAGAGTAATTCACACCCAAGCTTTTTTGTCGTTTATATAATCACCAATTAAATTTTTCAAATTCTTTATAAGGCTTTGGCCGTGGCTAGTTACCACCCTACCGACAAAGACGTGTCGCTAAGCGATGTAGCGTTCCGGCACGATGTCGCGTAGAAACCATTTAGGAGTGTGGGTTTACCATACCCCTACAGGTTAGCCCGCTACCATCATGGACTGTATCATCACTTACCGTCAGGTGAGATTACCGTCAAGGGCTAACTTGTAGTGTATAAAAAAAATGAAGTTGTTACAATAGTTGAATATATAGGGTGTTATGAAATAGCGTAAAGGCTATGCATCTATCTCTGCGTCAAATTTCACCCATTTCCGTTGAGCCATTTTTACGTGATCTAATCCATCCATCCATCCATTGTAACTTAGTAACTTTTTTTTTTGTCGTGGTGGAAAAGCTTTATGGCAACCTCCGTACCCTTGGGCGGGAAGGAGGTTATGTTGGACTCCCATCCCCGAAGGGGGTATACCCGAACTAAAAACCACCACGGCATGTCCCTCTCGCAGGTTTTACTGGACACCCGGGGGACCCGTTGTATACTTCCCGGACGAAAAAAGTCTTCTCGGCGGGGAATCGAACCCCGATCTCCCGCGTGACAATCGGGGATACTTACCACTATACTACCGAGGACTATTGTAACTTAGTACCTAGTCATAAATCGTATGTCTGAGTACTATACTATTGAAGCGGTGATAGCCCAGTGGTTAGGGCGTCAGCCTCCTAATCAAAGGTCGGCGGTTCGAATCCGGGCACGCACCTCTAACTTTTCAGAGTTATGTGCGTTTTCCAACAATTAAAATATCACTTGCTTCAACGGTGAGGGAAAACATCGTGAGGAAACCTGCACGCCTAAGAGTTCTCCATAATGTTCTCAAAGGCGTGTGAAGTCTGCCAATCCGCACATGGCCAGCGTGGTGGACTACGGCCAAACCCTTCTCATATTGAGAGGAGACCCGTGCTCTGTAGGGAGCCGGTCATGGGTTGATCATGATGATCATGATATAATAAATTACAATAGACACAATACTTTTTAAATAAAATTAGTTTTTCCTTGACTATCTATCCACCTATCTTGTGACTGCAAAAACCAGACGTCACATTGGTGTTAAAAGTGTGTATCCAGCTTCATAAATTTTTCATGACTCGTAAAATTCTCTCGCGAAGCCACCATAAACTTCGCAATTCTCTTCAACCCCCTGGGAGGCGTTAGAGGGGGGGGGGGGGAGTTGAAGCGACCAGTTCATTAATTATATCACGTGGCAGAGTGAACTTTTAAAAGGTAGATTTTAATGGTTTGTTTTTTTTAACGGAGTTCCAGATTATGAGGTAGGCAATTTTGTCTATTCAGTCATCTTGTAGAGTCATCATCTATGACCTTAAAATTCTATTATATCATAGATTAGTTTACGTAAATGCATTAAAAGCTTTGGTGTGAATTATTGTGCCCTTAAATACTTTGAGCGACGTATAAATGAATACAGTATCAAGGGAAAATAACTACAAACAGAAAACTACTTATACAAAAACAGTATACGTAGATGGTAATTTTATTTACCAGTTAGCCCTTGACGGCTATCTCACCTAGTGGTCAGTGATGATGGTGTCTATAATGGTAGCGGGCTAACCTGTTAGGGGTATGGAAAACCCATACACCTAATTGGTTTTTACGCGACATCGTGCCGGAACGCTAAATCGCTTGGCGACACGTCTTTGTCGGTAAGGTAGTAACCAGCCACGGCCGAAGCCTTATAAAGAATTTGAAAAATTTAATTGGTGTTTATCCTCTCGAAATTAAATTACGATATTAAGGATTATAGAAACGATAAAAAAGCTTGCGTGTGAATTACTCTATCTCCATAGGTACTATAATTTATTATTCATCATGTGAGATGGTGATAACGAAAAAAAAACCCGGCTAAGTTTGTTGTGCGCTTTTTCTTAGACCGGGGCGCGTTTGGAACCCTCACAGCTTTAGTTTTAAGTTTACGAATGTAGTTATCACCATCAAATAACTACTATGTAAATTATTGACTCAAAAGTGCCTTTTAAAGGACTATTTGAATAAAGACTATTTGAATTTGAATTTGTATTCATGCAAATACCATTGTTCCGTTGCTGCTTGAAACATGGACAAAACTACAAAAACATTAACGAAGAACACGTTGATATGTTCGAAATATATGTTTCGAAGCCGACTCGCCCTGAAATAACTACAATAGCGGTGGGCGAGTGCGAAATATTTAACTGCCACTTAATGTCCGTCCTCGTCGGGATCCGGGGTTTTTTCCGGGACAGCTGTGGGTGGGGATAAATATCGGGACACAATGAGCTCACAGTTTAAATATCCACTCATCATTTCTTATAAACTTGTTGTATATCTAGCACGAAATTGTCTACGTCTTTTTTTATCCACTACAAATTAGCTCTTGACGGCAATCTCGTCTAAAATGGTAGTGGGCTAACCTGTTAGGGGTATGGTAAACACATTCCTAATTGGTTTCTACGCGACATCGCGTCGTGTGTAGATTAGATAACGTAAATACTGTAAAAGCTTGGGTATGAATTGTTGTGGCCTTAAACACTTAGAGCGACGTATGAATATAGTATTAAGGGAAAAAAAAACCTGTTAGGGGTATGGTAAACCTATACTCCTAATTGGTTTGTACGCGACATCGTTATCGCTAAATCGCTTGTCGGTAGGGTAGTAACTAGACACGGCCGAAGCCTCCCACCAGACCAGACTCGAGCTGGGAATCGAACCCAGGACCTCCAACTTTATAATGCGACAGCCCGTACGCTGCGCCACGGAGGTCGTCAAATAAATTCTACGTCGAATATATTCGATTATTTTAGACACACTTTACTTGTTGAGAAAATCAAAGACAAACAAATATTAATAGTTGTTATTAGCTGTCCATAAATAATAGTTAAATATCCCAAAAGATAACCTATGTTCCCAGGGTGATGGGGCTTGGATGGGGGAGCACAGCATAGCATGGTACATAAAGGTTACCTGGCAACCCATTAGATCTCAAAAACCAATTGGATTGCTTATACATACTCAGAAACCAATTAGATTCGTTAACTACAAATATTTATAAATCTAATTGGTTAATGTTTTATACATCGAATTAAAATATATATTACTTGTGAAGCACTATATTTTCCATTACCGCATATATTATAGCAGTAATATTTAATTATTTAAACACTAGGTAGATTATATAGTAATTAGGTAGGTTCTATAATTTTTTAATAAAATAAAATCATTACCCGGCTCCCACTTCCCCATTAATTAGTGTATTTGCTTATTCTTTATTTGTACACCACAGCTCAGAAGGAAACAATAAGGAAAACAGAAAAAGAAGAAACGGATACAAAAGGCGGCCTTATCGCTTAGTAGCGATCTCTGATAGGCAACCTTAGGATTTTTAAATATAAATATATATCTAATAATAGTTTGGTACAAAAAAGCTGTGATTGCCTCCTAATCAGAGGTTGGGGGTTCGAACCCGGGCCTCTAACTTTTAGGAGTTATGTGCGTTTTTAAATAATTATAATATCACAGGCTTCAACGGCGAAGGAAATCATCGTGAGGAAACCATGCCTGAGAGTTCTCCATAATGTTCTCAAGGGCGTGTGAAGTCAGCCAATCCGCACATGGCCAGCGTGGTGGACTATGGCCAAACCCTTCTCATATTGAGAGGAGACCCGCGCTCTGTAGTGAGCCGATAATGGGTTGATCATGATGATAATGAACTTGGTACAAAATAAAATAAATTTTTTCCATAAAATATACATAGTTATAATTCCTATTATATTAAGTTTAGATATTAAATGTATCTACTAACCACAGTTAGCTAAAACTAATAGAATCCTATATCCTACATTCCCATATTACCTATATTATATTATAAATGTGAAAGTGTGGATGCTTATTACTCAATCACGTAAAAACAGCTGAACGGATTTGGATGAAATTTGGCACGCATATAGCCTTTTACATGGAAAAGAACATAGGCTGCCTTTAATCCCGTTTCCTTAAGTAGTTCCCGAGGGAAAATTGAAAATTGTTCACGAGCTTACAGCGAGCAGACAGCTTTGAAATTTGGTATGCATGTCACCTATGCTATGGAAAAAGGCATGTATTTTCTATAACGATCTCACAAATAGTTAACGTGGGAAGATTATTAAAGAGCGAAATTGTTAAAGAGCGAAGTTTTAAACCCGATTCTGAAGACCACGCAGAAGAAGTCGCGAGCAGAAGGTAGTAGATTCTTCTTCTTATTCATTCACTCTTGGCAGAGTGGTCGGGTTTATGATTTCTCCTTCACAGCAGCTCTTAGGCTCGACCAACAGAAATCGCTGGAAGGAGATCGTAAAAGCTGCTGTGAAGATATAGATATAGATATATATACATTGATTTACCACAAGCTGTAGATCGATCATTAACGTTCAAAAAATGGAACGGAAAAGTAGTGCACAAATAGCGACGCGTGCACTCCTTTCCCCCAGCGTGTGACAAGGCTAGACGAAAGTCACCGATTCTAACACTCGAGCCGTATAATCCGAACGATTTTTTTTTTTTTTTTACCCACTACAAGTTAGCCCTTAACGGCAATCTCACCTGATGCTAAGTGATGATGCAGTCTAAGATGGTAGCGGGCTAACCTGTTAGGGGCATGGTAAACCCATACTCCTAATTGGTTTCTACGCGACATCGTGCCGGAACGCTAAATCGCTTGGCGACACGTCTTTGTCGGTAGGGTGGTAACTAGCCACGGCCGGAGCCTCCCACCAGATAAACAAATTACAAAGCACTACGCGCCGCTACAGATAATATAACGGCCAGATGTCTAGTGTATTAGACGGGTTGTAATACATCGATATACCGATATGTAGGAATGTAGTTAGTTGGTGACAAATTCTCGCCTTGTTTTTGTATGACGCGCTCTATCTACGGCTAGTGGTAAATCAATGTACTCGTATATAAAATTAAATCAATGCGCCGGTGTACAATCACCTTAACCCGGTCGTTTGCGTTCACCACAGGTCTTTGTTTTCGATGTTACATATCTCTCGTAACTATACCTATGGATAATCATACTTAATATTACAAATGTGAATGTTAGTTTGTTTGTTACGTTTTTTTTTCTGGACTGTCTATTAGCTGTACAAACCCTATTGGTTGCCACAGCGCAACCGGGCTGTTTGGCGAGCTTTGGAAAGAAGCTCTGCCAGAAGAAATTTTGAGCCCTAGGGCTCGAAGAAACTATGGGAACGACTGCCTAAGGGCGCCTCCTTTGAGGCCGAACCTCGGCTTAGGCGACGTTTGGGATAACGGGGGGGTCGGACGGTGAGTGGTCCGTACGTCTCCGAGGCCGTGGATGGAGCCCACGTCCGGATGACGTGAGATAGCGGGGACCTCGTCTTCGCCGGCGAAGACGGTGTGTAGCGTATGATTGTGTGGTAGGTGGTACGAGTGTGTTGTCAGTAGTCATCTGATCGTCAGGGTCATGAAGGATATGTTTAGGTCTCCTCTTTCGGAGAGGAGCGCTTAGGTCGGGGGAGTAAAAAGAAGCCGCAACTACGAGAGGGCTGGGGTGTCGGATTGATTGTTTGTTACGATTTCACGCGTTAACTACTAAACCGATCGTCATGAAACTTTGTACACATATCCTTGGAGGTATTAGAAGTAACTTAGGATACTTTTTTTTTTATATTTTTTAGAGAAGATAATAAAAAATGGTTTGTTAAAATATAGATATCATATTGATTCATTTATATTATAACGATCTCTGATACTTATTTAATAGCTTCATTTAATAGCTTCAACGCGTTTTTTTTCTACACTACGAGTTAGGCCTTGACGTCTATCTCACCTGGTGGTTAGTGATGATGCTGTCTAGAATGATAACGAGCTAACCTGTTAGGGGTATGGTAGACGCCGGCCTGGTTGCGGTTGTGTGCGCGAGCGAAACCCGTGACCCGGCCACCAGGCGGCGGGAAAGGATATGCACCGTGGGGGTTTAGTCAGTAAGAGTCTGACATAACCGCCGCGTCTCCTCGGACGCGGGGTATCCATGAGGATTACCCACGTTAAAAAAAAAAAAAAAAAAGGGGTATGGTAGACCCACGCTCCTAATTTGTTTCTACGCGACATCGTGTAGGAACGCTAAATCGCTTGGCGACACGCCTTTGTCGGTAAGGTGGTAACAAGCCACGGCAGAAGCCTCCCACCAGACCAGACTCGAGCCGGGAATCGAACTCAGGACACTGCGCCACGGAGGTCATAAAATTAAGCAAAAGATTCCTAAACTAAGAGCTAGCTAGTTAGTAGATATATTTTACGTGTCTAGCAGCGACGTAAGCAATAAAGATTCATCATTACCTACTGTAAAACTTCGATGAGGAGTAGCATATATCAACAGTTAAAGCGTTTAGCGCTAAGCTTGGGTTTTAACTTTGCACCCAGAACTATTCGCCTCGTTAAAACTTTTACACGTCTAACTGATCACACACTTCCAACATTCAGGTAGGTACATATTGTAAGCTTTCGCCTTTAGTCGGGAACCAAAGTAGAAAGACTTCGTTTTAATGAATAGAAGCAGGCGTTACTTTGCGGAAGTCCATGATAAACCATAAACAGCAAGTATAATTTGCTATATTCCGCCGACAACCGGGAGATTTGTATAATATAACACCACACAAAATCTTCCACTAGAACCTCTACGCACGTTTCGACCCGAAACCGGATCATCCTCAGGAGATGTCGGGTTCTAGTGGAAGATTTTGTGTGGTGTTATATTATACAAATCTCCCGGTTGTCGGCAAAATATAGCAAATTATACTCGCTGTTTCTGTTTAAGACTCCGTGTTGTTAAAATACTTTTAATAACTTTTCTATAAATATTCCATTAACAATATTTACCGTCAAGCCCGGGAACCCCAACCGTCATAATGTCATCTGTCAAAAATGACAGATGACCACAGATCATATACAAAAGTCAGACAAAACTCATTCGTTACCTTTCAAAATAGATTTACAATACATAAGTAGGTAGGTACATATTAATTTAAGTTTTTTTTTTCGACTACAAGTTAGCCCTAGACGGCAATCTCAACTGATGGTAAGTTTTTATGTAGTCTAAGAATCGGGCTAACCTGTCAGGGTATGGTAAAACACACACTAATAATTGGTTTCCACGCGACATCGTGCCGGAACGCTAAATCGCTTGGCGACACGTCTTTGTCGGTAGAGTTGTTACTAGCCAGTTCAGACTCGAGCCGGGAATCGAACCCTGGATCTCTAATATTATAATACGACATGTGCTGTGCCACGGAGGTCGTCAAAAAGTAACGTTGAATTTTAATATATTTTTTTGTATTTAAAGATTATGGATTGTGTAAAAAAGGATATCCGTGTAAAAGGTGTGGGTAGTCAAGTGACGGCTGATAGAAGTGAGTGGAAGAAGAACCATTTTTGATGTCATATTTAATTATTAATTATTTTTAATTTTTAAGTTCTTTTAGTTAATTATTTATAGTGCATAACTTTAGCATATTCTTAAGGTGAACTCGCCGTCCTTCCCATAAACGTAAAGTTTCTGAAGGACGGTTAGCTTTGCAATTAAAATGTGTTTTAAATTTTTTTTTAACAATAAATTAAAAAAAAAAGACTCTTTATACCGATCCCTCATAATTCTTTCTCATTCTTTTTCTTGCCACAAAATAGAAGATTATTAAACATACGGCATGTAGATACGAACAAAAGGAACAGGTCTCCAATTTGCTCACTTAAATTTAGCTAGGTACTCATACCGAGATCTTCAAAGCGGTCTTAGCCTTCCCTCTGATTTAAGAAACAGTAAAGAAACTGTATAATTCGTTGACCAGATTTAGTTTTTAGGCTATACTTGTTTTATCTCCTATTATTATTGTTTTTACCCTTCTATTCTCTTTCTTCCCAGTAGAGTTTATTTTGTTTTTATTCATCATCATCATGTTCAAACCATTACCGGCTCACTATAGAGCACGGGTCTCTCAATATGAGAAGGGTTTGGCCATAGTCCACCATGCTGGCCATGTGCGGATTGGCAGACTTCACACGCCTTTGAGAACATTATGAAGAACTCTCAGGCATGCAGGTTTCCTCACGATGTTTTCCTTCACCGTTGAAGCAAGTGATATTTTTAATTGTTTTTAAAACGCACATAACTCCGAAAAGTTAGAGGTGCGTGCCCGGATTCGAACCGCCGACCTCTGATTAGGAGGCTGACGCCCTAACCACTAGGCTATCACCGCTTCGTTGTTTTTATTATTATTATTTATATTTGTGAAAGCTTTCATTTTCTTTTGTTCTTATCTATTTACTTTTTCTATTACCTGTAAATTTTTCCTGTAAAAAAAAAACGTGACAACTCTATGTTACCTATATAAGTTTATCTCGTTTTAACACTACTTACTCGGCTGAGCACGTCAAAAGATCTATAGATATCAGCCACAGAGCTTAATTCACTACATCGCATGCTGAGCTACTCTGAACTTTCTTAATAATCCTGAAGATACGTGGATACATGGGGATTATTCGTATGTAAAACAATTTTGTTAAGCATTAGCGTAGATAGAGGGTTCCGATGGTAATCAATTTAATTGGAAATTTCCTTTGATTAAACGCAAAGACGTTGTTAGAAGTTGACCCAATAAAAGCGGAACGTCGGCAAAAAAATAAATGTTCAAATCCGTATTATAATATTGGAACGAAGTTCCTTATCGCGCGTTTTGAAAGGGGGCTAGACGGAAAAAATTCTTACGAAAAGTTGTCACGACACTTTTTACTATAGTAGGCTATTGTAAGCTGTGCGGCGTCGCATGTTTCTCTGTCTGTCTCTCTCTCTCTTATAGAAAGCAAGCCAGATATTTTCATTTTTATTTCGCATTGAACAGTGTGGTGTTGCGACGATTATTTTTGTTGAATGTATACAGGTTTTTTGTAAATAATAAATAATAAAAAAAAAAAAAATATTATAATTCCTTCACTAATTAATCGAAAGGAACTTCGTTTCATCCGGGTGTCCCTTGACACTTTTCTTTTTTTGATATTTTTTATCCAATATCACCACTATTACCTATTTTATCACTAGCATAATAACTAATGTATTTTGGGTTCACGTATTTAAATACTCACTTGTACCTGTGAATTTCTTTCATCATCATCATCATCATCAACCGATAGACGTCCGTTGCTGGACATAGGTCTTTTGTAGTTCCAATGGCCACGGTCTTGGGCCGCTTGTATCCAGCGGCTCCCTGCGACTCGTTTGATATGTCGTCTGTCCACCTTGTTGGGGGTCGACCAACGCTACGTTTACCGGTGCGGGGTCGCCATTCCAGCACTTTGGGACCCCAACGTCCATCGGTTCTCCGAGCTATTCTAGTTAGTGAATTTCTTGACTCTACCATAAATATAACCGTGCGGAAAAAAAAAACACACAATTCAATATAAGGTGAGATTGCTGTCAATAGCTTAAATTTTAGCCAATCGCAACGCTTGCTAACGGCCCTTTATTTACCAACCTACCGTTTTATTAACAGTATATAATCAACAGAATTTTATCAAAGTAAATATCGGTACATTGTCCTAACGATGACTTACAATCTAAAGTTAAAAAACGAAAAGCACGAAAACAAGCAAAAACCTATTAATAAATTAAAAATCCAATTCAAAAATCCAATTAAAAAAAATAATTATTAAATATCAAATAATTGAAATAAATATAAGCTGTGATAGCCTAGTGGTTAGGACGTCCGCCTCCTAATCAGAGGTGGTTTGATCCCGGGCCAGTTATTTTTCGGAGTTATGTGCGTTTTTAAGCGAATAAAATATCACTTGCTTCAACGGTGAAGGAAAACATTGTTAGAAAACCTGCATGTCTAAGAGTTCTCCATAATGTTCTCAAAGGCGTGCGAAGTCTGCCAATCTGCACATGCCCAGCCTCTGTAGTGAGCCAGCAATGTGTTGATGATGATGATGATGATGAAATAAATATATTATTTTGTAGTTGTTTTGCCGACGGTGTTACATTCGTATATCTTAAAATTTCCACCCAGTGAATCTTGCGGGCGGGTTAGATTATGCCAATAAAATTTATGTGAGGCGCATAGCGGTACCTACCCCGCGTCCACCCCGTACCCGCTACCCCGCGCAATGTAACTTACTACACGATAGCTAGTTATTACCCTCGAGTTTGCTCGCTTGGAACGTTTCTCATATATTTTGTATTAGGTATACATATGAAATTTCTGGGATGTCTCTCAATAAGTTCAAAGTTTATATAAAACGTAAGCTTGTAGAAAAGTCCTACTATAGTGTAAAGGATTACGTAAATGATAAACAAGCATGGGTGTGAAATATTGCTCTAATAAGATAGCTCTTAATATAATTTTAAGTGGCATGTGAGATGGTGATAAGAAAAAGAAAATTTACCTGGCTAAGTTTGTTGTGGGCTTCTTCTTAGACCGGGGCGCGTTTGGTACCCTCATAGCTTTAGTTTTAAGTTTACGAATGTAGTTATCACCATCAAATCACTACTTTGTAAATTATTGACGCGTCAAAAGCGCCTTTTAAAAGACTATTTGAATAAAGTCTTTTTGAATTGAATTGAATTGAATATAGCTTCATAGTAAGCGACTACTTTATAAGTGAAGTGTTTTTATTTTAATGTCTCATTTCTTGACCTTCTCTAAGTTTCTTCTTCTTCGTGATAAGTAATGGAGTTTAAGATGGTAGCCAGCTAAATTGTCAAGGGTACGTGAGAGAACGCTAAATAACTTCGCGGCACGTCTTCATCGGTAAGTTGGTGGCTTGCGACGGCCGAAACCTCCCATCAGACCAGAGCCGGGAATCAAACCCAGGACCTCCAACTTCAAGCGTTCATGCAATTATTTTAATTCTTTCATGATGTTAACTAAATCCGTTAAATTAATTAAAGCTAGGACGATTCCTATCACGTTCCAAATCCACAAGAAACTAAGCCGTTTTATTTTGTTATCACCACCTCATATTGTCAAAAATTTCTTATAACTATGAAGTTAAGCAATTCACACCCAAGCCCTTTTCCATTATAAATAATCTCGAAACCGATTGATTAGTTATACTTTTAATAAAACTAAGATCCTAGTAAGTACAAGATTTTCTTCTCTCTTCTTCTTCTTATGAAAATTAACTTAACAAAATATTTAGAACCAAAAGAGAGCTAGCTATCATCTATCTCTTTTGATTGTATACACGTTAGAGTTAACTTTCGCGTAATCGAATCAATCGACAACGCTTTCCAAGTAGGTCAAACACAGCGTCTTCGCTGGCGAAGTCGAGGTCCCCTTATTCTGACAATAAGGGGACCTCGACGTCAGGACGTGGGTCTCATCCACGGTCGCCCGGACTGAGATTCCAGTCCAACACTTAGAACGGGGCGCGTTTGGAACCCTTAAGTTTAGTTTTAAGTTTACGAATGTAGTTATAACCATCAAATCACTACTATGTAAATTATTGACGCGTCATAAGGGCCTTTTAAAGGACTATTTAAATAAAGATTGTTTGAATTTAAAAAAAAACCCAAGTTCCCAACGTCACCCAAGCCGAGGTCCGAGTCTCACAGAAGACGACCTCCTTGGCGCAGTGCGTTCGCTGTCGCATTATAAAGTTGGAGGTCCCGGGTCCTAATCCCAAGTCAGGTACAAAATTCGAACCCAAATTATACCAACTTAGTCTATACAACTATATAGTGTATAAATCTATTCTGTCAGACTTTTTTTTTTTCGGACTGTCTATTAGCTGTACAAACCCTATTGGTTGCCACAGCGTAACCGGGCTGTTTGGCGAGCTTTGGAAAGAAGCTCTGCCAGAAGAAATTTTGAGCCCTAGGGCTCGAAGAAACTATGGGAACGACTGCCTAAGGGCGCCTCCTTTGAGGCCGAACCACGGCTTAGGCGACGTTTGGGATAACGGGGGGGTCGGACGGTGAGTGGTCCGTACGTCTCCGAGGCCGTGGATGGAGCCCACGTCCGGATGACGTAAGATAGCGGGGACCTCGTCTTCGCCGGCGAAGACGGTGGTAGCGTTTGATTGTGTGGTAGGTGGTACGAGTGTGTTGTCAGTAGTCATCTGATCGTCAGGGTCATGAAGGACATGTTTAGGTCTCCTCTTTCGGAGAGGAGCGCTTAGGTCGGGGGAGTCTGTCAGACTTGAAACGTCGTCTGATCTTAAAAGTCGGTGTCGTTATGAAATAATATGTCGGATGTGCCATTTCAGGTCCATTAATACTAACAACTTATGTGTTCTTTATACGAAATAAATTACTGTCAGAAGCAAAACGTCGTGTGATTTTAAACGTCGGTGTCGTTATGAAATACATATCTGTGGTCCAATTTTAGTTCCATCAATAGGTACTAATAACTTGCCCGTGTTCTTAAAACGATATAGATTTCTGTCAGACTCAAAACGTCGTGTGATTTAAAAAGTCGGTGTCGTTATGAAATACATATCTGTGGTCCAATTTTAGTTCAATCAATGGGTACCTACTAATAACTTGCCCGTGTTCTTAAAACGATATAAATTACTGTCAGAATCAAAACGTCGTGTGATTTTAAAAGTCGGTGTCGTTATGTAACACTTTATCTGATGTGCCATTTCCGGTCTACCAATATAAACAACTTGCGTATATTGCTTAACCGTAATAGATATATGGTGGATTCGTAACTTCGTCTGATTTGAACTGTGTTTTTTTTCTCCACACAAGTTAGCCCTTGATGGCAATCTCACATGGTAAATGATGATACAGTCTAAGATGGTAGCAGGCTAACCTGTAAGGGGTATGGTAAACCCACACTCCTAATTGGTTTCTACGCGACATCGTGCCAGAACGCTAAATCGCTTTGCGACACGTCTTTGTCGGTAGGGTGGTAACTAGCCACCAGACCAGTCTCGAGTCAGGAATCGAAACCAGGACCTCAAACTTTATAATGTGACAGCAAGCGCGCTGTGCCACGGAGGTCGTCAGAAAAGGTTTCTTAAGACTGAGTAAGTTTTAACTCAATAAACAGCAAGTATAATTTGCTATATTCCGCCGACAAAAAGGAGATTTGTATAATATAACCCCAAGGTACGTAAAGTCTTTACTTTTCTCGCTTGTGAAGTCAACATCTCCTGAGGATGATCCGGTGTCGGGTCGAAACGTGCGAAGAGGTTCTTGTGGAAGATTTTGTGTGGTGTTATAATACCTATACAAATCTCCGGGTTGTCGGCGGAATATAACAAATAAAAATATATAACAAAATACTTGCTGTTTGTTCTTTATCATGGACTTCCGCAAAGTAACGCCTGCTTCTGTTCATTAGTGTTAACTCAGTCTTAAGATACGCGATTTGTATTTGTCAGCCAGTCTTTTATGCGCCTCATAAAGCGCCTACGTAATCCCGCAGAGCAATCTACCAACACATATCAACATAAAACTTCATCATATAAGGCTTCCCAAGACGATATTAATATTAAGATTACACCCCCAAGCCCCGGGAAAAGGGGGGGTGCGAACGTCTTAGGAAAACTTTACGGGAAAATAAGCTTTAGTGGATGTATAATAGGGGTAGGAATAGGGTGGGTGTCGGCGCAGCGGGGGGTGGTTCGCGGAAGGGTGGGTGAACTTGAGGGGAATGTAAAAACCACCCTCGCGATCGACTTATATGCTGTATCAAGACACATACGCTTTTAGACGAAAATGGCGGCCATGCGTTTTCGTTTTAACTTAGTTTTTTTTAAACTAGCTCCTATACCTACTGCAATCCACCTTCTTCCTTGGCCTAGCCTTATCCCGGCTCTTTTTATCATTCGGCACCACGTCGATCTTAATTTATATCCTCATTATTGGGGCCGAGGCATTTCAGGTCCTTTTCGACACATTACATTCGTCAACCATGTAGTTGGGGGTCTTCCCCTTCCCCTTTTCCCTGCAGCCATGGAAAGGCACTTTTTCACTACGTATTCGTCCGGTCTACGCATTACATGTCCGTACCATTTGAGCCTGTATTCTGTAATTTTTTGAGTAATGGGTTCTTCAACCTTAAAGCTTCTTCTTATATATTTATTGTTCTAGTGTATAAAAAAAATATATATACAGCTAATTTTTTAATTGAGTCACTAACTTAATATTTTTTTTCTTTAAAAACAAATTTTGGCAAACTAATTGTTTTGTAAAAATTAATAATGGGCAGACTATTGTATTGTATAGTTGGATATACTATATTCCTTCGAACTGTTTTTTTATGACGTAACTGCACCAAGTTTTACAACTTATTAATAAGTAGGTAATCATAATCATCAACATGATCAATCCATTGTCGGTTCACTACAGAGCACGGGTCTCCTTTCAATATGAAAAGGGTTTGGCCATAGTACACCACGCCGGCCATATGCGGATTGGCAGACTTCACACGCCTTTGAGAACATTATGGAGAACTCTCAGCCGTGCATGTTTCCTCACGAAGTTTTCCTTCACCGTTGAAGCAAGTGATATATTAATTGTTTAAAAACGCCCATAACTCCGATAAGTTATAGGTCCGGGTTTGAACCCCCGACCTCTGATTAGGAGGCTGACGTCCTAACCACTAGGCTATCACAGCTTTTATGTGTGTATGTTAACACTTAATTGTACACCACACAAAATAATCTTGGGTATATTATATAATAAAATTTATAAGTTAAGTATTAACTCCGAAAAGTTAGAGGTGCGTGCTCGGATTCGAACCGCCGACCTCTGATTAGGAGGCTGACGCCCTAACCACTAGGCTATCACCGCTTCATAATAAGTAATAATTGCTTCTAAGTTTTCACTTACAGCCTTGCCTCGCTAGCTGTAACACCCCCCCTAAAATTTTACCTTGGCGCGTTCCTGCGCGGCGCGTACATACATATTTACTGCGAATCTTCGCGTCTCTATGTACCAAAGTCTTTATTTACCTATTGACTAGTTACTATGCTCGGTTCTCTTCGCCAGTACCCTGTTTATTTAATCTGAAGAGCTTTCTCACGATAATTCTTCCACCTCTTGGCACAGTGGTGAACCGTGTGGTAATTTTAGTGGAGGTCCGGATTCGATCCCCAGGGGTTTATAATTCCTGTTTTTTTTCTATTCAGGTCTAGTCGTTCTCATTCGCTTCGGCCGTCAATATTTAGCTACCCAGCGATTTAGCGTTTCGGTACGGTGCCGTGTAGAAACAGATTAGTGGTGTGTTCTTAATATTACTTCCAAACTTCTGTCAAGTTAATACCATTTTGGAATGATACATCATAACTTACCATCCGATGCAAATGCATGCAGGGATTTTAATGGAACAAAAATCTCAAAAAACCTCTTCAAAATAATTTCGTATATATGTGTGTCATTTTATATGAGTGCGGAGGAATTTGAGTTTTTACTAAGGTTTATTACTATAAAAAATGCAATAAATGAAATTTCCTTTAAACTTAAAACTAAAGCTATGAGGGTTCCAAACGCGCCCCGGTCTAAGAAGCCCACAACAAACTTAGCCGGGTTATTAAAATTTAAATATATAAATAAAAAAATATATAATTATAAAACAAAAGGAAACTTGCTTTACTATTTATATATTAATGAAATATATAACTATGAAATATTAATGTTTTAATTACCTTTAAATTTATATTACACAAGTTAAAAGATTTTCAGTCCACTCGTATGTCAAGGTTAGCCAAGAGAAAATGCCAAAAATGCGGGTAACAGCTAGTTTCTCATAGGTAATTAACAAAGTACCTACATTATAAGATAGACATGTTCGGAATCGTGGAATTGCTATCGAGTATCAAAACATTACAGCGTCAAAGTAAAACAGATCTATATTGACACAATTTAGAGTCGCAATTTCCTTGCATCGTATTTCTATCACACAAACTTTCGCTGGCTGTAGATGTGTGGACGAATTTGAGCTTTAAAGCTAGGGAATTAAATTTCAATTTACTCTAAGGTTAGTGGGATGATATTACGAATAGTAGCTTAAAAATATTATACTAAGAGTACAACAGTTCACTTTTCACCGTTTTACTATTGAATTGTTAGACAATATGGGGATCTGTATGGATAGTTGACATTCCAAGGACACGTTTGAACCACTTTGCTGCCTATCTAATACGAACCATTATAAAGCTGGAAGTCCTGGGTTCGATTTCCAGCTCGAATCTGGTTTGGTGGGAGGCTGCGGCTGTGGCTAGTTACCACCCTACCGACAAAGACGTGTCGCCAAGTGATTTAGCGTTCCAGCACGATGTCGTGTAGAAACCAATTAGGAGTATGGGCTTATCCCTTACAGGTTAGCCCGCTACCATCTTAGACTGCATCATCACTTACCACCAGGTGAGATTGCCGTCAAGGCCTAACTTGTAGTGTTCTTGTTATAGTAGAATTGGGTCAGTAGAATATCCCGTTTCCGTTTTCCCCACCACCTATAACATAAATCGGGAACAAACGTGGTAAAGTCCTGGGTTCGATTCCCGGCTCGAGTCTGAGAGGCTTCGGTCGTGGCTAGTTATCAACCTACCGACAAAGACGAGTCACCAAGCAATTTAGCGTTCCGGCACGATGTCGCGTAGAAACCAATTATGAGTTTGTGTTTACCATACCCCTAACAGGTTAGCCCGCTACCATCCTAGACAGCATCTCACCACTTATCATCTGGTGAGATTGCCGTCAAGGGCTACATTGAAAGACAGAAAAATAGACTACAGAGTCGTCACAAAACCTAACAGATTGAGCGTAATCTGCTAGCTAGGTAACTTGCCTTACTATCTGACTAATAATTTAGTTTACAGCATCTTTAAAGCACACTTCCTGTATATATACCTTCCGGTCGAGGGACCTATGGAGGGGCTGTAATAAGATTAAGTTGGCCTCTTCGGAAAATGCTTTTATACTAAACATTTATTGTTCTTGTTCAGACGCAAGTTTAATATCGCATATAGTGCCTACCTCTTTCATTCAACCTCTTTCGTTGAATGGCGCGTAATAAAAATAGGTGACGCGTTTAAAAAATGGTAAATTTTATAACAAATTACCAAATTAAATTGCTGGGTTGTCTCTCAATAAGTTCAAAGTTTATATAAAACGTAAGCTTGTAGAAAAATTAAAAATAAAGGATTACGTAAATGATAAACAAGATTGGGTATAAAATATTGCTCTAATAAGATAGCTCTTAATATAATTTTAAGTGGCATGTGAGATGGTGATAACAAAAAGAAAATTTACCCGGCTATTTACAGCCAGTTTGATTAAAGGTAATATTACCTAGGTATATACGTCAGGTATACCAACTAACCCGCAATTCGGTGCTCGATACTTAAAAACGGTATACACACTTGACCCCGACCTACCGCTTTGCATCGCCCGCCGCTCTATAAGGTGGCTACTTCGTATTCGCTAAGCGTTCTTTCAACGATGCTATTTGCGCTTTTAAGGATAATACAGTTTTTAATCGCATGTACTAAGGTTAATAATTTGGCTATAAATCCAAAATCCTTTATCCAACAAATCAATCTTACCTAATCTTTATTCAAATATTCCTTTAGAAGACACTTTTGACGCGTCAATAATTTAAATAGAAGTGAGTTAACTTAAAACTAAAGCTATGAGGGTTCCAAACGCGACCTGGTCAATAAATCAATATAAAAAAATACTGAAGTTTTTTTTTTCTTCCACTACTAAGCAGCTCTTGGCTTTAAACAGTTACGTGAGGTAACATTTAAAAGATAAATCGTAATAACAATAAAAGTTTCCGAACAAAAAGTATCTAGACATCAATCAAATCAAAATCAAATCAAAAAATAGCTTTATTTACATAAACCTATTACAGGCATCTATGATTCATTCCTGAGAGTTCTCCATATTGTTCTCAAAGGCGTGTGAAGTCTGCCAATCCGCACATGGCCAGCGTGGTGGACTATGGCCAAACCCTTCTCATATTGAGAGGAGACCCGTGCTCTGTAGTGAGCCGGTAATGGGTTGATCATGATGACGCTTCATAAATCCCTGTGTTGTTTATATGAATAAAGCTATTTTCATTCGATAAAGAGAAAGGAAAGTTTTGGCTATTTAAGTTTTTGTTCACAACACAATAACAAAACGCCGGTTATATCGCAAAAACGAAAACCATCCGCCATTTTCCGGGAAACGGTGGGTACGAAATTAAAACTAAATCGCCCGACCCGAATTCGAAATTTAAAATCCCCTCACCACTACAAAAACAATACACACCAATAAGGACCCGCAATGGCCAGGTATCACCAACCCTCGTAAGAATTTCACTTAAAAATATACGAATAGTTATACGGCACGAGGGGCCGCCGGGCGCGAAGGAAGGGGGAGCAGGAAGTGGGCTGAAGTAGTGGGGTGTTTCTGCGCCGGGCGGGGTGTCTCCTAAAAACGGTTAAGTAGCTCCCCACCCCTTTATAACTATTTTATGCGGTCCCCTTAGAAAGACAGCGAGATGGGGCCGCGGCGATACGCCTATGGCGTAGTTTAGCTGGGGGAAGTGAAATTTTAACATGTCTAGTCTGTTAAGAATTCATGCCGGATTTATAATTAAATGTCTGATTAGTATTGCTATGCTTACGTGTTGGTATGATCTATGAATTTTAATTTTTGTTGCGGAAATTGGACTAAGTGGAGATGGAAATATTAATATTCAAACTTATTAACAACTGTTTTTATTAGTTTGTAGCAACGAACTCGAAATATCTTGTCCTTTAGAGTTTGTGGGTTTGTAAATATCCATGCTAATGGATGTGTCTAAAATCTTGCAAATGGGTAATGTTCGAACTTTGTTTTATGATTGACATTTATTTAAAGACACTTTACAGGGGTATCTATACTTACAGATATAATTTATCGATAAAAAATTGTTAATACAATGTAAAATAAAATAATATACGCAAATATATTCAAACTCTAATATAAAAGGAAATTAGAATTTGCGTTTGCACTGAATAATCCTTTCCAATCCAATCCAAGGTAGGCTTAAGGATACGCGGAAGGTTCTAGATTGTCTAAACTTACGTACGTCAAATACGACAGATGATTTATGCTCGGCATCTGGATAGTTATCAAAACAACCCAGATTTCCACTTCACGTAAGTAATAACAGTTAAGAACTTTAAACCATATCTCACTGCACAAATTATATAAAATAAACTTGAAGTAGAAAGTGATATCATTCGAAGAAAGCAAAGCGTCGACTGACACCTCATAAAAGCACCTCAATTTATTCAAAGAAATTCACAGATTCACCTGTTGTTAAATCCACTTGCAAGTATAAAAACTGGTTTTCAATGAACCCCATTTCTATTAACGCATGAGAAAGACACCCTCAAGAAAAACTGGTTCGAGTCACTGTAAGAAATTCGTGGGAATATGCACTTTTTACAAACCTGTTGGTATCTCTATATTAAGTTAGGGGCAGACAAGTTGGGATAAAAAAGCACTTAACTTTTGTTTGATGGTTATGAGGATAGGATGGTTTTTTGTTGATAGTTTTAGTATAAACATCATCACCACCACGTCAGAAATTAAGTAATGAAAAAATAATAATATATAAGCAATTTGTAGATGCCTGTAATATGTAATGAATAAAGCTATTTTTGATTTTGATTTCATTTAGAAAGAAATGCTTATTTGATAATTAAGGTTATTTTTCTCACTGTTGTATGAAGGTTAAAATGCGTAACCTACTTATTTTATTTTAACATTAATAAAAAAAAAATTGACCTCTTTTTAACAAGGTATTAATGAAATAACCTTTGTAAAAACGACGTTAAAAAGAGGTTTAAATTAACAAATAATAATACAAATAAAAGAAACACAAAATGTAAAGATTTATAAGTGGTAAATGACTCGAAATATCGTGAGAAATAGTAAAGAAAGGGGGTAAGTATACATCTTAATTCCCCATGAATACCAATAAAACATCACTCCACCTCAAGCGAGGAACCTGTTCAAGTAAACTAGATCAAAATATCACCCCACATAACAGGTTCGAGATTTTAAAAGACAACAAATTTTCAACTTTATCGAATTCCCACCGTACAACATCGTCCTATTATATTGAAGAAACCAGTAAATACTGAAAGGGATAGTTTTCTAGTCGCAGTATCAAGTCGATAACAAAATCGAGATTAGATTTGTATTGAACCGGTTTCATAAAATATGGGGTAAAAACATGAACAGTCATTATTTTCTCTTCATGTTTACCGATTTTCTCATGGTTTTATAGAGGTACAAGTTTTGCTTTATGCAATAAGTTGCATTCTATACTAGATACTATTGTTAATATTTTGCTCTTTAAATAACGTATGTTTTAATAAAAACATTGACTTCTTGAAGTTAATTTCTAAAGACAAAGTTAATCAGTTTCAAATACAAATAATTCTACCTATAGTAATTTTTAAAACATTATGTTAAAAACATAAAATCTTACACATTTTTTTATGCGTTTCAAACATGACCTAGTCTGAAAAAAAGGACATAATTTTTTTTTTATCCACTACAAGTTAGCCCTTGACGGCCTCTCCTGATGGTTAGAGATTTTGCAGTCTAAGATGGTAACGGGCTACTCTGTTAGGGATATGGTAAATTTATTCTCCTAGTTGGTTTCTACGCGATGCCGAAGGCCGAAGCCGCCCACCAGACCAGACTGGAGCCGAGAATCGAACCCAGGACCTCCCACTGCGCGATGTAGCTCGTCAAAAATACTGTTAAATATATTATACACTTTACATAGCTTAACATCACGTAAGCAGAAACTGTATAAAACAACAAGAAAACCTTCCTTTCTTCATTGTAAAACTACGCTTTATTCTCTAAATTAACTATAGCTAAAAACCAACGAATAATCACCGGAATTAAATATGCAATATTTAAACGACCAAGTGTTGGCAACCCCTGAGCGGTTACTTGTACCCATGTAAAAATATATAATACACTTTACATAGCTTAACATTACGCAAGCACAAACAATATAAATCTACACGAAAACCATTCTTCCTTCATTCTAAAACTACGCTTTATTCTTTATAATTAACTAAGAAAATAATCACCGGAATCTAGAATTAAATATGCAATATTTAAACGACCAAGTGTTGGCAGCCCCTGAGCGGTTGCTTGTAAAAATATATAATACACTTTATATAGTTTAAAATTACGTAAGCAGAAACTGTATAAATCCACACATAAACCTTTCCTTATTCATTGTAAAACTACGCTTTATTCTCTAAAATTAACTATTATTTAAACGACCAAGTGTTGGCAGCCCCTGAGCGGTTGCTTGTACCCATGTAAAAAGCCAACGTCTAAGGCGCACGGGCGGCCGGGCGGGGGTGGTGGGGGCGCGGTTCACCTACACACCTGACACGCAGTAGTGTGCGTGCGTTCGCCGTAAAATGTGTACGTGTGCGTTTATATTTTCATTTCGATAGTTTTTACATTGCAACCGTAGGCGTGAGGCTCGCATGTGTGAGTTAATGCCGTATTGATTTACCTGGCACGGTAAAGTTGGCAAGAATTATCTTAAAGTTATAAGATGTATGGTTGCAAAGTAAACCCAGCGTATTATAAGATGGCTCAAGTTTGTTAGCGTAACAGCTTATATTATAGTTGTTATATAATTTTGAGTCCTTTTGCGGTGATAGCCTAGTGGTTAGGGCGTCAGCCTCCTAATCAGAGGTCGGCGGTTCGAATCCGGGCACGCACCTCTAACTTTTCGGAGTTAATACTTAACTTATAAATTTTATTATATAATATACCCAAGATTATTTTGTGTGGTGTACAATAAAGTGTTAACATACACACATAAAAGCTGTGATAGCCTAGTGGTTAGGACGTCAGCCTCCTAATCAGAGGTCGGGGGTTCAAACCCGGACCTATAACTTATCGGAGTTATGTGTGTTTTTAAGCAATTATAATAATTGCTTCAACGGTGAAGGAAAACATAGTGAGGAAACCTGCACGTCTGAGAGTTCTCCATAATGTTCTTAAAGGCGTGTAAAGTCTGCCAAAACATGGCCAGCGTGGTGGACTATGCCCAAACCCTTCTCATATTGAGAGGAGACCCGTGCTCTGTAGTGAGCCGGTAATGGGCTGATCATGAAGTTTGTTGGCGTAACAACTAATATTATGGTTATATAATTTTAAGTCCTTTTGGGATTCATTAAACAAGCTTATAGATTACAGTCAACAAAATTATTATGATATGATAACAGTAGAAGAAAATCTCGGGAGACGAAGTTTGAAGATATTACAAAACTTGGTAGCATTATGATCTACGTTTTGGTTGGCGTTTATGGTTTAATATGTTAAGCTTAAGAAGATACTAACATATTGTGGTTAAGCTAACTTAGCTTAGGTAGGCTTTAAATTTTTTAAATAGGAACCTTTTTTTTTTTTATGGGCTGAAATGTCCTACTGAGATACCCGACTATTGCTGGGGAAAAGCTTGACGACCTCCGTGGCGCAGCGTGTCGGTTTATAAAATTGGAGGTCCTGGGTTCGATTCCCGGCTCGAGTCTGGTCTGGTGGGTGGCTGGGGCCGTGGCTAGTTACCATCCTACCGACAAAGACGTGTCGCCAAGCAGTTTAGCGTTTCGGCACGATGTCGTGTAGAAACCAATTAGGAGTATGGGTTTTCCATACCCCTAACAGGTTAGCCCGCTACCACCTTAGACTGCATCATCACTCACCATCAGGTGAGATTGCCGTCTAGGGCTAACTTGTAGCGGATAAAAAAAAAACTTGGGATTTTTACCCACTAAAACCCCCTCGGTGGCAACCATCGACATAAAACAGTGGGAGGCTCCGGGATCTACATTATTATATATTTATCAATATCTATAGCATTACGTTTTAAGTAATTACACAATTATAGGTACCTACCTACATAGACGATTTAAAAAAAATGTTATAAGTACATTTCTAATTAAATAAGGTTTAATATTTTGTAGTAAGGGTATAAAGAACTTATTATAATATATAAGAGAAGAAAACAAGTTTTTTGAAACCTAACATGTTATGTAATGTGTCCTAATTTTTATATTAGTTTTTATATATTATAGAAATTATTTATTTTTGTTATTTCTTACTATGTATGTTATTATTTGTATTTACCTGTGTAAGTGTTGCGATTTCCTATCCGTCATACATCTGTTGGCTTCTTCCGATATTCTGGAGGTAGCCTGGAAGACATCGCTTTTAGTGATGAGGTTGCCTTATGCTTTGGATACGCAGATGATAACACCCTATCGGATCGACATATCCTGTCTCCAAGCGGCTGATTCTGAGGTTTTGAACGTGGAAAGGCTTAGGTAAAACGTGCATGGAGCAACTTCTCCTATTTATGATATGCTTTTTTCGGACTGTCTGTATGACTGTCTGTTGCGTATATGACTGTCTGTTGCGTATATGACTGTCTGTTGCGTATATGACTGTCTGTTGCGTATATGACTGTCTGTTGCGTATATGACTGTCTGTTGCGTATATGACTGTCTGTTGCGTATTTTTTTTTTTCGGACTGAGCGTAACCGGGCTGTTTGGCGAGCTTTGGAAAGAAGCTCTGCCAGAAGAAATTTTGAGCCCTAGGGCTCGGAGAAACTACGGAACGTCTGCCTTAGGGCGCCTCCCGTGAGGCCGAACCTCGGCTTAAGCGACGTTTGGGATAACGGGGGGTCGAATACCAATATATCAGTTCATTTTTGAACAATAATTGTTTGGCTTTCTTCGGTAAGGAGTTAAGTTTCACATTGAATCATAGGTACCAAAACTTACTTCACTTTATAGGGTTTATTATTGAAACATTACTGCGCCAGATCTGTTAAAAATAGAGAATTGTGCTATATTATGTTGTATGATACGTGTTATTAATTATTATACATATCTACTTAAAAGTAACTTTACTAACGTATGATTCATCGAAAAGACGTTTGAAAAAGAAGAATTTTAATTGTAATCATCATAATTTGACTCTTACTAAAAATACAATTTATTTTTGTAATTTTTTTTTTTTTTTGCAATTTATTGTTGTACAGTGTATCGAGATATGAAATCGGTCTTTAATTTTGGTATAGTTATTAATTTAAAGTAGGTTTATTGAATATTTTAGTGTCAATCGAGAAACCGTGTTATATGTGAAACAATTTGCTGGGAAAACAATCTTCAACGAAATACAAAATGGTTTGGTCTTATTATTTTAGAGTTTTCTAGGAAGAAAAGTGTTTAGTTATTGGAAGCGAAACACAATTACACATATATAATACTTTTGGTAATTTACTTTAAACACTGTCTATTCAATATTTCTGTTAAAATGTAAAATTTTATTATGTTTTCATGTGAAATTACATTAATTATTTTTATTCTTTTACATCTGGTTAACTTAGCGGACACATATAATTCAATCACTCAAGATTTAACTGCATGATTAATAAATCGTAGGTTTATACACATAAACCTATTACAGGCATCTATGAATAGTTCATTTCATTATTTCTATTCGTGAAGTGATGGTGATAACTACACTCGACAACTTAAAACTAAAGCTAAGAGTTAAAATAGCGCCCAGGTCTAAGAAGAAACCCACAACATACTTAGCCAGGTTATTTTTGTTATCACCATCTCACATAATCAATAAAATTAATACAATTTATTGATTGGTTGATTGATTGAGTTCTATATTATATATTTCGTTAAGTGTGTACACTTATCTCTTAATTTAACTATAAGTATTCAAAGGTAATAAAGTAAATAATCTATAATAAGAAAGTTTTAATAAGAGTTATCTTTTTCACAATGTCCCCGGTAGAATCATTATTTTAATAAATTTTTGTCTGGTGGTAGGCTAAGGCCGTGGCTAGTTACCAGCCTACCGACAAAGACGTGTCGCCAAGCGATTTAGCGTTCCGGCACGATGTCGTCTAGAAACCAATTAGGAGTAAACAGTTATCTCGGAACATGCACATCTCTTAGAAAATTTAAAAAAGAAAATGTTTAAAAAAAAATTGTTATTTCATACCAAATGTTGCGAGCCCTGAGGCGCGGTTGAAAAACCAGCGTCTAAGGAGGCGAGAGGGGTGGGGGGTTATATTTTAAGATGGCTTCCGCGCGAATATCGACGCGCTCCCCCCCCGCCTCCGCCGCCCCACCCGCCTCGCGCCGAGGAATTTTGCTGGAACTGATTTGTTGTAGCGAAGTACTTGGCGCTTACTTAAACATTAACAAATGGGGATTTAAAATTTGACAGCAATAACATGCAAAACTTCCGTTTTCATCCCCCATCATTGATTTACCACTAGCCGTAGATCGATCATTAACGCTCTAAAAATGGGACGGTAAAAAGTAGTGCACAAATAGCGACGCGTGCACTCCTTTCCCCAGTGTGTGACATGGCTAGACGAAAGTCACCGATTGTAACACTCGAGCTTCATAATCCGAATGAATTACAAAGCACTACGCGCCGCTATAGATAATATAACGGCCAGATGTCTAGTGTATTAGATGGGTTGTGATACATCGATATACCGATATGTAGGAATGTACAGTTAGTTGGTGACAAATTCTCGCCTTGTTTTTGTATGACGCGCTCTATCTACGGCTAGTGGTAAATCAATGTATAAGTATAAACTGCTATGGTTATAGGAGTCATCTTATAGAAGACAGCATTTCAAATCCTCTTACCTGTAGACCTTTTTGGTCTGGTAGCACCCCCTTAGTTTCTTAAAGCCCTAGAGCTCAAAATTTCTTCTGGCAGAGCTTCTTTCCGAAGCTCGCCAAACAGCCCGGTTATGCTGTCGCAACCAATAGGGTTAGCATAGCCAATAGTCAGTCCGAAAAAAAGGTCTGGTAGGCTTCGTCTGTGGTCAGTTATTACGCTACAGGCAAAGATGCTTCCAAGCGATTTAGTTTTCCGGTACGATATCGCGTTAAACTGGTATACCCCTGTTAAGTTAGCGCACTACCATCATAAACTGAACCATCACTCACACCACCATTCAAGTAAAAAATTGGTATGCTCACAATAGTATAGTTGATTCAGAATATAAAAACAGTAACGTCAAAGTAAATTCAATCGTATACACCTAGTTTTAAAATTCAAATTCATCTACATTTCAAACAGTTAACACAAATGTGTAATCTAAAAAAATGTGTAATGAGATTTTACTTTGAAGTTTTAGTATTTCGATATTTATAAGCCCACTCCACGATTCATCATAATCAACCCATTACTGGCTCACTAAGGAGCACGGGTCTCCTCTCAATATGAGAAGGTTTTGAACATAGTCCACCACGCTGGCCATGTGCGGATTGGCAGACTTCACACGTTTTATCACCTTTGAGAACATTATGGAGAACTCTCCAGCATGCAAGTTTCCTCACCGTTGAAGCAAATATTTTAATTTGCTAAAACGCACATAACTCCGAGAACTTAAAGATGCGTGCCCGGGTTCGAACCCCCGACCTCTGATTAGGAGACGGACGTCCTATACACTAGGCTTCGACACTCCACGACTACTAGTGTAAAAATCGTATGCTAAGGCTACGTACAGGTTTCAACAACGCAGTGCAAAAAAACAGAAAAAACTAGATTATAATTAGAAATATTAATATTAATTATTAATACAATACTCAATGCTGGAACGATAAGAGATTATCATGAGTATAAAATTGTTAGTTTTTTTGTTTATCAATTGGTCCATACATTATTTTTTGTTATCATTTTTTTTTTCTTAAAGGTATATTTTAATTAATATTTTGACAGTGTAGCATATATGAGATAAGATCAGTAAGACTTTCAAAAAAATCAATAAAAGTAAGAAAGATACAAACACTGGGTAACCCAAATCCACTTTTCAAAGAGTATCCTACCGACAAAGACGTGTCGCAAAGCGATTTAGCGTTCCGGCACGATGTCTCGTTGAAAGCAGTTAGAAGTATGAGTTTACCATACCCCTAACAGGTTAGCCCGCTACCATCTTACACTGCATCATCACTTACCACAAGGTGAGATAGCTGTCCATGGCTAACCAGTAGTGTATAAAAAAAATCTAAAAATGACGAAGTAATTATTTCTATAGAACCTATCTAGAATATAATCAAGTTTTCTTCTTAAATTGACGTAAGTATTCTGTCACTATTTCATTTTCAAAGAGAACGTAAACAAGAGTTGAATTGAAATTGAGAAACGCTATTTAAAAATCAACAATAGCTTTACAATAGTTAAAATCATAGTCTCTTCTACATTTATATTAACATCCGCTTTCCTTCAAGTACAGAAGAGAGATATTGAAGAGGAGAAAAACATTCGCCATGGATAGTCTCACCGCAAACGAAGAGAATCGTCCAACTCCAAATGACTTCATCAACTTCCTGCCCTGGGCTTGCAACCAGTTTCAGATGGAAAGCATGATTGTCATCACCAAAATAGTACAAAGTAAGAAAAAATTTCACTATATTACCGCGTATTGGTGATGGAATAAAAAAGTTCGATCTAATCAGGCGCAAGTTGTTCAAGTATCAACTTCTTTATACAACCTTGACAAAGATTCGTAAATAATATGGTTATAAAGATTTTCATTAAATTTACAAAGAAGAAGCTGTGATAGCCTAGTGATTAGGACGCCAGCCTCCTAATCAGAGGTCGGGGGTCCGAACCCAGGCACGCACCAATTTCGGAGTTATGTGCGTTTTTAAGCAATTAAAATATCACTTGCTTTAACGGTGAAGGAAAACATCGTGAGGAAACCTGCACGGTTGTGAGTTCTCCATAATGTTCTCAAAGGCGTGTGAAGTCTGCCAATCCGCACATGGCCAGCGGACTATGGCCAAACCCTTCTCATATTGAGAGGAGACCCGTGCTCTGTAGTGAGCCGGTAATGGGTTGATCATGATGGTGATGGAACAAAAACGTTCGTGCTAATCGTTTAAAAAGCACCAATCAGGCGCAGGTTATAAGTAGTAACTTCGTTATATAACCTTGACGAAGATTCGTAATAATGAGATGCTCATTAATTTTAATTAGGCCTGATTAAATATAATGATTTACATGATAGACAGTTTTTTCACTATAGGAACTATCGTTTTTAACGTTTATATCTATAATATAATAAAACTGTAACGGACGGATTCTGTACATTAATTAGGATTTTCTTTATTATCGATACTGAGCTCAAAACTTTTTTGTGTCTGTCTGTCTGTCTGTAACTTGGTTCCGCATCACGCAGAAACTACTGCATGGATTTGAATGAAATTTGTTATAGGAGTACCTGATACTCCGGTTCAACATACATAACATTTTTTTATGAATTCAGCACGTTTCTCTTGGAAGAGGGGATGAAAGTCAAAATGTGTATTTAGTTGTTATTCATTAACGCGTAGGTCCGATTGCGCTCATTCTTTTTTTTTCTTATCAAGCAGATACTTTAATGTTTATCCTGCAATTATTTCAAGATCGTCGGTTTAGTAATCCATTGCATCGTGATTGGAAGACAAATAAACACACTTTCACACACTAACTCAAGACGTCAGCTAGTTTTATGTATTTGTAATGAATGAATTTACAGATGACTACCTTGGCCTAGCATTAGGACACAAAGACAAGAAGTACCGCACCGCCAAGCAGACTGCTTCCCGCAACGAGCTCGGATCTACCAACGGAAAAGAAAGTTCATCTGATGGCTTGCGTGAAACACAGAACGGTCACAACATAATCAACATATCTGCATACTGCGACCCCTTCGGCAACCTGGTAGAGATAAAATTCGATAGGAACCGCCAAATACCTTGCATGCTGTTAAAAATTATATCTCTTATCATCAAATACCAAATCAACCTTACGAGGCTCACAATAAATAAAGGTATGAACAAACACACGATTTACGAAATGGTCAAATTTCTTAACACTACTAACATAACAGAGATTTGTCTAGACAATTGCTTTCTCCAAGAGGCAAATTATGATCTGCTATTGGAAGGCGGTAATAAGATACGCTATCTCTCACTTGCCAGATGTAAAATCAACGATACAGTTTTGGAAAACATCTGCAAGAAGTTGGTGTTCCCTTTACCGGCTTCTGCATTGTTGACAGTTCTTATCTTAACATCAAATAGAATCACTGACAAAGGAACAGCATTTCTGGCAGAAGTTCTCCGATCCAATCGAAAATTAAGCTACATAAGCTTAGCAGACAATAATCTGACAGATGAGGGAGTACGTCTGATTCTAAATAGCCTGGTGGAATTTCATTTGACCGAAGAAGAAACTGTGAGCGAAAAAAGAAGACACATGCATTTTTTAAAAGAGAAGTCTGTTATGATAAATTGTATGATAAAGGAATTAAGATCGGGGGAATATGATAAAAGAGATGGAAGGTCGAAAAGGAAGGCCCTTAGACAAGCATCTGCCAATCCGAGTGTGAAGAAAGGGAAACTGGAGAAGGAAAGCTCACTGAAATCATTGGGTGATTCAAAGAGCAATCCAATTTTGGACTATTTGTGGTATGATAAAGCTTTGAGCATGGCTGAAGAAAAACTCGGGGAATATAACGACCCGTTCGGCTTGACCAACACCACAGTGAGAGATGGTATTAAGTACTGCTACGGTAATAACGCAGTATCCTTCATGAACTTGGCGCATAACAATTTATCTTTTATATCTATAAAGAAGTTATTGGGCGTCCTTTTATATCAGAAGCTTTTTGACAGAAAGCCTAGAGGTCTGGTTAACTTGTGTGTCGAGGGGAATGATCTACCGCATTCCTGTAAGGAGCTGAGTCAAATAGATGATGTTTTAGAAGAGGGCCTCACGTCGAGTATGCTTCGAAATGCAATGCAAAAAAAACGAGCGACGTCAAAAATACACAACCTCAAGTGATTTGGCAAAAAAGATATATAAGTATGATATGTATTTTATATTCCAATGCAGGTTAGCTCTTGATGGCAATCTCATCTGGTGGTAAGTGATAATGCAGTCTAAGATGGTAGCGGGCTAACTTTTTAGAAGTGTCCACCTTCGTGGCGAAGTGCGTGCGCATTATAAAGGTGGAAGGTTCTGGGTTCGATTCCCAGCTCGAGTCTGGTCTGGTGGGGGGCTTCGGCCGTGGCTAGTTACAACCCTACCGGCAAAGACGTGTCGCCAAGCGATTTAGCGTTCTGGCACAATGTCGCGTAGAAACCAATTAGGAGTGTGGGTTTACCGTACTCCTAACAGATTAGTCCGCTACTATCATAGACAGCATCATCACTCACCACCAGGTGAGATAGCCGTCAAGGGCTAACTTGTAGGTTGGTAACTGGCCACGGCTGAAGGCTCCCACGAGACCAGACTTGAGCCGGAAATCGAACTGCGTCACGGAAATAGTCAAATTTAATTTCTACGTACGTTACAATATATTTAATTTGTATTAAGTAGTTTAGTAATTTATTAATTTTATTAGTTTAACTACTGTTTATTGTTATCTATTCTATACGGTTTCTAAGGCATTTAGTTTTTAATTAATAATCTTACGAAATAAATTGGTAACATAGATACCTACCTAGGTATCTTTAAATATTATATCTGAACTTAATATGACCTACATTTTTCTTTTAGTCTAAGATATTACCGATATCTTGATGATTACCGATATACTGTTTATTATATTTATATTTCGCTCATTTGCTGCTATACTGTTTTATTTCATTAGATAGATCATTTACAGATAAAACATTGTTGCAGCAAACGAACGATTTGCTTTTTGTTCATTTTGTGTATTTTTTTTCCTACATTTTTTTTTTATAAACATACACGCATTTGAGAAACTGTTACAGTTTTACTGTTTATAAGATCATGATCAACCCATTCTCGGCTCACTACAGAGCACGGGTAGCCTCTCAATATGAGAAGGGTTTGGCCATAGTCCACCACGCTGGCAATGTACGGATAGGTATACTTCGCACGTCTTTTATATAACTCCATCCATTTATTCGTTTGTCTAGTTGTCAGTTAAATTAGCTAATCCTTAGATCTGCTGTACCAATTATGATTGAATTTCTACTAAAGGTTGCAGATTGTATCTACAGGTTATTTATTATATGGATAACTGTTGACTATACATATTTTTCGAAAACTATCTATCTATCGTTTGAGATATTTGGTTGTTTAAACAGACAGTAAAAGAAAGTCATCATCTTTATTATTGGTGGATACCAAAAGTAGGAGAGATAGTTAGGGGTCCCTACTATGTCATCATCAACCCATTACCGGCTCACAACAGAGAACGGGTCTCCTCTTAAATGAGAAGGGTTTGGCTGCCAAACTAGCCATGCTGATTGTCAGACTTCACACGCCTTTCAGAAGATTATGGAGAACTCTCAGGCGTGCAGGTTTCCTCACGATGTTTTCCTTCACTGTTCAAGCAAGTGATATTTTAATTGCCTAAAAACGAACATAAGTCTGAAAAATTAGAGGCCCGGGATCATAGGACTTCTGATTAGAAGACGGACGTCCTAACCACTAGGCGATAACAACTTACCTACTGAGTAGTTCAATTTGAGCCAATAAGCCAAATGTAACAATAGACGGAGATTCCGCGCCAACTTCCCGGCATTAATCTTCGGGAACAAAACCGCGGAGCAAAGTTAGCTATAAGTATATAAAGTAGGTACATACGTATAATATTTTAATACATTACGCGGCACGTAAGTAACGACGCGGGATGAGATTCAAGATGGCGCCGCTTGAGTACTTCTTAGAACAGTGTTATTGCGGCATAGCAAGCATAGAGAAGATTATATTATAAATATATTTTTTTCGGCCTGTCTAGTAGCTGTGCTAACCCTAATAGTTGCCACAGCGTAACCGGGCTGTTTGGCGAGCTTCGGAAAAAAGCTCTGACAGAAGAAATTTTGAGCCCTAGGGCTTGAAGAAACGAAGGGAACGTCTGCCTAAGGGCGCCTACTTTGAGGCCGAACCTCGGCTTAGGCGACGTTTGGGATAACGGGGGGTCGGACGGTGAGTGGTCCGCACGTCTCCGAGGCCGTGGATGGAGCCCACGTCCGGATGACGTAAGATAGCGGGAGCCTCGTCTTCGCCGGCGAAGACGGTGTGTATCGTATGATTGTGTGGTAGGTGGTACGAGTATGTTGTCAGTAGTCATCTGATCGTCAGGGTCATGAAGGATATGTTTAGGTCTCCTTTTTCGGAGCGCTAAGGTCAGGAGAGTAAAAAGAAGCCGCAACTACGAGAGGGTTGGTGTCGGATTGAATTGAGATGTTATTATATTTATTATTGACAAGTTGATGCCCGCGACTTCGTGTGCATTGGGTTAGTTACGTAAAAGTGTGTTTGTGTGTAATATTTTGGGAAAATGTGACCGTAAGTAATCATTCTTTGGAATTTAGTTAGTAGATATAGATTTATTATAATTTGTAGGTAACTAAGCGAAATAGAGTCCGCCTCCATAGTTGAAACTAGAAGGCGCACAAAGTTATAATATCGCTGGTTTTCGCGAAAGGGGGTCGCCTTGGGTGGAGGGGAGTCGGGAGGAGCACGGCTTACTTATTTACATAATTACGTATAATTCTCGCATCTTAAGTTATACGTATGGCAGTATTATGTGGTGTAAAGTGTGCTGTTACATTTCGAAGATGAACGTTACTATTAATATACTGAGCTACTAGCTATGGCTTTTTATCCCTTCTTCCCAATAGGGAAAGATGGGATACATAATATATGTATCCCATCTTCTCCTAGATTCTTCTTTCGACGACCTCCGTGGCGCAGCGCGTGCGCTGTTGCATTTTAAAGTTGGAGGTCCTGGGTTCGATTCCCGGCTCGAGTCTGGTCTGGTGGGAGGCTTCGGCCGTGGCTAGTTACCACCCTACCGACAAAGGCGTGTCGCCAAGCGATTTAGCGTTCCGGCACGATGTCGTGTAGAAACCAATTAGGAGTATGAGTTTACCATACCCCTAAAAGGTTAGCCCGCTACCATCTTAGACTGCATCATCACTTGCCATCACGTGGGATGCAGTCAAGGGCTAACTTGTGGTAAATAAAAAAAAAAAGATTATAAAAATATTAGTGCCTGAGAGATCTGTTATTTGGCAGTAAATCACAACAAATATTGCACTCTTGCTAGAAAAGAATAGATTTTATTATTATTAGCCCGCACTGTCCCAATGTTAGGCAAAGGCCTCCGTTTCTTTCTTCCATTTGTCTGTCTAGGGATATTTGAGTCAAGCCGACATATAGGCATCGAGTTCGTCACGCCAACGACGCCTCGGTCTGCCTCGACGTCTTTTTGTTTTTCGTGGCACCCAATGTGTAGCGGCCTTTGCCCACAGTTCGTCTGACATGCGCGTAACATGCCCAGCCCAGTTCCATTTCAGTTTGGCTGCTTCATCTCCCACATCCGTTATTTGAGTCTTTGACCATAGAATAGAAATAAATTATTTTAATGTTTTAGTCTTTTTTATTATATCACTTGTTATATATATATTTTTTAAATAAACCATAAATTGAACTTAAAACTAAAAATATAATGTTATTAAAAGGAGTCCCTTTAGGCAAGGTTCCGAAGATACTGGCAGCGTTCCCCCTTGAAATAGCTAGACCAATTCTTTGCCCGAGGTAGCTGGCAGCTCTGCGGCCTCCTGTGATGTTTTAGATTATTTATCTTATTTTAAGACGTATGTTAGATTAAAGCCTGTGTCCCCAGTAGGCAATATGTTAGCGGCCGAATGAATGAGCCCTAAATTAGTGGCAAACTGAAATTCGATTTAGCTGCTAACTCAGATAAATTTTTGTGCGTCGCAAGCGAACTGTTATGAGAGGCGACCGCTAACTGAGACAGTCGGCGCACGTAACGCTGTAAACTGTAAAACATTTTAAATATATCGAAGGCTCCGGCTCGAAGGACCAAAAATATGTGGGGTGTAGTCCTGCAACGCTGATAATTGGTAAAGACTTTTTATTGATAAGTCGACTGTATTTCCTTTGATAATGATATGTTTAATAATATAATGATATTGATAATGAGCACGCGTCGAGGGCCCGAAGTGCACTGACTTAGTTACGAGCACGAGGCTCGATTAAGGCGTAAACTGCTGACGGTGCAGTTTTCGTCAGTGGCCCGAACAGGCGTACTAAACGCAACCAGTCAAACAGTTTGCCTACTGAAAAATAGTGTTCCGTAAGATATTTGGGTTTTTTCGGACACAAGGTGTAATTGTTTCGTGATTGGGAGACAAACAAACACACTTTCACACACGCCTACTCAACGCAGATGAAGTCGCGGGCATCAGCTAGTAATATTGTAAAGATATCCACTCAATACGTAATAATAAAATATATATGATATAATCGAGTAACAAAGCGGGTTCAAAACAAGCAAGAGGGTTCTCAAGTCGTAAGAAATCTTTCTCAATTTAATATAAGCCCTCGAAACCTGTCCGGAATTCGAATCGATGCTTTCCCATCGTTCCGGCACGTCCTTGCTGCGGCGCCTTTCAATCTAACTTTGCTCTTTACTTTGCTTTCTTGAAACCAAGGGGTGGCACTGCTCACGAATATAATAATAATTAAAAAAGCATTTATTCTCAACACATCTCGTCTAACAAGGAAATTTTTGACTTCACCATTATCTCCATAGTATTCATAAAAAAATATTTCGACTATTAAATGCTGTCACGCTTAATTAAGGTCCACGTGACAGATTTAACCACTCCAATTAAGTGAGGTGGTGATAACGAAAAAAACCGGCTAAGTTTGTTGTGGGCTTCTTCTTAGACTAGGGCGCATTTGGAACCCTCATAGCTTTAATTTTAAGTTTACAAATGTAGTTATCACCATCAAATCACTACTATGTCAATTATTGACGCGTCAAAAGTGCCTTTTAATTTGAATTAGAATTTTTGAATTTGATAAAATGACAGATTTAACTACGTTAACGTTTGATGCTGAAAGAATTATCGTGAGGTAGATTTAAAAATTACACTCGGGCAACTTGTCTGTGGTTTTATTTTGTTTGTATGGTTTATTGGTGCGTGATTTTATTCATTGAAACCGTGAATAAAATCCGTTAAAACTCGGTCGGAGGTCGCGGTTTGTTACCACTGTACCGCGTAAGCCAACGGCAAGCAATTTAGCATTCCCGTGCGATGCTGGGTAGAAATTGGAGCAAATCGCTAAAGGTTCGTTTATAATAAATCCATTTTTTATTCATCATTATTTCTATTTTTTTATTCATCAACAGAAGCTGTGATGGCCTAGTGATTGGGGCGTCAGCCTCCTAATCAGAGGTCGGCGGTTTGAATCCGGGCACGCACCTCTAACATTTCGGAGTAATGTGCGTTTAAAATAAAATTAAAATATCACTTGCTTCAACGGTGAAGGAAAACATCGTGGGGAAACCTGAATGCCTGAGAGTTCTCAAAAATGTTCTCAAAGGCGTGTGAAGTCTGCCAATCTGCACATGGCCAGCGTGGTGGACTATGGCCAAACCCTTCTCATATTGAGAGGCGACCCGTGCTCTGTAGCGAGCCGGCAGTGGGTTACCTAATACTTTAGTAAAAAAGTCTTGACTACACTTATTAACTCCTTAGATTATATTATATTATTAGTTTCACTTCTTACTTTTTTTGAGAAAACCGAAATCAAACCTAAAGCAACTTAATATATGTGTTACGAATCGATTTGCTACTTTCACCTGTCAATAGGTAGGGAGAACCCACATTGTGTACAAACTGGGTTATTCACCAAAGAATACACGTCAATAACTGTAGCAAAGTATTATCGGTATATAGATAAACAACAGATCGACCATAAACAAAAAAAAATTGTGCTATGGTCGGTTGGCAGCCCTAGATGCAATCTAAATTCAAAACGAGCGCGAGGCGAAGTTTCAAACGGTTATATCAAATTCTTGGTGGAAACGGAATATATATTTACAAGTTAGTAAATAAATAGGAAACATTCTGTTTAGGTAGATATTATTGCTTTCCTATGTACAGGCGGAGACGTGTCGCCAAGCGATTTAGCGTTCCGGCACGATGTCGAGTAGAAACCAATTAGGATTATTTGTTTACGATACCCATTATCAGGTTAGCCATCTACCATTTTAGAATTAGCATCACTTACCACTAGGATTGCCGTCAGAGGCTATCATGTAGTGGAATTAACAAAAAAAAAATTTAAAATAAATATTGAACTTATTGAGAGACTTCATCATTATTTAGTGTAGTTTCATCATGATCAACCCATTAGCGGCACACTAGAGAGCACGGGTCTCCTCTCAATATGAGAAGGGGTTGGCAATAGTTTTGAGAACATTATGGAGAACTCTTAGGCGTGCAGGTTTCCTCACGATGTTTTCCTTCACCGTTGAAGCAAGTGATATTTTAATTGTTTAAAAACGCACATAACTCCGAAAAGTTAAAGGTGCGTGCCCTGATTCGAACCGCCGACCTCTGATTAGGAGACTGACGCCCTAACCAGGCTATCACCGCGTCTATAATAGAAGACTATCATCATCATCGTCATGATCAACCCATCACCGGCTCACTACAGAGCACGGGTCTCCTCTCAATATGAGAAGGGTTCGGCCATAGTCCACCACGCTGGCCATGTGCGGATTGGCAGACTTCACACGCCTTTAAGAACATTATGCAGAACTCTCAGGCATGCAGGTTTCCTCACGATGTTTTCCTTCACCGTTGAAGCAAGTGATATTTTAATTTAAAAAAAAATGCACCTAATTCCGAAAAGTTAAAGGTGCGTGCCCGGATTCAAACCGCCGACCTCTGATCAGGAGACTGACGCCCTAACCAGGCTATCACCGCGTCTATAATAGAAGACTATAAATAGATTGAAACTGTTTCAAAAACTATACGAAATGGATATCACCTCTATGGGTAGATTGCGTAAATTCAAATTCAAATTCAAATAATCTTTATTCAAATAGTCCTTTAAAAGGCGCTTTTGACGCGTCAATAATTTACAAAGTAGTGATTTGATGGTGATAACTACATTCGTAAACTTAAAACTAAAGCTATGAGGGTTCCAAACGCGTCCCGGTCTAAGAAGAAGCCCACAACAAACTTAGCCAGGTAAATTTTCTTTTTGTTATCACCATCTCACATGCCACTTAAAATTATATTAAGAGCTATCTTATTAGAGCAATATTTCACACCCATGCTTGTTTATCATTTACGTAATCCTTTACACTATAGTAGGACTTTTCTACAAGCTTACCTTTTATATAAACTTTGAACTTATTGAGAGACATCCCAGAAATTTCATTAGGCAATTTGTTATAAAATTGTATACAATTACCTTTAAATGAAGTACGTACGTACGTAGATGGGTAGGTGCCTACCATGCACACCTTATTTGTTCCTCACGCGAAAGACACTTCGCAGGGGGCCCTCCCCACTCACTCGAGACAACGACAACGGGGTGGCATTCAAATTTTACTATTACATAAATGTTAATTAAATGGATTCAGGTTTTATTGCGAATGCAGATTTTGGATTATTAATGTTTGCAAGGTAGGTACCTAATAAAGGAATACCTCGTAAAGTTAGAATGTTTGAGTACTGAAGCTTTATTATAAGACTTGCAATCGTACAGTCGCTTCCGAGTATCTAAACACTATAACATCAAAGTAAAATGGACCTTATGATTCAAACTTAGAATCGCAATTTCCGTAATACCTTTTTTATTTTACAAAATTTTGCTCTTTGGAAGTGTAGACAAATTTGAGTTTTATAACTTGGTAAATACCTTTCAATTTACGATGCCGTGTGTATTTCGATATTCGAAATCGACTTTACGATTGCGAGTATACAATTCTTGTACTACTGGTACTAATCTAGAGATCCTTGGTTAATCCTTGGATCTAGAGATTCTTGGTTGGATCAAGACAAAAAATGCTAGGGTTTATTAAAAATAACAAACCCATAGTGCCAATCGTAAACAATTTTTTTTTTTACCGTTTTATATTATTTATGCAATACCCGTAAGCAAATAATTTTTATGCCCATGAATAGGACTCTTAGGAAGAGTAAAGTAATGGCGTTTTATACGTAAGGGTAAGAAAATTTATTTATTTACTTTATTTATTTATTTATTTATTTATTTTTGTTGACTATTGTATACACATACCCAGTTTAGGTGTTGCAACTTGGTCTAGAATCGACCACAGTAGAGAGACCGATTTCATTTATTTTTACGTGTCATCGTTTAAAAAATCGTTCACTGTGTAATAGCACTTTTTCAATAAAAAATTATTTTATACTGTGTAAAATTCATTTTCTTTTTCTAGGTTTGGAACTAGAGGTGTGGAGTTTTAGCTTTGATAATATTTTCCTTTACCTGTAGGTACCTGTGGTACAGACGCGCTAAGGCGCTCTCTATACTTTAATATGCTCTAGGGTGTTTCTCATGTTACGACATAATTTTCAATAGATTATCTCGAAGGTTCGAAGTAAGGAAATTATCCACCTCCGGGCTACGGCGAACACGTTAGGTCATCTGAACTGATTATTGACGACCCCCACGGCGCTGTGCGTTCGTTCTCGCATTATAAAGTTGGAGGTCCTAGGTTCGATTCCCGGCTAAAATCTGTTCTAGTAGGCTTCGGCCGTTAGTTACCCTGACTAAAATGGGTCCGTTCCGGCACGATGTCGCGTTTAAACCAATTAAGAGTATGGGTATACCCTCAGAAGAATAACGCTTAGAAGGGCAGTTATAGATGCGGCGATAAGCCATTTTCAGGTAGCCCTTTACTGTCATCACGTTAGTGCTCAAGGACGAGTCTTAGCACAACGAGCTCACGGAAAATAATTAAAAAATGACGTACTGTCCTATCATCATCTCATAGAAGGGTTTGGATATATAGTACACCACGCTGGCCATGTGCGGATTGGCAGACTTCACACGCCTTTGAATACATTACGGAGAACTTTCAGGCGTGCAGGTTTCCTCACGATATTTTTCTTCACCGTTGAAGCAAGTGATATATTATTTTTTTTAAAACGCACATAACTCCGAAAAGTTAGAGGTGCGTGCCCGGATTCGAACCGCCGACCTCTGATTAGGAGGCTGACGCCATAACCACTAGGCTATCACCACTTCAAAATTGAATGTACTTGACTAAATAATCCATACTAAGTATAGACGAAATAACGGCGTGGACGAAGTCGCGTTACAATGCTAGTGTAGATATTTTAAATGTAGGGTTATCTAAGATATTCGCCATAAACTTATGTTAGTTAAGAAATAATCGTTATGCAAGAATTTATACAAGCCTATTTGAGATCAGAAAGGGGAAGACGAAGACTAGGTCAGCGGCTCTCAACATTTGGGATACTGTAAATATCGTTACTTCGATGCATCATCTAAGAAAAATATCAAAATAACAGCAACTCTGTATAAAATCGGGAATTCCTTTCATGGGATAACTGAATAAGAAAAAAAACTCTACAAAAAATATGGTAACTTTTTTTAGTCCAATAACCAATATATCTGGTTTATGCCTGATTTTCTCATAATTAACTATTTACATCCTTACATCATATACCATCGATACACTTTTCATAGTAAACAGTTGATTATATAACATAGTAAAGAGTTAATAGACGGATATTTTAGAACTACCGGATTAACGTAGCATTTTTTATACGTTTTGTCTCTATTGTATACCTTATATTACATATAATACAAGGTCCAAGTTACCATCTTACTGCATCATCACTTACACCAGGTGAGATTGTCGCCAAGGCCTAGCTTGTAGTGGAAAATAACAAATTTTGGCACCGAGGTTCACTGTGAAACTTTGGGAAGCGCTACGTACCTAAGTGGCTAGATGAGACATGTCGTTATGGTTGGTTGGTATTTTCCCTCCTTGGAGCGGGCATACTTGTCGAGAGGGCTTGGCTCTAAATAATAGATAGAGGAGGTATCTGGTAGGTATTCATACAAACAGCTATGGGTTCACCCGTGAATGGTTATCAAAGGGTTCGCGAATCGGTTTGAATAGGTACCAAGGATCAAAGTTACCTTTAAGTTTCGTACGTAAAAAAGGTCTGGCGGCGTAAATTAAAAAAAAAACAGACCGTTCAGAAAGGATTATATCATGATAGCTTAGTAACGCGGTGATAGCCTAGTGGTTAGGGGTCGAATCCGGGCACGCACCTCTAACTTTTCGGAGTTATGTGCGTTTAAAAAAAATTAAAATATCACTTGCTTCAACGGTGATGGAAAACATCGTGAGGAAACCTGCACGCCTGAGAGTTCTCCATAATTTTCTCAAAGGCGTGTGAAGTCTGCCAATCCGCACATGGCCAGCGTGGTGGACTATGGCCAAACCCTTCTCATATTGAGAGGAGACCCGTGCTCTGTACTGAGCCAGCAATGGGTTGTTCATGATGATCAAAGTTACCTACCTTTGATGTCTATCAATAAGTTCAAAGTTTTTATAAAACGAAAGCTTATAGAAAAATCATATTACGATATTAAGGATTATATAAACGATAAAAAAGCTTGGGTGTGAATTGCTCTATCTATGGAGGTTCTATAATTTGTTATTGATTATGTGAGATGGTGATAACGAAAAAAAACCCCGGCTAATTTGTTGTGGACTTCTTCTTAGACCGGGGCGCGTTTGGAACCCTCATAGCTTTAGTTTTAAGTTTACGAATGTAGTTATCACCATTAATTCACTTCTTTGTAAATTATTCACGCATCAAAAGTGTCTTTTAAAGGACTATTTGAATAAAGATTTGAATTTGAAACTTTGAATTTGTTTCGTACGTAAAAACAGGTCTGGCGGCGTAAATTAAAAAAAAAACAGACCGTTTAGAAAGGATTATATTATGAATAAAAAGCTTGGGTATGAATTGTAATAGGTATGCTTAGTTCTAATACGACTGCTCCCTGCGACTCGTTTGATGTCGTCTGTCCACCTTGTTGGAGGTCGACCAACGCTACGTTTACCGGTGCGGGGTCGCCATTCCAGCACCTTGGGACCCCAACGTCCATCGGTTCTCCGAGCTATGTGCCCCGCCCATTGCCACTTCAACTACGCAACTCGCTGAGCTATGTCGGTAACTCTGGTTCTTCTACGGATCTCCTCATTTCTGCCTGACTGGCAACCAGAAACCCACTAAAACCTGGCGAAGTTCCTCCGCGTCGCCTGGTGGCTGGGTCACGGGAATGCTCGCGTGAATCTCTCGCTCACGATCAAAATGCCTGATTAATTTAATTACAACCTGGATTCTCAATCATATGGTTAAAAATCGAACCGGTTAATTAACTATCAGTCAGATTTCACTAATTTATATAATAATATAATAATAATCATCTAAGAGTATTTCAATTTAGCACAATTTATCTTAAACTACCTGGCCTCCAAACTATGATAGCCCGTATTTTGGGGGTTAGTATCTTCAATTGTGCGATAAAAAATAGACTATTATGCCTAAAAATAGACCTAATCATATTAATACATGAGTGTGGAGGGTTGAGTTGGTAGGTGTGTGGGTGTGTGCGTGTGTGAGCTTGAGTGTGGGTGGGTGTGTGAGCGTTTTTCAATTACATTTTGTAGCTGTATTTGTATGTATACAAAGAGATATTGTGGTAAGAAGCGAATCAATTTCTCAGTAGTACTATAGTTTAGGTCACTCAATATATCTTTAAGCCTTTTGGAAAGCGGAAATTTTAATTTTTTTAATTAATTTCTTATATAGATAGTCCCAAATAGAAGAACTGCTTCTGTGCAAGCACAATTATTGTTCGCGGATGATGTATTGTAGGGCGGCGTTAAGGAGTAGTGTCTTTTTTTTATATACTACAAGTTAGCCCTTGACGGCTATCTCACCTGGTGATGATGATGTCTAGGATGGTAGCGGAATAACCTGTTAGGGGTATGGTAAACCCACACTACTAATTGGTATCTACGCGACATCGTGCCGGAACGCTAAATCGCTTGGCGACACGTCTTTGTCGGTAGGGTGGTAACTAGTAATGGCCAAAGCCTCTGACCAGAACTGACTCGAGCTGGGAATCGAATCCAGGACCTCAAACTTTATATTGTGACAGCAAGAGCACTGCGCCACGGAGGTCGTCAAAAATATATAATGTAATCATCATCATCATCATGATCAACCCATTACCGGCTCACTACAGAGCACGGGTCTCCTCTAAATATGAGAAGGGTTTGGCCATAGTCCACCACGCTAAATGTGCGGATTGGCAGACTTCACACACCTTTGAGAATATTATGGACAACTCTCAGAACTCTCATATATATATATAGGTATATATAACAATTGTAGTGTTTGCAATGCTCTAACCGGGTTTCGTGTTTGTAAGACATGAAAGCAAATAAATAAAACTACCTTTGTCTTTCTATGCTAATATACTTAGAACTGTTTTGTATAAAGGATAACTAGTAACATAGTGTTTATTCACGTTAAAAAGGAAATTGAATCGCGTTGCTACCCATTTATAAACGAGTCCCTATTAAATAGGTACTTATCTGTGTTACGCTATAGGTACCTATAGGTGAATTTCAAAAGGGCCCCATAAACTACAGCCGCCCGCATTTCCAAAAAGGAAATAGCAGGCCGATAAGAACTCATTTTGAGACGTCTGCAAGACTAATGCTCCCCCAGGCTTATCGCACAAAAGGTACCCCAACCCCTCTTTATAGAATTTTCGGGCTTGCCTCTAAGGGGGCGTCCCCCCTTTTTGCAGCGTACATTTTCATTTCCTTCATCTTTCCGCGCTCGAGGTGAGCAGGGCCGGATTCACGCTCACCTCGACGATTTGGCGATATTTTAGGAATTAATGTAAGGTTTTGAATTCGATCCCTGGTAAAGGCAAATTTTGGCATTATAATTTCTGAATTTCCTCACATCTGATCTATTAGAAGAGTTGGCTGTGGCTTGTTACAGGTAATGAGCGCTCCGGTGCAATGTCGCGTAGCAACCAATTAGGGGTGTGGGTTACATACCCCTAACAGGTTAGTCCGCTACTATCTTAGACTGCGTCATTACTAGGAGTTACTGACGGTACTGAGGTAGTGTATAAAAAAAAGCGAACCTATGTGATCTACGTGAGCGCTGCCGTATTATGCAGTGGGAGGTCTTAGCTTCGATTTCTGGCTCGACTCTGGTCATGTGGAAGGCTATGGCCGCGGCTAGTTACCACACTAGTAAGCGATTAAGTTCCCGTATATTTCCGAACTAGATTAGGAGGATGGGCTTAGCACAGCCGTGGCGTCTATTGTCGCAATTGTTTATGGGCGGTTGTTATCACACAACCGTTTGTTTGTTTACCCACTATATGTATTAATTAAAAAAATATATGAATGAATGAATGAATGTACTTTTACTGTACACCACAAGATAGGATAAAAATAAAACAGAAAAAAAAAATATGTGATGTCGTAGGACACCAGGTAGGAACGAAGTTCCTTCGGCTTATGTAGAATCGACACAATTTGCAAAGAAAAAATCGCGCTCAATTTCATGTAGATTTTCTTAATTTTTCTCTTAAATTTTACCGATTAATTTTTATTTAAGTACAGGAAAGTATTTAGAAAATTCAGTATTTTAGGTAATAATAAATTACGTAAAATAAAAAAAAAATCGTAATTCAAATTATCAACTAAAATAACAAATATGTCTCTTTATATTTGTTTGACAACATAAAACTATATAGAAACTAGCTGTTGCCGTTACTTCGTCGGCGTAGAATTGCTGATTTCCCTTGAGATTGAGGTTACCCGTGCGGCCAATGCCCTGCTTCAGAAAGTAAGCTACAGGCAAATGTCAAATTGCGTTTGTCAATTTTCGTGTTTCTAAATTAAAAAACATAGGACTTTCATACAAACTTCAAACCTCTCTTTTACCCTCTTCGGAGTAGATTTGGATAAAAAAAAAATCTAACCTTATACTTACGCCCTAAAAGAAACCTATTTTCAAAATTTCAAGCTTGTAGACTTCATAATAAAAAAAATAAGCAAAAACTATCATCCCCTATTTTACCACCCTTAACCGGTAATATTTAAAAAAAAATTGATGTACATGTTTTTATTTATTATTATTAATCTTAATGCAAATTTTTGTGTCTCTAACTCTAAAAACAAAGAAAATTCACACAAACTTCCAACCCCCATTTTACCCTCTTAGGGGTGGAATTTCGAAATATCCTTTCTTAACTGACATCTCTTAACTATTAACTACCTACTTGCTAAATTATATTTTTTGAAATCTTGTGTTTAAACAGTATGTAAGTATGTAAGTGACCTTTCGCTTTTATATATATAGAAATAGAAATAATTATAGAGAGAGAAAGAGAAAGGTATCATACACTACTCGCTTGTGTATACGACTGTCGCGCCTGCGCACGTCTCATTTAACGGTTTTATTCCACGGAATTTTTCTTACGGTTTTACAATCACATTTTTTTCAGTTCGGTCGCGCAGCAAAATCCCTATCTCCTCCAAGCCTAAAGGAACTTCGTTCCAATAATCCTCAAAAGTTACACTAACATTGCCGCAGACAAAAAGTGATCATTGATTTACTAAGAGATTTTTTTTTCTCCTAAATAACACGTTCAAGTCCGCCCCTGCATCCAATTCCCCGTCTTACAGCGGCAGCCTTAGACACCCGCTCCAACCCCCCCGACCGCCCCGCAGTTCGTTAGCGAACTTCCATACTTTGTAATATGCAAATGTCGAGTCTAAGGGGATGCCGTGTTACGTCTTAAAATGAATTAATGACGTAGGTGATTTAGGGGGCGGCGCCAGGGTGTGGGGGAGGGGGGGGGGGGCTCAGGTGGGACTGCTTAGACATTTGAGTAAATATTGATTATAATGTCTTGGCTCGTATTTGTGTTTGTAAAAGTGTGCTGTGATATCATTCTACATTTTAGTTGGTAGCTAGGTTGGGTGTCTAATTAAATTTAAAAAAAAAACTATCTCTATCAGGCTACCTAGCAGGGGACAGAATAATGAGAAGGGTTAGGCTGTACCAACAATAAAAAAGGGATATGTCGGTATTAAGATTTTTGCGTCTATTGTCTTGAGATACGAGAAGGTTTGCATTCGCCCAATTTTAGTTGTATTTTACGTGTGAAACTGGGTAAACTGAGTCATAATTAATACCATGTTAAAGCCATACGGACGGTGATGATTTTTTTCTGAATGATAGATATATATTGTATACCCGTAAGATAGATTTTTGATAGGGTCATCAGTTCCCACACACACATCGGAAAATCACATCATTATATAGGTAAATAAACCAGCCACGCTGCCCTAAATCGAGTTGGAGGGCTTCACCAATAATCACATATATATATAGTGTAAACAGCCGGGACAGAGAGACACAATCTATATGTTTGTATCATCATCATCATAATCAACCCATTACCGGCTCACTACAGAGCACGGGTCTTCTCTCAATATGAGAAGGGGATGGCCATGGTCAACCACGCTGGCCATGTGCGGATTGGCAGACTTTACACGCCTTTATAACTTTTCGGAGTAATGTGCGTTTTTAAGCAATTAAAATATTACTTGTTTCAACGGTAAAGGAAAACATCGTGAGGAAACCTGCACGCCTGAGAGTTCTTCATAATGTTCTTAAAGGCGTGTGAAGTCTGCCAATCCGCACATGGCCAGCGTGGTGGACTATGGCCAAACCCTTCTCATATTGAGAGGAGACCCGGTTTAGTGAGCCGAGAATGGGTTGATCATGATGAACACGGGCAATCTCAATAAGAGAGTAGGTACGCGTTTGTTATCAAGATAAGAGTGACAAAATAAAACTTATTTTTCCCCCAAAGTATTCAAAATATTGTAAAATTCATATTGAGTTATAATTATTGGAGGGGTGGGCGTTACTTAGAATATGCTAATGGGTAAGTGTACCAAACTTACTAATTATACTACTGATATTTTTATAGAAATAGACCGAAAACCCTTGGCTCGACGAATCCAAGACCTCGTTATCCGCAGCTAAACAACCGAACCACTAAACCAATGAGGCAGTTAGTCCACATTGTTTACACGGAACTCGGGGTAATTTACGTTTATTATCAATCTGTCGCCCGACCTTGACCCAATGCTCCCTCGGGATCGACTGACCAGTGACCCCTCCACTACCTAGAGCTATCTGTCTACCCATCTAGAACTCGCCGTAGATATCTGTGATTTTAGAACACTCATTTTGTTATAACACGCACCTCTTACATTTATTTATTTACTAGCTGTTGCCCGCGACTTCGTCTGCGTAGAATTGCTGATTTCCCTTGAGATTGAGGCTACCCGTGCGGCCCATGCCCTGCTTGAGAAAGTAAGCTACAGGCAAATGTCAAATTGCCGATTTTCGTATCTCTAAATTAAAAAACATAGGACTTTCATGCAAACTGTAAACCCCTATTTTACCCCCTTCGGGGTAGATTTGGATGAAAAAAAATTCTAACTTTATACTTACGGCCTAAAAGAAACCTATTTTCAAAATTTCAAGCTTGTAGATTTCATAATAAAAAAATAAGCAAAAACTACCATCCCCTATTTTACCACCCTTAACAGGTAATATTTAAAAAAAAATTGATGTACATGTTTTTTGTTTATTATTATTAATCTTAATGCAAATTTTTGTGTCTCTTACTCTAAAAACTAAGAAATTTCATACAAACTTCCAACCCCTATTTTACCCCCTTAGGGGTGGAATTTCCAAACATCCTTTCTTAGCTGACATCTCGTAACTATCAACTACCTACTTGCTAAATTATAGCTTTATACGTACAATAGTTTTTGAGATCTCGTGTTTAATCAGTATGTAAGTAAGTAAGTAAGTGACCTTTCGCTTTTATATATATAGATTTATTTTTCGTTGCATATTGTGTACACATACCAAGTTTGGGTGTTGCAACTTGGTCTGGAATCGACCGCAGTAGAGAGACCGATTTCAACTATTTTTACTTATCATCGTTTAAAAAATCGTTTACTGTGTAATAACACTTCTCCAATAAAAAATTCTTTAATACTTTGTAAAATTCATTTTCTTTTTCTAAGTTTCGAATGCAGTCTGGCAGACCATTATATATTTTCACAGACATTAGGGGTTAAAATTTTAAAATGACGCTAATCATCATATATTCTACATTTGTTGTAGGTAATATAATGTAAAATCATCATGATCAAACCATCGTCGACTCACTACAGAGCACGTGTCTCGTCTCAATATGAGAAGGGTTAGGCCATAGTCCACCATGCTGGCCATGTGCGGATTGGCAGACTTCACACGCCTTTGAGAACATTACGGAGAACTCTCAGGCGTGCAGGTTTCCTCACGATGTTTTCCTTCACCGTTGAAGCAAGTGATATTTTAATTGCTTAAAAACTATGTGCGTTTTCCAAAAAGTTCCAAAAGTTATAGGTGCGTGCCCGGGTTCGAACCCCCGACCTCTGATTAGAAGGCTGACGTCCTAACCACTAGGCTATCACAGCTTATAATGTAAAATATATTCATTTAATCAATTTAATTACCCTCTTTTTATACAAGTATATATTTCTATATCTATAGAACTTAATTTTAATTGAATAAATACGATTTCATACCAAATTACCAATGGATATTGGAATGTCTCTCAATAAATCCGAAGTTTATATAAACATAGGTAAGCTTTTAGAAAAGTCCTACTATAGTGTAAAGGATTATGTGAATGATAAACAAGCATGGGTATAAAATATTGCTCTAATAAGATAGCTCTTAAATAATTTTAAGTGACATGTAAGATGGTGATAACAAAAATAATAGTTACAGGGCTCATTCTGTTGTGGGCTTCTTCTTAGACCAGGGTACGTTGGAACTCTCATGGCTTTTAGTTTTAGTTTAGGAATTTAGTTACCATCATCAACTCACTACTATGTAAATTATTGACACATCAATAGTAGCTTTAAAACGATTATTTGAATAAAGTTTTTGATTGATTGATTGATTATTAATGATATGAATGAGATAATTAATTGAAACAATACTACATAGAAGTATCCATTGTAGCAAAAAGAGTTGTGGTTCCTTACTCCAGATAGAAACTACTGAAATTGAATGGATTTTTTTTATAGAAAAGCAATTTTAGAGCTTCTAAGTGCATCTTTTGAACCCTTTGAGCATGGAACGGTGATAGACTAGTAAAGCGATGACAGCCTAGTCAAGCGGTGATAGGTTAGGGCGTCAGCCTCCTAATCAGAGGTCGGCAGTTCGACTCCAGGCACTTACCTCTAACTTTTTGGAGTTATTTTCATTAAAATATCACTCGCTTCAACGGTGAAGGAAAACATCGTGAAGAAACCTACACGCCGGAGAGTTCTCCATAATATTCTCAAAGGCGTGTGAAGTCTGCCAATCCGCACATGGCCAGCGTGGTGGATTATGGCCAAACCCTTCTCATATTGCGAGGAAACCCGTGCTCTGTAGTGAGCCGGTAATGGGTTGTTCATAATGAGCATGGAGCAGATATTTTCTTAAATGCTATGGAGCGCATGATTAGTAACAGTAATCGAAAATTATATTTCAAATGACTATTTCTTAAATTCTAAAGAACTGAAATTGTATACCTACATTCCTACCTACTCGTATCTAAAGCATTTTAAGTGAAACAATCATAAATGTAGAGTATAATTTTAATATAGAATGGAAAGAGTCTATTGATATGTCTCCAATGACTTTAAGAATTCCTGAAAGCGGACTTTTCTTCACAAAATAATTGACTATACCAAACCAGTTAAAACCGGTTATAGTCAACTCAGCATATAAATCTACTTCAACTATGCTTTCTACAAATGTCTAACTATCCCATCAAAAGTTCGAAATTGAAAACCAGATTTTATTTCAATGGGATTTTTGATCCAGAACCGCTATTTGGTCTGTATTCCCACGTCAACGCTGACCTCAAAAATCCCCATAGATAGACCGATTTTCTTTACAAAATTGGACGCAGCCAAACCAGTTCAAACCGGTTATTGTCGATTCAATATAAATCTAATCTTTTCTTGTGTCATCTAAGGTGAAGTGTTATTTTGTAAGTCATTAGAACCTGTTGAACGATACAGGTTTTTTATGTGATGGTGAAGTGAAGATATTTCGGGCGTCTTTTTTTTAAATCAAGTAAATACTCTATATTCCGGTTATGGCCTGTTTGAACCGAATAAAAGGTTGTTACGAGGAATTTTTAACGTCAATGAAATACATATTTAGAGTTGCTTTTTAGTGCATCTTTTGGTACTGTTGCATGTAGGTAAATGAAATGAAATGAAAATACACTTTATTGTATACCACAAAAACATAAGAAATACAAGGCAGTAAAGAAAAGACACAGAATAGAAGGTACAATAGGCGGACGATATTATAACATAACATGTTATACAACATGTTTCAGATAATGTGGACACTGAATGTTATAAAATATGTTATAATAATGCTCTTTGTCCGAGGTAGCTGGCAGCTCTTCGGATCCCTGTGACCTTAAAAAGCCTTAGAGCGCTAGAACCCCACGGACCGGATGTTATAATAACATGTTATTGATATGTACCACAATGTTATATAATTTACATTGTGGATAGCACTGAAGAACGACAAACGACAACGGTTATATAACATTGTTATATTGCATTGTTATTCTAATGTGTACAGTATTGTTTTATGTTGTAATGTTGAACAACAAAGTAACATAATGTGGACTTGTTATAAAACACAAGTTATATAATATGTTACGTAGTCTGTACGCACGTAGACTAAAGTTGGAGGTTAATAAAACATTATAATTAAAAAAAAATACGTATGAGTAGGTAAGTATATTTTTAATAGATAGTATTTCCCATGCCATCAATGACCTTAAGAATCCCTGTAAACAGACAACTTTTCTTCACAAATTCAAATGTAATGCAGAACTAGTTTAATCCGGTTATTGCCGGTTTCAACTCGATCAAATGTTTTCTTGTGAGAAAGAACTGCTTTTATTTCTTTGATCGTTGAAGTTTTATTTGGTGTCGCCTCTCGAACCTGTTGAACGGGACAGGTATTTTTTAAGTGTCTTGGGGTGATCCTTGTATGATGAAGTATAACTAAACGACTACCGAACCGGTGATAGCCTAGTGGTTAGGGCGTCAGCCTACTAAACAGAGGTCGGCGGTTCGATTCCGGGCACCTCTAACTTTTCGAAGTAATGTGTGTTTACAAAAAAAAAAAAATGCCATTTGCTTCAATTGTGAGGGATAACATCGCGAGGAAACCTGCACGCCTGAGAGTTCTTCATAATGTTCTCAAAGGCGTGTGAAGTCTGCCAATCCGCACGGCCAGCGTGGTGGACTATGGCCAAACCCTTCTCATATTGAGAGGAGACCCGTGCTCCTCACGATGTTTTCCTTCATCGTTGAAGCAAGTGATATTTTAATTGCTTAAAAACGCACATAACCACGAAAACAGCTTACCTACTGTAGGAGTAGTTAAGTTAGAGTTGCTGTCCCGGGTTCGAACCGCTGACCTTTGATTAGGAGGCTGACGTCCTAACCACTAGGCTATCACAGCTTATTTATATTATAAGGTATACATTACTTTATTTATTTAATATTCATTACTGTATTGTATTATTTATGTAATCTGGTTCATGTATTAGTATGTAGTTATTCGCATTCAGGTTTTTGGTTATAAATTACGCCACGTACTTTCTATTTATTTTTCTTTTCCTAATCCCAAGGTTGCCTGGTAGGGATCGCTTCCGAGCGATAAGGCCGCCTTGTGCATCCTGCTTCATCTTGTTTCTGTTTTTTTTAATTATCTTTATTTTTATTTGTTGTGGTGTACAAATAAAGAATAAATAAAAAATGCCTAAAATTATGTTGATATCGTCACCGAAGTAGGTAGGTGGATTTTCACTCATGATTCATGACTCCAACTCGTCAACCCGAGTTGGACCATCGAGAAAGCTCTAAATATTAAGAGAGACGAGATCTCAGTTCAGGGATGGTCATTTAATGGGCGAGCATGAATATGATGACACGTAGGTGTCAAAATCCCATCACGTACACGTTCGTTTAAAAAAAATCCATTTAAGACATTTTCTCCACAAATAAGTACCTAATTAAATAAAATTAAAGAAATAAAATTAAAATCCTATTTTCGTTAAGTTAAAAGTTCGGTTGGTAAATATTTAAAGCTTTAATATTTAATTAATTTATTTATTTATTTATTTCATTGCACATTGTTTGGTCTAAAATCGACCGTAGTAGGGAGTAATTCAACATTTCATGTGCCATTATTAATGCGACAGTATAATAAGCTATTTTCAAATTTCGAACCGAAACAAAATTCTTATTAGACGCTCCAATACCAAATCTCATACAAAATTAACGAAGCGCTTTCGAACGCCACAAGCGCTGGAACCATCAACGCAGCAAGAACCCTATAAAATAAGCACCCCACCTATTCCTCAGAGAAATTCAAATTTCGAACGCCTCTGCCACCGCCATCTTGCGCAAGACGTCGATATAGAATTACTAGCTGCCGCGTATTTTTTTCCTAGAACGTCTTAAGTTAAGTATTTTTACGCCACTATAGCTCTTACGACGTCACCTTACGCTACTGAATCGCTCGCGTAAAAATGTTGCTCTATGCCGTCTTCAGTGCCATCTGAAATGTAGCAAGAATATTTCAACACATCCATTTTTCCACTCTATGTAATTATACTTAAGGTTAATAATGGCTTGTATTAAATATGCGTCTTAGTACATTTCGAAAAATAGTGGAAAAACTATATTAACTATAGAAACGAAATGAGACGAGCTATCTCGCTTTCTATACCGGTTCGTAAGTGCGATAGAAAGAGATAGTAACGTTTATGTTGTTGCCGTAGTGGGAGGCGTGGCTAAATAGTTTTGATAGTCGATCAAGTTCGGAAGAAGTTTTGAAGCGGGTAGCTTTTTATTGAATTTTCGTTCGGTTTACGTTACGTTTGGCTAATGGTTGACGTAACGTGGATATTTGAATTTCGTACTGTCAGTTTTCTGAACAATTTTTTTTTTATCTTTTTGAAAATAGATTTTAATTTAGAACTTTGTTTATTTTTTTATGCTATCTATTATTATAAGTGGATTCCTTATGATGAAACAAAAAATTATATCCTTTTATTATTGGCGATGTGAGATGGTGATAATAAAAAAAACCGGTTAAGTTTGTTGTGGTCTTCTTGGGTGTGATTGGAACCCTGTTAGCTTTAGTTTTATGTTGGCGTGTGTAGTTATCACCTCACGAATTAAAATAATGAAAAAATATTATATATGAAAGCTTTATAGGTATATATGGCTGTAATTGGTTTATGTAAAGAGTATGTAGAGTGTAAATAAAGAGCTATTTTGATTTAATTTATAAGTTAACTTTCCATTTAAGACTTAACTTGACCTTGTTTTCTTTTAACAATCTTGGGAATCAGCTATTTTACATTACGGAGGTATTTCATGAAATATAAAATCGCCCGTAGCACCTCGATAATTAGCTAGCTACCTAAATATAAAAGCCAAGAGCCTACAGCTTGAGCCAGTTTAGAAAAAAAAACGTCCCAAAACACTCAATTCAATCGTTTGGTAACCTTACTAGGGCATCGGTAGAGTAGTAAAGTTAAGAGAGAAAAAAAAATCATAAAAAATGAAAAAATCTTATAAGTATATTTTTTAAATTAGTACAGATAGATCGTACTAGATCTCATAATGGGAAGAGCGAGTCCTTGTGACAGGTTTTATACTTAACAGATGGTCTCAGACTTAACAGACACTGTAATATGTAAACAAATAAATTTTCATTTCGTTTTCATTTAATATCTTACCTAGGTAGTACCTACTAGTAACAATATAGGTAAAATTGTTGGTAAGTCCAATTATCGTTTTTCTAGAGAAAACTTTGTTAATTTATTTTTGGCTTTTTGACTTGCTCCTTCATAAAAACAATTAGTTACATATTATATTAATTAAATTTCTCATGTACTTACATCCGTAGTTATATACTATTAATTAAGTTTCTCATGTACCTACATCCGAATAGAAGGATAGTATTGTGTATTAAAAAATAATTACTCACAATTTTCACTTCTTCTTTTAGTGCCATCTCCTACCGGAGGTTGGCAATTATTAAGGCTAATTGGATATCTACCGCCCTAAACGATGATCTTGGGCTCATATTAAACCACTGGCGAAGGTTCTTAAGCCAGGATGTTCGTCTTCGGCCAGGTCTTCGTTTGCCATTTATTTTGCCTTGCATTATGAGTTAGAAAAACTGATATTTTGAGTTTCGCAATTTAATACTTATATATATTTTTAATAACACTGTTTTACTTTTTCACCAATTAAAATTATATTGTCATTTTATTCACGAATTCAAAAATAAGTCAAAGACACCGACAAAGACGCGTCGCCAAGCGATTAAACGTTCCGGCACGATGTCGCGTAGAAACCAATTAGAAGTACCGGTTCACCATACCCCTAACAGGTTAGCCCGCTACCATCTTAGACTCCATCATCACTTACCATCAGATGACGTTGCCGTCAAGGGTTAGGTAACTTGTAGTGGATAAAACAAAAAAAAAGTTTAAATTCGGCTTAACTGTATCGGGAATCTAATTCGAGACTGAAAAAAATTCCTCCAAATGAAAGTGTAACTCTGTCATTAAACTAATTTTATCCTTAACCTAACTACAATCTATACATATAAAAGCGAAAGGTCACTTACATACTTACATACTGATTAAACACGAGATCTCAAAAACTATTGTACGTTTAAAGCTATAATTTAGCAAGTAGGCAGTTGATAGTTAAGAGATGTCAGCTAAGAAAGGATATTTGGAAATTCCACCCTTAAGGGGGTAAAATATGGGTTGGAAGTTTGTATGAAATTTCTTTGTTTTTATAGTTAGAGACACAAAAATTTGCATTAAGATTAATTATCAACATAGGTAGGTCTACTATTGCTAGTAAAATATTGTTAGTATCAGGTAAAAATATGTTTGCATAGACGTACATAAAGCACTTTGTTACTAGCAATAAACCTAACTTTATCACTGATTTTCCACTTAACATAGTAAAATTAAACAAGTTATAATTTGCGTGAATGCCAATCATGACAGATACTTTATTAAATTTACAAAGGGATATTTCAAAATTATTGTTTTTACTAAGAATATGAAATCCATTCCATCCATCCATTATTGGTCATATAATTTTCTTATTGGAATTAAATATCAAATGGTTAAAAAAAGTTGCTTATTCTCACTTGTAAGACAATGTTTTTTTTTCTTTGTACATTTTTTGTAAAAAGAAAAAAATTGTGTCTGATTGTAGAACCTAAGCAATACAATGACATCATGATCAACCCATTGCCGGCTCACTACAGAGCACGGGTCTCCTCTCAATATGAGAAGGGTTTGGCCATAGTCCACCACGCTGTCCATGTGCGGATTGGCAGACTTCACACGCCTTTGAGAACATTATGGAGAACTCTCAGGCGTGCAGGTTTCCTCACGATGTTTTCCTTCACCGTTGAACCAAGTGATATTTTAATTGCTTAAAAACGCACATAACTCCGAAAAGTTAGAGGTACGTGCCTGGATTCGAACCGCCGACCTCTGATTAGGAGGCTGACGCCCTGACCACTAGGCTATCACAGCTTGTATGTAATGTAAAGTTTATATTAAAATAGAAAAAAAGTTAATATGTTTTGTTTATAGGTAAGTTTTTATTATAAGAAACATACATACCTACAGTAAAACAAAAAGTTACGAAATTATTTTAGGTATAAATTTTAAATATTTTTATGTGAAAAGACATTATTTCATACATGAAAGGTTACCTCATAATTAAGATAAAAGATTAAATGTAATTTGTTACGATTGTTTTTTTTTTCATTGTTATTTAGTTAAAAGTAACGATTTTTTTTTAAAGACACATTATTCCAAAAATGGTTAAAATTGCCTCATAGTTAAGATTAACCCATAACCTTAATTGGTTTCTACGCGGCATCGCAGCTTTATCCGTTACTTCTATATGTGTAAGATATAAAGACGGCAATCTCACCTGATGGTAAGTGATTATGCAGGCTAAGATGGTAGCGGGCTAACCTGTTAGTCACACTCCTAATTGGTTTCTACGCGACATTGTGCCGGAACGCTAAATCACTAGGCGACATGTCTTTGTCGGTAGGGTGGTAACTAGCCACGGCCGACGTAGCCCGCCAGACTAGACTCGAGCCGGGAATCGAACCCAGGACCTCCTGCTTTATGATGCGACAGCGCACGCACTGCGCCACAGAGGTTATGTCTAATATCCTTACCTCCCTCACGTAGCTATAATATAATGATAGGTAGGTAACCCGCTGAGTAGCTTTTTTTTTCGGACAGACTATTAGCTGTACTAACCCTATTGGTTGCCACAGCGTAACCGGGCTAACTAAAGCTACTTGTAGCGCACAACGAAAATTACCAACCAACACCAGTACGGTCCTGATCTTTTTTATAAACTGTGCCTCTCTCCTGGGTACATATATGAGGGTATCATATCATTAATTTTCCACTAAACATTATTACACCCTTTTTTGTATCTAGGTACCAACTATCACGAAAGGATAGGCACCTGGCGTTCAAAAGGATCAAATGGAGTCGTATAAGAAACTAATTGCAATCAACGAATTACCCGAAAGAGGAGACCTAAACATATCCTTCATGACCCTGGCGATCAGATGACTACTGACAACACACTGGTACCACCTACCACACAATCATACGCTACACACCGTCTTCGCCGGCGAAGACGAGGTCGCCGCTATCATACGTGCGCTCCACGGACGTGGGCTCCATCGTCCGGATGACGTATGATAGCGGGGGGCACCGTCCGAGCCCCCGTTATCCCTAACGTCGATTAAGAGGAGGTTCGTTCTCACAGGAGGCACCCTTAGGCAGACGTTCCCTTAGTTTCTTCGAGGGCTCGAAATTTCTTCTAGCAGAGCTTATTTCCGAAGCTCGCCAAACAGCCCGGTTACGCTGTGGCAACCAATAGGGTTAGCACAGCTAATATTCAGTCCGAATATATATATATATTCGGACTATACTGTACATAGTAATAAAACTATTCTATACTATAATTTCCGTTTTTTATTTATGTTGGGCTTTCAGCTAAACCCGTCAAGTAGTACAACTAACAAACAGAAACAAATTCACATATATATCCACATTACATATATGTATAGTCATTAAGAGAAAAATTTAAAGAATATAAAATAATGACAGTGCATAACCAATATATTATCTAATTTATTGTATGTCCATAACAATATTGATAAATTCAAGAAAAATGGACTGTAACGCACTGAAAATTAGAAGCAAAAGTAAACTTGGATACCGTTTAGTAGGCTGCACAAAATTAGTAACTCATTCAATGAAAATTGTATTTTATTTTATAATAATTTGCCTTTATATCTTGGTAACTACTAATGCCTATCATTAAGTTCATAGAAAAATCATATTACAATATTAACGATTATATAATAATAATAATAAAGCCTTTATTTCCAATCCAAAATTACAAATATATGTGTCAATTAGTGAAAATGTCAAAAAATGACAAAATTTAACTTTTAAATATGCTATCTAAAATATTTAGTCTTGTTTTAAAATTTAGTCGCATTTTTTTAATATTTAGTATTCATTGGAATGCCCATGTTTGGGCATAGGCCTAGCTTCCATTCTTCTCCATGTCTTCCTGTCCCTGGCTAGTCTCGTCCACGTGGTGCCCGCTATATCGGCGATTTGAGGAGACATGTTAGGTTTGCCGCGTCGTATTGTTCAGTAGCTCCTTAGTGATTTTTTGGCAACCATATAAGAGTGTCGGTGTCACTACAGAGTCCAATGCTTGTTTTTACAGTTTCACATCCATTCGTGATTTAAATATGTGTTTAGAGACCAGTATGTGGACCAGGCTTTTTTGATTCGCCTTTCGACTGCATCGGTATAATGTCCTTTGAAGGATACGTTTTGTGCCAAGTACACATACTCATCTACATATTTAATGTCTCTGCCTTGCACCGACACTTTAAATGGCTCACTGTTGGACATCACGCAGGTTTTCTCCAGGTTCATTTGTAAGCCACAATCTCGATTTCGAGAATCTAAAGTGTTAATCATATAAACAAGCTGTTCGTGATTGTTTGCTAACAAAACTATGTCAACAAAACGATTATAAAAACGATTAAAAAGCTAGGGTGTGAATTGCTCTATCTCCATAGGTCCATATTTATTACTGATTATGTGAGATGGTGATAATCAAAAAAAACCCGGCTAAGTTTGTTGTGGGCTTCTTCTTAGACCTGGGCGCGATTTGAAACCTCTTAGCTTTAGTTTTAAGTCAGCGAGTGTAGTTATCACCATCACTAATAGAAATAATGAAAAATTTGATTTATATGAACGATTCATAGATGCCTGTAATATATTTTAGGTTTATGTGAATAAAGCTATTTTTGATTAGATATAGGTAAACATGTTTATGTTAGCTTTTGATTTTATAATATTCATCATCATCATCATCATGATCAACCCATTTACGGCTCACTACAGAGCACGGGTCTCCTCTCAATATGAGAAGGGTTTGGCCATAGTCTACCACGCTGGCCATGTGCGGATTGGCAGACTTCACACGCCTTTGATAACGTTATGGAGAACTCTCAGGCGTGCAGGTTTCCTCACGATGTTTTCCTTCACCGTTGAAGCAAGTGATATTTTAATTGCTTAAAAACGCACATAACTCCGAAAAGTTAAAGGTGCGTGCCCGGGTTCGAACCTCCGACCTCTGATTAGGAGGCGGACGTCCTCACCACTAGGCTATCACAGCTTCACTAGGCACTTCACACTTCACTTTATAATATTACCTACTGTGATTAAGGTATAATGGGGCAAGGTAAAGGTAAGACATCCATGAGACTTCACAGGTTGCTCTGCCCCGGTAAACGAACACGCTTACACGGCTACCGGGATAGCGGTAACGATGATAAGGAATTAAGGATAACGAGAGATTAGTCGTTCACCATAAACACTGCTCTTACAATATATTTTTGGACTGTCTTTTAGCTGTGCTAACCCTAGCGGTTGCCACAGCGTAACCGGGCTGTTTGGCGAGCTTCGGAAAGAAGCTCTGCCAGAAGAAATTTTGAGCTCTAGGGCTCGAAGAAACTAAGGGAACGTCTGCATAAGGGCGCCTCCTGTGAGGTCGAACCTCGGCTTAGGCGACGTTTGGGATAACGCGGGGGTCGGACGGTGAGTGGTCCGTACGTCTCCGAGGCCGTGGATGGAGCCCACGTCCGGATGACGTAAGATAGCGGGGACCTCGTCTTCGCCGGCGAAGACAGTGTGTAGCGTATGATTGTGTGGTAGGTGGTACGAGTATGTCGTCAGGGTCGTGAAGGATATGTTTAGGTCTCCTCTTTCGGAGAGGAGCGCTTAGGTCGGGAGTGCTCTTACAGTAACAGTAGGTATGTATAGTACGTAGATATCATGAAAGGTCACTTACTTCATTTTGTTATGGACTCATAATTTGGGGAAACTCATTGCGGTAAATAAGCCGTTCTTATTAAAAAGTCTCCTAGCGAACCCCATGAAACATGGAAATCGGTTTTTATATACGTAAAGAAAAATATGGCAGCTTCCTTGCATGTGTATTTTAGCTACTTGGTTAATTTTGCCAAATGATGCATCACATATTTTAAGCGATTCCTGGTAATGTTTTGGGATGATTTGACGACCTCCGTGGTGCAGTGCGTGCGCTGTCGCATTTTAAAGTTGGAGGTCCTGGGTTCGAAACCCGGCTCGAGTCTGGTTTGGCTACGGCCGTGGCTAGTTACCACCCTACCGATAAAGACGTGTCGCTATTAAGCGTTCCAGCACGATGTCGCGTAGAAACCAATTAGGAGCGTGGTTTTAACACACCCCTAACAGGTTAGCCCGCTACCATCCTAGACTGCATCATCACTTACCACCAGGTGACATAGCCGTCAAGGGCTAACTTTTAGTATATTAAAAAAGAGATCTATCTCAATAAGTTCATAGTTTATATAAAACGTAAGCTTGTAGATAACTCCTATTATAGTGTAAAGGATTATGTAAATGATAAACAAGCTTGGGTTGAAATATTGCTGTAAAAAGATAGCTCTTAAATAATTATAAGTGGCATGTGAGATGGTGATAATATAAGGAATAGTATAGTACAGTAGGAATAGAAAATCCCATAAAAATAGAGTTTCTGGAATTTCGTTACATTTGAAATTAAAATGTTTTTCTCTGTATTTTGAGCAATAAGGTAAAAAAAGCTTAAGTTCAGGAATGTAGTTATCACCATCGACTCACTAGTATGTAAATTATTGACGTGTCAAAAGTACCTTTTAAAGGATTATCTGAATAAAGATTATGACTGACTGATTGTTGATACTAGAACTAGATATAGGAATAAAAAAATGACTCTCAAAAGCAGTGTTATTTCAGAGAATTTGTAAAGCCATTTGCACAAAAATTTATAATGCATTAGATACCAAATTCCATAAAAATACTTGCAACGATAAATTGTATCGAAAATATTAAACGAAAATAACTTTTTTAGTTAGTTTTAGCATTAAAATGACATTAGTTCTCGGCTCACTACAGAGCACGGGTCTCCTCTCAATTTGAGAAGGGTTTGGCCATAGTCCACCACGCTGGCCATGTGCGGATTGGCAGAGTTCACACGCCTTTGAGAACATTATGGAGAACTCTCAGGCGTGCAGGTTTCCTCACGATGTTTACCGTTGAAGCAAGTGGTATTTTGGTTGCTTAAAAACTCAAATTACTCCGAAAAGTTTATATGGTTGTCATAATGCTTTTTAATGTATGGCGGTAAATTTATAATATCTTGGCAATACATTGTTAAAAAAAAAAAAAAACAAATCAAAAAATACGTTATACATAGCATTTATCCGTTGTTGGAACATCCTTATAATTAATTATTTTACTTGTGCCCGGATGTCTTGCCTTCCGTAAAAAGTATATAATATGTATTATATATGTATATATTCTTATATATATATATATATATATATAAGAATATATATATATATATATATATATATATAATTAAATCAATAACCAGGTGTGTGTGTGTTTTTTTTTGTGTGAGTGTGTGTGAGTGTGATATATCTTTTTTTAAATTACGTTATAGCTATATTACATGTAGGTATTACGCTAATAAAGATATTGTATTTTATTGTATCGCTCAGTTGCACCCTTCCAAAAGTGTAGATTACTTCTTTCACGAAGCCTCTACTTGTTCGACTCATTTCCCCACGTTGGCTTTGAAGGCTGCAATGGCGGAGACACACATAAATTTAAAACGTTAGATATCAATATATTTCCGATCTGATCAACAGGTTCAGAGGGGTTGCTAGAAAGACCCTTCGTATGTTTGATAATAAGGGCTGCTTTTTTTTACCTACGGAAAGTAAATTCGAATCCATTTATTAATTAAAATAATATGCCTGAAATTTGTTTGTTGCTTTGAGGTGCGTTTTAATAGCTTTTTCGTAACTTAAGTTGCTGTAGAAAAATCTAATAAAATGAGTAACAATTATTTGAATCTAAGAAATTTTAAAAGTATAGACTACAATAACGTATCCAATCAAAATAGTCTATAAGAATCTTCGCGCCATTCTATTTTGAAAATCCGTACCTTTCTGATAAGAATGGTTTGAATGGTTATCATTGCGACTTATCACCGATAGATGGCACTATTACAAATATATAATATTGTAAAACAAATTAGAATCAGCATTTTTGTGCCATATAGATAATATTATATTGTTTATTTTCAAATATAAAACATGATATTATTAGCATTAATTTGTCGTTATACATTTAAACTTAAATTTTAATATATATCATAATTAAACTATTGGACGTTAGATGGCGCAAGCAGTACGCTAAGCGTATTGATTTTGCTATGTGGTTATAGATGGCGCTAGAGGGCCTGAAACTTAAAGCTTTGGTAACCATCGAATGAAAAAAGTAGTGAGAGTTATAACGTAGGAAAAAAAAAATCAATTGAGTTTGTTATTAGGTTTTTATTTTATAATTGAAATATGTATTAGAAAGAATGTAAACAAGACAGCTTTTCTGTGAGAAGAAAGAATTTCAGTATTCTTAGTTAGTGGGTCAATATCTTAAAACTCTTTACGACTGGGTTCCCGCTTTTAATAATAATGTATTGGCGAGGGTTAACGCAAAGTAAACGGGGCCATAAGGCATTATTAGACTTTGGTAGACGGTAATCTTAGTAGCTAGTAGCTAGCTAGTAGTAGTTAGTAGTTATGGGTGGGGTCCTAGGGTGCTGAAAGTGCGGCAAAAAATAAACCCCTATGGCCCTTTTAGGGAATGAATATTCTTCAATCCTTTCTTAGCCGATGCGTAGTACTTCATAATAGTGATCTGATCAGATCGTTCTTGGTGTTCAACTTTTCCTGAGATATAAAATATCTACATATCAGTAGCTACCTATCTCGTTAGGGTAGTTTTATTGAGTAATTAAAAGAATATAATGTGACATTGTACATTTGAAGCGGTGATAGCCCAGTGGTTAGGGCGTCAGCCTCCTAATCAGAGGTCGGCGGTTCGAATCCGGGCACCTATAACTTTTCGGAAATATGTGCGTTTTTAAGTAATTAAAATATCACTTGCTACAACGGTGAAGGAAAACATCGTGAGGAAACCTGCACGCCTGAGAGTTCTCCATAATGTTCTCAAAAGGCGTGTGAAGTCTGCCAATCCGCACATGGCCAGCGTGATGGGCTATGGCCAAACCCTTCTCATATTGAGAGGAGACCCGTGCTCTGTAGTGAGCCGGTAATGGGTTGATCATGATGATGATGACTGTACATTTACTCTGAAATGTAACAGTAGATTTTATTTGGAAATAATAATGTTAGAAATTTGGAAACATTTCTTCTTCTTCATGCAATATTTTTTATTCAGTTTGAAGACACTGGTGGAGTAATTCTTGTGATTTACTCCATCATTAATGAATCTAATCATTATCATGAATAGCTACAGAATTACGTGAAACTAAAATTACGGATACTGTTGTCCCCTTAACAGGAACTTTTATCTTAAAAACAAGACAGATTTATGTATAAGTTTGTATAAGTAGAGAGTGGAATTGAAACAAAATAAATAGGTAAAAGTTTGTACTACGTAGGTATACTTTCCAGTATTTTATCTGTCACGAAATCAGAAAACATTTGCAACAAATTCTTAAGAGTTAAATGAGTACAGCAAAAACACTTGAATTTAACTTTCGTATTTTATAAAGTTTTTATAAAACGAAAGCTTGTAGAAAAATCATACTACGATATTAAGGATTATATAAACGATAAAAAAGCTTGGGTGTGAATTGCTTTATCTCCATAGGTACTATAGTTTATTATTCATTTTATTCATTATGTGAGATGGTGATAACGAAAAAAAAGACAAACCCCGGCTAAGTTTGTTGTGGGCTTCTTCTTAGACCGGGGCGCGTTTGGAACCCTCATAGATTTAGTTGTAAGTTTACGAAAATAGTTATCACCATAAAATAACTACTATGTATATAAAGATTATTTTGAATTTGAATTTATTAAAAACTGTATAAATCAACAAACTATTAACAGTTAACCCTTCAGTTCTCACGCTGACCGCTGTCCGTTTCGTGGGGTGGCTTCAACCCCGCGACAAAAGAACCCGATCTTCGTTATAAAGAACTAGATTTGTGTCTAAAAAAACCTGTTTTATTTCCCACATTGGACGTCGGTCAGTTTAAAAGAATACAAATGAAGCAATTTTATGAATAAAGTTTTTTTGGTCTTGCTGTTATACTTGCAACGAAAAGTGTAGAGGCACGACCGTCGCGCCCCCTTTATTCCAAACGTCGCCTAAGCCGAGGTTGGCCTCACTAGAGGCGCCCTTAGGCAGACGTTCCCTTAGTTTCTTCGAGCCCTAGGGCTCAAAATTTCTTCTGGCAGAGCTTTTTTCCGACAATCGCCAAACAGCCCGATTACGCTGTGGCAACCAATAGGGTTAGCACAGCTAATAGTCAGTCCGGAAAAAAAGTCATCATCACGATCATTAGAGATGTTAAAAAATGAAAAAAATAAAAAATAGCTTTATTCACATAAACCTATTCAGGCTATGAATCGTTCATTTCATTATTTCTATTCGTGATGTGATGGTGATAACTACAATCGACATCCTAAAACTAAAGCTAAGAATAAAAAATAGCTTTATTCACATAACCTATTACAGGCATCCATGAATCGTTCATTTCGTTATTTCTATTGGTGAAGTGATGGTGATAACTAAATAGAAAAATAGAGGGTAAAAATCGCACCCAGGTCTAAGAAGAAACCCACAACAAATTTAGCCAGGGTTTATAATTTAATCGGTATTGGATTATCACAATTGATATATTATGGAATTGGCAACTAGCTATAAGGTAACAACGCCTCTCTAATAGTTTGTAGAAACTTGTTCTATCCTATTGGACTTGAATGGTCAGCTTAAAGTTCTCTATAGCCCTTTTACAGCAATAATACCTACGAATTCACTCAAACAAATATCCGGCTTTATTGAGATATTTTCCCGATTCCGAAACGGCTTTTCCGGTAATGATATACTATAAGCTAAAATTATCTTTTGATGTTGAAAATATAATGAATAAATTGAACATTTAAAAAAAAAGTTATAAGTAGGTAACCGACATAGCTCGAAGGGCTTGCACGCTGAAGTGGCAGTGGGCTGGTCACGTTTGTCGGAGAACCGACGGACGTTGGAGTCGGAAGGTCCTCGAGTGGAGACCACGTCCCGGCAAACGGTGTGTGGGCCGTCCTCTGGCCAGGCGGAGCGATGACCTCCGAAAAGTGGCAGGCATCGCCTGGATGCGAAAGGCCAGAGACAGGATGAGTTGGCGCTACTTCAAAGTGGCCATTTCTCTACATTATTAAAAGTCCAAAGTTTGCATACGTTTTTTTTGTTATACAGTACAAGTTAGCCCTTGACAATTATCTCACCTGGTTAACCTGTTAGGGGTATGGTAAACCCACACTCCTAATTGGTTTCTACGCGACATCATGCCTGAATGCTAAATCGCTCGGCGACACGTCTTTGTCGGTAGGGTGATAACTAATGACGACTGAAGCCTCCCACCAGACAAGACTCGAGCCGGGAATCGAATCCAGGACCTCCAACTTTACAATACGGAGGTCGTTATGTACATAAAAAACTGCCCTAACCCAATGTACAGTAGTTTGAAATCTGTGGTGATAGATCAGTTAGAAATTCAGTCAGTTCTTCCTTCTTTAATCCTTTTATATATATTCCTCATGATCAACCCATTCCCGGCTCACTATAGAGCATGGATCTTCTATCAATATGAGAAGGGTTTGGCCATAGTCCACCACGCTGGCCATGTGCGGATTGGCAGACTTCACACGCCTTTGAGAACATTATGAAGAACTCTCAGGCGCGCAGGTTTCCTCACGATGTTTTCCTTCACCGTTGAAGCGATATTTTAATTGCTTAAAAACGCACATAACTCCGGAAAGTTCATATCTTTGTCGTCATGCTTTTAATGTACGATTGTAAATTTAAAATACGTCGGCAATACAATATGATTTATCTTTTTTTAATTCCGAAAAGTTAGAGGTCGAACCGTCAACCTCTGACCTCCTGACCGGAGGCGGACGTCCTAACCACTAGGCTATCACAGCTTCTAATTTTTATAAGTTAGATTAGCACCGAGGAAAACCTCTTCGGTTTTTTCGGTGCCGTTACCGTAATATTAATTATCATCATCATCATCATCATCATGATCAACCCATTACCGACTCACTACAGAGCACGGGTCTGCTCTCCATATGAGAAGGGTTTGGCCATAGTCCACCACGCTGGCCATGTGCGGATTGGCAAACTTCACACGCCTTTGAGAACGTTATGGAGAACTCTCAGGCGTGCAGGTTACCTCACGATGTTTTCCTTCACCGTTGAAGCAAGTCATATTTAAATTTCTTTTTATAAAAAAAATATTAATTTATATTAATAATAAATAAATAATAAGTATTCAATTATCTATGTTCAAAAAAGAAAGGTTAACTCTAAGTATTCATTTGGTACAGTAATTAAGTGGTTTCCTCAAGAAGGTATTACCAGCGCTAAGTTCAGGTGCTAGGCCGGCTAGGTGCGCACATAAATCGTTCCGCTCTAAACGAGAAAACGTAATGAAACTGCTTGCATTTTCTCCTCCGCATCCGTCAGCCGGCGTGGTGGGAAGAGGGGAGCAACTGACTTTAGGTTTAGTCCATTTACTGTACTTTACTCGTATCTAATTCTTATATAAATAGTTTTTGCTAATCAGATCAGGGATAAACAATAGCATATGTCCGTACGTTTATCAATTCTTTTTTTGGAACGAAGTTCCTTATCGCGCGTTGTGAAAGGGGGCTAGACGGAAAAAATTCTTACGAAAAGTTGTCACGACACTTTTTGTTATTGTAAGCTGTGCGGCGTCGCATGTTTCTCTGTCTGTCTCTCTCTCTCTTATAGAAAGGAAGCCAAATATTTTCATTTCTATTTCGCATTGAACAGTGTGGTGTCGCGACGATTATTTTTGTTGAGTGTATACAGGCTTTTTGTAAATAATAAATAATAAATAATAATAATAATAATGAATCATGACAGTGTTTCTGCACAAGTTCCGGATATTGCTGATGGAGTACAAAATTGAGCCTACTGATTAAGTATAATAGGCAGTAGGCAGTTATAATACTCGAAACTAATAAATTATTTTTAAATGATTTTCGTTGTAAATATTTTGAATATTATCTTCGAATCATCGCAAGTAAAACTAGATCGTATGTTTATGACCAGAGCGCTTACAATACTTTGCAATCAAAAATAATAGTGTTATAAATTTGTTATTTTTGTTCGTCGCAAGCAAAAATAGCTTTTATTACGATGATGGAAGTGTTCACATTGCTTTGAATAATGAGCACTAGGCAGTTATAGACACGTACTAATCTAATACTATTAGAAAATGAGCCATCTGTTGAAAGTTTAAATACCCACTATCTAGTATCTAGGTCAGGATGAGCGTTCGTGGACATAGATGGCGCTTTATTAAAATTGCAAACGAATTGACACTACGGAAATAATTTATATTATAACAGTCTAGTGGCATATTTTATAATGTGTTATATCGTTATAAAAATATATTCTAATATATAATGCGTTGTGTGTTATAATGCCCACCTCTAAGTATAACATTATATTTTTTGTTAATAATAGAAAAAATATTATTTTAACTTAAATAAAATAAAATTTTATTACAATTCCTTCACTAATTAATCGAAAGGAACTTCGTTCCATCCGGGTGTCCCTTGACACCTCTCAAGTTTTTTTTTATTATAACACTGCAAGTTAACCCGATGATGATTTTTTTACTACCTCCGTGGCACAGTGAAGGTCCTGGGTTCGATTACCGGGTCGAATCTGGTCTGGTGGAAGCGATTTCGCCTAGAAACCAATGGGTGGTGCGACAAAGACGTGTTGCCAAGCGATTGAGCGTTCCGGCACGATGTCGTATAGAAACCAATTAGGAGTATGGGCTTACCTTACCCACACATTACTGTTCTAGTGAGTTCACTCGTAGAGCTACAATAAATATTATCACAAGTACATAATATATAAACCGTTAACATTAGCTAATTATGAATCGTCCATCCGTGCTAGAATAAGGAGTCTTTCACGAATGCTCAGTTAGCGTCTAGATGCTCTGGTGACTTGCACGTCATCCCATTATGTGTTATGTTTCATTTTAACACTGCCCCTGATGAAAATCTCAGGTTAACTCAGAAAAGCACCTCTAAACAAAAGTAGCTAGTAATGATATGTCTTTTGATAATGGGTAATAATTTATTCTATTTCTCACGCTGACCACTGCTCGCCGGGGTCGCGTCAACCCCATCACAAACAAACCTGTTTGTTGTTCCTTCAAATAAAATTTAGATATCTCCAAAAACCTGTTTCGCTTCTCACTGGACATCGGTCACTGATATCGTCTTCACTTTTCAGTAGTCTTTTGAGGGGTTAAGAATGATATCTTTTAACTGTAGTGTAGTTTAAAAATTAGTAAGTTAGTCATCTTTGAATTTCTTCTTAGACTGTGAACTAAGTAAAAATAAATAGTTTGTTCGGCATTCGTTTTTATTAGTGTTATTCATAATTTAAATTGGGTTTGTGTTTTCTTCAAATATAAAGGTCTTTTGATTGAAGTTTTCTTTGAAACAATTAAATTGGCAACTGTGTTAGTAATAAACAGTGGTTTATTAGAATACCTTAACGAAGTGAGCATTGTTTTGTTAAATAAAAAAGTTTGTATTCAAAAGTGGGATGTGATTTTCATGTGGATAAATTAATAAAATGGTCTTATTGGTATACCATTCTTATCTTTAAATATCAAGATGTATGGGTTCTTTTAAGAAGACAAAATGATAGGTAAGTTTCCTCCATTATTGGTTCACCTAGGTATATATTTTCAGATATCTTCCTGCTTTGGAAGACGTGCCTGTTGAAGCGTATAATGAATGAAGTTAAGTCTGTTACGCAATACAGTTGTTTTGTTGTCTAGGATTATAGAAAATTAAACGTAATCTCGTGGCTAGTTACCACCCTACCGACAAAGACGTGTCGCATAGCGATTTAGCGTTCCGGCGCGATGTCGCGTAGAAACCAATTAGGAGTATGGGTTAACATACCCCTAACAGGTTAGCCTGCTACCATCTTAGACTGCATCATCAATTACCATCAGGTGAAGTTGCCGTCAAGGGCTAACGTGTAGTAGATTAAAAATAATGTAAACAAAGTTATGGGGCCTTAAAAATAAACCTGAATAGAAGAATAGTCATATAGCGTTGCGTTTCCTCAAACCTAATCCCTTTTGGAATCCCTTTAATGATTTTGTAAAAGCTGGCAATGTTGTGTGGTCTTTTAATGTTGAGAATATATAACAATGAAAAATATAATAATGATTTAATTGAATATGTACTTTTATAAGAAGTTATACAATTTGAATAAGTAAATGAATTATTGAATACAATTTGGTTTTAGATTAGCCCACGGCTTAATTCCAGTTAAATTTTTGACAGACATACATACATTACGTACGTAATGCAAGACATTATATTAAGGTATAAATAGGGAAAAAGGCGGGAGACTTCGTATTCGGCGGGCGCGGTTTTTTCACGCTTTTCTTGAATTAATGCTTGTTGACTTATTTTTAAAAGGATTGCTGTTGGTTGCATTATAGTTTTGGTGTCGTTTATGTGGTGGCTAGTTTTTTTAATAGTTAACACGTATTAATTTGGGAAAGGTTTGAGGGAGCCGCGTCCGTCGTGCGAAGTTGCCCGCCATTTTTCCCTTACTTCGATTCTCCATTGCTATAAACTTGTCATTGGCTAATCTGTGTAAAGCCTTAAAAATAGAAAAAAATAAAAAATAAAAATGGATATAAATATATCTTCTTAGAATCATGGCGATGACATTTATTAACCCGCTGTGTAGCTCAAGAAATGTGACAGAAGTAACAGAGACAGCAAATATAATGCTGGCCTTGTCTCTATGTTCGCCATTCGCGCAAACCGATATAGATATAGCCGTGACAACGAAACATAGAAACTTAGGTCGCGACAAGAAAAGTTTGTGAGTTATTTTTATATATGTGTAAAGCCATAAAAAGAGAAAAAATATGTCATTTTTGACATCTGAAACGTGCTGCCAGTTTTCGTGAATCTATTCCCCTTTTTTACGTTTATTTGTAACGACCTTTAAATTGTGACGTTATTGTGTTTTTTTTTTATCCACTACAAGTTAGCCCTTGACGGCAATCTCACCTTATGGTAAGTGATGATGCAGTCTAAGATGGTAGCGGGCTAACCTGTTAGGGGTATGGTAAACCCACACTCCTAATTGGTTTCTACACGACATCGTGCCGGAACGCTAAATCGCTTGGCGACACGTTTTTATCGGTAGGGTGGTAACTAGCCACGGCCGAAGCCTCCCACCAGACCGGACTCGAGCCAGGAATCGAACCCAGGACCTCCAACTTTAAAATGCAACAGCGAACGCGCTGCGCCACGGAGGTCGTCAAAAATACGTTTATTTGTAACGACCTTTAAATTGTGACGTGATTATGTGCCTCGTTACATTTTTTCGTTCGGTTTTCCGATCACGATATTGCCGGCCTGTAATTCCAGCAGTAACCTTTTACCGCCAGCACGTCGCTAGAAAACAAATTACAAATCATCTCCCCGCGAAGACGCTTCCAAGCCAAATGACTCCGTTACAGCTAAATTGCTCGTAGATTGCCGTCTAGCAAAATTTCCGCTGGATTTAAATTCGAGCAAGCTGTTGTTCCCCCCCCCGCTTAATGAAATTGTATCGATTTAATTGTGGCCGGGGATTGATTTAAACTAGATTGGAATCAATATTGAAGTATTAGACTACGAGGGGTAGGAATTTATCTACAAGTATCTTTACCGCGAATTCGATGTTCTAAACTCGAGAAATGTGTAAAAAATTTAGTAAGTCCAGTTGTAATGCTAAGAGTTTTTGAATTTTTTAGTTTCTTTGTTGTTTTTAGTATAGATTGTAGGTAACTTCCAATATCTTAATATCTTATATAAAAGTTACTCTAAAATAAAAGCAATTAAAATTTTAAGCAATTAAAATATCACTTGCTTCAACGGTGAAGGAAAACATCGTGAGGAAACCTGCACGCCTGAGAGTTCTCCATAATGTTCTCAAAGGCGTGTGAAGTCTGCCAATCCGCACATGGCCAGCGTAGTGGACTATGGCCAAAAACCTAATTATTTTGTCCCACCTATTATTGTGTATGCTAATAATGTACGTAGTTATCACCATCAACTCACTACTATGTAAATGACGCATCGACCACCAACAAACAATTTTGCATTAAGCAAGTTGAGTAATAATCAGAAATCTGTCGAGTCTGCCATTACAGAGGTTTTTGGTGATAGATATACGAGTATAAGTCAAACGTCATTTATGTATCTACGATTTTTCCGTTGACCTGTACTCAATATTAGTCAACTATGATGTTTTAGTAATTAATGTCATTTTTGCATAACTATTTCAATAAATAAATTTTGGAGGCCTCAGCCATGGCTAGTTACCACACTACTGGTAAAGGCATGTCGCTAAGCAATTAAGCGTTCTGGCACGATGTCGCGTAGTATCCAACTAGGAGAATGGGTTTACCATGCCCCTACCATCTAGCCCGCTACCATCTTAGACTGCATCATCACCTAGCATCATGAGATTGCCATCAAGGACTAACTTGAAGTGTATAAAAAAACCATTCATATCTAAAATATCCGTTCATTATTGATATTGTATTATATGTAAATCATATATGAAATGAAATGATAACACACTCTATTGTACATCACACAACAGAAGAAATACAAGACAGTAAAGAAAAAGTCAAAGAAAAGAAGGTACAATTGACATATACAATGTTAGTTTCTTATTAATAAATAAATCTACAGATTTTAGATAAAGAGGAAAAAAAGTCATTCCATAATTAAAGGAGTCAGATAGAAAAGTATTTCATTTCGAAATAACTGGCTCCTTTAAATTCGCAATTAATTTATGTTTGAAGCGTGTCTTATGAAATTTCCTTCTTGCATTTGTGACACAAGTAAGACACCTATTAATACAACTACCTCCTTGTTTTTCACTTTTAAACTAAGGTATCTATACCGCTAGGTTCCTAGGACACCTTTATGGGTAAACAATACAAATAAAGGGGGGCGTAAAACGAAATTAATAACGAATTCTCACCTGACATCTCAATTAAATGTAAAACCTCCGCCATTAGGGCGTGTACACAATAACGGAGCATTAGGACGCGTATACATCAACGTCAGAACAGTCTTACGTATTTCTTCGGGGTCATTAGCAGAACGGCTTCCATTCCGAGGCCCATTTAGATAAAATGTCGGAGATTTCGACGAAGATTCCCTTGGCCCCCTTCCACCCCTTTCTTACCCCGCTCACCCCCCACTCGTAAGCCCGCGAGTAATGAGTCGCGAAGATTTTAGGGTGCAAATGTTTATATAGGGTGTGAATTTAAGCCATTGGTTCCTTGAACTTGGGTTGTGTTATAAGTTTTGCTAATTGATTGATCCAGTTGTTTTTGAACTTAAATATGTGGACGCTATACGTTTTCCTATCCTCCAGCGGAGGTTGGCGACTTTATCAGCCTTCCTTCTTCTTCTGCATCGTCATCCTCATTACTGAGGGTCGCGATCCTTAGGATCACCTTCTTTCGAACTATTTTTCTCCAGATGGTTCTGTTTACGGCATTATTATTTTTTTTATTTTTTTTATTTTGTTATTTTGAGATAGGTTTGCGCTTGACGACAATCAGTACCAGAAGGCACTGATGAGGTCTAGGTTGGAGCGCGCTTGCCTAGAAAATGACTATTCACCCTTCCCTTGAAGGAACTAATGTTATACTAGGAACACAGATGCTGGAAGAGAGTTCCACACCTTAGCGGTTCGATTCAGAAACGTTGTTCCAAACCGTTTCGTCCGAGTAGTATGTAGTGCGGCGTGGAATTATGTACCGAGTGCAGTGCTGATCTGCTAGGACCAACGCATGGGGCTACATCCTCTTGGCCTTCTTCCCTCCACAGCCTTCCAAAGGGTAGTAAAGTAACTTCTTACAGCTAAAATTTTTATGTATCATCATTTAAAAAAAAACTATTACCGGCACATTACAAAGCGCGGGCATAGGAAAGGTTTTAGTCGTATTCCACGACACTAGTTAACTATGGGTTGGTGGACTTCACACGCCTTTGATAACATTAGCAGAATTTAGCAGTGCAGGTTTCCCTACGATATTTTCCTTCACAGTTAAAGATAATTAATTCAAAATTACACTTGTACAGAAATATACTTAACTCCGAAATATAAATATCATCATCATCATCATCAGCCAACATTAATCCAACGCTGGACAGGCCTCTTTGAAGTAGCGCAAACTCATCCTGTCTCCTTTCACATCCAGTCGATGCCTGCCACTTTTCGGAGGTCATCGCTCCACCTGGCCGGAGGACGGCCCACACACCGTTTGCCGGGACGTGGTCTCCACTCGAGGACCTTCTGACTCCAACTTCCGTCGATTCTCCGACAAACGTAACCAGCCCACTGCCACTTCAGCGTTTTTTTTTCCGGACTGTGTATTAGCTGCGCTAACCCTATTGGTTGCCACAGCGTAACCGGGCTATTTGGCGCGCTTCAGAAAGAAGCTCTGCCGGAAGACTTCAGCATGCAAGCCCTTCGAGCTATCATCATGATCAACCCATTACCGGCTCACTACAGAGCACGGGTCTCCTCTCAATATGAAGGGTTTGGCCATAGTCCACCACGCTGGCCATGTGCGGATTGGTAGACTTCACACGCCTTTGAGAACATTATGGAGAACTCTCAGGCGTGCAGGTTTCCTCACGATGTTTTCCTTCACCGTTGAAGCAAGTGATATTTTAATTTTTAAAAACGCAAATAACTCTGAAAAGTTAGATGTGCGTGCCCTGATACGAACCGCCGACCTTTGATTAGGAGGCTGACGCCCTAACCACTAGGCTATCACCGCTTCAGATATACAAACATATACAGTTAGTACTATATATTATGCTGTAGGTACTGTACATTTATCTATGTGCATTTCAGTGTTGGGTTGAGAAAGTTTTTTAGGGAGAGAGTTATAGTTTCGCTTATATTACTTAATTATTTTCAAGTTTCTAGCTTTGCTGGGTTTTCTGACCGGGCATGGTTTGTCTGGTGAGAGGCTTCGGCCGTAGCTAGTTTACCGACAAAGACATGTCGCAAAGCAGTTAAGATTTCCGCCACGATGTCGCGTATAAGCCCATTAGGTGTATGGGCTTACCATACTCCTAACAGGTTAGTCCGCTACCACCTTAGAGTTCATCATCACATACCATCGGGTGAGATTTCCGTCAAGGGCTATTAGTGGATAAATAAAAAATGGTTAATATTTCCACGTCAATTTACTGTGTCAATTTAAGTTGACTGTGATATTATTATTTTTAGGTTTATTTTTATTTAATTCGCTTTTTTTAATTAATTATTTGTGTTGATTTACGAGTATTTATCATAATATAATATTTGTTCTTTTTAATACTTTACATAGATAATTTCTAATGGTTATTCAGTAAATAGCATATAATGAACTAAAATCTTATCTATGAAACATACATGTCATTTGTTTTTTTTTTTTTAATTAATTGTGGAACACCCTGTACATATAGATTACATTGTCGGCACCCCCGCTAGAATTCGTTTGCTTATCTTTACTCTTTGCCTCGCGAGAGAACGTCTTTGACTTTTATAATGTATAGATAACTTGGAAGGGGGCGACTGGGGTATGCATTTGAGCTTTAGGAGAGTTTAATAGATGTGACGAGGTATTAAGACCGTATCAATAAACCGATATGAAGCTAAGATCAGGTTCTCAAGATCAATTTACTGATCGATCGTTCTATTCGACCGAACTTGATTATCTCAATGTTGGTTTAATAAACGGACTATGAACAGATTTTTTTAAATCTGAGATTTTACAAAGACTTTTATGTATATCATGCATACATAATCACTTCAAACAATTATTGTTAACAATGCAAAACGAAAAGGTACTTTTTCACATTTTTTTCTAATACCCTGTTAGTGCCCATATTTTAAGAAAAACTAGTAAAAATTAACTATTATAACTAAGAAAGAATGAACGAATACTATTATTCTAATTAGAAGTTACCTACTTTTAATTAAAAACCGAAAACCGAACTTTAAATGTCATTAAAAACATTTTTTTATACACTACAAATTAGCCCTCATATGACTACATATGACTATCTCAACCGGTGGTAAGTGATGATGCAGTCTAGGATGGTAGCGTGCTAACCTGTAAGTAATATGGTAAACCCATAATCCTAATTGATTTCTACGCGACATCGTGCCCCAACGCTAAATCGCTTGATCGCTTGATTCGCTAGTTACCACCCTACCGACAAAGACGTGTCTTTGTCGGTAGGGTGGTAACTAGCCACAACTGAATCCTTCCACCAGACTACACTCGAGCCGGGAATCGAACCCAGGACTTCAAAATTTATAACGCGACAGCACATGCCGTCAGAACATTCGATAATTTTTCATCTCAGAAATAACGGCAATTAGTTTTTTTGTTGACCCTAAAAATCAAAAATTTATTGAGATGACACGATATTGAGACCATCTTGACGGAGGCAACATCCAAGACCAAGACAAACCCTTAAAAAATAAAACATACCTGCAAAATACCTCTTCATAAGCAAACTACACAAAGAGATGAAAATCAAGTAACATAGAAAATAAATTCAATTTAATTGAATTAATATATGGTATGCTATTAGAATGACGTCAAAGAACTACTTAAAATCTCACAGTTGCTTCTGTGAGCATTTATTAGATGGAATATTCGAAATGTCAATTGCGGTATGTCGGTCCAAAGTGAATTTTTACAAACGTATCTATGTAAAACAATGTGATTCTAGTGATTTTTCGTTTCCAAATAAGATTGCAAGTACTACCAAGTATACCTATATAAACATTAAAACGTATTAAATTAAAAATAATTAAACAATTCAATAAATGAAATCTTTATACCAACAAATATTGAGTTTTCTTTGGGTAAACTATCACATTAATTAAAAGCGTCGCTTATTCTCCATACTTTGAATGCAAATTTTTGTTTGTTGGTTTCTCCTCCTTTCACGCAGCAACGGTGTAACAGATTGACGTGATTCGAACTGCGATAATAGAACAATGGATTTAAAACATTTTTAACCTGGAATATAAAACCCACGGAAATAAAGCCACTAGTTATAAATAAATCTGGTTATAAGTAAGATTTTAACTTTTAAATAATAATAACGTATTAAAACGTGAAGAACTAAGTAAAGATACGAAACGAGCGTACCTATCCAAAAACTCAACCCTTTTCAATACTTAATACACCACACCCTCCCTTGCCTTGGGGCAATTCTTCAAAGGGTGAAAAAACCCCAGAGGGGGTGCGCCCTACCCCACCGCCCGCCTTAAAGTAATTCTTAGGGTGAAAAAAGGGGTGGGTACTTAGCAACGAACGGAATGGTGGAACGTTTTTGCATTACGGGATTTGGCATTTTATTCTATTCTATTTTAGCTGGCAAGATCATCTAGCTCGTAGTTATTTTTTAATGCTTGCTCTTGTTAAAGTACTAAGAGATTAAATTTGTAATAAGACCACGCTCAGGTTTTTGCTTTGGAATCAAAATCATAATTTTAAATCAAGGTAATTTTTTTTTTTGTTTTTGCTTTACACAGATTAATCAATGTCAGGATCACAGCAATAGAGAATTGTAGTACGTCAAGGTATGTTATATAAAACTGTCATTTCAAAGCCCTGTTTTTTTTTAATATTTTGACAGTATTTTAGTACACATATTTTTGTTATCTGTCTTGTAGTTAGTACTTGTTATTGCATCCTTGGCAGAGATTTTTAAATGAAAAAGCAAATCTTAATGCATTACGTCTAATAAACCATATAGAGAAGTAAACAATATACGATTTCTCTATTTCTATCATCGGTTATACCAAAGAAAAAAGATATTTTTTTTTTTCCTATACAACCTTTTTTGTAACGTTTATTACTAAGGGGATTAAGCTATTGTACTTCGTTACTTTGTGTACCATAAAGTACTGTCTTTTTCTATCTATGTGCATTTAATTACTTAGTGAAATAAGAAAATGATGATTTCAATTTATAGTTAGGCATAATATAGGCATGTTATTTTTTAAATTAAAAATACAAACACTTGCAGCTTAGAGGTCGATGTTAATATTTGGTTTTAAAAAACGAACGCGGATGAAGATACGCTGCAAGCTATACCTAGGTTATGTTTTTTTTTTCATTCGTCGCAACGGTGTCGAGTATTTTGTACAATATATTGTACAATATAGTGTCCTATGACGTGTAGATCTAACATGAATGGGGTATTTTTAATGCGGTTGTTATTTAAACTAGATTATTTCTGACAGTTTTATAGTGTGCGATAATATTGTTTCCAAAACTTCCGATTCACAATAATTTATTCTTATTAACTATATGTTTGTAATTAATATTTATAGCAAATAAAGTACCTACATTTCGTTTTCATTGCATGCCTTACCGAATTGACTTTTATTAGATTTCATTTAATACATGCAATGTTGAAGTAAGAATCCCCAGCGATATTATAGAAACTTGAAAACATAAGCAATATAGACGAAACTATAACTCCCTCCCTAAAAAACTTTCTCGTCCCAACACTAAAACGCACACAGATAAAAATCTAGCCACCCCTTCAACGAACACAGACAAAAAACGTTAACTAGTTAACCCATAGACGTGCAGGATGTACTGCGCGATATGTAGACAAAGATTAAAGGGTGAATTCCACATGGCGAGATTAATAATTAAACCATTTTGTAAATAAATATGTTGGCTGTGATAGCCTAATTGGTTAGGTTAATCAAAGGTCGGGGGGCGATCCCGGGGCTCTAAATTTTCGAAGTTATGTGCGTTTTTAAGCGATTAAAATATCACTTGCTTTAACAGTGAAGGTAAACATCGTGAGGAAACCAGCATGTCTGAGAGTTCTCCATAATGTTCTCAAAGGCGTGTAAAGTCTGCTTATCCGCAAGTGGTGGTGGACTATAGCGAAACCCTTCTCATATTGAGAGGAGACCCGTGCTCTGTAGTTAGCCGGCAATTGGTTTATCATGATGATGATGATGATAAATAAATATCAAGTGCAAGCAAGCAGACGGGTCAACTGGTGTTAACTGATTACTGTCCCCCATGAACATCTATAGCACCAGAGGAGCTACCGATACGTTTCCGGCTGAACTGCTACATTTTAAAATTGGAGGTCCTGGGTTCGATTCCTGGCTCTCATCTGGTCCGGTGGGAGGCTTCGGCTGTGGTTAGTTACCACCCTACCGTGTCGTAAAGCGGTTCAGGGTTCCGGCACGATATCGCGTAGATTAGGTGTATGGGCTTACCATACTCCTAATAGGTTTCTATAACAAGTTAGCCAGCTTCCATCTTAGGCTGCATTATCACTTACACCAGACGAGAGTGCCGTCAAAGGCTAACTTGTAGTGGATAAAAAAAAGGGTGGTAACTAACTGCTATCAAAGCCACCGTTCGAGCTGGAAATCCTATTATTACTCCGTTTTAGACTTTACATACAATGGCATTTTAGAATTAAATAATCGCGCAGACCGCGCTATACGTCTATGAGGTATCCCCCCACCGGGCGGGGGGGGCCCTCATATCCTTGCAGAAATTTTGTTTACTTCTCTCTCGCAAGGAACCGACAGTCCGGGAAGCGGGAATAGGAACTGCGCGGGGATTGGTTTTGCGTTCCAAGTTTAAATCCGCCCGCTTCGTTTTTTGTCTGTGGTACTGTAGAATGAGTTTTTATTTTGCGGCCAGTATTTTAGTTATTTTAGCGTACTATTTGAAATTGGAGATTATTATTTGTAATATTTTGTTGTTGTTTATTATTTTAACGTTCCAAGTTTGAATCCGCCCTTTTTTACAGACATTTTTTTTATATAATAGAACGTCATATCGATTCTATTGACATATAACCATACTTATTACGATGATATAATATTGGACTATGAATTAGAAACTGTTTTTAAATAAGAAAATTAAATTATTTTGTTGGAACCGTAGATATTAGTTGATTATTATAAGGTCAATAACATTCATAAGATAATAAAATAATAAAAATAAGGTTATAGAATTAAAAAGTACCTATTGAAAATTTAAAATAGAGAATTTATTAAAATTAAATAAACCTATGTTGGTTTTCACTAATGCTTAATTCCTTAGTTTTCATACTTTAGCGTTGTTATTTGCAAAATTAGATTTTTAAGGCTTTTTTTAATAAACATAAAGATAATACAAACAGTTTTTTTTTAAATCCAAACCAAGTTTCCATGTCGGTATACATCCTAGAGTCGGGCAATTTGAAAACTCGTGCCACGAATACTAGAACGCGTTCAATCCAAACTTAAATTTAAACGTGGAGTTGTTCCAAGTTCGAAATTTGAAAATTGGAGCGACTTGGCGGGAATTAAACACAATATGTTCAAGTTTTCCATTAGCCAACGTATGCAAGCCCATTTTAAACGTGAAACGTATGCATTTTGAAAACAAAATACCGTCTTGGCTGGAATAATTCGTACCTACTTTTAATTTATTTTATGTATTTCAGAACGAATCCATTACGTCAGTATTTCAGAACGTATGTTGTTATGTCAGTTAGAAGCTATTATTTGAAAAAGGGAAGCAGATGGATGCTCGCACTGCCGCTTTGAGGGGATCTCCCTACCTGATTTTATTGCTTGCGACCTTTACCCTGCGATTATTTTACGTCCTCTTTTCTTCAGATTTACCATATAGTACAAAGTTGGTCTACTCTAGCAACTACCAATAAATTTTAGCAACGTTTACAACTATGGTGGAGTATAGTATATATATATTAATAACCTGATACTCCACGATTGAGATTTATATATTATAAATAATATATCAAGATATAATTATTGTCCAACCGACGAAGACGTGTCGCCAAGCTATTTAGCGTTCCGGCATGATGTCGTGTAGAAACCAATAAAGAGTATGGGTTTACCATTCCCCTAACAGATTAGCCAGCTACCATCTTAGACTGCATCATCAATTACCATCAGGTGAGATGCGTCAACTTGTGGTGTATATTAAAAAAAAACTTTTTGACACGAGGACATATTTTTTTATCTACTTTTTTTGGGACTTTTGTCCGAAACGGACATGCCAGCCCCTTCTCCTAATTAATTTATTGTATTTATTTATTTAATTGAATTAATTAAAATAAAAAAAATGTTCTAAACAAACAATTGACAGTTACAGATGGGATAAATGATCAGTGAGTTTTTTCTTGAAAACAATAGCGGAGTCATGAAATATATCGATGCCAGGTATCGTTTTAGATAACTCATTATATTTTGCACACATTTGGAGCTTGTTTCCCAAGATTGGATTTAGTGAAAAGTGTATAGAAGATTTTAGAGGATATACAGCTACGGGTGTACCTACGCGGAATATAATATAATTAAATATAAGAAACCCTATCAAAAAATAACAAAATAAAACCATGACTATTAAGAATGTAACAGACACAACCTACTTCCGCAGAAATATTCTGTTGTCGGTAGACAGAGGAGGCTCGAAAGAGCGCCTGCGTCAAATCTGCTGATGCTGATGATGATGAAGACATGTTACCATCAACAATCTTCAGGAACGCATAAAACTAGCATCTTAAAACCCATAACAACCCCTTCCCCGTTCCCAACTTAATTTAAATAACAATATTTCAAAGAGTCAAATTAAAGCACACAGCTGCGCCTACAAAATTTCTCAACTTTACCTGTAATTACAAAATATATTCCGAACTTGTAACTGGATTTAAATAGTACGTCACCGAATAGTGATGGAACTGTGTCGATATTTTTAAGCGAATCGATAATAATGTTGACCGTCGCGTCGGTTTGACGTTTTTGATCCACGACGCGTGACTCTTTTGTAACTCCAGGCCGTTATGGAGAATTTCCACATTGAAATACCTGGTATTCCCACCATTAAGGATGCCGAGTGCAGTTATCACCATCACTTCACGAATGAAAATCATGGAAAATGTGATATAAACGATTCATAGATATTATTGCATAGAAGAAAAAAACCGACTAAAGACCTGGACGCAATTGGAACCCTCTTAGTTTTAAGTTCGATTGTATTTATCACCATCACATCACGAATAAAAATAATGAAAAATGTGTAGATGCTTATATTGGTTTTGACGCTAGACAGATAGGTTTACATGAATAAAGATATTTTGATTTGATTTGATTCAAGCTAGCACGACTGAACGGATTTGGATGAATGGCACAATAATAAATGACACACACAATATTAATAATTAAAAATTTATTATCTGAAGCACTCGTAGTATAATGGCACAGACTATGGAAGACCTCGAAGCAATTACCTTAGCAGAGTCTCAACAGGTGGTTCGGCCTTACCCAGTTATCCTAGCTCTAGAAATTGAATACCTGGGACGTAATTCCAATTTCGAGAGGAGGTCAACTGCCGAATGATGATGAGCGCACTAATTTGTTGATACGTGATGATTTCTTAAGTGTTAATCAGTAAAAATAATTTTAAACTCGTAGCAAATCGGTTTCTACGCGGCAGCCTAACGTAACACTAAATCGCTCGGCGTAACGCCTTTGTTGATGGATCATAATCATTTCTATAAACAAAGACATTATTATAATATAATATTGTAAATACGAATTAAATTTTTTTTTTACGCTTTCAAGCCAAAAAAATTAAACCGATTTTAGGAATTCTTTCATCAATAGAAAGCTACAGTATCTTCGAATAACATGGACAATATTTTGGTGCGGTATTCCTACGAGAATAGGAACTGAGCGAATGAAATCGCGAAATATAAGAAGAAGAATGAAGAAAAAGTTTATTAATTCCAGCAAAACATACATATAGTTTACAACAGAAGTCTTATAACTTAAATTGTCTGTATATTACACTACCATTATGCACCTGTTTTCCGTACTAGTTAAGACTCTATCTCGGAATAACTCTAGTTCTAAATATAAGAGATATCCCGGGGGTAGATGTTGGTAAATATCTAGTTATAACGAAAATAATGTCCGTAGTATTCAAGCGGGGCAATGACTGGGCAGACGCTAAATTATTCCACCTCCAGACTGCGCTATCAGCTGACTTCCTGCAATCTCTTGAGGTTTTCCTGCAGCGCCAAGACGGGGATTTATGTTACGTTTTCTTAGCGGACGTCTTGCGGGGCGAGATGTATTTTCAATCTTTTTTCATAATAACTTTTACCCATTACCTTTTAGCCCTCTTAGAAATTATACTAATTATTAAAATGATCTATTTTTTGCTAAGTATCATTGAATATTTACGAAAAACTTAAGGCGATTGCAAATGAGTGGAAATCTATACAAATAAATAAAATTGGAGTGTATGTTTGTAATATTGAAATAAACGTTTTTTACTACATGCATATGAATATGTATACGGTACAGTACATACACCAAAATAGTATTTTTTACAATTTTTGAAATGGCTGAACGGATTTTAACGGGAGTTTTATTGGCAGGTAGCTGATATAATAAGGAGTAACTTAGGCTACTTTTATTTTAAGAAAAAGTCTTTTATTTTAGAAAAATTAAGTAATTTTGCAATGTCCAAGTACTGTCCAGTACCACGCGCATGCCAGCACTTCTCCCACCAACGAATTAATATCACAAAGGGTGCCTATTAACTTTTTTGATAAATTCCACGTCGACGAAGTCACGGGTAGAGCTAGTTTGTTACTAAAATCGGAATCGACTTGTCACTATAATCCTACTTACTTAAAAGTCTTATAAATCGATTGACGCTGAGATTTATGAAGTATTCTTGGTTTTAAGTCAGACTCAAGACACAGTTAAAATAAGACAAAGTTGCCCAAATGTGACCGACATAAATTTGTCTCGTTTTAACTTAGTGCTAACTTTGGCTGGGCAAAGTCAAAGTAAGCTCTGTAAAAGTCACTTCGTGGCAGATGTAGAGGTCTGATTTTTTTTTTTTTTATCCACTACAAGTTAGCCCTTGACGGCAATCTCAGCTGATGGTAAGTGATGATGCAGTCTAAGATGGTAGCGGGCTAACCTTTTAGGAGTATGGTAAACCCACGCTCCTAAGTGGTTTTTACGTGACATCGTGTTGGAACGCTAAATCGCTTATTGACACGTCTATGGCGATAGGGTGGTAACTAGCCACTGCCGAAGCCTCCCACCAGACCTCCCTCCCTCCTCGAGCTGGGAACGAAAGAATGTAGTTTAAAATGGTAGCCAGCTAAACTGTCAGAGGTACTTCTAATTCGTTCAAAGTGACATTGTGGGGGAACGCTAAATACCTTCGCGAAACGTCTTTATCGGTAAGTTGGTTTACTTGCGATGGCCGAAGCCTACCACCAGACCAGACTCAAGCTGGGAATCGAACCCAGGACCTCCATCTTTATAATGCGCCACGGAGGTCGTCAGTATCGTAGTTATATCGATACTGGGAGGAAAATGCATCACTAGCCGCGTACAAAGAGACAGTAAGAAATTATGTATTCCCCTTTAGCGTAGTTTGAGCAACTTTATTGAATTTGTTCGGAGGTGTTCGCAATGCAGTACTTTTGTAGGACGCGTGACGCGAATGTCACTTGGCTCATTACTCGCTACTATGTTTTTGGTCGCAAGATATGCCGCCATCTTGAATTTATTAAGCAATCATTAAATGTTTAGCTGTCATTGATTTACCACTAGCCGTAGATAGAGTCATACAAAAACAAGGCGAGAATTTGTCACCAACTAACTATACATTCTTACATATCGGTATATCGATGTATTACAACCCGTCTAATACACTAGACATCTGGCCGTTATATTATCTATAGCGGCGCGTAGTGCTTTGTAATTCATTCGGATTATACGGCTCGAGTGTTAGAATCGGTGACTTTCGTCTAGCCTTGTCACACACTGGGGGAAAGGAGTGCACGCGTCGCTAATTGTGCACTACTTTTCCGTCCCATTTTTTGAGCGTTAATGATCGATCTACGGCTAGTGGCAAATCAATGCTCAAATACCATACCATGCATCCATCTCTTCTTGTATCTTCCACTACACTTTTGCCCTTCCACGTTCATATATAACATCCTTTTGGTCCACCACTTATTGTTATAAAAATAATTAATAAAATATTAATAATTTTGATGACAGCGCATGCTATGCGCCACGGAGGTCGTCAATATTAAATTGACGACCTCCGTGGCGAATAGCATGCGCTGTCGCATTATAAAGTTGGAGGTCCTGGGTTCGATCCCGGCTCGAGTCTGGTCTGGTGGGAGGCTTCGGTCGTGGCTAGTTACTTCAACGGTGAACGAAAACATCGGGAGAAAACCTGCACGCCTGAGAGTTCTCCATAATGTTCTCAAAGGCGTGTGAAGTCTTCCAATCCGCGCATGGCCAGCGTGGTGGACTATGGCCAAACCCTTCTCATATTGAGAGGAGACCCGCGCTCTTTGAGAACATTATGGAGAACTCTCAGGCGTGCAGGTTTCCTCGCGATGTTTTCCTTCACCGTTGAAGCAAGTGATATTTTCAATGTTTAAAAACGCAAATAACTCCGAAAAGTTAGAGGTGCGTGCCCGGATTCGAACCGCCGACCTCTGATTAGGAGGCTGACGCCCTAACCACTAGGCTATCAGCGCTTCATCTATACATACAAATTAAATAACCAAGAAAAAATATATAGTTATTCACACTTACTTTATGAAAGCATTTGCAATAAAGTTGTGTGACCCCACCACAATCACGCATGGGGGGGATGGAGGGAAGCGACAAACTGTAACAAAGACAAGATAATTGCGCGATATTATTTCGCTAATTTCTATAGTTTCTCTTATATCTCTGTTTTCTCGGGGGGAGGCCATAAATCGAGAGATACAGGACGGAAAGCAATTTGCTTTGTCGCTGAATTTTCTCCCAGCATTTATTATATACGCTCGCGTAACATTGTTTAAGATTCGGGAGCGACAAAAGGGTTTTCTTATCTGGGCTGGGTTAGTGGGGTTTGTCTGCGACCTAGATTTCAATTAAATCTACTGTCACTGTGCCACTTTTATTGATGACTTCCCGACATTCATATTGATATATATATATTTTTTTTACGTAAGTAAGTCTAAGATGGTAGCGGGCTAACCTGTTAGGGTTGTTGGTTTATGTTACATTTTATTACAAAAATTAATCTATCTTATTTAATAAATAAAAATATAATAAAAACTATTTTTAATATTTAAAAGATAATATTGATTTACTTAACACAGCGTTATCTTTTCATTCATGTCAAACTGTGCTAGGAAACTGACTCCCACCAGACCACACTCGAGTCAGGAATCGAACCCAGGACCTCCAACTTAATAATGCGACAGCGCGCGCGCTGCCCCACGTAGGTCGTCAATTTAATAAAAATATGCAGATTGTTTATTTGATTCGTTTGTCCATGATCAACCCATTGCCGGCTCACTACAGAGCACGGGTCTCCTCACAATATGAGAAGGGTTTGGCCATAGTCCACGACGCTGGCCATGTGCGGATTGGCAGACTTCACACGCCTTTGAGAACATTATGGAGAACTCTCAGGCGTGCAGGTTTCCTCACGATGTATTCCTTCACCGTTGAAGCGACTGATATTTTAATTGTGTAAAAACGCACATAACTCCGAAAAGTTATTAATAATATGTTTGTAATTGATCTTAACTTGTTTCAATGGTTTTTTTGTAGCCGTTTACACGTACCTTAATACGTATTGCAGTACAATTATGAACTATATATTATTATCAGGTTAAATTCTTATATTGAAAACCATAAAAAAAACAAGTACGTATCTATGTATAACATCTAAATTATTCGGGGCAATATATAATCAATTAAATTTTTCGTTACATAAATATCTCTTGCTCGGTTCGTTATACCGTTAACGCAATTAATGACCGTTCGAAAGAAACCGTTAATAACGGAGATAACGGGGACTTATCGTGTGGTAAACAGGGCAGCACTGTATTCGTTTTCATTATAGAATATCCTGTGAATGGTTATTTTTTTTCTTTACAAATTAGCTTTATACTAGCGGTAATTGAAATATTGCATGGGTGTGAAATATTGCTCTAATAAGATAGCTCTTAATATAATTTTAAGTGGCATGTGAGACGGTGATAACGAAAATAAAATTTACCTGGCTAAGTTTGTTGTGGGCTTCTTCTTAGACCGGGGCGCGTTTGGAACCCTCATAGCTTTAGTGTTAAGTTTACGAATCTAGTAATCACCATCAAATCACTACTATGTAAATTATTGACGCGTCAAAAGCGCCTTTTAAAGGACTATTTGAATAAAGATTATTTTGAATTTGAATTTGAATTTGTAGAACTAAGGTGGTAGAAATTTATAACCCTGATTGTATTTTCGTTGCATCTTACTTGCACTAAATCGTATAGTACGCGTTTGTCGGTAGGTTTGTAACTAGCTAGACCCATAGCCTACCTATTATACATTCTCAATTACTATAAATTCTCACGTTAATCGAACCCGAAACCTCCTACTTGTAAGAACATAGAGCATTCTACTGCGCCAAAAATATAAGAAAAAATAATTATAACGCAGTATAAGTGCAAGTAATTACGGGTAAATAAATAAATAAAACTCTCAAAATATAACATGAGATACAAATAAAACGTAAAAGTGATCAAACGCATTGATACTCAAACGATTCCACAAGTCACTTGATTGTGACGTTTTTAAAAGGTGCTGATGGATCAAACCTTACGCAAATCCAACGGCAGGGTGCTCCAGAATTATATAGCTTGAACCGTAATAGATTATTTGTTGAGGATCGATTTCTAGTTACCGTTAAATTTAACGTGGCTTCCCCAGGTTTAGATATCCGCTTTTATTAAACTGTATTAAACAACGCAAATTGACAGAATATGATCATTAATTTAAGCCAAATGTTAAACATAATCTATAACAATTATAATAAAACTATGACAGAACAAATTCTGTACATTGTACAAAATTTTTAATTTTTAATTGAAGGCTGTTTTGCTATCGATACAGAGCCCAAAACATTTTTTTTTAATTTTTTTGTCTGTATGTCTGCAACTACTGGATGGATTTGAATGAAATTTGGTATAGAAGAAGTTGGTACTCCGGTTCAACATATAGGATAGTTTTTATCCCGGAATTCAGCACGTTTTCCTAGGTACAGGGAATGAAAGTCAAAATGTGTATTTAGTTGTTATTCATTAACGTGTATTCCGATTTCAATCAATCTTTTTTTTTTGTAAGAAAGGAGATACTTTAATGTTTATCCCGTAATTATTTCAAGGTCGTCGTTTTGGTAATCCATTGCTTCGTGATTGGGAGACAAACAAACACACTTTCACACACTAATAATTCGCTTACGAAGACGCGGGCGTCAGCTAGTATTAAGTAAAATATAAATTTAATAAGATATAAAAAAAATATATATAATTAATACGAAAAAAAAAATATGAAATTAAATTTCAAATCAAGGCAGATGAAGTCCGAGCCTGTCTTCCCGCCCTGCGTTTGAAAATATAAATTGCGATTCATATATTTAGTATGGGTCTAAAAGTGCTTTGAAAAGTAGTTGGAAGGGTCTAATTCCTTTAGTTTTACTGCCTTTTTGGGGGGTTTTTAGTTCAGTTGAGACCCCGCTGTTTTATAAGGGTCGATGTTTGGATAGGCCGACCTTTTTTAGCCGTGCGGGACGGGGTAGTTTTAGTTTCGGATGTAAAATTTTGGCGAGTTACATTCGAAAGTTCTTTCGTTGCCTTTTGTTTTTCGGATTCGAGCGTTATGATATTATGTGCCTCTACGTTATAATCCACTGACGGGCTTCGTTATCTAGTTTTAATCCCCCCCCCTTATTCTTGTTTCGTTAAATTTAACATGTTTTTTTATCCCTTTAAAAGTGAGCCCTTCACGCCAGTCTAAGCTGGTGTTAAGTCATATGGTTAAGTCTGATAGGGATATGGTAAATAATTAAAACAGCTAATCATTGGCCACACTTTTTTGTCAGTGGGTGGTAACTAGGCACGGCCGAAGCCTCCCACCACACTCGTCCTCCAACTTTATAAAGCGATAGCGCACGAGGTTGTCAATCGAGGTATCGGGTATATGTGAATTTGGCTGTATTTTATCTTTTCGGAGGGTATTTTTAGAATTATTAAAGTTGATATAATTCTTAACTTAGGATTATTCTATAGAGGTTATGTTTAAGATATCTCAATATGCCATGTTTTTCTTACTTAAAAGCAGAATTTTTATGGTCCCATCGAACCCTGTTTGATATCTCTCATAAAAAAAAATTGTGTCCAGTTATGATTGCGACACAATTGCAGCCTGAGAATGACTGAAATCCTTACTTCTTTCAAAAATATAATGAAGTAAATACGTACTCGTATATATCTATCTATATATTAGAATAATATTATATTAAAATATCTCCTCATTTATAAAATACTAACGAGAGCGTAACCGCAAGAATGCAAAATTAGTTCCCTTTTCCCAAAAATGAAGTTGAAAAATTGATTAAAGCCCGCGTCGACCACATGCCGTGCTATGAGAGTTAGTTCTACACGGAAACGTCAAAGTTTCGCGAGGGAGGGCGCCGGGAGGGCCAGGGGGAGAGGGGTAAAAAGGGGGCAAAAATGAGAGCGCCGAAGACGGATCGGGGAAGTTTAAAATTAGACTCTCCTCGCCCGCCTGTTCTTTTACACTAAATAGACAATGTTTCGAGGAGGGTGTTCGAGTAAAATTGCTTTGGGGGTAGTTTAATTTCTTTAGGTATTACATTATGTGCGTTAACTTCTTCGTATTACCGAGTTTTATGGCGTTAAGCTTGTTTAATTCACAGCTATGTTGAATTAATTCTTATTAATTTATTAATAGTAAACTTCATCATGATCAACCCATTACCGGTTCACTACAGAGCACGGGTCTCCTCTCAATGTGAGAAGGGTTTGGCCATACTCCACCACGCTGGCCATGAGCGGATTGGCAGACTTCACATGCCTTTGAGAACATTATGGAGAACTCTCAGGCATGCAGGTTTCCTCACGATATTTTCCTTCACCGTTGAAGCATGTCATATATTAATTTTTTTAAACGCACATAATTCCGAAAATTTAGAGGTGCGTTCCCGGATTCGAACCTCTGTTTAGGAGGCTGCCGTCCTAACCACTAAGCTATCACCACTTCAATAGTAAACTTACTATTTTATTAATGAGAAAATTTTCATTTAAATAGCACGTACGTTTGCTTAGTTTGGAATATCACTCACCATTAGGTGTGTTTGCAGTCTATTATCTATGATTAGGAAAGTTCGGTGGCCTTCTACCCAGAGTTAACTGAGCTCTTATCTCATAATTTTCTGACATTTTACAATCCTTGATGTTCCCTAAAACAACTCTATAAATTATATTAATCCTACGTCACAGTTATGGTTAATTAACAGGTAATACTATTAAATAAATGTAACGCTGTGATAGCCTAGTGGTTAGGACATCAGCCTCTTAATAAGAGGTGGGCGGTTCGAATCCGGGCAGACACCTGTAACTTTTCGGAGTTATGTGCGTTTTTAAGCAATTAAAATATCACTTGTTTCAACGGTGAAGGAAAACATCGCGAGGAAACCTGCACGCCTGAGCATGCATGGTGGACTACGGTCAAACCCTTCTCATATTGAGAGGAGACCCGTGCTCTGTAGTGAGCTGAGAATGGGTTGATCATGATGATCTCGTTGAAATATTATTTAAATAACACTAGTGCTTCATACTACGAGTATGTCCCATGATAATATTTAAATGTTGGAAAGATTACTTGGAGCTTATTGCAACATAGAAAGAGCAGTGTGTTGAGACTCCCTTTGAAACATTATCTACGTACGAACGTTAATAGGTTTTTAGCTTGAAGAGGGAAAGTAGAACTGCTTGCTAGTCTTGTTGAATAGTTTTATTGTATGTACTGGAGTGGAATGGAATTGACACACTACCTAGCCACATTTATTTAGACAGTTAGTGGTCTAGGTATAAGTATGGTACTGAGTAGCTCCTTCTGCCAGCCAATAGCGTGCGAGAGCGCCCGACGAGTGGTGCGGGGCGCGGCCCCCCGCGCGCTGCGAACGCCGGACGCGCGCGGGTCCAGGAAGGTATAAATACCGCGCTCACGCTGGTATTGCGCCGGCGGCGCGGCGTTTACTAGGCGGCTCATTGCGCCGACCCGAGGTTCCAGTCGCAGGCGGCCGGCGACCGGAGCAGACGTGCGGTGCGCGCCGATGTATGCGCCATATGTAGTGCAGTTTTGTATTGCAGCTACATATGACACCCTCCTTAGTGAAAACGTACCGGCAGTTTGCTAATGCGGCCAGACCGAGTTATCTTTAGAATTGGCTTAGGTTGATCGGCTGGTGGCGCCAGTTTAGCGTCTTGCTTTTTTGCTGTATCAGAAGCGAGTGTAACTGCGGTTTTTCTTGGCGTTGGCTGTGGCACGCTGTTACTAGAGATGTGATCGTTGAGCGTATAGGCAGGTTTCAATCGGTCGATAGAAATCACTGCCGAGCGTCTTTCTGGTAGCTGTAATTTAAATGTTTTGCTATCTCGCTCCAACACTTTGAAGGGACCCTCATACGTAGGTTGTAGTGGTTTCTTCACGCCGTCATTTCGTATGAATACTTGCTCGCAGTTTTGTAGATCTTGATGAACGAAGATAGCTCTTGTGTTCCCGTGCGGTACTGTGGTCTGAGTAGGTATTGCGGAGTTGATGCTTTCTCGCAGTTTATCGACGTAGTCGTAGTTGTAACTCTGCTCGTCCGATGTTGTTGTGAAGAAATCACACGGTAGACGTAGTGTTTGTCCGTATGTGAGTTCTGCTGCGCTGACGCCTGTGTCTGAACGCAGTGCAGCGCGTAAGCCCATCAAGACTGTAGGTAATTCGTCTATCCACTTCGTGTTGTGCGATAGGCGAGTTTTCAGCGAAGTCTTGAGAGAACGATGCCAACGTTCCACTAATCCGTTGGACTGAGGATGGTAGGGAGTTGTACGAGTCCTCTGTGATCCCATGGTGTTGAGTAGCTTGGCAAAAAGACGTGAATCCAGGTTCCTGCCTTGATCAGTTGTGACAAACGTTGGAGAACCAAAGCGTGTTATCCAAAAATTGTAAAATATCTTCGCTACTGATTCGGCTGTGACGTCATCGGTTGGGATAGCTTCAGGCCATCTTGTTGCTCTGTCGATCATCGTGACGAGATATCGGTGTCCTTCAGGTGACGGAGGGAGAGGGCCGACGATGTCCAGATGTACGTGTTGAAATCTGTCGGCGGGTGGAAATGCCGACAGACTGCTGGTTGTGTGGCGTTGTACTTTGCAGCGTTGACATTGAATACAGTTTCTCGCCCATGTTCTGACGTCAATGTTCATCGAGGGCCAGAAGAATTTTTGTGTGACGAGTTTGTTCGTGGTTCTTATTCCGGGATGGCTGATGTTATGAACTGCGTCGAAAGCGGCTCGGCGATATTCTGCCGGGATGTATGGTCGAGCGTGAGATGTTGAAGTTTCGCAATAGATAGTAGATTGGGTGTTCGGTATTGCGATTTTCTTCAAAGTGATGTTTTGATTGTCTTTCATTAGTTGTTCAATGCTACCTCTGTCTCTCTCTTGAGCTTGAGCAATCCTACTATAGTCAAGCTTTGATGGTACTGATATGCTTTCTATAGGTATGCGACTCAGTGCATCGGCTACGACGTTGTCTTTTCCGCTGATGTGACGGATGTCGGTCGTGAATTCGCTGATGAAAATAAGTTGTCTTGCCCGTTGCGGTGTTTCAGACGGCGAAGGCGGCTTTTGAAGTACGAAGGTAAGTGGCTTATGATCGGTGAAGATGATGAAGTTTCTTCCTTCGAATGTTTTTCTGAAGTGCTTGACTGATAGGTATATTGAGGTAAGTTCTTTGTCAAAGGTACTTTTCCTTTTTTGTGCGTCTGAGAACTTCTTTGAAAAATAGCCAAGGGGTTGCCATCTTCCATTGACGAACTGCTGCATTACGCTTCCTGCCGATGAATCTGAGGCATCAGTGAAAAGACCCAATGGAGCGTCATGAGATGGGTGAGCGAGTAAGGCTGCATTTTTTATCGCATTCTTACATGCTTCAAATGACTTCGATGCTTCGTCTGTCCATTCTATAGTCGTGCGATCTCTTTTCTTCGAGTTGTGAAGAAAGGCATGTAAAGGTGCTTGTATTTCGGCAGCTTTTGCTATGTGATCTCTGTAGAAATTTATCATTCCGAGAAAACGCCTAAGTTCTTCGATCGTTTTCGGTTGCGGATAGGTGCAAATTGCTATGACTTTTTCTGCAGGCGGTATGATGCCGTCTTGGCTTACTGTGTATCCCAGGAATTTAACTTCTGGTTGGCCAAAAACACATTTTGAGGGATTGATGGTTATGCCATTGTCTTCGAGTCTTTGTAACACTGTTCGCAGATGTTTTTCGTGGGTTTCCTTATCCGGACTTGCGACAAGAAGGTCGTCTATGAACGCGTAGACAAAATCAAGACCTTGTAGTACTTCGTGAATGAACCGTTGGAATGTTTGTCCTGCATTCCGTAATCCTGGTGTCATTCTTGGAAATTCGAAGAGTCCCATTGGAGTTATTATCGCAGTTTTCTGTATGTCTTCTTCTCGGACTTTGATCTGCTGATAAGCTCTGTTCAGGTCGATCGTGGAGAAAATTGTCTTGTCTGCAAGCTGATATGTGAAGTCCTTGATTCGTGGAATAGGGTAGCGATCAGGTATTGTGATGTTATTCAGTCTTCTATAATCTCCGCATACACGAAGATCGCCGTTCTTCTTCGGAACGATGTGAAGCGGCGATGACCAAGGGCTTTTGCTTGGACGACATAATCCTTGCTCCATCATATTTTGGAATTCTTTCCGAACGTGCTCGTAGCGATGAGGTGGTATTGGGCGTGCACGGCAGTGAAGTGGTGGGCCGGTTGTTTCGATGTAGTGTTCGACGTTGTTCTTCGGCGTAAGATTCATTGACGTAAGTCTCGTTACGCCGGGATAGTCTGCCAGGATGTCGTGATAGGACTGTTGCACATCGATACTTCGGATTGTAGGTATGTTGGTTGCGCGGACAAAAGATTGTGACGTCAGGTTCGTTTTTCCGTCGATGAGTCTTCGGTTTTTGATGTCGACGATTAGTTGACGATGATCCAGAAAATCGGCCCCAATTATCGGCTTGCTGACCTTGGCGATGATGAAAGTCCACTTGAACGGCCGACGTAAGTTCAAGTCGAGCTCCATAGTCTTCTCCCCGTATGTAGGAATGACCGTATTGTTTGCTGCGTAAAGTTGAAAATTGAGCGGCGTGGCGGTTTGTCCCTTTCGTGGCGGTACGACCGAGATATTAGCGCCCGTGTCCACGAGGTAGGTGGTTTGTGTTTTCTTGTCGGTGACGAATAAGCGGTAGGATTTTTTGGTTACGCCGGAACCCGCTTCATCCAGCGTAGTCGTTAGTTTTCCGACTTGAAAGTACACGGCGTCGTACATTTCCTTGCTGCGGACCCAAATCTTCTGTGGTAATAGCAGTGAGGCGAAGGAGTTGAGCTGCGTGACCTACTTCTTGAAGGATCGCGGTACCTGGATCGATTTTTCCGGAAAGATGATCTTCTGCCATGGCTCGCGTTGCAGTGTTCTTTAAGTGCGGCGATTTCAAGGGACATTCGGCTTATTTCGTGAATGAGCATTTTCATGTCGGTGTTTCCTGTTGTCGCCTCGACGACAGATATTTGTGGTGTGGGGTTTGATTCCATCTTCGATAGTGCGCTGATAGCTGCTCCTTGGCGTTGTATCACGTCGGGGTCACCACTTTAGCTTGAAGAGGGAAAGTAGAACTGCTTGCTAGTCTTGTTGAATAGTTTTATTGTATGTACTGGAGTGGAATGGAATTGACACACTACCTAGCCACATTTATTTAGACAGTTAGTGGTCTAGGTATAAGTATGGTACTGAGTAGCTCCTTCTGCCAGCCAATAGCGTGCGAGAGCGCCCGACGAGTGGTGCGGGGCGCGGCCCCCCGCGCGCTGCGAACGCCGGACGCGCGCGGGTCCAGGAAGGTATAAATACCGCGCTCACGCTGGTATTGCGCCGGCGGCGCGGCGTTTACTAGGCGGCTCATTGCGCCGACCCGAGGTTCCAGTCGCAGGCGGCCGGCGACCGGAGCAGACGTGCGGTGCGCGCCGATGTATGCGCCATATGTAGTGCAGTTTTGTATTGCAGCTACAGGTTTATAACTATAACGACATTGAATACTTCAAGATAAATAGTTTTAAAAGAGAAGAGAAGCAGTCTTACAAATTGACTTTTCCCTTCGTTAAATTATTATAGTTTATATAAAACGTAAGCTTGTAGCAAAGTCCTACTATAGTATTACATAAATGATAAACAAGCATGGGTGTGAAATATTTCTCTAATAAGATAGCTCTTAATATAATTTTAAGTGGCATGTGAGATGGTGATAACAAAAATAAAATTTACCTGGCTAAGTTTGTTGTGGGCTTCTTCTTAGACCGGGGCGCGTTTGGAACCCTCATAGCTTTAGTTTTAAGTTTACGAATGTAGTTATCACCATCAAATCACTACTATGTAAATTATTGACGCGTCAAAAGCGTCTTTTAAAGGACTATTTGAATAAAGATTATTTTGAATTTGAATTTGATTTAGATGAAGATGTTTATTTTCAGTCTGAGAGCACGTCGGCTGCGAGACCTGGGGGCGCAAGTTCTGGAAACAAAGCAAGGTAATTGAAAATTCTATCAAAACTTGCAGCAGTCTCGGAGCTTCTTTGACAATAACTTGGTGAACTCGTTCGGGCGGCAGATGGCGAATTTCGTACTGTGAATATATTCTGTTTAATGAGAGTGATTATGTCTTTATTCTATCTTGAAATTTTAAGTCTTTTTACCTTTTTTTAGATCTTGGGTGAAATCCTCATGGATACCTCTGCGCCACGGGGAGGCACAGAGGTTATGTCAGACTCCTACTGACTAAAACCCCCACGTGTTCCTACTCACCGCTGTATGGTGGAGTCACGGGAAAGCTTTCGCATACAACCGCGAATCCACCAGCGGACCAGACCTTACTGAGTTTTTTGCTTGCAACTTTTGTGACAATTTGCTATCCTTCAAGTTCCTTAAAACTAACTCTATTAATCACAGTAATCTTACAGGCTCTCATTTGAAAATACTACAAAACTTACTTTTTTAAACAGGGCACTAATAAACTATTTTTCATACCATACAATAAAAAACTTATGAATAAAAAATCGAGGCCAGTACCTTCAACTTTATAATGCGATATTTTTTTTTTTTTATACATACAAGTTAGCCCTTGAAGGCTATGTCACCTGGTGGTTAGTGATGATGCTGTCTAGGATGGCAGCGGGTTAACCTGTTAGGAGGATGTTGAATCCACGCTCCTAATTGGTTTCTACGCGACATCGTGCCGGAACGCTAAAATCGCTTGGAGACACATCTTAGTCGGTAGGGTGGTAACTAGCCACGGCCGAAGCGCACGCACTGCGCCACGGAGGTCGTCAAAAAACCGTATATTATGTAAAAGAAACATAGAGGCCAAAAATTCAATTTCATATCCGTATACACAATAAGATGATTCTACTAAAGACAAACCTAGAAACTGAAGCAAAACGAAAATTTTATTCGCCAATAACGCTAGAAAGGATTTCGGTTTACATTCAGGAAAATAGTTACTGCATATGTTATTCTTTAATTTAAATGGCCATTCCATTTAAATTAAAGAATAACATATGCAGTAACTATTTTCCTGGTAACTATGGCCCTGGCTTTATCAATAAGCCCCTTGAGCCGTTTCGTTAAATTGAAATGGATTAGATGGAACCTATTTTTACTATCGCATTTCCGGATGCCGGTAAAACTTCCAGTTATATGTAAATAAATTATTGACGCGTCAAAAGTGCCTTTTAAAGCATTATTAAAATAAAGATTATGTTTATTTTATGTGTATTAATTGATTATTATTCTGCCTGTAATAGGTTTATGTGAATAAAGCTATTTTTGATTTTTGATTTGATTTGATTGATTGATTGTTACTGATTTGCGGTTTGGATTATAGATTATCAAAGTCGAAAGACTAAGGTAAACTATATCTATAATAACTTTGTATTGAATAAAATACGTCACTTATTAATACTTTATCACTTTCGGTGATAGCCTAGTGGTTAGGGTGTCAGCCTCCTAATAAGAGGTCGACGGTTCGAATCCGGGGACGCACCTCTAACTTTTCGGAGTTATGTGCGTTTAAAAAAAATTAAAATCACTTGCTTCAACGGTGAGGGAATACATCGTGAATGTTCTCAAAGGCGTGAGAAGTCTGCCAATCCGCACATGGCCAGCGTGGTGGACTATGGCCAAACCCTTCTCATATTGAGAGGAGACCCGTGCTCTGTAGTGAGCCGGTAATGGGTTGATCATGATAATGATGACTAATACTTTGCCAACTTGCTAACAACTGTGGTCAACTTCTAATTCCCTTAAAATGTACTTTAACGGTCTTTCAAATACTTATTAATGTAAATTACATTATTTGTTAATTTAAAGTTACCACGTTCAAAAACTCATTGTGTCCCGACAGATGGACAGATCGACAAAGTGAAATTTCATCCAAGTAAAATGCAAGACATTCCGTTGCTCGGTCAAATTCTCGCTGCTAGCTTATAAGATATTTAAATTGAGCATTCTATAGTCGCACTACAACGCAATCTCTAGTTAGGTTAGAGTTACACGGCTTGAGGTACCTAGTTATTATTACGTGAATCTCTGTCATCTCACATCATCGCATAGGTTATTTTACGTTTTCATTAGTCTAGATATTTCATTGCATTCCCCATCTCCTAGAAAATGCTATACCCTATATGATAGTTTCAGTTAGTAGTTTAAGTTTGTTTAGTTTAATTTTTTTTCTGACATTGCTGTATGTTACCTTAATATGATGCAGACAAATCGATCGGTTTTTTTAAAGTTACCAGTATTGCATTTTATAGGCGGGCATAATTTACCGCAGGAGAATTTCGTCTGAATTTCTTAGAACAAAAAATATATAGTATCTCTATATCTTCTACATAGTTGGTTGCCTGGAAGAGATCGCTATGTAGCGATAAGGCCGCCAAATTGTATACTACTGTGTCTGTTATTTTTTGTCTTTTTCTGTTTTATTTTTCCTTTTTCGTGGTGTACAATAAAAGTGTGTAAATAAATAAATAAAATAAAAAAATTACGCTAACGACATTTTTGCTATTATTTTGAATTATACCTTTATCAGACCCTATAGTAATTCCCAAAATCACTTAGATACCTGGAACATTGCAGTCCAAATTAAAGTAAGCAATATTAAATTCTATACGCAGTTCTGGAACGTCAAATCAAAACGTCAAATGTTGCCTCTTCCAGAGGTTCATCATTATCATGATCAACCCATTACCGGCTCACTACAGAGCACGGGTCTCTTCGCAATATGAGAAGGGTTTGGCCATAGTCCACCACGCTGGCCATGTGCGGATTGGCAGACTTCAAACTTTTTTAAATTGTTTAAAAACGCACATAGCTCCAGAGGTTAAAAAGACATTATCCGTTATATACGTACCTACTCGTATTTCTGCCTCTCAAACCCCAGAATTTATTTATTTATTTCGTTGCATATTGTTTACACATACCCAGTTTGGGTGTTGCAACTTGGTCTGGAATCGACCGTAGTAGAGAGACCGATTTCATTTATTTTTACTTATCATCGTTAAAAAAATCGTTTACTGTGTAATAACACTTCTCCAATAAAAAATTCTTTAATACTGTGTAAAATTCATTTTCTTTTTCTAAGTTACGAATGCATATTTTTAGCATCTTTGGAACATGTTCAAAACACATTATAAAAGGTTGTTCGCAAATAAGAAATACTTAAAACTTTGCGTATATGCGAGCGTCTGCGAAATTGGGACGCATTTAAAGTTATAATAGAAATTTAGATTGGCTACGTTTCAAACGTCGCAGAAGCAATGTCATGCAAACGGAAGATGCTACTGGAGACTTGTACGCTTTCGAGTTAAGTGGTTATTTTTCGTTTTTTTTTATACACCACAAGTTAGCCCTTGACGGCATCTCACCTAATGGTAAGTGATGATGCGGTCTAAGATGGTAGCGGACTAACCTGTTAGGGTATGGTAAACCCATACTCCTAATTGGTTTCTACACGACATCGTGCCGGAACGCTGAATCCCTTGGCGACACGTCTTTGTCGGTAGGGTGGTAACTAGCCACGGCCGAAGCCTTCCACCAGACCAGACTCGAGCCGGGAATCGAACCCAGGACCTCCAACTTTAAAATGCAACAGCGCACGCGCTGCGCCATGGAGGTCGTTATTAGAAAGTTCGACTTTAAAGGCGATTTTCGGGTGCATACAAAAATTGCTGCTAACTGTTTCACCGCCATTTTCTTTATTCTTGCAAACTTATTCCAGACCAAAATCAGTCAAACTAAGTCTTGGGTTTCCAAGATACAATAAACTTATTTAATAACTGAATGTAAGTAAAATCCAAGTGAGATACGTCTAGTTCTTCTACAAAGCTCTAACAGATTTCAATTTGGTCTCTAATTGAATTTCGCAAACTTCTATTGCTACGCGTCGTCAAGACGACTCGAGGTAATTCACTTTCAACGACTTTTACCCTCTATTTTGGAGTTTTTGTAACGAGGACTTTGTTGAAAGCAGCTTGCTATTAAACACTATGTTTCTTATTCAAGGATCTATATTAATAATAAAAAAACGTGAAGAGTACTCTTCATAACCCATTACTGGCACGACCGGAGCGTGACAAAGAAAATGTGGAGCGAGAAGAAGTACTTAAGGATAATATTTTGTAATTGAACCATCATCATCATGATCAACCCATTACGGGCTAACTACAGCTGTCTGGGTATATATCATCATCATCATGAACAACCCATTACCGGCTCACTACAGAGCACGGGTCTCCTCTCAATATAAGAAGGGTTTGGCCATAGTCCACCACGCTGGCCATGTGCGGATTGGCACACTTCACACGCCATTGAGAACATTATGGAGAACTCTCAGGCGTGCAGGTTTCCTCACGATGTTTTCCTTCACCGTTGAAGCAAGTGATATTTTAATTGTTTAAAAACGCACATAACTCCGAAAAGTTAGAGGTGCGTGCCCGGATTCGAACCGCCGACCTCTGATTAGGAGGCTGACGCCGTAACCACTAGGATATCAATAATAATATATTGCATATATGTAGTTTTCACTTCTGTCAAGTTTTATATTTATCGATTTTTACGTTATTAACCATGGTTAGGTTACTTTACATATTATATTTTAAGTATTATAGCAGCGGTGATAGCCTAGTGGTTAGGGCGTCAGCCTCCTAATCAGAGGTCGGCGGTTCGAATCCGGGCAAGCACCACTAACTTTTCGGAGTTATGTGCGTTTTTAAGCAATTAAAATATCACTTGCTTCAACGGTGAAGGAAAACATCGTGAGGAAACCTGCACGCCTGAGAGTTCTCCATAATGCTCTCAAAGGCGTGTGAAGTCTGCCAATCCGCACATGGCCAGCGTGGTGGACTATGGCCAAACCCTTCTCATATTGAGAGGAGACCCGTGCTCTGTAGTGAGCCGGTAATGGGTTGATCATGATGATAGCAGCGTGCAAGAGAGTAATGGAGAAAGAGTGGCCAGATGCACAGATTTAGATGATAATTCGACTAATATTAAAGGAACAGTAAACGGCTGTACCTGTGTAGTAGTGAAGGTACTAAACATAGAGATACAAAATCACAAATCACAGACGAAACACTAAACACCCCAAATAATAATCCGCACGACACAGCAGTAAAACTCCGACTTTGCATCCGTACCTCCGCATAACTTTTCACCCCACGAAGACGGAAAATTTACATAAATTTACAAATTTCCCAGCGAAATAAGGCACGGCATAGTTCGCGGGTCGCCCCCCGCCCCCTCCCGGCGGGGGGGGGAGGGGGGCCGTTTTTCATGTTTAATTTCAACTTTGTATTAATATTTCTAGTCTTTTGGGGGTGAGTTTTACGCCGGCAACCTTTGGTTTTCGTACAGCTATGACGCTGGGGAAACGTTTTAGTTTTGTATAATTAGTTTTTGAGTTGACGCGCGCTTGTAAAAATTAATGAGCGCTCCACGTTTCGGCCGGTTCGCTTTTGCTGTTGGGAGTGTTCCATTTTTGAATTCGAATTCCTTGAAAAAGTTTCTAAACATTTTATCTGTGAAACTGTTATCTGCAAATTGGATTACAGATAAATTATAGGTACGTTTAGGACTTCGTATTTGGCGGGCGCTGTTTTTTCCCGCTTTATCTATAAATCTATTAATGTTTGTAGGATTTATTTTGAAAAGGTATAATTATAATAATTTTAATTAATTAATTTTGAAAAAGACTGGTGTTGGTTGAATTGTGTACATTATAGTTTTGGTGTCGTTTGTGTAGTGGCTAGTTTTTTGAATGGTTGACATTTGTTAAGGGTTTGAGGGAGTCGCGTCCGCAGTGCGAAGATTCCCGCCATTTTTCCCTAACTTCAATTCTCCATTGCTATAAACATGGGCTAATCTGTGTAAAGCCATAAAAAGAGAAAAAAAGATTCAAATTTTTAATCTACTATCTGCAAAATGAAACAATTACACAACAATTAGATAAATTATAGGTACATTCATCACTAGTACGATAAAAATACATACTCATATTTTTTTTTATATTCAAAAAGGTTTATTACTTGGTTATTCTTCTTCGTTTTTAGCTTCGCGCGTTAAACGATTGAGCCAAGAGAAGTAACCCGTTTCTTTGCGGTTGCTTATTTTATCGTCTTCTTTATTTGGTCTATGTTAAGCCTCTGCATTGTCTATTCTATTCCATTCTATCTGTCCACTTAGTTCGCTTGCTATTAGAAAGATTTGACTTGGGCGATACGCACTTGGTCTTTTGCTATTTTATGGTAGGCTCTGTAGTATTTATCATTATGTTTCAGTTCATTAAGCCTTACAAGATAGGCGTAGTTAATGACTCAGATTAAATAGATGTAGCCATAAAACAATAAGGAACGTGGGAGTGAGAACTGTATATACAAATTACGTAAGCAAATTGAGATAGAGCATCGTATTTTCTGTCTCGTAGAACGTACAACGACCGGTTTTCGCTCGGCGAACTTTCAATGTAACTACATGCCATATTAAGTATTTCTTTTCGTTTAACACCGTACACACCGTCTTCGCCGGCGAAGACGAGGTCCCCGCTATCATACGTCATCCGGACGTGGGCTCCATCCACGGCCTCGGAGACGTACGGACCACTCACCGTCCGACCCCCCCGTTATCCCAAACATCGCCTCAGCCGAGGTTCGGCTTCAAAGGAGGCGCCCGTAGGCAGACGTTCCCTTAGTTTCTTTGAGCCCTAGGGCTCAAATTTTTTTCTGGCAGAGCTTCTTCCCGAGCTCGCCAAAAAGCCCGGTTACGCTGTGGCAACCAATAGGGTTAGTACAGCTAATAGATATATGATATGATAGTGCATGATAGCAAAGATAAAATTGTGTATTGCTATTTCATGTGCTGTGGCTATATCTATTTTTATTTAATTTCAGGGTAGTACCAACAATACCTCGATTAATCTTAGCTTACTTTATTCAATCTGCTAGCGAAATTACAGATAAAAAATGATTAGCATGCAAATGTCGTTTCTTGCGGGTGCGGTGTTATACGTTATATTAAAACAAATACCTCAATATCAGCCTCTGAGGCTAAGCCGAGCCGTAAAACAAGGAGTGGAATATTAAAACGGTAGGACGCCATTAAAATGCGTAATTGCTGGATTAGACCGCCCAAGATTCCCACTGTCGTGCGGAACTGAATGAAACTAGCATAGATTAAATACGTCTGGTGTTTGTTGCAGTGTTGGTATCGTGTTATTTTTTTTTTAAGACAATAAGTCAAAAGCTTCGAACCCACTGTCGTGCGGAACTGAAACTAGCACAGATTAAATACGTCTGGTGTTTGTTGCAATGTTGGTATCGTGTTATTTTTTTTAAGACAATAAGTCTAAAAGCTTCGAATCCACTGTCGTGCGGAACTGAACTGGCACAGATTAAATACGCCTGGAGTTTGTTGCAGTGTTGGTATCTTGTTATTTTTTTTAAAGACAATAAATCTACAAGCTTCGAACCCACTGTCGTGGGGAATTGGAACTAGCACAGATTAAATACGTCTGGTGTTTGTTGCAGTGATGGTATCGTGTTATTTTTTTAACACAATAAGTCTAAAAGCTTCGAACCCACTGTCGTGGGGAATTGAAACTAGCACAGATTAAATACGTCTGGAGTTTGTTGCAGTGTTGGTATCGTGTTATTTTATTTAAAGACAATAAAAATAAGAAAAGCTTTTGAGAGATTTTTTTTTTAACTGAAATAGATGAATCATCATGATCACCGGCATCATCGCCAGCTTACTACAGAGCACGGGTCTCCTCTCAATCTGAGAACGGTTTGGCCATAGTCCACCACGCTGGCCATGTGTGTGGCGAGTGTAGTTTCTTTTTTTTAATCTTTATCTATTATTAAGGACTTCTATATAATAATATATATATGACAGTCCTATCTTACCTTACTTTAAACTTATATCTACGATAATTTTTTTTCTTCTACCACTGTATTAAATCTAACTATATATATATATTTAAATCGTCTACTTATAATATACTTTTATATTTTTTACACTTGCGATATAAAAAAATTAAGTAGTATTTTAGCCAAAAAGGAATTTGGTTCGGCTAAAATACTATTTAAAAAGCCAACTTCGTTGTGTATATTAATAATGTAATAATTAAAATTTTAATACGTTATCACCATCACGAATAGAAATAATGAAAATGTGATAGATATGAATGATTCATAGATACCTGTAATAGGTTTATGTGAATAAAGTTTTTTTTTTATCTGATTTGATTTGATAAGCGTAATAGAAAACAAAAAGAATACTCTATGGTGAGTCCAAGATGGCGTACTATTGCTAATTTAAACCCCGCTACGCCGGCGACGTGTCTCACATACATAACACAGCTAGTCTCAAGATTACACGATTTATTGAGATACGCTTTTTCGTTTAGTGTATATAACGACAATAGAAATATTCACATTTAAGATATTAATGTATAGGTTATATTTCTCTTTATTCTTACAGCAACATGTACCAGTAAGCTTACTTGTAATAAAGTTAAAATTATAAAATACATACATATGTATACCGTTAGTTAATTATTGGAAGCGGTGATAGCCCAGTGGTTAGGGCGTCAGCCTCCTAAACTGTGGTCGGCGGTTCGAATCCGGGCACGCACCTCTAACTTTTCGGAGTTATGTGCGTTTTTAAGCAATTAAAATATCACTTGCTTCAACGGTGAAGGAACACATCGTGAGGAAGCCTGCAGGCCTGAGAGTTCTCCATAATGATCTCAAAGGCGTGTGAAGTCTGCCAATCCGCACATGGCCAGCGTGGTGGACTATGGCCAAACCCTTCTCATATTCAGAGAAGACCCGTGCTCTGTAGTGAGCCGGTAATGGGTTGATCATGATGATGATGATTTAATTATTCCTTCGTTATATTGTTATTTTTTGACAGATTTTTCAACTTATTATTAAAACCGTCCTTGAAAAGTAAACTATCATTTCTATTCGACTTTAACTATTGCTTAAAATGTTATTTGTTACGTAAATATAATTTAAGTCTGAGATATAACAGATTTTGTTTGAACTGTGCTTTTATTAATTAGGTTAAGTTATATAAACTAACAATGTTAAGATTCTGGTTGGTCGAATTAAATGTTTTTTTTTATTATTTATTTTTTAAATTTAGATAAATAAGCCAGTTATATTAAACCTTTCTTCGAAAATTACTAAACTCATCGCAATGACCTCGTGGCGTCCATTGTTATTGCTATTTTGCGTGGACCAATCACTGGCCACCGTTTTGGCCACCAATTCACCGAGAACCAATTGCGTGGCGGCGCAACATGATGCCAACTTAATACCTTAATAATAGTGTTCTACTCAAGTTTTATACTGTTTTGTACGTATACAGATTAATAACATTTTAACCCTTGCAAACAATTTGTAAGATATATGTCTTAATTAATAAATACATCAAAGAAAAAAGGCGGGAGACTTCGTATTTAGCAAGCCCGGGTTTTTTCACGCTTTTCTTGAATTCATGTTTGTTGGCTAATTTTGAAAGGAATTGGTGTTGTTTGTGTTGTGGACATTTTAGTTTTGGTGTTGTTTGTGTAGTGGCTAGTTTTTTGAATGATTAGTCGGTAGGTAGTGATTTGGGATAGTTTTCAGGGAGCCGCGTCCGCCTAGCGTTAAGTTTCACGCCCTTTTGACCTAACTTCAAAACCATTGCTATAAACTTGACATTGCTAATCTGTCTAAAGCCATAAAAACCGAAAAAAAAATCATTAAAATGTATATAAATATAGCGTCTTAGAATCGTGGCGATGACATTTATTAACCATCATTGTTCCGTAAGTCAAGCCAAATCAATTGTGGGAAAATGGCTCGCTTTCTTAAACTACAAGGAAACAGAGGAGCTTTTCTTACATTTAACATAAATATTCTCTCTAATTCTCTAAATCTCTTCTCTTTGATACATGTTATTAGGATATACATATACATTTTTTTTTTTGCAACAAAATATAGTTATACAGACGTATTGTATCATTTAACTTTTAAAGCGATATAAGGTACCCACGAGACAGGATTACCTAGTGTAGGTACCATCGGAATATGTAAAACTGAAACTGTGTTTTTGGTGAAATAAATATTTTTAATATTTTTAATATTTAATAACCTGTAGATCAAGAAATGTGTCAGAAGTAACAGAGACAGCAAATGTAATGCTGTCCTTGTCTCTATGTTCGCGCAAACCGTACTATACCACGTTGTTGGAAGCTTTTTCGTATTTAGAAGCGGGCGGCGTACATTTGTGCCTTCGCAGTCGAACCTACATGCGTTTCTGAATTTAAATGGATTATTCTCATTATCTGTAATTCTCTTGGCCTAGTTTGAATTTGGAACGCTGTGTTTGCTTTTTCTATTCTATACGGAACTTTACTTAGGGTTTAGTGACATAAGTAATTTATTTGCTTTTTCTATTCTATACGGAACTATAATTGGTTTAGAGACATAAATAATAATTTATTTATGAGTATATAAGCGCAGGAGAGCCTTCGTCAGAACTCATCACATTAACTGTTTTCCTTCCTTTCAAAATAACTTATCCAGCACAATTTATCATTAATTGTGAATCACTAAAATAACTATTGTTTTTATTGCAATAATTTATAAACGGTCCTAAATTCACACTATTATTATTATTAATCACTGTATTTGATCACTATAGTTTTAAAAGTTATAAATAGCGATTCGTCGCAATCACGGTGCGCTGGGTTTTTCCGCCAATCTCTTAGTGTTCAAAAACTCCCAAGATGGCGAATCCTTCCCCGCTACCATAAACGCGACACTCCGCTAGAGTGACCATGGCATTCCTCCGTCACTCTTATCATAGACGCGCCGTCAAGTATTGTTTAAGTTAATTTTTGAATACAAAATGACATACTTATTATTCAAATTCAAAATAATCTTTATTCAAAGAGTCCTTTAAAAGGCGCTATTCGCGTAGGCGCTAGACGCGTCAATAATTTACATAGTAGTGATTTGATGGTGATAACTACATTCGTAAACTTAAAACTAAAGCTATGAGGGTTCTAAACGCGCCCCGGTCTAAGAAGAAGCCCACAACAAACTTAGGTATTATTTTTTTTTGTTATCACCATCCCACATGCCACTTAAAATTATATTAACAGCTGATTAGAGCGATATTTCACACCCATGCTTGTTTATCATTTACGTAATCCTTTACACTATAGTAGGACTTTTCTACAAGCTTACGTTTTATATAAACTTTGAACTTATTGAGAGACATCAATATTAATATTATTATCGCTATTTAGTTTATTTCTTGACATTCTTAAATGATTTACATGTAATTACAGTATTATTTTTGCACGCCTACCCGGCAGATTGTAAGAAACTCTAATTAAATGTAACACCAATCAACTATACAATCTATGCAAATAAATGATTTGATTTTATTTGAAGTATTTTATTGACATTAGTAGCCCATGTCCCACGGCTGGGCACACCGTTTCACTCTTATATGAAAGGTAGATATAACCGTGACACACAAAGTTACCTTAACTCTGCTTAATGAAAAGGAAAAATGGTCGCGACAAAAAAGTTTGTGAGTTATTTATATATATATATATTTTTTTTCACTACAAGTAATAGCCCTTGACGGCAATCTCACCTGGTCGTGATGATGCTGTTAGGAGTAGGTAAGGAGTGGTGAACCCACTCTCCTTATTGCATTCTACGCGACATCGTTCGACGTTTTTTTTTCAGAAATAATTAAGAAAATAACAAATTTTCTTAATTATTTCTCTAATTGTTTTAGTAACTACTAAATGAAATTCGAGAAAAAAAGCGGTGATAGCCCAGTGGTTAGGGTGTCAGCCTCCTAATTAGAGGTCGGCGGTTCGAATCCTGGCACGCACCTCTAACTTTTCGGAGTTATGTGCGTTTTTAAGCAATTAAAATATCACTTGCTTCAACGGTGAAGGAAAACATCGTGAGGAAACCTGCACGCCTGAGAGTTCTCCATAATGTTCTCAAAGGCGTTTGAAGTCCGCCAATCCGCACATGGCCAGCGTGGTGGACTATGGCCAAACCCTTCTCCAATTGAGAGGAGACCCGTGCTCTGTAGTGAGCCGATAATGGGTTGAACATGATGATGATGATGATGATGATGAAATGAAATTCATTACTAACAAAAAAGTTAGTCATTCGAAAATGTCTTTTAGTCATATAAAATAAATCATCAGATCTAGTTTAAGGTAGAAGACGTGATTCCGAAGATCTAAGTCTACTCTAAGTCAATCCAATCGGTGAAAATTTTCTATATTATTTTCGATGACCTCCGTGGCACAGCGCGCTCGCTGTCGCATTATAAAGTCCTGGGTTCGATTACCGGCTCGAGCCTGGTCTGGTGGGAGGCTTCGACCGTGGCTAGTTACGACTACGTGTCGCGAAGCGATTTAGCGTTCAGCTTCTTTCCGAAGCTGGCCAAACAGCCCGGTTACGCTGTCGCAACCAATAGGGTTAACACAGCTAATAGACAGTCCGAAAAAAATGAGTAGATACGCGATAATAAAAGTGAAACAATATTTTAATACTAATTTGATTCCAATTAATTATGCTCCATATTACGTTCGAAATGTACGTACGTAATTCCCGAACGGATTTTGCGAGAGCAATAAAAAAAGTTGGACCGTCATGAGCTACATCATGTTGAAACAAGATAATAAACCCTCATAACGAATGAAACCCTCGTATCTCCGTAATTGGAAAAAGAAAAAACGTATTAAAACATTCATAAAACCAGCCGGAGAAACTTTTCGCCCCCACCGGGCGCCGCGCGCCCCCCCCCTTACATCTATAAATCTATATGACGTCATTAAGAAAGCTGAGCAGCGCCGTCTTATCTATATCTGTCCCGCTCTGCCGCACACTTTTTTATGCTGGTGAGAAAAGAGCGCCGACGTCTTAAGAAAGAAAAGTGTGATAGTATATCTCTCTCGCCGCCTTACAATGGTGAAAAGACGGCGGAAAATTAAATAATACTTTGTCGTTTATTGAAAATGTGGGAGGGGTGGGGGGGAGATTGTGAAAATTTTCGGGGGTGGTAAAAAGGGTATTGATTTTAGTGAGATTAGACGATGTTTTGCTCTTATTTCGCGGTATTGTTTTTGTTGTGTCGGCCGTCCGAAGAAATTGGATTGTAGTTGGGTTTAATATTATGGTTGCTTACAGTTGACTTAAATTAAGATTTATGGTATCTCAAACTATTTAATAGCAGACAAGTTTGTCTGTATCAACGAACTATGTATATCTACTCAGTTATATATATAAATAACAGTTCGAGATTATTGTGGGCTATTTTTTCTATTCCAATTTTTACGTGGTTAAGAATTTGAACTCCCATTCGCCTCCGTCCGAGTTTCTTACGCTCTTCACACGCTCTTGATTATTTGGAGTTAGGTATGTGCGTTTAAATTAATAATAGTCAAATATTACTTGCTTCAACGGTTAAAAACATCGTGATCAAACTTGCATCCGCACATGGCCAGCGTAGTGGACTATGGCCAAACCCTTCTCATATTGAGAGACCCGTGCTCTGTACTGAGCCGAAAATGGGTTGATCAGCTTCGATTTAGTTTATTGAACCGGTTAAAACTGGTGTTTTTAACACGTTATCAATATCATGCTATTGTAAATTTATACTGCGTTTTATAAACTTAGACATGTCTGGTGGGAGGCTTTGGCCGTGGCTAGTTACCACCCTACCGACAAAGACGTGTCGCCAAGCGATTTAGCGTTCCGGCACGATGTCGCGTAGAAACCAATTAGGAGTGTGGGTTTTCCATACCCCTAACAGGTTAACCCGCTACCATCTTAGACTGCATCATCACACTCATCAGGTGGGATTGCAGTCAAGGGCTAACTTGTAGTGGATAAAAAAAAAAAAAGACATATCTACCAGTGTCTACTTTTAAAATAAAATTAATGTTTCTCTTTAAACCTAAATTTTATTAAAGGCGATATAAACTTAACACAGTAAAAATTACTTGCAGTGTAAACGTGTTTTATGATGCTTTAAAAAAAAATAAGTTCTTGACAATAGGCGAATGACCTTCGCATACTATATTGGTTTAACACAGACTGGACTGATATTGAAGCATTGAAATTTGAGTTTTATTTCATGTGGCGTAGAGGGTTGTTTTGAATGCAGCTACGATTGCGGCGAGTGGGCAGTCACTGAACGCACAATAATCAAATGTCACCGATTTCCGAACTCTTAACTGTCACTTGAATAACTATTTTTGAACATTGCAAAATCTAATTACGTTTACCTATATCGAAAATCGATAACTTTTTTTTTAAATTTGTTTTACGGCCCTGGATTCACATCCTTTATGGCCTATTACCATTCAATCCAACATCCCAACCCTCTCGTAGTTGCGGCTTCTTTTTAAGACTTAAGACTTAAGCGCTCTTCTCCGAAAGCCTCTCGTCTAAGCCGAGGTTCAGCGACACGGGAGGCGCCCTTAGGCACACGTTCCCTTAGTTTCTTCGAGCCCTAGGATTCAAAATTTCTTCTGGCAGAGCTTCTTTCCGAAGCTTGCCAAACAGCCCGGTTACGCTGTGGCAACCAATAGGGTTAGCACAGCTAATAGACAGTCCGAAAAAAAAAACAAATGTCACCGATTTTCGAACTTTTAACTGCCACTTGAATAACTATTTTCGAACATTGCAAAATCTAACGCTATACGTTTACCTATATCGAAAAGCAAACAACTTTTTTTTTAAATTTGTTTTACGGCCCTGGATTCAAATCCTCTATGGCCTTTTACCTCAAATAACCTTCTAGATTTCATCTAACTAAAGTATCGCTATAAGGTAAGATGGTAGCAATATTGCTAAATTATAAAATGGCTTCTTAAGTTTGTCTTCCGGTGGCAGAGTCACTACGTCATCATCATCATCATCATGATCAACCCATCGTCGGCTCACTACAGAGCACGGGTCTCCTCTCAATATGAGAAGGGTTCGGCCATAGTCCACCACGCTGGCCGTGTGCGGATTGGCAGACTTCACACGCCTTTGAGAACATTACGGAGAACTCTCAGGCGTGCAGGTTTCCTCACGATGTTTTCCTTCACCGTTGAAGCAAGTGATATTTTAAATTTTTAAAAACGCACATAACTCCGAAAAGTTATAGGTGCGTGCCCGGATTCGAACCACCGACCTCTTATTAGGAGGCTGACGCCCTAACCACTAGGCTATCACAGCTTCTACAGTCACTACGTACAGATAAGTAAGTAGTTATACTTACTTGAAACAATTGAATACTGTATTCGAAATTTGAATTTGCCCTGTTTTAAAGCTAACTAGTTTATGTAACTCAGATTACGTAGATGAAGCTATAAAACAATAAGGTATGGGAAAGCGAGAAGCGTTTATATGGATTGTTTACGAAAATTGAGACAAAAGATATGCTTTGTGATATGCGTGATGGTTAATCTATGTTATTATAAAAAATAATGAATAGACGCAGGCGTTATTTTGCGGAAGTCCATGATAAACAATAAACAGCAAGTATAATTTGCTATATTCCGCCGACAACCGGGAGATTAGTATAATATAACACCACACAAAATCTTCCACTAGAACCTCTACGCACGTTTCGACCCGACACCGGATCATCCTCAGGAGATAGGACTTCACAAGCGAGAAAAGTAAAGTCGCTTGCGACACGCCTTTGTCGGTAGGGTGGTAACTAGCCCCGGCCGAAGCCTCTTACCAGAAAACACTCGAGCCGGGAGTCGAACCCAGGACCTCCAACTTTATAAGGCGACAGCACACCCACTGCGCCACTGTCGTCAAAGGAGGGAGGAGGGTCTACCAATGCGCTCTAACCAGCGTGGCCACTACGACCATTTTCATTATGAGTTTAGACCGATACTGGGTTAGTCATAATGATTATATGAAGTCCACGATAGCAAAAATGTTAATTGTAAATCCAAAACCAGATTAAAACAAACGCCTTAACAAATAAATAACCAGCAAAACACGATAAGTCATCAATAATTTAATTATTTATTAATCACATACATTTACAAACAGCCAACTAAAATAAAAAAATTAATCAAAAAATATAAAACCTACTTACTTATAGAACAAAATCGATTTTCCTAAGAATACCTTTTTATACAACAGTTTTAATATTTTTTTAACTCGAACCACTAGCTGCATTTAAAATAAACGCCTTAACAAATAAATAACCAGCAAAACACGATAAGTCATCAATAATTTAATTATTTATTATTCAAATATATTTACAAACAGCCAATTAAAATAAAAAATAAATCAAAAAATATAAAACCTTTTTACTTATAGAACAAAATCGATTTTCCTATAATACCTTTTTATACAACAGTTTTGATATTTTTTTAACTCGAACCACTAGCTGCATTTAAAATTCCAAAAAAAAAAAAAACAGATTAAAACAAACGCCTTAACAAATAAATAACCAGCAAAACACAATAAGGGTAAGAATTATCCCCACGAATATAATACACAAAATGGTCAAAAACTACCAAATCTTGCCCAATAGAGGCCGGCGAGACAGAACCTCACACCGCGCGGGTGTTTTATCTACGCCGTTATCATTCTTCGGTGGAATAAAATTGGCAATACAAAAGCGGGGGGCCAACTTACCCCCTGACAAAGGCCGGGCAAATAAGCCATTAAAAGCGTTGCGACGGTACTGAGCTATAAAATCTCTGCTTCTTGCCCCCTACACCCCTGTGGGGGTGCAACCCGCCCCCTGCCTTCGGTTCGCGATAAACTGCTTTTATGCCGTTCGTACTATAATTAAAATGGCTTGACGTTTTCTAGCGAGCACTATAAAATACCTAAGACGGGCGTTCGAAATTCAATTCTCCAATTTAAATTTGCCCGAACCGTATCACGTGTCTCCTGAGACGAACATCAATAATTAAATTATTTACTAATCATATACATTTACAAACAGCCAACTAAAATAAAATATAAAAACAAATAATATAAAACCTAACTACTTATAGAACATAATCGATTTTTTTAAGAATACAACAGTTTAATATTTTTTAACTCGATCACTAGTAGATATCATTTAAAATTCGAATTTAGAAGCATTTATCTGTCATTTTTATTGCCCGAACAGTATCTCGTGTCTCCTGAGCATAGAATCACCAGCTGCATTCTAAATTCGAATCTAGAAGCAATGTACTGTAATTTTTATGTCAAATATATTTATTCCTTGGTTTTTGATTGTTTAGTGACAATATTATATTTGTATTAAATAAATTGAGTAATCCTTACTATAATATTTTAAATGTGAATGTAGGGATGTTTGTTCGTCATGAAACTTTGTACACATTCTTGGAGGTATTAGAAGTAACATAGGCCACTAAATATTTAAAAAAAAAATACAAAAGATAAAAAAGGGGTTTGTTAAACAAAAAATCTTTGATACTTATTTAATGGCTTCAATGCGAGAGAAGCCGTGGGTAAAAGATAGTATTATATTCTCAAAGATATTCGTGAGACTTCTTTCACAAAGGCAGCCTACTTTTCTCGCCTATTAACAATTATCCTTATATTTTAAATATATACATTTAAATAAATGAAAAACTTCGACTGTAGTCTAGTAAACATATACCTACTTATTAACTTTAAAATCGAATTAATAAAACCTACGTAGTTGCAAACTTTTTTGATAAAAAAAATATTTAAATATAGAAGTAGGTAACCAACCGATAGTTCGAAATTCAAATGGAAACCGGTTTTAATATTGGACACTGGCCAGTTTTAAACTTGAATAACCACGTGTTAGACGGCAAGGGTTGGAACTAGATTCCTTTTGATTCGATTTTATTTAAAAACTGGATTTTATTGAAACTGGATTTCCAACGTGAGCTTACCCGATTAACTGGATTTTAAATTGAACACGTGGTTTAAAAAAAACGAAAAAGAGTTTGGGGTTGGACATAGTACCTACAATGGAAGTCAGATGGTTTTAGCAGTTGATAGATTTCAATAAAAGAAGTCGAGATATCTTTGTATAAGCGAATGTCCATCATAAAATGGCATGTTATATGCATCGGTGGTATTTAATTTTAATTTTTATATATTCCATCTCTCACGCCCGTGTGCAAAATATATACATATAAAAACCAACAGAGATATAATAAACTTAAATAAATAACAATAAATAAACCTACATATACATTATATAGATACATATTTGCACCGGGCGGAGGATTACGCCCCGGCCGGGGGTCAGGGCGACAGGTTGAGAAACCGGCGGACTATCCTAGCCGAGTCCAGCAAGACCGCTTTTTGCATCCTGGCTGCGAACGAACTGCCACGGAACCCCAGTCGCCTCAGATGGTGAGCGAGGCTGACTGGGATCAACCCATTCGCAGATATTACGATTGGGATGGTTTCAGCAGACTGCACATGCCACATGTCGAAAACCTCGTGGGCCAGATCGAGATACTTGCGTTTTTTCTCCGTCTCAGCTCTCACGAGGTTTTCGTCATATGGAATGGTGATGTCCACCAAAAACAATAAAAACGGTCCACCACCACGATATCAGGTTTTAATTTTTATTATTATTTTCTTTTTATTTGCGTTCTAATGGCGACCAGTATCTAGACCAGCCGGCGCATCACTCCAATATCATAAATGTGAAAATACCTCACGAATTAAAATAACGTCATAGAACAAAACAATTTAAAATGTGAATTTAAATTTAGAGTGGAATAAAAAAAACATAGATTGTCTTTGGTCATAGGTACTACAACATACCCACAGAGTATACAAACGTTGTATTTTATTGTTAAACTGGTTCACGTTAATTAAAGTGATGATCAAAGAAGAACGTGGAGCGAGCTATTGTACCGACTTCCTGTTACGACCGGCGGGGAAAATGGACGCCCTGCCATCCCAGAAACTTGAATATTATTTCACTTATTAGTTTCACTTTATGTTATTTTTGTGTAGGCTATTTTTGCTTATATTATTTTATATAAATTTGTATCTTTGAGATGTTTCTCAAATACAACAGTTTTTAAAATCAAAATCAAATCTCATCTAAAAACTTATCAACATCAGCTTGATGCTGTGTCAAAGATGAAGACTGCAGGGCATAACCCATGCTGATATCACGGAGTGACGGGAAAAGCGCTCCTCCTTTAGTGTGTGAGGGTGTGTATGCCTGTGTGCATGTTTGGTTGTTTTTTTTTTATTGTTTTTGGCTAAATATATATTTTTCCATCGTTTACGAATTTGTAAGTTGCAAAATTTGTTGGCTTTACCAAAAAGATAGTTAGTTTTCTTACTTTTTTGTTGTAAAGTTGGATTCAAAGCCTTTCCTTTTTATGTAAACAAACGTAAATTTAAAGTAGGTATATTTTATGTTTATACAAAAATATGTGATATATTTTATTAGGTGCTACTAAATAAATATAAAAATAAAAATGTCCTGAGTTACTGTCTGAATCATACTGATTCTTTAATATTGGTGATTTCAAAAATTTACAACCTAAAGTAGAAACTTTACACACACTCACATATATGTTTTGCATGTTGGTACAGAAAAAAACAATATGTGAGATTATTCACCATAAATCGCCCTCAATGCCATTTAATATACAAACACTTTCTACATTCGTATACATTAATATTAATACAGCTATATTAGCTTTTATCTATTGAATATTAATAAGGATATCTAGCAATAGTATAATGGAGAAGCTTTATTGTGAATTATCACGATATTTCCACCTTACCTTATTTATTAAAAAGCGACATTCCCAAGTTTTAATCATGATCAACCCATTACCGGCACACTGCAGAGCACGGGTCTCCTCTCAATATGAGAAGGGTTTGGCCATAGTCCACCACGCCGGCCATGTGCAGATTGGCAGACTTCACACGACTTTGAGAACATTATGGAGAACTCTCAGGCGTACAGGTTTCCTCGCGATGATTTCCTTCACCGTTGAAGCAAGTGATATTTTAATTGTTTAAAAACGCACATAAGTTAGAGGTGCGTGCCCGGATTCGAGCCGCCGACCTTTGATTAGGTGGCTGACGCCCTAACCACTAGGCTATCACCGCTTCAAGTTCAAGTTTTAATCATACCTATGAAAATTTAAATGTCGTAGGTGAATAAAATACCACTTACGCCCCTATCCAGCCGCCCTCTACAAGCGAACGCCATCTTGAAGGAAAACACAAAGATGCTGAATGGAGAAAATTTTCTTGTGTAATTTTCACGCTCACCCCCTCCTTTCCGTGCCTTTGGGTAATTTGCGAGAACCAGAGCGAGCTGAACTGTACGGCACGTGCATTTGCTAATATATTGTTAGATTGAAATGTTTCGACTTAAAATGGTTTCAGCGTTTAGTTTAAAATTACGGTGTTTCGTATTATAGGAAAGTACGTCAAGAACTTTAATTTCAATATAACGCTCAAATAACCTACCATCACGTTTGTAATTAGATAAAACATTATTTGTCGATAACAAGTTAATTTTATTGAAATTAATTTATTGCTAAAAAGTGATGTAGTTTTTCTAAAACTTTCCTATCATAGACAGCTGTTTTTTTTGCCTTTTGCGGTGACAGAAGGCTTTGGATCTACGGCCGTGGGGGTCGAACTCTTTTTTTAAGAATTTTCTAATAGGGTATCAAGTTTACAAGGAACAGTATATTAGCCTAAGAATTAGTTTGGAAGCGTCAGCTTCCTAATCAGAGGTCGGGGGTTCGAATCCGGGCATGGACCTATTTATTACTTTTCGGAGTTATGTGCGTTTTTAAGCAATTAAAATATCACTTGCTTCAACGGTGAAGGAAAACATCGTGAGGAAACCTGCACGCCTGAAAGTTCTCCATAATGTTCCCAAAGGCGTGTGCAGTCTGCCAATCCGCACATGGCCAGCGTGGTGGACTATGGCCAAACCATTCTCATATTGAGAGGAGACCCGTGCTCTGTAGTGAGCCGAGAATGGGTTGATCATGATGCTCCAAGTATCTTACAGTACTAGTTATGGAGGTAATTGGCAAATGTATTGACGACGTTTTAGAGTTAATGTAGTTTTACTTTGACAACATTGTTTTTTTTTTGTTTATTTATTTGAATTTAACGTATTAAATTTTATAAATGTAAATCATCAAATCGCATATTACTTTTTATTTGTAACCATGTCAATTATGTAACTATATTTGAACTGTAAATCTACTAAACTTGTACTAAATATATCAAAACCAATTTTTTAATCAAAAAATAAGTTACTGATAAATTTTATTACAACAATTTCAATAAGTAGATTGACGATAATAAATTATCAAATTATATATATATTATTAATATACAACATTAAGTATTCTACGTAAATATGTAAATAATTGATATTATGTACCTGGGTATATAATATCATAGTTTTTCAATAAAGATTGTTACTGAAAAACGTAGAAGTCTTTGTTTCATTTTATTACTATCTTCTGCCCGCGACTTCGTCTGCATATTTTTAATCTTCCCACGGGAACTATTTGAGAGATCGGTATAGAAAATGCATGTCTTTTTCCATAGCAAAGGTGAGATGCATACCAAATTTCAAAGCTGTCTGCCCGCGGCTTAGCTCGTAAACAATTTTCAATTTTCCATGGGGAACTACTTAATGAATCGGGATAAATAGTATGTTCTTTTCTATGTCAAAGGCTACATGCATGCCAAATTTCATCCAAATCTGTTCAACCGTTTTTGCGTGATTGAGTAACAAACATCCACACTTTCACATTAATAATATGAATAGGATATAGGATTAATGTTCATTTATTAAAGAAAGCTTTGCGATGCGTAATTTATAAATCAAAATAAGACGTAAGGCGCCCTCTTGAATTCCTGTAACCTGTAAGCTTGTAAGATTTCATTTTCATGTCATAACTTCCTCGTTTTTTTCAGACTGACTATTAGCTGTGCTAACTCTATTGGTTGCGACAGTGTAACCGGGCTGTTTAGCAAGCTTCGGAAAGAAGATCTGCCAGAAGAAATTTTGAGCCCTAGAGCTCGAAGAAACTAAGGGAACGTCTGCCTAAGAGTGCCTTCTATGAGGCCGAATCTCGGCTTAGGCGACGTTTGGGATAACGGGCCGTGGATGGAGCCCACCTCCGGATGACGCAAGATAGCGGGGACATGTAATAACTTCAAGTTTATAAGCAAATTCATGCTTCCTACATGAGCCATGATTGCATATTTAAGCACAGCGAATAAGAAAATTCAGTTATTAACATTTAATATTTATAATTCACTTTATATGGAATACAAAATAGGTAGGTACAGTGTAACAGCCGCGGGCGGGAGTCCTACAAGAAAATTAGTTATTAAAATTTCACTGACGCTCCGAAATTTATCTCGAACGTGGTATAGTTGGACCGGAACATCTTGGCGGTGCGTTATGTAATTTATTGCTTTGTCTTTTATTTATTTACTATCTGTATATATATGACGGCAATCAGAGAGCAGCGCCATTTAGTTTTGGAATCATGCAACACTAAGTGGCGTATAAAAGACTCACCGGCGCGGGACGGCGCATTGCATTCGGTCAGTTCAGTAGTCGAGGCGCAGTAGTGCATAGTCGTACTTGGTGGAGCGTATAGTCTGCTCCTTATAAATTACCATACTTTGGGAAAATGCTGTGCTGCTGTGGAATAATCTGCCTTTGCATAGCACGGGTCTCCTCTCAATATGGAAAGGGTTTGACCATAGTCCACCAATCTGGCAATGTGTCTGGGGGGGCTTCGGCCGTGGCTAGTTACCACCCTATCGACAAATACGTGTCGCCAAGCGACTTAGCGTTCCGGCGCGATGTCGTGTAGAAACCAATTAGAAGTATGGGTTTACCGCCTGGTTAGCCCGCTACCATCTTCGTCCGCATCATCACTTACCATCAACTGAGATGCCGACAAAAGCTGACTTATAAAAAAAAAGTTACCAAAAAGTACCTAGTTCTTTTGATACGTAATGATTGACTTTAAATCCCCAGTTATACAGATATTTGCAACAATTTTCTACCCACTTATATAAGATGATTTAATAATTTAACAGAAAGATAGTTCTTGGGAACCAAAACTTGTTTTTTGCTTAATTGTCCAACGTGAACGGACGTCTTGTGATAGAACGAGTTTGACCCTGACAATGACAATGGGCGACAAGACATCACCGGACAGCGGTCAGCGTGGGAAAGGGGTGGCGAAGGGTTCCTACGTAGATAAGTAAATCTTTTCAAAAGGTAAATTACTGTTCGCTCTGTATTTTTTACTATCGTATGCACGGTTATTATTTGACAATACAAGTAGTAAGTGAAGTTAAAAATAAAATTAACATGTTTATTTTCTATAAATCTTCTATAATATATTAAAACCGTAACAGGACGAATTCTGTACATTATTTAATGTACAGAATAATAATACAATATACAATTAAAATCTTCTAATATATTTATATTAGAAAATTTTAATTGGAGGATGCTTTACTATCGATACTGAGCCAAAACATTTTTATTTTATTTTTCTGTCTGTCTGTCTGTCTGTCTGTCTGTCTGTATCTTAGCCGCGCATCACGACACACGCATCGCGCAAACTAGTGAATGGATTCGGATGAATTCTGGTATAGGAGTAGCTGATACTCCCATGCAACATGTTGGATTGTTTTAATCCAACATATTGGATAATCAGAGGTCGGGGGTTCGATCCCGGGCACGCACCTATAACTTTTCGGAGTTATGTGCGTTTTTTAGTAATTAATGGCCGAGGGTACTTACTAAATATCAGGTGACCCGTTTGCTGATTTGTACCGAATGTATTTGCTCGCGATGTAATCTGTGATAGCCTAGTGGTTAGGACGTCCGGCACCTAATCAGAGGTCGAGGATTCGATCCCGAGCACCTCCACCTAACGCACCTCTAACTTTTCGGAGTTATGTGCGTTAAACAATCAAAATATCACTTGCTTCAACGAAGGAAAACATCGTTAGGAAACCTGCACGCGTGAGAGTTGTCCATAATTTTCTCAAAGGCGTGTGAAGTCTGCCAATCCGCACATGGCACACGTGGTGGACTATGGACAAACCCTTCTCATATTGAGAGGAGGCTTGTGCTCTGTAGTGAGCCTGTAATGGGTTGGTCATGATGATAGAACGAAGATGATGGAATGACGCTTAATGGGAAGGCTTTTCGATTGTTGACCGGCAAATTTGAATTTAAAGAAGATAGCACGGGATAATGATATTAAAGAATGAAACGTCAACCGGTTTTTACGGTTCGCATAGAAATAACACGTATCCCACTTCTTTATTTTTCTCTTTTTTAGTATATGCAATATATATATTCAAATAAAGTGTGTAAATAATAAAAAATCTACTATGGCCAAACCCTTCTCATATTGAGAGGAGGCCCGTGCTCTGTAGTGAGCCGGCAATGGGTTGATCATGATGATGATGAAAATATATTCCCCAAGTATCAATTTCGGCAAACGCAGTATTTAGCGAAGACGCCGTTAAAGTTTTCCGTGCTACTTTCGCGGCTCTGCAGAAAGTTGGGCTGGGCTCATTACGGCACGCCGCGCGGGCTGCACACTGAGGCGATTAAACGCTTCCCTGTACCGACTGTGGCATACGCGAGCGTTTTATTTACTTACCAACCTACCTTTTTTTATATACCTAGTCGCCGCTCTTTTCAAGTCTTCCCGCCATCCCCATTCTTTCTTCATTTTTCACATTACGGTCGAAAACCGAAGTCTCTTCTTTGAAGTCAGCACTGGTGTGTTTTGTTTGATTGAGAGTATATACGCGTAATATAAATATTAAATTTATTAAACTTTAGACAATTATAATTAACAACTAATACAATGTAACTGTATTATAAACACTTAAAAACTTAAAATAAACCTTAAATTGAATCTAAAACTAAAAATTTAAAAAAAATCTATACAATATAATAACTAAAAATATATTATTAAAAGGAGTCCCTTTAGGCAAGGTTCCGAAGATACTGGCAGTGTTTACCCTTTGGATTGCAAGACTAATTAGTTGTCCGAGGTAGCTGGCAGCTCTTCGGTCTCCTGTGATAGTAAATTATGTTGACCATAATATAATCTCTAACACTAGTAAGAAATAACATAAACAAATAATTTCTACAATATATACATACTAATATAAAAATTTGGAAGTAGTAAATATTAATTAAATTGACGGATAATACTTCTTGACGCCGGTTTTATAAACTACTAATAAGATACTTTATTAAATTTACAATGTGATATCCCAAAATGATTTTTATCACTGAGCTTATTCTAATCATTGTGACGTTACACCTAGGAAAATAATAGTGTCGATAAACCACACTTATCGACACTATTATTTTCTTATTGGAATCAAGCATAATCGTGGAGGGTCTGCATCAGCGGATGCCGCTGACTGGGTTGTGGTCGAGTGCGCAAGGGTTCCCGTGACCTAATCAACAGGCGACGCGAAGGAGCATCGCTGGGTTCTACTGGGTATTCTGGTCGCCAGTCTGGCCGCCGGGGAGTCCCACATACCCCGTAGAAGCAGCGCATTCTTGTCTTCGTCGCTTCTGGAGATAAACGCATTTCCCAGCGTTAAAAAAATGGAATCAAGCATAATACTTAAGCATGTGATATTCTCACTTGTCAGACAATCTATTTTGATTTTAGTGGGTTGATACTCTGGTCGCCAGTCTGGCCGCCGGAGAGTCTCGCTTATTTATTTATTTCATTGCATTTTGTGTACACATACCCAGTTTGGGTGTTGCAACTTGGTCTAGAGTCGACCGTAGTAGAGAGACCGATTTTATTTATTTTTACTTGCATCGTTTAAGAAATCGTTTACTGTGTAATAACACTTCTCCAATAAAAAATTCTTTAATACTATGTAAAATTCATTATCTTTTTCTAAGTTTCGAATGCAGTTGAATGTTTCGAATCTCGCTTACTTTGTCGGAATCTTGCCTGCATCGCTTCCAGAGGTAAACGCATTTCCCAGCGTTCAAAACAATATATTGGGGTCAAGCATAACGCTCACTTGTCAGACAATCTTTTAAGTGCAGTGTTTGTTTTGCCCGTTTTCCATATTGGCGTTTTATCGGCGCGGTGTAGTGTTTCCTTTTAATCTCCCGCCTTCAAACCCCGGGGCGTTTATATAATATCTAGGAGATAAGTTCCAGAGTTATGTTCGTATGTATTGACAGCACTTATATTTATTACAGGCTTTTGTTATCTCCGATATACCTACTCGGATAGTTCGCGTATCGAGTTGCGTGTCGGCTATTTATAACTTTGGATGGGAATTTATTGGCGGAATTTCAGTTTCTTTTTCATACAACACAAGTGAACCCTTGATTGCAATCTCGCCTCGTAAGTGATGCAGTCCAAGATGGTAGCGGTCTAACCTGTTATCATCATGATCAACCCATTACCAGCTACTACAGAGCACGGTCTCCTCTCAATATGAGAAGGGTTTGGCCATCACGCTGGCTATTTGGGGTTTGGCAGACTTCACACGCCGTTGAGAACATTATGGAGAACTCTCAGGCGTGCAAGTTTCCTCATGATGTTTTCCTTCACCGTTGAAGCAAGTGATATTTTAATTTTTATTTAAACTTACATAGTAGTGAGTTTATGGTGATTGGTATGTCCAACTCCAGTATCCAGTCTATATATGTGCAAAACTTTATTAAGATTTTGTAACATATGAGCCAAAAAAAGCAGTAAATTCTTAGTCACTGTATAGATTTTTTCATTCAGTCATAACTAGTCTGAAAGCAAAAATCTAAAATAAAAACAAATCAAATCAAAAATAGCTTTATTCATACAGACCTATTACAGACATCTATGAATCGTTCATATACATCACATTTTTCATTATTTCTATTCGTGAAGTGATGGTGATAATTACATTCGTAAACTTAAAACTAAAGCTATGAGGGTTCCTAACGTGCCCTGGTCCAAAAATAAGCCTACAACAAAACTTCTTACTTGTTATATCGGCAAGTTTTCGACTGTTTTTTTTTTATATAAGCTACCAAATATGGCTACATTAATTCTCTTACGGACGACATCAAACGAGTCGCAGCGAGCCGCTGCATACAAGCGGCCCAAGACCGTGGCCGTTGGAACTCCCTACAAAAGATCTATGTCCAACTGTAGACGTCTATCGGTTGAAATGATGATGATGATGAATTCTCTTAACAGCAATGAATATGTGGCATCATATTCATCGGTTCGAGACATAAAAACATCTTCACATAACTTCATCTTGGGATATTAAGCGTTTACTTACTAATTACTTTTCCTGTCGTAAAGATCCATCTTTCTTCACCCCCCCGGATCCCTCAAGCTCGCCGATATCTCAGCCGGTGCGCGTGTAACCGACGTGACACTAAGAACGTGGGGGTTTTTTGCTTTGCAGGCCTCCTTCGTCGTTAATTACGCGCGTAACCTTCTTCGTATACAGCTTGATTCACCGTTTATCTCCATTACCAGTATAGTTTTTTTTTTTATATATATATATAAATATAAAAGCCATTTATTCAACTACCAAGTCAATATAATAAGTATGCCATAGTTATAAGTTTTTCTTAACAATTATCAGTCCAATTTTTTGATTACTCTCTGATGTAGACCTTTTTTATTTATGTAGACTATCTTTTTATATATATACTAGCTGGTGCCCGCGATTTCAGCTGCGCAGGATTATTATTTCAAGTAGCTTATATTAGCGTGACGTAAAGAATTCAATTTATACCTATTATGCAGTAATGGACAGTGTTTCTTGGTTTTTAAAGGAGACCACAGAACTGGAGGAGATGTCGCAGATGTCGCATTTCTGTCCATCTAAATAAGTTAACTACTTGACGCTGTGATAGCCTAGTGGTTCTTCAGCCTCCTAATCAGAGATTAACCTCTTACTTTTCGGAGTTATGGACGGCAACGGTGAAGAAAAACATCGTGAGGAAACCTACACGCCTGAGAGTTCTCCATTATGTTCTCAAAGGCGTGTGAAGTCTGCCAATCCGCATTCAGCGTGGTGGACTATGGCCAAACCCTTCTCATATTGAGAGGAGACCCGTGCTCTGTAGTGAGCCGAGAAAGTGTTGATCATGATGAATATTGCCAACATTCTCCGAACAATTTTTTTTAACTAGTTTTTAAAGTAGTGCTATGACAGCACTACTAGCATTGATTTACCACAAGCTGTAGATCGATCATTAACGCTCAAAACATAGGACGGAAAAGTAGTGCACAAATAGCGTTGCGTGCACTACTTTCCCCTTGTGTGTGTCAAGGCTAGACGAAAGTCACCGATTCTAACAATCGAGCCGTGTAATTCAAATGAATTACAAAGCACTACGCGCCGCTATAGATAATATAACGGCCAGATGTCTAGTGTATTAGACGGGTTGTAATACATCGATATACCAATATGTAGGAATGTATAGTTAGTTGGTGACGAATTCTCGCCTTGTTTTTGTATGACGCGCTCTATCTACGGCTAGTGGTAAATCAATGACTACTAGATTCAAACAGTAGTTGTACCTACTTTATTCGTAGGTACTTCTTTAAATAACGTAAGACGCGCTTCGCTGCGAGGCGGCGCCGGGGAAACTTCGAGATAAAGTTATGATTGCAGACAGAACTGCATGTATATTTAGTTAGATCGTAATTAAACTTTGTATGTCTGTTGGCAGTATATTTACGGTGCGGGGATTTGTTTTTTTAATGCAATCAAGAATCTGATGACGTCATTTTCAAGCATTAAATTTATCTACTTTTTTTATAGCATGACAAGTTAGCCCTTGACGGCTATCTGACCTGGTGGTAAGTGATGATGCAGTCTAGGATGGTAGCAGGCTATCCGGTTAGGTTATGGTAAACACATACTCCTAATTGGTTTCTAAGCGACATCGTGCCGGAACTGTAAATCGCTTGGCGATACTCCTTTGGCGACCAGACTCGAGCCGGGAATCGAACACAGAAGCTCCAACTTTATAATGTGACAGCACACCCACTGAGCCATGGTGGCCGTCAAACTATACTTCATCGTAAAAACTTACTTCTCCTTCTTTTTCTTGCCCTTATCCCTCACTATGTGTGGTCGGCACAACACATGGCATTGACATATTCCACGATACATTTGCGGTGTTTAGAAAGAAACTCATCGATCATCTATGGCATGATCGGTGAGTCTCCCATCTGAAGGGATATGTAGATTGTTCTTTTAATTTCTTTTAGTTTGTAATCTGTCTTAAGTTCTGTGTTTTCTTGTGACCGTTTTCATATAATTTTTAATGCCAATGTCGTGTACACTTGTAACTGATATGCATACTAGTGAATGTGATGTTTTTGTTTGCAACAATGTATATTTTTTTCTATGTGTATTGTAAGTGTATCAATAATAAATAAATAAATAAACACGTCTTCTTCTTCCACTCACTTCTATCAGCCGTCACTTCACTACTCACAGCTTTTGCTCGCATATCCTCTTTTACACAACCCATCCATCTCTTCTTCGACCTTAGTTGTTATAAATACATATATTTTGTATATATTTTGGCGAACTCGTGGCGCAGTGTTTAAGTTGTCGCCTTATAAAGTTGGTGGTCCTGGGTTCGATTCCCAGCTCGATGTTGCAAGCCGGTTTAGGCGTTCCAGCAGAATGTTGCTTAGAAACCAATTAGGTGTTTTGATTTACCCCTAACAGGTTAGCACACTACCATCTTAGTCTGCAGCATCACTTGTCACCAGGTTAGATAGACGTCAACGCCTAACATGGCCAAAAAACATTATATATGTCGGCGCGAAGGAGTTATTAACTTCATTCAGCGGCGCCAAGAACCTCAAGAATTCAATAATTACCCACATTTTAAGTCTTGATGATTTTGCTAACACAATTTAGACAGTGGCAATCAATTTTCTACAAGCATGCTTTGCTATCAATACGGGCGGTCGATGCCTTTCGAGGCATTCTCGCTCGAGACGTCGGACTGTTCGGACCTCTTAGTTATTGTCGCAATAAAAGTGTAAACCCGCAAGTTATGGTTTTAATAACTATGAGCGAAAGTAAACAAAATCGTGACATCAGCAATGCTGACGTCACCCTTACAAAAAACAACTCGGACGCCCTTGAATCGACATATATATAATCCTACACACATATAGCTTTATTTATTCATCTTATTTATTTATATAAAAAGCATAATTTATCCTCAACAATAAACGTTGCGTTCGTTACGGCGATTATATATAACCATATATAAAGATGGCATGGAAAATGGAAAATTGAAATTATCATTTTTTTTCAGGATGAAAGCTTCTACAGTCTTATATGAAATGTAAAAAAGTCATAGTAATCGGTTGTTTACATGAGGCGTGAAAGCGTTACAAGCAAACTAACATACATACCTATTCATTAAAATCTGTTGTCTAAGTACGATTAAGGCAATGGGTGGTACGAATTAGGCAACGAGGCGCCTTAATCGTACCGGGAGTATATTTTTGAAAAACGTTAAAATACCTATTTTGATAAAAGATTTTCAAATTCATATGGTTGTTATTGAAAAGGCAACTAAATAAAGATTCAGTAAATGAAGAAGAGTTTGTTTTATTTCAGTTGCACTGAATATTACAGCATTATTTCCTTAGGGGGTACGACTTAAGCAACGTTACCCTATATTCGCTATGTTAGCGAATATATGTATGTTCGTTTGCTTGTAGGTATGTACCTATATTCGCATGTATAGTGATAGTTGAAATTGTATTATTCGGAGCATCCTGTGAACGGGAAGTTCGTCAAAGAAAACGTAGGCCGGGTCGGCTTGCAATTTATCACGGAGCTCGTATATTAATGCGGGAAATGGGGCGTTTGGGTTACAACCCCGCCTCCCTACAACACATTCAGTTTTTTCCTATTTTCTTAAAAAATAATCTAAGTCTTATGACTTATATGACTTAGATTATTACAATAAATTCATTTTGCACCGAAAGCTTAAGCCAACATACAAAAAACCACACTGTAAACTTCTAGCTTAACTATATGTAGAATTTATTTATTAAACAAAAGAATTGAAGGTATCTACACACTGTTGAACATCTCTGCCAAGATAAATTTGACAAATCGAGTAGTCTTAATACAGAAGAAAACATCAATAGGTTCGAGAAACACATCTGCCCTAAGCTAGAAATTAACCAGCGTTATAGGCGAAATAATTTGTAATAAGCTGTGATAGCCCAGTGGTTAGGACGTCCGCCTCCTAATTAGAGGTCGGGGGTTCGATCCCGGGCGCACACCGCTAACTTTACGGAGTTATGTGCGTTTTTAAGCAATTAAAATTTCACTTGCTTCAACGGCGAAGGAAAACATCGTGGCGAAACCTGCATACCTCTGAGTTCTTGACAATATTCTCAAAGTCTGCCATTCTGCACATGGCCAGCGTCGTGGACTAATGCGGAATCCCTTCTCTTACTGAGAGCGTGATGATGATGAATTTGTCATAATCTGCACGGTGCAGTCTATAGAATCATGAATCTTTACTCACCACACCATACAGATCTTTCTGGATTATTTAGTAAACAAGGCAATTGAACGTGTTGAAATCAACATCTCCTGAGGATGCCCCGGTATCGGAAACGCTGAGAGCATTCTGGAAGATCTGTGATGTCGCGTATAAAGATTCAACAATTTATAAACTGTAAACTGAACCGCCAAGTTAAACCAAGATGTTGTAAAAGCCTTAATAATACTTCATCCCCACATTATCTCCTTTATCAAAACTCTTATAAGTGCGAATAATTGGAGGCAAGGGGGGTGCGATGGGGGGGTTCGTTACGGCCTTAATGCCGGCAGACATTAATCATCCTTTCATAAAGAGTGGGGGTCCGTAGATAAATAAGTGTAGTAGGTATGTGTTTTCTTAGGCTACCCTTCTTGAGATGGTGACGGATTTGAGTGGATACGACTGTATCAGATTATTTTTCAATTTTTGTTACTAAGCGCTCTTACGCACTAGCGGTCAACCGCGGGGGCGGCTAATCGCGCGGCTAGCCGCTTTTCCAGTTTAATATGCAACCGCTTATGATTGTACGCACTAAACCGCCACAAAATTTCAAACGCGGCGGTTGAATGGAGGGCCGCGGCCCGCTTCGCGGCTAGCCGCCATCTAGTGTATACGCACTGGCGGTCAGTTAGCGGCGAGCCGCCAGTGAAGTATGCACGTGTTTTGAGTTGCGCAGCCATGAGCCACTGGCCAAATTCGTTGCGTGTCTCTAGTAAAGGATGAATCCAGTATCTTTTTTTATTTTTCTTTCGTTGTTTTCGGGAGTAAAAATAAATAACACAAGCTATCTCGACGGCGTCCATTTTGCTTATGGGCCACGCGCCTTCGAGCGGTCCAACCGCTGAACGCGCTTTTATCGCGGCTGACCGCTATGGCGGCCAACCGCGAAGAAAAACGCGAAGAAACCGCATTAAGCGGTTGGACCGCTCAAACAAACCGCCTCGTGGCCAACCGCTGGTGCGTAAGCGCTCTTATGTTATTTTTTTTATACAGTACAAGTGACAAGCTGTGATAGCCTAGTGGTTAGGACGTCCGACTCCGAAAAGTTAGAGGTCGGTGAGACTTCTAACTTTTCGGAGTTATGTGCGTTTTTAAGCAATTAAAATATCACTTGCTTCAACGGTGAAGGAAAACATCGTGAGGAAACCTGCACGCCTAAGTTCTCAATAATGTTCTCAAAGGCGTGTGAAGTCTGCCAATCCGCACATGGCCAGCGTGGTGGACTATGGCCAAACCCTTCTCATATTGCGAGGAGACCCGTGCTTTGTAGTGGGCCTATAATGGGTTGATCATGACAAGTTACGGCATTCTCAAACTTTAATAATTACACATCATAAGGAAATAACAAAAAACATTTTGTAATAAATACATTCGTATATAATAATGACAAAAAAAGAAAGGAATAAAACAATTTTTTTTATACACTACAAGATAGCACTTGACGGCTATCTCACCTGATGGTAAGCGATGATGCAGTCAAGATGGTACCAGGGTAACCTGTAAGGGGTATGGTAATCTTATACTCCTAATCTGTTTCTACGCGACATCGTGCCGTTACTAAATCGCTTGGCGACACGTCTTTCTCGATAGGGTAGTAACTAGCCACATCCGAAGTCTCCCATCAGACCAGCGTACCGGCACGATGTCGCGTAGAAACCAATTAGAAGTGTGGGTTTACCATACTCCTAACAGGTTAGCTCGCTAGCATCCTAGACAGCATCATCACTTGCCACCAGGTGAGATAGCCGTCAAGGGCTAACTTGTAGTGTATAAAAAAAGGGTTTATTGTAAGCTTATCCACAAGTTGCCCCCCCATTTCTTGAGCGTGCGGAGCTCTGCCACATAATTATTCATCTTAAATTGCACGCCCGTGTACGTGTGTGTACACACACGGCCGTCAATGTGTGCGTCTCAAATTACGCCCGCTTTGTAAGAAATTTCCTCGCACGGAAAATTTATAAATTTATTAAGATTTCGCTCGCTGAGTTATGGAATTTAATTACCGCGGGTCTATGTGTGTGTGTCCTGTATTATATACTGATATTGTTGTGTGTTTTCATGTAATTTTTTTACTTAATTATCGCTAAGCGTCTGTAAATGTACAGACGATTTAAACGGCAAAAGGGTGACTGACCCATTTTTTTTTATCCACTACAAGTTAGCCCTTGAGCGCAATCTTACCTGATGGTAAGTGATGATGCAGTCTAGGATGGTAGTGGGCTAACCTGTTATATGGTAAACCCACACTTCTAATCGGTTTCTACGCGACATCGTGCCGGAACGCTAAATCGCTTGGCGACACGTCTTTGTCGGTAAGGTGGTAACTAGCCACAGCAAAAGCCTCCCACCAGTCCAGACTCGAGCCGGGAATCGAACCCAGGACCTTAAAATGCAACAGCGCACGCCCTGCGTCACGGAGGTCGTCACTCATATATCAACGCAATGCAAGCTGCCTTCTATACTATACTATACTATTAAAAGGGTGACTTGCTGATCTAAAGATGCATATATAAACTATACTATAATATACTACTATACAATCTAAATGTTGCATAATTTGTAAAACTTTAAATTAAAGATAGAGGGGTATTTGTATGGCTTAAATTATGTATTAAATAAAAACCATACGGACATACGGATCGGGGTAAAAATTGGCATTTTGGATATGCTATAATTTTAATGTAGGCGTTCGCTTAGAAAGGACATTTGAAAGCTTTGCGTGCGGCTTTTAATGCGTTTGTTTATTGTATTGAATGAAAATAACCTAAGTATAATACGTTGAATTCAATAAATTTCGTCATATAAATAAGTGGTCAATTAATGCTGGATATTTATTTATTTATTTGTTAGGGAAAACTGAAAAGGGTTATTACATTTTTACATAAGGTTTTTTTAACATTGTTAGCTAAAAAGCTAAACATTCACAAATTTGTTAAGCTTTTTACAGGTTTTCACAACGTTTAGAAATAATTTCACAGTAAGATAAGTCATGTACTTACGTTAAATTAATAATAAAAACTGCGATATAAAAGATAATTTAATTCACAAAGATAAATTAATACAAATAAATTTCCAAGTCCAACATTGGTTACCTTAACTTAATTTTTATTAAAATTAAAGTAAAATACTTAAGTTTAAAATAAATTAAAATTGTCTGTTTCAGAAGGAGTAGAAGAAGGAATTGAGAAGTTGCTGCATGAGGAAGGCTTGAAGAAAAATGCGGAAAACAAACACTTTTCTTTCAACAAATTGACAGTTCCAGTAAACAACAGTAAGCAATCGGTTTATACTATTCATGATGAGTCAAAACCTGCCAATCCACAAAAAGGCATGACCTAATGGCAATCAAGAGCTGCGAGACCAGTTGGATTACCAAACAATGAAAACCAATTCTTGGGTTGCTGTTAAACGCCTTATTTACGTCGTATTGATTAAAAATGAAATGTTTCTTTATATATTCCTACTTTAACTTCAAATTCAAATTCAAAATAATCTTTATTCAAATAGTCCTTAAAAAGGCACTTTTGACGCGTCAATAATTTACACAGTAGTTATTTCATGGTGATAACTACATTCGTAAACTTAAAACTAAAGCTATGAGGGTTCCAAACGCGCCCTTCATTTTAGTTATTATATTTATTATATATTTTTCATTTTAGTTATAAGCCACACAGTCTAGTAAGACAACGCAATGGTATGTCTTTTTTAAATATTATGTTAATACAACGTTCGCTCGTACCCCCAAAAACTTACCACCACCAACCCCCCCGGGGCGGGCGGGAGCATTTTAATTAAATCTCCACCGAAAAGGCGTCTTGGAATTTTCTTTGTTTTGCAGGTAAATTTTAGGGGTAGATACAGCCAGCCCCCTTTGAAATGTTGTACGTTGTTTTGTGAAGAGATACAAGCAAGCATCTGCTTAAATGTTTCTCTAAGGGCACGTTTAAACTGTAGACTTTCTTATATATTACCTACTAGAGCAGTCTTAAGTACGGCGTAGAAACTGGTAAAGAACTTAAACCATTTTGATAGTTGGAGGTCCTGGGTTCGATTCCCAGCTCGAGTCTGGTCTGGTGGGAGGCTTCGGCCGTGGCTAGGTACCACCATACTGACAAAGACGTGTCGCAAAGCGATTTAGCGTTCCGGCTCGATGTCGTGTAGGAACCAATTAGGAGTATGGGTTTACCCTAACAAGTTAGCCCGCTACCGTCTTAGACCGCATCATCACTTACCATCAGGTGAGATGCCGTCAAGGGCTAACTTGTGATGTAACTAGTGGGAGAAATAAACCGTAAACTCAAAATAATATTGTACATCCGTGCATCATGATCAACCTAATTCCGGCTCACTACAGAGCACGGGTCTCCTCCAATATGAGAAGGGTTTGGCCATAGTCCACCACGCTGGCCATGTGCAGATTGGCAGACTTCACACGCCTTTGAGAACATTATGGAGAACTCTCAGGCGTGCAGGTTTCCTCACTGTTTAAGCAAGTGATATTTTACTGTTATTATTTATATAAAAAGCATTATTTATCGTGAATAACAACGTTGCGTTCATTACAAGACACGGCGTTTATGGCTTAACCATAGATAAGAAAGGCATGGAAAATGAAAAATTTAAATTAATTTTTTTCAGGATGAAAGCTTCTATAGTCGTTTTCCTTCACCGTTGAAGCAAGTGATATTATAATTGTTTAAAAACGCACATAACTCCGAAAAGTTAGAGGTGCGTGCCCGGATTCGATCCGCCGACCTCTGATTAGGAGGCTGACGCCCTAACCACTAGGCTATCACAGCTTTGCAGCACAACCGTGCATTTGATGTGAAATAAAAACACTTTATAAAACATTTTATAAAATTGTGTCGCTGTTAAAAAATACAGACGCAACAAGTGGAGGTGGCGTTTAATAATGAGAATGTTGCAAAAAAACGGTGTTTCCGCCGTAAAAATAAAACAATCAGCTGATCTCCCTGGTCTGCGGTTACCCGGACGGCCGTTAAATTAACCACCGGTTAACAGTAATCACTGGCCCCGAGCTACTGGAAAAAACACACAAATGCTCATCGCGTATGGAAATGGACTGAAAGTTAATTTTATTTGAAGAGAAAAACAAGATTTTCTTATATAGTACCGTCTTAAGTAGGGCATAGAAACTGGCATAGTACCGTTTGGTAGGCTACACAAAATTAGTAACTCATTCAAAGGAAATTGTATTTTATTTTATAATAAATTACTTATTGATATCTTGGAGATGTCTATCAATAAGTTCAAAGTTTTTATAAAACGAAAGCTTATAGAAAAAATCATATTACGATATTAAGGAATATTTAACCGATAAAAAAGCTTGGGTGTGAATTTCTCTATATCAATAGGTGCTATAATTTATTATTGATTATGTGAGATTGTGATAACAAAAAACAAACCCCCGGCTAAGTTTGTTGTGTGTTTCTTCTTAGACCGGGACGCATTTGGAACCCTCATAGCTTTAGTTTTAAGTTTACGAATGTAGTTATCACCATCAAATCACTACTATGTACATTTTTGACGCGTCAAAAGTGCCTTTTAAAGGACTATTTGAATAAAATTTGAAATTTGGTATAAAACTTAAAACTATTTGCCTTAATTACCCCTGATTTTAGAATTATTTATGTTAAGTTCGGTGTCTTTTATTCAATCGGTTATACTTAGAAACATATTCTAGCCTATATCTAATAGCACTTAACTATTTTTTATTTTTTTATACTACAAGTTTGCCCTTAACGGCTGTCTCACCTTGTGGTAAGTGATGATGCAGTCTAGAATGGTAGCGGGCTAACCTGTTAGGTGTATGGTAAACCCACGCTCTTGATTGGTATATGTTTATTATCACTGCTTTGCTAATATTATGTTGATATTATGTTGATCTTAACACATCATCTTCAGAAGCTGCCATTCTACAACATTAAATTCAAAATTTCAAATTCAAATTCAAATAATCTTTATTCAAATAGTCCTTTAAAAGGCACTTTGGACGCGTCATTCAGTCATTTTACATTCGTAAACTTAAAACTAAAGCTATGAGGGTTCCAAACGCGCCCCGGTTTAAGAAGAAGCCCACAACAAAGTTATTACAGGTAAATTTTCTTTTTGTTATCACCATCTCACATGCCACTTAAAATTATATTACGAACTATCTTATTAGAGCAATATTACACACCCATGCTTGTTTATCATTTACTCCTTTACACTATAGTAGGACTTTTCTACTCATATTACACATTTCTTTTATTATTATTATTTTTTTTAAATACACTTACAATATACACACAAAAATATACATTTTAGCATACAAAAGTGTCACATTCACCTGTATGCATATCAGTTACAAGTGTATACAACATTGACTGCAAAGGTACATGAAAACGGCCACAAAAGAACAAATTAGGAAAAATTAAACACAATTACAAATTTTCTTTGAATAGTCCATCGCAACCAAAACTTACCTAACCGGCGATTCGTACAATAAATCACCGCGAGCTTTAAAAAAACGATTTCCTCGCGCCCTCCAGCTAATGAAGACTCCAGCAATGGAGGGGAGGTTTACAGGACACCTTCGTTTTTCACCCGCGGGACTTGTTTATGTTAATCTCGTATGATACTGTTTACAATGGGTTGTTTTATGGAGACAAGTTTTTGATTTTTGATGCATTTTTTTGTACACTACAAGTTGGCCCTTGCCAGCTATCTCACCTGGTGGTAAGTGATAATGCAGTCTAGGATGGGGATGGGAACCTTTTAGGGGAAGCGGTGATAGCCTAGTGGTTAGGGCGTCAGCCTCCTAATCAGACGTTGGCGGTTCGAACCCGGGCACGCACCTCTAACTTTTCAGTTATGTGCGTTTTTAAAAATTTAAAATATCACTTGCTTCAACGGTGAAGGAAAACATCGTGAGGGAACCTGCACGCCTGAGAGTTCTCCATAATGTTCTCAAAGGCGTGTGAAGTCTACCAATCCGCACATGGCCAGCGTGGTGGACTATGGCCAAACCCTTCTCATATTGAGAGGAGACCCGTGCTCTGTAGTGAGCCATTAATGGGTTGATCATGATGATGAGGGGTATCGACCCACACTCCTAATTGGTTTATACGCGCTTAGCGACACGTCTTTGTCGGTAGGGTGGTAACTAGCCACGACCGAAGCTACCCACCAGATCAAACTCGAGCCGGGAATCGAACCCAGGACATTATAATACGACAGCGCACGCACTGCGCCATGGAGGTCGTCAAAATTGTGTTTTTTTATGAGGTGTGAAAATGTCTCAGAAAATACCAAAATATCAACAATGTTATTTACAGTTATGGTATCCTAGACTGCATGATCACTTACCACTAGGTGAGATAGCCGTCAAGGGCTAACTTGTAGTGTATAAAAATAAACTTATCACTTTTGTTAGAAGCGATCTTTAATCTTAGTATGGTATAATTGGTCTTGTATTTCTGAATGGGACAGAGGATTTTTTCTACACAAACCGAACGGTTCTTGTGATATTTTTATATCACCCAAACAACCGCGGGCAAAGTCCCGGGCAGCAACTAACTAGCCAACGAGCTCTGCCTTCATTGTCTAACAGGATTATGAATACGGAAGCTATTGCGTGAAATAAGGTTAACTCACTTTAAAGCAATATATTTCTAGGTATTTCTTACTTTATCCATATATATAAAAGCGAAAGGTCACTGACGTACTTTTTTATTTATTAAACACGAGATCTCAAAAACTATTGTACGTATAAAGCTATAATTTAGCAAGTAGGTAGTTGATGGTTAAGAGATGAAGATCAACTAAGAAAGGATATTTGGAAATTCTCCCCCTAAGGGGATAAAATAGGGGTTGGAAGTTTGTATGAAAACCCTTTGTTTTTATAGTTGGAGACACAAAAATCGCATTTTTCATAGTAAGAAATAAAAAACTAGTTCATAACTTTTTTTAAGGGTGGGATATTACTTTTTAAGGGTGGTAAAATAGGGGATGATAGTTTTTGCTGTTTTTTTTAATTATTAAGTCTGTAGACTTGAAATTAGCTTGAAATTTTGAAAATAGGTTGCTTTTAGGGCATAAGTATCAGGTTGGAACTTTTTCCGAATCTACCCTGAAGGGCATAAAACAGGGGTTTAAAGTTTGTATGAAAGTCCTGTTTTTTTAATTTAGAGACACGAAAATCGGCAATTTGACATTTGCCTGTAGCTTACTTTCTGAAGCAGGGCATTGGCCGCACGGAAAACCTCAATCTCACTGGAAATCAGCAATACTACGCAGACGAAGTCGCGGGCAACAGCTAGTTACCTATATATTTGGCTGAACCACCATGCCAACCTTGACACAATTTGGCACAAAGATGACTTGCATCTTGAAAACGGATATGGGATGCTTTTGAACCCGGAAAAGCAACCCGAGAACGTTTCCGCGGGTTTCTAAAAATAATCTTACGTATGTACGGTGTAATAATAATAATAGCTAAACCCATATCAAGAATGGAGACGTATACAAAATGAAATGATTAATTGTTTGAAGAAAAATTGAAAAAAAAAATTACGATACAAAATTATTTGCGTCTAAAGATGCTTTATCAACTTACATATAAATGTAAAATACAAAATTGATATTATTGTCAATCAACATTTAACTGGGTATAATTGTTTATACCCAATTAAATGATGCCATATAAATATGTAAATAATAATTATAGCTATATAATTAAATGATCAACAGTTCAGATTATATAATGCTTTCTAAATTCCATATTACTTATATCTATATATAGATAATACCTATATGTATTATAAATTATTATATACCTATAAAACTATTCGAACTAGTACAGGTAAAGGTATATTTTCTAAAACTGTCGCAGATTCTTCAAAGGCCTGTCTAAAATTTAATAGTAATCAATTCATTTTGTTTGCGGAAGAATCTGCTGAAACAACACGTTTACAAATAATTTTGCATTCATAATTTTTTATTGTCCGACGGAAATTTTTATTCTTATATAGACTGAAGCCTTTATGAAATTCCAATTAGTTTTAAATGGAATCTTGCTACCCACAGATAGATGGCGCTGCAAAATGGTACCAGGGTCTTTTAATTAATTTTACTAATAAAAAAGACTTTTGAATAATAATTAAATACACATTTTTATAATTTATATTTAAACATATAACTTTTAATTTGGAAACGTTTACCTTTATGACTTCATCAGGTTAGTTTATACTATTCGTCAACAGATGACACAACTTCACAAAACAGTTCACCACTTCCGCCCGTGGTGGCGCACTCAATGAAAGATAAATTCATGTCCAATTTTCTGACCCAAATACAATATTCATTCTCAATTTAGACACAAAAACAAAACGGAAAAACTCACCCTCCAACCCATCTCACTTACAAGCCAATGAAGCGAGCAAATAAGCGAAAAATCCGCTTGACTGTGGAAAAAAAGAGATAAATTGAAAAAGCGGGGTAAAGGAAAAAAAGAGGCAAAAAATACGTCACTCAGTGATGTTCAGCCGCGCGACGCGTAATTGCAAAAGGTCGGGAAAAAATGGCGGCAGGAATGAAAACTTTTATACAGGATTGGTTCCGTACATTACTGATACTAATTTTACTTAACTATTGCACTATCCTTTGAAATGGTTCCTCTCACAAAAGGATGTTTGGAGCTTTAAGCGATAAGACCGCCTTTGCACATTATGTTTGTTATCTATTTTTGTTTTTATTTGTTTTATAATCTAAGTTTTGTAATGTGCAATAAAGACGTCATCTGTCTATCTCTCTATATTATAAATAAGAATTAATAAAATAAAAAGCTTTTTATTCTACTACGAAATATAATCAACAAAGAATAATTATGCCATAGTTCTTATACCGAATTAACAATTACCGATCCAATTTTACTTCTGTGTTTTAAAATATGTGTATACCATAATCAGAATATAAAACTTATACGCATACATAATATATATGGTTGCGGTCAAGTGTTCCCGTGACCCAGCCACCAGGCGACGCGAAGGAGCATCGCTGGGTTTTAGTGGGTATTCTGGTCGCCAGCCTGGCTATCGGGGAGTCCCACATACCCCGTCGGAAGCAGTGCAGTCTTGCCTGCGTCGCTTCCGGACGGAATATGTAAACGCATTTCCCAGCGGAAAAAAAATACATAATATATATTCTGTAGTGGTCTCCTACGATAAGGTTATGGTATGGTATGGTTATAGAACTCGCCTCTCTGGCGAAGGCCTCTCTTATGGCCTGGTTCCGTACATTACGATACTATAAATATAGTAATTTAACTATGTATTTTCAAATTTAAAATTTATTTGATTCTAGTACATCTTTATGCGCTTTATTGAAAATTAAAAGCGATTTTGTTTGTAACGACTTTACATAGATTTTAACGGCCAAATCGGTCAGTAACTCAGTAAGAGACGACCTCCGTGGCGCAGTGCGTGCGCTGTCGCATTATAAAGTACTGGGTTCGATTCCCGGCTCGAGTCTGGTCTGGTGGCTTCGTCCGTGGCTAGTTACCACCCTACCGACAAAGACGTATCGCCAAGCGATTTAGTGTTCCGGCACGATGTCGCGTAGAAACCAATTAGGAGTGTGGGTTTACCATACCCCTAACAGGTTAGTCCACTACCATCCTAGACTGCATCATCACTTGCCACCAGGTGAGATAGCCGTCAAAGGCTAACTTGTAGTGCATAAAACAAAAAACGTTCCATTCAACAAATAAAAATCATTCTTCAAGAGTTTTCTCACTTAGCTTGTAGATAATTGAATTGTTCGTTCTATTTTAAACTCCCCACTGAACCCTAAATAATAAAACGGGCCCACAAGGGGAAATGAAAACGGCATTGATATTGAAAACCTTTTTAAAAAAACCGGACGAGCGACAGCCGCGATCGGTCCCACATTCGATTCTGTTTGCATGACAAACACTGGCGTTTATTGTTCTTTTTTCTGCTTTGAAAAAACATGTTAAGCTTGGTAAATACTTATTTTTTGTGTGAAAATGATTTGATTGGCATTTCTCTTATTAAGTTTATTTCTGTTGTGAGTCCTCTGTGGCTTGACCAGTTTTGTACTTAAGTAATTAAAATATCACTTGTTTCAACGGTGAAGGAAAACATCGTGAGCGAGCTTAACTAAAAGAAGAACTTTTTTTATAAATCACTAATGAAGAAAGGTATATTACTGTTGATACCTCTGCCAGAGATTTTGACTTCACAAGCGCGAAAAGTAAACTTTACTTTTCGCGCTTGTGAAGTCAACATCTCCTGAGGATGATCCGGTGTCGGGTCGAAACGTGCGTAGAGGTTCTAGTGGAAGGTTTTGTGTGGTGTTATATTATACTAATCTGTCGGCGGAATATAGCAAATTATACTGTTGTTTATTGTTTGTCATGGACTTCCGCCAAGTAACGCCTGCTTCTATTCATTACCTCTGCCAAGATAAATTTGGCAAATCGAGTCTTCTTAATACAGAAGAAAACATCAAAAGGTTCAAGGAGTGTTCCTTCATGTGTATGTCCCTAAGCTAGGAATTAACCTGCGTTATAGGCGAAATAATTTGTAATAAGCTGTGATAGCAAAGTGGTTAGGACGTCTGCCTCCTAATCAGATGTCGGGGGTTCGATCCCGGGCACACACCGCTAACTTTACGGAGTTATGTGCGTTTTTAAGCAATTAAAATATCACGTCTTGCTTCAACGGTGGAAGAAAACGTGAGGAAACCTGCGTGCCTGAGAGTTCTCCATAATGTTCTCAAAGGCGTGTGAAGTCTGCCAATCCGCACATGGCCAGCGTGGTGGACTATGGCCAAACCCTTCTCATATTGAGAGGAGACCCGTGCTCTGTAGTGAGCCTGTAATGGGTTGATTATGACCTTACTGGTCTATTGATTAGGATGTTTGACGGGAAAACACAGAAAATGTAGCCATTTTTTTGAATTGGGTCAAAATGTTTTTAATGCTGTTGATGAATTCCTAGTCATTAACTGTTGTTTACCCTCGTGCTTCATGTTAAAACATCTGTGTAGATTCCAATCCCTTGTGATAATGATCATTGAAGACCGCCAACCCGTATGGGGCATGTTTCATATCCCTCTCTAATATGAGAGAGGAAAATGCCCAATAAGTTGGTTATGAGAGGATGATGATTGGTAATTTTCTTAGCTGGTTTACTTACAGTGAAGAAAGATCCCCTCTTTTTATAGATTCAAACGCTTATAAAAACATAACGGATCACTTTCTGGCGTGCAGGTTTCCTGATGACATTTTCCTTCACCGTTATAGCAAGTGATATATAATTTTGAAATAACGTGCATGCCGGGTATCGAACTTGGTTTCGAAAGGCTGCTTTCAGTCAACTCAATATAAAATGTAAAAAAAAAAAAATATTGTTTTTACTTTTTAATTATTTTATGAAATAATTAATACATTCAATTCATTTCAATTCATTCATTCATGAATACATTTGAAGATAAATAATATTCAGTTGTGTGACAAGGCAGTCTTATCTTAAAAACAATCTCTTATAGGCAACCCTTGACAGACATTTGGCAGACATTGATCTGAATGTGGAAAAGTACAACCATTAAAATAAATTTATAATAAAATAAAGAAGTTAAGAACTAGAAAACTAACTACTAATAATAAAAAATAATACAAATATATCTTATCATGCTGATAAACGTAAAAATTCAGTATCGACAATAAACATAGTAATTAAAAGTTATTAAGTAAGCGAAAATAAAATATGTGATAGTCAATAATCTCCCCATCAGTAACAGATATAAAGTTAACAGTAACTGTAATATTCCTTTAATTGTACAGGACTGTCTAGGTCTCTGAACGCGTTACAGCATTACCGAGTCGGTACGATCTATCGCGACATGTTAACTTATTTTATAAACCGAGGCCACTGAACTCGCGGTTTTTGTATACATGTCATTTCACGCACCTCCGCTACAGAATGGAGATTTTCATATAATATAGTTATTCTACTCAACAATAGATGGAGCTGTAACATACAAATATTATTCTGATCGCATATTTTTGTTTAAATCAATTAATGTATCATAAAATAAAATATAAGCTTTCTTTTTGAATTTTAAGTTTGTTTGGTGCGTATTCCTATTTTTAGGACTTGATAACAGCTTTATGAATAAGCTAACGCTACTCCGCGATAGATGGCAGCTGCGATGAATATTTCGGTGCAATCATTTTAAAACTTTACGTATCAACTAGTACCTTTTGCTTTTATATATTTTGCATATTTCTTTCTGTGTACCTTTATTTGCAATAAAGATGTCTAAATAAATAAATAACTGAAATAATAATGCAAATACGCAAATCTCTTAACCAAACTAAATTGGTAGGTCTGAAATAGTCATGTTCTATTCTACCAACCACGTAGTTTAAGACTATCACTACTGTGCCATAAATAAAAATTAATCTGGGTTCAGTGCTATTAATTTTTTTACTGTAAAATTATTTATTTTCTTTTAAGGTTGATTAATCAGACGTACTACTGGAAACAAGCGGCACAAGACCGTGAACTTCAGATTCAGTAGTTGACATCTATCAGCAAAATGGTGACGATTATAAACTATGTAAAAATTTATTTATTTTACACAACCTTACTGCCATAAATAAATAAAATTGCGTTTATTCAGACTTAATAAAAAATACAAGTCTCTACCAGGGTTTTCCTGAAAACCCAAAAAAAAACAATAATAATATCTATATACACATATGTTTTCCTTCGATTCCCGGAGCCCAAGTACAGACTTAAACATCTAAAACTTATGTGTGTAGAAATTGCCTGAACAGGGCGCTGCCTCAGATTGATGCTGTGTCAACCTTGACTTGTGAAAACAAACTCTCCCTCTCCAATCGTTCCTTCATTACTGAAGATCGTGGTCCTGGTCTCCGTGCAACCTCGTTTCCATTGGCTTCTATCGAAGGCTAGTCGAATTTGAGTCCCTCAAACAATTAAAACATTTAAACACAAATTTTAAACAGACACACAACTTTAAAAGTGCTGGTACTAAGTACGTACTGAAAATGAATTAGGATTAGATTTAAAAAACTCCATCTTCCAAACCACCGGGACGTCACTAATGCTGCCAAAATGAACCGTCCCGACTGCCATATTAATACACCTGCGTTTTATATTTAAAAAAAAAAATACATTTCCCGGGACCGCCCGCCTGGAAAATGGAATGTCCGAAAAATAATTAGGAGCCGGGCGAGACGATACTTTCACATTAATATTAAAAACTTTAATGAAAAAAATATTTAAAGGATCCCCCGGATTTTATCCTTTTTTCCATTACGACTTGCTACGGGACGTGTGGAGCCGCCGTGTTGTTTTTTTTTCCTATTTTTTTTTTTATATCATTACGTTGTCAGTAAGTTTTAGTAGTTAGTTCAAATAGTTAAGTCTAATAAAACGTGCTTTACGTTAAAACGTAAGTTTTGTAATACTGAATTATGTACTATTACTATATCATAAAAATACCAATAACATTTATATAATAATAAGAAGCGGTGATAGCCTAGTGGTCAGGGCGTCAGCCTCCTAATCAGAGGTCGGCGGTTCGAATCCGGGCATGCACCTCTAACTTTTCAGAGTTATGTGCGTTTTAATAAAATTTAAATATCACTTGATTCAACGGTGCAGGAAACATCGTGAGGAAACCTGCACGCCTGAGTTCTCCATAATGTTCTCAAAGGCGTGTGAAGTCTGCCAATCCGCACATGGCCAGCGTGGTGGACTATGGCCAAACCCTTCTCATATTGAGAGGAGACCCGTGCTCTGTAAGTGAGCCGGTAATGGGTTGATCATGATGATTATATATATATATATATATATATATGACAGTCCTATCTTACCTTATATCTACGATAATTTTTTTTCTTCTTCCTCTGTATTAAATCTAACTACATACCTTTCTATTTTTACACAAATATATTCAAACTTTTATATATATATATATATATATATATATAAAAGTTTGTACAATAACACCGCTCTACGATGTGTTCAACGTATGGTAATGTTCGGGTACACTCGGCGTCAGATATCAATGTAATGCGCAGTGAAGAAGGAATGATGCCTAATGACATTTTGACACCATAATTTACTAGCAGTAGTTTTTAAAAAAGTCTTGATTTATAAAGTCATTAATATATATAGAAACCGAGAATAATCTTCATAATTTTAAATTACATGCAAACATCTTCTCTGACCTTCAACTAATATCTCTCTTCTCTTACATCTCCAACGTTTTAGACTAACCTTGTTTTTAGGTTCATTTGATGAAACTGACGAGATATATTTTTTTTTATAAAGGCTCGCTCTATAGCAAAGTCTGCTTCGCGGTATGTGAGAGGTTCAATATAGTAATTATGCAACACATATGTGGTATATCAAACTTACGTACTTTGTCATCACCAGCTCAATAAACGAAAGGATTAAATCAAATCAAATCAAATTAAAAATAGCTTTATTCATATAAACCTTTTACAGGCACGTATGAATCGTTCATATATATACATATTAACGCTTCAAAAAACTGTAATGTAGTACAGTCAAACCTGGATAAGCGAGAGTTCAAGGGAGCACAATCTCATTCTCGCTTATAGAGGTTTCTCACTAACCCGAGTTTCTCGCTAATGCAGGTATGTATTTGTGTTTCCGATATTTAGGTATGCGTAGAAATACACACAACACACTCGAAATTTTTATTTTATTGTATCATTAAACTGGTGATTGGTGATCCAAAAGCAAAAGAAAGAAGAATAAACATGAGCCCATTCGGAAATGACCACAACATGATACAACCTTACAACTAAATCGAAATAATTCGAAGTACCTATAGCATAATACTTGCAATAATGCACAACAATTGACACTGGCTAATAAGTCGACGTCCAGCTAAGAGGAATCCGGTTAAGATTATTATCTATAAATGCCTGCTAGGTTTATATGGTTAAAACGTCTTTGAATTTGATTATGCATTAGAATAGCTTCTCGAGCATGGCCTAAAGCTATTCGCTGCTTCTTGAGAATCTGTCTAGAGGTCGGTTTTATTAATAAGGACAAAATACAAATCGGTCAAACGTTATGCGTTCATCAGCTACTACAAATATAAAAAAATATATATGTGTTTGCTATATGGCCGACTGTACTTTCGGGGTTTTTCTTTCCACAAAAATAAATATCATAATCTCCCGGAGTAGGTACGACCCTCTCCACCAATTACAAGAGGGTCTTCGAGGAAGGCAAGCTTTTTAACGTTATACCCTTTTTACCTAATTCAAAGATGGTGGATCACGATTTAAATTAATAAATATCTCGGACCAACACATAAAATTCAAATCCAAATTCAAATTCAAATAATTTTTATTCAAATAGTCCTTTAAAAGGCACTTTTGACGTGTCAATAATTTACATAGTAGTGATTTGATGATGATAACTACATTCGTAAACTTAAAACTAAAGCTATGAGGGTTCCAAACGCGCCCCGGTCTAAGAAGAAGCCCACAACAAACTTAACTTTATCTCACTAAATCAATAATAAATTATAGTACCTATGGAGATAGAGCAATTCACACCCAAGTTTTTTTATCGTTTATACACTTACATATAAGAAGAAAGCGCATAGCATCTTTGACGCGAAGAGCGTTGGAAAGTTCCAACAGCATTCTGAGAACTGTAACAGACGGAAACTCTCCAATCTACTAACAGTTTTTAAAATTACACGTAGATCGGAAACTGTCGGATGGTTAATTCAATGCTTAATTTATTTTTAAATTTTATGTTTCGTATTTCATCATCATGATCAACCCATTGCCGGCTCACTACAGAGCACGGGTCTCCTCTCAATATAAGAAGGGTTTGGCCATAGTCTACCACGCTGGCCATGTGCGGATTGGCAGACTTCACACGCCTTTGAGAACATTAAAGAGAACTCTCAGGCGTGCAGGTTTCCTCACGATGTTTTCCTTCACCGTTGAAGCAAGTGATATATATATATATATATATATATATATATGTTTTTAATGTAGTATATAATGTAAAATAAATATACAAACAAATGTTCTTACGATAATAAATATTTAATTAATTAATTAATGTTTCTGCGTGAAAAAAACCAACAAACTACCTAACTTTTACGTCTTAGATCACAGAATTAAGCTATAAGTAAAAAATACCTTTGTCATAAACTGAAAATTCAAATCTACAAATTGCTGTTAATTTTCTACAAAATTTTGCAAGAAAATTTTAACAACCCACTTCAGCTAATTCAAGCGCAAAATTTTTACGATATATCTTCAAAAGAACGCGCAGGTAAAAGAAGTTACCCTTGCAAAAATTAACCCGAGATAGGGGATGGTACACCCCCTCCCTTGGAGGGGTGCTAAGAGCATTTTTCTCCCCTGTATAAGGGAGAGGTATTGTTGCCAGTTTTTGTTCTTCAGTAAGTGAATTTTGCAGATAATTTTGGGTCGGGGTTTTTTTGCTCGGCTACTGAGTTGGATATTAGGTAAAGAGCTTTTATAAATTAATGCGGGCAAAAAGCCGAAACAAAAGTTGATCACGTATGCGTACTTTTATGCTTTTGGAGGAATATAATATAATACTTAGCTTTATGTGAAAAATATGGCCTTTTTCTTGCTCTTATCCCACATTATGTGAGTTCGGCTCAACACGTCTCTTCTTCCACTTACTTCTATCAGCCGTCACCTCACTACCCGCACCTTTTACACGCATATCCTCTTTTACACAATCCATCCATTTCTTCTTTGGTCTTACTCTATTGCCCTTCTCTTTTGGTCTCTTTTGCCCTTCCACGTTTATGTATAACATTCTTTTGGTGACACCAATTATTGTTTTTAAAATACCTAATAAAATATAAATTATTTTAACGACCTCTGTGGCGCAGCGCGTTGGCTGTCGCATTATAAAGTTGGAGGTCCTAGGTTCGATTACCGGCTCCTGTCTGGTCTGGTGGGGCAGCTTCGGCCGTGGCTAGTTACCAGACTACCAACAAATCCGGCACGATGTCGCGTAGAAACCAATTAGGAGTGTGGTTTTTCCCTACCCCTAACAGGTTAAGCCGCTAGCACACTAGACTGCATCGTCACTTACCACCAGGTGAGATAACCCTTAAGGGCTTACTTGTAGATTGTAAAATAATATATATAAATATAAGAGCTCCATTAACCGCAGTTCTAAAACAAACATGGCGTCTGTAATTCATGGCGGGGGTGATATGAAGAAGGATATAACATTTTTGTGATAAGGCAAATTTATAGAAACGATTCTTCGTGGCCCGAGGCTCTCGCCGTCTGTCCCCGCCTTTAAGGGTTACGCTGGCAGGGAAAGGGTTTTGTTATTTTGCATTTGGTATAATAATTGTTTATTTTTTAATTAGAAGCGGTCATAGCCTAGTGGCGTCAGCCTCCTAATCAGAGGTCGGCGGTTCGAATCCGGGCACGCACCTCTAACATTTCGGAGTTATGTGCGTTTTTAAGCAATTAAAATATCACTTGCTTCAACGGTGAAGGAAAACATCGTGACGAAACCTGCACGCCTGAGAGTGCTCAACAATGTTCTCAAAGGCGTGTGAAGTCTGCCAATTCGCACATGGCCAGCGTGGTGGACTTTGGTCAAACCCTTCTCATATTGAGAGGAGACCCGTGCTCTGTAGTGATCCGGTAATGGCTTGATCATGATGAAATTCTTAATCGATTGGCAACTCGTCTATGTCGATAGATAGATTGGTAACTAGCTGCCCAAAGCATTTTACCAACTAAAACGCGTAATGAGGTTTTAACTTATTCGCCACAAAATTAAAATAGTTCCAATTAAATGTCTGTTAAAACTAAGCAAAGTCAAGGTATGCTCATAGCCTTAGTGGGAACACAGATGAAGAATGTTCGTCAGATAATCAGTAATTTTTTTACTGATCTAAAAAAAAAAAAAAATCCATACTTTCTTACCATTTCCAGTCCCTTTGTCTTACCGCGCGCACTCAGTATTTTTTCCCCATTACATTTTCATTTTATTTCATATTTCTCCTTTAGGGTTTCGGGGGAGGGATAATAAAATTTTTCCCTCCCCCCATCGCCTTTTATTTATAGGGACGGTTAAGGTGGAATATGTTCCCGTGCATTTAGTAATGAGCCGAATTATTAGGGTTGTTTTTCGAGATTGGCCCGGGTTTTTTGGGGTTCCTTAGTAATTATTGGAAGCTTTATAATCGCTATATATCGCTATGATATCTGACCGTCTGTATGTATGCTATAGCTACTGTTAATTTCATTAGTATCTTATTTATTATACAGTACAAGTTAAGCCTTAACGGCTAACATACCTGGAGATGGTGCAGTCTAAGATGGTAGCAGGCTAGGGGTATATGGTAAGCCCACACTTCTAATTGGTTTCTACGCGACATCGTGCCGGAACGCTTAATCGCTTGGCGACACGACGTTTTCCGTAGGGTGGTATCAATTGAGTTTTCAAGTAATTTGATATATTTTAGCAGGTTTTCTCGTCAAATTATTGAAGTGAAACCACGAGGCACACCTAGTCAATCAATCAATCAGCCTTTAGATGCCCACTGCTGGACACAGGCCTTTCCGAGAGCGCGCCACCACTCACGGTCCTCCGCTTTCCTCATGCACCTGCTACCAGCGATCCTTTTCAGGTCGTCGGTCCAGCGAGCAGGAGGTCGTCCTGCGCACGCGGTCTCAACTCCAGAACACGTCTGCCCAACGGCCGTTGGTTCTGCGACAGATATGACCCGCCCACTGCCACTTCAGCTTGCTAATCCGTTGGGCTATGTCCGTTTGCTTTGGTTCTCCTACGGATGTCCTCGTTACGGATTCTATCCTTCAGAGAAACATCCAGCATAGCTCTCTCCATAGCACGCTGAGCGAATCAGAACTTGTGGACAAGGCCTACTGTGAGAGTCCACGATTCTGCTCCGTACGTCATGGCACGTTAATATTATAATATTCATGTAACTGTAAATATTCATTTATACTTTAGAAACATTTATCTCTGAGCCAATTCTTTAATTCAATCTTAAAAGTTTGGAGAGGCAGGGTTTGTGTCTGAGAGGGTAACCTATTAAACAACATTACAGCCATGTAATAAGCATTTTTTTTTTGATATATTTAAATTACATTTTGGTATACAAATTTTATTTGGATACCTAAGATTTTTTTAACGCCCTTGCACTCAAAATACCCAGGACGTTTTCACCAAGATACATATATCTTTAATGTACATGCTTGGGAATGGTAGTACATTTAGTTCCTTAATGGTATGCAGCATCCAAAAGGTCCTACATTATTACCGTGGTCATGGTGATCCGTAAATATTTACAATTCTATATATTTTATTGGATTTTTCTATGATGTTAAAATAATCAAACCTGCGGAACCGTCCACACATTTTAACCTAACACACACTTGACGGGGTTTTCTTTCTTTTTTTTCGGGATTCTGCTACTGTTTGTCGGAGATAAGTGGCGGTAGTATTGTGAGTGAAATTTTTTAGTGTCCCGTCGGGGACGTTTTGATTTGGTTTATGAATTGTTTAGCATTATACACGCTTTTGTAAAACAGCTTTGTTTTGTGTTTTTTACACCAAAGTAACTGTTAAATGTGTCCAATACTGGGCGGAGTCAATTTGTGATTCTATGTTTTTTTTTTCTATATAACTTTTTAAAATATTTTATGACATTTTGGACGTGTCAAGTCTTCAACTCGCCGATACTCCAATGCCTAAAGACAAAAGTCATCAACGCTTGCGTCTTACCGGTCATGACATACGGAGCAGAAACGTGGACACTCACGGTAGGCCTTGTCCACAAGTTCAAAATCGCTCAGCGTGCTATGGAAAGGGCTATGCTGGGTGTTTCTCTGAGGGATACAATCCGTAACGAGGACATCCGTAGGAGAACAAAAGTAACCGACATAGCCCAAAGGATTAGCAAGCTGAAATGGCAGTGGGCGGGTCATATCTGAACTGACGGCCGTTGGGGCAGACGTGCTCTGGAGTGGAGACCGCGTACCGGTAAGTGCAGCGTACGACCTGAAAAGGATCGCTGGTGGCGGGTGGATGAGGAAGGCGGAGGACCGTGTGTGGTGGCGTGCTCTCTGAAAGGCCTATAACAAGCAGTGGGCGTCTATAAGCTGATTGATTGATTGATTGATTGAGGTTGTTTTTTTTCCACTACAAGCTAGCCCTAGACGGCAATCTCACCTGGTGTAAGTGATGATGCAGTCTAAGAGGTTAACGGGCTAACTGGTTAAGGGTATGGTAGACCCACACTCCTAATTGGTTTCTACGCGACAACTTACGCGACGCTAAATCGCTTGGTGACACGTCTTTGTTGGTTGGATGGTAACTAGTCTCAATATCCATCTCTGGTAATGAGGCCATTGTGTCCAGTAGTTTCGCATAATGATAATGATCATCAACCTGGCGACCGATTTGACGAACCCTGTGGCGCAGTGCGTGCGCTGTCGCATTATAAAGTTTGAGGTCCTGGGTTCGATTCCTGGCTCGAGTCTGGACTGGAGGCTTCGGCCGTGGCTAGTTACCACCCTACCGACAAAGACGTGTCACCCAGCGATTTAGCGTTCCGGCACGATGTCGCGTAGAAACCAATTAGGAGTGTGGGTTTACCATACCCCTAACAGCTTAGCCCGTTACCATCCTAGACTGCATCATCACTTACCACCAGATGAGATAGCCGTCAAGGGCTAACTTGTAATGTTATAAAAATAACTTGACTATGAATCCATTACGTATCACCCGGGAATCGAACCCGAAGCTTTCCGATTCGTAGTCTAACACGATAACACTATCGAGGGAGTTAGTAAAACATAATTCAATTTCAAATACTAAATTATTTTTATTATTTTTTTTTTATTTATAAGGCGCTTTTTGAAGAAGCCCACAAGAAACTAAACCGGGGTTTATTTTGTTTGTTGACAAGTTTTTTTTTATAATTTACGTTATCCTTCACACTACAATAGGACTTTCCTATAAATTTGCATTTAGTAATGATCAACCCATTGCCGGCTCTCTACAGAGCACGGGTCTCCTCTCAATATGAGAAGGGTTTGGCCATAGTCCACCACGCTGGCCATGTGCGGATTGGCAGACTTCACACGCCTTTCAGAACATTATGGAGTACTCTCAGGCGTGCAGGTTTCCTCGCGATGTTTTCCTTCACCGTTAAAGTACCGTTGTATTAAATAAAAACTTTAAACTTATTAAGAGACAATTACAAGACGTCATCCGGTAATTTCTAGTAAAAATGTATGCAGTTTCTTTCATACGAATTTCAAATTTTATGTAGTTTTGCACTCTGCTATATTTGCTTCTAGTTTTTGAGTTATTACAGTGTATTTATATCTTAAATGAAGTTGTGATAGCCTAGTGGTTAGAGCTTCAGCCACTCAATCAGAGGTCGGCGGTTCGAATCCGGGCACGCACCTCTTCTTTTTTAAACAATTAAAATATCTATTGCTTCAACGGTGAAGGAAAACATCGTGAGGAAACCTGCACGCCTGAGAGTTCTCCATAACGTTTTCAAAGTCTGCCAATCCGCACATGGCCAGCGTGGTGGACTATGGCCAAACCCTTCACATTTTGGGAGGAGACCCGTGCTCTGTAGTGAGCCAGTAATGGGTTAATCATGATCATGATGATTTCTTAAATCGCCAAACTAATAAACAGGCGGTTGTCTGTTTTAAAACTTTCAAACTCTCGAGTTACCAGCCGAGTGAGCTATCGTTTACAACTTACGCGTACCTAAACACACGCGCCAACAAATAATAACTACCTGTCGAGTAATTAGAATTAGAAATTAACCCTTAAATAGCACAGCGGCGCGATTCCGAGTACTTAGCCAAGAGCGACCCTCCGCGCATTTTTTCTTGCGGTTACACAGGCGCGATGACGCACACAGGGACAATTTTTCCTCCATCGCCTGTGTATGAATAAGGACGCCGTGCGGACACGGCACACAGACAAACATTGCGCGGATGTGTGTGCTCGCCGGTGCTACCATTGGACACCGCGCTATTTCTTTATTGATCCATATTTCTTCTTCTTTAGACTGCCCGGGGGGCGAGCCACCCCCGTGGGGGGTGTTTTTCTACAGTTTTAACGAAGGACTCGAATTTGCGAAGGAGTTTTCGTTTCGGCGGGGGGGAAGAAACGTTATTAATGGTTTTTAAGCTGTGTAATTTTCGACGTAATGCCTGGTGTGGAGGTTTTTTGTTTTTGTTTCATTGTTCAAAGCGTGCGACGTAAAATAAGACGTTCTTGTGTTACGCGATTATTTATAGATGCTGGTAGTTAAATTTTCTTGAAAACGTGGTTTAAAGATAATTGTAAGACCTTTTTGTTTGGATAGAAATTTCTTCGGAATGTTTCTTTGGTTTAATCATTTTTATTTTTACCGGCATTACAAGTCTATTTATTCTCCACAGCTGATCGGTATATATATAAACTTAAACTCGTATAGAAAGAAGAAAGAAAGAAAAAGTTTTTTATTCAGTCATACAGTCGTGCATACGTATGTATATAATTTTACATAAGACAGATTTTTGACGACGATTTTGACGTGTCGCATTAAATTCAAAATTAAAAATAATCTTTATTCAAATAGTCCTTCAAAAGGCACTTTTGACGCGTCAATAATTTACATACTAGTTATTTCATGGTGATAACTAAATTCGTAAACTTTAAACTAAAGCTATGAGGGTTACAAACGCGCCCCGGTCTAAGAAGAAGCTCACAACAAACATAGCCGGGGATTATAATGTTGGAGATCCTGGGTTCGATTCCCGGCTCGAGTCTGGTCTGGTGGGAGGCTTCGGCCGTGGCTAGTTACCCTACCGACAAAAACACGTCGCCAAGCGATTTAGAGTCCCGGCACAATGTCGCGTAGAAACCAATTAGGAGTATGGGTTTACCATACCCCTAACAGGTTAGCCCGCTACCATCTTAGACTGCATCATCACTTACCATCAAGTGAGATTGCCGTCAAAGGCTAGGGTAAACTTACGTCGACTATAAACCCTAAGCAACTGCTAAAAAATAAACATTGTAGTAATTTTACAATTTACAGCTGAATATAAAATTAAGTATTTCATAAAATATATGTCGAGTGAAGTTTAATAGTATTAGCTTTTGTATACTTTCGCTCATAGTAATTAAAACCACAACTTGAGGGATTACACTTATATTGCGACAATAACTAAGATGTCCGAACGGTCCAACGTCTCGAGCGAGAAGGCCACGAAGGCATCGACCACCCGTATTTATAGCAAAGCATGCTTGTACAAAATGGATTGCTAACGTCTAAATTGTGTTAGCAAAATCCTCATGCGTTCAAATGTAGGTAATTATTGAATTCTCGAGGTTCTTGGCGCCGCTGAATGAAGTTAATAACTCCTAAGTTAATAACATATATCATAAAGAAGTCATAAACCTAACGTAAAAGTGTAAATTGCATTGTTCCTAACGGATAATTCACTATGAGTGCGTTTAAGCCAACCGCCATGCAGTGAGAATATAGTGGCGAAACGAAGCCAAGTAGTTTAGATAAAAAGCAAATAAAACTTAACAAGTGCACAACACGCGAAATCTTGCCAAGACCGCAGCCGCCACGAGGCAAAAATAAATGTATTTAAGAGATAATCCGGCAAGCTGGCAAAAAACATAAATTTTGGCAACATTTCATAGTGGCGGGGGATAATGGGACCCACCTACCGTAGTTTAGGGTTGGACTTTTTTGGAAGCAAGAGATATTTTCTTGTTTAACATGTACTTAACTTGTGAATAATTTTTGTTCGTTTTTATTTTCTATAATCTGCGAAAACTTGACAAACATTTGTATCCGTTTATTTATTGTACGATTTAGAGTCAACATGATAATCCTCCGGTATTAAAACTGCGCAGATTGCAATAACGTGTTAATGTACATCACAGATAATACAAAATGCAAATACAATATAGGTTCTACACGGTACAATTAGGCGGCCTTATCGCTAAATAGCGATTTCTTCCAGACAACCAAACGCGTAAAAAGCAAATGCTATAGATACTTTGTAGGTACCTACAATATACATGTTTATATATAATGTTTAACTACGAAATAATATCCATATATATTTTTTAAAGTGTAGCAAAACGACAAAAATATAGAAAATAAATTAATTTCTTTGTTTTTCAACCTTCATTCACGTCACACCTTTGTTTTAGTTTCTTCGAGTCCTAGGGCTCAAAATTTCTTCTGGCAGAGCTTCCTTCCGAAGCTCGCCAAACAGCCCGGTTACGCTGTTGCAACCAATAGGGTTAGCACAGTTAAAAGACAGTCTTAAAAAAAAACCTTTGTTAGTGAAGTAGGTAGTAGACCAGCGGGTCGTTTTACCTAGTTATGCTATTTGTAAAAAGACAAAGAAATCCACATTAAAGTTACACGAATAATTATTGATCACAAAGCAAAGTATTGATGTGTTTTGTTTGATGTTTTTTTTAGTTAAATTTAAAGTTACTCGTTTTACTAGGTTTAAAAACTACCTACTAGTTACCTAGGATAGAAAACAAAGATTCAAAGTCAATGGCGTAGAATTTAAATTCATTTATAGTTTGTTTTGTAGTGGTTAGATTAAAGCACAGGTATGATGTAAGACAAAATGGATCCTCGTGAGTTTATTTTATTCACAAATGGTAGACCGTGGAAGTATAAACGAAGTATTTGACGACCTCCGTGGCGCAGTGCGAGCGCTGTGGCATTATAAAGTTGGCGGTCCTGGGTGCGAGTCCCGCTTCGAGTCTGGCCTGGTGGGAGGCTTCGGCCGTGGCTAGATACAACCCTACCGACAAAGAGGTGTCGCCAAAGGATTACAAGCTGGTCCTTGACGGCTATCTCACCTGGTGGTAAGTGATGATACTATCTAGGATGCTAGCGGGCTAACCTGTTAGGAGTATGGTAAACCCACACTCCTAATTGGTTTCTACGCGACAACGTGATGGAACGCTAAATCACTTAGCAACACGTCTTTGTCGGTAGGGTGGTAATAAGCCACAGCCGAAGTCTCCCACCAGAGCAGATTCGAGCCGGGAATCGAAACCAGGACCTCCAACTTTATAATGCGACATCGCACGAACTGCGCCACGGAGGATTTTGTCCGAAGATAATGAAGAGTTAAATCCGTATATAGAATACAAATTTGAATGCTATCTAGAATATAATGCTGTTTGAATCATTCATATATATATTTTTTAACTACATAGTTAGCTGGTTTTTGTTGGTATTAACTAGACGTATCATAAAATTAAACCTGGGAATGTTTTAAACCTAACTTTGCCCAAAAAGTTTAAAGAAACCCACAAAAAATTTGGCTGGGTATTTTTTTGTCCCCACTATCTTATTGTCACATAATTAGAGCTACCGAGTTAGAGCTATTATTCAATATATCAATGTTACATTAAGCTATTTAGGACAATCTAATTAGAGTAACCTAGTTAAAGCAACCGCGTCACAAACATAGTTTAATTAATCTACCTTGGGCAACCTATTTAGAGCAACCTAGTTAAAACTGCCTAGTTAGATTAACCGTGTAAGACCAACCTCGTTAGAGAAATTTACTGAGATTCATAAACAAGCTTTTTCTTTGCTCCATAATAGAAACCGCGCTCCCTATTTTTGTTGAAGATAGAAAACGCCCGTTTTCTCGGATGACGTCACGTTGCGCCTCATCATGAATAACCGCCCAGGTCACCAAGACCCCCCAGCCCCTTCCTCCGTTCAAAAAACTCCATAACAAAAAGGCCGATCATGAAAATGTAGGGATCTTATGAAACTGGACGGCGATGTTTTGTTTTGCTCAGCGTAAATGATGCAAAAAGCCTTAAGAAATTATAGCGGCTATGAGATATGAGCCATTGTTGCTGGAAGATGGAAATACCTACTTCCGGAGATAGCTATAAGTAATGGAGTCTGTGTACCGTTTATAAGCATACAATTTTTCTATTTAATCACTTTTTACCACTTTGAAGCTTTGATAGCCCAGTGGTTAGGACGTCGGTCTCCTAATCAGAGGTCTGCGGTTCAAATCCTGGCACGCACCTCTAACTTTTCGGAGTTATGTGCGTTTTTAAACAATTAAAATATCACTTGCTTCAACGGTGAAGGGTTTTCCTTCATCGTGAGGAAACCTGCACGCCTTAGAGTTCTCCATAATGTTCTCCAAGGCGTGTGAAGTGTGCCAATCCGCACATGGCCAGCGTGGTGGACTGTGGCCAAACCTTTCTCATATTGAGACGAGACCCGTGCTCTGTAGTGAGCCGGTCATGGGTTGATCATGTACCACTTTGAAACCAATTATTTATTTTTATACTTTCGCTAACAATATATACATTAATTTAATTCCTAGTTAATGAGTTTGTACCACCCAAAGAACGCCATCAAATCTAGTCAGAAGTGGCAGTTCAGATTTTTCATCTATTTGGGTTTTCCGAATTTAGTTTTCAAAGTCGCCAAGCGATTTAGCGTTCCGGCACGATGTCGCGTAGAAACCATTTAGGAGTGCGGGTTTACCATACCCCTAACAGGTTAGCCCGCTACCATCATAGACTGTATCATCACTTACCATCAGGTGAGATAGCCGTCAAGGGCTAACTTGTAGTGTATAAAAAAAATGTTACTATACATTTTTTTTTATATAATCCTCTTAATCAGAGGTCGGCGGTTCGAATCCGGGCACACACCTCTAACTTTTAAAAGTTATGTACGTTTCTAAGCGATTAATATATCACTTGCTTCAACGGTGAAGGAAAACATCGCGAGGAAACCTGCACGCCTGAGAGTTCTCCATAATGTTCTCAAAGTCGTGTGAAGTCTGCCAATCCGCACATGGCCAGCGTGGTGGTCTATGGCTAAATTCTTCTCATATTGAGAGGAGACCCGTGCTCTGTAGTGAGCCGGTAACGGGTTGATCATGATGAGATATAGTTCATTAAATTACTACTAGCCAGTAATATTCCAATTGGGTTCTTTAATATTTGCTATAGATTTTTAACGTCTTTGCTGACGCGTTAGACGATAAAATTGTCATAGAGTATTAGTTTATACCTTACATGTATATATATTTTAAATATAAATAAATTAAACATTACCGCTCGCGCCAAGTCCGCGCCACGGAACGCTGTCCGTGGCCGGGGTGGGGGGCGCGGAGGGGGGGAGACGTCCAACACAGCGCTCCTTTTTACGTTCCGCGCTCAAGCAGGGCTCGCGAACGTTTTCTTAGACTGTTCTTTCTGTCATAAATTTTCAGCTTTCATTTTAAGGTAGACCATATCTGGTACAACTTTTTAACGGTTGAAGGTACTGGTTTAGAGGCATAACCTTCGTAATCAATCAATCAATCATATTCTTAATTCAAATAGTCCTTTCAAAGGCACTTGACTCGTCAATAATTTACATACTAGTGATAACTACATTAGTAAACTTAAAACTAAATGAGGGTTCCAAACGTGCTCTGCTCTAATAAGAATCCCACAACAAACTTAGCCAGGTATTTCCTTTCTATCTCCATCTCACATGCTTTGGCAAGCTTGGGTATTAAGATTCGATGTTTCTGCGATGTTCTCGCTATCTTATTTGGCACTGGAGGAGCTCGTGAGGCCATGATGACCGACGGTCTGTCTATGATAACGTCATATTTAAAATTCTTGGTCAAGTTGAAACTGCAAAGCTTGCAACTAGATGGGCCTGAGTTTTTAAGACAGTAAAATATATGTGAAACTGAATGTATGAAGAAATAAGTTATTGACCATTGCATATTAGCAGTGATTATGGTTTTGGAAGACGTTTGGTAATTATGGAATCAAACATCTCAGTGGGTGATAATGGGTGCATGTGATTTTGTGCTTAAATAGCAAATACCAGAGAGTATACTGCCATAACCGGCTGAATTAGTAACAATCTAACGAGACCCAGACATTTGGAAATCCCTGCAAAAGACATGGGTAGGTGTATCCAGCGATAGTTATACATTACTTGAGATGATATCATCATCATGATCAACCCATTACCGGCTCACTAAAGAGCACGGGTCTCCTCTCAATATGAGAAGGGTTTGGCCTTAGTCCACCACGCTGGCCATGTGCGGATTGGCAGACTTCACACGCCTTTGAGAACATTATGGAGAACTCAGGTGTGCAGGCTTCCTCACGATGTTTTCGTTCACCGTTGAAGCAAGTGATATTTTAATCGCTTAGAAACGCACATAACTTTGAAAAGTTAGAGGTGCGTGCCCGGATTCGAACCGCCGACCTCTGATTAAGAGGCTGACGCCCTAACCAAAGGCTATCACCGCTTCTTGAGATGATATAAAATTAAAATATTACTCAAAAACGGTACCAAATGTTGTCAACCTTTGCCCAAGAAGGTGTGAGCGGCGCGTTGCCTCAAGAATGCTACAATTTTCCCGAGTTTTCCATTTCTCGGTCCTCGCCCCCCCATCCCACCGCCCGCCCCCCGCGCAGCCTCTCATCCCACCGCTTGAGGAGAAAAAAGGAATGGTCTCCGTTGCCACGCGACGCCGCTATAGGTGTTTTGTTACTGGTTCGTTTACAAACTTGTCGTTTGATTGAAAAATATCGGGTTTCTCGATTGTTCACAGCACCTGACCTTTCACCTTATCTGTTTGTTTACTGACATTCCTCTTTTCTCTTTATATATTATGTTGCAGTTTTATAATTATAACAATAAAATCATTTCTTTATTATGACAAATATTTATTTATTTATTTCATATCATATACCATCGATACACTGTATTAGCATTAAAAATCATGAACAACCCATTTCCGGCTCACTACAGAGTACGGGTCTCCTCTCAATATGAGAAGGGTTCGGACATAGTCCACCACGCTGGCCGTGTGCGGATTGGCAGACTTCACACGCCTTGGAGATCATTATGGAGAACTCTCAGGCGTGCAGGTTTCCTCGCGACGTTTTCCTTCACCGTTGAAGCAAGTGATATTTTAATTTAGCATTAAAAATATTACAATATAATGATTGTTTAAGTCGAGTACAGTTATCATTTAAATTGGTATATACAGCATTCTAATTTCTCCGGTTAAAAGTTGCATAAATGTTAAACAATTAAAGAAATAAAAACTATGCCCAATTTTACTTGTAAAATAAGAAATATATATGTCTGCGCGAAGGAGTTATTAACTTCATTCAGCGGTGCCAAGAATAACAAGAATTCAATAATTACCCACGTTTGAACTCTTGATGATTTTTTATCACTATTTAGACGACAGCAATCAATTTTGTACAAGCATGCTTTGCTATAAATACGGGCGGTCGATGCCTTTCGTGGCATTTTCGCTCGAGACGTCGGACCGTTCGGACCACTTAGTTAATGTCGCAATAAAAGTGTAATCCCTCAAATTGTGGTTTTAATTACTATTAGCGAAAGTAAACAAAAGCGTGACGTCAGCAATGCTGACGTGCTCCTAACAGGTTCCGATCTAAATGTCAATTAAAAAAAAAATTACTAGCCGATGTCCGCCTCTTCATCCGCGTAGATTAGGGTTTTTTTTTTCATAAATCCCGCGGGAAATGTAACCGCATATAAAGTATTCTATGTCCATCTCTTGACTCTAAGCTCCATCCCCACAGATTTTAAGCCAAATCGGTTCAGCCGTTCTTAAGTTATAACTAGTGTAACTAACACGACTTTCTTTTATATAATATATAGATTATATATTGTATATTGACTCAAGCGTATCATACTTTGAAACTATTTGTGAATGTTGCGAAAAATTGTAAAATGTAAACAATTTCACATTAACTCACATCGTTGAAAAATGGTTATGAAAAAATTTATTAGCGCTCGGATTTTCGTCTTCTTTTCAATGTTTCTCCCGGTGGTTCTGTTTCCGGCATTATGCAGTGCTGCTCCGATCGGACCAACGCATGGGGCTACGTCCTCTTGGCCTTCTTCTCTCCACCTTGCCCGCTACGAGCAGTTTTCCGTAATAAATAAATATTTACTAACGTCAGTTGCAATATACATATAACAATTTAACAATACAATTTAAAAAATATTCATGATCAACCCATTATCGGCTCACTACTGAGCACGGGTCTCCTCTCAATATGAGAAGGGTTTAGCCATAGTCCACCACGCTGGCCATGAGCGGATTGGCAGACTTCGTCACGCCTTTGAGAACGTGCAGGTTTCCTCACGATGTTTTCCTCCACCGGTGAAGCAAGTGATATTTTAATTGTTTAATAACGCACATAACTCTGAAAAGTTAGAGGTGCGCGCCCGGATTCGAACCGCCGACCTCTGATTACGAGGCTGACGCCCTAACCACTAGGCTATTACAGCTACAAAATATACACACATTCAAACTGAACATGCCATAGGCAATAGAGAACATGCTAAATATCGATTGTATTAATTGAGTTACAAATAAAAGAAGTAGAAATTATTGTAATAAAAGAAGTGTTATGTCTATTTTAAGAGCGAACTAACGGACAAGTAATCGGTGAGTTTTTTTTTAAACCTGTGGGTAGATGTTGAAAAACATGTCGAACAACTAAATTATAAATGTATTTCGAATAATTAAATTAGAAATATGTCGAATAATTAAATTACAAATATGTCAAATAATTAAATTAGAAATATGTCGATCGATTAAACAGTTTATAAACGAAACCTTTCGTTATATTTAGCACATTAACGGCGTATTGGGGCTTGACTACCTAGATACGACATTATGGAACGTTTTCCGTTTTGGGTTTACCAGTATCTTGTATAAAAAAAAATCCCTCGGAATAGACAAAGGACGTTCTCAATAATTGTTTAATATTAGAGATAAAAAGAATCTTGGATGTCACTTAAAAGCAAATTTAATAGATATACATAATATGTGTATATAAGCACTAAAAAGCTAGCTTCTATTCATCTGCAATCTATATCTCTAAGAAGGTTTACAAAGTTCATCAAAATTAGTCCAGCGGTTTAGCGTGGAACAAACGTGATCTTAGCCCGCATAGCCTAGCCTAGGGAGTTATAGATGGCTGAAACAAAAAACGGATAAAGTCGCCGATTAAACAGGATTCAACATCATCATAATTAACAACCGATTGAAGTCCACTGCTGGACATAGGTCTTTTGTAGAGAGTTCCAATGCTCACGGTCTTGGGCCGCTTGCTTCCAGCGGCTCCTTGCGACTCGTCTGATGTCGTCTGTCCACCTAGTTGGGGGTCGACCAACGCTGCGTTTACCGGTGCGGAGTCGCAATTCAAGCACCTTGGGACCCCAACGTCCATCGGTTCTCCGAGCTGAACAGGATTAAATTCAACAATTTTGTATTAATTACTTTTTATTTTAAGTCGGAAAAACAAAGATAAGACAAGAATTTAACAAAGAAAACGCAAATAATATTAACGTCTATAATTAAATCTCCGTATTCTGTGATAAATTAAAGCAAGACCAAGGAGAGTCGGACCGCTTCTGAATTCACATTTTCTTGCTAAACAAATCCTTTACTTTGGGAAGAAATATAAAAAACACGCGCAAAAAGACTTATGTCCTGCGTCCAAACAGCACTGGAAAATCGACCCTATCACGCAGCTTTAAAGTCTAAATTGGTATGAATCCACTTTTCTTCCATTAACACCTTTCGACGTAAACAGTTGTAAGACATAAACGATTTCATGCAATAACCAACCGTAATAGTGGAACTCAAGATTGGTTTTTCTGTGTGCGTTCATTTGCGTTGCTAGATTTGTTGCTTGGAGCAGTTATATACAGGCTGTTCCAAGAGTGTCGGTGCGCCCCCCCACTTCTTTGAGTCGTTAATTTACATTTTAAATTGCACTTACATAGCTGAGGCGACTTGCCTGTTTTGTAGCGTCCGTGAGTTTGAAACAACCGGTATATAGCTAGACCTGTATGGCTGTAAGAATCGAAGTTTAAAATTAGTTCGTTCCCCTTCGAAATGTTACTTTGTGGGATATTAACTTCTATATTATATTTATTATGGGTGAAGGTGTTCAATTATTATTGCGGGTAAATCTAATGATCATCACCATCACCACCACTATCACCATCACCTCCGAGGCGCAGTGCGTGTGCTGTCGCATAATAAAGTTGGAGGTCCTTGGTTCGATTCCCGGCTCGAGTCTGGTCTGGTGGGAAGCTTCGCCCATGGCTAGTTACCACCCTACCGACAAAGACGTGTCACCAAGCGATTTAGCGTTCCACCACGATGTCGTGTAGAAACCAATTAGAATGTGGGTTTACCATTCCCCTAATAGGTTAGCCCGCTACCATCTTAGACTGCATCATCACATACCATCAGGTGAGATAGCCGTCAAGGGCTAACTTGTAGGGGGTAAAAAAAACACCGCGATCTAAACGAACGAGGTAGTCCTAACATAATGTACTAGAGGAAAAACCTAACCAAAATCATTGGCTCAAAAATATTGACGTTAGCTACGAAACCGAAAATAAATTAAGTCACATTAAAATTTAAAAAAACTTGAGAGGTGTCAAGGGACACCCGGATGGAACGAAGTTCCTTTCGATTATTTAGTGAAGGAATTGTAATAAAATTTTATTTTATTTAAGTTATAATATATATTTTTTTATTATTAACAAATAAAATGTTATATAAACTTTAATCAGTAGGCTCAATTTTGTACTCCATCAGCAATATCCGGAACTTGTGCAGAAACACTGTCAGGATTCATTATTATTTTTATTTTTTATTATTTACAAAAAACCTGTATACACTCAACAAAAATAATCGTCGCGACACCACACTGTTCAATGCGAAATAGAAATGAAAATATCTGGCTTGCTTTCTATAAGAGAGAGACAGAGAAACATGCGACGCCGCACAGCTTACAATAACAAAAAGTGTCGTGACAACTTTTCGTAAGATTTTTTTCCGTCTAGCCCCCTTTCACAACGCGCGATAAGGAACTTCATTCCAAAAAATAAAAAACTTGAACAGATTGTTTCCTCACCATGCTTTAAGGTATCTATTTATGAATATTAAAAAAAAAGAAGTAATCGATTCTTTTCACTTTCTCATGAATCAATGACTTCCGCCCCTTGTTCAAATATTTTGTCGATACAAAATCGATATCATTAAATCCATACTAAAAGCGAAAGTGTATAAAATTATTGTTCCGGAGTATTTATTAAACGAAAATGGACCCTACGCCATTGACTCAAAGTTAATTGTTTACTTGTAAAAAGTATCCAGCATAAATATGAGGGTACGTCGAAGGAAAATAGCACTTATCGCAATCAACTTAGAGTCCATAAGAAACTTGTCATTTCTGCATCGTTTGTCAAGCGTTTTTGTTTGTTAACAGTTTAGGGTTGAAATAGGGTGAGATGCATTTCTTTTCTTAGAATAAAGGAAGCTCTTTAAATATCCTTAACTTGCATCGAATATCTTATGACACCTTGTTATTAGTGGTCATAGAATATAAGAAATTGCCATTACATCACTGTTAGAGTCTACCTAGTTAGCTATGCAATGAATGTTTTCGAATAAAAATTAAGGGGTATCTTCCCCTTTTGAATGAAGCGATGATAGCATAGTGGTTAAGGCGTCAGAGGTCGGCGGTTCGAATCCGGGCACGCACCTCTAAATTTTCGGAGTTATGTGCGTTTTTAAAGATTAAAATATCACTTGTTTCAACGGTGAAGGAAAACATCGTGAGGAAACCTGCACGCCTGAGAGTTCTCCGTAAAGTTCTCAAAGCCGTGAGAAGTTTGCCAATCCGCACATGGCCAGCGTGGTGGACTATGGCCAAACCCTTCTGGGTTGATCATGATCTACCCTTTTCATATTGAGAGGAGACCTGTGCTCTTTAGTGAGCCGGCATGGATTTATCATGATGATGATGATGATGATGATGATGTTGGTAATATTATGTGGTTGGTTTGTAGTGTTACTGTTGGTAGGAAGGTTGGAGGTGCACCCCCTTGTAGCGATAAGGCCGCCAAATTGAATGCACTATATAGGAAGTTGTGTCTGTTTTCTTTTGTACTTTGATGTGGTGTACCTTCAAAGTGTGTCCATTAATTCATTAGTTAGTTAATAACTTTGTAACCGTAGTTATTTTCTGATTTTTTTATACACTATAAGCTACCTGGTGGTATGTCTTGATGCAGTCTAGGATGGTAGCTAACCTGTTAAGGGTACGGTAAAACCACACTCCTAATTGATTTCTACGCGACATTGTGTTGCAACGCTAAATCGCTTTGCGACACGTCTTTGTCGTTAGGGTGGTAACTAGCCACGACCTAAGCCTCCCACCAGACCAGACTCAGCCGGGAATCGAACCCAGGATCTACAACTTTACACTGCGCCATGGAGGTCGTCTTCATAATAATAATTACTTTTGGCAACTAGGTTCAATTTAACAATGACATGCAATTAATATAAAGAAAGGTAATCATTTATGTTGTGTTATAAGGGCCGTCTACGTGGATTGCATAATCTTTGTCCATCTGGTATGTTCGTACCGTCGGTTCACACCACTGCTGTTGGTCATGCGTTCTGCATAGCCACCGTTTACCTGCGTTGGTCGTGTGGTTGGCATGCTTCACTACGGGTCAGAAGTTCCCGGATTAAATTCCCGGCGGGGCTATAAATTTTGAAGTTACTTCTATGGGTTTCCTATGTAGAAATTCTCCTAGAAAACCTTTGACAGTTAATTCTTTGCGGTAAAGTTGAACTCTTAGTTGTTTGAAAGTTTTTAAGAAATTAAATGAAAATACACTTTACTGTACACCACATAAAAGGAGAAATACGAGACAGTAAAGAAACACAAAAAAGATGTACAATAGGCGGCCTTATCGCTAAAGAACGATCGCCAAAGAACTAAATTACTTCAGTCAATTTGTTTTTAAAATAGCTAGTTATACGAAATATCTTTTTAAGTACATCGATAGTAAAGCAGTCTAAAGGATAAGCTAAGAAGCTAAGGGATTGGAAGTTTGTATGAAATTCCGTTGTTTTTGGAGTTAGAGAACCAAAACTTCGCATTAACATTTTTTTAAATCGATCAACATAGCATGTTAAAGTGATACATACTCGTAGGTACACCGTTAGCGGGTAGGTAACAGGGGAATGTAAATGTGTGCTTTTCCAAAACACGCCGGTTGTTTTGCAAACAATTTGTAACGCAAATTTTTAGTGTGACGGCGCGCGGATTTCCTTCGCCGAGCTAACTATTCCTCTCCGGATAACCGGTGTAAATCTTACATTAGAGCTGCCGGGTACAGCGGCAGGGGAAAATGTATCGCTTTTGTGTATTTAATTTATATTTTTGGCGGTACTTTGACAACTTAGCAACGGTAATTTAGAATTACCTTAAACACTGTTAGCGGCAACTCAAATCTGCATTTTTTTTATCCACTACAAGTTAGCCCTTGACGGCAATCTCACCTGATGGTTAGTGATGATACAGTCTAAGATGGTAGCGGGCTAACCTGTAAGGGGTATGGTAAACCAATACTCCTTTCGGTTTCTACGCGACATCGTGCCGGAACGCTAAATCGCTTGGCGACACGTCTTTGTCGGTAGCGTGGTAACTAGCCACGGCCGAAGCCTCCCACCAGACCAGACTCGAGCCGGGAATCAAACCCAGGACCTCCAACTTTTAACAAAAAAATAGATTGAAAACTCAAAATAGAGTATTATTTATTTAAATAAAACCAGCTCGAATAACCCGGCTCGAGTTTGGTCTAGTAGGAGGCTTCGATCGTGGCTAGTGATAAAGACGCGTTACAAAGCGATTTAGCGTTCCAGCACGATGTCGCGTAGAAACCATTTAGCAGTGTGGGTTAACAGAATTACCCGCTACCATCTTAGACTGCATCATCACTTAACTTCATCTTATACATCATCACTTAACTTCAGGCGAGATTGCCGTCAAGGGTTAACTTGGAGTGGATTAAAATTGATTAAGGTGGCTCTGACTTCATCATCATGATCAACCCATTGCCGGCTCACTACAGAGCACGGGTCTCCTCTCAATATGAGAAGGGTTTGGCCATAGTCCACCACGCTGGACATGTGCGGATTGGCAGACTTCACACGCCTTTGAGAACATTATGGAGAACACGCAGGCGTGCAGGTTTCCTCACGATGTTTTCCTTCTGCCAGAAGAAATTTTTAGCCCTAGGGCTCGAAGAAAATAAGGGAACGACTGCCTAAGGGCCTACTTTGAGGCCGAACCTGGTGAGTGGTCCGTAGGTCTCCGAGGCCGTGGATGGCGCCCACGTCCGGATGACGTAAGATAGCGGGGACCTCGTCTTCGCCGGCGAAGACGGTGTGTAGCGTACGCTTAGGTCGGGGGAGTAAAAAGAAGCCGCAACTACGAGAGGGTTGGGGTGTCGGATTGAAGCGTTGCAATGTTACAATTTACAATTATTAGACATAATAGAGCTACAATTATTATTAATTATTGGAATTACAATAAAATTGCTGACTTCATAAATTACTTAAAAATTAAAAAAATTTATATCATAAGTATTCAATTCTATTTATTTCTTGAACGTGTTTTAATGTAATTTTTTTTTTTATTTAATATCCGTTCCATTATCCCGGTAGCCTGTGCCGCATATCTACGGAAGGCGGCAATAGCTGGGTCGCGAATTCCCGCGCCTACATACCGCCACACTCTCACCCGTCACGTGTCGCTTCGAGCCTCACCCATCACCCATACTTATCACCCATAGCATCACCACACCTACAGTTTTTATCTTAACAAAAAGGTGGTAAAGTGCAATCGGTTTACCTGACGGATGGACCCTTTGAGGAATTATTGTACATAATAGTTCGATGATAGCACCAGAAATTAATATTTTGGTCCCCAATTTGCCATTAAACTTTTTTCTCCTCTTTTATCAATCCATAATTTTGAGCGGAAATGCAATCTTGGGTGGAAATGATTTTGTACATGATATAACGTATTATGCTTCTGTTATAAAACAAATTATATACTAATACAAAATAAATAGGTAATGATTTACTCGTATAATTGAGTTTGTAGATTGGTTTTAAAACAAAGTAGGAAGGTATAACAAATTCGATAAATTTTCCAATCATGTTGATTATCGTAAATGTTGCAAATGACTCCGTAAAATACTTTGATAATGTACTCGATAAGCAGTCTTATACAAAAACTAGGGGAAATAGTAATTTTTAACTAATAATAAACTAGACTATTATTTTTTAAACGTTAACCGTATACCTATACCTACATTCAATTGTTCAGTACTAAGCTAACGTAAATAGAAACCCAATTAATGAGAGAATATATAATTTTCACAGACACTATTTGACGACTTATAATACAAGCGAATATTAAATTAACGATGACAGAAATAAAATCAGCTGAAAATTATTAATAATGTGGAAAAGTTATCCTTAGATAAAATCAATGAGCCATTTCTGTTCACAGATTTCTGTTTCTTATAAAAAAGAGGGTAAAACGAAAATGAAAAATGAAAAATTATTTATTCAGAAATGTTTTAACAATGTTTATCCATTGTTAGGACATCTTTTTAAGTAATTATTTTACTTGTGCCAGGATGCCAGGTAACTTCAGTTCATTTGCCTACCCAATCTTTAATATAATAAAACTGTAACAGGATTAATTCTGTACATTAAATATATATTGAAAATTTTAATAGGAGAATGCTTAACTATCGAAACTGAGCCCTAAACATTTATTTTTATTTTATTGTATGTTTGTCTGTTTGTATCTTGGCCATCCATCAGGCCGAAACTACTGGATGGATATGAATGAAATTTGGTATGAGAGTAGCTGATACTCCGGTTCAACATATAGTTTTTTATCCCGGAATTCAGCACGGTTCCCTTGGGAGAGAGGATGAAAGTCAAACTATATTTAGTTATAATTCATTAACACATATTTTGTTAGATACTTTAATGTTTATCCTGTAATTATTTCAAGGTCGTCGGTTTAGTAATCCATTGCTTCGTGATTGGAAGACAAACAAATACACTTTCACACATACTAACTCAACGCAGACAAAGTCGCGGGCATCAGCTAGTTATAACTAAAGTAATTTCACTTCCCCAAACGAGGAATGTTTGTGGATAAACGCAACTATTTCGCTTTTGTACCGAGTTGATGCCTATCAGATTAGAAAAGTAACTTACACATAATTACATACGCAAAACTTGCACTAGTTTTCTAAACAGAGCTAAAAGTGTCACACGTCGCACGAGCCACACGTCACAGTAAATTTTTGTAAGTTTCCATGCACGATAACTTTTAACTAACTGTTGCCAGGCACGGATTTTACTGTCGCCGTTAAGCTTGGAATTTAAATCTAACGCCACAACCCTCTAATGAATACAAATATACCTTTGCGATCATTTATGAAATAGGACTAAAAAAAGCGATGATAGCCTAGTGGTTAGGGCGTCAACCTCCTCATCAGAGGTCGGGGTTTCGAATCCGGGCACGCACCTCTAACTTTTCGGAGTTATGTGCGTGTTTAAAAATTAAAATATCACTTGCTTCAACGGTGAAGGAAAACATCGTGAGGAAACCTGCACACCTGAGAGTTCTACATAATGTTCTCAAAGGCGTGTGAAGTCTGCCAATCCGCACATGGTCGGCGTGGTGGACTATGGCCAAACCCTTCTCATATTGAGAGGAGACCCGTTCTCTGTAGTGAGACGAGAATGGGTTGATCATGATGATGATCCAAAATATATAAGAAAACACAAACTGACCAACAAACTGTTAAGAGACCAGTTTAGGTGGGTGCAAATTTGAAAGAATCTTTTTGGGAGTACGAACTACTGCAATTTTTAGTTCAGCTTAATTTAGTTTAGAATAAAACTCAACAAATCGTGCCAATACATTGATATTACATTTTAAGCCACGAGTTTACCGTCCACAGCCATCTGCTCAAGGACCTTTCGACCCCAACAACAACAATAGCGTAAGAAAGGGTCAACAATGCCCAACTGGCCAAAACCGGACCTTGTTCCGGTCGGAACCGGTTTGGTCTAACGCGGACACCATGTTCACAGCGTATTCTCGGACTTCCGGGGTCTAATGTAACGCATATTTTTTTATTATCTGTTAAACATTACTACCTACTTACCTACGTACGTTAAATTCAGTATTATAACCTCGGAGAAAATTAGTAAATAATTATTTTAGAATCAAAAAAGTACAATACAATAAAATTGATTCTTTCTCTAACTTCTGATTACTTAATATTATTATAAATTCTTTTTATAGGTTTTTTAAATCGCGGTTTTCTATTTGTTTATCTGGTATAGTAATATAAAATAAAATAAAAGAATGTTTATACATAGGAAGCAAGCTATAATCCAATTTCAAGAAAAATAAAGAAATAAACAAACTCATTTACACGTGTATTTTCTTCAGATAAGATAGTTAAGGTATACTAAAAAATATTTTATGTTGCAGTTATCCCAGTCAAATATCTGTTAAAACAAAATTATCTTTTGTTGGGCATTTGGGTATCTTGCACTTCCAAGAGTCTGCTAGTAGACTAGCTTTTGCATTAAATCTGCTTTTTATATAATAATTTTGCAATTAAGTGATAACAAATGTTGTCATCTATTTATTAATAAATGTTTTTACATTTAAAAATATTTTTAGAATTATACAGACTTATTGGTTTGAATAGTGCAGAGGAGCAGATAAAATAGCACAATTTAAATTAATAATCAAAGAAGTCGCGTCGAAGTACCCTAGCACACTTCAATAATTAAAAAAGATGCTGATTTGCTTCTTTCGAATTTGATTTTAATTAAAAATAAATTTCATATAGTAAACAATATATCATATAAGTTTATATTACATTACATTTTGTTACTGAATGTAAGAATAACAGAGTTTACATATAGAAGAAGTATATTTAGTAAGCGTATATAGCCAATTAAATAGTAATATGCAATTTGTTTTCTACCCGTATTCACACAGTAACGGTAACTACGCGAGTGAAACCTTGTTTGTTAAATCCTCAATCGCAAAGTTTAGCATAAGTCTGACATAGATACAAAAAACATAGGTCACAGGTTGACTTTTAATAGTGGTAATGCTGACAGCATGCTGGCAGAGTTATATTGTTTTTATGGCACCTTCACCATGATCTGCCTGCACTAGATACATGGCTATTAATTATTATTATTCCTATTGCATATAACGTCATCTGCCTACTTAATGCCTATCCTGGTCGACCAGGTTTGACCGTGGCGCAGCGTGTGCACTGTTGCACATTAAATTTGTAGGTCCTGGGTTCGGTTCCCGGCTCGACTCTGGTCTGGTGGGAGGCTTCGGCCATGGCTAGTTACCACCCTACCGACAGGGGTGTGTCACCAAGCGATTTTGCGTTCCAGTACGATGTCGCGTAGAAACCAATTAGAGTATGGGTGTACTATACGCCTAACAGGTTCGCCCGCAACCATCTTAGACCGCATCATCACTTACCATCAGGATGCCGTCAAGGGCTAACTTCAACTTGGGGTAAAAAAAAGACCATTGCACGCCCCTAGAATCGTAACCTATGGTCACCCTAAACTGACCATAGTAGCTAAATTGCATTCAACTGTGTCTATCTTATTATTAAAAACCAAACAAAAGAGGACATATGGACATCGGTCTGAAGGTATTATTTGCTTTTTTTTATTCTCGGTCACGTTTATAAATTTTGGACGCAAACGAAAGGACATGTGGTGCGAAAGGGTTAAAAATAATACTAAAAAATATTAAATTGTCTATTGATAGTCGTTCGGAAACGGTTCATTGATTCCGCATAAAGTTGGTTAGGAATGGCTGTGCCTATTCCAAATTATAGTAGGCTACGGCTATGAATTTGGATTTCACAAATGATAATTTTTATTTTATAAAAAGTCTGTGTTAATTTGTTTTAATAACAGCGAAAGTTTTAGTTGTGCGTTTAGGGTGCGATATATGCAATATTTCATAAGAAACAACTTAGACCCATAATTTTAAAGTTCCTAGTTGTAACATTTTTTTTCGGACTGTCTATTAGCTATACTAACCCTATTGGTGGCCACAGTGTAACCGGGCTGTTTGGCGAGCTTCGGAAAGAAGCTCTGCCAGAAGTAATTTTGAGCCCTAGGGCTCGAAGAAACTAAGGGAACGATTGCTAAGGGCGCCTACTTTGAGGCCGAACCACGGTTTAGGCGACGTTTGGGATAACGGGGGGTCGGACGGTGAGTGGGTCCGTACGTCTCCGAGGCCGTGGATGGAGCCCACGTCCGGATGACGTAAGATCTCGTCTTCGCCGGCGAAGACGGTGTGTAGCGTATGATTGTGTGGTAGGTGGTACGAGTATGTTGTCAGTAGTCATCTGATCGTCAGGGTCATGAAGGATATGTTTAGGTCTCCTCTTTCGGAGAGGAACGCTTAGGTCGGGGGAGTAAAAAGAAGCCGCAACCACGAGAGGGCTGGGGTGTCGGATTGTAATTGTAACAGTCAAGTGGTAGATATACTAGTGATTAAGTCTCCGACCCTCATTTGAGGGACTTAGTTTCATCCCCGGTACTCACTTTTAACTTCTGGGAACTATCTGCATTATTATTCAAGCATTTAAATATAAATTTCTTCAACGGTAAGTTTAAAGTTTACCAATCCACACTTGGCCAGCGTGGTGGAGTGCGGCCAAAGCCTTTCTCATGCTGAGAGAACACCCGTGCTCTGCAGTGGGCCGGTAATTGGCTAAATCTACATTATGCCGTGCGAATCTACCAGCAATAGCTTAGAAATTATGTCTGTCCTTGCATACTTAAACTGTATTGGAAAGGAAACACGCGAAGCATCGGTAAAATTTATTGGAAAGATCGGTCGCTTTTTATCGACTGCTTTTACAAATTCTTGGCTGCTTGCCTGGTACCATCAGATTAGCGTTTCGAATTTTAGTGCAGAATAATTTTTATTTCAACTTTGAGTAGTCTACGAGCTCTGTGGTCCTAGTACAAGATTACTTATTGATTATGTGAGATGGTGATTAAAAAAAAAGCCCGGTTAAGTTTTTTGAGGCTTTCTTCTTAGACCTGGGACCTCTTAGCTTTAGTTTTAAGTTGGCGAGTGCAGTTATCACCATCACTAATTGAAATATTGAAAAATGTGATATATAGATGCCTGTAGGTGTATATGAATAAAGCTATTTTTGATTTGATTTGTTTTTATTTGAACTAATTTATCACGCTAACGTTAAAGTTAGCGTGATCTTTAATTAAATATAGATGTGTGTCACAAGTTTACTACTAACACACAATACCATAGACTTTTTTTTTTAATTGACAAGTTACGCTAAGTGCTCTATATGATACAAAGATGCCTGTAATAGGTTTATATGAATAAAGCTATTTTTGATTTGATTTGTTTTTTGATTTGAACTTATGTCACGTTAAAGTTAGCGTGATCTTTAATTACATATAGATGTGTGTCGCAAGTTTACTACTAACACACATTACCATAGACTTTTTTTTTTTTAATTGACAAGCTACGCTAAGTGCTCTTGTTCGTTTTGGACCGCCTTTCGTAACAACTGTCTTCCTGCTGATCTGCATTTCGCTGATGATGGTTAAAATGAAATATTTTATACTTCTCATTCTCTTAATGTTCAAGTTTATTTATGCTAGACATAAACTAGTCACTCTTTAGAGCTTTAAAACAGTTTTAAGACAATCCCAAAAGAAAGTATGTAATTATGGATTCGTCGATCGGTTGGTATGATGGTGAAACGATTTCAAACGTATTGATAGTTATATTTACCGTTTAACCCCCGTTATTTTAAAATGCGCAAACCTGTATCGTATAGAAAGGTAATGACATAGGACGAATGGGCGTGTCTTGTAAATTGTTTATCATGCCTTTTTGAAATTACACACCGTTTCAACGTAAATTCAATGCGTCAGACACGATATGGAATTGCCGCTTTTATGCTATTATCTATTTAGCAGAGTGGTTTTAACATTGTGTAGATGTCTATTTAATTCATCATCATCATCATGAACAACCCATTCTCGGCTCACTACAGAGCACGGGTCTCCTCTCAATATGAGAAGGGTTTGGCCATAGTCCACCACGCTGGCCATGTGCAGGATTGGCAGACTTCACACGCCTTTGAAAACATTATGGCGTACTCTGAGGCGTGCAGGTTTCCTCACGATGTTTTCCTTCATCGTTGAAGCAAGTGATATTTTATATTTTTTAAAACGCACATAACTCCGAAAAGTTAGAGGTGCGTGCCCGGATTCTAACCGCCGACCTCTGATTAGGAGGCTGACGCCCTAACCACTAGGCTATCACCGCTATTTAATTATCTATCCGTTAATATGTGGAGAGAAAATGTATAAATTTTTAGGCTAACTGCGCGGTCGGAGGTTTGTGACATTTGCCATAATTAAAGTTTATGTATGGGGGAAACATAAATTGGTTGAATTCGGAAAACTGATCGATCATTAGTTTTAGATTTTAGATTACTTTAGTTGTATTGAAAAGTTAGCTGTCTCGTAGTTTAGGTCAAATGATTAACACTTTCAGATAGGGATCACGAGGTTCTAGATTCAAAAAATATTTAGATATTAGTGTTTGGTATTAAAAAGTAGTCGCTCACTATGGGCCTCATAAGAAGGCTCAGAGTCACTCAACGGGCGATGAAGAGAGCTGTGCTAGGAGTATCTCTACGTGATCAAATCAGAAATGAGGAGATCCGTAGAAGAACCAGAGTTAGTACCGACATAGCTCAGCGAATTGCGAAGTTGAAGTGGCAATGGGTGGGGCACATAACTCGGAGAACCGTTGGGGTCCCAAGGTGCTGGAATGGCGACCCCGCATCGGTAAACGTAGCGTTGGTCGACCCCCAACTAGGTGTACAGACGACATCAGACGAGTCGCAGGGAGCCGCTGGAAGCAAGCGGCCCAACACCGTGAGCATTGGAACTCCCTACAAAAGACCTATGTCCAGCAATGGACGGCAATCGGTTGATATTATATATATAGAGATCAATATCATCATAATCATCATGATGATGAATAAAAATTCTCACAACTTTATCGATCTAAAACTGTATCATCACTTATCACCATGTAACATTGCAGTCAACGGTTAACTTATAGTAGCATAAAAAAAACATGGATTTGTCTTGAGATAGCATTAACCACATATATTCCAATACCAAGATTTCAATAAAATATAATAAAACAGGGATTGCAAAGCTGTCGTAAAAAACCAAATTACAAAGATTACAACGTGAGTTAGCATAATTGTTTTGTCGCTAAACCAGTTAAAAGTAGCAGCTGCATTAAAACCCCTACAAAAGATTAAAAAGGTAAGAAAGGGTCAGTGAAACCAGATTGACCGGTCGGTCCTATTCAAAAAATAGACAATACCGGCTCTAAAACTGACCCTTGGGGGACACCGGTCACTTTCGCGCGTTTTGTCCAAAACCGGTATTAAATCAAAAGGGTTTATAAGTTTTTGATATTATTAAAAATGCTGTGTCTAACGGTCTATCAAATTGTATGGTCAGTTTTGGATTTACCTTTGGAGGTGACCGGTGTGATTGACAGTGGTTAAAGCATTAGTTGAATCGTAAATTTTAATATCCTTAATTTTTAGTTTTAGGCCAGTGAAATTATAGCAGAAATAATATCCTAATTATTAATTAATTAATCTAATAAAGTGAATAGCATAAACTAAACTTATGTGAATTCTAATCAAATTTACTTTCAATCGAAAACTAAATATTAAAAAAATTTCACTGTATTATAACCTTGTATTGTGTCAGGTGAGATTGCCATCAAGGGCTAACTTTAAGTGGATAATAAAAATTGTGTAAATCTTTTATATTGCAGTTCTATATATTTATATATATATATATATGGAATAAAATAGTAGATTATTAGGTAACACATTAGTAACTAGGTCTGCATTTCAAAACAGAATTCGAACTATTCATAATTACAAAAACTAATTACAAAATTGTATAAAAAGGTTGAACTAATACTTGTTTATACCTCATATATCTTAAAAGTCCATTTCCCACGCGGTAAAAGGAAGGGATCAGGCACTTAAAGGGAGAAAAAAATCTCCATTTTCCACCGTCCGTGTCGCAAAAAAATCATCCTACAATTATCACCTCCCCCGTTTTTCCTCGGTAAATAGAATTAGGCGTGAATTAAATTATCCTGGGAATTAACATGGATAATAGCAGGGGCTCTCTTCGCATTTTCCTTATTTTTCCCGCCTTTTTAACCGTTTTTTCTGCTGACACGTCCCTCGCCGGTGACGTGGGAAACTCACCCGCCAATTTTAAAGGACAAATGTTATGCTTGTTCCCGTTTTAATGGAAGTTTTTATTTCTTCTCTCTCAATACGGGATCTCTCGTTTAAATTTTTCACGCCTGATTTTATCGTGCAGTCATTTTTTTTAATGTGACCTTGTTTGCTTTTATTTGACTTTTTGGAACGACAACGTGTTTTCGTGTAAAGGGCAATTGGTTTTTTTTTCATTTGGCATTTGTGTGTCGTTCCAAACAGCTTGCTTTAATTATCTATATATACCTGAGATTGTTATATAAAGAAACAAAAACCCAAGTACTAACTGTAGATGAGAATATGGTTTAGCAAAATAATAGAAATAGTACGGTAATTCTAAAATAGTATGGGATAAGCAATTACGCATATTAAGTAGATGTTCCTCTAATGTACAATAACAGTTTAAGAGATGAGATGTTCGTTTGGTAATTATAACCTATATACTCTTAAACGATCTAAGGTTAACGATTACATTGATATAGTGGCAAGCATATAGAAGAGCCCAGACTTTATAAAATAAAATGGCTAATTTAAGGCAGAGAAAGGTAACAATAAATATAGTATAATCTTTATCTACACTATATATATGTGATAAAGAGGAAAGTTTTGTATAACACTATGAAACTTTGAACCATTTATGTTTAGTATCATAAGGTATAAATCATAACGAAAAAGGTAATTTTATAATCTAGACAAATCTAATGATAATCACTATTTTGACGTTTGTAAGATAGTGAAAAATTAGCTAGTTCTGTGAATAAAGCAATCATATAGAATTGATAATAGAGACAGTAAAAAATGATATTCGCGCTGCTTATAATTAAAAGTAATAAAAACAGGTATAACCATTTAGCTAGGAGGATTAAAAGAAAAAAAAGTTTATGCTTATAGAAATTAAATTGTTACTATCGGCGAATTGGGCCTTACGACACAGGATTACCTAGTGTGTATCAACTGAAGTGCTAAACTTAAAAAATAAAAATAAAGTTTTCCGTATCAGCAGTATAAAAATAGAGATGAATTATTTTCACGATTTATGTATAGTTGAAAACAATAAAAGTGGAATTAACAAGAAGAAAAAAAAAAGATTCTAGTTGAGAAATTAAATAATTTAATAAAAAACAAAACTACCGTTATATTCGCACACAATCGCTTATGCAACTGAAGTTTGGACACGAAAATAATCTTAAAAACATCTCACAACATACAGTAATAAAGTCAAAGTAATTTGTAATTCACAACAAACTCTGCGAATCACACTATCATAAATATTATTTTAATTGTGGTGTAATTGAATATTGTAAATTAATTTTATTGGTAAGTGATTTTATTATTGGCATTTCCAGAAAAGCAATACAACAAAACATTTATTTGATGCAAGGGCTAAGAAAAGGGGGCCTTTAAAATGTCGAAAGAAGGCGAATTTCCTCGAGGGTGCGCCACCCCCTTAATTATATCTTTAAATTTCTAAGTGCATTTTTAGAAAGGAGGGGTTTTATATAAATGGCGTTCATTTTGGGGTGCGAGGGTGATTTTGGGGATCGGAATTAATAATGGATTTTCTAAGTTTTGGTAAATTTGCCTCATAGGCTTTAATTACTTTTTGATGAGTTTTTTAATTAATTATTAGTAGTAATGTTGTATATTTATTTCTGTACAATATTATTTTTTTACTTAATGCCAAAGAAAGAAAATAATAAAAAAAACTTAAGTTTTAAATAATAATATATTTAAAAATGTGAGATACACTTCTGCAAATGTAAGCTAACATCATGCTATTATTTTTTCTTAAAAGATGATTCAAAAACGTTAAATTTCTACACCAGTTAGTAAGAGTAGTCAACGTAATAATATTTTCCTGTTTGTATCATTATCAAAATGATCTTTATAAAAGGATTATTTGCTAACGATTCATCTTTAAAAGTAATACTTTGTATTTTCGTATGTCTACTAACATGACAAGAAAAACAAAAGAAAGGAGAATCTTCCGACATTAATCAAAACGAAAGTACATTAAAAGCGTAGAAAGCGGAAAGCGGACCACCCTCATCTTAGCAATTTAAAACAGGGGATGCACATTTATTTCTTCTTTTCACCCTCCAAGGCGTCAATTTAAATCTGACCTACCCTTCTCACAAATTACCTTATAGTTAGCGTTATATAAGATAAATAAGAAGGGAGCCAGAGGTCTACCTTGAGTGGTTCCCGCTTAGGGTAGCATCCCCTAAAAAAGCCCCTTCTTAAATCGAGGGTGGTACGTCACGGTAGGATTGTTTCTTATTATTATTACTTTTTTGTACTGAATTGTAGGTATTTTAACCGATTAAAAAAAAGGAAGGGATAAATACTTTTATTGAATAGGCATACATTTTTAACAATGTATTTTTTAGAGAAAACTAAATACCTTTATTGCGAGATTATCAAAACTTCGATCAGTAAATAATAATGAAATGTTCTTTTGTTCTTTAATTTGGTTTCTTTGTACTAATTTTTATCTTTCTATTGTGTTATAAAATTAAAAAATAAGTACCTACAAAAGGACTTTTAAATTTCATTAATCGCAATATAGAAAAAGCATTTTAGTTATGTATTGTAGTTCAGGTTCAGCGTTGGAATTAGATTTTATATTATGCAAAAAATTCACTTGAAAATATTTTTACTTTATCCAATTAAAGTAGTCAAATATCTAAACATTTGTCTATTCTAGTTGACCAGGTAATTTCGTCACCAACTCATTTTTTCTTTCCTTAATAACTAATGCAGACTATTTAAGAAAAGAGATAATATCTATAAGCCATATTATCTATCCGTTCACCCAATCTCTAGTATTGCTTCATCAAAGAATAGCAAATAATGATAGTTTGTATTTTCATAACCATAGATTTGTCAAGTCCAGTTATAATAAACAAACCTAATTCTGAATTCAAACGAAAATTTCAGAACTCAAGCCGCCATTATACGCCCGCGGAATTCGAATGACGAATTGCGGGAGGTTTTTCTTGTTTTAAAAAACATCATTACAATTACCGTTCGCAACAGAAACATTACACAAAATGAGCTCTTAACACTTGGAAATAGAGTACGGGGTGTAGTTTGTTGGCGGTAAATATTGTTGCAAGATATCTCCCCGCTGTCTGTAGCATGGATTTATCGTCTTGCAAGGGGGCAGAGGAAAAATAAGAAAGGGATGTTTTTCCTGGGGGACGTGGGGTGGTTATTCAATTAAGGCGGGTGAGGCGGGCGATTAATTATGCCTTCAAAATTATGGCTGTAAAAAATAAGGAAATCATCTTTTAACGGCGTCGAGAACGAACGACATTTTCAATTGAAATAATTTTTAAAAATATTTAAAGATTTTTGTTTATTGAGGTATAGAGGTATATATAAAAAGAAAGCGGGTTTCTTGTAATGACAAAATAAAGTCGTAGCGTTTCATATTTAGCTTTATTTTCTGGTACATGTAAAAGATTTTTCTCTCATTGTTTCGTTTTAGTATGACTCTTTCGCATACCGCATCTAAAGAACTTTCACTTAAACATAAGGTAAATACCTACTTCAGAGCCTATCTCACTGACCTTATTTTCAGGCCCTTTACATGAATCAAAGCGTTCATTGACCTACTCATCGCATATGTGAAGGTTAACACGTGTGTTCGATGGATTGAAGACTCTGTTTAATTGAGATAGAGCTTATTTCACATTAGATGCATTAATAATCGTAATTCTAGTTGAGTTCGCCAAGTTTCTTGTTAAAATTATTACTGTTTACTTTCACAATGATTTGTTACGATTATTGTGGATTTCCTTTTATTAAACGTTAAATTTATTTTCGATATATTTTTTTGTTTGTTAAAAAATCAAAATTCAAATTAACATAATCTTTATTCAAATAGTCCTTTGAAAGGCACTTTTGACGCGTCAGTAATTTACATACTAGTGATTTGATGGTGATAACTACATTCGTAAACTTAAAACTAAAGCTACGAGGATTCTAAACGCGCACCTGTCTAAGAAGAAGCCCACAACAAACTTAGCCACGTAAATTTTCTTTTTGTTATCACCATCTCACATGCCACTTAAAATTATAGTAAGAGCTATCTTATTGGAGCAATATTTCACACCCATGCTTGTTTATCATTTATAGTTAGTACATAAATAACTAACTATATCAGTGATTTAAATTGATGGATTCTTTCAGTTAAACTTTAAGAATATAATAGACATATTTATTACCAATTATTTTTTATTACTTTTATTCTTCGCATCATAGGCAAATAATAATAAATCTATTAACTTATAATTTAGTTGTCTTACCTATATATAATTATATGGCGATTTCCTACATGTAAAAAGTTAATAACTATTTGTGTTGAGGTGTTCGATTATAATATAATATAATTCTTTGGGTAAATAATTTATTATATATTAAATAATCTTTAGCGATGTTGGGGGTAGGTAGTAAACGGTATTAATATTAATACATAAAAGTAACAAATTGTAGGTATGCAGTCGCTGTTAATTAACAATTATTAAAAATATGTAAAAAAGATAACAAAAATCGACGACACGGTAATAAAACTATTTGTAATATATTTTTTTATTATTTTAAATAAGGTTCGCTAGCTTTACAAAATGAACTTAAATTATATAAACAATAAATTACACATAAGATGTATGTAAAATCATTTAAAAGCAAACACTACACGCTTAATTTAAATAAAATTTACAGAAAACAGCCAAAAACAGCTAAAAAAAAAAAATAAACATTAAAGAAAAAAAATTAGATTCAGGTTTAAAATACCTCTCTAGTGAGTTAAACTAGGAAGATGGAATTTTAATTAAAGAAAAATAAAGAATGTTACTTTTTAATAAGTAGGTAGGTACATAATCGGTATGACTGGCTAATCAAAGTACTAATGATTTGTTTGCGAAACGTTCCAGGTAGATTTATATTTGGATATTGAGTAAATAAATAAAAAAAATGTAATGAGAAACTAAATTGCAGATCTAAATTGATTTAGACGTAAAATTTTGTATTATTCAACTGTGCAATACAATTACGAAACATATAAATCAACTATTGAGTCGTTTAAAGTTTTTGACACATCTAAAAAAGTTTCTACCCTTTTCAAATCGTCGTCGAGAAAACATCGTGATATTTATATTACTTCTTCCTTTTCTTGCCTTTAACCCTCGCTATGTGTGGTACCACTCACTTCTATCAGCCGTCAACTCACTACCCACACCTTTTACCCGCATATCCTCTTTTACACAATCCATCCATCTCTTCTTTGGTCTTCCTCTACTCCTTTGCCCTTCCACGTTCATATATAACATTCTTTTGGTGACATTGCTTTCTTCCCTCCGCATTATATGACCATACCATGCTAGCCAATTACTCCTGATCTTTTTGGTCACTGGCGCTACTTTTAGACTTCGATTTATACCTATTAAGTACAAATAATTATTTTAAACATGTACTGAACATGAACTGTATTACTATCTGGTACCTTTACCATTTAGCAAAGATCCTGCATTTTGGAAACGGACATAGGGTACTTGATGCTAGACAATGCTGTAAAAGCTCCCATTTTACTGGACTTTATTGTACTAGGAATATATAAACGCGAAAGGTGTAACACTAGATAGCAGAGAGATCCTTGGTCGCACAGCTCAAACCTCACGAGGGGCTCAAATTCGGTATCCAGATACTTATTTTCATGGAGGTAACTACGGATTCTTGAAAATTCTTCTCCTTAGAGGACGAAGTAGTTGTTTGAAATATTCATGCAAGTCTACCAAACTTAAGGTGGGAAATACGACGAATTTAAAATAAGCGAAATTCTGCTCCTTCCCTTTTATAGGAGATAGATAGGTTTAAGAGCATATAGCCCTGCACTGCTATACGGGTTGGGGGTCTTTTACGATTATTTTAATAATTCAGTTAAAAAAAACAAAAAGTTGTCTGGAGGAAATCGCATTAAGCGATAAGACCACCTTTGCGCATTTTTTTGTTATTTATTTTTGTTTTTATTTGTTTTAGAATCCAAGTATTGTAAAGTGCAATAAATTTATCTGTCTATCTATATATGGTTCTATTTTTATAGTGTTATATACTCAAAGTAAGTAAAGAAAAACTTCTCACCAAAAGGTACATACGTGGTAAGAACACCCCAAAATTTCGCGTAATTCAAACATTGAAATCCAAAAAAAAAGTCCGGAGTCGCTACCCTTCGACCAATTAAAATTCGCATCGAATGTACTATCCCCCACCTTGAAGGTGCAGACTTTTATTCTGCCCGGTCCACCCCGTTTTAAAAGGAGCCATCTTGGGACCCGGGGCCCAGGGGCGAGGGGGTCGGGTGGGGGGCGGACCACTTTTCTCTCCAAGTGTTGTTTTAATTCCGCCAAATATCTTTTCGCGAATACCTCGGTGAAGTTTTGATATAATTTCCTCTTATATTGTGAACGCGGGGTTTTTTATACGTTTTTAAATTGGCTTTTATTTAAATATATAACATGTAGTATTTGATTTAGCAAATCCATTACGTATGGATATATGAAACGTACATACATAATATCGAATAATGTAAGGCGATGGTGATAACTACATTCGTTAACTTAAAAATATAGTTAAGAAGGTCTCTGGCGCCCTGGTCTAAGAAGCCAATGTTCATACAAAATAATTAACCCAAACACGATTAACTTGTTACTTCACAAAAAATCATCATGATTATTAACCCATTGCCGGCTCACTACAGAGCTCGGGTCTCCTCTCAACATGAGAAGGGCTTGGCCATAGTTCACCACGCTGGCCATGTGCGGATTGGCAGACTTCACACGCCTTTGAGAACATTATGGAGAACTCTCAGACGAGTAGTTTTCCTCAGGATGTTTTCCTTCACCGTTGAAGCAAGTGATATTTTAATTGCTTAAAATTGCACATAACTCCAAAAGTTGGAGTCGCGTGCCCGGGTTCGAACACTGGACCACTGATTAGAAGGCGGACGCCCTAAACACTAGGCTATCACAGCTTCACAAAAAATCATACCTATCAGTATTAATAGACGAAAAAGGCAGGCGTAATACTTTATTTAAACATTATAATTAATGAATATTAAAAACAAATAAGAGCAAATTCAAATAAGACTAATATTAGAAACGAGCCCTTAAGTTTGTTTGTTATTCTTTCGCGGAAAAACTACACAACCATTTATACTGAAATTTTAAATGGAGGTACATTAACACATAGGCTATTTTTATCCCGAAAAGTTAAGGTAACTACTGAATTGTGGAAAACCTAGTATTATATCAAATGGTACAGTACAAAATCACACAGATTTTCCAACGTACAATAAACTTAATTGTTGTTGTGAAGTCAACATCTCCTTAGAATGCTTCGGTGTTCGCGACAAACATACATTAAGAACTCATTTTCGAAGAACTGTGTGTGTGTTTTTCTTTTATACACCACAAGTTAGCCCTTGACGGCATGTCACCTGTTGGTAAGTGATCATACTGTCTAAGATGGTAGCGGGCTGGCCTGTTAGGGGTATGGTAAGCCCATACTCCTAATTGGTTTCTACACGACATCGTGCCGGAGCGCTAAATCGCTTGGCGACACGTCTATGCCGGTAGGGTGGTAACTAGCCACGGTCAAAGCCAAAAAACCAGATCAGACTCGAGACGGATATCGAACCCAGGACTTCCAACTTTAAAATGCAACAGCGCACGCACTGCGCCTCGGAAGTCGTCAATTTAAAATCGAAGAAAGAATAAATCGCATTTTCGCCTGGATATCGCAGATTAATCCAAATTAAACTCATCGGATATCAATAAACATTAATTACTTTGGTTAATCTAAGTCTTATTTTAAGTTATATATGTATTCGAGATAGATAGAACCGGTGATAGCCTAGTAGAAGCGGTGATAGCCTAGTGGTTAGGGCGTCAGCCTCCTAATCAGAGGTCGGCGGTTCGAATCCGGGCACGCACCTCTAACTTTTCGGAGTTATGTGCGTTTTAAAAAATTAAAATATCACTTGCTTCAACGGTGAAGGAAAACATCGTGAGGAAACCTGCACGCCTGAGAGTTCTCCATAATGTTCTCGAAGCCGTGTGAAGTCTGCCAATCCGCAAATGGCCAGCGTGGTGGACTATGGCTAAACCCTTCTCATATTGAGAGGAGACCCGTTCTCTGTAGTGAGTCGGTAATGGGTTGATCATGATGATGATGATGATGATGTATTCGAGTAAATAAAAAAAAAAACATTAAACTTAATTTGCAATGGATTCCCACAAAGTACCGCCTACTTCTATCCAATAATTATTAATCTGAAGCTTTATTAAATAATGTAAAAGTCTCTACGTACACAAAATTATAAAAGGAAAGTTCATTAAGGCACGTCGTCTCACGGCTTCGGCGAAGCTCGTAGATTTAGAATGAAGCCAACATTTGCATGGAAATTAAAATCTACCTGACCCAGGCCCTGATAGTGGACTTAATCCTTTCTTTACTTTTACTCCACTGACGCCATCCATTAAACTATTCTATATAAATCATTTACATAACTTATTGAAGTAAATCTAGCACGGTAGGATATAGTCTATAGAAATTTTATTTCTGATTTTATAATATTAATTATAGTTCGTAATTGAATTTCAACAATATTAAAGCTATATCTAACATAACTAAACCTAAACCTTTAGTTATCACCATCACGATTAGAAAAAAAGAAAAATGTGATATAATATATGAACGATTCATAGATGTCTGTAATAGGTTTATGTGAACAAAGCTATGTTTTTTTTTCGGACTGTCTATTGGCTGTGCTATTGGTTGCCACAGCGTAACCGGGCTGTTTGGGAAGCTTCGGAAAGAAGCTCTGCCAGAAGAAATTTTGAGCCCTAGGCCTCGAAGAAATTAAGGGGACGTCTGCCTAAGGGCGCCTCCTGTGAGGCCGAACCGGGTTCGGACGGTATGTTCGATTTGATTTGATTTTCGGACTGCTCTCTTATTTCGGAAACATAATGCGGCGGGGGCTAGTCTAGAAAAACTTATTGTGACATGAATACAGACGGTAAAAGATCGAGAGGCCTCTCACCAACCAAATGGGCAGACCAGCTGAGCGACTCTTAGTGCAAATTTCGCACAATTGCGAGACTAGCCTCCGATAGAAGCTTGTGGAAACAATTAACCAGCACAGCACAGACACCAGGACCACGATCTTCAGTAACGAAGGACCGACTGTAGAGCGTAATAAAGAAAGTCTAGGATTCGTAACTTAGCCGTGATAGTTCATCTAAGTCCATAGCACTTCAAATGAATCTGACGATAACTTAGTAAAAAAATCCTATTTCTTTATACCAGCTATTTCAACATTAATTTGCAACATTAATATAAGTGTTTTGTGCATTTATTGTTATTACATATGTATTTAGAATTATGATTATGAAAAATAAATAAATTATTATTATTATATCATTATAATTTGAGAAACTAATTCATCATTCACATAATTTATTTTAGATAGTATAAAGTAACCTAGATAAGAGAGTGCTCAATGTGTGACGTCATAAATAAATGCGAATAAAATTTTACCAGACGCAGTCTCCGATATTGGACTAAATCTGTTTTCTTTATCGCTACATAAAATGATAAAATAAAATTCAATACTTCAATACGTTGTTCAAAAGAATTTTTCAAGAATTTGGTACGAAACTTAGGACTTCTAAATCATTCCTTTGAACAGTACTACAAAAATCTATTGTTTTAGCAATTAATAAGTGATAAACAACAAACAGCAAGTATAATTTGCTATATTCCGCCGACAACCGGGAGATTAGTATAGTATAACACCACACAAAATCCTCCACTAGAACCTCTACGCACGTTTCAACCCGACACCGGATCATCCTCAGGAGATGTTGACTTCACAAGCGAGAAAAGTAAAGTCTTTACTAACTACTAATCTTCCGTAAAGTAACGCCTTTTTTTTTTTTTTTTTTATCCTCTACAAGTTAGCCCTTGACGGCAATCTCACCTGATGGTAAGTGATGATACAGTCTAAGATGGTAGCGGGCTAACCTGTTAGGGGTATGGTAAACCCATACTCCTTTCGGTTTCTACGCGACATCGTGCCGGAACGCTAAATCGCTTGGCGACACGTCTTTGTCGGTAGGGTGGTAACTAGCCACGGCCGAAGCCTCCCACCAGACCAGACTCGAGCCGGGAATCGAACCCAGGACCTCCAACTTTTTTTATAATCTGACAGCACGCGCGCTGCGCCACGGAGGGCCTGCTTCTATTAATTAATTAATGAGTGATTTTCAGGAGTGATTCCGCATCTTTAAGGCATCATCACTTATCAGCACCGCCAAAAAACGCCATATACATCACCTGCCGTCGAACATTTTCTCGTGTCACTCCAGGCGTACGTCCCCAACGTATCTGAAAGTAAATTTTTGCTACCTGCCTCCCCAAGATAAGTGTAATAAAAGTTTCCATAATGCGAAAACTTACTAATGCTATCGGCATACGTGATCTCGCCTTTTCGGTCTAGAAAGTTCTAACCAATGTTTTTCGACTTTTGGCCGCAAAAACTATAATTGACTTCGAGGCTGGGCGGATTTTAAGTAACTATTCGTTATGGAAGGTATTTTAATTAGTTGGTACCAGTACTTTTAGGACTATATCTATCCTCTTCAATATTGAGAGAATGTAAGATTGTCTTATGATTAATCTATAAGGCTGTTAAGGTAATAGCAAAAAGGTTAGTCGACATCACAGGAGACCGAAGAGCTGCCAGCTACCTCGGGCAAAGAATTAGTCTTGCTAATCAATGGGGGAACACTGCCAGTATCTTCGGAACCTTGCCTAAAGGGACTCCTTTTAATAATATATTTTAGCTATGATATTATATATTTTTTTTAAGATTTTTAGTTTTAGTTTAATCTAAGGTTTATTTTAAGTTATTTATGTATTCTTGAAATTAAATATAATTTTAATGTTTCATCTTACTCCTCTATAAAAACAATAAACTTAAATGTAGGTAATTTAGAAGTCAATATTGTACTATGCATCAACTATTGACAAAACTGCTTGTCGAGTTGATCTCGATACCCCGATGGAAAACTACATTATCAGAGAATGACGTAGGCTGACGTTTTCCCACGGGAACGGGAAATACGCGGTGAAACCATGAGCCGCGTTAGTATGTAATAAAATCAAGTGTGTCTATAAAACCTACCGCATAGCATTTCACGAGCGTTTATAATTAATTTAAGTAGGTAATCATATTAATTATAAATAATTAAGTTTTTAAATGTGAGTGTTTATTTATTCCAAACCCGAACTAGTTCATTACCGCCGTCCATCTATTCGCTATCCTTCTGTTTGTCAGCGGGCTCTATCTCATCAACCGTTCATGGATTTTGAAAGTTTCATTGAGAGTGTATTTCTATTGCTGGTATAACACCAAATAATAAAAATAAAGAGACAGTTGAAAAAACTAAATTAAAATTTTAAAAGGTCTGTATACAAATTGGCCTTTAAAAGGCGTAAATACATTTTATTATAATTTAGTGATGATGATAAATACATTCTTAAATAACGCGCCTCTCTAGGTAGAAGCCTGAAGCATACGTAGCCGAGTGTTTTTAGTTTTTTTTAATTATCACCATTTTAAAAACAGTAACATTTAAACTTAAAAATACGTTTAAGTTTATATTTTACTGTATTTTATGTTGTGTTTTGTTTAAGTTTAATATATATTTTTTTGAATTTGATAGTAGTATGAAAGCTCTAAGTATATATACTAAGAAATAAAATATATGTATTGCAAGGTTTTTATCACGTAACCGTTTATTATAAAATAGGTCCTGATTTAAATGTTCTTTATATTTCTTCTATTATCGATAACCGATGGTAACTCGTGAGCAGTGAAGCGTATTCAAGGAATTCTTTAAGACATTATCCGTCGAGTTATTATCGACTTTCGGCTTTGGCAGCGTTCTGCAGATTCGTGCCTCATGATTCTCGGTTACGACTTCCTTTTCTTATTTCAACTCTTAATGGGAATTGGAACTAAATGGAAGTGTATTTAAAGTAACCTTTGGTGACTACTACAATACTTCTATAGTTAATAATGAGTAGAATTTATATCACGCAAATAGTAGAAAAAAGGTTGTGATAACCTAGTGGTTAGGACGTACACCTCTTAATCATAGGTCGGGGGTTCGATCGAGTTATGTGCGATTTGAAGCAATTAAAATATCACTTGCTTCAACGTTTTAGGAAAACATCGTGAGAAAACTTGCACGCCTGAGTGTTCTCCATAATGTTCTCAAAGACGTGTGAAGTCTGCCAATCCGCACATGCCCAGCGTGGTGGACTATGGGCAAACCCTTCTCATATTGAGAGGAGACCCGTGCTCTCAAGTGAGCCGGCAATGGGTTGATCAAGATGACCAAGTGCTTGTTTACATCCGTTTAAGTTTTATTATCAGAGACCAAGCGAGAGATCGTATAATAGAAAACAAAAAAGTGCGCCTAAATATCTTGATGACATAATTCATGAACAATAATGCTATGAAACTAATTATATCAGAAATAATACTAAAAAATAAACATCGTTTTTTTTTTACTTTATTTTGAAAGTAATTTTTACTAATGAATAATTAATAGATACTAACATTGTATAATGAATTGATTATTAGGGCAGAATCCGGCCATGTCATTTAAGTTAATCCTAATTTAACATTATTATGTTGGTCTGAAAATCTTATTCAGAAGGCAAAGACAGTCTGGCAGAGGTAGGTAAGTACTAGGCGTTCATAAGCATACAAGAGGTATAGTATAGAAACACAATCAGAACAAATGACCGAAGCTAAGCGACTACGGACGGGTTTACGACAATGCCTATAAGAAAACGGGCGTCGCGTTATAAAATTTGCATTCGGCTGGCGGAACAGTGCAGGCAGGGGGCGGTTGCTATCTATAGAGAGAGCGCGCGATTTAATGACCAGATATTAGTATACTTAATATTACCTATATTGAAATAAAGTCGGATAGTATACCATCCGACTTTATTTCAAGAAATAAGTAAATTATTTTACTAGAAATAGCTAGTCCTGGGTGCGATTTGAACCATCACTTTACGATAATGAAAATGTGATACAATGACATTAAAGCTAAAACGTGATCGATACAGTCGCAATGGGGCCTTACCTTAGGCTTTTGTATTGCCTAACTTATTATGGCAGAGTTAATTGCAGCTTAGAAGCCAGGGTATACTTGATAACCGTTTTGGAAATTTCTTAGTAAGAGCTCGAGCCTACGGCCCAATAATTCAAATTCAAATTCAAATAATCTTTATTCAAATAGTCCTTTAAAAGGCGCTTTTGACACGTCAATAATTTACAAAGTAGTGATTTGATGGTGATAACTACATTCGTAAACTTAAAACTAAAGCTATGAGGGTTCCAAACGCGTCCCGGTCTAAGAAGAAGCCCACAACAAACTTAGCCAGGTAAATTTTCTTTTTGTTATCACCACCTCACATGCCACTTAAAATTATATTAAGAGCTATCTTATTAGAGCAATATTTCACACCCATGCTTGTTTATCATTTACGTAATCCTTTACACTATAGTAAGACTTTTCTACAAGCTTACGTTTTATATAAACTTTGAACTTATTGAGAGACATCCCAGAAATTTCATTAGGCAATTTGTTATAAAATTGTATACAATTACCTTTAAATGAATTTCTAATTTGTTGTAGTCTAGTAGCGTGCAACACAAGTTTATTTTTACTTCTGATGTTAAGATTGTTGCGTAATAGTGTGTATTACCAAAGGCAAAAATAAAGCTGCGATGAAGGATTTCACTTGAATTGAAGGACACAATGAAGGATTGAAGCGGTGATAGCCTAGTGGTTAGGGCGTCGGCCTCCTAATCGGTGTCAGCGGTTCGTATCCGGGCACGCACCGCTAACATTACGGAGTTATGTGCGTTTATAAGCGATTAAAATATAACTTGCTTCAACGGTGAAGGAAAACATCGTGAGGAAACCTGCACGCCTGAGAGTTCTCCATAATGTTCTCAGGCGTGTGAAGTCTGCCAATCCGCACATAGCCAGCGTGGTGGACTATGGCCCAACCCTTCTCATATCGAGAGGAGACCCGTGCTCTGTAGTAAGCCGAGAATGGGTTGATCATGATGATGATGATGAACACAATAACACAAATGATGATTTGCTCAATTTAAAAATAGTATCAAAGTGCTTTATGTTACGCAATGCGAACATGTTTATGATAGCGGCAAAAAAAAATTGTTGGCAAAAATCATATATTTGCCCGTATAACGGGACGAAAGGGGAACGGTTCTGTGTGGTTCGTCTTTGTTTTTATCCTAACATAACTAACTTTAGATTTAATCATTCGGTTTAAATCCATTCAAATTTTTATGCACGTTTCTAATACGAACCAATAGGTTGTCACTGTGTTTGGTTTCAACCACGTATAAATTGCCTTGCACTTTCACGCACGTTTTGTAGGAGTAAATATCACGGTGCATCAAATACAAGTGCACAAGCTTAGCTTATGTATAGCATAAGCTTAGCTTGTGAACAATATAATCTTAAGGAGATCATTATTCAGGAGGCATAAAACAGTAACCATAAACATAAACACAAAGTCGAAAAGAAGAATAAACATTAGAACAGGTTCAAATATTGTAAAAACTACATTTGCACACACACACACACACACACACACGCGCGCGCACGCATACACATCCACACACAAACACACACACTCTCTCCTGGTTATTGATTTGATTTTATATATATAAGAATATATACACATATAATACATATTATATACATTTTACGGAAGGCGGGACACCCTGGCACAAGTAAAATAATTACTTAAAAGGATGTCCCAACAACGGATAAATGTTATATGTAAAACGTATTTTTTGAATAGAATTTGTTTCCTTTTCATAATCTATTGATTTTTGGCAACTATGAAACAGTCTATTAATTACTATCTCTATACTAGGATCTGTTTGGTTGATAAGTTGGAAATTAACTTCCAATTAACGAGAAACGCTGTATTTTTACCGCTATTTAATTTAACTATATATAAATCCTCGTATATAAGACAAAATATACCTAAGAAAATACATTGCGGAATCGGACTGGTTAGTACCTTAGTACCAGTAATTGGATAATAGCCAAGAATGATAAAAACAAAATAAAATGTTGCATTTGTACATTATTACATAGTGATTTTTGTGTTTATTATCAGATATTTATACTATATCCCTATTTTTTTACACTTTTTGACAAATGAAAGACTAATTATTTCAAATTTCAAATATCATATATGATATATACTACTACATACTTTAATTAAACTGAATTAATCGTTGATAACAAATGCCGTATTATTAATTTTTGTTAGATATAGAAGCCAACTCCACGCCATTGTACCCGTGGAGGGGGGTGTCGGACCTCTCGGAGGCGAGATGGGGGTAAACAGGAAAAAGGAGGGTAGGAAAATTTCCATTTTCTTACGTCTTTCCAGAGCCCGCTCTGCAGCAGTTTTTGATTAACGGACGGCAAGGGCGAAATTTCATTATATATTCATCCCCCCCCCCGGCTTATTTACTTGGGGGGTATTGTTCGGAATATCGACGGAGATTCTTTTGTTTGAGATGTTTAAGATAACTTTGGGAGATAGCGACTTGCTTATTGTATTTTGGGAATATATTTTGCGAGAACGTTTCTTAATCAATATTTCGGGGCATAGGGTTTTGGTTAAATATATGACGCAACATTTTGCCTATCTTTGATACTAAAAGGTTTTACATACATAAGAGATAATAAAAAACCCAATAAGTGCAACCTTATTTTCTTTTCAGGGTAACACTGTTAAATTTTGTGGATAATGGTTAGGGTACATGAACAACTTGGATCTTTAGTGTCTAGACAACTGAAAATCTTACTTCTTATACATCGCTTGTTAAAGAGATGACGGGTTATCTACTTTGTTGAGTTACCTCCGCCAATAAATTCTACAGGACCAGTGGAGTCACCGTTTAGAAGACTATTCAGAATCCGCTGTTACAAGTGACAAATTAACCCTTGACGGCAATCTCACCTGATGGTAAGTGATGATGCAGTCCAAGATGGTAGCGGGCTAACCTGTTAGGGGTAAGTTAAACCTATACTCCCACTTGGTTTCTACGCGACATCGGAACGCTAAATCGCTTGGCGACGTCTTCTCGTCACCTCGTCATCACGTCTTTGTCGGTAGGGTGGTAGCTAGACACGGCCATAGGCTTCTACCAGACCAGACTGGAGCCGGGAATCGAACCCAGGATTGAAATTTACGATGCGGCAGCGCACGCGCTATGCCACGTTAGTCGTCGAGGGTACTTGAAGCGGGCTGTATCTCCTGAACCGTAATAGGTAAAGAGTAGAAATCACAGAATATGTATTCTTATTGCTGGTTACCAACAATGATTATAAAAAAACAATGAAAATAAAGGATTTCACATACTTACAAGAAACGTGTTTTATTTATTGTGTTTATTCTTAGAAAAAGTAAATACTACTTCATCGAGAGAAATAAAGTTCTACTAATATCCAATAAATAAAGAAGAGTTTAAATCATCATCATCATGATCAACCCATTACCGGCTCACTACAGAGCATGGGTCTCCTCTTAATATGAGAAGGGTTTGGCCATAGTCCACCACGCTGGCCATGTGCAGATTGGCAGACTTCACACGCCTTTGAGAACATTATGGAGAACTCTCAGGCGTGCAGGTTTCCTCGCGATGTTTTCCTTCACCGTTGAAGCAAGTGATATTTTAATTTCTTAAAAACGCACATAACTCCGAAAAGTTAGAGGTGCGTGGCCGGATTCGAACCGCCGACCTCCGATTAGGAGGCTTACGCCCTAACCACTAGGCTATCACAGCTTCAACAATGCAATACTGAAAAAAAAAGTCTGAAAAGTATGATTTTCACTCTTACCATACCATTTTTTTTTTACGCACCCGTCATCACAGGGCGTTGCAGGGTGTCCTCTTTCGAGAAAAAGAGACCTTTTCGTGCTTTATTTCCAAATAAATCAATACAATTATGATACAATTACAATTTCCATACCATACCATTTACACTGGGACAGATGCGAAAGTTTTATATGTATTAACAAATAATTTACATTCGTTTTATTTTACGAGTATATGCAAAATGATAGATTAACTTTAATTTTATGTTAACTTAGTTTACATTACAATTTACACTAAGTGCGGGATCTACAAAGCGCGTCTCGTCTGTCGCTTCACCTCTGACTTGAGATACAGTTAAAACGAGACAAAGTTATGTGTCCAACCGAGGTCAGTGGTCCGACATAAATCTGTCCCGTTCTAACATTAACTTTGGCTGAGCAAAGTCAAAGTACTGTAGTTATAGATCTAAGGTCATGATATGATATTTGAAGTGACACTTTTTAACGTCATTTGTTTTAGTTTACAAGTGTTGACAAATCAGTGGCCTAAAGTTGATTAATATTTCCCCAGAGTAGAAATGAGACAGACATATTTACATCAGAAAATTGTATATCGTAAAATCTATATATATATAAAAGCGAAAGGTCACTGACGTACTTACTTATTGATTAAACACGAGATCTCAAAAACTATTATACGTATAAAGCTATAATTTCGCAAGTAGGTAGTTTCAACGCATGTCAGGTAGCTATGGTAAGTACTATATAATTATAATCATCACTAACATCATAATTATGAACTCATTACGAAGCACGGGTCAGAATGAGAACGGATTTGGCTGCGACCCACCACGCCGGACAATTTATAGACGTCACATGATTTTGAGAACATTATGGAGGTATACGTGTTAACTCTTGGGCGTGTAGGTTAGGTTGAGTGTAACCAAGTGATAAGTATTTAATTTCTTTAAACGCACACAACTCTATTATCCACTACAAGTTAGCCCTTGACGGCAATCTCACCTGATGGTAAGTGATGATGCAGTCTAAGATTGTAGCGGGCTAAACTGTTATGATAAACCCAAACTTCTAATTGGTTTCTACGCGACATCGTGCCGGAACGCTAAATCGCTTGGCGACACGCCTTTGTCAGTAACTAGACACGGCCATAGGCTCCTACCAGATCAAACTCGAGCCGGGAATCGAATCCAGGATCGAATTTTATGATGCGACAGCGCACGCGCTGCGCCACGAAGGTCGTCAAAACTCTGAGGTATTAAAAGTGCGTGGCTCGACCCTTAAGGGATGCCGACGTCTTTTCAGCTTCGCTATTATACCTTCGTTTACATAACATAATCTACATCAGTTTTGTAGTTAGAAAATCAATATCAAAAAACTTCTAAACTAACAGACTATCACACAATTTCAAATTAATTTTTCTTGGTTAAGATATTTTTGGAAAGTCTGTAGATAAGCCCTATTATAGAGTAAACGATATAAACAAAATGAACTAAGGCTCTAATAAGTTTGCTCTTGAAAAAAATAAGTGACAATGTGATATCGTAATAACAAAATTAAAACTTGCCCGGCTAAGTTTGTCGTGAACTTCTTAGACCATTGCTTTAGTGAATTTACGAATGAATTTTTCGGGTTCAACTCCCTACGATGTGAGTTATTGGTCAACAGTGACTATTAATAGATTATTATAATAAAGTTTTTAATCTATTGTGACCTGAGACTTCGTCTTAAAGTGCCTGAATAAACCTAAAAAGATCTTTCAAAATCGGTAAAGCTATTTTCGTGATAATGTTACAGTAAGATTAAAGTTGCACTCTTACTTGAGTGCTATTCAACAATAGATGGCAGCACTGACACACAACTGTAGCTTTAAAATTTATATTTTAGTTTTGTATATTATTATAAATAAAACGTAACTGTTTATTTTTAAACTTAAAAGGCTTATGAAACACCATTTATTTCATGCGTCTACACCTTACAGAATATCAATGTTTGTTTAGAGATGTCTCCATATTGTCAATAGATGGCAGTAAAATGTTGTTTGTTAAAAGTTTTCTGACTTGCTGAAGAGATGGCAGCACTATTGCAATGATTTTGATTTCGCAAACTATTGCTTAAAAATAAAAGAGAGGTACCTAACTGTAATGAAAAATAATGAGAATTTAAACTCAAACCAATATACAGTGTACCAGTGTGTCTATCAGTAAACTTATCAAATTCCAATTCAAATAATCTTCATTCAAATAGTCCTTTACAAGGCACTTTTGTCACGTCAATAATTTACATAGTAGTAATTCGATGGTGATAACTACATTCGTAAATTTAAAACTAAACCTATGAGGGTTCCAAATGCGCCCCGGTCTAAGAAGAAGCCCACAACAAACTTAGCCGGGATTTAACTTTAACAACTATTAAATACTTATTGGAATTGAATACCAACACACCGACATTCCAGTTGGAAAGTAGACAAGGAACATTACCAATGAGAAATAATTACACATTGTAAAGAACGTTGCAATAAAATTAATAATTTCACGGTAAATTATTTTGACATGATTGAATGCAATTGCCCTTCTATTTATGAGTTACCTAAATAATTCCTTTTTTAGAAACGTGATGGCTTCGTGCAGTAGTGCTATTTCACTATTTAAAGCGATTTGCATATATTTTATATTCTACAATATATCACCAGTTATTTTGAAGAGTATAGTATATGCCTTTTTTACTATTTGTATTTTCAATGGCTTAACGTAGTCTTATATTAAATTTTATAAGTTAAAAATATATTTTATGTAGTGAATTTTGGAAATATTTGTCAAGTTTGATCTGTTTCATATTAAACTTTAAATTCATGATTTTTCCTTTTTAAATACCATAAATTAAACAGAAACAGTTATGATGATAATTAAACATAGATTGAGGGAAAAAGAAAAGAAAAACATTTTTTTCTAAAAAAAATATTTTTATAAAAAAAAAAAAACTTACTGATATAGATCTACATCTGTATGCATTACAGTTACTATTAATAATGTAGTGTTTGGACTATTCTATTAATAATATTCATATTTGTTTAATGGGATTTGACCGAATCTCAGTGCCAAGCGATTTCGCATTCCAGGACCATGCTTCGTAGAAACGCTCTTAGGGGTATGGTTTAATTATTATTACTGGCAAACCCCTAAAAGGTTAGCTCGCTACCATCTTCATCATCATCACCAAAGATGTGAGATTATAGCCCAGATATATCTAAATGTGTATTTTATATTTTTTAGAATACGACCTCTATGTAATACCCCTATACAATGTAAGACACAGTCCACATGAAGATTCGGATAGAATATGGCCAAGAGTAAAGAAATTTAAAAGAAAAGAAGATTTTTATAAACTAGACATAGGACAATATGACGAAGCCACGGAACTAATAGACATAGACAGTGTTGACTTTAATAATGACCGTCGTGACTCCGATGATGGTGGTGATGAAAGGCAACAGAAACTGAGCTTCGATGATAATAACCCAGCGCGTTATGGAGAGGACAAAATAGTGGGTGGCACTGAAGTCGATATAAATCTGTATCCCTACCACGCGGCTTATGGCTCCAACTGCGGTGGAGCGATCATCGACAAAAAATGGGTTATAACAGCTGGACATTGCGGGTAAGTATTCAATTCAATAAATAAACAATAAACAGCAAGTATAATTTGCTATATTCCGCCGACAACCGGGAGATTTGTATAATATAACACCACACAAAATCTTCCACTAGAACCTCTACGCACGTTTCGACCCGACACCGGATCATCCTCAGGAGATGTTGACTTCACAAGCGAGAAAAGTAAAATTTGTCGGCGGAATGTTGCAAATTATACTTGCTGTTTATTGTTTATCATGGACTTCCGCAAAGTAACGCCTGCTTCTATTCATTAATTCAATAAATGTTTCATGGAATGATTTTTATTTGCTCAAACAAAACTATAACCGTGAACCAGGTGTGGATTCAACTCATAAACGTTATCTGTAGTTGAATAGTGATAAGAATTTAATGACTTACATTACACTATTTTATAAAACAATACTTCCAATATTATAAAACAATAATTAGCAATGCCACCAAAATTAAATCTTCTTAATATGATAATATATATGAAGCAGTGATAGCCTAGTGAAGCGATGATAGCGCTAGAGCGTCGCACCTCTAACTTTTCGGGGTTATGTGCGTTTTTAAGCAATTAAAATATCACTTGCTTCAACGGTGAAGGAAAACATCGTGAGGAAACCTGCACGCCTGAGAGTTCTCTATAATGTTCTCAAAGGCGTGTGAAGTCTGCCAATCCGCACATGGCCAGCGTGGTGGACTATGGCCAAACCCTTCTCATATTGAGAGGAGACCCGTGCTCTGTAGTGAGCCGGTAATGAGTTGATCATGATGATGAATATGATATCTTACTATTTCCCGTCGATTTAAATTCAATGCAAAAAGGAATCATTCTAAATCGATAACAAAATAATAGGGTAAAGGTATACGTGGTTGAAACAAACAAATATCTACGACCCAATACAACCCAAAGGTAGGCAGGTTTATGCTAATGATAACTAACTTCCTGCGATTTCATACGCGCGAACATCTGTGCACTTAAATTTGGCATTGCCTGTTTCATTTATCAATCCATTTAAATGAAACAAACGCTTCGATGAAAAATCATATAACGATATTAAAGATTATATAAACGATAGAAAACGTTGTCTCGTGAGAGGCTTCGGCCGTGGCTAGTTACCACCCTACCGACAAAGACGTGTCGCCCACGATTTAGCGTTCCGGCACGATGTCGCGTAGAAACCAATTAGGAGTTTGGGTTTACCATACCCCTAAGAGGTTAGCCCGTTACCATCCTAGACTGCATAACCACTTACCATCAGGTGAGATTGCCATCAAGGGCTAACTTGTAGTGGATAAAAAAAAGCTTGGGTCTGAATTATTCATATTATTGATTATGTGAGATGGTGATTTAAAATAACCCGGCTAACTTTGTTGTGGGTTTCTTCTTAGACCTGGGCACGATTTGAACCCTCTTAGGTTTAGTATTAAGTTGTCGATTGTAGTTATCATCATCACTTCACGAATAGAAATAATGAAACTATTCATAGATGCCTGTAATAGATTTATGTGAATAGAGCTATTTTTTATTTTTATTTGATTTGATGTTATATCAAAGATTATATAAACGTTAAAAAAGCTTGGGTGTGAATTGCTCTATCTCCATAGGTACTATAATTTGTTATTGATAATTGTGAGATGGTGATAACAAAAAAAACTGGCTAAGTTTGTTGTGGGCTTCTTCTTGGAGCAGGGCGCGTTTGGAACCCTCACAGCTTTAGTTTTAAGTTTACGAATGTAGTTATTACCATTAAATCACTTCTATGTAAATTATTGACGCGTCAAAAGTGCCTTTTAAAGGACTGTTTGAATAGAGATTATTTGAATTTGAATGTACACTGCACTAAAACCGTTCAAACCACATCAAAATAAGTTTAACCAAATAATGTCTTGGAAGAGGTAAAAACGGAGCCGAATGTTTTCATCAATCAGTAACTATGTCATTGACATTTCAGTAAGAAGCCGTTTATAAAAGTTGGATCAAAGTACTTGAACCAGGGCAGCAAGGTTTTCGTGAAGAACAGCTTCATTCACCCCATGTGGGGCGCTAAGACGAAGGAACACCCGTTCGACTACGACTTTCAACTCCTGGAACTGGTTGAACCCCTGAAGTTTACTGATAACATCCAACCAGTCAAGGTAGCCCATATCGAAGATATGTTGATAGGCAAAATTGTTACCGTCACTGGATGGGGGAACACGGAAGAGAATGTAAGTGGAATGATGAAGATTCTTCAAAGATGGGAGCTTGAGAGAAACCCTCTAGCTTCCATCTTTACGTTAATTCTATATAATAATATTTTTACATTATTTACCACTTGCTATTTAGGTCGTCCGTCTTCTAATCAGAACAAAACTAATAATAATCTTTATTTGTAAAACTCAGTACAGAACAATACAGTAAGATCCTGACCGCTAAACTAGGAAAACTCGTATCTAAGGGGCCAGTTAGCGGTGAAGGAAAACATCGTGAGGAAACCTGCACGCCTGAGAGTTCTACATAATGTTCTCAAAGGCGTGTGAAGTCTGCCAATCCGCACATGGTCGGCGTGGTGGACTATGGCCGAACCCTTCTCATATTGAGAGGAGACCCGTGCTCTGTAGTGAGCCGGTAATGGGTTGATCATGATGAAGGGGCCAGTGCCTTTGGCTGGGCCGTGGTCGAGTACACGAGTGTTCCCGTGACCCAGCCACCAGGCGACGCGAAGGAGCATCGCTGGGTTTTAGTGGGTATTCTGGTCGCCAGTCTAGCCGCCGGCGAGTCCCACGTACCCCGTCGGAAGCGGCGCAGTCTTGCCTGCGTCGCCTCCGTAGGGGATGCGTAAAAGCATTTCCCAGCGTTAAAATAAAGGGGCCAGTGCCTTCCCAAACATTGAATAGTAATAAGAATTACATATATCTAGAGCACTTTAACTAATAAAAATATTTGAGTATTGTGCTGAGTTTACCAATTATTACATTAGAGCTTTTTCTTGCTAAACTGAATTTCAAGTTAAGTTTAAGAATTAATTAAAAATAAAATAAAATATTTTTAAGCTATTGCATAGCTTCTATCGAGGGCCTTGAGTGCGGGGACCGAATCCAGAATTTCCGTAACGAAAAAAAACCTCACGCTCCCCACTCCGACGGGCACAGCGGTGATACTTTTTACCATATAGGCCATTACAGTTGCCGTGGAACAGCGGTTATCACGTGAGCTTTTTGTGCAGAAAGTCGTAGGTTCGAGCCTGGGGTACGTCTTTGTTTTTTTTATCACGTTTTTTTATTATTTTTTTTATTATGACAAGCATTTTTATTTAGTTTCACCTGTCCCGTTGTCTGTGTGTAATCAAATCTAGAGTTAAATTTGACTCATTTCCCTTTTTTCTTTTTTTTAAATTATTTTTATCAAAAACAACCTCAATATTTTTAATATTTTTATTTACATTGTTGTTTTTGAAATATTAATAATTTAGTTGATAAAAAATGCTATGCAATAGCTGTACCGCGGCAGTCACCGAGTGCCACACGTCTTATTTTTTTTAACAAAAACAATGATTGGTAATATAATAATGGTATTAGAATCTTACATTCGATATTCATTATAGCCATGGAGTTCTGGAGTAACGGTCATAAATAGTGAACGCTATGTTTCAAGAAATTATTGCTTGCGTCCGCCTCTTTATATAGGATATATGCTTGGAGGTTAACATATGCGTATAAAGTAGGGAGTCGCCTACCAGATGTAAGCTGGATTTCACACTTATCCCCAGGGACCGTACTCCAACGTCTTGCGAGCTGTCCGGGTACCAATTATATCCAAGGAAAATTGTCAGCGAGTACCGTTCCCTTACTTTAGAGGTGCTCTGACTTCTAGAATGTTCTGCGCTGGTTTCTCTGAAGGGAAAAAGGACGCCTGTCAGGTCAGTGGTTATGAGATCTGAACTTAGATTACTGAAATTGCACTATGACCTTCTGTCGTTCGGTCCTTTCTTCTATGTGTAATAGAAAGTAAGCACATGATAAACAATAAACAGCAAGTATAATTTCGTATATTCCGCCGACAACCGGGAGATTTGTATAATATAACACCACACAAAATCTTCCACTAGAACCTCTACGCACGTTTCGACCCGACACCGGATCACCCTCAGGAGATGTTGACTTTACAAGCGAGAAAAGTAAATTTCAAATTTAATATATATATTATAAATAAAAATAGGAATATAGCAAATTATACTTGCTGTTTATTGTTTATCATGGACTTCCGCAAAGTAACGCCTGCTTCTATTCATTATTAGTAAGCATATGGTAGGCCAGACCTATTATATATAGAGGGCTTATTCATGTGAAATTAGTCTGAAATATATTGATAATATGTTTTTATTAAGTGTCAGGGGGGGGGGGGGGGGGAATTTGATTGTATATCTTTAGTGTCTAATGTCAGCTATCAGTCGTGTGGTTATTATAGTTTTATTTATTTATTAATTTATTTATTTATTATTTCATAAGGCATGCCAGCGACAAGTTGTAAGTTACATTTAAATAAGGTAGTGCTGGTACTGTTACAACATATCCATTACAGGCACACTCAGCATTGCCAACATTCTCCGAATAAAATTTAATTAATAGTTTATAAAAAAATACAAATTAATAATTAGATTGGATAGTTATTAAATATTTAAAATAAAGCAAGCCAATGTCTGTTTATAATAAATCCCTAATCCTAAAGATTCTTATATAGTACTTATACGATAGATCTATCTATTATACGTTACGCAAATTATTCGATTTTTAATTAATTCATATCTGTAAAATATTAAGAATTTTTTTAACATCATCATTGTCATATTTCTTAAAAAAAAAACTACTTTGAGTACTTTTATATAAACTAAAATTATCTACCTAATCCCTAAAGTATTACGGGATGAATTTTCGAAAATTCTTTCTTAACGACTATGGCCATTCACGTTTACATCGGTTTTTTAATTTTTCCTCGGATTTTTTCGGTACTTTATAACTAAATAGGATTTGTCCGTGTCAGCTTCCACAGTTGAGGAGCATCCTTTATATCCGCCATGATGACACTATCGTTGTCCCCCGGACCCTGTGCACTGTCTTTTTCCGCCAGATGACATCAAAGCTATTTGTCCGCGCGTTGACAAACATAGCCGAAGCACCGCAGGACCGCGGTTTCCGTGACTGCATCCTCAATGCGTATTGTATTTCCCCCGCAGCGCATTGTAAGCCCTTCGCGAGGACTGGAACCACAGGCCCGCCGAATATAATGATGCACAGAACGGTTAGAATTTGAATAGAGCGACCTTCAAGCGGTGATAGCCTAGTGGTTAGGGCGTCAGCCTCCTAATCAGAGGTCGGCGGTTCGAATCCGGGCACGCACCTCTAACTTTTCGGAGTTATGTGCGTTTTAAAAAAAATTAAAATATCATTTGCTTTAACGGTGAAGGAAAACATCGCGAGGAAACCTGCACGCCTGAGAGTTCTCCATAATGTTCTCAAAGGCGTGTGAAGTCTGCCAATCCGCACATGGCCAGCGTGGTGGACTATGACCAAACCCTTCTCATATTGAGCCGTGCTCTATAGTGAGCCGGTAATGGGTTGATCATGATGATGATGACCTTCAAGCCTGATAATCATTTTTCTATTTTCATCATTTTTGCTTCAGGGCGACTCGGGAGGTCCAGCGGTGGCCTATGACCGTCTCCTGGGTATGGTGTCTTTCGGTTACGGATGTGCCACACCAGGGTCTTACGGAGTCTACAGCAAAGTTGCGAAAGTCAGGTCCTGGATTCAAGAAGTGACTGGCCTGGCGTTGGATTAACTTGGATGTTAAGATATTAAAATAGCGTTTTAGTTTTCCTTTACCTTTATAATATACCAATGAAATCTTCATGATCTTGTTTACCTTGGTGATATAAGTAAGCTTGATGGATTGGGATCACGAGGTATTGGTTTTGATTCAATACATTTTAGATAAAGCGGTTTTTAGTCAGGAAACTCTCAATACCTGCGGGCAAAGAGGACGCCAATTGATTTAAAGTTCCGACTCGATTTTGTGTAGTAACCAATTAGGAGTATGGGTTTACCATACCCTACATCCTTACCTTGTTTTTTTTTTTTTTAACGTGGGTAATCCTCATGGATACCCCGCGTCCGAGGAGACGCGGCGGTTATGTCAGACTCTTACTGACTAAACCCCCACGGTGCATATCCTTTCCCGCCGCCTGGTGGCCGGGTCACGGGTTTCGCTCGCGCACACAACCGCAACCGGCAACCCTACATCCTTACCTAACATCACTTACCAGAATGTGATATTGCCGTCAATGGCTGGCTTGTAGTAGATGATCTAACACCATGTCGGGTTTCGCTCGAAAAAAGAATTTAGGTTGATGGAATTGTTTCATAATGTAACATAACCGGCCCATTATAGGACGCTGGTCTCCTCTCAGCATTAGCAGGGTTTTGGCGGTAGTCCACAACCCTGTTTAGTGCGGATTGGTAGACTTCCCACGCCTTTGAGAACATTTGTTTGATGTTTTCTTTCGGCATTAAAGCTAGTGATATTTTGTCATTTAATTAATGAAAATGGGCATACGTTTAGGAAGTTAAAGTTGCATGTCGGGTATCGTACGAATGGGAGCTCGAAATCTTAACTACTCGGCTTTTAAATAGGGTTAAGGATGCGTGCGCGTGTGTTCCCGTGACCCTGCCATCAGGAAGGAGCATCTCTGGGTTTTATTGGGTATTTGGTAGCCATTCTGGTCTCCAGCGAGTCCCACATATCCAGCGTTAAAAAAGGTTTTCATATAGGCCCTCTTACTGATTTGGGATATAATACTGGTAGTAACTAGGCCACACCAACCTCCCTTTTAAAAGCCGAACGCGATATCAAAATGGGCGCCATATTAAAATACGTTATAAGCTTATGAATTAGATAGCGGGGAGGCCGTTTGATGTTTAGAATTTTGGAAATTTGCCAAACACGATCATTACCGATTTTACTTCATTAATAAGGCAGATTGACCGCTTTACTGGGGGCCGTGGATTGGATTCCCATTTGTGTCAAATATGGCGGAGTTTCGCCGGTCACTTCCGGCGCGATTGCATGGCATTTGGTGCCAAGCACTCATGGCGTTGTCGTTTATCTTTTGTTATAAGACGAGGTATTCATTTGCCGGTGGAGCCAGAAGTTGTTCTGTGTTGGATTCTGTTTTCAGTACCAGTTCCAGGAAATAAACCCACTGCTTATTTCCTTAAGCCGATACTGAGAACTCTCACCGTCCGACCCCCCCGTTATCCCAAATGTCGCCTAAGCCGAGGTTCGGCCTCAAAGGAGGCGCCCTTAGGCAGACGTTCCCTTAGTTTCTTCGAGCCCTAGGGCTAAAATTTCTTCTGGCAGAATTTCTTTCCGGAGCTCGCCAAACAGCCCGGTTAAGCTGTGGCAAACAATCATCATCATCATCGTCATCATCATTTCAACCGATAGACGTCCACTGCTGGACATAGGTCTTTTGAAGGGAGTTCCAATGGCCACGATCTTGGGCCGCTTGTATCCAGCGGCTCCCTGCGACTCGTTTGATGTCGTCTGTCCACCTTGTTGGGGGTCGACCAACGCTACGTTTACCGGTGCGGGGTCGCCATTCCAGCACCTTGGGACCCCAACGTCCATCGGTTCTCCGAGCTATGTGCCCCGCCCATTGCCACTTCAACTTCGCAACTCGCTGAGCTATGTCGGTAACTCTGGTCCTTCTACGGATCTCTTCATTCCTGATGTGATCACGTAGAGATACTCCTAGCATAGCTCTCTCCATTGCTCGCTGAGTGACTCTGAGCCTTCTTATGAGGCCCATCTGGGTTATTACAACTACTGTGATAATAATCTTTAAGGCCCTCCGACCTTTCCGACCCTTCTTAGGAATAAGGTTCAAAGCATAGCTCCATAATATGCATTCCAGCTTAAAAATATAAAATATCGGGTGGCTACAATCCCAAATGATTAGAGTGCACTGGAAAACTTTTTGCTAGAAGATGCTAGCTACCAAAATCAATGACTGCCATTTGGAAATTACAATCGCGTTTGCTTATTTGTATTCTTTATTATTTACACATTTTATTTGAATATATATATTGCATATACTAAAAACGAGAAAAATAAAGAAGTGGGATACGTGTTATTTCTATGCTAACCCAAAAAGGAAAGGTGCTGGAATGTGCTACTAACTAGGTGGCCAGACGACATCAGACGAGTCGCAGTGAGCCTGGATACAAGCGGCTTAAGTCCGTGGCCATTGGAAATCCCTAAAAAAGACCTATGTCCAGCAGTGGACGTCAATCGGTTGATAATGATGATGATGATGAACCGAAAAAACCGGTTGACGTTTCGTTCCTTAAGTTGAAGTTTGCCAGTTAACAACCGAAAACCCTTCCCATTAAGCGTCATTCATTCATCTTCGTTCTACATAGTTATGGGGTAGATTTGTGTTATTGCCGAGTTAAAAAGTAAACTTAATATCACGATCTTGTCCAATCAAAACGCACGATGCGTGAAATTCAGTAATGTTATTGATATGCAAGTTGCCTGTTATCAACATTATGACCGTGCTTGGGTTAGTTGTTTAGTTGATTTTGGGTTTAAAGAAACAAGAAAGAAAGAAAATCACACTTATAAAATTTACCCACTCTGTAGCTTATTGTGCCCGTTTAATTTTTTGACGACCTCTGTGGCGCAAAGCGCGCGGTGTCGCATTAAAAATTGGAGGTCCTGGGTTCCCGGTTCGAGTCTGATCTGGTGAGACGCTGCGGCCGCGGATAGTTACCACCCTTTCGACAGAGACGTGTCGCCAAGCGATTTAGCGTTCTGGCACGATGTCGCGTAGAAACCGATTAGGAATATAAGTTAACAATAACAGGTTAGCCCGCTACCATCTGAGACTGTATCATCACTTACATCAGATGTGTTACGTAGTGGATTAAAAGAAAACACAAATTACACCCGTGGGAAAGAGATCGCGCATGCTTGCGCAGTTTGATCACTGAGCATTTTTTAGGATATTGGGAGGTTATGATGTAGAAATCCGACAGGCTCCATATCAAGTGAACTACGGTGACATCTGCGGCGGGGTCATCATTCACAAGAAATGGGTGTTGACTGTGGCGCATTGCGGGTATGGTTTTTATACGCACTTAGTATTTAACAGAATACCAACAAAAACTTAACTCCCAAGTCGGTTAACCTTGTGGTTGAATACCTAATATAAACCCTATAGCCATAACGGTAATCTGTATCAGGTACGTAATGACGACCTCCGTGGCGCAGCGCGTGCGCTGGTGCATTTTAAAGTTGGAGGTCCTGGGTTCTATTCCCGGCTCGAGTCTGGTTTTGTGGGAGGCCGGTTACCACCCTATCGACAAAGACGTGTAGCCAAGCGATTTAGCGTTCCGGCACGATGTAGCTTAGAAACCAATTAGGAGTGTGGGTTTACCATGACCCTAACAGGTTAGCCCGCTACCATCTTAAACTGCATCACCACTTACCATCAGGTGTTGAATTATTATTAGCCCGTATTGTCCCAATGTTGGGGAAAGGCCTCCCTTTCTTTCTTCCATTTGTCTGTCTAGGGGTATTTGGGGCCAAGCCATATAGGCATCGAGTTCGTCACGCCAACGACGCCTAGGTCTACCTCGACGTCTTTTTGTTTTTTGTGGCACCCAATGTGTAGCGGCCTTTGCCCACAGTTCGTCGGACATGCGCATAACATGCCCAGCCCAGTCCAATTTCAGTTTGGCAGCTTTATCTCCATGATCCGTTATTTGAGTCTTGGAGCGCTGTTTTTAATGTGATCTGTCAGCTTTACTGCCAGGATCAGGATGCTGCGCTCCATTGCTCGCTGGCAAACTCTGAGTGCAGACTTCTGATGGCATGTCAAAGACCATGTTTGAGCACCATATGTGAGGATGGGGAGAATGCACACATCCATGAGGTAACTTGTACTCAAATAAAAAACTTTTTAACATGCATAATATTATAATTTCTTAGGAAAGAATCGTTTGTCCGTGGCGGAAGTAAATATCGGCAGGAATCTCCCAAAGTAGATGTCAGCAACCATTTAATACACCCCTTGTATGGAAGAAACCATTCGTTCGATTATGACGTGCAGCTGTTGGAGTTGTTCAGAGAACTGCGCTTTGGAGAAACGGTGAAGAGTGTTCCAATAAGTGATGGAGAAATCGGAGAATTTATCTATGTATCCGGGTGGGGATATTCAAAGGAAAAGGTACCAACTTTAATCATCATCATCATGATCAATCAATTCTCGGCACACGACAGAGCACGGCTCTCCTCTTAATACGAGAAGGTTTTGGCCGTAGTCCACCACGCTGGCCATATGATTGGCGGACATCACACGCATTTGAGAAAATTATGGAGAACTGTCAGGTGTGCAGGTTTCCTCACGAAGTTTTCCTTCACCGTTGAAGCACGTGATATTTTAATTGCTTAAAAACGCACATTTCGTGCGTACCCGGGATCGAACCCCCGACCTCTGATTAGGAGGCTGACGTCCTAACCACTAGGCTATCACAACTTTAACGTTAATATACTATAATAAATATAACAATATGATATGATATAACGAGGTATGCCTCGTTTATTCAGTGATTAAAATTTTCAACTCTAGATCACGAGACCCTGGATTCGAAGGTAGTCTAAGAATTAGGTATGAATGAATGAATTAATGAAGGTATTGGGAAATTTTCCAAGTGTTGTCTAATCCTTTGCCTCTGAGAGCACATTAGGCTGTTGGTTTCAGGTATTTTCACTAACATGTGATGATTGTAAAGCCCACCAACCCGCATTGAAGCATTGTGACGTGTCGATGCTCCGAACCTTCTCTCCCATGAGGATGCTACTTTCCCCACAGTTTTTCTGGAAGAGATTCCTTAAGCAATACGATCACTATTTCATATATTTTATACGAAGTGTTCCACGTGTTTTATTAATAATTTGTGTGCAATAAAGATTATCTGAAGCGGTGATAGCCTAGTGGTTAAGTCGTCAGACTCCTAATCAGAGGTCGGCGGTTCGAATCCGGGCCGCACCGCTAACTTTTCGGAGTTATGAACAAAAAAAAATATCACTTGCTTCATATCATCAGGAAAACATCGTGAAGAAACCTGTACGCCTGAGAGTTGTCCATAATGTTCTCAAAGGCGAGTGAAGTTTGCCAATCCGAATATGGCCAGCGTGGTGGACTATGTCCAAACCCTTCTCATATTGAGAGGAGACCCGTGCTCTGTAATGAAACGGTAATATGTTGATCATGACGAAAGATTATCTATATGTCCAATGTTAGTATAGAATCTCTGTAGCCTAGTGGATTCGGCCTCCTTATCAACATCGTGAGGCGTAAATGGCGTGTTGAGTCCACTAAACCGCATTTCGCCAGCATGGAATCGACGACCTCCGTGGCGCAGCGCGCGCGCTGTCAGATTATAAAGTTGGAGGTCCTGGGTTCGATTCCCGGCTCGAGTCTGGTCTGGTGGGAGGCTTCGGCTGTGACTAGTTACCACCCTACCGACAAAGACGTGTCGCCAAGCGATTTAGCGTTCCGGCACGATGTCGCGTAGAAACCGATAGGAATATGGGTTTACCATACCCCTCACAGGTTAGCCCGCTACCATCTTAGACTGCATCATCACTTACCATCAGGTGAGATTGCCGTTAAGGGCTAACTTGTAGTGGATAAAAAAAAAAAAAATGGAAGCTACGGCCGAAATTTCCCCCCGCTGAGAATACCTTGCAGTTATCATTATAATAATATTAAAACTGATTATATAATGTATGCATTGGTGCGGCCAAAAATCGGTACTGCATTGTAATAATGAAAATATGAATATATAATACGTACTATCGATCTGTTACGCGTCATGGGGCAAGTTAATTCGCGCCTGATGCAGATAAGTAATGCGACGGGAAATGTGGACGCTGATTTTTATTATATACCAGACAACCCCTCTTTTTCCCCTCTATGTTGCTGGCAACCTCCTGTCCTATGAAACCTGGTTGTGGGACTTTAATCTTCTATACAAAATTTTCTAGACGTGCAGTTGTTAACAAAATAATGTGTATCGAAAGCAAAGATATTGAAAAAAATTGGATAAATTTATTTATCCCCTCTTATTCTAGCTTTACAGGATAAAAACCTAATTTGCCAGAGTAGTCTAATATAAAAGTATATTTATATTTATATTTAAAAATTGCCTAAATTTACATATTCCGGTAACAAATAATGCACGATGTCACTCTCGTGAGTTCACTCAGATTACAACTGAATAGGTCCAGCCTCTCTGCGACATCGTAGAATAATAAGAATAATAATATCATATCTGCGAATGGGTTGATCCCAGTCAGCCTCGCTCACCATCTGAGGCGGCTGGGGTTCCGTGGCAGTTCGCTCGCAGCCAGGATGCAAAAAGCGGTCTTGCTGGACTCGGCTAGGATAGTCCGGCGGTTTCTCAACCTGTCGCCCTGACCCCCGGCCGTTTGGTCTCCACCGCCGGGGTGTAATCCTCCGCCCGGTGCAAATATGTATTTATGTAATGTGTATGTAGGTTTATTTATTTTTATTTATTTAAGTTTATTATATCTCTTTTGGTTTTTATATGTATTTATTTTGCACACGGGCGTGAGAGGTAGTTTATAATGAGAATAATAATAGAATTTAATAAGCTGAAATGGTAGTGGGCGGGTCATGTCTGTCGCAGAACCGACGGCCGTTGGGGCAGACGTGTTATGCTTTCAAAAGAAAGCGCATCGCATCTTTGTTAAGAAGAGCTTGGACAAGTCGCAAAATGATACTGAGGACTTTAATGGATACCTACACCTACTGATTGAAAGTAGGGAATCGCCGGGAATTTAACTTAATTAGACAACATCAATTATTACCATTGTCTATCTTATAATTATAAATCCATTTCAGGGTGATTACATGCATATATTGCAGCAAGTGAGAATGAGTTTGGTTCCAAGGGAGAAGTGTCAAAATATCAAAAACTTTTGGTACAACCACACTTTGACTTCTAGGATGTTCTGTGCGGGAAACGGTTTTGCGGATGCTTGTCAGATACCTACCAACATTTTTTTATATAATGTTTCATAAAATAAAAATCAACCCAATAATTACTTTTTTTTAATTAAGATCTAACCCCATAAAACTTGGCTCTCTGTAGGTCACATTATAAATTTGGAGGTTCTGGGGTCCGGCTTGTTTAGTGGGAGACTTCGGCCGTGGCTAGTTAGCACTATCTCAAATAGTCAATATATAATTTATTTGGCCAAGGAAAAGGGATTCTCGCATTTACCCTACCAAAATCTTGGAATACATTATGTACCTTTGTTAGCTGTACCTTTTTATATCTTTCTGATTATATGGTTAAATTAGCTAGGTATTTTTCCTTTTTTTTTCTGTCAAAATAATTGCATATAATTTTAACATATTATTATAAATAAGGTAAAAAAAGCAAGCAGCGAAAAAATTCTAATCACACAATTTATTTTTTTGAAAAGGTCTAGTCGACAGTTCACCTGATGGTAAGTGATTACTTCGCCCATGAACATATTATGTGCATACTGTTACTTTATCGGCATCCCATCGTAATAATCATTTTTAACTATCAAACCATTATGCTAAATCACACACTATATATGAATTCAAATTCAAATAATCTTTATTCAAATAGTCCTTTAAAAGGCGCTTTTGACGCGTCAATAATTTACATAGTAGTGATTTGATGGTGATAACCACATTCGTAAACTTAAAACTAAAGCTATGGGGGTTCCAAACGCGCGCCGGTTTAAAAAGCCCACAACAAACTTAGCCAGGTTAATTTTCTTTTTGTTATCACCAACTCACATGCCACTTAAAATATATTAATAGCTATCTTATTAGAGCTAATATTTCACACCCAAGCTTGTTTATCATTAACATAATCCTTTACACTATAGTAGGACTTTTCAACAATATTATAATCATGTACAATGAACCCATGTATCTGCACATTCCATATAACGCGCTGGAAAACGATCCAGCAGTATTTGCAACGGACAAACAATTTAAATTATTACTATTTGTATTGTCAGTTAAATTGATCAGACCCGAGCGAAGCGGTGATCTATTGACACCTAATAAATCTAGGTCCCAAACTCGATACAATACCCGAAGTGTTCGCTATCAAGCCGTCTGATAAAATCGATTTCCATGCTTTGTTCCGCACGGGCTGCACTTCCTACCACATATTAGATGGTAAATATTACCGTTATATATTTATAGCACCTGTGATAGTGGTTAAGACCTCCGCCTCCTAATCTGAGGTCAGTGAGACCTCTAACTTTTCGGAGTTATGTGCGTTTTTAAGCAATCAAAATATCACTTGCTTCAACGGTGAAGGAAAACGTCGTGAGGAAACCTGCACGCCTGAGAGTTCTCCATAATGTTCTCAAAGGCGTGAAGTCTGCCAATCCGCACATGGCCTGCGTGGTGGACTATGGCCAAACCCTTCTCATATTGAGAGGAGACCCGTGCTCTGTAGTGAGCCAGTAATGGGTTGATCATGATGAAATATTACCATCTAATATAGATAAGAATGGAATTATATTTATTCATCCGAACAAAACATAAAGAGATACATACGTAGTAGGTAAGTTATTTATATATTTTTTTATACACTACAAGTTAGCCCTTGACGGCTATCTCACCTGGTGGTAAGTGATGATGCTGTCTAGGATGGTAGCGAGCTAACCTGCTAGGAGAATGGTAAACCCACGCTGCTATTTGGTTGTATCTACGCGATATCGAGCCGAAATGCGAAATCGCTTGGCGACACGTCTTTGACGGATTTTTACAACTCCTGTCTTATGTCTGAGTTGTTTTTGTTTGGCTAACTTAAACAAAGTACCCACTGGTCACGGCTCCACTAAATAAGACTAACTTTTCTATCAGTATTTCTGTGTTTTTATTTTAACAGTTTCAGCAAACCGAATTCTTTGTTCTCCAGTCACATTTGGCGAAAATTTTGCGTACTAACAAAAAGGAAGTTGGATATTACCGTTTCATATGCATTTATAAGGTGGCTTTATCTATTTATTTGTTTTATTTTCTAGAGTCTTTGTTTCCAGGGTGACAGTGGAGGGGCTGCGATATCGTACAACCGTTTGGTCGGCGTTTCCTCGTTTGGATTTGGCTGCGGTCGCAACATACCCGGCGTGTACATCAATGTGTCTTGCCCTCACATTAGAGTTTGGATCAGGAGACGCACAGGTGTTCGGTAAAAAGTCTGGAATCACCAAGAACAGACAGAACTAAACAGCAGTAGTTATTAAAAAGGATTTACTAAATCTACAGTTATGACAGTTTTAAGAAAATATATGAAATAATGTAAAATTAAAAACTCATCGAGATTACGGAATCTAAGTGATTTGATAATAACCAAGTCGCAAGCTGTATCCATCAGGATCAAATCCTGGCCTATGTAAATCTCCAAGGTGCAGACCATCTCAAATTTATTTACTGGAATTATCTGAAACAACAAACATATGAATAAATATTTACACTTGCACATTTATAATCCCATAGGTGTAAATTTCAAGAGTATTTCACATAAAAAAACTGTAGGTACGTAAATAAACTTTATGCTATGAAATTCACAAAAGAATAAGAGAATATATTATGTATATATTATTTGCTAGAATATTTTGAAACAAGTTGTGTTTCAATTGTAATGCATTCCTACACAATTCCAACGGAGTGTGTATATTGATTTACTAAACAAAAGTTATTAAATAATAAGAAAATTAATGTGTAATTTAACTTGTCATAATATTTTTTTATAACAATATCAATCGTCATTAATTATAACCAATTCAAAAGGAATAAAATTCCAGCTAAACTTTAACTATTTATATTTTATCTTAATATAATATAATTTTTAATAGAATTAATTGTATTTTTATTACATTATTTCATGTTGATAACTCTCATATAAAGACACTGTAAACGACATAAAAATTTTATTTCAAGTTGCATAAATTTGCTTTATTTATAATACAGGCATTTCCAGAAATAAGCTGTGAAGGCAGTTAATTTACCATTTTCTTTAAAGTATCAATACCGAACATAATATATCGCTATTAATATTGTGTATTGATATGATAAGACACTGGACTGGAGTAGTGAGAAGTAAAAAATACTAAGAAGTGACATATAACACTATGCAAAAATAAACCTTAATTTAGTTGTTACCGTAAAAGTTTAAAATAATAGAATTATTGAGCGGAACCATTCCATCAAAAACGCGTACATCACCGACAAAGACGTGTCGCCAAGCGATTTAGCGTTCCGGCACGATGTCGTGTAGAAACCAATTAGGAATATGGGTTTACCATACCCCTAACAGGTAAGCCCGCTACCATCTTAGACCGCATCATCACTTGCCATCAGGTGAGATGCAGTCAAGGGCTAATTTGTGGTGAATAAAAAAAAAACTTAAATTCAAAATGGTGGCCATTTTGAATTTAAGTTTTTTTTTTTTACGCTCACAACAGTGGAATTTGGCTAAAATTTGAAATTGCAACTAGGTACCCATTTATGCCCCTAAACGTTAGCGAGATAAAACTATTGTCAGTAATTACTGCAATTTAAAATAATCCTTGAATTATCACCAGCCCACTGATGTCCACTTTTGGGCTTCCTCTCTTATAGGCGAGAGGGTGAAGCAATGACCCACGATGACGCTTCAATGTGGTTGTTTCAAATTCAAATATCTTTTTTCAAATAGTCCTTAAGAATGCACTTTTGACGCGTCAATAATTCACATACTAGTGATTTGTTGGTGATAACTACATTCGTAAACTTAAACTAAAGCTGTGAGGGTTCCAAACGCGCCCCGGTCTTAGAAGAAGCCCACAACAAACTTAGCCAGGTAAATTCTTTTTGTTATCACCATCTCACATGCCACTTAAAATTATGTTAAGAGCTACCTTTTTTGGTTTTTTAACAGTTGTTATAATAATGACTGGTAGCCAAAGGTTAATGCGTTAAACGAAGTAATTTGATACTGCCAATTTTCTTACTCCGAGCTGCACTAATGATTTTGCATACCTTGCAATTATAAGCCTGATCCGGCAATCGAACCCAAGACCTAGTCTGTAGTTGAATAGTGCAAATTTAGTTTGCAGTTAGAATATAACAAAGTGATTGAGATGATTCAACGCCTGAGGATCTTAAACAACATTTTCGATCGCTCGAATCTAATTTAACAATGCGTTTTTAATTCATCACGTATGTAAAGCGTTAAATGCATTTCCAAATTTTCCAGCCGAAAAATCCACCAATTTGTCTGGGGAAAGCAATAAAATGCTACAGTTCGACCGAGCGCCGACGTGAACGTTAAAATCGGCGTATCGGCAGAAATTTCCAAGCGAAAAATCTCTGAAAAACATTTTCCCATTTTCCCCGACGGCCCACCCCGCGCGCACCAAAACATACATAAACACACTATATATAAAGTTAATGTTATTATCTGCCTTCAATTTTGTATAAATATGTTTTTGTGTGCGTCGGAATTATTCGTGTGTGTGCGTAAATGCCTCGTGCATATACGTACATGCGTGAGGTTTGCATTCGTATGCGTTTATTTTATCTACGCTGTTTGCCGTATATTGATGCTGGGGGGTTCCCGCCCGACCCCCCAGCGCCCCCCGGGGGGAGTCATGATGACGATGACGGGTCTGCGCAAGTGCTAGAGCGGGACGGAAGCAAAAACTATCTAGGCTTCCTATAGCACCATCATTTCACCCTACCCCGTGTACAGCAACACAACTACTGGCCGAGAGCTGATGACGAATTCTCATTACTGGTTTATGCATTTTATTTTATTATTGACGATGTCTACTTCAAATATCTACACATCTCTATATAGTACAAATAGGTTTCTAATCTTTTTCATTTGATATATCTATATCTATTCTATATTAAAAGTTCGATCTATTTTAATTAGATGGATATATTATGATTTAACAAATCAGTACACAAAAGAAAAATACGAGTACATACATTGTTGTTAAACCATCAATATTTTTTGAACCGGTTTTTTTATAACTATCAGTGTTTATTTAATAATGCTATGAACGTTAAGCGAAAATATTATAATATTGAAATGTAATTTACAGACTGCAACGCCTGAAATTTTAGAAACATCGCAAAACTGTAATAAATAACATTGCTAATGTATTTTTCCAGTGATAATGTGAAGTGACGATTTCTGTCTTATCCTGAACGCCGGAACTAATGAACCAATTTGGCTTTAATTTTGAATGGTGGTATATTGTACCCTGGATAAAAAATAGGCTATTTTTAATCCCGGGAGAACTATGGTGTCCGCGGGATTTGCGCAAAATAAAACGTCGATGAGCTATTACTATGGCTATAGTTTGCCATAACGGACATTCTCGAAAATGTTTTATGTTGGGAAAGAGAGGGGCAAAGGAAATAGGAATGAGACCTGAAAATCTTCAATTAAAAAGTTTGCTTGGTGTACAGGAAAACCACCTAGTAGTATTATTATATTTGTAAATTGTATTACCAATGACAACACCACTTACCTAAGAAGCCTAAAATAAATAAAAAAATTGAAAAAATGCTACCCACATGTTAATCAGTCAATAATAAACTTTATTCAAAAAAGGTACTTTTGACGCGTCAATAATTTACATAGTAGTGAGTTGATGGTGATAACTACATTCGTAAACTTAAAACTAAAGCTATGAGGGTTTTTAATCGTTCACCATCTCTTACACTACACCTATTTTTCGTTGATACCGCGTTTTATTGATATACGAGCGGAAGGCCGGCCGAAGTAAATTATTAACATTTTTCCACCCGCAGCCGCGCCACGTCAAAAGCGCAAACGGCTTAATGAAAATGGCAGCGCCGAGCCTAACATTAAAAAACTACTTTTCATCGTAACGTGTCATATATCATGATCAACCCATGGCCGGCTCACTACAGAGCACGGGTCTCCTCTCAATATGAGAAGGGTTTGGAAATAGTCCACCACGCTGGCCATGTGCGGATTAGCAGACTTCACACACCTTTGAAAACATTATGGAGAACTCTCAGGCATGCAGGTTTCCTCACGATGTTTTCCTTCACCGATGAAGCAAGTGATATTTTAATTGCTCAAAAACGCACATTAATCCAAAAACTAGGCTATCACACCTCACTACGCTATCACAGCTTACTAACTAGTAGGCTATCACAGCTTACTAACTACTAGTGTATCACAGCTTACAAACTACTAGGCTATCACAGCTTAGTAACTACTAGGCTATCACAGCATACTAACTACTAGGTTATCACAGCTTACTAACTACTAGTGTATCACAGCTTACAAACTACTAGGCTATCACAGCTTAGTAACTACTAGGCTATCACAGTATACTAACTACTAGGCTATCACAGCATACTAACTACTAGGCTATCACAGTTAACTAACTATTAGGCTATTACAGCATACAAACTAATAGGCTATCAGAGTTAACTAACTACTAGCCTATCACAGCTTACTAGCTATTAGGCTATCACAGCTTACTAACTACTAGCCTATTACAGCTTACTAACTATTAGGCTATCGCAGCTTAAACTAACAAGGGTCATACTTACTAATAATTATTTATTTGCAGTGGGATATTGCAGAGTGGAATTTTTACGTCCCTTTGTTATGGCTACTAAAGGTTAATGGAATCCGGATTGCACTCGAAATAGGAAGCTTTATAACTGTTAACAATACCATCCCTTCAGCAAGTTGCACTGCATAAAGCATGGCTCAAAGGATCCAACTCGAACTATTTGAACTCAATGGGGAGTTTCATTGATTGGTTGGAACCACTAAAAATGGTACCATCGCACACTACACTTGAAGGGGTTTCGTAATAACTTTCTCAAGAAACAACATATATTTGTCAAGGGTTGCCTGGAAAGGATTCCTTAAGCAATAAGGCCGCCTTTGCATACTTATGTGTTAAGTGCTCCATGTTATTGTATCTCGATCATTTGAGTGCAATAAAGAGTATCTATCATTTGAATGTTTTTGACTACCTCCGTGGCGCAACGCGCGCGCTGTTGCATTATAAAATTGGAGGTCCTGGGTTCGATTCCTGGCTCGAGTCTGGTCTGGTGAGAGGCGTCGGCCGTGGTACCTACCACCCTACCGACAAAGACGCAAGTCAAGCGATTTAGCGTTACGGCACGATGTCGCGTAGAAACCAATTAGGAGTGTGGGTTTATGCCCCTAACAGGTAGCCCGCTACCATCTTATAATCACTTACCATCAGGTGAGATTGCCGTCAAGGGCTAACTTGTAGTGGATAAAAAAATTAAATTAAAATCATTTTTATTGCAAATGCAAAATTTCTCTCATTACCCGCCGATACCGGTGCGAACGATTAAAACTTTTGGACTGTACGTCTGTACGTTATGTAAATTATTGTATAGTAAATTGTCAATTTCACATGCAAGCGATATAGCACTGTGCACATTAACGAGAATGCCGGACCCACGCGCAATCGGGGAAGATAATCTTGCAATGATTTATTCGTGCTTTTTGATTTTTATTTAGTTTCAAATTATAAAAGGCTGGGCTTTACACACGATATAGTGATGAAACGCAGACATCATCATCATCATGATCAGCCCTCTGCTGGCTCACCACAGAGCACGGGTCTTATCTGAACATTAGAAGGCCATAGTGGCCATAGTCTACCAAGCTAGCGTAATGCGGATTGGCAGACTTCACACGCCTTTGAGAACAGTATGAAGGACTCTCAGGCGTGCAGGTTTCCTCACGATGTTTTCCTTCACCGTTGAAGCAAGTGATAATAGCTTAAAAACGCACATTAAAATTATTAAAATATCCAAGGTTATCGATTCTTAACTTAAAAGGGATATTTTTAAATTTGGTGCATTAAGAAACCTCATGTAGCGAGTGCAAGCGAAGAGGGGCGGCGGCGACATCTCCCTGTCTATCTAGTGATTTTTATGCGAAAAATCATTCAAAAACAAGATTCAAATAATCTTTATTCAAATAGCCCTTTAAAAAGCACTTTTGATGCGTCAATAATTTACATAGTAGTGATTTGATGGTGATAAGTAGAAATGAGCGTCAATATTTGTTTATTATGTTTACATTACCTTCCGTTTATATTATTGTATATAGTAACTTTGCTTCTTCATATTAATAATTATATTAATTTCCGAATAGATCGAAATAAATGTCATGTTTCCAGAGACATTTAGAGATTAGACAACCCATGCTGCTTCAAAACGGTTTGGTGGGTATATTCGTCAAAACCCTAGCAGTTAGGTGATCTGTTCCCAGCAGTGGGACCTTCAATGAAATGGCAATAATGATAAATCAAAGATGTTATTATATTAAAGCTTTTATTTTATGTATTTCTTATTGTTCTCTTTTTCCTTTCTTTTGTATGCAATAATAATATAAATAAATAATTAAATAAACAAAGTCTGTTCTAAGCTCTTCACGTAGATACTCGTAAATGCTTTGCTACATTCAAATAATGAATATTTAGATAACAAACTATAGATAGATAATCATTTGCGGTGGGTTTAATTACTTAAAAGTCTTATCGCTCGGGCGGGAATTCGCGATTAATAATGACACATAGAAATGTTAACACCTGTTTAATCCAGGGTTCACCCACCACTGTGCGAATGAATGAGCCGGCGGCGTTAATTTGAATACGAAATAGTGTGTGTTTTTTTCTGTTACCTCGTAATTAGTACCGATTACTATGTACCACAGTCATAATGACAGTGGTATATACTGAAGCGGTGATAGCCTAATGGTTAGGGCGTTAGCCTCCTAATCAGAGGTCGACGGTTCGAATCCGGGCACGCACCTCTAACTTTTCGGAGTTATGTGCGTTTTTAAACAATTAAAATATCACTTGTTTCAACGGTGAAGGAAAACATCGTGAGGAAACCTGCACGCCTGAGAGTTCTCCATAATGTTCTCAAAGGCGTGTGAAGTCTGCCAATCCGCACATGGCCAGCGTGGTGGACTATGGCCAAACCCTTCTCATATTGAGAGGCGACTCGTGCTCTGTAGTGAGCCGGTAATGGGTTGATCATGATGATACTACTGTCATAATGATCGTCATATCAAACTACAGACGTTCGCTGTTGGATTTTATATCGTAGTTTCATATAATAGATAGAATCTATGGTTGGATTTGTAATTCCCTGTATTAAATTACTTCTTTTTCTTTTACTGCTTTCTCGGATGCTAAGAAAACTTTAATTATATTGGTTTCGACACAAAAAAAAACACGAAAATAGGCTACTGAATTACTATGAGAGATTTGATTTCTCGCAGACTTCTAAACGTCTAATTGTATATTCATAATGTTGCGTTTTTTATACACTACAAGTTAGCCCTTGACGGCAATCTCACTTGATGGTAAGTGAGTGCAGTCTAAGACGGTAGCGGGCTAACCTGTAAGTAGTATGTAAACCCATACTCCTAATTACAATCCTCCTAATATCTACGCGACATCGTGTCGGAACGCTAAATCGCTTGGCGACACGTCTTTGTCGGTAGGGTGGTAACTAGCCGCGGTTGAAGCCTCACACCAGACCAGACTCGAGCCAGGAATCGAACCCAGGACCTCCAATTTTATAATCAAAGTCGTCAAAGTTATATGATCATAAATTTGTATGGGTACTTTTTATATTAGGCTACTCTAGCAAATTGGGTTTATAATTCTTTAGAGCTAGGATTAAGGGGAAATAAATAAATAATACTTAGCATTAATGGAAGGGTATCCTAAAACCCTTGTTATAGAGAAAATAACTCACATAAAACAACTTGAATAGTTATTTAGAATCGAGCGCTATAACTTCCAATCACGATGTATAGAACCAGACCAGTGCACCGAATTTGCGATATTAACATCTGATTGGTGACAGACAGGACAAAGCAATATAAATCAATGCCATGGTGGTCTATTTTTTTTTTTTTATCCACTACAAGCTAGCCCTTGACGGCAATCTCACCTGATGGTAAGTGATGATGCAGTCTAAGATGGTAGCGGGCTAACCTGTTAGGGGTATTTTAAAGCCATACTCCTAATTGGTTTCTACACGACATCGTGCCGGTAGGGTGGTAACTAGCCACGGCCGAAGCCTCCCACCAGACCAGACTCGAAACGGGAATCGAAACCTCCAACTTTAAAATGCAACAGCGCACGCGCTGCGCCACGGACGTCTATTGGTCAGCATGCTTATTTTTTAACTAGAATTTATAATACACTAGAATTTAGCCCTTGACGGCTATCTCACCTGGTGGTAAGTGATGATCCAATTTACGATGGTAGCGGGCTAACCTGTTAGGGGTATGGCAAGTCCGCACGGGGCCATTTTATAAGGGAGAGGGCTGGCTGTCCTTAACACAGATTGACAAAATCTAGCAAGTTCAGCCAGTACTGATTCTAATAATATAAATGTTTATGCATTTATTGCCCCCCTTTGCTATTAGGTATGTATCTATCTACCCGGCTAAGTTTGTTGTGGGCTTCTTCTTAGACCGGGGCGCGTTTGGAACCCACATAGCTTTAGTTTATCACCATGAAATAACTACTATGTAAATTATTGACGCGTCAAAATTGCTTTTTTAAGGACTATTTGAATAAAGATTATTTTGAATTTAGAATTTTATGATTATGAGTATGAAATAAATACATCTATGCCATACGTTTATAGCGCTCTCCATCGCCCGTTGAGTTACTCTAAGATTTGCTATAAAGCCAGATTATCAGACAATGCGCACTATTCGAAGACTTTGTTATTCTCAATAACACTACAAGTTAGCCCATGACGGCTATCTCACCTGGTGGTAAGTGATGATGCTGCCTAGAATGGTAGCGGGCTAACCTGTTAGGAGTATGGTACACCCACGCTCCTAATTGTTTTCTACGCGACATCGTGCCGTAACGCTATAATCGCTTGGCGACACGACTTTTTCGGTAGGGTGGTAACTAGCCACGGCCGAAGCCTCCCACCAGAGCAGACTCGAGCCGGGAATCGAACCCAGGACCTCCAACTTTATAATGCGACAGCGCACGCACTGCACCACGGAGGTCGTCAAAACATCTTACACATTGAATTAATCACCTCTCTTTTTAGAGGTCCGTTGCATCTCATTAATACCTCTATCGTTTTGAATCTCTAATACCCAATGAGTACAGTGCTGTTGGGATAGGTTAGTTATAAGCCAAACACAATAGCTACCGTACAACCAAAGGGTACACTTTCAAATATAGCCTCTAAGCAAATATAGCGAAGGACTATTGTCTAACAAACCGTAGCTTAGCAACCCGCCAGCGCAGATGTTAGACATCGCCAGCGAAGTGCACATTCGAATCCGTAACAAAATAATCTTAGCTATATAGAAAAACGACAATAAAGCTAGATAAATCTTTATAGGTAACGCCGTAACATTAACTTATAGCAATTTCGATAAAATGGCCGCCTTTATATAATATAAATCGGAGCCGGCCTGGCCATTTTGTATATAATCTTTATGTACGCAAAACTCGCGGTATTGATCGCGCACTGATAACGCCTCAGTTGATATTAATAACAAGCAAATAGTTTATTCTAAACGTCCGTGCAAAATGCACACATGGATGGAGCCTGTAATTTGTAAATTGAATTCCTCGGTCGGGTCCTAGTAGAGCCCACACCCGTATATATATGTGGAGTTTTATAATAAACACGCAAAATCATTATTTGATGATTCCGAGGTGTACGCGGGAGAGTGGGATGGGGCTCCACCGGGGAGGCAGCCCATCCCCCGGGCGGGGTCGTTGCAGCAGCAATGCAACCTTCCGACATCAGTGTGGCCAGCGAGGCTGATGACGACGCGTGCTTACCACCTACGCATCGCGCAAAAGAACTCAACGCGCCAAAAAACCATAAAAAAATAATCAAAATTAATATTCAAACGGCCTAAAAACTCAAAAAATAATCGAAAATTTAAAATATACCAATCTTTTGGTTTAACAAAAATTTCGAAAATCGTACGCGCATGCGTTGGAGTTGCTACTGCCGCCCGCTGACACATTCAAGAGATAGTTTTATGCAATAGACGATATTCAGTTTTTTCACATAATCATCTTAGATTTTAAGTGATCAATTAATCAGTAGTATTCAGCAACACTTGAACACTTCGCAATAGATCGGAAAACCGGTTTAATTTTCTGTAAACTGTAACATTAGTGTTAAGGCAACTGAGAGGCAGTTCAGCTCGGATTCGTCGTGAAAGGGCTAAAGTAACATCGAAACATCGTCGACCATCCGGGAGGAACAGCCAGAAATAAACATAAGAAGAAGGAAGAGAAGAAGATCCATGGGAAGGCCACGCCGAAGACAGTGGCTTTACAGATGGAAAAACAACTAAGTTAAATGCGCAAGAGGCTAAAGATATCCAAGATTTTATAGTAAAAGGAAATTTAGGATAAACAAATAAAAGCCGCCGCCATTTGACGATAAAGAAACACGTTTTTTCGCAATAGAACAAGTTTTACGTTTATATCAACCGTTATTACAAGGAAACAATAGAAAAGAGAATTTAAGAATTTAAGTTTTTTTAGTACATTTAAACAACACTGGTTAATTTTGGAACTTTTCGATTGAGTTATATTGAGTTTTATAAGCAGACTCTCCATATATATATAGTGAACTAAACATAAGGCTAAGTGATATTTGAGACTTTTGGCAAATCAATTTTGGAAAAGTTTCGACCAATTTCATCTACCGATCCAGATTATAAGGGAGGTGAAAACAAAGTAAACAAAGAAAATAAAAAAAACTCGTGCCTTAAATTGGCCTTAAATTAATAAGTAAAAAGGTAAGATAAAAACGTTACAAAAATCTAAATTTATCAAGTTTACCTACCTGTTGAAATATCTTCTAGATTTCTTTAAATAGTACAAAATTAAAAGTAAATTAAAGTTAAGACTTAGTTAAATGTTTTTGTTATTTCTACACCTGTAATGTTTTATATGAATATGTATAAAATACAACGGGCTTAATTATAAGCAAGGACTTTACAATAAACAAATTTACTATAAAGAAGACAATACAAGAGAAGATAAATAAATACTCTATATACTGTATTCATTAAGATAAAGAAGAAAAAAGATAGACCACAGATTTTACACCAAGAATAGAAATAACTATACAGAAGACTCAAATCCAGCTAGACTTCAAGCTTCGAAAGACTTTACTCAAGGTAAGTACCACTAAATTGAGTGATTTTAATCTATAGAGTCGGTAGCAAAACGTAAGCGTACGATGTGCAAGTGGTAAATGTTTCAATACATAATCATCCTACACATGAACGCGATACTACTCACTCTACAGAAAAAAATTGCTCTAAAGATGTATTTCTATGTAAAAAATGACTAATTTCAGCTTGTTCTACGTGATTTTAATGTATTAATCCATATTCGTGCAACCTCCATTTTTGAGGCAACCATAAATGTTCGGTTCACAAGCCTCACCAAACCGTCTATCTCGCTTGCTCTCACGTGATTCTACTTAAGCGTCGCCAACAATTTATGCGTTATGTACAATAAAGATATAATTTTCATCAAAAACGTTCTATGTACAAAATTCGTCTTCCAAAAGTAATTAAGTTGTTAGTTTTATAAAAGATGTGTTATTTTTAACGTTGATATAGTACGTATGATCAGGATTTTGAGAGGCGTGTCCGAAAAACCGCGTGGCACGGAGTCTTGAAATTTGTTTTCAAAATAGTGTCTAGCTTTACGTTAGGTGGCACCTCATGCGTACCCAATGCCAAGAATGGCATAGAAACATTCGCCTCTAACTTTCGTTTTCGTCAAGTCAAGTTCAGGTTTTGCCGATGACTCGGGCGGGCCGCACTGCGCATGTGTAAGTCATCGCAGTCATTGCCCAGCCAAATTATTGATTGCGGGTAGTCGGAAAACTGCGGGGCGGGAGGGGGAGCGTCATTTACCAATGTGATAGTTTTCACAACGCTCAATTATGTAGGCAGGGGGGTGGTGGGGGAAAAAATGTATATATCAATATGGCGGATTTCGGCGGATTTTGTATTAAATTCTATCGGCCCCGCCTGCGTGCCCGGAATTTATGGACGGGCTTTAGCGGAACATTGATGGCTTTTCATTAAAACGGTTTTAAATTTTATATGTATAAATACGTACAGGTACTTATTCCAGCTCCAGTTATATCCATTGCGCTTTTACTTATTTATTAATAGCGTTATTTATTTTGATCTAGTCTCACTGATGCATAAGATCGTCTACGTCTCACTAAACCCCCACGCGTCGTTCACTCGACTCTTAAAATAATGATGTCTTTTTAGTAACGAAGTTAACATTTTAGTTTACTATTTATTATCTTTTATCCACTACAAGTAAGCCCTTGACGGCAATCTTACCTGATGGTAAGTGATGATGCAGTCTTAGATGGTAGCGGGCTAACCTGTTAGGGGCATGGTAAACCCACACTCCTAATTGATTACTATGTGACATTGTGCCGGAACGCTAAATCTTGGCGACACGTCTTTGTCGGTAGGGTGGTAACTAGCCACGGCCGAAGTCTCCCACCAGACCAGACTCGAGCCGAGAATCGAACCCAGGACCTCCAACTTAAAAATACAACAGTGCACGCGCTGCGCCACGGAGGTCGTCAAATCTATTCATCATGCTTATACTATTTAAGGGTTCCTTAAGTTTTATGTCTTTACAGACGTTTATACATTTTAGGTTTAGGTATATGACATCTTCATCATCAACATATTCAGTGCTTTATTGTTCCTTTGTTGGTCAACGCCCTCCTATTCTATGAGAGTGAGATCTCTCCCTCCACGCATTTCCAATTTGGGGTGGCGGTAGACAAATATCATCAGATGCTGATTTGACGACCTCTGTGGCGCAGCGCGTTCGCGTTGCATTTTAAATTCCGATGTCCTGGGTTCGATTCCCGGCTCGAGTCTAGTTTGTTGGGAGGCTTCGGCTGTAGCTAGCTACCACCCCACCGACGCAGACGTGTCGCCAAGCGCTTTAGCGTTCCGGCATGATGTCGTGTAGAAACCAATTAGGAGTGGGTTTACTATACTCCAAACAGGTAAGCTCGCTACCATCTTAGACCGCATCATCACTTACCATCAGGTGAGATGCAGTCAAGGGATAACCTGTGGTGAATAAAAAAAAATGATTGAAAATACCTAATACATGCCAATTTTTGTTCCAATCCGGGAATTGAGCCGGAGACTGCGCAACTCGGCATACATGTTAACCACTAGGCTGACTAGGCATTGACGCTAGAGGTCAACGAACTCGAGGAGACTGTTTCATTTAATGATCTTCATTTCTATTCGGATATTTTTCAAGTCATTACGTGACGATGATAATTCCAAATTGAATTCAATTTCTTGATTATTAATTCATATTGTTTCATTTTTATAAATTCTTTTCGATTATTATTAAGGAAAACATCGTGAGGAAACCCGCACGCATAAGAGTTGTTCTCAAAGGCGTGTGAAGTCTGCCAATCCGCACATGGCCAGCGTGGTGGACTAAGGCCAAACCCTTCTCATATTGAGAGGAGACCCGTACCCGCTCTGTAGTGAGCCGGTAAAGGGTTGTTCATGATGATGATGATATAATACTCGTAATAATGGAAGTAGGAACACTAATATCATAGAAAGTTTTACTACTAACTTAAAATTCGGCAAAGAAATCGAACTTAAAGAAAATGATAATAATTAAGTTGTAACGCCGGAACTGCTGTTTTGGTGTTTGGAATTTGTCTGATATCTTGAATAGAGAGAGACTACATTTTGTTTTGAAAGACTGTTTTTTGTTTTTTTATGCACAAGTTAGTCATTCTGAGAGGATACCAGCGCTCTGTAATAGACCAGTAATGATTTTTTTTTATACACTACAAATTATTCCGTGACGTCTATCTCACCTGGTGGTAAATGATGATGCTTTCTAGGATGGTAGGGGGCTAATCTGTTAGGAGTATGGTAAACCCATGTTCCTAATTGTTGCTAGGCGACGTCGTGCCGGAACGCTAAATCTCTTGGTGACACGGCTTCGTCGGTAGAGTGGTAGCTAGCCGAAGCCTCTCACCAGACCAGACTCGAGCCGGGAATCGAACCCAGGACCTCCAACTTTATAATGCGACAGCGCACGCACTGAGGTCGTCAAATTTTGACGTCGATGAGCTATAAAATATATTGCTATAGTTTGCCATAGCAAGCTTTCTCTGAATAAGATTTATATGTGAGGAACGAGAAATGAGACATGGGATAGTTTTTAATAAAAACCTTGCTTATTCCAATTAAATATTTCTGCGTTCTTCCCACATAAACTTTAACTGTAGTAAATAAATCCTTCGCTTTTCCATTCTATCAGTATGCTTAGAAAGTGGTACAAAGTTTTATCTGTTCGTTTAAAGATTCCGACTTCTCTTAAAGATATAGCCTTCGATAATTACCAGGGCAATAGAAGATTAGGGAAGGTTTCTTTTTCAAATAAGGTCTCTTCAATAATAATTACCTACACGTTTTTATTTTACCGATAATCTTTCATAACGTTGTATTGAGAAAACAGGCATGGGGAAATTACAAAAAAATATCCGACAAAGGTTATGATTATTCTGATTGATCTTGAATATTTATTTGAACCTCCTGATTTTAGATCAAATAAGTTTGCGCTAGATGACAATAAAGTCTAGGTTCGGGCATACTTTCTTGAGAAGACGCCTATTCAATCTTGCTTTGAAGATTAGATATACATAGATTAGATTTTTTTTTTATACACTACAAGTCAGCCCTTGACGGCTATCTCACCTGGTGGTAAGTGATGATGCTGTCTAGGATGGTAGCGGGCTAACCTGTAAAGTAAACTCGGTCTTGGAGTTGCATTAAGAAATCTCTTGATGACTTCCACTAAAATTTTCTTTTTGACTTTTGCTAGCTTTACCTGAGTATACGAGTACTTTCAAAAAAACAAATTTTATTTATACTAAAAAATCCCATGTATTTCACATGGGGTTTAACTTTTCGGAATAAATCCTCCAGGATATTTTCTAATTTTTATTAAATTTGAATGAAAATTTGCGTAAAGAGAACCAGCCTGCCAAATTTATAACATTTCTATGAATATAACGGAACTCCATTGCTGGAATTGATAGTAAATGTGAATGATGCTTTTATTCGTATTCTTTTTTTTAATTTTTCTCTTCTTAAGTACTTTTGTCGTCCCTCAATTAATATTAAAAAAAAAACTAAGCAAATTGGTCAAACCTTGTCAAGTTTTGCGCTTAAAACATTTAACGATTAATTATTGGGATTCTGTACAACGTTACGTATAGTATATAATGGAAAATCTGGCGACATATAGAAACAATACCTAGCCAGCTTACCACCCCAGGTGTCTCACTATGGTATTAAGACACCCATATTAAGACGCCCAATACTGTGGACTACAGCTTATTGTTCCACCCTAATAATAGATTGTCTGATTACCTATTCCATCACATCACACTAATATGAAGACGAATGTTTGTATGTACCAAAAGTATCTACAGGAGTAAATTTATTATTTTTTTTATACACCACAAGTTAGCCCTTGACTGCCATTTCACTTGATAGTAAGTGATCATGCAGAATAAGATGGTAGAGGGCTAACCTGTTAGCGGTAAACCCATACTCCTAATTGGTTTCTACGAGATATCGTGTCGAAACACTAAATCGTTTTTCGACACAATTTTGTCGGCAGGGCGGTAACTAGTCACGGCCGAAGCCAAACCAGACCAGATACGAGCCAGGAATCAAACCCAGGACCACCAAATTTACTTTAAGTTAGCCCTTGACGGCCATCTCACTTGATAGTAAGTGATGATGCATCTTAAAAAGATAGCGGGCTATACTGTTAGCGGTAAACTCCTCCTAATTTGTTTCTACGCGACATCGTGCCGGAACGCTAAATCGCTTTTCAACACCATTTTGTAGGTAGGGTGGTAACTAGCCACGGCCATAGCCAAAAAAGACCAGACTCGAGCCGGGAATCGAACCCAGACCCGCCAACTTTACTTTACAATCCTTTAAAAGACACTTTTGACGAGTCAATAATTTACATAGTAGTGATTTAATGGTGATAACTACATTCGTAAACTTAAAATTAAAGATATGGGTCTCCTCTCAATATAAGAAGGGTTTGGCCATAGTCCACCGCGCTGGCCATGTGCGGATTGGCAGACTTCACACGCCTTTGAGAACATTATGGAGAACTCTCAGACGTGCAGGTTTCCTCACGATGTTTTCCTTCACCGTTAAAGCAAGTGATATTTTAATTATTAAAAACGCACATAACTCCGAAAAGTTAGAGGTGCGTGCCCGGATTCGAACCGCCGAACTCTGATTAGGAGGCTGACGCCCTAACCACTAGGCTATCACCGCTTCTAGTAAAATAAATAATATAGGTAATTATTATTGAAGAGACCTTATTTGAAAAAGAAACCTTCTCTAATCTTCTATTCCCCTGGTAATTATCGAAGGCTATATCTTTAAGAGAAGTCGGAATCTTTAAACGAACAGATCACAGCTTCAGTTACTCATTAACTGTTATTGCTGGAAGAAACGGCTTTTTTAAAATATTCGTTGTATGATGGTTTTGCGTGAAGTAACCCCGAATGTAGTCAACTTTTAAATAGCATGTGGCAATGGAGACACGTATTTCCTAGGATATTATGCAAAAATGAGATTTCCAGAATATCCCCGGTGGATTTATCGTAAGAGTCGGGCGGCCGCGTGGGTCGCATTTACTTGTTTTGCGTCTCGGAATGCGCTGTTTGCGGCCGCGAAGAATGCAAGGTAAAAACTTAGTGTCAGCCGCCATTACTATCGCGTGTGGTGCTCTATCTATATATTTATATTTTTATATTTTATTTATTTATTTATTTAAGAAAAAAGGGATTTAAAGGGGAAACGCTGCCAATATCTTCGGAATCTTGCCTAAAGGGATTCCTTTTAATAATATATTTTAGTTATTATATTGTATATAATTTCTTTTGTTTTTTAAGATTTTTAGTTTTAGGTTCAATTTGAGGTTTATTTTAAGTTTTCAAGTGTTTATAATACAGTTACATTGTTTTAGTTGTTAATTTAAAAGTAAATATAAATAATGTTTAAAAATTTAAGAAAAAAAAATTGACATAATGTAATAATAGTTAGGTGTAATCACAAACTCGTAGCTTGAGTTTTTCCGTACACCTAAGCCATCGACAATTATTTACACGTACACTTATCGCTCTCTACAAACATAACACTTGCTTAAAAGTTAAATAATTGCTACTTATAAACTAACATCATTTTATATTAAGATCAATGAAATACATTAATACAAAACTAAATGTACTAGGTAATAACTAATTCATAAATATATTTTTTTAAAATAAATGTAGGTAGGCTAGTTAAAAATTATGTTTATAGTTCGGTGCGGCGCGAAGAATTCAACCACTAGGCTCCGCGACGAAGTGCGTTAGAAGTGGTTAGACGCTCACATATATATAATTTTAAACATAAGGTTTAAGAAGCTGTGATAGCCTTGTGGTTAGGACGGGCCTCCTAATCAGAAGTCGGAAGTTCGAACCCGGACACGCACCTCTAACTTTTCGGAGTTATGTGCGTTTTTAAGCAATTAAAATATCACTTGCTTCAACGGTGAAGGAAAACATCGTGAGGAAATCTGCACGCCTGAGAGTTGTCCATAATGTTCTCAAAGGCGTGTGAAGTCTGCCAATCCTCACATGGTCAGAGTGGTGGACTATGGCCAATCCCTTCTCATATTGAGGGGAGACCCGTGAGGTGTAGTCATCATATTGATTCATTTCTTTTGTAATGATCTGTGTTACTTATTTAATAGCTTGAAATGCGAGCGAAGCCACGGGTGAAAGCTAGTATTATATCAAGAAGGTAGAGCATACTTCGCGCACGCAGTTCCCTGAACTGTATAGCGTCAATTTTCTATCACCATTAAGTACATATGTTTTTGTTTGAGAAAAATGCATCTTATTACATTACGCCGCGCGCATCGTGTTTTGCGCATTTGTGATGATCGAGAGAGGCGATCGTGAGCCGTGGTTTCACGGTGACACGGCGATGGGTTCCGGGTTCAAATCCATTCTGTTATTATATTCATATGTATCTGCAGTTATTGCCTATTGAGACTCATACCAATGTAACGTCATCATGAACAACCTATTACCGGCTCACTACAGAGCACGGGTCTCCTCTCAATATGAGAAGGGTTTTGGCCATAGTCCACCAAGCTGGCCATGTGCGCATTGGCAGACTTCACACGCCTTTGAGAACATTATGAAGAAATCTCAGGCGTGCAGGTTTCCTCACGATGTTTTCCTTCACCGTTGAAGCAAGTAATATTTGAATTTTTTAAAAATGCACATAACTCCGAAAAGTTAGAGGTGCGTGCCCGGATTCGAACTGCCGACCTCTGATTAGGAGGCTGACGCCCTAACCACTAGGCTAACACCGCTTCTTCAATTCTTCTTCAATGTAACGTAAAATAGCTTTAATTTTCTAGATCATAGATAGGTCTATTATCTACCTCGTGTGTAGAATCAATATATATTTTTTTTTGCATCAATATCAATCTCCTGCGCTGTGGAATCATAAAGTTGGAGGTCCTGGGTTCGATTACCGGCTCTAGTCTGGTCTGGTGAACAATAAACAAAAAAAAATATAAATAATAAAAATATTTAAAAAAAATCTATGGAAGTATCTATTAGAGAGAAGATTATGGAGTAAACTATGGCCAAAACCGTTCTCATTCTGAGAGGATACCAGCGCTCTGTAGTAGACCAGTAATGGGTTTTTTATACACTTAAAGTTAGACCTTGACGGCTATCTCACCTGGTGGTAAGTGATGATGCAGTCTAAGATGGTATCGGGCTAACCTGTCAGGAGTATGGTAAGCACACGCTTCTAATTGGTTTCTACGCAACATCGTGCCGGAACGCTAAATCGCTTGGCGACACGTCTTTGTCGGTAGGGTGGTCACTAGTCACGGCCGAAGCCTCCCACCAGACCAGACTCGAGCCGGGAATCGAACCCAGGACCTCCAACTTTATAATCTGACAGCGCGCACGCTGCGCCACGGAGGTCGTCAAATCGTCGTCGTCGGAGGTCGTCGTTTTAATATAATAACGGACGATGAACTTCAGTTATTCACAAATCCCACGGCAAGTTTTCATTTACCGAAGACAAAATATAGCCTATGTATTAATCCAGAGTATAATGTATCTCTTAACAAAATTACAGTCATATATGTTCAGTAGTTTCGGCTGGAACGAGCAACAAACATTTGCGCAAAAACTTTTGCATTACAAAATTGGTGTGATAACTTTTTTTTTGTTATATGTTCAACACTATATAATTTTAATTAATTAACACAAAGCTCGCGCAGATCGTTGACATTCCTCTGTATTACAACACAAGCGATGACCGTCTCACAAGTTACTACCTGCGTACATTTCATATTGTTACAGACGAACACGCCTAAGTATACAATCCTACTAACCATCATCACGTAACCCATTACCGGCTCACTACAGAGCACGGGTCTCCTCTCAATATGAGAAGGGTTCGGCCATAGTCCACCACGCCTTTGAGAACATTATGGAGAACTCTCAGGCGTGCAGGTTTCTTCACGATGTTTTCCTTCACCGTTGAAGCAAGTGATATTTTAATTGGTTAAAAACGCACATAACTCCGAAACGCAAAATCGCTTAAATGGCTTCGTAACACGTTCTTTGTTGGTAGGGTGGTCCCTAGCCACGGCCGACGCCTCCCACCAGACCAGACTCGAGTCGGAAACCCAGGACCTCCAACTTTATAATACGGCAGCGCACACACTGCGCCACGGAAGTACTCCATGACCAGCAGTGTCTCATAGAGTTTTTATGATGGCACAAATGCTAATTTCTTAGCTGGTACAAGAATTTCCATATCACGTAAGAGTCTATACATTTATGATGTAGCACTTTAAGCCATATAATTTTAAATTTTCCAAGCCGTCGCATATCGGTTTATTCATGACTTGCGCCGCTTCGCCGCGGGCGCTCGCACAAATGACCCCGACCATCTTCTAAGACTCGCCACTCGAATAATTGGCAAATGTGAAATAATGAATTTTCATGTGGAAGCTGTGATGGCATTGTGGTTAGGACGTCCACCTCCTAATCAGAGGTCGGGGGTTCGAACCCGGGCACACACCTGTAACTTTTCGGAGTTATGTGCGTTTTTAAGCAATTAAAATATCACTTGCTTCAACGGTGAAGGAAAACATCGTGAGGAAACCTGCACGCCTGAGAGTTCTCCATAATATTTTCAAAGACGTGTGAAGTCTGCCAATCCGCACATGGCCAGCGCGGTGGACTATGGCCGAACCCTTCTCATATTTAGATGAGACCCGTGCTCTGTAGTGAGCCGACAATGGGCTTATGAATAGGATTTCATGTATGAATGTGCTTTTCAACTTATTTGTAAATTATGAACTGCGTGGCGCAGCGAGTGCGCTTGCATTATAAAGTTGGAGATCTGGGTTCGATTCCCGACTCAAGTCTGGAGTGGTGGGAGACGTCGGGCGTTGCTAATTACCGACAAAAAAGTGTCGCCAAGCGATTTAGCGTTCCGACACGATGTCGCATAGAAACCAATTAAGAGTATGGGTTTACCATACTGCAAACAGATTAGCCCGCATCTTGACTGCATCATCACTTACCATCAGGTGAGATTGCTGAAACTTGTAGTTTATATAAAAAACTTGTATACTATATGACTTGATGAGTTTTTGTTGGCCATTATGACTATTATGATCTTTTGTATGTCTGGCGGTTTGTCCGAGCTTTAGTTCTTTGGTAGATTTTACTCAGATACGTACAATAAATGTTGGCATAAGATCGTTAAAGGATTAAGTTCTTAAGGAGAGGCTTTAGAATTTACTCGATATGCATCAATGTAGGTTTTATCTCGTTGGTATTGTTTCCTTTCACCTGTAGACAGAAACTAAAATGAGAAAGACTTGTAACTTATTCACTGTAATTTTTCGTTAATGACAATATTTTACCGCTGACACCGCGATGATGTCATCTGTCAAACATTTTAGCGACTATTTTTGACCACATATCATATACAAAGTCTGGCAACATTCATTGTTACTTTTCAGTATATTGAATTCTCTATATTTTGTGATAGTATATTGCTTGTATGGCATGGTAAATACAAAATATCATCTCGGTAAGGGAAGCAAGTGCGGTTTAAAAGCGGTGATAGCCTAGTGGTTAGGGCGTCATCCTCCTAATCAGAGGTCGGCGGTTCGAATCCGAGCACGCACCTCTAACTTTTCGGAGTTATGTGCGATTTTTAAAAAGATTAAAATATCACTTGCTTCAACGGTGAAGGAAAACATCGTGAGGAAACCTGCACGCCTGAGAGTTCTCCATAATGTTTTCAAAGGCGTGTGAAGTCCGCCAATCCGCACATGGCCAGCGTGGTGGATTATGGCCAAACCCTTTCAATATTGAGAGGAGACCCGTGCTCTGTAGTGAGCCGGTTATGGGTTTATGAATGAAGGGAAGCAATGAAATTTTATTAATGAAAATCTATGCACGCAGAGCCGCGTACACAAAGTTGTTCGATATGAAAAAAAAACATAGACGTCGATGTTACAAAATTAAATTTAAATTTAAATTTGAATCATTTTCTTACCTATAATGATGTTAATGGTATTTGGCATGTTTCTTGTTAAGTTAGATTGCGTACATACGTACCTAATTTAAGTTTATTCATCATTATCTACTGACTGACTAACTTGCTGCAGTGGGGCTTGTCTCAGCTTGAGAACCCTTCTCAAGGTTCAACCCTTGGCTTTTGGCAATGACAGAAAATACTTGAGTCACAGGCTTTCTTCACGGTTAAAACAAGCGATATATTATTTAAAGCCTAAGTTAAAAACGCATACAACTCTAAAAGTCAGAGATGCGTGTCAGAGATCAAACCTTGTCTCACCGATAAGAAGGCAGCAGTCTTAAGCACTGTGCTATCGCCGTTTAAAGTTTACCGCTATGTAGTTAAGAAAAAGTTTTATTCAAATGTCAGTTTTACTTTTCTAAAAAGAAAATTTTATTTATTTTATTTGTCTGTTTATTTAAACATCATTATTGCATATAAAGGAAATGGGAGAGATTGAAAAAAATAAATACAAAACATAAAATCAAAAGGCGAGAAGGGTTTGTCCATAGTCCACCACGCTGGCCATGTGCGGACTTCACACGCCTTTGAGATCATTACGGAGAACTCTCAGGCGTGCAGGTTATCTCACGATATTTTGCTACACCGTTAAAGCAAGTGATATTTTAAAACGCACATAGCTCCGAAAAGTTAGAGGTGCGTGCCCGGGTTCGAACCTCTGACCTATAATTAGGAGGCGGATGTCTTAACCACTAGGCTATCACTCATTATCTATAAAGTAGCACAAAATACCTTTTAATATAGGATGCCTAAATTTAGTACTGAACTAAGTGCGTATAGACGCAAGTGATTAGAAAGTAAGTAAGGTATTTAATGAAACTTTCGCTATTAATTGATAGGCTTGAGTTAAACTGGGTTATAGAACAACTATCATGGGTGGAACCTCTTTAAAAAAATATATGCTGTAGCATTTTCTTTATTTTAATAGGTATTTTACTGTACACACATACATACCTACATATATAATAATTTGACATGCCCTGACATTGACATATTTCATGATAATTTATTTAGCTATAAGAAAAAATTGTACTTGGTTGCTTGATTAATTTATGTAAATATTTTTTAATTTTTAATTTGTTTAATTTTTGTTTTTTTTTTTTTATTTTAATTTAATTTACCCAATTTTAATTCTATTCATTTTGTAACCTTTTTTCGCCTGACATTTTAAATACTTAATAACTATCCAATGTCATAATTAAATTGTAATTTTTTATAAAATATTAATTAAATTTTATTCGGAGAATGTTGGCAATGCTGAGTGTGCCTGTAATGGATAAGTTGTAACAGCACCATCACTAGCTTATTTAGATTGATTTAAAATGTAACTTACAACTTGTCGCTGGCATGCCTTATGAATAAATAAATAAATAAATATATCTTTGGTTGCCTGGAAGAGGGTTAGAGGGGATTAGAGGATAGAGGGTTAAATAAGGACCCACCACGCTGCTTTAATATGGATCGGCTGTAACGATCGCTATTTAGATCATCATGATCAATCCATTACCGGCTCACTACAGAGCACGGGTAGACTGCATCATCCCTTACAACCAGGTGAGCTTGCCGTCAAGGGCTTAATTGTAGTGGAACAAAAAAGGTAATAAATATTTATAAACGGTTCATTGAAGCCTGTACTACATCGTTTTACATGAATTATACATTGCCGTAATAAACAGTATCTATCTAAATAGCTATATATGTATTATATATATAAACTGTGATAGCTCAGTGGTTAGGACGTCAGCCTCCTAATCAGAGGTCAGCGGTTCGAATCCGGGCACGCACCTCTAACTTTTCGGAGTTATGTGCGTATTTTAAAAATTAAAATATCACTTGCTTCAACGGTGAAGGAAAACATCGTAAGGAAACCTGCACGCCTGAGAGTTCTCCGTAATGTTCTCAAAGGCGTGTGAAGTCTGCCAATCTGCACATGGTAGCGTGGTGGACTATGGCCAAACCCTTCTCATATTGAGAGGAGACCCGTGCTCTGTAGTGAGCCGGTAATGGGTTGATCATGATGACTATATTTTTATTTTTAGGTATTATATTTGTATGTATGTATTTATGTTGTTTCTTACTAGTATGTACCTAATTATTGTGTATTTATAAAATAGTTGCGATTTCCCGTCTTTCCGGCACGATGTCGCGTAGAAACCAATAAGGAGCCTGTGTTTAACATACTCCTACCAGGTTAGCTCGCTACTATCCTGGACTGCATCATCCCTTACCACCAGGTGAGATAGCCATCAAGGGCTAATTTGTAGTGTATAAAAAAAATGTACCGAGGTATGGTGCTGAGTAGAAATCGATCAGGAGGGTATGTTCAGCATACAACTCTAGAAGCTCATCTGGAACTGCAGATTTACAATGGCGACGGTACTCGCTTAACGCCAGCCGCTTGACTCGTCTACTCATTGATCAGAGATATAAAAAAAAACATCTCAGAACCCGTCCACTCATTGGTCAGCGATATAAAAAGTAAAAAAAAAAAAACATCTCATATCATCATCATGATCTACCCATTGCCGGCTCACTACAGAGCACGGGTCTCCTCTCAATATGAGAAGGGTTGGGCAATAGACCACCACGCTGGCCATGTGCGGATTGACACGCCTTTGAGAACATTATGGAGAACTCTCAGGCATGCAGGTTTCATCACGATTTTTTGCTTCACCGTTGAAGCCAGTGACATTTTAATTGCTTAAAAACGCACATAACTGAAAAGTTAGAGGTGCGTGCCGGGGATCGAACCCGCTACCTCTGATTAGGAGGCGGACGTCCTAACCACTGAGTTAACACAGCTTCCTAAATAATAAAAAAATGTTTACTATAGTTTTTGAAGCGGGGATAGCCTAGTGATAAGGTCAGCCTCCTAATCAGAGGTCGGCAATTCGAATCCGGGCACGCACCTCTAACTTTTCGGATTTATGTGCGTTTTTAAAGCTTGACTCATTGATCAGAAATATAAAAAAAAATAACATCTCATAAACACAGAACCCGTCTACTCATTGGTCAGCGATATAAATAATAAAAAAAAAAACATCTAATATACATCATCTAATAAATGTCTGATATATGGAAGATGGTAAAAATTTTAAGCTGAAGCTAGACTCTCGCAGCTAAATTAATATTGCACACTTTCGAATTTAGCACAAGGCCTTACATAATATTACAAAACCGCCATACTCTGTGAAAATATCGGAGACAATTCAAAATAAGAACGAGCGTCAACAAAATGCGCGCGGAGCAAATTCTAAATTCAAAACTGAGGAACCAACTCCTTTCACGACCATATCCTAATAATAATTATACCGCTATACAACGAAGATTTCTACCAGTTGCGTCCTAGAAACCTACGCCTACAGACAAGCATTTCTTTCTATACGTAATGCTATAGCTAAAATTCATAGTGAAATAAGTATAAGAACTAGCTTCTAAAAAACTAGTTAGAAGGGACGACTTAACCCCGACCATGCGTACACGCGAAAACTATTCTTATGCTATTAGTATTACGGTTGGTTTTCAATTGGTTTTTGTAATGCCGATGGGATGTTCTTCCACTTGGGGAGCGAATGCGGCAGTACAGGCCAATGCACGGTGCATACAACTAATAGTGTTGCGTCTTGCATCGGAATAGAATAGTGATGTTCATCTATTGCAACGTTTTGTTTTTTTTTATTAATATTATTAGTATTAAAACCTTAATTCTATATAGAAGTGTAAATTATTTTATCAAGACTTTAAACCAACTCTAACGTTTTTTTAAAGCTTTTAGCAATGACTAGACGTAGCTGCATGTCAATTGCTGAATTGTGCAATAGACGTTTTAGATGATGAAAAAAGCCATTAGATTTCATAGTACAGATAAGATTAGGAGGTTCTACATGAGTAAAGAAACGGAAAGTTGTACCAGGAATCAAGTTGCATTTTGGTTGAATGTGTCATAAAATGCGCGTAATTCCACACAGAAAATTGTTTTATTACCATCGATAGGTACCTAGTAATAACCAATAATTGATTATGATGTGGATATAGACTATTTATACAAAGACAAAAGACTATTAGACATATCAGTAACAAAAATGTAAACACGGATAAAATTTTGGTCAATCAATGCGGAAATTAATGAAACATCTTCTAGGGTATAGAATATTCAATCTAACGTAAATACAATACTGCTTGCATGCTGTGAATAGTAAGATAACTTTAAATAGTATGATTTATCAAAGGTGACTAAATTATTAAATAAAAAGAAGCAGTTATAAACCCAAGTTTAGTTCACTCCCGCGCTGCCCTGTTGGCCGTAAGCGTTCGATATAGGCTAAAACATATTATTATATGCAAGACGTTTCTTGTACTACGCCAAATCTAGGGTTGGACAATTATTCTATATAATATTCCGAAACTAATGGTTTACTTTCATTTAAAATGAATTATATGAATTGTTAAAAAAAATTGCGTGGAGAAATTTAAATTTAATTTTGTACTTAAAGAGCGAATTAGATTTATTATACGAGCTTAATCTCAAATCACAATGCCTTATATTACCATAACAACGGTAAGAACAAGTTGGTATCGATGCTAAAAATAACACTAAAGCGATCGCTAAGCCCTAATGATGTATGCAAAGCCGATGCAAGGAAGTGGGGCTCTGGTCCTAGCACAGCCCTACGCCCCGCAGGCAAATATGAACGAATGTAAGTTGACTTAGAATAAGTATGTTCAGCAATCGAGACTCGGCCAGTGTTAGATCATAATGTGTTGAAAGTGCTTGCGCGCAACACTACGTCTAACAATGAAAACGCACCGGCGATTTTCGAAAATTTCAAACTGAAATTCCAATGTGTAATTGAGAACGCGCCAACCATCCACGAAATACGGGAACCTATGCCCGAAATGTGATCACGGATTGTCGATTTAAAAAGTGAACTGACGTGGCCTAGGCGGGAAACGAAAAAAATACTGACACATAAATTTTATCGTGCCAACGCGTGAAATTAGAAAAAATGTAATAGGTTATAATAAAAGTGTTATGCGATATAGAGATTGGCGCGTAAATGGGGACATGCTATTTCTCGTTATGGTTTGTTGCGAAAAAACCCACAGACTATAAAGTTTATTGTAATGTGAGCTATTTCGACTCTTTTCAAAGTGTTGGACAGGACTAAGGTCAGTTGAGTGTTTTATTATGTCTACGCGTACTTTTCTATTGTACTTTCCTACTTTCATCATTCTACACCTCACAGTTTATGCATTCTTAAAAAACTATGATATTTCTTAAGTATTATCATTAATATCATAGTTTATCGATCATTAAATAAGTAAGGAATATTGAAAAAGTCCAAAGTTAGTATAAAGTCGGAAAAAGTTTAGGAAATTAATTTACAGTACTACTTCTAATCTTTAGGAATATAATAGAAATATACTGATATTTTTTAACAGTTTTAACAATTTATCATGAAATGGGATCTGGGTTTATAAGGAAACCATTTTTTACCACGGTCTGTTAATTTTTCTGATGCAATTTTATATTTCCTTAGTTTTCTACCGGCTACTTTGTTAGTGTTTATTATTTATTACAACAAATTCAAAAGATTATCTCTTGGATTTACATAATTCTTCTTAATTTTCATTATTCAACTTAATTTACGTAATTTGACTTAATTTTCATTATTCAACTTTAAATTTAATTTATTTATAGCTCACAACGTTTTCATAAAATTTAATCAGAGATGTGCATCAGAAATTTGAAAAATAATTTAATTTGTACGGGTTATTAATGAATTATCTTTGGACTGATAGACTATCCCTTATAGAAATTTCATACACTATGTTCAAGTCCTTTTTTAACTTTGTTTGCCTGGGGCATGCATCATGGACGTCAAATAGTGATAACCCATTCTGCTCGCCACTTTAGCTTTTCGGGACCCCAGCATTTCTTATTCTTACAGTTAAGTCCAGAATATAACATCAGCTTGGTGGTTGTGTTATTGCGTGTTTGTAAAAATGATCACTTTATTTCCTAATTATGACATAAAAAGAAAGAATCTATAGCATTTTCTTTTGTGCCTTTGGCTGCCTGGAAGAAATCGCTATTAAGCGATCATGATCAACCCATTACCGGCTCACTACAGAGCACGGGTCTTCTCTCAATATGAGAAGGGCTTGACCATTGTTCACCACGCTGGCCATGTGCGGATTGGCAGACTTCACACGTCTTTGAGAACTTTATGGAGTACTCTCAGACGTGCAGGTGTCCTCACGATTCTTTCCTTCACCGTTGAAGAAAATGATATTTTTAATTTTTTTATTTATCTATTAAGCTATAAGGCTACCAAATTATACAATCTACCTTACCGCTTTTTGTACATATTTGTCATTTTTATTTTTTTATGGTGTACGATAAAAGCGTATGCATTAATTCAAAGAATAAACCTATCTTCTTCCAAAAATAAGTGTCGTTAATATATCTAACCCGTGGGCTCAAATCTGTCAATTTCATTTTAAACCTATATTATCATCATTGGCAACTATGCAGTGAAAAATTCGCTTTGCGAAAACTTCACTGTCTTGTGTTATCTCGGGATTTAAGATGAAAAATCTGCAAATTATATGCGAAAAAAAAATAACCTGTGATCGGTCTTTTAGAAGAGGATTGTTTTACAATTTCCCAATAAACTTTAACTGAGGGATAAACTCGATGATTCAACAGTTTCTGTATTGAAAATATCTACGGCCGTAAAAAAACTTTGATGGAATAGGCTCACACATATTTTATATAAAATTGTAAAGGTATATAAAATGACGTGAAGCCAAGCGATTCGGCTATCTGGTAGGATGTCGCGTAGAAACCGATGGGGTTTAATGTAACTCCAATACCTAAGAGTATGAGCACTATACCCGGAACAGGCTAGCCCGCTACTATCTTAGGCTGCATCATCACTTACCACCAGGTGAAATTGAGCCAACTTGTATAAAAAAAGGAATTTACATGAAATGCTTACATAGAACCAAAAATACTTATTATTATTTTTTATACACCACAAGTCAGCCCTTGACGGCATCTCCCTGATGGTACGTGAGAGTGAGGTATTTCTTTACCAGTTGATATGGATCTTTTGTATAGCTTCTTCTTCTTTAATGTGTTAGATTATATAATACTCATATCTAATATTAACTAACAAAATTTTTAAATACCTTCTTATTAATTCAAATTATTAAAAAGTGGTAAGTTACTTTGACATTCGTTAACTGAAAGCTAAAGGCTACTTACGCGCCTTATCTAATAAGTTACCCAAAATAAACTTTGAGCGTATACAAATACATATTTTTTATATAATTATATACGGTAAATATGCATATCTCACAGTCAATTTAATTCATACTTAGATGGAATTTAGAGACATTAATTCCCGCCGTAGTTAGAGAACTATCGTTTATTTAATCCTTTAAATTATAACGCGATTGTTCTATGAGCTTACGTTTTATAAAAAACTTCGAAATACTCATAAGAGTTGCTTAGATTTTTTTTGTCACGAAACTAAATGAGATCTTTGTGCTTAACAGTCCGCAATGCCCAGCAATGGGTTCCTACCTAACTAGTGTCATAGATAATCCTTTATATTCTTAACCTATCAATAATTCGCAGTGACGCCTCTCTGTTAATATCAGAAATACTTATATATTTGAATATTTAAAGCCAAGCTACGTCTTTGCAAGCTGGTGGGCTTAAAATGTGATGATCACCAAGTAATACTGGATCCGACAGCTTCAAATCATATCTTAGATACGGAGTTGGACAATCCTGAATTGTCAACTCTCGGTAATGTGATTATTTTAAAACAACAGTTTACTAATTAATTAATCAATACCCAATTATCGTTAATCCCATCAGGAAAATTAAAGCATAGAGTTCGATAGCCGTAGTAATGTACTGCAGTTATTAGCGGATCGCTGATGATAACGAGAATGAAAAATAAAATCTCCTAATTATATCCAAGACATATTGCAAAGATTAGAAGAAGACATTAAAATGTTTAATTCGTCACACAATTTTTATTCCACTGAATGAGTTATTATGAAACTATTGATATAAAAGTTAGCTTAATTTCAAAATTCCTAAAAGGCGTATTTTGATGCAATAATATAATTGGTTTAAGCTACAAACGTTCTATATATTTTGCAATTATTTAGTTTTCATTTATTTCAAATTAAATTAACATTCGGAAAGCGCAACAAAATTGTTATCTCACATTTAACCATGCCATTATTAAGAGATTATCAAAACGGATGAGGAGTCGTTGATAAAATGATACAAAACAATTGAACATCCATTGGGTTGATCCAGATATTACCAAAAAGACAAAGTTCAAATGCATCGTTCGAATCTAGGACTTATTTTAATTGTCGTAATACGCTGCGATCGTCAATGAGTTGACTCTAATTAGTCCATAGCTACTATAAGAAAGCTGTACTTAAAAATGAAGCAACGGCATAGTCCCTTGCTGGCTTCTTTTCAGTGCTATCTCTCGATTTTCTGTGGTCCTAGTACATATTTATTCAAGCTAACGTCACAGTTAGCGTAAATCCATAATTTTATATGGAGCTAATCATTGTTCCGCTAGATTAGAATCTTAGACTGAATTCTGGTTCCACTGAAGACTTCCAGTCTGACTGAGACTGAGGTTTTCCAGTCTCTTCTTGTAACCTATCATAGAGCTCTTGATATCTTCTAGAGGACCATGGTGTAACTTCTTGTCTTTATTATTCTCAGCATCTTTGATTGAAACTCTGAATAACTATGTTTGAATTGGAGTTGTTTCCAGAGTTGGATCTCATAAGTTCAAAAAGGTTTTGGTGAGCATTCGTCCAGGAGTAGTTTGTTTACAACCGTCATAAAAGATTTTCTGTTGAAGAACCAATACATCTGACTGAGTTGGATGTCTATAGGTTTCCATTTTTTTAATATATCCTTTTTCTATTAAAGACGACTATTCCGATAAAACCCAAGATATTCTTCATTAGTTTAACTGCAGAATAAGTCTAACGTTGCAAAAGTGACTTGTACCGACTTATTTCTTGTAGCTTTGATACTCCAGAATTTTAGCCATTCGGAGATGATCTAAGCTGGACTGAACCATGTGGATAGTTTTAGAAGGATCTGCATGGACAGCTAGAGTTGCTCTGTTGCCAAGAGTACCTGTAACAACCACTAAATCAGAAGTAAAATTATATGCTAATAAAAAACTAACTGTGATAGCCTAGTGGATAGGAAGCTGTGATAGCCTAGTGGTTAGGACGTCAGCCTCCTAATCTGAGGTCGGGGTTTCGAACGCGGGCACGCACCTATAACTTTTCGGAGTTGTGTGCGTTGTTAATCAATTAACATATCATTTGCTTCAACGGTGAAGTAAAACATCGCGAGGAAACCTGCACGCCTGAGAGTTCTCCATAATGTTCTCAAAGGAGTGTGAAGTCTGCCAATCTGCACATGGCCAACTAGGTTTACTATTGCCATACCCTTGTCATATTGAGAGGATACCCCGCGCTCTGTAATAAGCCAAGTATGGGTTGATCATGATGATGATGATAAAAAACTAACTACTAATCATGCGAAACATACAAATAGAAGTATCTATACTCAATGCGAAATTTCTGTCCGTTCCATCTAATTCAGTACCATTTTTACTTTCTAGGGAATATTCTCGTAGGCAACAAAGCTGCGTATAGAGTTCAGTTTTCACTGAATAAAACCTTCTCAGTTTTCTATGGAATCGTAGATAACATATTGATATATGTATATTTTAGAATATAAAAGGCTCGGCGCCTAGTTACGTAATGTCATTTTAAAGGCAATATGTTGTTTCGTGGATGGATGTCGCATGTTTTATGAAGATGTTGACTGTTTCCATTGCCGGCGTGTGTTATCGTGAGTTATTATTATATGCTACCGGTGAAATATATAAAAACGTACTGGCGTGATTCGTGCGGCAAATACAATCATTGCTAGTCCTTGGTGTTGAACGGAAAAATAAATATTTTGTATTTGTCTCAGAGCGAATAATTTACGTTATAAGCAATTGCTTATATTTGTGATTTGCGATAGTACAAATTAGTCGATTACACTGTTTAGGTAAATCTGTGTGTGTCCAAATATAGGTATAATTTAAAATAAATAATCAAAAAAAAACAAGCGTTTATATTGTTTACAACTAATAGAGTGATTTTTGTAAACAACTAAACTACTTTCATTTCAATATTTTTTTTAGAGAGATCCCTTTTTTAGTTTGAAAGCTTAAACTAAAACGAAGTTAGACCAGAGGGGCTAACCTTCTGGTCTAAAAATAAGTCAAAAACAAACTAAGCTGTTTTTTTTTGTTCTCATCATCTCACAAAGTCAATAATACAGTATAATTAGCTATGAAATCAGAGCAATTACCACCCAAGTTTCTTTTCGCTTTAGTAATCCTTAATATCGTAATAGGGTTTTTTCACGCGATCGAACAAGTAAAAAATCTCGCAATAGGCACTTTTTTGTCTGATTGCAGCAAAGCGTTAGATAACACATTTTTTAAACGGGTAAAGCATTAGAAATTTTAAAGGAATAAGATTGTCTATGTAATTCTGTCATAGGACAGAATTACATAGACAGATTGTACTATGGTAGAAGTCTTCCACTAAAGAATATATATTATGTATGCATATAAGTTTTATATTTTGATTATGGTATACGTATAATACTTTAATACGCAGAAATCTAATTGTATCGGCAATTATTAATTCGGTATAAGAACTATGACATAGTTATTATTTTTTTTTGATAATATTAATTGGTAGTAGTGCAACTTATAAATGACTTTTTATTTTTTTATTTTATTTGTATGGAACAATGGAAACAGACGTGAACGTATTGCCTAGCTTAGCTTACAAGCAAATTTACATACATTTTAATAAACTCAGTCGCGGACTTAAGTGGAAAAATGTTGTAATTGCAACAAGAATCCAACTGACTTTTCTTACGACAATATTATGATGAATTACCGACTTGTGATTTGCAAGGTAGAGTGGGAGGTTATTGGGAATATGGGAAATGCTTTAACGCATCCCCTTCGCAGGCAGAATTGCGCCGCGTCCGGCGGGGTATGTGGGACTAGCCAGCGGCCATGGTGTCGACCAGAATACCCGCTAAAACCGTGCGATATCTCCTTGCGTCGCCTGATGGCTGCGTGACGGGAAAGCTCGCGCAAGTACTGGCCAGGTATCTCTGTAAGCGGGGATTTGAAAACTTTTTTGCTAGACACTAGTTTAGTCGAGAAAGACGCTAGATAATGAGCACAGGGTATGCTTCGCAATTTAAGGTTTGAGGCCTTGGGTTCAATTTCCCGCTCGAGTCTGGACTTGAGAGAAGCTTCAGCCAATGCTAGCTACCGGAAACCACCCTACCGAAAGACATACGTAGCCAAGCGATTTAGCGTTCCGGCACGATTGGCGTGGATATCAGTTAGGATTGGGTTTACCGTACCTGTACAATCACTTATCCACAAGACCAGACTCGTTCCGGGAATCAAAAACAGGAACTCGCAACTTTTTGCTAACTAGCTCAATTATTTTAAGTAGCCTCAAATAATAACATTATCCATCTTTTTAACTACATTATCTTTCTTCTTTAATTACTAAGAACATCTTAAAAGGCATCCTCAGAGCTAAACCGCTAGGCCAGCCGTACGTTACATTTTAACAGATAAACGATCGGTACATTTCTAAGAGCATTTTAATTGGATGAATAGTTTTGTTACTGAATGCCAAGAGGTTCTTCACTATAAGGTCGATGTTGACCGCGTTATTTGAAACATCCTACTCCCAAGAAGTACCAGCAGTGTTCATTGAGTCCAGCAATGGATGCTTAAAGAATAACTCTGTGCTGATACTTATATATTAATTCTTAACAATCATCATCATGATCAACCCATTACCGGCTCACTACAGAGCAAGGGTCTCCTCTTAATATTAGAAGGGTTTGGCCATAGTCCACCACGCTGGCCATGTGCGAATTGACAGACTTCACACGCCTTCGAGAACATAATGGAGAACTCTCAGGCGTGCAGGTTTCCTCACGATGTTTTCCTTCACCGTTGAAGCAAGTGGTATTTAATTTTTTTTAAAACGCACATAACTCCGAAAATTTAGAGGTGCGTGCCCGGATTCGAACCGCCGACCTCTGATTGTAGCTGATGCTAGGCTATTACCGCTTTCTTAACAATACATTATCGAATCTAAGACAGACCTAGAAATAACAGACACTTTAAATCTAAAATCTCCCGGATGGTCAGTGTCTCCTGATGCGATCATGAATTCGCAAACCCGATTCCTACTGGCATTAACCACAGAACCATCATGAATGTAACAGTACACAAAGTAGATACTCCTAACCGTTTCTAGGACAAAGAAGTAGTGCCTAGAATAGTTTATAGGTATAGTACAGAATCGTGGATGCTCTATTGTCACCTTTTTCCTGCAAACGGCTTTTATAATCCAAACAAACCATTGTTCTACGCATTGTTGACACATTTTGATGTGAGTCTACTAAATTGGTATCCGACTGTTAGCTATTTCAACTAACTGGTATGTCATCATCACCATCATTACTAACCATTGCCGGCCCAAAAAAGGCCACTGAAGTCTAGTCATGATCAACCCATTACCGACTCACTACAGAGCACGGGTCTCCTCTCAATATGAGAAGGGTTTGGCTATAGTCCACCACGCTGGCCAATTGCGGATTGGCAGACTTCACACGCCTTTGAGAACATTATAAGGAATTCTCAGGCGTGCAGGTTTCCTCGCGATGTTTTCCTTCACCGTTGGAGCGATTGATATTTTAACTGCACATAACTCCGAAAAGTTAGAGGTGCGTGCCCGGATTCGAACCGTCGATCTCTGATTAGGAGGCTGACGGCCTAACCACTAGGCTATCACAGCTTAGTTTTTTAATAAATTAATAATTTTAATTAGCCTTTATTTCCAATTCAAATTTATAATTAATATGTTTCAAGTATAATGTTTCAAATAGTGTAAATGACAAAAAGCAAAAAATACAAATTTTTTTTTTCAAATTTGCTGTCTAAAATATTTATTATTTTTAATATATAGACGTATTCTTTTTAATATTTAGTCGTCATTGGAATGCCCATTTTTGGGCATAGGCCTCCTCCATTCTGCTCCATGTGTTTTTGTCCCTGGCTAATCTCGTCCACGTGGTCCCTGCTATATCGGCGATGTCGTCGAACCAGCGCCGTCTCGGCCGACCTCTCGACCGACGCTCGTCTCGTGGGTACCAGTGGATTGGCCTTTCCGTCCACCGTTCGTCCGTTGTTCTTACTGCTTTTTATTACTGCTGCTTAAATTTAAAAACGGACTGACCTCCGAAAGGTTACAGTCGTGTCGTAAAGGAAACCAGAGTCTTACACTTGGACAGACAATGTTTGGCGACACATCTATATCGGTAGGGTGGTAACTAGCCCCGGCCGAAGCCTCCAGCTTTATGTCATCCTTATCTCCGCTGTACTTACACCAATCCAAAACGGCGTTTGCGACGATTTTCGTTGTAATATTCGTGATTAGAACGTTATAATACCAAATAACAGATCGTTGCATGCCGCTTTCGGAAGTAGGTACACCGGACTTTTCACAAAAGATGCAAGTAATAAAAGTCAAAACATGGTAACAAATAACAAATTCATACTCATTCATAGTTGGACTTAGTTATGCCAGAATGATCCAATTCACTAAAACATTAAAATTGAGTTGTGGCTAATAAAGCGATCGTACAAGTCGACACTTTCGTTCGGCGAAAATATCCCATATACATACACGATGTTTCACTAATAGCTTCTATTACTGCAGCATCCTTTAAAGAATTCCGGAAAACTGACACTTTCAGTTAAAAAAAGTCCCGTTATGGTTATGCTCCTATTGGGTATGAAGTATTCTTATATAGTTTAAAGTTATATAACACTTTCCTCTTGTGAGTTTCTTCTTAGACCAGGTCACGTTTGGAACCCTCAAGCTTTAATAGTAGTACCTGTAGTTTTAAGTTTGCGAATGTAGTGATCACCATTAACACACTATAATATAAGTGTCGCATTATAAAGTTCGAGGTCCTGGGTTCGATTCCAAGCTCGAGTTTGGTCTGGTGCGAGGCTTGTCGCTAAGCGATTTAGCGTTCGGGCACGATGTCGCGTAGAAACCAATTAGGAGCGTGGGTCTACCATAACAACCTCCTAACAGATTAGTCCGCTACCATCCTAGACAGCATCATCACTTACCACCAAGTGGGATAACATCATTAAAAAAATATATATATATTTTTATATATCACTAGAATTGTGAAGCTGGGTGCTTGTACCATAACTACGTCCAGCTGTCCTAGAAACCCGAAAATAGAAGAACGCAAACCAACCTTCCACTAAAAGATTGAAAGTTTGTTTTCAATTCACCAATACAAATGCGTTTTACGAGTGTGTTAGTTTTTCACGATGCGCCCGCGATGGACGCTTCGCATAAACCAGCGCTTGGCGGCCGTGCCAAAAAACACAAAGGAGTGCGCGCGGAACGAATACTCTTGATCCTTTACGCTCAATCTATAGAGCGTGCTCTATAGAGCACACCACACACACCCACACCACCACAACCCTATCGTTTGACGACCTCCGTGGCGCAGTGCGCGCGCTGTTGCATTATTAAGTTGGAGGTCCTGGGTTCGATTCCCGGCTCAAGTCTGGTCTGGTGGGAGGCTGCGGCCGTGGCTAGTTACCACCCTACCGACAAAGGCGTGTCGCCAAGCGATTTAGCGTTCCGGCACGATGTCGTGTAGAAACCAATTAGGAGTATGGCTTTACCATACCCCTAAAAGGTTAGCCCGCTACCATCTTAGACTGCATCATCACTTACCATCAGGTGAGATTGCCGTCAAGGGCTAACTTGTAGTGGATAAAAGAAAAAGAAAGAAAGATCGTAGTTGCGACTTCATTTTACTCCCCTGACATAAGCGGTCCTCTCCGAAAAAGAAGGCCTTCGCAACCTTTACGACCCTGAACATATCACCAACACACAAAGTAAACACACCGTTTTCGCCGGCGAAGACGAGGTCCCGCTTCTTCACTTCTGCATCTTACTTCATCCACGGCCTCGGAGTCGTACGGACCCCCCCGTCATCCCAAACGTCGCCTAAGCCGAGGTTCGGGCTCACAGTATTCAGTTCACGCAATAGTATAGAATTACAATAGCTGTTTATATAAATTTTATAAAAAAATGATGAAGGTTAGGTTAGGTTCGCCGCCTAATCACAGGTCGGGGGCTCGATCCTCACGTGCACCTCTAACTTATCCGAGTTATGTGCGTTTTTAAGTAATTAAAATATCACTCGCTTCGGTGAAGGAAAACATCGTGAGGAAACCTGCATGCCTGAGAGTTGTCCATAATGTTCTCAAACGATCACACTCGTTCAGTCTTCCAATCCGCACATGACCAGCGTGGTGGACTATGGCCATACTCTTTTCATATTGAGAGGAAACCCATGCTCTGTAGTGAGTCGCCAATGGGTTGATCATGATGATAAAAAAATGTAATACAGTTCAGTTTGTATACCATTACCTATAAAGCATATTATAATTCAAATAATGTTTGGATGTTATAAATATCTCCTCGCAAAGGGTTATTAAGATTTTCTCCATACAACCGTGACTGCGACCGTAAGAGGAATTCGTTTTGTATTTAAAGCGGGACCTGATACTGTTAAAGCTTTCATGTTTTATGTATAACTGCACCCAGTTAAGCCTTTAAGTCATGAACGTCATTTCCTTTACCACTTCCCACATTTTTTGTATTAGGATACGCAAAAACTTATTTTGTGTGTCTATTTTTATGTACGTTAATTGATTTAGTATATATATATATATATATATATATATATATATATATATATATATGTATTTTAGGAAATGGTTCGCTTTAACGAATAAATAATTAGCAATAATTCAAATATATATTGTATATGATTGCTTGGAAGATTTTATAATATTCCTATTAGTAAAAAAGGCTTTTATTTAAAAGAACGCCATTTTATAAAAAAAAAATACTATTTAAATTCTACATTAAAACTATAAGATTTAAGGTCAGTTAAAATAAAATTTAGCGGGTGAGCAATCCATCATCATCCAAAGCTTCATGAATATCCCACTGGGGTCAGACCTCCTATTCGTTTAGATCACAGATTTTGCGGGCTAAGTTTATAACTAATTACTAATAAGTTGTACATGATATTTTATATGTAATAAAGTAAAAACTAAAATTTATTAGTAATTAAAATTTTAAGCTAATGATTTTAGTATTCCTTGTCGACAGTGGATGGATAGATAAGTCGTTGGGTGATGGACGATTAGACTGCATCAGACAATAACCTAATTCGTTTTGTCCCAAGCAGGATAATAGATCAGTAGCTAGAAAAATAAACCCCCTACTAGTTTCGTCATGTTCTACAAGAATTACAAATAGTTTCAATTGTGTAAAATGAAATAAACTAAACTTAAGTAGAAAATTTCCATAGGTACATAGTCGTAAATATTCGTAGAAATATGCATAATAATCATAAAGCCGAAATTAGACTTTAAAAGGCGCTTTTGCTTATGCATATACATAATTTTTACTTTTTTTATTTATTTATTTGGGACAGTATATACCATATTTCATATTAATATAGACCAAGATAAACGTTCAATCCACAATAATATCCAAGACTTAAATAAATATGAAAATAAATAGGGCGTCACAAAACATGAAAGGAAATAATAATATTAATATTTGCACAATAGATTATAGAGACGAAATAAATAATACGAAAAATGATCTATAAAACTAATGAAAATATATATATATTAAAAATATGATAACGTAAAGTTAAAACTCAGAGTTGTGAAAGTTCCAAACGCAAGATGCGTCTAAGGACAAAGCATACAGAAAACCATATGAGATATTATGAGACGAAAACTGAAAGTATCAAGTTTTATCACAACTAGTATGAACGGCATAAAAACTCAGTACCACAAAAATAGATGTTCGAAAAATGAACATAACATATTTGAACGTTAGTGCCGCCAATCCGCGTCCCACTTTGGCTGTGTGAGTGACGTTAGGATTTTTATTTGTGACAATGTGTGTGTGGTGTTAGAAATTTTCGGTTGCCATTGGCTAGTTATGTTTGTATCTATTTTAAGGTAGGTGGGCTATATGTTAACTTGATAAGTGTTATTTTTTATAGTTTCTAACTGTCGTGCATTTATATTAATCTACTGAGTACGCCAGTCTGGTGTATTGTAATGTTTAAAATGGTATAGCATTTTTATACCTACGAAAAGTCACGAGTGACTATATATATTTTTAGTTTGATTTAATATTGAATGAAAATAATCGTTTTTTAATTGCTCAGCGTGTTACACAAAAGATAAAAAGGTCCTGTGTTATTCCTCATACGAGATATATGTTTGTTGGTAAACAAACATATATCTTAAAGCCGGAACAACGAAACCAATCTGACTGAAAAAGAGATACTTGGTACTCTGGATTAATACAAAGGCTATTTTATTTTCGGGAAAATCCTTGATTCCCTTGATATTTCCGAAATACTGAATTTCACGTAATGAACTAAAACTATAGCTTTAGTTTAGTATAGCAAACTTCCTTATAATCAGATTTATTTGTTGGGAAAGGGATGGGTGGAATGAGACATGGGGATAGTTTAGAAACGTTGCTGATTCCACAATCATTAAAAATACCCTCAATCTACGCGGACAAAGTCGTAGGCATCAGTTAATACATAATGTAAGTAATATAATAGAGGCTGTATATATAGTGTATGTTTAAGGGGAGGTTGTCCGGGACGCCACTAGGGTCGGCAGTGGCAGTGTTTTGATTTCATTTGCTACACCAACAAACAAACAGTAAGTATGATAATGCATTATGCATACCCGCATGCTGGTAATGCACCGTAAATTCTTATATAATGAGCAAATTTTCATCATCAAGATCAACCCATTACCGGCTCACTACAGAGCACGGGTCTCCTCTCAATATGAGAAGGGTTTGGCCATAGTCCACCACGCTGGCCATGTGAGGATTGGCAGACTTCACATGCCTTTGAGAACATTATGGGAACTCTCAGGCGTGCAGGTTTCCTCACGATATTTTCTACGAGTAATACCTTATAAAAGGACGGAATATAGGAAAAACATTTCTGTCTAATCACATGTTTAGACCTGATTGGCTTTACTGGACAGTAGGATTTGACGACCTCAGTGGCGCAGTGCGTGGGCTGTCGTATTATAAAATTGGAGGTCCTGGGTTCGATTCCCGGCTCAAATCTAGTCTGGTGGGAGGCTTCGGCCGTGGCTAGTTACCACCCTACCGACAAAGACGTGTCGCCAAGCGATTTAGCGTTCCGGCATGATGTCGCGTAGAAACCAATTAGGAGTGTGGGCTTACCATACACCTAACAGGTTAGCCGACTACTATACTAGACTGTATCATCACTTGCCATCAGGTGAGATAGCCGTCAAGGGCTAATTTGTGGTGTATAAAAAGAAATATAACCTTCAAAATTTTATCTCTTAGGTGATAGCTTTCCTCATCTCAATAACTCACGACATCCAGCATCCAAAGAAATTTTAGTCGCTATATCTGCTAGTTAATGTATGTAATAACACCCTCATTAATTCCAGCGCAGTCGGTCTAAATCAATTTTCAAAGATGCGTTTCAAGAGCAAGAGAGCATCGGAATCTCGTGCGTTATTTTTACCAGCCAACCTTGAATTTTAGTGGGTATTTTTGTATTGCACTCATGCAGTTGGCTCGGAGGCGGTTTTTGATTATAAAAAGACCGGCGGAAAGATCGGGCAGCTGTGAGGTGACGCGAAAAAAATACAAAGCTGGAAACTGGGTCAAATTCAAACAAACTATCTCGAAACAGTTAATCTTACACTGGGTATAGGGATGTTATCATCATGATCAACCCATTGTCGGCTCACTACAGATCACGGGTCTCCTGTCAATATAAGTTTTCGGCCATAGTTCAACACGCTGGCCATTTGCGGATTGGCAGACTTCACACGCCGTTAAGAACATTTTGGAGGACTCTCAGGCATGCAGGTTTCCTCACGATGTTTTCCTTCACCGTTTCAGCAAGTGATATCTTAATTATTTAAAAAAGTACATAACTCCGAAAGCTTAGAGGTGCTTGCTCGGGTTCGAACCCCCGAACTTTGATTAGGAGGCGGACGTCCTAACCACTAGGCTATCACAGCCACAAAAAGACATCGCATCTTATCGTAAAGGAGACTAATTAGCGCTTATACCGAACACACTACTATACACTATTTTTTTATACACTACAAGTTAGGCCTTGACGGCAGTCTCACTTGGTGGTAAGTAATGATGCTGTCAAGGATGGTAGCGGGCTAATCAGTTAGGGGAATGGTAAACCTATACTCTTTACTGGTTTCTACGCGATATCGTGCTGGAACGTTAAATTGCTTGACACGTCTTTGGCGGTAGGGTGGTAACTAGCCCGAGACTCGAGCCGAGAATCGAAGCCAGGACCTTCAACATTACACACTATGGAGGTCGTCGAGGTTTAGTATTCTTACAAGTATGAAACTTGTGGTTAGTTGGTCAAAAGGATCTGTAAATTTTCTTTATAGTTAGTGGATTGGACATCCACTAACTATAAAGTAAATTTACAGTTCCTTTTGACCAACAAATATATTTTTACCGTCCTCGTTGGTTTTGCGGTGTAGAATTTTTTACGTGGGGTGATTTTTCGTACCGGCCAAAAACTGTTGGTAAGGTATTGAGATAATATGTAATGTATCCATAAATCCAGAACGTCTTTGTATGTGCCAAGTTTCCGTTGAATTTCGTGCAGTCACCTAAGAGATATTGAGTAACAAACATTCACAAATCTTCACAAACTTTCACTATTTGTGATATTTCTACATTATGTTTTATGATTATTATTAATGAAGCGATTGATTTATGAACAAAGTCAGCTTTGAATGTGTATCCATGATAAAAAATAAATCCTTGGCAACGCATGTGCAGTAGAGATGCCAAAAGTGCATTTTTGAAAAATGTTTCATGATGTGTAATTATTCCTATGATTCAGTTTGATTGGCGTTTCACCAGAAACTTTTCGGTTTTTTGGCCGGAGATATGTCAAAATGTGACTTGTAAAATGTTATCACGTAATAGACTTCATTCCTGATTGTACTAAAAAAGAAAACCTTTCCTTCCTTTTATTAAATAAATCCGGCTAAGTTTGTTGGGGATTCTTAGACCGGGGCGCGTTTGGAACCCTCATAGCTTTAGTTTTAAGTTTACGAATATAGTTATCACCATGAAATAACTACTATGTAAATTATTGACGCATCAAAAATACCTTTTTAAGGACTATTTGAATAAAGATTATTTTGAATTTGAATTCCATTTGACGATCTCCGTGGCGCCGCGTGTGCGGTGTTGCATTATAAAGTTGGAGGTCTTGGGTTCGATTCCCGGCTCGAGTCATTAAAAATCAAAATAGTGGTCATCAAATTGCTCCGTATTAATAGATCCAGATAGAGACATTTCTGGATCTCCATTTAAAAATAATCATCAAAAATTCATCTAAGAATTCATCTTAAATAAAATTATGCTGCAAATTATTATGAGTGGAAATAATATTTTTCCTATCATTTGATCTATTAATGATTGCACAGTTTTGCTGCCAAATTTTCGTCACCTTTTGAACGGAACAGAAAATGCAAAAAAAGGTTTTTATTTAAAAAGGTATCAATAGAAAGGTATACCTATATTTAAAAAGGTATCAGTTAAAATGCAAATGAAAAAAAAAAGGATTTTTTGTTTTATTTTCATTTCTATTGATACTCCATTTTATTGAAGTTATTCGTTATATTTTATATATTTTTTGGTCTGGTGGGAGGCTTCGGCCGTGGCTAGTTACCACCCTACCGACAAAGACGTGTCGCCAAGCGATTTAGCGTTCCGGCACGATATCGCGTAGAAACCAACTAGGGGCGTGGGTTTACCATACTTCTAACAGTTTAGCCCGCTACCATCCTAGACAGCATCATCACTTAGCACCAGGTGAGATAGCCGTCAAGGGCTGACTTGTAATGTATATAAAAAAAAAAAAATATGAGTTCAGTTATGACAGACGAATAAATTTCAAAATTTTAGTATATCTCTAAAAACTGACTCTGAAAACTGGACGTTGTATCCTTTATACGTTTCATTACCCATTTTACAGTTAGTTGGAAACCATCGGCAGCAATAATATGCAGGAATCGTTCGGAAAGATCAAGGGCTCTATCACCTTTAAAGATTATAAAATACACATTCAAGTTGGATATTGCAATATTTAATTATCTGCAAGATTTAAATAAACAACACAAATCAACATTAAACTACACAACAACATCGGACAACATAATTAATTCAATTTTATTACCGCACGTTAAACCGCCATGTTTTTCTATTACCGCCGTTATTTTCTAGGAGCGGCCAGAACCACGCCTAGGCGAATAAATAAAATTCGAAAATAGAACTCGCTTCCTGCGATTCGGTTCTAAAATTAAATTTAAAAATGGCGGCGTTTCATCCGGGCGGCCGCAAAATTGTGCATAAAACTGCAACGCGCATTGCCGATCTAAACATCAAAAATAGAATTCGCTAGCGCTCAGCTGAGTGCACACGTGTGTGATGAATAAAAAGAGAGACGAAAAACGCGAAGCGGAAATATTTTTCATCGCCATCAACCCTCATACCTAGGTTTTAAAGATTATACAGGGAATTCACAGCTCTATCTATATGTCTATTGATTTGTTCTGTAATAAATTGGGAAATTTAAAAAAAAAAGCTTTTCAAATCACTTGAGCTTCAAGTTAAAGATGGCTATTTTTACACCTTTCGCTTGAATATTAATGTCGCAATAATACTTCCTTTTAGCGATGGTATTATATAATTAACAGCAATCGTAAAATGGCAGTTTTATGTGACACATGTCACCTCCGTAATAAAAAACATAATTCTGAAACAAGAGCGTCAACAATATTGAAATATTACGCTTTACGCAATGATAGTAAGCTCCTTGGACGATACCAACAGACGGTTTTTTTATACACTACAAATAATTTAGCCTTTGACTGCAATCTCACCTGGTGATGATGCAGTCTAAGATAGTAGCGGGTTAACCGTTATGGTAAAGCCATACTCCTCGAAGACTTCGAGAGCCTACGTGCGTAGTGCGTGTGCTGTCACATTATACAGTTGGAGGTCCTGGGTTCGATTCCCGGCGCGAGTCTTTGTCTGGTGGGAGGCTCCGGCTGTAGCTAGTTACCACCCTACCGACAAAGACGTGTCGCCAAGCGATTTAGCGTTCCGGCGCGATGTCGTGTAGAAACCAATTAGGAGTGTTCACCATATCCCTAACAGGTTAGCCTGCTACCTTCTTAAACAGTATCATCACTTGCCACCAGGGGCTAACTTGTAATGCTATAAAAAAAAAACTCCTAATTGGTTTCTACACGACATCGCGCCGGGACGCTAAATTGATTGGCAATGATTGGCAAAAATTTCCTTACGATACAGGTATTCACCTAGTGTGGGGTCCACTGGCTAATATATTTATAAAAATTGAATAGAAAAGCTGTTTTTAATGGAGATCTTTTACTGTTATTGTTTAATTTTTGTAAGAATTCCTATGTATCGTCTTTAAATATTGTAATATCTTAGTTAGTTAAATAAAAATACATTATTATTATTATTCTATTATTATTATTATATTAATGTCTTTGTCGATAGGGTGGTAACTAGCCACGGCCGATGCCTCCCACTAGACCAGACTCGGGCCGACCAACTTTACAACGTTTAATTTAATTGTGTTAGCGTTATATAACGCGGCCGTGTGTCCTCGGTCCAGGAACGCCAGATTGCCTTCTTTCAGCCAGCACAAACAAACAGTGCGATAGTACCCAGCTCTTTAAAGCATCGTATATTTTACACGAGTGTTTAAAGAACGCCTACACGCCGGAAAATTAGATGCACCAAACTATACTTTTTAGTGCCTTGCACAAAAGGAAGATGTTTCTATACTCTGTGTTTATAAATAAATATATGTAACACTCGCACAGACAGGGTCAAGCAGTAAAACTAAACTGATCAAATATACAAATTGTCTTACGATTAATACAAAATACACAGTTTATGATAGCCTTTTTTTCACGCTGGGAAGTGCGTTTACGCATCCCCTCCGGAGGCGACGCAGGCAAGACTGCGCCGCTTCCGACGGGGTATGTGGGACTCGCCGGCGGCCAGACTGGCGACCAGAATACTCACTAAAACCCAGTGATGCTCCTTCGCGCCGCCTGGTGGCTAGGTCACGGGAACACTCGTGCACTCGACCGCGGACCAGCCAGCAACAGTTTATGATAGCCTAGTGGTTTGGCGTCCGCCTCCTAATCAGAGGCAACTCTAACTTTTCGGAGTTATGTGCGTCTTTAAGGAATTAAAATATCACTTGTTTCGACGGTGAAGGAAAACATCGTGAAGAAACCTGCACACCTGAGCGTTCTCCATAATGTTCTCAAAGGCGTTTGAAGTCTGCCAATCCGCATATGGCCTGCGTGGTGGACTATGGCCAAACCCTTCTCATATTGAGAGGAGACCCGTGCTCTGTAGTGAGCCGGTAATGCGTTGATCATGATTATGATGATGACACACAGTTTGTTTGTATTCAGATAGATCGTGAAATCGCACGTGCGCCAGCGTTGATACCAAGTTATACGAGTGCGCTCCGTCTTTTTTATCTCAACCCAAAATTATAAATCACCAAGCTTTTCTCGCCCTTTTTATTTGTTTCCCGCGCTCCAATGGCGCAACTACCCAGTTCGCGCTCCATCAGAATGACAGCTTGTTGAACGCTTCATAGATGCCTGTAATAGGTTCACATGAATAAAGCTATATTGATTTGATACGCTTAGTTAATGCTGAGTGGGTTACTTTTATTAAACCATTTATAAAAAATATACATATATCACTCAAACGCTCCTCTATTTCCTTTTACAGTAGTATTGAACAAGTCCATATACAAGTAATATTTTGAGTCATTATACAGAAACCTTCGCGTATATACGAAACGGTTTGTCATGTGACTGGACTTTTTATTCGATCTTTGTTTTATTATGTTAAAACAAAACGATACATTGGTGATAACTTACAAAACTTAAACTTATTCGTTAAATATTTTTTGACGATTAAAAAATAAACAACTGGGTAAAAATATCCATTGAGAGGCAAAAATATTCAATGTAATAAAAATACCAATACAATTGTATTTTCCGTCCCAGATAGTATAACAACTTATCATTTTTAACCATGTTTACAACACAGTTAATTTTGCTGGATCCACGTTTAAAAAAAAAAAGAACTCAAGCTCGTAAATCAAACAAGCAGGATACTCTAGTTAGCCTTTTCTGAGATAACAATGTATAGATGGGCCTTAAATCTGGATTTATCTGAACAAAATGGCGTCTAACGCCTAATAATGCCATTGTCTCGAACTAGTAGAATTTCGGTTGCGAAAACTGCGCCCGCGCACGTTGACTCACGCGGAGCAATGCACAGAGGGGGGGTGAGGAATAGGCATGAGAAATTTTAATTAAATCTAAATCCTATTTTCTCAAACATAAAGATGTTTTTACATCGTCAGCGCTCTCGAAGGCTGCAACGTTAGGTTTTACGAAACCTTAACATGAGTTTTCGTTTTAAATCCGTGAATTGGTCTAAGATATTCGATGTGAGAGGAATATTTTAAGGATTTCAGCTCGGTCTACTCTAATGGCATCCCATTCTAATTAGATTGCATAAGTTGTGAGCTTAAAACTAGAGTTTCGTAGCTGTTTCAAAGTATATATTGAATCTGATTTAGAATCGAACGTACTAAAATCTACAAATTCATTTAAATAAACTTAACTTACAAACTTTTTTGTAACACAAATTCTAGTTCGTTTGTAGTGATTCCACCATCTTTTAAGAAAGGGTTTATCCAGAAAAAACACCGCACACCGATGCAGATAGGTAGGTTGATACTGTCATTAACATTATTAAAATCAACTGTAATTATTCTTGTATATTCATCATTATCTTCATAATTTGGTCCAAATTTCCTTAACGAAATAAACACCAAACCACTGGACTTTGAGGGAAAAAAGTGTACGCATTCTTTACAATAGCTTTATGCCCAATTTAATCCGCGCAGTTATTTGAGCTATAATATGTTAACATGCTACGATAAAGGGTTAGGAGACTCTATCTGAATAAAGAAATTTTCGCCTTCGATAGAGATTTTTCTTAATTTTTACTTAGTTACTTACGTCTCGGTACGCGATATTCAAATGATAATTATTATCATTATCACTTTGAGTTAACGATTGGCATCTTTAAGGGTTAAAGACCGGAACATTGTGAGTTAATCACGTTTCTACTCTTCGAGGTTTGTACATAGCGAAGGAGAATGAATAGATTCTATATTTTTGAGTTTTTAGTTACGTAAAAGAGCTGAGGGTTGCATGAGATTTTAATTGTCAGTCAGACTTTAGCCTATTTCTGTCCTATTGCTAGGCACAGGTCTCCTCACAGCCGTCTTCCATGTGAGGGGAGGGAAACCTATCTCCTCAACTAAATTGGTGGCTTCTTAGTTAAATCCACAGCGCTGTTCTCACCTGGAGTTTTCGGACTTTGGTTATAGTAATCATTCGAAGCGTCGATACCCTAACCTGGTTTGAATTATCCATAGATAAAACCAATGCCTACCAACATTTGGACCAACCTCTTTAATCGAATACAATAACGTCGCACTTCAGGACATTTGCCTTGTCTTGCAGAAGAAAGGAGAGACGCCTACCGTGGTGCAGCGCGTGCACTGTCAACTTTTAAATTTGGAGGTCCTGGGTTCGATTCCCGGCTCGAGTCTGGTCTGGTGGGAGGCTGTGGCCGTGGCTAGTTACTGACAAAGACGTGTCGCAAAGCGACTTAGCCTTCCGGCTCGATGTCACGTAGAAACCCATTAGGTGTATGGGTTTACCATACTCCTCACAGGTTTTCACACTTTCCACCAGGTGGGTTTTCTGTCAAGGGCTGTATATATACCCGGCTAAGTTTTTTGTGGGCTTCTTCTTAGACCGGGGCGCATTTGGAACCCTCACAGCTTTAAGTTTACGAATATACTCGTATTTATCGCCATAAAATAACTACTATGTAAATTATTGACTCGTCAAAAGTGTCTTTTAAAGGACTATTTCAATAAAGATTATTTTGAATTTGAAGAGTGGAAATGAAGAATAGTACAACTATACTTTAGGGATAAGCTAAAAAGCATAAAATATCTTCATATAGTCCTAGATGACTTCTTATTTAAATACTCGTGATAAATATAAAAACCTTAATAGACATTGTGTTAGTATTACACATTAGAACTTAGAATACCTAGGTAATGCGATACGTAGAGAAAAAACAGGTTAGGCAAGGCTGGTCAGTCTAGGTCCAATGTTATTATATTTCTTTTAGCAACAAAATTTACACCAATTTTATACTCTATGGTCAAAGGAATAGCGATCATAATGTGAGGAAAAAGTGCATCTAATATGTATGTAGTATGTATGTCATTTATTTTATTTGAATGGTAGGTTGTGACGTCTACAGCGTTTGTAGGTTAGAGAACGCTATGTATTGGATTTAGGTTCGAACCTTATATGTTTATCAGTACTGACTATAACTAGACAATTAGATGTAAAAAAATAAATTATTTTCTGTTTTCATAATTGAATTGGTTACCTAACCTAACCTGTTATTCCGCTACCATCTAAACTGTATCATCACCAGGTGAGATTGCCGTCAAGGGCTAACTTGTAGAATTTAAAAAAATATCTATAAAATTCATTTTTGGATTATTAATATAAACATTAAAAAAAGAGAAATTCACGATTCCCTCACATTTTAAATCCAATAATAAAGTATGCGTATATAAATAATAAACTCGAAAAGTAAATTTTTGTTGCCTATAAAACATCAGATATTAAGAACATCAGCTAGATTGCCTGAATAATATCAGACCTCAATTTTTCCGTCTTATTTCTATCTATGCCTTTTTTTTCACGCTGGGAAATGCGTTTACGCATCCCCTCCGGAAGCAGGCAAGACTGCGCCGCTTCCGATGGGGTATGTGGGACTCCCCGGCGGCCAAACTAGCGACCAGAATACCCACTAAAACCCAGCGATGCTCCTTCGCGTCGCCTGGTGGCTGGGTCACGGGAACACTCGTGCACTCGACCGCAACCCAGCCAGCGGCGTCCGCTGAGGCAGACCCTCCACTGGGGGCCTATGATGGAGGCCCCTTTTCTTTTTGTCCTGGTGGAAAAGCTTTATGGCTACCTCCGTACCCTTGGGCGGGAAGGAGGTTATGTTGGACTGCCACCCCCGAAGGGGGGTATACCCGAACTAAAAACCACCACGCCATGTTCACTCGCAGGTTTTACTGGACACCCGGGGGACCTCGTTGTATACTTCCCGGACATGATGGAGGCCCTCTACCCATTTCTACCTATGTCTGTGAAACCAAAATCAATATGGTATCTAAAATTCTGGTTTTAAATTGCAATTATGTAACCGTTACTCAACGTGTCTGTCCATTTATAAGATGAACTCAAGAAGCACTTGACCAATTTTACTGGACGTAATGTTCGATTGCTTAACGATAGGATTGCAGATTTGCTTCTCGTATGTATCTATGTATATTACCTGTAATTTTGTTCTTTATTATTTCTATTACTAGATACTTTACTATTCGTTTACATATTATATACGGACTAAATGAAATAAAGAAATAGACTCAACTAGAATTGGTTAATGAATCTGAAACTACATGAAGTTTGTTTTAATTCTTCCGAATCATTACTTTGCAAAGTGAAATATCTGCTTAGATATACGATAATTCAAATAATGTTTTTTTTTATTTTCCATTTCTACACATTTACCTAATATTTTTTTTTCCATTGTATTTTCAAAAGTAAAAAGCTAATTTATTTTTTAGTAAAAAATGCTCCGGACCCAAATAAAATGGTACGAACTGTCTTATAATTGCGAGATTCCGGTTTCAATCTCTGATATAGAAAATTTTGTGATTTTTAATATCTGAACTTCTGTTATGGTACGAGGCTTTGGCCGTGGCTAGCGACAAAGTCGTTCAGCCATGCTATTTAGCATTCCAGTACGATATCGCGTAGCAATCAATCAGCAGCATGAGTTTAATTAAAATGCCGTACCTCTTACACTTACCACCAGGTGCTATTACTGTGAAGGGCTAACATATAGCGAAAAAACAACTTTATACTGAACTTAAATGATAGAGAAGAAAAAATTGTATATAGCATAATTAATATATATAAAGATTTTAATTTAATTTACCTAATTCTAATTATATTTATTTCGTAATTATTTCTTGGCCTGACATTGTAAATATTAAAAAAAAAAGACGAAGACACCTTGGCAATGATGTCCCTTGAATATCCCTATAATTGAACGACAGCACTAGTTATTAACTTATTTAGATGGATAAAAATGTAATTTGCAACTTATCGCTGGCACACCTTATGAATAAATAAATAGAGCATTTTCTTATTGTTTAAGACATCTTTATGCCGCTGGAAAATCTAATGCAAACCGGGGGTCCGTTTTCGATAGAGTTTAATAAATTTAACCCACACGGTAGTTAAGAAAACTCCGGGAATCTAATTAGTCGTAGTAAGGAAGTACTACGCAGTTTTACTTGAGTCATAAAAATACAGGCCGATATAATGAGGCATCATGACTCACACACGATTTTAATAATATATAATGTAAAATAGCCACGGAAAATTAAAATGTACGCAACTCTGGCACCTGAGCGTGCGTGCGCTCTGGTCTGGCGTGGTGGATGGCTTCGGGTGTGGTTAGTTACCGCCCTTTTCTTCTGTCTTCGTTGAAAAGCTTAATGGCTAACGCCTTTCCTTAGGCAGGACGAGGTGATATGGGACTCCCACCCCTGTAGAGGGGTATACCTATCTGAAATACCTGATCTAAAAACCGCCAAGGCAAGTTAGCTGGACGCCTGGGGGACCCACCAACATACGTGTCACCAAGCGATTTAGCGTTCCGGCACTATGTCGCATAGAAAACAATTAGGAGTAGGGATTTACCATACCCCTAACAGGTTAGCCCGCTACCATCTTGGACTGTATCATCACTTGTCACAAGATGAGATAGCCGTCAAGGGCTAACTTTTAGTGTATATAAAAAATAATATATGTAAATACATATTTGAGGCGGTGTAAATCGAAACAGGAAGAAATTTCCCGCGACGCGAGCGCTCCAAGCGGCAACGCACGGAAATAGCGGGCGGGCAACTCTTTCGCGCTTTCTTTTCTCCCGTCCCGCTCGCTCCAGTGCAACCGGCGCCCGTTTTTGGCGCTAGACAAGGACGGCGAGTAAAAAAATGGCCGAACATGTGCGCACGCGCTCTCTTTCGTCTTATTTTTCGCTGGTCATTCGCCTCGGGTGTATTCGCGTTCATTCGTGCTTTTTTTCCTTTGCATCCACAGACGTAGGATGCGCTAGACCTGCAGGACGCTAATAACTGTGCTGCTGCTGTGAAGGCTTGTTTGTTTAGTTTAAGAAAAAAATTACCTCTTTATAATATATTTAAATTTTCTTTAGTTTGTTTATAGTCAATACTTAAATAACAAGCGAGTTTGAAACAAAAGTGCTTTTAAAAAAAAATTTGACGACTCCGTGCTAAGCGATGCTAAGGGTTCTTCCACAGTGGCTACTTTACTACGTGTACTTTAACGATAATGAAGTGGCACTAAGCGATTTAGCGTTCCGCCACGATGTCGCGAAAAAAACAATTTGTAGTATGGGTTTACGTCACCTTTAAAAGGTTAGGCCGCTACCATCTTAGACCGCATCATCACTTACCACCAGGTTAAATTTCTGTCTAACTTTTAATGAATAAGAATTATATACTGATTTCGTAAAATTGCGTAAATAGCTTTTTATTATTTTAAAAAACCTTAAAGCCGATTTTCGTGTCTCTAACTTCAAAAACTTAGAATCCTCATGAAAAATTCAAACCCCAATCCCTTAGGGAACGATTTTCTTAAAACCGTTTCTTAGCAGACCTCTACTTCATAAAAGGATCCTATTATAGTTCCTGAGATATCGTGATAATCAGTCAGTCAGGCAGCGAGTGGTATTTCACTTTTATATTAAAAACATATATATCACGCAGTCTGTATGTTTGTCGGTCTGCGTTAGCTAACTATATTATTTTTTCTCCCGCCGCGCCTGTTGAGGTAGGTCGCGTGGGATGGTGATTTATTTTTCTGGCCGCAATCTCTTAGGTTTTCTAATGCCGGCTTTTATTTTATAGAGCATTCGCAATGGCCATTGCGATGCAACATTGTTGTGGCGTTAACTTTTAAAGTTCTGGATGGAATTAAAGTTAGATTTAACATGAATGTGTTGCAAAACGGGTATTTCAAACTAAAAACTAAACTAAATTACAGCTTTATATAAGAGTCATAACGTAATGCAAAAACTGACAAGCGTCCTGTGAGTATGTTAATTATGATTTTTTCTTAACTTAATTTTTTTTTTTGTAAACGGTTCGATGCGTGCATGGGGATAGCTCTATCAGGATTTGTTTTCTGTCGTGGTGGAAAAGCTTTGCATCTCTCGCTTATTTTGCTGGACGCCAAGGGGACCCGTTGAATACTTCCCGAAGGCCTACCAGGTCTAAGGTTAAGATCAAGACATTTTTCTGTGCCCATAGGACTATCTCAATTTTCAATCCAGTCTTTTTTCTATACACTACAAGTTGGCTCTTGACGGCAATCTCACCTGATGGTCAGTGATGATACAGTGTAAGATGGTAGCGGGCTAGTAACCATACCCCTAACAAGTATGTTAGGGGTATGGTTAACCCATAATCCTAATTGGGGCAATCTCACTTGATGGTCAGTGATGATACAGTGTAAGATGGTAGCGGGCTAACCTGTTAGGGGTATGTTTAACCCAAAATCCTAATTGGTATCTATGCGACATTGTGCCGGAACGATGTATCGATTGGAGACACGTCTTTATCGGAAGGGTTGTAACTAAATAACAGCGTACGCGCCGCGCCACAGATTTTGTCTTTTTTTACTACAAGTTATGCTTTGACGGCGTCTCACCTGATGGTAAGTGATTGTCCACACATACATAAAAACAACAAGTAACTGGCGTATGAGGATTTCTTAATGCCGTCATTATTAAAAGTATGGTGCTTATTGCATCTGAAAATGTATTATTACATGATGAAAAAAGTTGCGACGTAATCGTAGAAGCGGCATTGGTTCTATTAAATAATATTTCTATAAAATATAAGATTAATATCATTTTCTCGTTAGTTTAGTTTCTCCTGCCTTTTAACTCTATTTCTGGTAGGTAATAAGAAAATAAGATAAACAAATTAATGACAGAAAAAAAAAACTTAATATAAGCCTTACATTAAGATGAACAAAAATAAATCAATCTAATTCAAAAATAAATCCAAACGTAGCATCTCTTCATTATTATCATGATCAACCCTTTTGCCAGCTCACTACAGAGCACGGGTCTCCTCTCAGTGTGGTTTGGACATAGTCCACCACGCTGGCCAAGTGCGGATTGGCAGACTTCATACGCCTTTGAGAACATTATGGAGAACTCTCAGGCATGCAGGTTTCTTCACGATGTTTTCCTTCACCGTCTAAGCAAGTGATATTTTAATTACTTAGAAACGCACATAACTGCGAAAAGTTAGAGGTGCGTGCCCGGATTCGAACCTCTGATTGGTAGGCTATCACAGCTTCCGTAGCATCTACTATGTTAAAACTTAAAACGTCAAATCAATACCGACTGCGAGACAAGAGAGGCTCTGTCAAAGTTACACAAATTGGTTAGCCTAAATCGGCTCCGAAACCCAGAACATTCCTAATTCGTTAATCACTGCTAACACAGTTAAGGCTTGGACAGGTTTTATAGGTAATTTACATATTAATTGTTGTATACGACAATAGGTTCGGACGGAAACTTTGACAGTCTTTGTAAATAAGCTTCAATAACTATCAATGTTAAATAACATAATTGCAACAAAGAATCAATTCGGGAACATAAAAACAAAACATACAAGAAAAAAAGTATTATATGCAAAAACGGCCTTATTACTAAGAGTGATAATTTAAAGGCAACCTAAGAACACCAAAACGTACGAGGAAAAAAGTATTAGATGCAAAGGCGGCCACTTGGATCATTTAAAGGCAAGCTAAGCGTAAGTAAGAAGATGGTGGTAATATAGATGTATGAAATCTTTCTTGCACAGAAAAATAATTAAATTTGTCAAAATCTATAATTAATAATCTTTGTAGTTTGTCTTTACAACCCTTACTAGTTGTTGCATGCGACTTAATTTGCTTCTGCTTAGTCTTTCAATTCAGTTAATCTTTATTGTATTTAAAAAAAAAAACAAATAAAAACGGCGAAGCTAATCTTACGCTGTAACACAAATTAATCCATCATAAACATTAATCAAAAAATCCTTTAAAAGGCACTTATGATTTGTTAATAACTAAAATAATAAACATAAAAGAGAGTTGATATGATAACTACATTCGTAAACTTAAAATTAAAGCTACGGGGGTTCCAAACTCGCCCTGGTCTAAGAAGAATCCCCCAACATTTTAACCTGGTAACTATTCCTATAGGTTGCGTCTACTATCTAATGCAAGAAGGGCTCCCCGTTAGGGCCGATATCTACTCCAATTACCGGCAGAGGTCGCTAACGGCGCAGAAGATATATCTTTTTACGGCGCGCGCGCACGATTAGAAAATTCCATTATTAATTGACTGTGGTAATTAAGCCGATTTTGTTGTAACTTCCGCGTGATAAAGCCTTTAAAGTAATTTTATACTGCGTATGAGAGATAACGGAATACATTTGCCTTAGTGTTTTTGTAACTGGCCCTTTGGTCTAGTTGTTACTTGTTAGGTCTATTGAACGAAAGAAAGAAGAAATTATTATTACAAATTACAACTAAAGCTAAAGTTAACACAATTTACATACGTATATAACAATACAAGTATAATGGCGATATGAATTTGAACTAAATAACCTAATGTATATATATATATTTTTTAGAAAGAGTAACTTTTTAAATTTGATTTCAAAAATACATATACGAGTATAACTTAAACTGAACCTTAGCTTAACCTAAACTATTGATGAATTTTGACGCATTATAAAGTCGGAGGTCCTGAGTTCGATTCCCGGCTCGAACTTCGGCTGTGGTAGTTACCGACAAAGACGTGCTACCAAGCGATTTAGCGTTCCAGCTCGATGTCGCTTATAAACCAATTAAGAATATTTACCATACCCCCTAACTAACAGGTTAGCCCGCTACCGCCTTTATCACCAGGTGAGATAGCCGTTAAGAGCTAACTTGTAATGTATAATCGAACACATATTTCGAAGAAGTCACCAAGACTTACTCAGGTATGCTCTTATTCATTTGCTACGCCTACTGGTAATTCAGCAAATCAGACGATCGGGAATTGTAACTGAAATTTGAAAACAAAAATGTATTAAATTATGTGTAACTTTTCTTTGATCATATTCCAATACGTGTGTGTCTTGTGTCTTCACTGGTCAGGACAGGTCAATTTAGCTCTAAATTCAGTTAAGAATTTAGAGCTAAATCTTTATTTTCAGAAGAACAGTATTATCTAATGAGAAATAAAATCAACTTAAACAATTAAAACGTAGTTATTCAGTGTGTTTCAAAACGAGAAGCTTAATAGCAAGAACATAACCAATAAAAAAAAATAGACAATGCCTTTTGGAGCATAATTTTGAATGAAACAAGCTGCTTCTTACATCAAATAGCATCAATTAGCTTGATATACTCTTGCGAAGTCTGCCAATCCGCACACGGCCAGCGTGGTGGACTATGGCCAAACCCTTATCATATTGAGAGGAGACCCGTGCTCTGTAGTGAGCCGGTAATGGGTTGATATGATGATGGCTCTTGCAGTACTTTTTTTAAAAACTATTACTTACGTTTAATTTAGATTTAAGTTGACAGTTCAAAGAAAAAAGCTAAAGTTAACTCAAAAGCTATTCATATTTGATTTAAATAAGAAAACATTTATATTATTACAGAAAAATATCATTTGCAATTTCTTTGATCCACGAAATGATTTGTCCGTGGATTTAAAATTTACCTTAGATATGGAATAATAGACTTTGTTTAAGTAAAATATACGTACATTTCCAATAGATACAGCCGATATAGACTTGAATAACGTACCTTTAAAACCGTATAGAAAACAGAAAAGATAAATACCTTACTTTCCGATTGGATTAAATCACAATTAAAATAAGTAACTCAACCTTCCAAGGTGTATCTGGCGCAGTCTATCTTGAAATATGATCTTATTATAGTCGTTTCAATTCGGTCAGGTTATACCAGCTAGCCTAAGTATCTACGCACCTAGATAGGAGTTATCTAGACGCTCACAAGCACACCCTATCTCCACAGGGTGACAACACATGCAATAATACTATGTCGAGAATGATAACGTTACAGCAAATAATAAATAGTTGTCCGTCATGCGGTTTATTTATAAGATGTGAAGCATTTATAGTGTGAGTGAGGAGATATTGTTTTATTCGGTTGCTTCATTATAATGGTTTCTTCTTTTTTTACTATTCCTAATCCTAAGGTTGCCTAGCAGAGATCGCTATTACGCGATAAGGCCGCTTGTACCCTTGCTTGTTTGTGTTTTTCTTATTATTTTTATTTTTACTTCTTGTAGTGTACAAATAAAGTAAAAAGTTCTTCAGCTATTCAAATTCAGGTTCAAATAATCTTTATTCAAATAGACTTTTGAAAGGCACTATTAACGCGTCAATAATTTATATAGTAGTGATTTGATGGTCATAAAGCTACATTCGTTAACTTAAAACTAAGGCTATGAGGGTTCCAAACGCACCCCGGTTTAAGAAGAAGCCCACAACAAACTTAGCCAGGCTACGTTTACCAAGGCGCGGACAGGTCACTTTGATGCCACCTGAAGATATATAAAGCGTCAATACTGCTTAGAATTCGGATAAGCGGTAACGGAAGATAGCGGATAGGATGAATGGTCCTCTGCGATGGAATCCCATACAGGGGACATGATTCCTCTGTATGGGTCTGTTTCTCTGCAGTCTCATAAATAAAGAAATTGCGTCAATCAGTTTTGTAGAAATAAAAATAAAGTTTAGCACAAACCGCGACTATTTTAACAACTGTTATTAAAGAGATTTCCTAAATCTGACATTTTTTTTATGAAATAGCTAGAGAAAGGGCTCAATCCCTTTCTCAGAGACTCGATAAAAAAAATCATAACCATTCAATGTTCTGCGGTGTTATTTATTACCATTAAATTTATATTTTCATATATCATTGATTTTGCTGTTAAATTTTTGTATTGTAAGAACCGATTTAGTTAATACTTAACTTAATTGTTAAATAGGAATCTCATATCTTATTAGAATATAACTACTATTACTACGTGATTCCGATGTATCATATTCTTATTAGTCTACTTTTGAGACATGATTATATGGCATAGTAACAGATACAAATTTGAACTAACACAAATTTTTTGAAACAAAAAAAAAATTGTGAAGAGCTTATTTGTTTTGCATACATAAGTCATAGTTTTTTTAAGTGCCAGAATATATACATATAAACGTTATTTTTTTAATTTACTTGCCGAGTATATTATTTTAGGCCTAAGTCGCTGATCTATAATTTATCGTTAAAAACAACATGTAATGTATTAAAATAAGGGGTTTAATATGAGTCCAGACTAACAACAGACAGATTTCACTTTATGTATATATAAGTAGTGGTGAGTTAGTGAGCTCCCACTATAGATGCGCGTCGTAAGCTTTTTTCTGCGCGCCCGGGCGGGGTTATCGCGGAAAAGTTGAGAATTTTTCAAAATTTTATCTACGTACGTAGGAGAGCTGATAAGACGCTCACAAATGCAACTAGTGATGTGCTCATAATGCAATTATGCAACTAGACTGTCGACTACACAACGCCTGCAGTCGGAAATATTATACAATATTCTTATTGGATTTTTTAGGTGACATAAATAAATTGCTACGAAGAGGTTTTTTTTTTTCATTTATTCATTATGGATACAGTAATTTATATTCAACTCATAAGTAATGTCGCCCTGGTTTCTACTCAGTTTACATTGTTCTATTTTAACAAGTGTTTAAAAAAGAATGATACAATTTACAACAAAATTTAAGCTTAATTTGCTATAAACCTCGAATACGAGACAAATCTCTTCCGAGTAATTTCTATACCACACAGAACTTTTTAAAATACGATATCTTCGCATTCAGATATCGTATTCCTTAAAACATTTTGACGTTATTTTTTGAGCATGTTTTATTTAATAGCTTTGTTAATTGAATGTTACTCGTTCATTATTTCTACAAAGTATTTTACAATATTCATTTCATATATTGATTTATGTATTTTATGTTGGTTAAGATGAGACAATGAAGAAAAGTTTATTTATTATTTTTGACAGTTAAAAACAAAAGGGTTAATAAAGACCGAACGCCATATAATTTCCGCTAAAAGATAAGTAAACATAGCAGACTGGTTTAGATACATACATTGTATGTACGTAGTACAACAGCGATAATTCCCACTATTAGGTTTACATTAACAGCCGTATGTTAACATAACTGAGACTTATAGGTTAAACTTAGTCTCCACAACATGAAGGTGAAGACAGTTTGGTCACAGCGTCAATAACTGGCGAGGTTAAAAGTAATTTGCGTAGCCCAATCAAGTGATTTACATTTTCGTTATCAAAAATATTACCCTTAATGTTGCTTCAAAATTCGGGCGCTTAAGGCTATTATGGAACTTTACCTATATTGGGACCCTCTTCTTTAGTTTTATGTTGGCGAGTGTAGTTATCGCCATCATCCGGCTAAGTTTGTTGTGGGCTTCTCCTTAGACCGGGGCGCGTTTGGACCCCTCATAGCTTTAGTTTTAAGTTTACGAATGTAGTTATCACCATCGAACCACTACTATGTAAATTATTGACGCGTCAAAAGTGCCTTGTAAAGGACTATTTGAATAAAGATTATTTGAATTTGAATTCTCACGAATTGAAATAATGAAAACTGTATTCTATATGAACGCTTTATACATGCTTGTAATTTATATGAATAAAGATATTTTTAATTAGAATTTTGAGTGGCACATAGCCGATTTGAATAAACATAGACCTATGGAAAGAACTTCTCATTTGTTTCGCTTAAAATAAACGACAATAAAACATTGATTAATGATAAGTTATTAAGCCCAGTTAATAAAGTTTAAGGAGTAAACAATCAACATAAGATGAGGCTGAAAAGAAAGGATATGATAAGAAGCTAATAGAAAAATCATTATACTATATAAACGATAAAAAAGCTTGGGTATGAATTGCCCTATCTCCATAGGTACCTATTATAATTTATTATTGATTATGTGAGATGGCGATAAAAAAAAAACGGCTATGTTTGTAGTGGTTAGACCTGGGCGAGATTAGAACCCTCTTAGCTTTAGTTTTAAGTTATCACCATAACACTTCACGAATAGAAATAATGAAATATGTGATATATACGATTCATAGATGCCTGTAGTAGGTTTATATGACTAAAGCTCCATTACGTATCTCCGTTCAATTTAGATCAGTCGAATCTAGTCAGGGGCGATAACTGACTTCCCCTACTCCGCGCCGTATCATCAAGTCAAGTCTGTGCTTCTTGAGTTGTAAGGCTACTACTCAAGAAGCACAGAAGAAGAACCCTTAGAAGTTAGTAGGTACACAGCAAGGGTAGTACCTACTAATTTCTAAGGGTTAGGAAATATAGATCAGTAGGATTTCAATTTCCTTCCACTACAGAGGAATTAAACTTCAGATGGGCAGATTTCAGGAAACCTCCTTTGTCCAAATTCCTCAGTGCCTAAAACATGTTCCTAGTTCAATGCAGTAGTAGACCCGCTTAGTCCATAAACGTGGTCGACATAACAGATACAATTTTCAAGTCAAAGTTTTGACTCCAAAGTACTATGCAAATGCACTCCCCTTCCCTATCAACTAATAAAGTAGTCCAAGAAGTCGCACTCCACATTTCTTGGAGACGCAAGTAGAATATTAATGTATTTCAAAATATATTTTACTACAATCGAAATTAAGTTTATAATTGAAATGTACCATGTGTGTTATTCAGATCTTTTGAGGTGCGTTAAATCGTATTTTTTCGTTAGAAAAAAGATAATGAACACTGTGTTTTAAATGGAAATTTTATAGAACGCCGCGGTGCCGGTCGGTTGTTTTTTCACGTTAGAAGGTAATTTTCCACTGTTACGTAATAGTTTACGATTTTTTTTTTGAATTTTCGTTGTTTTTTATACAAAATTTTAAGTGTTTAGAGTGCTCATTCGTTGCAATAGTCAAGAGGTAATGAATTCGGAGGAAATAAATGTAAGAATTTAAAGTTCTTTTTGCAACAAGTTTGCTTTTTATCTTAAGTGATATTTGATAGCTATTACTGTGATAGGTATGTAGGTACTTTCAGTGTTCTCATTTTGTTATCAAATTCTATTTGGAAAATAGGGAACGTAATTATTTTTAATGTAATTATATGTGTCACAGTTTCTCGAAAGTTGAACTTTGAGCTTTCCGTATTATATTATATGATATTCCGTAAGAATTTTGGTAAAAGTTTTTTTTTCTTATTTTTTAATATTTATTTAGTTTATCGCTAAAGTTTATATTGAGTTTGATGTGTATGAACTTCTATGCCGCTTATATATCATCATCATCATGTACAACCCATTGCCGGCTCACTACAGAGCACGGGTCTTCTCTCAATATGAGAAGGGTTTGGCTACAGTCCACCACGCGATGGCGATGTGCGGATTGGCAGACTTCACACGCCTTTGAGAACATCATGGAGAACTCTCAGCGTGCATGTTTCCTCACAATGTTTTCCTTCACCGTTAAAGAAAGCGATATTTTAATTGCTTAAAAATGCACATAACTCGAATCAACCGCCGACCCGATTATGAGGCTGACTCCCTAACCACTAGGCTATCACAGCTTATATATATAGTGTCAATATTTATTTAATGTTTAAATGTTTATATACCTTATATTATATACCTTTGATAATAATGTGCATTAGTTTACGCAGATTTATTGTTCTGTAGTATTTTTTTACTCTCAGACCAATTAAGGTGTCATTTGCAATGCGTTTTATTCCATCTATGTAGAAACTAGTACCTACGTATAAGATTATTTCGTTCGACCAACTATTTGGGTATTTTTTTTCCATATCCCCTTTTTTGCTTTTACTGAAAATAATAAGTTTTTTAAATTAAAAACAACAAAAAAAAAACACAAAAAAGGGTAGAGCTAAGGACTCAAAATTGAAACGAAATACAGAAAAATACTTCTCCATTATTCAAAACACGATAGTATAATTGCGCTGTAAAACATCGAATTAAAAGCCCACATAAATTATATGGTAAAATTATGCAGCGCTAACAGCGTCTAAAAGGTTATAATCTTAAATAATTTGTCGGCTGAACGCCGTGCATTCGTTAATTGTCGCAAAAAATGCACCCCACGGCCCGAGGGAAAGAAAAAAAGTTACTCAATGGAGGCCAGGGCAAAAAATTCAAAAAAAAAAAGTAGGGCGGCACGCGTACCACCAATTAAGTCGTTCTTTTTTCAAACGATGTAGAACACGGTTTTTTTTTATTGGCTCCAAATGCAGGGGGTGGTCTTTTTTCTTTTCTCCCTATTGTGGACTCTAAAACGTGTCAGATAAAATGTTTTTTTCTTTTTTTTTTTTTTCGACGATTAGAAGCGGTTTTGTATTGACACGCAGTGTTTAGACAGGGTGCGTTTTTTTGCTCCGCTTTTTTTCATCGTGATCGTAAATTGGTACTTTGCTACTGTTAAACGGTCGATTTCAATGGGGAGGTTTTTCACACTTTTTCTTTTACTTCCCCTTTTTTATGTTACCATTTAACAACTGGACATTTGTAATATTTTATTGAATAAGTTTTTTTTTAGTTTTAAATGACGGACTTATTATTAAAAGAAACATGTTACAATAATTATATGGTAGGTGTACAAATAAGAGATAGAATGAATAAAAATAAAATCAGACTAGGTAATTATTTGTTCATGATTCATGATTATCATTATATCACATTTAATCATAAAACTAAATAGCCGCCACATCTTTTGTCGAGATGTTCAAATCGGATAAGGGTGGATAAAAATTAGCAAGTAACTCTCAATTAATGAGAAATATTATTATTCGTTTTTATTGGTAATATAAGATAACGATTATTGTCCACAGTTCAAGAATACCACAGTAAGAAATATCAGAGAGTAGGGACGGTGTCGCGTAGAAACCAATAAGGAGCCATAATACCCCCAAAAAGTTAGCACGGTAACATCTTAAAAATTGCACTCATTGGCTAATTTGTAGTAGAATAAAAAAAAATTATAACTTTTACGTGTTAGAACCATCTAAACTGCATGATCACTTACCACCAGGTGAAATCGCATTCGTGGGCTATATTAACTAATTTGTATCTAAATAAAAAATAGTGTATAATTACTTAAGAGTTAGAAGCTAAGTACAAACTTAATAAAGAATTGTAACGTAATATTATTAGGAATTCAGCTTCGTAGCTATCGATCGGGACACAGACAGACATACGGCTTTGTTTCAACGGCGGGTATCACTTGTCACGGAATAGTACCATCAATAACGTTTTACGTTTGTCTGCTCGCTAAGTATGGACAATGATTTTGTTGCGCTTTCGAACTTTTTTTTAGGTCGGAGGTCCTGGGTTCGATTCCCGGCTCGAGTCTAGTCTAGTGGGAGGCTTCGTCCGTGGCTAGTTACCACTTGTTCAGTATTCAATCTATGGTTGCAGCATTTTGTCAAGCGGTAATACTGAGTTCACTATATATTTGCCCTTAATTTTTGCGTTGCTCACTTGACACACAAACGCAAGCTAATAACGACCTGTCACAATTGTAGTTCTTTTGGGAACCTACTGGGATAGTTACGTGTTTGACTTTTCTATCATCATCATCATTATCAACCCATTACCGGCTCACTACAGAGCACGGGTCTCCTCTCAATATGAGAAGGTTGTGGCCATAATCCACCACGCTGGCCATGTGCGGATTGGCAGACTTCACACGCCTTTGAGAACATTATGGAGAACTCTCAGGCGTGCAGGTTTCCTCACGATGTTTTCTTTCTCCGTTGAAGCAAATGATATATATATTTTTTTAAACGCACATAAATGAAAAGTTAGAGGTGCGTGCCCGGATTCGAACCGCCGACCTCTGATTAAGAGGCTGACGCCCCTACCACTAGGCTATCACCGCTTCACCGTAACACGTCTGTAGATAAAACATATTTTGAATGAAGAAAAAAAAACAAATAAAGCCGCCTCCACACATTATATTATTAACCCTTCAGAGTTCACCAAAAATCATTAAAAATAGGTCGCGGTGCGTGAGCGTGGTACTTTGCGTCGTTAACCCTCTTCATGATAACTTTTGTATCGCTTCCCCTTGCTGCGTGCACTGGCCATTAAACTATTCGTATTTATTGAAAGTCTCCATCTTTTTTTTCACATACTAAATCTAATAAAAAATTCTTATTAAAAGCCGATATGAGTATTTACTAATGAGCCTTCATTTTACGACCTCCGTGTTGTAAAGTTGGAGGTCCCAGGTTCTATTCCCGGCTCGACTCTGGTCTGGTAGGAGGCTTCGACCGTGGCTGGTTACCACCCTACCGACAAAGATGTGTCGCCAAGCGATTAAGCGTTCCGGCACAATGTCGCGTAGAAACCAATTAGGAGTATGGGTTTATCATACCCCTAACAGGTTAGCCCGCTACCATCTTAGACTGCATCATCACTTACCATCCGGTGAGATTGCAGTCAAGGGCTAACTTGTAGTGGTATTCAAATAATCCTTTTAAAGGCACTTTCGATGAGTCAATAACTATCATAGTGATAGTAATAATTACATTCGTAAACTCAAAACTAAAGTCATGAGGGTTCCAAACGCGCCGTGCTTTAAGAAGAAGCACACAACAATCTTTGTCAGGTAAATTTGCTTTTTTTATCACCATCTCACATGCCACTTAAAATTAGTAAGATATATCTTATAACCTCAATAGTTCATACCCAAGCTTGTTTATTATTTACATAACCTTCTAATCCTTTACACTATAATAGAAATTTTCTATAAGCTATTATTTCAGTGAAGTATTAGAAATGAAGAATTCTATTGTCACTTAACTTCGTGATTTAAAGTTTTGAACAGTTTTATAACGATGATTTTTATTCGATTTTTGTCACATAATAGAAGAAGAGAAAAACAGTTGAAGGGATAAATAAAATCTCTGAATGCAATCTCAAATCATGACTATCTCATCTCTTTAATTCCCGTATTTCTTTGAAAGCAGCTTAGTTTTTATCTATCAGATTGAACCTACTCTATGGAAGCTTCCAGAATTCCGAAAAGTAAACTAAAGCAACATAAGCGCGTACTGTCGGATCCCACTTCTGAAGTTGACCCTTTCGCATATGCAAATCGAAATCTCAAATACTTACAACAATGCAAGGGTGCTAATTTTTTTTGTTTTTACCTTTTGTCGCAGGCAGGAACCGGTCTGAACCGGTGTTTAGAAGGGATTCCCTTTGTGCCTGTGAGAAACTGAGATCATAGATAAAAGATGTTTTGTTCGTTTGAATTTTGATGTGTGTCTCGTTGCTTGTTACTTCGTTACGTGAGAAAATAGATATCGCGGGTCGTTAACGAGATCGAAGATTGTGGAGTTATATAACGATTGTTTAAGTGAATTGAACTGATGTATTGGACATAGTCTGCGATCTTTTTTTCTAGTTTTTTTATTAGGTGCGTCATTGCGTCCCAAAAAAATTATCGAATTCTATATATATATATATATATATTTTATTGGGTGCATCATTTCTTTGCGTCCCAAAAAAATTGTCGAATTCTATATATATATATAGCGGCATGTGAGATGGTGATAACATAAAGAAAATTTACGTGGCTAAGTTTGTTGTGGGCTTCTTCTTAGACCGGGGCGCGTTTGGAACCCTCATAGTTTTAGTTTTAAGTTTACGAATGTAGTTATCACCATTAAATCACTACTATGTAAAATTATTGACGCGTCAAAAGTGCCTTTTAAAGGACTATTTGAATAAAGGTTATTTGAATTTATATTATCCAGTTTAACTTTAGCTTGGTCCAAATATGTAGATATATATAGCCGTTTTTTTAACTATTCCGAATTTCAAATCTCTTTTTTTGGGCAAAAAGTATATTTTATTCTTACAGCAGATGCATATACCCACCTATTACCTTCTTGCACTAAGATAAAATCAAACTAAATTTATAATGGGTATATTGTATATATAGTAGTATGTTTGAGTACTCACGTAAATAAATCTAGTACTTTTTTATTCCACTACATGTTGCCTGGATGACAATCTCACCTGGTGGTAATTGATGATGTAGTCTAAGATGGCAGCGGGATATCCTGTTAGGGGTACGGGGTATTATAAGCCCTCACTCTTAATTCGTTACGCTAAATCGATATCGTAAGCAACACGTCTTTGTCAGTTGGGTGATAACTAGCCACGGCCGAAGCCTCCCACCGGACACTTTAACACATATAAGTACACAGGAAGTACAGTAAATGATATGAAAGTGTAACACAGGCCTAACAGCTGTCCCATGTCCGAGCGACTTGTTCCTGAATGCATGCATAACATATAGTAAGCTCATGGTGAATTGGTGTGAAGCGGTGATAGCCTAGTGGTTAGAGCTTCAGCCTCCTAATCAGGGGTCGGCGGTTCGAATACGGGCACGCACCTTTAACTTTTCAAAGTTATGTGCGTTTTTAAAAATTAAAATATCACTTGCTTCAACGGTGAAAGAAACATCGTAAGGAAACCTAGCTGCTTATGTCCTAAGCTTACAAAGTTCTTAGAGGCGTGTGAAGCCCAGTAACCTACAGTGGGCCAGCGTGGTAACTACCCTTAAGAAGACTTCTTATTTTGAGAGAAAAACCCTGCCCTTTTTTTTTCGGACCGTCTATTAGCTGTACTAACCCTATTGGTTGCCACAGTGTAACCGGGCTGTTTGGCGAGCTTCGGAAACAAGCTCTGCCAGAAGATATTTTGAGGCCTAGGTCTCGAAGAAACTAAGGGAACATCTGCCTAAGGGCGCGTCCTTTGAGGCCGAACCTCGGCTTAGGCGACGTATGGGATAACGGGGGGTCGGAGGGTGAGTGTTCCGTACGTGATGGAGCCCACGTCCGGATGACGTAAGATAGCGGGGACCTCGTCTTCGCCAGCGAAGACGGTGTGTAGCGTATGATTGTGTGGTAGGTGGTACGAGTATGTTGTCAGTAGTCATCTGATCATCAGGGTCATGAAGGATATGTTTAGGTCTCCTCTTAGGAGGAGCGCTTAGGTCGGGGGAGTAACCCTGCCCTGTATCGGGCCGGTAATATGTCAGTTTAGTTAAAACTGTAAGCTTATTTTTAATATACTTGTTGAGTCATTAATATCTGATTTTATTTTTTTTACAATTCATCGATGCCTTTATATCGAAGTCGTCGGCATCGACTAGTATACAATAAATCTATATCTTTGGTCGGATTGAAATATACAAGTCAAAATAAAAAGCGATAATCAACGATGAATTAAAAATAATTATTTATTATTATTTTATAATTATATTTAAAAAGGCTTAAAAGTATTTTTTTTTAAGTTGTTTGAAAAGGTTGAAGCTTAAAGCTTTTAGCACATTGTAGCAAAGCCCTTAAACGTAGGGTCAATGAAACAAGTTTATTTGACCGGATATTGCTTTTTGGATATCGTTTATTGTGTTTCATAATAAAAAAATGTTTTATAATACCAAAAATAATGGTTATTTTTTATTAACTAAATAAATGTAGTTACTAGTAACGACTTACAAATAAGGGCTGTTAAGTTACTTTTTTGTTAACAAAATAATAATTATGTTCAAATTTAATTTATAACTAGTTAAATCTTTAGACTTAAACTTCTTCAAGAAAATCTCTTACAAACACCAAAATGTTGTAACGGATTTTTACCAAGTTCGTAATATTAGTGCGTTATAACATACAGACACATATTATATTATATAATTAGTGAATATGTTATTCATATGACTAATTATATTTATTGTTTATAATAGCTAGCTAAGTCACAATACCTATTGTTACTTAGCTAGTATTAACATAAAGGTTCGAAAAGTCCGTACACAGTAAAACAAAATATTTTTGTTTCAATTGATAATATGCAACTTACTTAGAAACTTACTTAAACTGTAAGGATAAAAGTAACGAAGCTTCCATTAAACTTATTTAATATTATTATTAACGTCGCGTATTCTTTTCGTTATAAAATTTAATGAGAAAACGCCATCAATATTTAACGACCTAATTAAATATAGTGTGAAGTCAGTAATTAATCGTTTTTGATCGCTAATTGATTTAATATTATTTTACTAAGGATTACATAAACGATTAAAAATGTTTGGGCGTGAATTGCTCTAAATCCATAGCTAATTATAATTTATTATTGACTATGTGAGATAAATGAAAACAAACAAAAAACCCGCTTATGTTATTAGAACACTGCTAGCTTTAGTTTTGAGTTGGCGAGTTTAGTTATCACAATCACGATTTGAAAAGGTGAAAAATATATTATGTTGTCTATGAACGCTTCATAGATACCTGTATATAATAGGCTTACATGAATAAAGCTATTTTGAATTTTATATATTGAAATGGTTTTAGAAAGAATCGTATGCTGAGATTAAATGAAAAAAGCTTGTTTCGAAACCCGTTTTAGAAACAAACCCTACGGTTCGTATCTACCGAAGAAGGGTTGTTTCATAAACAGCGCGTTTGGAACCCTCCTTTAAGTTAACGAATGCAGTTAACAAGTAGGTTTATGTTAACTGTTCACTTATAAGATAACTTAGAACTAATTAAATGGAAAAATATGTTATAATAAAACAATGTATAGATGTTTTGCATGTCGTAATTAAGTTGTGAATACAGATTTTTGTACAAAATTTGTTTAGGTTCTCATTGGGAACTCAGATAAGAACCATTTCAATTCAAGGTTGCTAGTAAAGATTGGTTCATGTCTAGGATTTGTAAAGAACCGTAAATGTAATGAACTTATTTATAATTGATAAGAATCAATCTGATTATTATCTACTTACAACAAATGAAGGTAGTTTCCATAAAAAACAATTTAGCAGTTTCTTTCGTTAGGTGTACAGACATTGCAAATTTGCACATATCTAATGGCTTTTTTTAAATTATACAAATTTTTATTACCGTGTGTTCATATTTATTTTATTGAATAGAAAGAAGAAATAATTAAATATTTACTAAACCCACTGGGTTATAAATTCGGATGTGAGTTTGTTTGTTAAGCCTTCAAACTTAAACCACTCAACGGATTTTAAAACTTGTATCATCAATGCAATGTTTCTTTATCTTTCATTTTATTCGGTGTATTTTGACGGAGACGGAGGTGGGTTAAGAAAGGTTTAACAGCTAAAAAGATTTCAATAGATGTATGTGTGTGTGGTCTTATCACGCACCTCTAACTTTTCGGAGTTATGTGCGTTTTTAAACAATTAAAATATCACTTGCTTTAACGGTGAAGGAAAACATCGTGAGGAAACCTGCACGCCTGAGAGTTATCCATAATGTTTTGAAAGGCGTGTGAAGTCTGCCAATCCGCACATGGCCAGCGTGGTGGACTATACCAAACTCTTCTCATATTGAGAGGAGACCCGTGCTCTGTAGTGAGCCGGTAATGGGTTGAACATGATGATGATGATGTAGAAACCTATTAGGAGTATGGGTGGTATGGAGTTTACCCCCTAATATGCCGTAAAGGGCTAATTTGTGGTGTATAAGAAAGAAAAAAAAAGCTTGCACCTACAATTCAGATTGTGTCAGATTAGTTTTCTATTTAGGGAGTGGATTAATAAGCAATTGATCGGCTACACAATTGCGTCTACATATTGCCGATACCGGTACAAAGGCGTTTGAAAAGCGTGTTAACCGACCGTGACGATAAAAAAGGCTAGTCACTCCCAGTATTGTAGCCCCGCCCGGTAATCATTATAGGTAACATTGTCTGTATGCACATTAAAACGTCTTGCTAATGACTCGGGTGTCTCCTTGCGTTTATGCGTGCCTAGTATTTATACGGCGGTTATTTCTAACGGTTCGTACTTTTTTAAATTATAAACGTGAATTACTGAACCAATTGCAGTTAAATTTGGAATGGAGATAGATTATACACTGGATTAAAATATAGGTTTTATTATTCTTAATGCAGGCGTTACTTGATAAACAATAAACAGTTTCTAGTGGAAGATTTTGTGTGGTGCTATATTATACAAATCTCCCGGTTGTCGGCGGAATATAGCAAATTATGCTTGCGGTTTATTGTTTATTATTCTTGAAAGAAATGTACGGTTCCTGAGGTATTTGCAAAAAAAAAAACAAAAACCAATTTTTTTCGTAAACTTTAAAAAAAAAAAAAAAATTATTAAACCACATAATAAATAATAGTATTTAAACCTAAAAACTAATTTTAAATTCGTACACTTTATTTACAAAGTATCTTAATAGTTTTATAAATTATTCATAATGCGTTGTAGAAATAAGGGGTTTTGATATGTATAGGCACAAGTGAATAGATGCTTCTTCCAAGTCTTCTTAGGTTCTATTTTAGACTGCCTAGTCAGCTATCTAGTTAAATGTTATAGTTTAAAATTTGCGAAGAGCTAAGAATCCAATGTCGCTTTTCGTTCATAGAAAATGTTACAGTATGATCGTAGACAATCTCGTAGCACGCTACCGGCTACGCCATCTGTCGCGGGGTAGCGCGGCGAAAAGTTTCGCTACGCCGACCTTGAGGAGGGGTTCAAGGAAAATAAAACGCCCGAGATAAGAACCATGGGTTTATTTGTGACTCACTCCGAAAATAGACATCGTGCCAAAAAGTTTGCGATCGCACTTTGTACCTGAAAATAATTATGGTGTCACTATAGTTAGTTAGAATACCGAAAATTACTTACAATTACTAGTGTAGACTACATTTTTGGGTTCCGTTCAGAGTTTGTTTTTTACAATTTAGGTATCAACCGAAATAGGTGTCTGAAATGTTTGACGGAATCCCGAAGTTTAGGTAAAACAAGGAAAAAACGCGGTAATAAAAGGCCGTTGGCTAAAACCCCATAAGCTAAGCTCCGCCTGGATATAAGAAAAAAATTCAATAGTACAGTAGGCGGAACGGAAAGAATTACTTAAAAACTCGCCGCGAGACGGCGCTATACTCGAGTCGACGAGAGCGAGCGAGACAGGGCAATAAGAAAAAAAATCCGAAAGAACCCATTCTTTTCTATTTCCTCCCTTACTAATAGCGGCTTAGAAAAAAATCGTGAGCGCTACCCGTCCCGTTCTAACGCAAGGGTGGGAAGCGGTCGGGGTCGGGCGAGCGAGAGGGGCGACCCTCGCTTGGCGCCCTTTTCCATAGTTCTTATTTCGGCCGAGGTCCGTCCGGAGCCGCCGGGTCCGGCGGGCGGCCGTGCCCGCCGGCCGGACCGTCTTTTCCTTGACCGGACACATTTTTCCGCGGAAAAAACGCGGGGCGCGTGCGCCCGGCCTCGGTGGGGATGTTCTTCTTGGCGTCTAAGGCGGCGGGGGCGGCGCCGCGTCTTGCTAGTTGGAGCGGCGTCTTCGCGAGGCGCGCGCGTCCGCCCCACCCCGCAAGAAAGCGTCGCGGCGCTCAAGTTTTCCACCAAGAAGTTAGTCGTCGCCCGCCCGCGCCTCAAGGAGGTCCGCTTCCGCTTTCCCTCCGGTGCCTCCTCGACCCGCGAACTTAGACCGAACTCGGGAGGGCCGGCCGTCTGAACCGCTGACTGTTCGCAGGTCCGTCGCGCGTCGCATGACCCCGACGACATCCTCGTGACGATTCGCCCGAAGCTGGAATTCATGTTGAAATACTTCAATGAGAACATATCCCTAGCGCTCCAGGAGAGGTACAGGGACCTCCATGATTATCGGAAGGCGGAAGTAGAGGACTCACCGCGGGAGGCTAAAGTACCGAAGATAGCTGAGGAGGGCGAGACGGTCGGCGGCGAGGGCGCCTTCGAGCCGAGCGCCGCGCCGCCGTTCCCACGCCTCCTGGAGCCGCCCAAGGAGGAGGACAGCTTCGTGGCCAGCTGGCTGCACAACTCCTTCAAGATGACGGCGGCCGAGGGCGGCGAGGCGGCCGCGGGCGGCAGCGCCCTGGACCTCCGAGCCGCACCGCTGTCGCTGCACATCCCGGCCGTGCAAAGCGAGGCTCAGCGCTTCAAGATGGACTTCTGGAGCCGCAGCCGGCCCGCCTCGCCCGTGCAGGAGCCCGCCGACCACCAGCAGGCGGGCCCCGCGCCGCCCACGCCGCAGCCGCCCGCCACGCCGGACCACAAGATCATGGCTGAGAAGCTCGTCAGTGAAATACAGGTGAGTCGATTATTACATCTGTGGTGCCAAGTTCCTGAACGTGAATACTTTGTATGTTGATAGCATTTATGAGACTCTTTTAATAGTGAAAAAAAGTGTAAGAAAGTTATTCAAGATTGCACGGTTCTTAATTTTAAGCGTCGTTTATTAAATTAAACTTTTAAAAATTTAAAGTTCATATAAGAAATTTAGTTGAATATTTTGTTCCGTGAAAACTGAAAGAAACTCTCCGCCGGCCGTTACGCGAGGCGACAAGATGATAATAAATTATGCGCTAATAAGAATTTTATTTTGCAAATCTAGTCTCGAACAGAACGTTATTGAAATGAAATATAAATAGAGATAGTCCTTTATTAATTATCGATTATAGTAAAATGTACCTTTATTTATCTTCGGATTTTCCATTCGATATCGCTATCAAATATCGCGTTAAAATTTTAAGAGCAAATTCACAATATTAGATACATAGTTTTCTATAAATTCACTAACTTTATTTTAATTTTATAATCGAGGCAACGTGTAGCTTCTCCAAAACATGTAGATAGACTGACCTCAGCGAGGTCTCACAAAACTCGTTCCAAATTTGAATGATCCCTTACTTCCTCAAAAAAAAGATACAAGAAGCAAACGCAACATATTGTAAAGCTTTTGTTAGCCCAAGAAAGGGTTAAGGGCCGCGTCAAACTTATTATTAAATCGTTTTTGTCCTTATGTCGCATCCGGTCTTACAAAGGATATGTAAATTAATGTAATCAGTGATAATTCTATTATTTCTGTATTGTTGTGATCAACTTGTCAATACTCGGATCCTTTTTTTTTGCGTTTCGTAATGTATGTTATTCGTTTCTACAAATGTTTGTTTAGAACATATGGCGTATGATACGAGTATGAAGGTTTTATTGACGTGTCGCCGTTAGTCGTTGTCTGATATTTGTTTACTCTGCAATTTAAAAAAGAAAAAAGACAATTTGAAAATCGAAACGCAATGAAAGCTAACTGCGGTGCATGTGTTTTTAAATTAAAATTTGTAAATGGAAGACAAAAGAATATTACTTTTTAAATTAGTTTCGGATTCGCTTACCTTGCATTTGTCCGTTTCCCACGGCACGGATTAGGGGCTCTTTGTTATTCTATTTTTTTAATTTTTTTCCACTGCTTTGTTTCACGGAAGGGGTGTTGACAGTTATTTGTTGCTGCGAATCTGTTCGCATTTAATTTTTTTTTTGTTTTTAACATTGTTTGAATTTGGAACCGGTTTTCGATACGTTCGTATTTCGTATTCATCGAGATTTTTTTTTTCGGAAATAGAAATTTAACGGTTCGACGCGTTTGCTCTTTTGTGGTTTAATTTTTTTTAGAGAACGGTTAATTAAAACTTGTTTTATTATTTTTTTATGGATCTCGGTACTAGGATGAAGTGGTTGCTATCAAAATACAAATTATTTATGCACGGATTATGATAAGTTAATAGGCAAAAGGGATGCCAGAATTAAGTGTGATGTTTAATTGTTTTTTTTTCGAGTTTTTAACGAGTTTTCATGAGTTGTGATTGTTAAATGAGGGCGTCGACTCAAGGTTTTCGAACTCGAAAAATTGCTTATAGTTTTAATACGTTAAAGTATTGATATAAAAACTAATATAACAATATTTGTGATACAAAAATACATCTTAATTACAAGACATTTTTTGATTCGGTGTAAATATACTAGGATTTTTAGAGGATGGTCTATGCCTGACAAAAAAAATTAAACACCCATCTCTTTCTTTCACGCCTACCGCGATGTATTGGAACGGGACAGCAGCAACAGCAATCACCTTCTGCGGACTCTACCATGAGCGAGCGGTCTCTTGTCCCATTCGCGCTGGTAATTTTACTTTCTTTACTATGATAATTATAGTTAATAACATTTACTATTGTTTTACACTTATTGACTAACTCCGATTTATAATGAATCATATAAGCATTAATAGTTTTATATACAAAAACTGAGAAATTGACCGGTTGTTTTTTATATTAAAGAATGTTAAATTAAACATAAAATATTTATGTTTCGGTTTTCCGTTGCTAAGAATTGTAGTTTATTTAATTGAACAAAAATGTGTAACCTTGGTTTGGCAGTTTTTCTGAATTATTAATCGAAGTGAGACAAAGTTAACGCTGACTAAAATATAATGGAATACAACACAGAATTTATGCTATAGCTAGAAATTATATAGGTATTAAAAATCGTCCAATTAATAAGATTCTGATTTTCCGAATTTTCTAATTTTCCGATTCCGACCAAATACTTACCCGGCGCTTTCATAATTCTGTGTTGTTTACTCTTAATGTAACGTAAACTAATAACTAAATTAACTAGTTGAAATATAATTCTATATTATGCTGATAAATCACAATCATAGAGGATATAATGAGGTTTTAGGTAATATATTGGGTTTATATTAATAATTAGACTTTACTAGCAATTCGCGTGAATCATATTTGACACTATTAAAAAAGCTTTTTAGTTATTTTTATACGTGTTAGTAATTTGAAATGTGGATATATCTGTAAGTTATTCTGATAGAAGGAGCAGATTATGCCTTTGATTTCATTCGGGTTAGAGTAGTAGATAGAAATGTTCAAACTATTGGAACGTCTAGTTGCCCGTTGAAGTCCCATCAAATATGGTTAAGCTATTCAAAAATCTACCGTTTACTGGGCAAAAAGGAAAAACTTTGAAAGTCTACGTTTGTGTGCCTACCTGATGCTTAATTCCTCAAATTTCCAAACTACTTCAAATAAGTTTTTATGTTTGAATAAATCTTATTTTTCATTAATCAACCTTTCTGAATCAAACCGCTAAGGTGTGGAACTCTCTTCCAGCATCTGTGTTCCCAGCCACGTATAACCTTAGTTCCTTCAGGGGTAGAGTTAATAGGCATTTTCTAGGCAAGCGCGCTGCAACCTAGATCTCATCAGTGCCTTCTGGTACTGATTATCGTCAAGCTCAAACCTATCTCAAAAAAAAAATCGTCATTCTTCCTAATGGTAGTTTCCATTAAAGTATTCGCAACTAAATTTCACTTTAACAACAATTATTTATAACTAACTGAAAAATTATTTTTCCCAATATTATTTTGAAATTTGACATCTTAAATTATTGTGTAACGTACACCTAAGTGTTGTTTGTAACTGGGGTCCATATAGGGTCGTATTTTTATTCGTTAGAACTGAATACAATTTGACAGATCTCATTTAGATTTACTGTCTAAACATCGAATTTAGATCAAATAGATATCGATTATTAGGCGCATTAAAAATGGCCTAAAGTATTCAAGCCAATCTGGAATGAATGTAAATTCCATTTATTTAACCCTTAACCAGGCTATGGACTGAGTAGAGCCCACATCTATTTTAAGATGTTATTACCAGGTTATGGCAAAATAGCTACCGCAAACTGTCAAAAACGACTAAATAAAAGTATTCCCCAGGGCTACAGATATACAATTGTCACTGTGATAGTCAAATGTCACTTTTACGGCCATTCTTTCAATGGTCGTCCGTGTAACGGTTATTTTTGTGAAAAGTGTGGCGTATTTTATTGATTATGGCGAACCAGAGAAAGGTAAGTCGTACGATTTTTTTATATGTTGTAGAATTAGAGTTTTTCTAGTGATATGTGCATAAATTATAAGTAAATACTTGGAAAAATTCATGACATAACAAAATAAAGCATGTGGGAAACCATATTACCTTAGTCTGTGAAACTTAAAATTACTGTGGGAGTTATATGTACATTGCCCGGTGAATTGAAATATTTTTTTTGTACTTGCTTTTGCCGCGGGTTTTCTTGTTTGTTTTGCTTACGGTCATTTTACCTTAAAAGTTAAGAATATATTACTTACGTTTTGCTTTATGGAAAATCAAATATAAATTGTGGGTATACTTTTGTCGTCATTGAATTATTAGTCGTATTATATTTACCTACTTTAGTGTTTTTTGTTATACAGGTATTACGTGATCATGAGATCGAAAGTTCTCAGTGAGATGTTTTCATCAGAGGACGAAAATGACGAAGATTTAGATATATATTCAGATTATGTCCCAAAATCATTCGACGCAAGATTGAACGAAATTCAAGGTACTTCAAATCGACAGTTATTACACATTTTAGACGACGGTTCTTGGGATTCCGGACGAAATAAGATTGGGTCAAAAAGATTTCATTTTTTGACATTGTCAACGTACAAACGATGCAGGTTTTGTAGCACAAGAAAACAGGAAAAGCGGTCAAAATATAAATGCGAAATTTGTAAGGTAGCATTATGTATCACCCCGTGCATGAAATCGTACCACTAAAGTCAGAATTAGATTTTTAAGATAAATAAATGTTTTTTTTATAAATTAAATAAAAAATAAGTGCCTAAATTGTATGTTTCATTTGTAGCTTACCTATAGTTGTCATTTATAAGTGCTAAACTAAAATGCTTACAAAATGACAAACATTATATATAGATATAATAATGGTAGACATTGGGACAGGCAACGGGATTATGCTTTCCCACATGATTTTTTTAGGATTTTAGCTACTTTTCTAAATATTATTGTTGAAATCTCCAACTACACGTTATCTACTAATATAAATCTATTCAAAAATCACTATTACTACAGGATTTGTCCGAGGCCTGGTAAAGGGTTAATTCCAATCGACTTTCAAAACGTCCACGTCATCCTTCATATACCTAAACTGATTGGTTACATAGTATAAATGTTTGTAGAAGTTTTTTTAGTTAACCGTGTTGTTTCACCCGTTGTACGAGTGATATTCTCATCACCATCATCAAAATATAGATGTTCTATCGCATCGCGGTGATCATAGGTGTGCACTTTCATTAAAAGTAGGAAAGAGAGATGGTACCATGCGCTTTGGCCAGTGTATAAGTTGGTAGTCTCGCTTCTCGGGTGATTAATATAATAAACTATTAATACATATTCACCGGAAATTAAGGCACAATAGTTTATTTTTTATTGCACATTTGGAAGAGACTGACCCCAAGATACGGGCTATCCTAGTTTGGGGGTCAGTAGTAGTCAAATAAATGAATATATTATTATTATTAAACTAATTTCTTGACTTGTACTACAGACATGAAGAACTAGAAACCCGTTTTCCGTCTAGCTTATCTAATTGACTGATCCAGATCATGATCAACCCATTACCGGCTCACTACCGAGCACGGGTCTCCTCTCAATATGAGAACGGTTTGGCTATAGTCCACCACGCTAGCCATGTGTGGATTGGCAGACTTCACACGCCTTTCAGAACATTATGGAGAACTCTCAGGCGTGCAGGTTTCCTCACGATGTTTTCTTTCACCGTTGAAGCAAGTGATATTTTAATTTTTTTAAACGCACATAACTTCGAAAAGTTAGAGGTGCCCGGATTCGAACCGCCGACCTCTGATTAGAAGGCTGACGCCCTAACCACTAGGCTATCACCGCTTCACTGATCCAGATATTAGCAACGAAATCATCCTTACTTAATATTATAAGTATGAATGTAGGTATGTTTGTCACGCTTTCACGCGAAAACTACTCAACCGATCGTCATATAACTTTGTACACATATTCTTGAAGGTATTAAAAATAACATGGGATACTTTTTAGTTAAAAAAAGTTATCATATTGATTCATTTCTATTGTAATGATCTCTGATACTTTTTAATAGCTTCAATGAAAGCGAAGCCGCGGGTAAAAGCTAGTATAATATATTGAACAGTTGCGGGTGATTTGTAAAGGATGTTTTGGCAACCTAGTGCTAGCGTTGTAGCGTCTTTTTATTTAAAAGTCCCGGTATTGTTCTCTGTTAGGGTCAAACAATAAACAGCAAGAACAATTTGCTATATTCCGCCGACAACCGGGAGATTTGTATAATATAACACCACACAAAATCTTCCACTGAAACCTAAAAAGTAAAGCGAGAAAAGTGACTTTACTTTTCTCGCTTGTAAAGTCAACATCTCCTGAGGACGTCGGTGTCGGGTCGAAACGTGCGTAGAGGTTCTAGTGGAAGATTTTGTGTGGTGTTACATTATACAAATCTCCCGGTTGTCGGCGGAATATAGCAAATTATACTTGCTGTTTATTGTTTTTCATGGACTTCCGCAAAGTAACGCGTGCTTCTATTCATTATCTGGTAGGGGCAACTTGCGAATTTATAATCTTTAATTGTCTGTGGTCTGCACTGGTAAAGGATTCGGCTACGGCTAGTCACGAAAAAGATTAGAGGTTTTAATATAACTACCACACGCCTCAAAGTTTCACTCCCTTACAATACTACATATAATTTTTTGGCGTACGGCGTTGCAGTCAGGGGATGACGCAGTTGGGGATAAGAAGGTCAATTTTTTGAATGGAAATTATTTTAAAAATAAGAATAGTTAATTAAAATAAAATCATGATTAGGGTAATCAACATAAATAACAATAAAGTGCTTCACAAGCGATTTAACGATTCTGTAGGTACCATGTCGCGTAGAAATCGATCTATAACCCTAACAGGTTAGCCCGCTACCATCTTACACTGTATCACCACTTACCACAAGTAATATTGTAATCTACAAAATATATTATAGAACTTATTAAAGCTGAAGCTGAATTTATTATTGAAGCTGTGATAGCCTAGTGGTTAGGGCGTCGGCCTCCTAATCAGACGTCGGGGGTTCGATCCCAGGCATGCAACTCTAACGTGCGCTTTTAAGCAATTAAGATATCACTCGCTTCAACAGTGAAGGAAAACATCGTGAGGAGCCTGAGAGTTCTCCACAATGTTTTTTTATTTATTTATTTGCTTTCATATCTAACAGACATGAGACCCGGACAGGGCATTGCACACAGTACAATTGTTATATATTGATATAATATTCTAATGTTAAACAATTCAATAAAAAAAAAATTAAAAATAACAATAATAATTTTTATTTTGACTATCATAAAAAGTCAATGATATGAAAGTCAAAATAAAATTATTAAAAATTAGTTATTATTATAAATCCAATTAAAATTAAAATTATTTAATTTAATTATTTTAATGTTCTCAAAGGCGTGTGAATTCTGCCATTCCGCACATGGCCAGCGTGGTGGACTATGGCCGAACCCTTCTCATATTGAGAGGAGACCCGTGCTCTGTAGTGAGCCGGCAACGGGTTGATCATGATTATGATGATTATAGAAACTGTGATATTGTTACCGTTTTCCTATTACATATGAGAAAGCAGGCTTACCTACTATAATCCGGGAAGTATACAACGGGTCCCCCGGGTGTCCAGTAAAACTTGCGAGAGGGACATGCCGTGGTGGTTTTTAGTATACCGGTTGGTGGTCGGGTATTCGGGGGTGGGAGTCCAACATAACCTCCTTCCCGCCCAAGGGTACGGAGGTAGCCATAAAGCTTTTCCACCACGACTTACCTACTATGATGATGATGGTCGGTGATGGTGATGAAACTAACCGCTGCCTCTTTCCCGTGCAGCCGCAACAGCACTCGCCGTCAGGAGAGCCGCCGGTGGGGGACCGCAACTCGATGTTGCCCTTCGCATTGGTAAATTTCCTGAATAGCCTCAATATCGATGTAATTATTTACTCTTTCTTTCTTTCTTCTCCTTCTCAGTCGATCCGCTCGACTGTCGCTTTGCGGAAACTCATTCGTAATTCGCACATACTGTTAAACGGATCCGTTGGTACAAACATTTATTTTATATAAATTTGTACACCACCACAAATAAATATAGAAATAATAAGAAAAACAGAAACAAGAAGAAGCAGGATACAAAAGGTGGCCTTATCGCTTAGTAGCCAGGCAACTTTAGGATTAGGAAAGGAAAAGAAATAGAAAGTAGGTTGCGTCATATATAAACAAAAACCTGCATAAGCATAACTACATAGGTACTAATACATAAACCAGATAACATAAATAATACAATACAATAATAAATATTAAATAAATATACTTATATATATAAAGAAATAAAATGTTTAAGCATTTATGATATTATGCTTGAGTACCCACATAATTATGAGACTTTATATTTCTTTTTAGAAAATCGTTAGGAGTATTGTTATATATGTTTCATTCCGTTTATATATTATATGTAGTTAGTTATCCTTATGTATTTTTTTATTAATAATAACTCAAATAACTTTCCGTTTCAATAATTTTTAATGAGATGAATAAAATTGCCGGGCAGAGAATTTTATTAAACAATAAGGCCGTTTTCTTATCAAGCTTCCCATACTTTTTGGTTTTTCTTCATCATGAAGAAAAAAAAACTATTCAATTTGGCCTGGAATCTATGTGGAATAAGATACTTTTGTTGCGGAACAGTCAAGTTCAGTCGTTTACTTTCTAACTCATTTTAATAGTTCTGCTAGATGTGGTATATAGATTTAAGTTACATATTAAGTAGTAACTATATAAATTAACTATATAAAGTAACTATAAAAATATTATTAAAAAACACAATAATGCTCAATCATTTCCATACATTTATGATTAAAACTAACGCCATAAAATAGGTAGGTATATAAATAAACAATATGGAAGGTTTATAACAAAGCACGTTTTAATTTCCATAATCAATACATTAAAACACAATTTCAACCTTAATTTATAGTATACACTTAAAAATTGATAACTTAAGGCCGTAAGGTAATGATAGTCTAGTTAACCTACGCAAAGTACTGAGCGTCCTAAGTTCTAGAGCACATAAAGCGGGTAAACCGTCTATAATTACAAATAATTTAACTGTAATGTTTATAAATGCATTTAAAAAAAAAGCATAAAACAAAAGAAAAAACTAAGAAAAGTTTCTCTAACTAAAACTACAATTAATTAAAAAACTATACTGCAATAATGGAAAAAAATTTACTTGGCAACTAAAGAACCAAAAAATATATAAAATTTATGCAGTTATTTTACAAAATAAAGTCAAGTACAAGCTCAACTTACATAGAAGTATATTATAATGTCTTAACTTAAATACTTTACTTAATATACTTAGTATAATAACCATTAAAAATGTACATACAATCACTGTTTTAATACGTTGTCATGGTAAATAGAGAAAAAGGTCAGTTTCTTAAACTTTACTTAGCTTTAGAAGTTTAAACTGCAAGTAGATTAGCTGTTAAGAAGATATAACTTAGACGAAGACTTACTTAAAAAACTAACTCGGAAATCACAATATAAATACGTAATTAATGTTTCTACCTATAAAAACGCGTCGTTTAAATCGCTAGAAAACTGTTTTACCTACACAAACCCTTATCATAGGATCTAGGTAAATCACGTAATACCCATTAGCTATAAAGAATCATTTTGCATTTCTTATAATAAAAATTACTACTTTATTATTACGCATTCAAATGAGACACGTAGATACCTCTTATGAGGAAAAAAAAACAAATGTATTATATTATAACATATTAGTATTGTTTGGTTATTTCTTAATTATACACTCACATATTCGCTTATTTTGCATTAAATCTCGAATTTCATAAACTGTTTCTTAAACATTTTTTTTAATCGATGAGTTATAATTAGACCAAATGATTCAAAAACTAAAAGCAGCCATAAATAACTAACGTAAATAAATGAATGAACATGAGTATTTACCTTAAAAAAAAAACTTAAACATAAGTATTTTAAAATGTAGAGAAAATAAAAAATTGGGTTTATTTAACTAATGATAGAAAATTTTAAAATCATTACAGTCTTATTAAGACTTATTAAGAAAAAAAAAACAACAAAGAGTTAATGTCTGCTAAAAGCTAACATCAAGCTAAGAAAAGGATCTCGCAACTGAATTAATATTGATTGATTTTAAAAATTTTAGCTCTATATAAGTTTATAAATACTAGCCTATAATAATATATTGTGATAGAAATCTTAGGCGTCATGGTTTTTATAATTCGAATGAGTTTCCGTCATATTTCTTCGCTACACTGTGGGTTTTATCTTTGACATGTTAAGTTTTTTTTTATTTTTCGCATCTATATTTTTCGTCCAGGAATGTATAAGACCCGCTGTAAATTTGTGCTTTGTTTAAAAACATTATTAATTTATTATTATTATTATTACTTACTTACTTTAAGATGTTATTAATCATAATCAAAGTAACCAAATAAACATGCCTGCAATAAATATAAGGAAACGTTTTCATATTGTTTGTTATGCCACATGAGCAATTTGCTGTCATGGCTTCTTCCTATACTATTACTTCTCATCTCACATGATTTTCATTTTTTTATTTCTATGTAGTTAAATTTATTACTGCGGTGAAGCGTGATTTAAATGAAAATTCATATAAAATTCATTAAAAATAACTAGACAAATTTATGTTTTATGTTGTGTTTCTTTTTCTTCGATGACAAATTTTTCAAGCAAGTTTTGATTTTAATGTTCATTTTCACAACTAATAAGGTTTTATTGCTTTAAAAGAATCATAATTTAGACTAACTTCATCTTATGGTATATCAGCGCTCTTAATTATTTTTTTCATTCGGGAAAAACTATTATCGTCTGATTTTCATAACGCACAACAAAAACAATAACTTCCATTAGTATGTTTTGGTATTTATGTTCAGCTTTACAATATTGCGTAAGCGTACGATTGGCTGACGTAATTAATATTTTTCTGTTTTTCTTCTCACAGCAACAGGCGAGATCCGGACAGAGCATCAGCGAGCGAACGCTGGAAGAATGCTGGTCGACACTTCAGCGAGTGAGTTGGCACCTGTTTCAATGCGTATTGTTATCTTCCAAGGGTAGGGGCAACGCGGCGGCGGCTCTGTATGTGACGTGTTACATTTGAATTGGAATTCTATTTTTTAAATATCGAATCCCACGACGATAGATTATCATTATATAATTTTAGGTTCTTTACATTGACAGTACAGACAACGCATAATTTTTGGGTTCTTTAATGTCAACGCTTCTATAACATTAAAAAAAATGTTATTTATAGTAACAGTATGGTTTAAGATTATGATAATAGAATACATAGACAATAACCAGTCCCATAGAGAATCTGTGGTCTATTGGTTCTATGGTTTATTTCTAAAAAAATATTTAATGAAAAATACACTACTGACTGTAAACTATTGGCAAAAAGTTGTTCGGTGAAAAGTTGAAACACGTCTATATATAGCCGTCAAAACGTAGCTCCTTTTTATGGGGTATTGGTTTTTATAACCAATTACTCTTAATTTTTAGTTTTAAGATGTCTCAAGTCTATTACAGCAATTTATATAATATGGGTACAAGATATAATTCTGGTGTGGATTGTTTATCAACGAAATACATTTAGGTACATTTTTTGCAATGATTCTATAATGAAATCGGACGCAAAACTTTAGGTTCTCTATACTTACATCCGTGTGTTTTTTCAAATCTATTTTAATTAATTTTACGGCCCTGGATTCTAGGTCTCTTTGGCCTTGCTAATTCCGTGTTATACCCGGCTTAGGTAGTTTTAGAAGTCACTTATAGATTATCTTTTTCCCCCAAAAAGTTCATATTACGAAAACTTTTGAGTTTATGTAGGTAACCATGGTGAGGAAACCTGCATGCCTGAAAGTTTTCCATAATGTTAAAAAAGGTGTGTTAAGTCTGCCAATACGCACATGGCCAGCGTGGCGGACTATGGCCAAACCCTTCTCATATTGAAAGGAGACCCGTGCTCTGTAGTGAGTTAGCAATGGGTTGATCATGATGATGATAATGAATGTTTAGATTTGTTAATTTGACAGCGAAATAAAATTCTTACTAAGTTATACCAATCAACGAAAATTATTATATTTTTTCGTCCTGCTTGTTATATTTTATATGTATAGTAGGTATAGACATTTAAAAAAAAAGAATAGAAGCATAGGTTTTTATCGTGCGAAGATCTTATAATCGAAACCTAGCCGTGGGTGGTAGGTAGGGGAAACGATTTTTTCTCAACAGGAACTATAAAATATCTAGCTGGATCTATCTTGCATATTCATTAGTATAGCCGACATATTCGCATAGGATCGATCAAGATAAAAAAATAAACTGGACGCGATAAAGCGCCCTGGGCGTTTCAACAATTTATTTTAATTGAGATTCGCGCGCGATTTTGTACCTTTTATAGGGTTCCGTGAAGAGGCGACTACTTGAACCAGAAATAAATGAAATCAAATCAAAAATAGCTTTATTCATACCATCTTAGACTGTACATCAGGTGATATAGCCATCAAGGGCTAACTTATATGAAAAAAAACCCGGCTAAATTTGTTGCGGGTTTCTTCTTAGACCTGGGTGCGATTTGAACCCTCTTAGCTTAGCTTTAGTTTTAAGTTGTCGATTGTAGTTATCACTTCGCGAATAGAAATAATGAAATGAACGATAGATGCCTGTAATAAATAGGTTTATATGAATAAAACTGGCAATAGGCGGGGCACATAGCTTGGAGAACCGATGGATGTTGGGGTCCCACGGTGCTGGAATGACGACACCGCACCGGTAAACGTAGCGTTGGTCGACTCCCAACTAGGTGGACAGACGACGTCGAACGAGTCGCAGAGAGCCGCTGGATACAAGCGGCCCAAGACCGTGGCTATTGGAACTCCCTACAAAAGACCAATGTCCAGCAGTGGACGACTATCGGTTGAAATGATGATGAATAAAGCTGTTTTTGATTTAAATATGTATAGATTACAAAATAAATATTATATCGTACAATATTTATAATACAATTATTGTACACGAATTAATATATATAAAATACTTCTAATTATTATAATAAAACTAAACTTAATCAAGCTTACTCAAGGAACTGTTAGGTTATATTAATTTTGTGCGGAACACTTGTAAAGTGATCTCGCCTCGTTTTGGAGGGTTTGTTTCCCATCGTTCCGGAGGCAGCGCCATCTGCGTAAAAGGTGGTATGACCCAGGAAGTGGCTGTACCCGCACAACATCTGTATATAACTGAGTTATTGCCGTGCAAATAAAAATAAACAGCGTAAGCAAGCACTTGCGTACTGGAACTATAATAATAAATAAATTGAGGTACGGATATTATAGCTGCGATAGCCTGGTGGTTAGGACGTCCGCCTCCTAATCAGAGGTGGGGGTTCGATCGAGTTATGTGCGTTTATCGATCGCATGTTCATGTTTGGATTATGCTGTGATAAATTATGGATAGGATGTCCATCTCCTAATCAGAAGTTGTGAGTCCATCCCGGCCATACACCTCTTTTCGGAGTTATGTGCGTTTTCAAGCATTTAAATATCACTCGCTTCAACGGTGAAGGAAAACATCGTGAGGAAGCCTGCACGCCTGAGAGTTCACACAGTACATTTTATTCTAATCAGTTTGTCTGTCTGTAACACTAATCAGAAAGGGTGCACAGCTCGGCATATGTCGTGCCTCTTATGAAAAACACGACGTTGATTTTCAGCTGAAACAAGAGTGACGTCACAACAAAAACAAAAAGTATTAATAGTAATAATTACAACAAAAAGAAAAAAAATTGAACAAATTACAAATAACGGGGAATCGAAGGTAGCAGCAAAAAATTTAGCTATTAAATGATATAAATAAAATTTATATTTATATATTTACATATTAATATAAATTTTGACAACCTCCGTGGCGCAGCGCGTGCGCTGTCACATTTTAAAATTGGCGGTCCTGGGTTCGATGTCGGCTCGAGTCTGGTGAGAGGCTTCGGCCGTGGCTAGTTACCACCCCACCGACAAAGCGTCTAAGCGTTCGCCTAGAAACCCTTTAAGTGTATGGGTTTACCATACACCTAACAGGTTAGCCCGTTAGCATCTTAGACATCATCACGTGAGATTGCCGTTAAGGCCTAACTTGTAGTGGATAAAATATGTATAAATAGTTAACAAAAACTTATCTACCGTAATAACGCTGGAATAAACTACAGAAAACAAATATAGTTACTCGAATATAAATGGCGACGTGCATTAGCAACGTGTTACACGTAAAAAGCGCAGGTGAAAAAAAAGTCCGCCCTCAACTGAAGTCGGACGCCAAACGGAAAATGTACAAAATAAGAACGCCTTTGTACAACATCACTTGATATTTCGGTGAGGCGGAAAGAATGCGACATGAATGGAGGCGACTCGAAAATATTGCTAGATGAAGTTTTGATTTTTCTCATTTTATATTTAATTAACACACTTAAAACATTATACAGTACACTAGACAAAACTGTGATAGCCTAGTGATTAGGACGTCTCCTAATCGTATATTAATAAGTCGGCAATAAGGTCTGGGGTTTGATCCTTGCGTCTTTTAGCAATTAAAATATCACTTGCTTCAACGGTGAAGGAAAATATTGTGAGGAAACCTACATGCCTGAGAGTTCTTCATAGTGTTCTCAAAGGCTTGTGAGGTCTGCCCATCCGCACATAGCCACTATGGCCAAACCGTTTTCATATTGAGAGGAGACCCGTGATCTGTAGTGAGCCAGCAATGAGTGATGAATACACTGCACAACTTTAACATAATATTACAAATACAAATAAAATAAATTTACATTAAACTTAAAACGTCGTCGATGCGACCGGAACCAGGCACTTTTATTGTAAACTATAATGTAACAGATAAAAGATAGTGTAAACCAATACAAAATAATATACAATTTGACGTTTTATAACTGTACACTTATATAATGATATGTTTGTAACATATAGTTATACTAGCTGACCCGGCCACGCGTTGCTGTGGCTAAAGTTTTTGTTATATTACATTATAGTACAGTAAACAATCTTAAGAGGAACAATAAGAGAACATCAGTCACGGAGTCCACTATGCTTTTTCACACAGATGGTATTTGTAAAAAGATATGGTGATCTCCTTATTTGACTTTCTACTACTATAACCCTTTAGTACAATGAAATTATTTACGAACAAAGACGAAAATGTTGATGTTGGTATACAAATTCACTGGATTGAGATTTGAAGGGGAAGTACGTTGAACACAATGAATTAAAATGTTCAATACACTTGATATTAAGCAGAAATCAATAGGTACAAAATAAAAATTTATCAATTTATTATTTCCATTTAATTTTATAACAAATATAAGTATATTACAGTATAATACAGTAAATAACATGTGACGCTTAAACTCATGAATGAGGTAGGCAAGGCAGACAGTCTTAAACTTTTAAACATTAATATCTATTTTTTTGAATTATAAATATTTTAAATTTCAATTTAATTTAACACCAATCGGTGCACAATGTTTTTGTTTAACCTGTCTTTAGCTAACACAAATAGATTCGACGGTTTCCCAACACGTGAACACGCAACATATAGCCCATGAGAAAAACATGGATTTTCCAAATCTAAACCACAATTGGACATTGTTTGACCTTGAGATTTATTTATAGACATGGCGAAAGCTAAACGAATTGCAACTGTAGCCTTTTGAAGGGTATGGTAGAATCTGATGGTATCATCGGAATACGTGGCAGCAGGACCACTTTTCCTTTAAACTTTCCAGCCAAAATGGTTGCTTCAAGAATGTTTCCGGTGATCTTTTTGATGACCAAACGCATACCGTTACATAATTGAGGTGGATTCAAATTACGGAGGAGAATAATAGGGGATCCAATCTTTAATCGAAGATTATGTGGTGGCATTCCAGGGATATCTAATGAATTTAAAAATTCAATCGGAAAATTTACACTTTCATTTTCATCAACAACAGTATCGATTGATTTAAAAGACATCAGATCGCCTGGTAACAACTGTTGTATCTGGAAGTTAATTTCGTCAACATCAACGTTTTTGGCTGCCAAAATCGCCCGTTGACTAAGCCATTCATGATTCAAATAATTATTCTGTATATCCGGGAAAATACTCTGAATCAATTCATTTTTATCCTGAACAACAGTGCAAAAATTGTCTGGTAGTTTAATGCATTGCGTATTTGGTTGCAGTTCTATTTTACCGTTCCCAATATCTAGTAGTTGTTCGGAAAATATTTGTGCTGATGGATCATTTTGCAATTGTACTCGCATATTTATGGTCAATCGAAGTGTTCCAACACTTCGCCATAAGAATGATTGTTTCAAACATGCATTAATCTCATCCGCGAAAGTAGAGCGAGGTATAACCGGTAATAATTTCAATAAGAATTGAAATACTAATTTAATCATTTAAATATAAGAAAAAAAATCTGAAAAACTTGTTATCATAGCACATTGAAATAATAAGTGCTAAATATTTTTTAATAGAGGTTAAATAAAAACAATAAAAAAAAAAATTTGTACAACTATTGAAAAAGTGTAGGAAATTGTGTATCATTTTTGCATTGACATTTTAATTAAATTTTATAATTATGTAATAATACTTACATACATATATTCAAATTAAATTATAAAGTTTTGATCAATGAAGCACAAATAAGTAAAAAACAGGATTAATTTCACTGTGTTATCTTCATTATAATATGAATTCAATTTACACTTCAGTCTAAGTAACACGTGGCCGGCTATGCTAACACCAAAAATTTAAAAAGTGGAAATAATTGAATTATACGGTATTTCGTTCACTACAAAATAAATTTAATTAATTTTATAGCGTCAACAACACGTGGTAATTATGCTGTTAAAATGTAGCTTATATGACACGTTCGTAGATTTACCATAGCAGCGCCATCTATTGATTACTTACTCAACCCAGTCGAAAGGTATCGACATCTGTTAGAATCATTTGGAGTTAACAGATAATTGTGACTGTCAAATAATAACATACAAATAATTAGCAATAAATTAAAATTGCGACTATAATTTGAGATTTAAACTATCCTATCTCTCAAGTTGGATCGAACTGCACATGGTGTGCGAATTTTATTATAATCGGTTAAGTGGTTTAGGAGTCCATTGAGGACAAACATTGTGACACGAGATTTATATATATTAAGATAAGTGTGTTAATAGTGGCTAAGTTAATAATATTTCGTATTATTAACTTAGCCAGATCGGGTTCTACACAATTTTGTGCGTAACACCGCTTGATATTTCGGTGAAGCAGAACGAATATGCCGCGGTGACTTTGTAGTTCAAGGCGATGTTCTATTTAAAAAATTTATTACCACTTTTTTTTTGTACAAGTCTCTTACGTACTTATCAAGGGAATGACTTTTGGGAGCCAAGTCTGATATTGCTTTTGTGTCTTGATTGATCAGGGACATCATAGTACTGGCGGGAAAAAATTATATTCATACATAAAGGCAAAGATAAAATAGGTATTCGGGCATAATTTTTTTTTTCTTTTATTTACCAACAGCCTTTTTTGACGACCTCCGTGGCGCAGCGCGCGCGCTGTCACTTTAAAAACTTGGAGGTCCTGGGTTCGATTCCCGGCTCGAGTCTGGTCTGGTGGGAGGCTGTGGCCGTGGCTAGTTACCACCCTACCGATAAAGACGTGTCGCCAAGCGATTTAGCGTTCCGGCACGATGTCGTGTAGAAACCAATTAGGAGTGTGGATTTACCATACCCCTAACAGGTTAGCCCGCTACCATCTTAGACTGCATCATCACTTACCATAAGGTGAGATTGCCGTCAAGGGCTAACTTGTAGTGGATAAAAAAAAAAAAAAAAAGCTCAAAACATTGTATTAGCCAAGCGATTTAGCGTTCCAGCACGATGTCGTATAGAAACCAATTAGGAGTATATAGGTTTACCATACCCCTAACAGGTTAACCCGCTACCATCTTAGACCGCATCATAACTTACCATTAGGTGAGATGCCGTCAGGGGCTACCTTGTAGTGGATAAAAAAAACGCACGCTGGCCATGTGCGGATGTGCGATTTCACACGCCTTTGAGAACATTATGGAGAACTTTCAGGCGTGCAAGTTTCCTCACGATGTTTTCCTTCACCGTTAATTAAACAAGTGATATGTTAATTTTCAAAAACGCACATAACTCCGAAAAGTTAGAGGTGCGTGCCCGGATTCGAACCGCTGACCTCTGATTAGGAGGCTGACGCCCTAACCACTGGGCTATCGCCGCTTCATATTAAATTTACAAAGGGCTAATTTGTGATGGATAAAAAAAAATCTTAACAGTCAATACGACTCCGTTTCATTCTGTCCCACAACAAAAGCACTTGCTATGCGTTGTCGAAAAAAATACACACATTTGCATGTCGATCCGCAATGAATTTATTGTTATTGCCGGAAGATTTATTCGCGGGCGGCGCACGGGAAAAAAATCTTCAGAAAATGACCGCGTCCCGAATTTGAAATTCAAATCGCGATTGTTTTCCTGTTGGAAATTGAGACAATTTTGACGTCCGGCCTTCAGTTCGCGACATGTGTTTTAGGTTGGCTCATGTGACTCTTATATTATAATACGCGCACGAAGATACAACACCTTTTAACACCAGCAGAGCGGCTGTTGTTGAAATTTATAGGCCAATTAAAAGTGCCAAAGCCGTATATACATCATTCAAAAAAAAAGCTTAGTTAGGTACGCCTTAACTTTCCGAACAATCAATTTTTTTTTTAAGTTTTATTTATCATTATATAATAACAAATAAAACAGAAAAAAAACCACCGTAAGAACCGCAGAGGTTAGTCCTCGATGTAAATATAATACAGCCATCTGTAAAGCGTTAATAATATAGTATATTTTCTATTATTTTAATATCTAAATCTAGGAGAGTTCCAAATTTAACTTTTATTTATATGTTACATTATCAAAATTATATATAATACATAGAACAAAATACACCGTTAAAACCGCAAAGATATGTCCTCGATGTAAACCTAATACAGGTATCCATGAAGCGTTCATATAATATAATATATTTTCCATTATTTTAATACGTGAGGTGATGGTGATATCTACATTCGTTAAATTAAACCTAAATCTAGAGGAGTTCCAAACTAGCCTAGGTTTAAGATTAAAATACAGAGAGTATTTCACCTCATATTGCTGTCAAGCTGTCCTGATTAATTGATAATTTTTGATATCGGATCAATAGGTACGAAACAAATGACGATGGTGGCACGAAATAAAATACCAAATAAATAATACCTTTCAATTATAATGATAGATTAGAAATGATAATTGTTTTGTATTTAGGTTTGTGTTTGACTACTATGTTTGATAAGGTCATTTACAACTAGGTTATTCCGCAAGTATTTTATGTATGAAGTAAAAAATAATTGCTTATTTGTCAGCGCTGAAATATAATCTTTATTTTTTCAAGTAGATATTTCCGAAAATTTACCAAAAGATTAGCACAGTTGATTGACTGAATTAATTAATACACTTTTATACTGCACAAGAAAAGAACTGAGTAACAAAAACCTCAACAGATTAGCATAGTTAAATCAATGAATACACTTTTATAGTACACAATAAATGAACTGAGTAACAAAAATTAAGAAACCAATATAAAATAGTTGTATGTCGAAACGCATTAATATTTCTTACACGCTAAGTAGCGGAATGCATGTCCTTATTAACGTCTAATAATAATAATTATTACTTATAGCCATAATGTATGTACAATATTCAGATGATTAAATTCCGATGGTAAATCGGTTACGAGGCCATAACATTCTACTAAATTAATAGCGTGTAATTTTTTATATCAATTAGAAACATTTAAAACGTTTGTCCCATCTGTCACTAATACAACGTTTATAATCATCTTAGACATCATGTATCAGAATGTATCTTCGAACACATTTATCAAATCGCGTTAGTAAATCAATTCGGTGTTTTACTTTTTGCGGCTGGCCCTTTTATGTACGAATCTTGAAATGCATTGTTGAAAGGTTTTTAATGATGTACTTATCTCGTGGATTCGATTTTTGCCGATTTGGAAAGTGTTCCTAAAAAGAACCCTTTTACATATTACCTTTCGATTGGTTAAAAACACGCAATGCTTTACGTACCTTCTTTGGGATGGGTTTCCTTAGAATAACATGTTTTTTTACGGCCCTGGATTCCAGTCCTCTACAGTATTATATACACCGATAAGTACACAATTGCTTAAAAATAAGATTAAGGTTAATCTAATATGTAAAATTATATAGATTAAAAATATAAAAGGGTGCCTACCATTTTTCTCTAAAGTAGTTAACAGTTTTTTTTAAATAACTTTGATTAATTGAAACAATGCGTTTTAAAATGTTTACAATAATTAATATTTACTTTATTCTTTACCCACTTAATAATAATCTAGACAATATGAACAACATGTTTAAGTTAAATTTAAAAAAGAAAGTTAACTTTGTGTTTTGATACATTCGTACCAAAGGTTATTTATAAAGTCAACATTGGAGTTTAAAAAATATATATCAAGAAAAAGAATTAGAAACGCTTGTTGAAATTGTTTTTTTAAACGGGTTCCGCTATAACATCTTGTAACAAGGAGCCGGGGAGGGTCGGTAATTATGAAAAGTGTCTGGGGGAGGAAAAATCGTCGCGAAGACGTTCAGAAAAACTGCTCTAACGACCGAACGGCTTTTAAACTTAATAGGTTTTGAAAGATTCTCTCTAACCGCTTTTTTATATCAACTTGGTAATACTATTATAGATTACTCTTCTCGCTCCAACGTGCGATAGGGTTATAGAGAATATTAATGATTGTTTTACTTTTACATTACTTCATGAAGCACTCGAAAAAAAGTTAGTTGACTATGGAGTCGAAGCTGTGATGGCCTAGAGGTTTGGGCGTCCGCCTCCTAATCAGAGGTCGGTAGTTCGAATACAGGCACGCACCTCTTATTTTTCTTATTAACTAAACTGTGTTTCTAAGCAATTAAAATATCACTTGCTTCAACGGTGAAGGAAAACATCGAAGGAAACCTGCATGCCTGAGAGTTGTCCATTATGTTCTCAAAGGCGTCTGAAGTCTGCCAATCCGCCATGGCCAGCGTGATAGACTATGGCCAAACCCTTCTCATATTGAGAGAAGACCCGTGCTCTGTAGTGAGCCGGCAATGGGTTGATCATTGATGATGATATTGAGTAGGATTTGTTATTGCTATAATATAATCCAACTTTGTTGACTGATTAAAATTAGTGAGAAAATGGTGAATCATTATATAATATTTGTTTTTTGTAGTTAATAATATTTACGCTAAACCGCTAAGTAAACACCATACCATAGAGTTTTCAGTTTATCTTTTTTTTTTCTCGCGGCTCATAACTCACGCGAAGGAAAACGTTTTTTGGGACACAAACTTGGGAATTTATTTCGCAATTAGCGGTGAGACACTCTTCTTAACTCGCCCGGGACATTATTAGAAAACTTTGTTATTGCTCGTAAAAAATCTGCTCCTTTTTTTGTGGACACCTGCCCGGCTGTAAATTTTTAAAACGCCGCGCTCTATGGGGTAATGGGTTATTTTTTATACACTCCAACTATATGACGGTGGCCATTAATATGAACCCATTACCAGCGAAAAATGAGTTACGGGTCCTGTTTGAGCATGAGAAGGCTGCCTCCAACCGTTGGCTTAATGCTGGTAGACTTGCTCTTGAGAATTTGAGTTGATGTTTTCTCAATGAAATATCGATATTACAGGGTAGCGTTAATATTTATTAAAGTAATTCTTTGTTTATTCCTTTCACGTAAATATTATATTTTAGATAATATGTATTATTTGTATTGTTATATATACATAAGCTACTTGGTTTTGTCAAAAAAAAAACATTGGAGTTGGCCTTAATTTAATTTATTTCAATTTTAAAAACTTATGTAGAAAGTCGAGCCTTCTATGACATATATTTTTTTTGCAACTTCAGTATCACTTTTAATTCATCGGCTCCAAAAAATAATAATTACTTCTAAAAATAATAATAATTACCTGGAAGAGATCTCTATTAGTGGTCGCCAGTTGCTGATTGTTTCGTCATTTTCATGTATGTTATAACCTATATATTACAACAAAGTTGAATAAATAATATAAATAAATAAGTTTTTATAAGTATTTAATAAAAACTTTACACTGTAATGTTATATTAATGCAATGAAAACACTACTGTCGAGTCAATTAAAAACAATATTAGAAATTATACTAAACTAAGCTTAACTTTTTTTGGGAATAGCACAGTATTAAGACTATTATCGGACTTGACTTGCCAATTAAGTTGTATTTAGAGGTTTGTGTAATTATAACAGAATTGTCTATTGTATTAAAATATTGACTGGATACCGGAAGTCTTGAACTAGGAGACAGTAAGAGGTTTTGACAGTAGCGAATTTAATATTCATACAAATATTAAAGAGTTGAAAAATTAAAACATGACAATCGCTTAAGGTGAAATATCATCAAACACTGCAAATTGGCTAAAAACATCCACCCCCAGTAGACGAATTAAGAGAAAAACTCGACAAAAATTAGATTTGTTTACGTGCGGATGAGCAGATCTTGATACTTTATACAAAAGGTTTTGATTTTCAAACTTGCTGACATTTTTAACGTACCCAAATATATGTCTAGCTTCATGATCTCAACCGATGGGTGTTTTGTAGGAATTTACACAGCACATCAGTCTGACCATCTGTTGGCAGAGTTTTCTCACTTAGGGGTCGCCACTCCAACCCTAGGAAATTTTACATTATTAATGCTATTAGTTTTATTAACGACCCACGAAGTGAAGGCCTCTGAAGAGAGAGGGATTTCGAGTTCGATGTTGCTCCAGCGTGGGCCAGTCCAGAAAAAGTACAAAAATAAGTGCAGGATTTAAAACTATTCATGTAATGATACTATTTTCTTTATAATTCATTTTACCAAATTATTTGTTGCCTCGATTGAGATTGGTTTGTAATTTTTGAGATTCTTTGTTAAGTCTGTATTTCTATAAAAAAAAGGACTGATTTTTTAACGAACAGTTTAAAACACTGACGGTGCGGCCTGATATTTGGTACACAGATAGCTTGTATATAGTAAGGATCCACAAAGGAAGGATTTGAAAATAAGATGAAAATTTGTCTGTTTTCATGTTAGAAACATGAGAACCTCAAACTTAATGAAAGCGTAGCGATAAAAACTGAACAAACAATAAACCCTTTTAAATGAAACTAAAATAGGTTATATTAAATATAAAACAAATAAATCCCGTTGAATTATAGGATAATGATTTTATAATGTTGCTTTTTGCGCCTTTGTTCCCTGCTTAGCGATAAGGCCGTCAAATTGTACCATCTTCCCACACTATACAGTTCAGTAAAATGCTTGTGTATAAATATTATAATAATCAATGTATATTTCATCATCAACCCATTGCCGGCTCACTACAGAGCACGGGTCTCCTCAATATGAGAAGGGTTTGGCCATAGTCCACCACGGCCATGTGCGGATTGGCAGACTTCACACGCCTTTGAGAACATTATGGAGAACTCTCAGGCGTGCATGTTTCCTCACGATGTTTTCCTTCACCGTTGAAGCAAGTGATATTTTAATATTTATATCAAGTATATTAGTATCAAGACGACGTGGACGATGTATACAGTAGCTAATGGTCCATAGTCGTTAAAAAAGCGAAGGCGAAAGATAAAAATTAGCCGAAATTAAAAGAGGCTAACGAACGCCATTCTGTTTCTTGCCTGCTCGCCGCCTAATTCCTGCCGTCTTCATCTATTTCTTGCCTTAATGCTGAGCAAAAATATAAATTTCGTACGCTAAATAACAATTCGGTGCAAATTGAAGTAGATTTGAGAGTTTAATTTGCTTTTAGTACAATAATTTACACTTTAATGAGTAGTAGTAATATTACAAGAATAGTTAATCGAATGATGGACGTTTGGGTGGGGTGAATGAAGGTGTTGGAAAGGCGATTGCGATTGAAAACCATTTTTTAATTTTTTATTCCTACCTACAAGTTACGGCAATCTCACCTGGTGTAAGTGATGATGCAGTCTAAGATGGAAGCGGGCTAACCTGTTAGGGGTATGGTAAACCCATACACCTAATTGTTTTCTACGCGACACCGTGCCAGAACGCTACACCGCTTGGCGACACGTCTTGTCGAGTGGTAACTAGCCACGGCCGAAGCCTCCCACCAGACCAGACTCGAGCTACTTTTTTTTAAATCTTTATTTAAAGAGATTAATCGCTGAGCGAGTATGCCTCTCTGTAAGTTCACAAAAAATAACATAAATAAAGTTAAGACAACTAAACTTTTAAGGCACAATCAATTCAACATAAAGCACTTTGTTTCTAGCAATAAAGCTAACTTTATCACTGATTTTACTACTTAAAAGTAAAATTAAAAAGTTATCATTTGTGTTAATGCAATGCCACGTCAGTCTCACCATGATACCTTATTAAATTTACAAAGAAATCATTTTGACTTCATCGCTAGTACGGTTTATCGTTCCTATAATTGAAAAGACTCAAACAAGTAAAATTTTCACCTGTTAACAGTCTGTTTTACAGAGAAAAGTCACAATTATCCATTTGTCCTACAAGGCCTGCTATGGGACACTATACGAGTATATGCGGAGTATGATATTGATACAGCTCTTATAAAATAACTCAGGGTAAAAAAAAGCATTGCATTCGTAGACAATACCTCCTTTTTGACGACCTCCGTGGCGCAGCGTGCGCGCTGCCGCTTCATTAAGCTGGAGGTCCTGAGTTCGATTCCCGGCTCGAGTCTGGTCTGGTGGGAGGCTGCGGCCGTGGCTAGTTACAACCCTGCCGACAAAGACGTGTCGCCAAGCGATTAAGCGTTCCGGCACGATGTCGCGTAGAAACCAATTAGGAGTATAGGTTTTCCATGCCCCTAACAGGTTAGCCCGCTACCATCTTAGACTGCATCATCACTTACCATCAGGTGAGATTGCCGTCAAGGGCTAACTTGTAGACGATAAAAAAAAAAACAATACTGTTTTTTTTTAATTTACCTCGCAAGACTCGCAATTAAACGTACCAAGGCAGCATGAAACGATTTAATAACGTATTGTAAACGGGCAATGATGTCTCATTGGTTACGTAAAAATACCCCACGGCTAGGTCTTAACGCTCAGCACTTAGAGTTCTGCCAAGCGGAAAAATTCTAGAATTAGTGTGCCTAATGATACGTTGTAAAATTATACAGACGGTGATTTTGAACTTAGTTGCCTATTATACGTGGTATATTGCAGACGGAAATGATTGTGTTATTTAAAAAGCAAAACTGTCAGTCAGGGTTTCCTTACCGAAAGGCGCCAACGGGACCGTATTTGATTTTTCATTTAATCATCATCATCATCATTTCAACCTATAGACGTCCACTGCTGGACATAGGTCTTTTGTAAGGAGTTCCAACGGTCACGGTCTTGGGCCGCTTGTGTCCAGCGGCTCCCTGCGACTCGTTTGATGTCGTCTGTCCACCTTGTTGGGGGTCGACCAACGCTACGTTTACCGGTGCGAGGTCGCCATTCCAGCACCTTGGGACCACAACGTCCATCGGTTCTCCGAGCTATGTGCCCCGCCCATTGCCACTTCAACTTCTCAACTCGCTGAGCTATGTCCGTAACTAGTTTCATTTAATACTAGCCCGCAAATCCGCGTTGGTTAGGGTTTTCAAAAACTCCTATGGAATAAGCCACGTTTGTAATTGAAGATTATCCTCTGTTTCTGAAGATATAAGTCGAATTTAGAGGAACTTTGCTACGGCAAACTGAAGCTATAGCGTTCATCGACGTGAAATTCAGTTTTTCACAAATCCCGCGGAAAATGTAACAGGATAAAAATTATCCTATGTCCGTCTCCTGTCTCTAAGCTAGCTCCCGACTAATTTTCAGCCAAATCGGTTCAGCTGTTCTTGAGTTAGGTATAAGTAGTGTAACTAACACGACTTTCTTTTATATATATAGATAAGATACTGTCTCAATCAATCAGCCTATAGACGCCCACAGCTGGACATAGGCCTTTCTGAGAGCGCGCTACCACACACGGTCCTCCGCCTTCCTCATCCACCCGCCACCAGCGATCCTTTTCAGGTCGTAGGTCCAGCGAGCAGGTGGTCGTCCTACGCTGCGCTTATAAGATAATGTCTAATGCGTACATACTACTATATTTGGAGAAGTTTTGTAGGAGTTGCACCTACTAAAAACTGTCCATTCCTCAATGTTAGGGGAGAATAGGAAGCACTCGAGTAGTTACCGGGCTCCCACCAGGGTTGGACTCAATACTCGCCTAGCCGCTGTCAAATCCTCCGTCTGAAAAGGACGTGGAGCTCGACGCACCATCTGTTCGAGCTTCTTTTCTAAAGGGTGATGAACTGGGGCCCTTTTACGAATCTATCGCGTATCTTGCATATGTTGAAAGCCCACATTTTCACGGAATATGTATTACCAACCACTATAACAGATTAAAAGAGTTAAAATATAAATACGGTCCTAATACAAAAAATGTGTTTTTTTTGTTTCGTGTTTTTGCTCGATGTTATGCTAATATTATATTGTAGGCTTTTCTTTGCTCTATAATTCTTGCAAACAAACGATATAGGCAAAACTTTTTAAAAATTTATTTTTAAAAATAATAATGTGATAACGAATACGATCCAATAATCCAGCATCCATTGTACTGACTGACTGTAATTATTCTGTCAAAAAAGAATGCATTTTCCAAACCTGTTAATTGTGAACCGTCAACTTTCGTTTACCCAATAACCTGACGATCCTGAATGATTTATTACGTTAACTAGATTTATCTGGTTATACTTTTTATTGAAAATAATTGATAAATCTTTAAACATACACCAAACAAAAAGTTGATACTTACTAAGTAATTTCACATTATTTCACAAAAATTTTTTGCAACTTCAATTAACTTTCTTTTATTATTGAAAAAATGTTATAATACTTACTCAGCTTGTGCGTTTTTTCCACTGGCAATCAAGACCACCTAGAAGATGCTCCGTAAAAAAATGTCAAGAGAACGCAACGTATAAGGAGAGTTATAAAAACGGAGCCGGGAAAAAAATGCGACAGCGGAGAGCCCAGTGAAAAACTGCAGCTATCGCCATCTCCCTCCCCCGCGCTGGCGCTGCCGACGCACCAGTCTTGATACTTTAGCGAGTAATGCATTTTAGCTTTAAAATATTGTTAGATAGAAAAATCTGTAACTATTGATGTATCAAATCAACGAATTGGGATTAATAATACTTAATCATAAAATATGTAATTCACTTACGCAACGAAATTTTATTTGTCTACAATTAAATGAAAAAAATATTGCATTGTGAGTTATATTAAAACAAGAATAAATCATCTTTAAGAAATAGTATTTAAAATCAATGGTATTTTAGATATTGTAGTCAACATATGGTTTAACTGCATTTAAATAACAGAAATAACCCCTAATGAGTGTTATAACTCCTAAATAGAAATGGTATTAGTGGACACAAGGATTGTTGAATAAAATAGCATATTGATTGAGGTACCAATATGCAAATTAATATTGAGGGTAGCTGGAAAAGATCTCTTATAGCGATAAGCTTTCCTTTGTATACTTCTTATATAAATGTTTGATATCACAAATTTGGTACAAAAATAATATAACAAAAAATAGGTTCAATTTAAGAGTTAGACAGTTATGATACTTTGGCATGTTAATATACTATTTTATACGAAAAAAAAGACGTAGTTATTTGCAATTTCTCATTTTATTAGCCTATTGAAATAAATGATGAATTTATTATTCACTCATCTTCAGTTACAATACCATTACCACCACCAAAATACGAAGTCTCAAAACCAAACAATTCACTACACTCGAGTTTCAAACTAAGGAACCGCGCGGATATAGCCGACTATAATAAAAAACTTAGCGAGTACCTACACATAAGTGCATTACGATGCCATACTTCTACAACTACAACTATAGTACTTATAAACAGAACGCCTACGGGCCACGGAGCCGAGTGCATTGCATTTTTTGCCGCATTTGAAAAATACATTTTGACGATAACACACATATTACTGAACTGACATTCACTAAAAGTTACGCGGTTGTCTATGATAAGGTGTTTTATAGTAAAACTATGACGTAGACTGAAGTTTATATTTTTCCGTGGGTTTTTTTTTCGAGTGCTAGTGCTGTGACGCGTTTTTTTTTTTTTTGAGTGACATGAATTGTCGATATTATTTTGTGACTCATAGATGCAGGTAAATATGAAAAACACTTATCTAGTTTACGTTCTTTATAGGTATTGATTTATCTTATCTTTTTGTTATATTGCATTTACCTAGTTCTATTTTTGCTTTTTTTTTTACTGGCGCTCTTTGAGGTGGATGTGAAAGTTTAATAGTTAACTTAAACTCAAAGGTTATAAAAGAAAAGATTCTTGCTAACTCGTCGTGTAGAATCTTAGCATGCGGTTAGGGAAAGTAACCTAGCGGACTCGTAAAAGTTCACCGTACCTAAATGTCAAAATGTGACATTTACATTTTTATGTGTATTTTGTAATACAAAGGTAGCAACATCGTCCAAAGGTTTTTTCTATTCCTTATAAAGGTATTTTTCTCTCTAAATTTAGTTTAAAGCTTATACACATTATATATTCAAGTTCATAGCTTTTACACGTATGTTATAATTATAAATTAGCTATTTTTTATCAGAACCAATAAAGCAACGTTCATTTTTATCAGTTTTAGCACTCTGCAATAGATAGTACAAGAAGTAATATAATATATAATATAAAAGACTGTCACAGAAAAAATAGATATTCATGACCTACTTTGTAGTCGCATTCTATTTTTATCGAAAGTCTGCTATGATCATTTCTGTGTACGTCTTAAAGACATCCCTATTATAAAAGTTTAACAATAAAACTTATTTTAATAGAACTTAATTTATACCATTCTTTTTTGTTAGTGATAACTAGAAATATAAACTTGCAATACATATTAAACGTTATTTGGCAATAACTATCAATTAAAAGAGATTCTAATGCATGTTCAGAATTGAAGAAACCAACAGAACAGAATTAAATACTTAAAATTTGATTTAAAAAAAAACTAAAGCTTTATTGTGTGGTTATCAGTGTTTCAGGCAAAGATTTATGCTAATTTCATAACATTCGCTTCAGCAAGTAAATTCCGCTTCTTTTTAAACATTTTTTGAGTGGACAGATTCATTTCTGTTGTATGTAGGTAATGATCATTGAGGTAATGACTCTATCGCTGCTTTGGAATGTTGATTCTACCGAGAAGAAGCCGGTAAGAAAACGTTCAATTAGTTTTCTTGATTATCGCAAAAAAATCCAATAAAACTTGATAGACGATAAAATACAAAAGTGAGTATCTTTATTTTTTTGTACCCTCTATTTGGTTTGCTGCAACTATTTTGGCAAAATTTGGCAAAGTGGACAACAAATTTGCACAATTTTTACCTACTACGGGATATCATAAAGATTACAGTAAGTGTTTTATCAATTCCCTACAAAGACCCGTTTTAACCTCTTTGGTTTTTTCGGTGCCGTTATTGTATAATTAATTAAATTCCTTTTATATTAATAATAAATAAATAAATAAATAATAATAACCATTCCATCTAGATTCTTGATCGATAACACTTTCCATGTATGTTAATCATTTAAAAGAATATCTCTATGTAAGTGTGATCTAACTGCGTTTTTAGTGTAACTAGAAGTTAGGGTCAAGGTGTTGATAGTGTATCTTCCAAAAATATGTAGGTTACTGGATTTTTCTTTAGATAAATGCGGATCAGGCCTGAGTTAAATAAATGGCGTTGTTTGACCTCCATGTTTCGGAGCACGTTCAACTATTGTTTATAATATAAAAGTAATAGATAATGTTATACCAATTTAGGAGCGTGGGTTTACCATACTCCTTACAGGTTAGGCCGCTACCAACCTAGACAGCATCATCACTTACAGGTGAGATAGCCGTCAAGGGCTAACTTGTAGTATAGAAAACTATATATTTTACAGAAGTTATTAAAGCATAATGGAACGTTTAATCTTAAAAGCAAATATATTTATTTATTTATTTTATGCATCTGATTTTTTGTATTGTATAAGATCCAATGGATTAAACACGTCATTTAAATTTATATTGCCACCTCTACATATAATGGTAATTTCTGACGATTCCAGAAGTATTGTTTATATGTTAAACCAACCTAAAGATTATTTTTTTCTAAAACATAATGACATGTTACTAGTTCTAGTGTAGTATCGGTAACAGTCAAAACAGGAAAACATGCTAACCTAAACCGCAAATAATTTGTGTTACCGAAAAAATAATCTTACGTGTCACAAATTAAATAAACAAGGTGATTTCGTTTGTTATAACTTAATAAGCAGATATCTATAGTTTTTAGTTATATAAACGATAAAAGAAGCTTGGGTGTGAATTGCTCTATCTCCACAGGTAACCATAATTTATTATTGACTAGTCGATGTCCGCGACTTCGCCCGCGTAGATTAGTTTTTCAAAAACTCCTATGGAATAAGCTACCAATTCAAAGAATTCTGTGGCAAACTGAAACTATAGTTATAGTTCATTGAAGTTATATTCAGTTTTTCATGAATCCCGCGGGAAATGTGATGGGATAAAAAGTATCCTATGTCCGTCTCCTGACTCGTAAGCTATCTACCCAGCGGTTTAAAACTTAAAGCTTATTCTTTAAGTGTATTGATATATATTCGTATGTATTTGTAATTTTTTTTTTTTAATATATTGCGCCGATACCCTCATCTTTCGTTTCCACGATGATTGTCTAAAGGAGATTTTATTATTACTTACTTATGTGTTAAATGTTTCATGTTGTTGTCTCTATAATTTGTGTGCAATAAAGAGTATCTATATATCTATAATAAGCTGTGATAGCCTAGTGGTTAGGACGTCAGCATCAGAGGGGTTCGAACCCGGGCCCGTACTTCTAACTTTTCGGAGTTATTTGCGTTTTTAAGCAATTAAAATATCACTTGCTTCAACGGTGAAGGAAAACATCGTGAGGAAACCAGCATGCCTGAGAGTTCTCCAGAATGTTATCAAAGGCGTGTGAAGTCTGCCAATCCGCAGATGGCCAGCGTGGTGGACTATGGCCAAACCCTTCTCATATTGAGAGGAGACTGCTCTGCTCGTGCTCTGTAGTGAGCCGGCAATGGTTGATCATGATGATGATCTATCTATATATCTTATACCTGACTATAGCTGTTCAGCGTTTTTACAATCTGTCTAATGTAACGAACGAAGTGCTTACGGAACAATAGGATGTTTTTTAAAACGGTCGCGTTAAAAACATTAAATCGATACGCAGTTACGTACATTTATTTATAACACTGCTTATTGCGCACTCGGTGCGTGTCGGTGAAAATAAACTTCTTTTGTCCATCCTTAGGCCGTGTGCTGCCAAGGTTCAGGTCGGGACTGTAGCAAAAAATATCACTGAGTTATACACGAGGGTGTCCATCGGCAATCGCCATTTAGGACGTGAACTGTCTGTGTATGAGAATGTATTAACAACTTCAATATTGAGAACAAAATAAAAAACTTTATTGAGAACACTTAAGTCATACAGAAAAATGGCAAAGACGGCACAGCATTATTGAAAACTGTGTTGCGCCGCCCACCTCCGAACTTTATATTAAAAATTTAATGCTGTTCTAAAAAATAATAATAACACGAAAAGTATTTAGAAAATTGTGTTAGTTTGTGTTTAGTCGAAGTACATAGTATAGTATAAGTTGTTAGGCAGCAAATCCTCAGTTAGAACATATTATTTGTGAAAGCCATTGGGATACTGTAGTTTTAGCCAAATATTTTGTCATTGGGTAGATTTTCAACTGTTTGTTGATTTTGTTATATATAAAGGGAGTCAAAAACTACTATCATTATCAACTTATTACCCTTTAGTTGATAGATCTCCTCTTAGAATGAAAGAGTTGACGCTTTACTACTTTCAAACATTTTTCAGCCTTTGAGAACATTAAGGAGATCTCTTAGGTATGTAGATTTCCTCACGGAATTTTTCTTCATCGTTAAAGCATGATATTTAAACTCCAAAAAGTAAGAGTTGAGTTTGGTTTGACCTCCTAATAGCTGCGTGTCGGGCATTGAACTTAGTCTCCCCGAAACTATCAAGCTATTAACCACTTGGCTATGATCGCTCTTTTATCGCAATCCCTAAATACCATTCAAATAACTTTCATATCACTATTTGTTAGCTATATTAAATAGTTAATATTTTTTTACAATAACCAATAATTAGATATGGTGATAATTATATTTATAAAATTATAAACAATGCATACAAAGTTTTTGTTATCACCATCGTTCTTTTCGTGTTTTATTTTTTTTAATTGTACAGATATCTGTAATAATTTTGGCGGATGAGGGGGAAGACAACATATAAAATATTTATATATATTTATTTTTAAATATGTCGTTGGTTATATTAAGAAACATTATAAAATAACAATATACTGTATTACAATATGAATCTTAAATTTACTTTTATTTTCACATGTCTAAAGTAGGTATTCGGTTTTCGATAGGACTTTTGTAACGGTATTTTTGAAATTCAAAATCAGTCATTAGGAAATGTCCTGCCAAACTCCAGTGCGCTTGGACACCATGGGTAATATCAAAGTACTCTTAACAATACTGTAAAAATAACTTATCTCCTTGACAAAACATCGATAGCAGTTTTTTTTTTATAAAACAAAGCATAAAGTATCTACCAATGGAAACGAACCACCTACTAAAAAGTTCTTAGACCACAATAACCTATACTATAAAATATATAGTTAATTGTTCAATTATTTTGACTATCTGGATGTTTTTTGTAAAATAAAGATCGTTTCGTTTATATATTATGAGTCAATCTTGATAGTAATTGTATATTCAATGACGTTTTTAAATAAAGTAAATGAGTGATTACTAAAACCTCATGATCAACCCATTTTCGGCTCACTACAGAGCACGGGTCTCCTCTCAATATGAGAAGGGTTTGGCCATAGTCCACCAGCGCTGGCCAGTGCGGATTGGCAGACTTCACACGCCTTTGAGAACATTATGGAGAACTCTCAGGCGTGCAGGTTTCCTCGCGATGTTTTTCTTCACCGTTGAATCAAGGGATATTTTTTTAATTGCTTTATTTTTAAATAATACAAACTAAAATTATTGATATCACTTATATATCAGTTTAATCAATTTAAGTTAGGTTAGGTTAGTTAGGTTCTGACGACGATACCTACCACGCAACTGTTTTATTGATAGAATATAGTTCTGTTGTAAGCATTTGTCTTTCTGAGATCAGTCCTCGGACTATAATCAGATTTAAGAATATAAAAAAAAATACTTTATCTAACCAATAAAAAAAATTACTTTATACCAATAAAAAAATATATACCTAATAATAACAACCGATTATAAAAGCATTACCAGATATTTGACCCGAATATTCTCTCTCAAAAAGGCAGTTTGATCCCATATAGGCATTGCGCATTGAAAATTATAAAAAAAAAATCTCTCCAAATAACCAACAAAGCTCACCGCAAATCGCCAAGAGTTCAAGCCTCTCGATAAAGTGCGAAAAAAAAAGAAAAAATGCATGACGTAACGGCCTCGTCACACAGACGTTGTCGTAGGTCAAGATGCACACACACACGCTAATGTGCGAGTGCAACGCTCGCGTACGGTATCGCTTCAGCAACGTCGATATACATAATCCGAGATGTACATAACACATCCACAGAGGCGTGCACAGGGTTTTTGACCAGGGTATGCAGATTTATTACAATGCAATATACAAAAAATCGTCGCAGTATCGTCTTTAGAGTGCTTTTAAACATGTATGAAGTGCACGCAAATGTGTCTAGGTACATTTTATGCAATGCTGTTATGCATGTATGCAGTGTATATTTAGTTTACATTTAAAATCTACACTCTCGGGTGAAAGTGTAAGAAACTGTTATTTTGACGTCTTCCCAAATTTTACAATAACTTCAAATATATTGATTGATATTCATTATTAAATTGTGAAGTCATCCGCGTAAATATCTGATTTCCTTTGGGAACAAATTTGGTCGCTGTCCGTTTTCAGAACGCAAGGTTTCTTTATCCTGTACCGTAGGAATTTCCATATAGAATGGAATATTTTTCATTCTTTTTTTTATTTGTCATGCCAAATTTTTATGACCATTAAATATTAGATTAAGTTAGTTTGCTTTAGATTAGGTCATTGTTTTTAATATCATTCAAAAATGTTACTCCATTTTACTAATTATCCCATGAGAATATTAAAAAACGGGACATTTTATCTACATCTTAAAAGGACAATGCAGCAACATTTTAGCTTGAAAAAACCTTGATAAAAGAAGACAAAACACTGGTTACAAAAACGTGTCCTTGTATTTCTGAATTGTGACGTTTTTGTATCAACGTCCAGCGAATATAATTTTTAGCTATAGATGTGTAATTCGAACTTTGGTTTCCTTTCTCTTTCTAAATGGGAGCATCGTTTTGCTGGCTCAGGTCTGGTAGGTATAATGTATCGGAATGTATTTATAACTTGTTTTACAGCGTTTTATGAGTGCTCACATGCGCTTTCGCCTTCCTCTTGCGTCTATCTGTGACGCATGCGTCTAGCACGAAAGCTCTGCATTTTGCTGCTAATGGAAGACCATATACCAATGGACCAATACTTTCTTCTTCTTTTACTTTTAAAATCCTAAGGTTGCCTGTCAGAGATCGCTGCTAAGCGATAAGGCCGCCTTTTGTATCCTGCTTCTTCTTTATTCTGTTTTTCTTATTATTTCTATTTTTACTTGTTGTAGTGTACAAATAAAGAATTAATAAATAAAAATACTGGACACTAGTTTTTTGATTTATATATTTGATTTTTTTCACATACAAAAATTTTCACCAAAATCCAGCCTGAGTGCTTTGCCAATTTGCCAATGGTCCACGTGCCACTGACTCCGAATTTACTGAAACCCTTCCACCAAATTGAACTGTATGGTTATGAAAGTAAGATGTCTAGAGTTAGATGTACGAGAAGGGACAGATTAGGAGTTATAAGATTTTAATTAAAAAAAAAAAATTACTTCGCGAGAAGTGACAGTTTTGGACTCTTTTAGCCACCTATTCACCTATTAAAGAGTAAATTTTACATTTTCGGTGTAGGGTCAATAAAACCTTGGAACTCCTCCAACGAATAGGGTTTGTACAGCTAATAGACAGTCCGAAAAAAAAGAAAAAAAAAAACTTGGAACCCTTTGCCATTTCAGCTTCCCAACTAACTCTACAGGCTAGTTTATTCTTTTCACCTTATTACTTGTACATGAAGTTATCATTATCACTTAAAGAATTAAAACAATGATAAATATATGAACGTTTCATGGATCCCTGTTTTAGGTTTACATGATTTTATTTTTGGAGCAATATTCGAATTAATTACTTTTTTTTGTCCAAAGACTTGGAGTGTTGGCATACCAACGAATGTAGTTATCACCATCACCTCACGAATTAAAAAAATGAAAAATATACATATGATATATGAACGTTTCATAGATCCCTGTTTTAGGTTTCCTACATGTTTTTTTTTTTTGGATTAGATTCGATTTAATTTTTTTTGGCCAAATTCTTGGAGTGTAGGCATTATGCTTACGTATTCTCTATGATTTTAAAGATAGACAAAACCCACAAATCTCTAGTGTTACATTTTAGTTTGAAAACTATTGAATAAGCGATTTTTAGTTGTAAACAAGTTTATACCTACCTAGGTAGCTAAAATTTACGTTAGCTAAGTCATTTTCAGTCAATCATTCAGTTTTATGCCCACATAAGCAGGTCTTACGTTTAATAATTACGACGCAATATCCTATTTCTTGGTACTTACTTTGTTGTTGATCATATTTAGAAACGCTTTTTCTTGATAAAATGACTTTCATGTAACGCTTTTAGACTAAGCTCGCTAAACATAAAGGATACAATAAAAAAGCTTAGGTATGAATACTTGCTCTAACAAGACAGTCATAAAAGAATACCTATCTGGTACCTAGCTCAATTTTTACAAGTCCTCTGAGACATAGTAGTGGTTTGAAGTTTGCTATACGCACTTTTAAGTTAGCAACTATCACCATAACTTCATGGTAAATTGTATAATGAATGATTCATAAGAACGTCAGAGGTCTATATGAACAATAATTATAATTTTTCATTTGATTTATTAGATATACTCAACGCCTAGTAAATATGAAAGACAGAGAAAGAAATGAAAATATCACATTTTTTTTTCTGTTGCTTTTTTCATTACTTGTCTATCGAATATATATGAGAAATATAATATAGGTACAAGAGATTATTTAATATTATTGAAAAGTGTTATTATCATATATACATATATATGCAGTTAACTTAAATATTAATAAATATATTACCCCCAAAAGTTTTAAGTTCATTTTTGTAAATTTTTATTAAATTAAACCTAAGCTCGGCCAACATTCGCGCGGCTTTCGAACGCATAAGGCAAAAATAGCATTTCGTAAAAGCCGGCCTAAAAAGAGAAACAATATTTCTTCCGTTTGTCTAAACTCGTTCGGCGCACGCGTCGCCTGCGCATGTGCGCGTGAGCTTGTACGCATGGGTGGGTGTTCGCGTCTGTGTGCGTGATGCGTATCTCTTGTCTTAGGTTAGGGAGGTGAGCGACCTCTCTTTCGCAGACTCCCATTTATTTTTATTATGGCAGCACGTGGTCCGCGCTCTTTTATTATTATGCAGCTATTTTTTTATTTGCGATGTTGGTATCCATTTAATGCACTTTTAAGATAGTTTTCTGACAAAAATACGTTTTATCTTGTTTATAAACTTTATACAAATCTGATTATTAGCATTGACTTCATTGCATTTTGACGACCTCGAGATGGAGTGCGTCCACATAAAAAAATTGTTCTGGGTTCGATTCCCGGCTCTGGTCTTTTCTGGTGGGAGGTTAGGTCGATTTAGCTTTCCGGTTCTATGTCGCGTAGTTTCCTATCAGGAGTATGATAAGTACGGTTTCTTCACTTATCAACGATTGAGATCGCAGGCGAGGCCTAATTAGTAGTGGAATGAAAAAATAAATCATGTTTATCCTTAACAAAACACTGCTTCGGCTCATATAAATAACTAACTGAAGAAAGATCTTTTTTTCTGTATGTTGATCAAAATCAAGGCAAAATCTGAGTTACATATTATAATTTTTTTTTTATTTGAAGACTAACAATTTTTTTTAAAGTTAGAAAAAAAATACATAGGTGTTTCATCTGTGACTCATAAAGTATGTTGTGAAAGCAGGTTATTCACTCCGGTGCCTTTTTAACCTTAGACGCCTGAAGCCCTTTCTTTTTGCTCCATAACAATATAGCTGGCAAGATTGAAGCAGATTGAAGCATTTCACTGACAAACACACGGACAGATATAAACCTGCAAACAATAATACATGATATATACATCGCCGTACATATTTTTAGGGTTATTTTAATTATGAAATTTACACACAATCCGATATTGTTTTTAAAGGAAATAAGATTTAAAAGCAATTGTATGGTCATCGATGTTAAGTTCCAGTTACATTAGACCGAAAAACGCTCAATAACTGTACAATTAAGACACATTTATAATATTAATTAAATGAGAACTGATAGTACAATTTCTAGGACGAGTCTTCTTACGCATTCTTAACATAAGTTAGAAGAAAAATATTCTATCAAGAGAAGGAGAAAGAGAGATAAAGACGTTTCACTACTATAACGTTTGCACGTGCAACTTTTTAGATACCTCTGTTTCTCAGCCTGTATCTTTTGAACTATTACTGTAGGAAGTGCGGTCTGGGGTCTAGCTTAATGCTAAAGCAATATTATTTTAATATTGTTTACGCTTGTTTCTTAAGGAAAGTGATATAAATCTGTCATAATTGAATAATATTGATTTCAGCATTGGTACTTAAGCCCTTTGATCACATGTAGACATAAATGCGTGAGTGGATAAAGTCTTGATATTTTCCATAAAAACCTACTTAAAAAATGCTGTCATAAAAGGCTTTTGGCCTTAAACTAACACATTGTTTATAATCACGATTTGTAACTGTATACTATACTTCTATGAGGAGCAATTTTCGATGCATTTACTTTCATTTTACTTTTGTGTATTTGAGTAAGCTATGCCCTTTCTTTCTTTCTTGCCATTCATTTAAAAAATTATTGATCAACCTCTCATACACACATGTCATTTCATTTTATAAGACATTCACCTCCGAATCCCCCCCTTCCATTACTGCAAACATCGCCAAAGCCGAGTTCGGCCTCACAGGAGGTGCCCTTAGGCAGACGTTCCCTTAGTTTCTTCGAGCCCTAGGGCTCAAAATTTCTTCTGGCAGAGCCTCTTTCCGAAGCTCGCCAAACAGCCCGGTTACGCTGTGGCAACCAATAGGGTTAGCAAAGCTAATAGACAGTCCGAACAAAAAAAAATATATAAAACATTTGAGCAATTTACCAGTGGTAGTTTAGAAATGTGGTAGGTCCTTAATCCATATAAACGCACGCATTTGGTCGTGACCTGCGATCGTTTGCATACCATTACAGCGATTTTAAAGTACAATGGATGTTTGAAAAAATAATCGACCACGCTGACCGTAAGCAGAGATAATACTTTCTATCAGGAAGCCCTCGGCGGAGACCTTCACCGCAATAAAAAAAATGTCGCACGTCTTTTAATGCCGCCGTAAATTATATTTTTACTGCACAATAAAGAATTCACTGTCCAGCTATATCTTAGGCCTTCCGAAGGGCTAACGCACCTTCAGGGCTACCAACTGATAACGAAACAAAGCTATCACTACAAGTAGGCACTAGCGAGAGTTCAATGACACTTTTATAGTTAAAAAAATTACGGTGCTCGAGTCAGTAAAAATTGTGTAAGGTTTTGGGTTCAGTTTGCTCATAAATCTCCGTAATAACTATCAACCCATTACCGGCCCATTATAGGGTCTTGTCTCAGCGCGAGATGGGTCTAAGTCAAACACGCTGGCCAAGGGCATATTGGTAGGATTTATTGGGAAAAATCGTGTTTTCCTTTGCCACATAAACAGACTACATTTGATATTGCTTTTATTAAATTAAAAACGCAGGAGATAGATGAGGTGCATGCCGGGTATCGAACTTTATACCCCTCAAAGAGACACTGGCGTCTTAACCAAGAGGATATCACCACTACTTTGAATGTAATTACCGTTTTGCGTTTTTTTACTTCCAAATTTATGACATACATTTAGAAGAAAATTCATTATTATCTCGAACTTTACTCCAGTAATTTTAATCCCACGTCTTAGATATCTTCATTTCTTTTACTCCACCAGCACAGACGAAAAATATACCTAATTATATAAGTTTTTTTTTTTATAAAAACCACTAGCTAGCCCTTGACGGCATGGTAGTGGGCTAAATTATTAGATGTATGGTAAACCCATACTCCTATTTGGTTTTTACACGACATCGTGCCGGAATGCTAAATCGCTTGACACGTCTTTGTCGGTAAGGTGGTACCTAGCCACGGCCTCTCACCAGACCAAACTCGAGCCGGGAATCGAACCCAGGACTTTCAACTTTATAATACAACAGCGCACCCGCTTTACCACGGAGGTTGTCAGAACTATTACGTGTATTCTAGTACTGTGTAACTTTATTTATTATCTTTATTTATTTATTTATTATTAATATACAAGGAATATAATTAGTTATACAATAAAGGCACCGAAAAAACCAAAGAGGTTTGTCCTCGGTGCTAATAATAACTTAACAGCTTAAAACTATTAAAAAATGTGTCGAAACATTTTTAACGTTTAGTTTAGCCCAATTTTGTACTAATCTCTCATAAGAATAAATCACGTTGCAGTAAGTTAACATGATTTTTTTTTTTAATTTTCGGTTAACAAGAAATTTATATCAGTAATGATTTACTGTTATATAACGAGTCAATAATGAAAAAATTGTGTAAGGCCCCAAGCGTAGTGAGGAATAAAAATTCTAAACGCATCCCATTTCTCTGATAAACACTGTTACGTATTGCATCATCGCAAGCAATGATATAGCACAAACAATACACGCTAATACAATACTAATTTGTATAAGCATAAAGAATGAAATCCTATGAAGGTATTTTCATTAAATGCCACTTAGAGAGCTCGTACGCGGATATTGCGAATTCTTTCACTATAGATAAGTGTCGCAAGCAATTATAGGCTTAGTTTTATAAGGGATAGATAACAGTTTGGCGTGAAATATATACGCAGGTTGGATAGTGTATTGCAATTGATGTATTTTTATTGTGTTAGGCTTGTTAGAATGTAGGATGGCCATAAAGTTCTAAAGGAAAATAAATTCATATAAGATTACATCTGTTACTCATATATTTATATTTAGGAGAGCATATTCCTCTTTGATTCGTTCGATTTGAAGACCTCCGTGGCGCAGCGCTGTCGACTTATAAATTTGGAGGTCCTGCGTTCCATTCCCGGCTCGAGTCTGGTTTTGTGGGAAACTTCGTCCGGTGGCTAGTTACCACCCTATTTATATCTGTGAACTCATATATTGATATTAAGGATAGCATAGAGATTCCTCTTTGATTCGTTCGATTTGACGACCTCCGTGGCGCAGCGCTGTCGGCTTATAAATTTGGAGGTTCTGGGTTTCATTCCCGGCTCGAGTCAGGTCTGATGGGAAACTTCGTCCGGTGGCCTGTTACCACACTACTGACAAAGACCTGTCACCAAGTGATTAAGAGTTCAGGCATAAAAATCAATTAGGAGTATGGGTTTACCGTACCCTTAACAGGTTAGCTCACTACCATCTTAGACTGCATCATCACTTACCGTCAGGTGAGATTGCCGTCAATAGCTAACTTGTAGTGGATAAAAAGAAAACTACGCGATACGGCATTGGTGAATGTGTTTTATTATGATGCTTATTCTATTTGCTATTTGCGATTAGATCGTTTGTCCAACCAGAGTTTTTGATGACCTCCGTGGCGCTGTCTGTCACTGTCGCATTATAAAGTTGGAGGTCCTGGGTTCCATTCCCGGCTCGAGTCTCGTCTTGTGGGAGGCTTTAGCCGTGGTTAGTTTCCACCCTGCCGACAAAGGCGTGTCACCAAGTGATTCAGAGTTACGGCACTATATCGCATAAAAACCCAATTAGGAGTATGGATTTACCGTACCTCTAACAGATTAGTTCACTACCTCTAGGTACTAATATCTAGGCATAAAAAAAAAATCACAAAAAAGAAATACCAGGCTATCATAACACTCTGATCAATGCTATGATATTATATATAATAGGAAGTTCCATAACCAGCTGCATACATGGCTACCACACATCTGCAGCAGTGTGCAAACAGTCTTACGACATATGCGACGCGTGTGTGCGCTATCGCGAAAGAAATGAGGTTATCTGAATGCGTTGTCACTGTTCATATAAAGTGATGCTTTAGTACGCGCCGGAAAGCTTCATATCCTTAAGACATCGAGCTAATAGAATCGAGTATATGTCCCACTGGTGGGCATAGCTCTTTTGTAACACACTGGTCTATAAGAAGATTTTGGATTGGATTTATTATCAATATTTTTTTTATCCACTTCAAGTTAGCCCTTGACGACAATATCACCTGATGGTAAGTGATGATGCAGTCTTAGATGGTCGCGGGCTAACCTGTTAGGAGTATAGTAAGCCCACACTTCTAATCTGTTTCTACGCGACATCAGTAAATCTGATTCTGCTAATATATTCTTCTCCCACGTGGTGACTATACACCACAGACCCCGGCGGTGGTTATCTTACTTCATCTGTCCAGCCATTCTATATCTTCACCATCATCCTAAAGAACCCATTACCGGCTCACTACAGAGCACGGGTCTCCTCTCAATATGAGAAGGGTTCGGCCATAGTCCACCACGCTGACCATGTGCGGATTGGCAGACTTCACACGCCGTTGAGAACATTAAAGAGAACTCTCAGACATGCAGGTTTCCTCACGATGTTTTCCTTCAACGTATATATTTTATTATCTTATCTTGCTACTATAAATGCCATGGAAATTTGTTATTCAATCACAGATGAAGATAACATCTAGAACATACCATAGACTTCTAAACCAAAAAAAATAATCGGCCCTGATGAGATTTTTGGCTTTTAATCTGTTTAATTCTCATTCATAAACATCATTCAACCGAACAAAGACACGGGCATCCTGCATAAGAGAAAATAATATTTGTGTAAGTTGATTATAAAAATAAAAGCACCCATGTATGTGATTACGACACACACACATCAGATCTGTAATATCTACTCCACACACACAAGCGCGCTGGCCCGTTTGTTGACATAGGTCAGTGTCGGCTGTTTATTGTACTTTTTATTCATACGTCGTAGGTATTACATGTAATTCAATGCGGTAATATAAGTTATAACTTACCTAGAAAGCTGGTACTAATTAATGCGATATCGGTAGGTTTATTTCTGCGTTTATTCAACCCAAGTTATAATCATGATCAACCCATTGCCGGCTCACTACAAAGCACGGGTCTCCTCTCAATATGAGAAGGGTTTGGCCATAGTCCACCACGCTGGTCGTGTGCGGGTTGGCAGACTTCACGCGCCTTTGAGAACATTATGGAGAACTCTCAGGTTTCCTCAAGATGTTTTCCTTCACCGTTGAAGCAAGTGATATTTTAATTGTTTAAAAACGCACATAACTCCAAAAAGTTAGAGGTGCGTGCCCGGGTTGGAACACCCGACCTCTGATAAGGAGGCGGACGCCCTAACCACTAGGCTATCACAACTTCTATCAAGTGATCATCAACATCATATTATCAACCGATGGTTTGTTAAATTCCGACAGTCATCATCATGCAAGGAGTTCCAAGGTCAGCGGTCTTTCTTTCAGCAGATCTCATCGACTCCTGAGGGTTTTTATCATTCCATTACAAATTAGCCTATGATGGCAATTTCACCTGGTGGCAAATTATGATGCAGTCTGACATAATAGGGATATAGTAAAATCATACTACAATTGGTTTCTACGCGACATCGTGCCGGAATGCTAAATCGCTTGGCGACACGTCTTTGTCGGTAGAGTGGTAACTAGCCATGGCCGAAGCCTCCCACCAGACCAGACTCGAGCCGGGAATCGAACCCAGGACCTCCAACTTTAAAATGCAACAGCGCACACGCTGCGCCACGGAGGTCGTCAAAATGCATAACCACATCCAATTCTTTTAAATACCAAGTTAATCGTTCAGTTAAAAATGTAACAACCCAATTAACTGGCAATTCGAATTCAAGCTTTTCCCCCCTAAAAATAAGGATAGAATTAGATTGTAAATCGGAACGCGTGTGCGCTAAGTTAGAATTACAATAGGCCAGTAGGAAGTACACAATCACGTGGGCGTAGAACCGAGATTGTGTTATCTTAACAGCCATCTGACCAGACTGTGTCTGTCTCGCTCACGCGTCATAGCCTACATTCCAGAAATCGGGACAAATTTATCTAGTACCTATTCCTATACATCGCATACAGACTAACCGCAGAGTGCCACGCCGGATTCTTCACACTGCTATAGGCTTTCCAATCCACCACGATATTGTAGAGGTTAAAGATTTCGTATGTTTGTTACTTCTTAACACTGGAACTACAACCAATATAGTTAAAATCTTGAATGGTGATAGATTATACCCCGGATTATAACATGGGCTACATTGTATCCCGGAAAAATCAATGGCTCCTGCGGGATTTGTGATTAAGTGAATCGATCAGCTAATAGCTACTATAGCTATAACTTGGCTTAGAAAAATTCTTCTAAATTATATTTATATGTTAAATAACTGGAACGGTAACAAATATGAGACATGAAATAGGTTCAATAACAAACGGTAATTATTTCACAGGAAAACCTTTTACCTGCTCGAAAGAAGTTACGGATAGCAAGTCTTTTAATAATTTTCTATTCAGAAGAGAAAAATATCTACATGACATATATAATATATCAAATATCTTCACTGCCATACATTAACTTCATTTTGTATGTTCATAATTACTTGAAATATTGATGATAGCAAAATTTTAGCTAAGACATAGCTTTTATATTTAAAATTTATTGAAAGTATTTTTTTTTTTCATTTTCATTATTAGTGGAAATCGAATCTTCTATTTGATAGAGATAAAAAATACCACTAAAAAAGCCTTCCTTATAAATTCACTTGCTCAGTTAAATGCTGGCTTCACTTTTCAGGTATTACATTAACGAAACTTTAAAAAAAAAATCCTTGGTAAAATATACAAACTTAACCGTATATATTATAACGTCGAAAATATATAGAAATCTAATTAAAAATAAAAATTGTATGATCTCACAACGATGCGACGTACCTACTGTTGGTAAAATTGCATTTTTAAACAAAGTGTTTATCGATTCAAGGCGAGTATTACTCATTCATATCGCTGTGCCTTTTATAAACTCGACCTTGGGACTTGGGAACTGTAAACAGAGAAATTATAACACAAAAGTTGAATACAAGTAAACATACGACATCAAAAAATATATACGATAAACTCATTGGTAGCCTTCATTTCCATCACTATTGATTCCGATCCATAGATCATGGGTCCATTCATCTTCTACAAGTGATGTATGACGACCTCCATGGCGCAAAAGTTAAAAGTCCTGGGTTCGATTCCCGGCTCGAGTCTGGTCTGATGGGAGGCTTCGGCCGTGGCTAGTTACCGACAAAGACGTGTCGCCAAGCGATTTAGCGTTCCGGCACGATATGTAAAAACCAATTGGGAGTATGGGTTTACCGTACCCCTAACAGGTTAGCCCGCTACCATCTTAGACTGCATTATCACTTACCACCAGGCTAGCTTGCTGACACGGGCTATACTCCACTATGTCGTCATAAATTATAATGTTATGGTAAACCAATACTGCAGCAAAATTTTCTGTTTTCCCCTTCACTTTTTAAAACTATCATCATTAGCTTAGAACAGAAACACCTAACAACATCTATCAAAACCCTGCGCAGAATTACTGACATGGGACTAAGACCACAAAAAAACAGGTCAGTGTCCTGCGTTGAATTGGGAAACTCTAGCTTCTAAGTTGTATGAACTCTCCGAATCCTACCTGTCGATGCAATTCACCGAAGCAATCCCCAATAAGTCAAAAAATTCATCATCATCATCATCATTTCAACCGAAAGACGTTCACTGCTGGACATAGTTCTTTTGTAGGGAGTTCCAATGGCCACGGTCTTGGGCCGCTTGTATCCAGCGGCTCCCTGCGACTCGTTTGATGTCGTCTGTCCACCTTGTTGGGGGTCGACCAACTCTACGTCTACCGGTGCGGGGTCTCCATTCCAGCACCTTGGGACCCCAACGTCCATCGGTTCTCCGAGCTATGTGCCCCGCCCATTGCCACTTCAACTTCGCAACTCGCTGAGCTATGTCGGTAACTCTGGTCCTTCTACGGCTTTACCCCGGCTAAGTTTGTTGTGGGCTTCTTCTTAGACCGGGGCGCGTTTGGAACCCTCATAGCTTTAGTTTTAAGTTTACGAATATAGTTATCACCATGAAATAACTACTGTGTAAATTATTGACGCGTCAAAAGTGCCTTTTTAAGGACTATTTGAATAAAGATTATTTTGAATTTGAATTTGAATTTGATCTCTTCATTCCTGATTTGATCACGTAGAGATATTCCTAGCATAGCTCTCTCCATTGCTCGCTGAGTGACTCTGAGTCTTCTTATGAGGCCCATAGTGAGCGACCACGTGTCGGATCCGTAAGTCATCACTGGCAATACAAAAAAAATTCAAACACATTTAATTTTAACTACCAGTTTGCTACAAATGTCACTTTTTTCCCCCTTTTTTCAAGCGGACCGTTTAACGTACAAATTACAGGGCTTAACGGGAAGCGATAACTTGTTAATTGTAACTTTGACACCTGTTTTTGCGGTGGTTGTGTTGACAAGTGAACCGCATCGGGTTCTTCGTGCATACATCATTTATGCCATGATTTTTTGATGTGAGACATCCACTGATACCATCCCACAGTGCGAGTAAAATCAAATATATATTCCATAGGTATAGACAATTGTATTTATTTTACTAAATATTTACCTTATAAATTTCTTTATTTCTGATTTCATCAACTTAGAGATGCTGGGAGCAAAGCTCGTTTGTTGAGTGACTCTTATCTGACTTAGTTAGTCCAGGTAAAACCGTATAAAAAAGCTAGTATCTTATATACAAAGTAAATGAGTTTGAATGTTTGAACACTAAAGTAACAGATAGACGTAGAAAACGATAAAAACAGCTTGGGTGTGAATACTTCATACATAATTATTATAATTTATTATCGACAAAAAACACGGCTAAGTTTGTTTTGGGCTTCTTCTTAGACCTGGGCGCGATAGGGAACCCTCTTAGCTTTAGTTTTAAGTTGGCGAGTGTGGTTACCACCATCACCTCATGAATTAAAATAATGACAAATATATTGTACATGAACGCTTCATAGATACCTGTAATTAGGCTATTATGATTTTCTTTGTAACATCAAACTAAGGTTCACAGGTACAATGGTAAATCTTATATTAATATATAAAAGAAAGTCGTGTTAGTTACACTATTAATAACTAGAGAACGGTTGCACCGATTTTATTATAAATTGGTAGCATAGAACCAGGAGACGGACATAGAATACTTTTTATCCTGAAATTTTGTTTTTTTTTTTTGTGGTAAATTCATGAGTCAAAATTCAGTCTAGTTCGTTCGAAGATACATTTGGCTAAATATCGTAATAGCCAATTGGCTACTTTTTATCCCGCAAAATCCACACTTCAGGATTTGTGAAAAACTAAATTTCACTTAGATGATCATTAACTATAGCTTCAGATTGCCGTAGCAAACTTTCTCGAAATTCGACTTTTACCTTCTGAATGGGCGCGAATACAGAAACGGGAACGAGCCATGAGATACTTTAAATATGATGAGATGATCTTTAAATACAAACGTGGTAAGCCACGCCTGACATAGGAGTTTATAAAAACCCCTAATTTACGTGCTAAGTCGCGGGCATCCGCTAGTAGTATAACGAACGTTCATTTTTATTAAACTCCCAGCGTATATACGGGACACAATCTCACGATATATTCTTAGCGCGATACTGCACTGACCTTGAACGCATTTTTACCGAACTTGACTCCATTATTTTTGTTTGATGCCTTACTTTTATTTATAAACGTAATACTTTTTTGCTGCCGTGTTTATCGTTCGCTTTCGCGATGTTTTACCTCTGACCCAATTCACCAAACGTTATATCTTCTCTGATAGGAGTTTTAACCCACTAAGCTTTTTCACTTTGAAATGGTACTCTTGATTATCATCACACTCGCTCTTTAAATTTTTAAATATCCTCTCTGATTTCTAAACCAATAAATAATGTTTTTACAATTATTCGTATATCTTACTATTATTACTGTAAAGTGACTATATAAAAATTGTAATAAAATTAATAAATAAGAGCTGAAGAAGGAAGGAAGCGGAAACTGTGATAGTCTAGTGGTCAGGACGCCAGCCTAATCACTAGGCTATCACAGTCAGTCACACTAGGGTATCACAGTCCTAATCAGATGTCGGGGGTTCGAACCCGGGCACGCACCTAACTTTTCGGAGTTATTTGCGTATTTATGCAATTAGAATATCACTTGCTTCAACGGTGAAGGAAAACATCTTGAGGAAACCTGCATGCCTGAGAGTTCTCCATAACGTTCTCAAAGGCGTGTGAAGTCTGCAAATAAGCCCATGCCAGCCCCAGCGTGGTGGACTATGCCCAAACCCTTCTCATATTGAGAAGAGACCCGTGCTCTTTAGTGAGCCGAGAATGGGTAAAAATGATCATGATGATGATGAATAAATAATAATTATATTATATTGTAATCTTATTTCATATACTCGAATGAACTATAAGAGATAATTCATAAATCTACTTAAAAGTTATTTTATCACACTTATTGTTAGAAATAAAATTTGCCGTTCTGCTCTTTTATTGGTACTTTTTGACTCGTACGAAATAACATAGCTTACAGTTATTCCATACGCTAATATAGCTATGAATCTCTTTTGCGGTCAAGTAAACATATAATAGAACTTTAATTTAATTAGTTATCTTGACTTTAAGGTCGTACCTACTCGCTTACTGTTGCCAATCCAGAATGCTCGCTAAAGCTTAACGCACATTTGTTAACAACTAAACGTACGTGCCGCAATCAAAGTGGTTTTTGGACAATTGGCAATAATTCTTACTCTTAAAAGTAATTAAGTAATGAGTTACATATTGTAATTAAACAATTTTTAAGTATTTCACATAATGCTTAAACATTTTTAATTACAGTTCATCCTAATATTTAAATCATTATCAAGATCAACCCATTACTGGCTCACTAGCTGGCAATGGGTTGGTCATGATGATGATATGTAAAATTGTATGGTATTTTATGGGATCTGTTGTGATGTTGCAACAGGTGCAACACTGGACAGGGATCTTTTAGAGTTAATCACAATTGGTAGCTTTCTGTCTGTGTGTCTGTTCTGAAGCTTTTTTTCGTCAAATGACCGTCTGGTCATCATGAATATAATATATCAATCAATCAATCAATCAATCAGCCTATAGACGCCCACTGCTGGACATAGGCCTTTCCGAGAACGCGCCACCACACACGGTCCTCCGCCTTCCTCATCCACCCGCCACCAGCGATCCTTTTCAGGTCGTCGGTCCAGCGAGCAGGTGGTCGTCCTACGCTGTGCTTACCGGTACGCAGTCTCCACTCCAGAACACGTCTGCCCCAACGGCCGTCGGTTCTGCGACAGATATGACCCGCCCACTGCTACTTCAGCTTGCTAATCCGTTGGGCTATGTCGGTTACTTTTGTTCTCCTACGGATGTCCTCGTTACGGATTCTATTCCTCAGAGAAACACCCAACATAGCCCTTTCCATAGCACGCTGAGCGATTTTGAACTTTTGGACAAGGCCTACCGTGAGTGTCCACGCAATATAAGATAACCTCATTAATTTTACGAAACTTGGTTAAAAAGTGTCATTCTTTTTAAATTAATCGACAGCCGATTTACCTAAAAGCTTCCGGAAAAAATGTCATTAAAAACGTGCGCCTCAGAAGGGTTGAAGTCATTTTTCTTAATAGAGCCTCTTAATGCTCGTCCGCCGGAACAATTTGGGGAAAAATTATGTTTCGTGCATTTTTCATGGCCGCTTTTTATACGCTCTCGCTAATTACCACCCTGGGGGCTTGTGCGGACACGTCCGAAAATGATATCTTTTTTGATTGCGCGATTTTGAATGCTAGCGTAGTGGTTAGAGCGTCCGTTTCCTAATCAGAGGCTGGGGGTTCTATGACGGGCACGCATTTCTAACTTTTCGGAGTTATGTGCGTTTTTAAGTAATTACAATTTCACTTGATTAGACGGCGAAGGATAATATCGTAAGGAAACCTGAATGCCTGAGAGTTCTCTATAATGTTCTCAAAGGCGTGTGAAGTCTGCCAATCTGCACTTGGTGGGCTATAGCCGAGCCCTTCATATTCACAGGAGACCCGTGCTCTGTAGTGAGCCGGCAATGGGTTGATCATGATGATGATTGCTCATTCAAAATCGTGCACACTGTATTGTTATTATGAAAGAGTTTTTGGTAGTCGGAATATTTTTTAAGCATCAATATTCCAACAATTCAGTGGACTCGTTAAGACAGTCCCAGTGAACAGTAAAAACAGTCTCCCTGTGTTGTTATCACTAAACTAATGTGATAAGCAGTCAAGCTCCTACTAACATAGAAGCAACGTGGTGGGTCAAGGCTCAGCATCCCTCTCTCGAGCCCTAGGGCTAAAAATTTCTTCTTGCAGAGCTTCTTTCCGAAGCTCGCCAAACAGCCCGGTTACGCTGTGGCAACCAGTAGGGTTTGTACAGCTAATAGACAGTCCGAAAAAAAAATATCCCTCTCAAAAGCTTGAGAGAAGAGACCCGTGCTTATCAGTGGGATATCGATTGCGAGTAAGTGGGTACGTAGAAAAAGTGTTTACCATAAACTGGTAAAGGAAACCAGTTTGCTAGAAATCAGATGAACTCGTATTTTGATTTCGGGAACCTTACATTATGGGAACCCGCTTATAATGTTTTCCTTGTTTGTTATTGCAGATAAAAAAACGACATATTCGTTTTGAAATTATAATGGATTTAATAAGAATATAAAGTTCCTGTATTTTCTTAAATACAAACACGTAATTAAACAAAAAGTAAAATAATGAATACCACTTGAATAAAGTGACTGAACCCAGCACCGAACCCCGGGCTACTTGTTGGGCCAAAGAGGTCAGTGTTGTAGATAATGTGCTCGAAACGATAAAGCCACGTTACATAAATCCGACAATATCTCATTTCTTCCGGGAATGGAACCTTAGACCCCATCGCAGTGTATCAAAAGCATAAATTCTTTGCAATTTCTTCGTTGCGTGATCAAAACGTCTAGTTCTACTTTCTAACACGCGTGAAAGGGCTACACCGTCGTGTACGAAAAGTGAACATCTTTCGAGAACATTTTACACTTACCTTTTAACATATTTCTATTCATGGTTGGTATAGATAAATTTTTAATACTAGATGTTTGTTAATTATGTTGGTATATACATTTTGTGATACTTTAAAAATATGTATTATTTTATGAATAATATACAATTTAGGTCGATAATATACAATCTATAAATCACTGACTAACTAAATTGGAATCTTAACAACTATGAATTTCACATAACTTGAATGTAATCTCTTAGTATGATTAATGTAGAATGTTATGGAAATCCTTTTTTATTTCGATATTTTTTGTACAAAGTCACAGAACCATAACACATAAGCTAGCACATAATTTATTTGGCATTTAAACTATTGGTCCATAGAGGTTCGTTTTGAAAAGTTTTCTTGTAACACGTATAATATTGTAGCTAATATTCAAATAAACGCCCTTTTCCTGTTGTCCTTTTAAAAATAAACGTGTTTATTACAGGAAATGATAACTTCTATATTCTATATTATGTTTTTAAAACATTTTATATAAAATCATAACGTATTAAACGTTTACGGTTTTCCTCAAGCAGTTCGAAACGAAACCAATATTTTATTATATTTAGAGGCATCCTTAAAGTATGCACGCATTTTTTTGTAAGGAAATGGCTTGTGATCTGTGGGACTACAATAAATATAAAAATGCTTCGTTTTTATCACAGGTGACTTTATTGTTTGTTTTTTATTACTATTTTGTACATAACAGATTTTATCTTTAGTAATGAGAAGGAAAAATACTAACAAATTGTCGCTTTAATGGAATATTCCAATATTATTTTTAGTAATTTTATATGGAAATTACTTATTTCTTATTTATATTTAATTATCAATTTACTAATTATGCGATTTAACTCCAATGCTTTCGTTGAGTTTACTTTAGTTACGTAACTATATTAATATTTTTGTAATACAATAATATTCATACATTTTTTTTATTTCGGTATATTCCAGTGAGCTTTTACTAATTTAAAGTGAAGTCAATGTGTAGGTGTTATTAAGTATGAAAATTTTAAAGTCCGCTCAGAAACATGGCTGGAAGTACAGAGAATAACAGAATAGGTAACATATTACGGGATCGAGTTGAAGTTAATTTATCTAATAGCAATAAAGTTTATTCTGCGTGTATACATTTTGTTGGCCTACTTTGTACGCTTGCGTGTCTGAAGTCGTTTCTTCGAAATCGCATAGAAGTAAGGTTTTCGATAAATATACCCAAGTAATATATAACTGAGATTTGCTGATTGCGTTCCGTAACGACAACAATAATTGTTATTTAATGTAATTAATTTGTACGCTTATAAAGTGTTCGGGTGGTTTTATCTAGGTATTGTATTTGATTGTGCTGATAACGTGATTTTATTATCTATTATCTAGTATCAATTTAGCCAACGCTCATGACTTCGTTTCTATGGAATTTCTGATTTCTTATATATTTAATAACAAAAAAGTATCTCTATCTCACACCTCTTTTTACAATTCAACTTTTTTTTTTAAATAAGAATATCAAATCGTACACAGACTTCTACCGACTAAACCTACTGACCAAAGACAATGTCTACCTTTTATTACTTCATCCATAAAAAAAAAATTATAAATTAAAATATCACTTGCTTCAACGGTGAAGGAAAACATCGTGAGAAATCCTGCACGCCTGAGAGATCTCCGTAATGTTCTCAAAGGCGTGTGAAGTCTGCCAATACATTCATGGCCAGCGTGGTGGTCTATGGCCAAACCCTTCTCATATTGAGAGGAGACCCGTGCTCTGTAGTGAGCCGGTAATGGGTTGTTCATGATGATAATGATGATTACTTTTTCCATGTTCTCTTGTGTGGCCTCCCACTTTTCTCTTACCTCCAACATTATGATAACTATGCTCTCTACCCTTAGTTTTTAACCTATTCCTATGCTTAATTACATTAATTAAAAAAATCATCCCAAATCCTACCTTTAGACCTGATTTTACAAAATAATCTGATATAGATAGATCTGATAGAGATTTTAATAAATGCGTCCTCATATTATTATAATTATCAAAACTTGCCGAGAATATTTTTCGTATAACGGTATTGTTTTTCTTTTTAGTTAATTAGACTATTTCTACGTACAGCCATAGCAACCTGATTAACTGTAGAAAACCGCAAAGTTTAAACCGCTAATGATGGAAACGTGTTCTGGTGCAAATATCTACAAATACAAATTCGAAATGATATCCATTCAAATTAATCTTTGAAAATTTATTTAGATGCGTGCATATTTTTTCTACGTTATAGTCAACAACATGTTCTTAAAACTAAACATGGTCTAAGATGAAGCCCACTAAAAACTTAGACAGGTCAAACCAGCTATTAATTCTGTTAAGATAATCTTACTTTATCTTAACGCGGTGAATATTTGAGTATATCTAAGTGTTTGACAAATAGTATCTAATATATTTATGTGTGTGTGTCTGGGTTTAAATGTATACATATGTGTGTAAGTTTGTATATGCAAATACTTTGTGTTTTCACTTTATTTATAAGATTTTATAAGTTCTTTGGTTTTGTTTGACGACCTCCGTGGCGCAGCGCACGCGTTGTCGCATTATAAGGAGGTCCTGGGTTCGATTCCGGGATTGAGTCTGGTCTGATGGCCGTGGCTAGTTACTACCCTACCGACAAAGACGTGTCGCCAAACGATTTAGTGTTGCGGCACAATGTCGCGTAGATACCAATTAGGAGTATGAGTTTATCATACCCCTAACAGGTTAACCAACTACTATCCTAGACAGCGTCATCACTTACCACGAGGTGAGATAGCCGCCAAGGGCGATCTCACGTGGTGGTAAGTTATGTAATGTTGTAGTATATATGCAAGAGTTAAGAGCCATTCAAGACATTTCTTTCTAATTCAAAAGAAGTTTAATAAAAATAAAAATATAATAGTTTAAAAAACTAAAAAAACACGCTACTGCACGCATGCGTAGTTCGCGCACTAGCTCTGTCTCTCTTACTCGCATGCAAAGGATGCGGAAAGAAATTAATTAATCCTGGCGAATCTAATTAGGATAATCGGATATTTTGATCGGATTATTGCATTGTCATCGACCTTTGACAGGTGTGCAAAGTTTGAATCAAATCTGATCGTTCAAAGTAGGGCAAAATCGAGCTCAAAGGAGTCGGTTACAAACAAACAAACAAACAAACAAACAAACATACATACATACAGGTGAATCTAATAAAAGCGTGTTAATAAACGCATGCACCGCCTAGCCAAACATATCAATGTGTGATATGAAACGGTAACGGTGTACCGAACACCGAAACCGCATATCAAATACGGAATATAGTTAGGCGAGTGGCCGCGATGCGATAAATAATTTTAAGTCCCTATAATTCCGCCTTATCTGACTTACGGCGGTAAAGTAATTTCTTTGCCATGGCGAAATTATAGGAGGCCTCGCGCGAAACTTTACACCCGAGCCCTAATGGTGTCTACACACGCGCCGCGATGCCGATGGGAGTGTGATACGCGCTTTATTAACAATTACTTTTTGGAGTTTTATCAGCATCATCATGATCAACCTACGCTCACTACAGAGCCCCTTTTTTTCGGACTGTCTATTAGCTGTGCTAACCTTATTGGTGGCCACAGCGTAACCGGGCGTAAAAAGCGGTGATAGCCTAATGGTTAGGGCGTCAGCCTTCTAATCAAAGGTCGGCGGTTCGAATCCGGGCACGCACTTCTAACTTTTCGGAGTTCTGTGTGTTTTAAAAGAAATTAAAATATCACTTGCTTCAACGGTCAAGGAAAACATCGTGAGGAAACCTGCACGCCGGAGAGTTCTCCATAATGTTCTCAAGTGTGAAGTCTGGCAATACGCACATGGCCAGCGTGGTGGACTATGGCCAAACCCTTCTCATATTGAGAGGAGACCCGTGCTCTGTAGTTAGCCGGTAATGGGTTGATTATGATGATGATGATAAACCGGGCTGTTTAGCGAGCTTCGGAAAGAAGCTCTGCCAGAAGAAATTTTGAGCCCTAGAGCTCGAAGAAACTAAGGGTACGTCTGCCTACGGGCGCCTCCTGTAAGACCGAACCTCGGCTTTGGCGACGTTTGGGATAACGGGGGGGTCGGACGGTGGTCCGTACGTTTCCGAGGCCGTGGATGGAGCCCACGGCCGGATGACGTAAGATAGCAATATGAGAAAGTTTCGGCTATAGTCCACTGGCTAAATGCAGATTGGCAGACTTCACACGCCTTCGAGAACATTATGGTGAACTCTCAGGGGTGCAGGTTTCCTCACGATGTTTTCCTTCATGGTGGAAGCAAGTGATATTTTAATTACTTAAAAATGCATATAACTCCGGAAAGTTATAGGATAGGAGGCGGACGTCCGAACCACTAGGCTATCACTATTTGGTGTTGACTCCTTAAGAATCGATTTTCACATAAGAAAATAAGATGAGCAGGAAAATCTACTGGACGAATGACCTTGTTACGTTTTTGTGCGCAACCTATTCTGCGCACCTGTCACTTTTCAGGCGTGAGTATTTCTTATATATATGATGTCAAATCTATTTTTGTAGTGTGGGTATCTGATAATATATACTAAATAACACCGACGGACAATCATTGCACAAATAAGTAAATTTTCGTCATCTCCATACCTATGGTACCTATATTATATAAATTTGCAAGCTTTATATTTATTAAGTTAGTTTAGAACTGTTTGATTAACTTTTTTCTCGAGTAAATATTCTGAGCATTATCAGCCCTTTGTTAGACCTTGACGGCAATCTAACCTGATGGTAAGGGATGATACAGTCTAAGATGGAAGCGGGCTAATCTGTATGGCAGCCCCATAGTCCTAATTTGTTTTTACGCGACATCGTGCCGGAACACTAAATCGCTTGGCAACACGCCTTTATCAGTAGGGTGGTAACTAGCCACGGCCGAAGCCTCCCACGAGACCAAATATTCATTAATCATTTATTTTAACACAACATCGTGTTTGATTGTAGATTTGTATATAGCCCCGGCCGCAGTCTCTCACCAGACCAGACTTGAGCCGGGAATCGAACCCAGGACCTCCAACTTTATAATGCGACAGCGCGAGCTCTGCGCCACGGAAGTCGTCATTATCTTAACTTAACATTAGATGACCAGTCAGCTCGTTGCATCATAGCGAAAAATAATTCACCGATATAGACATAAGAGCAACCATGAAAAATACAAAAGGAAATCATTCAAACCCTCCATCAACAGATCTTCATGCACAAGAACGCAATGCAAATGCACGCGCGGGAGCTCCAAAGAGGTCTAGGGGGCGAGGTGAAGCCGCACCAGTGTCAGCAGTGCCTGAAGTCGTTCAGCTCCAACCACCAGCTGGTCCAGCACATCCGCGTCCACACCGGCGAGAAACCGTACAAGTGTTCCTACTGCGACCGGCGGTTCAAACAGCTCAGCCATGTCCAGCAGCACACCAGGCTCCATACAGGTCAGTTCAATACTTTTTTCCACTTTAATCAATCTCACCTGCTGGTAAGTGATGATGCATTCTTCCGCTTACCAGATATGGTTATATAACACCCATATTTGTAATCAGGAAAGCTGGTTAAAGCTGACCATACCAGAGTATACCAGAGAAAGACTGACACGTTAGTTTGCTAACCTGTTAGGGGTATGGTAAACCCAGACTCTTAATTGGTTTCTACTTTTTTTTTTCAGACTGTCTATTAGCTGTACTAACCTTATTGGTTGCCACAGCATAACTGGGCAGAAGAAATTTTGAGCCCTAGGGCTCGAAGAAGCTAAGGGAATTGTTTTCTACGCGACATTGTTCCATAACGCTAACTCGCTGGGCAACAGGTCTTTATCGGTATGGTGGTAAATAGACACGGTCGAAGCCTCCTACCAGACCAGACTCTAACCTCCAACTTTATAATTCATATATAGACAGAAAAATTCAATCTGGAATCGAAACGATAAGTGATAATGCTAACTATTATACATCAAGAACCATATTATATTATAGGTGGGGTTCAACCCCGGGCACGCACCTCTAACTTTCCGGGGTTATGTGCGCTTTTAAGCAATTAAAAAATCACTTGCTTCAACACATGCCTAAGAGTTCTCCGTAATGTTCTCAAAGGCGTGTGAAGTCTGCCAATCCGCACATGGCCAGCGTGGTGGACTATGGCCAAACCGTTTTCATATTGAGAGGTGACCCGCGCTCTGTAGTGACCCGTAATGATTTGATCATGATGATATTGTAATAGACGTGTAAATAAATCGGTGCTAATACCTATTCCAACTCTCTATAAACCTCTACGCTGGAAAGGTCCTAACATTTCTAGTTGTAGGTATTGATTTTTTAGACAGAAATAGCGAAGAGCGATCGTTCCTATTTTACTTTGCTCGCACATTATTTATAATTTTACCCACACACCGGTTGACATCAGATTTTCACCGGCACAGATAAGTAGGTCATCGATTGTTTTTTTTTATATATAATGTAGCGACTTTGTGTTCATTCTTTCAATTCAAATTACATTATACATTTACTAGCTGACCCGGCAAACGTAGTTTTGCCATATACATTATTTCTAGGGAATTTCTATTGTAGAAAAAAAATAACTAACTTATTGTGTGTAAAGATGTAGTAGGTATATAAGTGAAAGAGGCATGGAGCGCTGTTAACGATGAGGGAATATAAAAATATTCAGAAATTTTAGCTTTATAATAAGCTTAGGGAAATTTAAGCCGTATTAAAGTGAAAAACATTCGCAATAAAGATGATAATTGTTCAGTTATCGAGCAGGATGACAAATGATTAAATTTACTAAAATTACTATTAAAAAATAGGGATTGGCAATAGAAGGTTGAAAATTTAAGGTTGCATGTATTTTTCAATACCACATATTACAAAAAAAAAATAAAAAAATTACCAAAAAATAAAAAATAAAATTTTGGGGTGGACACCCTTATCACTTAGTGGTTTGAAAACTACATTGAAGCTGATTTTCAGACATACTGAATATGTATAAAACATTTCATAAGAATCGGTCGAGCCGTTTTGGAGGAGTGTGGGAACAAACATTGTGACACGGGAAATTTATTTATATAAGATATGAAGATCTTAAGATTAGAATGTCTGCCTAAAAGGCGTGCTAGAAAAATATAATCCTTAATTACGTAATAGGACTTTTCTATAAGGTTACGTTATACGAAAACTTTGAACTTATTGATAGACCTCTCCAAGATATCAATAAGTAATTTATTATACAAAAAAAATACAATTTCTTTGAATGACTTACTAATTTTGTGCAGTCTACTACAGGTTAACTTTTATTTATAATTTCATCATCATCATCATGATCAACCCATTACCGGCTCACTACAGGGCACAGGTCTCCTCTCATATGAGAAGGGTTTAGGCCATAGTCCGCCACGCTGGCTATGTACGGATTGGCAGACTTCACACGCCTTTGAGAACATTATGAAGAACTCTCAGGCGTGCAGGTTTCCTCACGATGTTTTCCTGCACCGTTGAAGCAAGTGCTATATTTTTTTTAAAACGCACATAACTCCGAAAAGTTAGAGGTGCGTGTCCGGATTCGAACCGCCGACCTGTGATTAGGAGGCTGACACCCTAACCACTAGGCTATCACCGTTTCTATGTTCTATGTTCTTATGTTCAGTGCGTTACAGTCCAATTTTAATTATAGGTACATTACATAGATCTGAGTCTACACATAGATACTGTGATTCAGTATAAGTATTTTTGCGCGCGTAATAGCCGATGCAATCTGTTTTATAATGGCCGGCGAGTTTAAATTTGGATTTCTGGAAGACGCAATCCGTATGCTGTGATGTATGCGAGCGTTTTATTAAATTTGTTTATTTGCACTACCTCTTGAAGGTTCAAACTTGCGCTCGCAAATACATTACACTATGGCGATTAGCGTTATATTGTTTATTGATGAAAACAAGTGATCAAAGTTCCATCGTTATTCAATTTCGAACACGTATCATCATGATTCATCTTTATCGTATACTAGGTACAGGTCTCTTATTGAAGTCCGCCTCCTAATTAGAGGTCGGTTCGGTACTCTAATTTTACGGAGTTATGTGCGTTTTTAATTGGAGATGCATGCATGCAATGCATTTCGGAGCGTTCTCCATAATGCTCTCAAAAGTCGTGTGAAGTCTGCCAATCCGCACATGGCCAGCGTGGTGGACTATGGCAAAACCCTTCTCATATTGAGAAGAGACCCGTGCTCTGTAGTGAGCCGGCAATGGGTTAGAAAGGGTAGGGTAAGAAATTCTGATCTTGATGATCACAATTTCTTTAACGACAATTTACAATAACCCAAATTAGGATCTCCATAGTTTGGTTCCTCAACCAGACACGCAAACCGCAAAAAATAAACAGACCTAAAAACAAATAAAACAAATTTCCTTACCATAACAGGATTGCAATTTTTCTCATTAAAAATGCATAAATAAGTTATTCTTTAAAAAGAAATGCCTAGAGCTTAAAACTTCAATGCGATGTAACACTAAAAAAAACAACCTACTTTTTTCAAAACGAATGCATAGATCATAAAACCTCGTAACCCAATGCAACAATGAAAACTATACCTTTCGATATAGTTTAGATGAAAAAACAACGTTCCACAATTGAAATTCCGCATTTAAAATACCTATGCCGGCGCTCGCATGCAACGGCCACCACTTATACTGCCATATAGGAAACCGGCGCAAAAACAATCCGCTAGAGCAACTTTTATAATTAGAACTACGTTCGTTCCATTGGTCGGAGTTTCCGCGGAAAAAATCACGCCGGCCGTATACGTGAAAAGCGGGAAAAAAAATGCGACCAATGGGCGCCGCTGGCCGAGCGGGCAGCCAATCGCGGCGCTCGGTTACGCAACGTACATTCTACGTGGCTTAGAAAAAAATTCACGTGTTTTTTCCATTTACGAACTAGCCAATGGGCGGGGCGCCGGTTGATTCGTATGCGCATTATAATTGGATTAGTTAAATTTTTTTCGCTGAACACGCTTTTAAATTTATTCCTTTTTATGTTAGCCTACGTGTTTTTTGCAGATATTCATTGAGTCAAGTCAATTAATACATAGTGATGGAGGTTTTATTTTATTACGATATTTATTTGATTACGCTTTTATCACGTGGATTATGATTTTTAAGCCCTCTCTTATGATTAAAGTGTTTTGTGTCTTTCATACCTTAGGTATTATTCGATGCTTCCATTTTCAAAAAGTCGATAAAAACATCGAATTAAAATAATAATATTTATTAGGGAGTTATAAAGGATAAGGAGTGTTCAGTTATATTAGGTAGTTGGAGGTTGTATGTTACAATATATAGAAGTTTAGAAAACATTTTAGATACAAATTACAGATACTCGATTATCATAATTAGGTTTTATGCTGTTTAAACAGTCCATCGGATTAAAGGAAAAATAAATTGTAAAACTTTTAAAAACTTAAAGTTGAAATATTATTTTGTTATTCCTTGCGTTTATAAAACAAAAATACGTCAGTTCAAAATGAAGAAGTTATATAATTTTTTATTAGGTTTTATACAGTTTACTAGCTAATGCCTGTGATTTTATCGGCGTGGTTTTCCAACTTCTCTTATTTTCTTTATTGAAAACATTCATCAAATTCTAATTTAAATTCTTTATTCAAATAGTCCTTAAAAAGGCACTTTTGACGCGTCAATCGTAACAAGGAGGGTACCAAAGGAGAGATGGATTGACTGTGTTAAAGAGGTTATTATGATTGGAAGAAGAAGACGCGCTGTGCCGAACACACATAGCAAGGAAAAGAAAGAAGCAGAGGTAACGAAATTTAGGAGCATTCAGTTTGAGTCAAATACAGAAATGTTCAACGTTACATACATATATCCTTTTGTCTGTTGGGAGGCTTCGGCCGTGGCTAGTTACCACCCTACCGACAAAGACGTGTCGCCAAGCGATTTTAGCGTTCCAGCACGATGTCGCGTAGAAACCAATTAGGATCTTGGGCTTACCATAATCCTAACAGGTTAGCCCGCTACCATCCTAGACAGCATCATCACTTACCACCAGGTGAGATAGCCATCAAGGGCTAACTTGTAGTGTATATAAAAAAAAAACCTTAGATGCCAATAGTCAAACTCCATATCTGTTATGCCAGCTATTTCTTAATCGAATTTCATCGCAATCAGATGAGCTAATAAGCGGTTAGCGTCATCAGAAACACCCCCAGTACAATTGTAACTTGGCGACGCTAATATAATTACTAGCCGGTAATGTCAAAGGACACGTCGGCATAAAGGCAATTTTACACTCTATTTAACTCAAAGTCGCACCTACCCCGCCGTGTGGACACTGCATAGTAATTACTGCAATTAAAAAGCTCATTACAACACCTACCAGCCGACAATCATTGCAGCCGTAAATAAATATTTAATTACCGCGCACGTACCTACATGCCGACCGTTAGCGGCTATTGTGGACAAAAAACGTGGGAACATAGACAGATCTTCGTCTAGTTTTCCAGCGACGAAAGAAGACGGGTTCCTATAGCTTTTTTTTTATTTTTTTATTTTGTTTACCGACATGGATGGATTTTCTAAAAGAGGATAAGCGGGTAAAAGGTGTGGGTAGTGAGGTGACGGCTGATAGAAGTGAGTGGAAGAAGACGTGTTGTGCCGACCCCACGTAATGTGGGATAAGGGCAAGAAAAAGAAGATTTTGTTTGCCGTCCTATTCACGCAGCTACAACCTATTCCTACATCTCAACGTTGACGACCTCTCTGGCGTAGTTGTAGATGCTGTGGTCTTATAAATTGGATAAATCAAGTCCGGGTTCGACAGAGGCAATTTTAATAGTCCTTTTCTTTCTTACGAAATTTTGATGTGAGTCTTGTTCAAGGTCACGGAGGCGTAAAATAAAACTCCCAGTATAACAAGCCTAATTCACAACATCGCCCTATGTCAAGGTTAGAGTCTCCAAGAGACGGCCTTAGGGAGACGGTCTCCCGATATCGTCGAGGTTGAGCTTCACTCATTACAGCTGTAATGCGCGAAGTTTGCAAGCGAATGAGTGAGGAAACCCGCATGCCTGAGATTTCTCCGTAATGTTCTGAAAGGCGTGTGAAATCTGCCAATCCGTACATAGCCAGCGTGGTGGACTATGGCCAAATCCTTTTCATATTAAGAGGAGACCCGTGCTCTGTAGTGAGCCGAAAATTGGTTGATTATGATGATGATTCCTCTTGCTGTATCAGATTTATGATTTTTCAGCCAGTAGATATAAAAGATCTACTTCTTTGGAAAGACTTTTACACTCTAAGCTTATTTAGCGACTGCTTACCGCCTAGTGAAGGTTCTACCAACACTGCGCTATCCATTGCGGCCTAACGTCCAACACCAATGTCCAAGGTAGACCTAGGTGTTGAGTAATGACTCCATAACATGGTCACTAACTATCCTGAGTTCATAGTAATTTAGGAGGATGACAGAGTATATACTCTTCGTTATAAAATTACTGCTATTATTCTAATTTAATTTGAAAAATAGTTAACAAAAAATTATTACATATAATGATATATTTAAATACGGGTTTAAGCGACAAAATTTAGTCTTATTGAGAGACTCAGAAGGCGAAAATATACCTCCTAGTCTAAAGTCGGTACAATAGCTCATAAATAAAATACAGTTTCAATTAAATGGAAATTTTCACTGATACTTAAAAATCGTATTTAAAAACCGATTTCTGAATACATTAGATGTATAATTTACTATCGGCAATTAACTATCCGGACATAAACTTCCATTTTCCCTCTAATGAAAAGAAAATTACGGGGTTTTATAGCGTCGAGCGTTCGATGAAAAACGTAACTAGTTATCAGAAGGCATTTGTAATTACGTCGGTATTACCTAACTTTAAATATTTTACGACCTCTATTAGATAGCGAGTGGTGCAAGCATTGGTATTGTGTCGATGTCATTCGATGTCCAGTCATATATTATATACAATTTACTAGAATTGCCGGCTTTGAAAGACTAGCTTTTATACCTATTTCATTAAATGTTAAAAGAGTATGAAAGAAAGAAAGAAAAGGTTTTTTATTCAGCGTACAGTATCAATAACATATTTTGACATTATGATGATATAAAGCCAACCCACTGAGGATCAGCTGTAGCAAGCCACAGCGCTAAATATTTCTAAATCACGGACGTAATATTACAATATCTAACGTAACATAATAATAATACATAAGCTAACCTAAGGTAGGTAAATTAAAATAATAATAAAAAAATAACAAATTAACAGATTAATCAAATGAATAAGTATAACTAAAAATATTAATATTATTATTAATTATTAATACTAATATAATTAAAAGACCCTTTTAAAGCGAAATTGCACTTTATGCCATAAAAAAATAATTAAAAAATAGAAAAAAAGTAGCTTATTTCATTTTCAGGCCCATAAACTACTCGTATCTTTATACAAAATGCTGCGTGATCCTCTGTAAGAAACCCAATGAAGAATTTTCGATTCATTCGGATAACAAAATAAATCTCAAATAATAATTAAGTCTAACAAAAGTCTACCTAAGAAACCAAATTTCATATAATATGTTCTACCTAAGCATTTTCTGTCAGTTAAAATAATTAAGGTAACAAATAAAATAACATATACCTAAATCCACGTTGTGAAAGTTTTCAAAAAGATTGTAAAAACTCTCTTTCATTCGAACAAAAGACGGAGGGGAAAGAAAAACTCAAATAGATGGTGGCACTTTCCCAACGATGTCTTGAGTTTTGCATGACAATGGGCCAGTGGGGAAAAAACGTCGGCCGGCTCCGAAAATATATTGTGTAAGGAAAAATAAGACAGTAATGTACATAATATTATTTTGTTTGGTCGATTTCGTGCGTCTTTATTTATTTATTTACACACTTTTATTGTACACCACGAAAAAGGAAAAATATAACAAAAAAAGACACAAAATAACAGACACAGTAGTATACAATTTGGCGGCCTTATCGCTACATAGCGATCTCTTTAAGTATTAGTATCGTCTTTAAGTATTGTTTTCTAACTTTGACGTAATGCATCAACGAAATTACGTTGATGATAATGTTTGGATGACTCGATGATAAAAAAACTGAAAATTTAATTCATAATAATCCATAATAGTTCATTATTTGTCGTATATATATTTGTACCGCTTATCATAGCGATCTTTTCCAGGCAACTAAAAGCGTAAAATACAAAGCTACGGGAATAAGGAAGGGTGGTCTACAACAAATTCAAATTAAAAATAATCTTTATTCAAATAGTCATTAAAAGGGCACTTTTGACGCGTCAATAATTTACATAGTAGTGATTTGATGGTGATAACTATATTCGTAAACTTAAAACTAAAGCTATGAGGGTTCCAAACGCGCCCCGGTCTAAGAAGAAGCCCACAACAACAACATGTACAGATATTTATATATATTTCCATTAATATATACAGAATCATTATTGATATGAATTTCTCCAAAAGACTGTTTTAGTCGCTAATAAAAACATTGTGCTAACAAGCTGTGATAGCCTAGTAGTTAAGACGTCCGCCTCCTAACCAGAGGTCGAGGGTTCGAACCCGGGCACGCACCTCTAACTTTCGGAGTTATGCGCGTTTTTAAGCAATTAAAATATCACTTGCTTCAACGGTGTAGGATAACATTATGAGATCTGCATGTCTGAGAGTTCTCCATAATGTTCTGAAAGGCTTGTCAATCCGCACATGGCCAGCGTGGTGAACTATGGCCAAACCCATTTAATATTGAGAGTAGACCCGTGCTCTGTAGTGAGCCGGCGATGGGTTGATGATGAAAAACTTGTAGTGAGTTATTAGTGATAAAGCTACGATGATGCCAAGCTTTGGACAGTCATTACCATCTACACATTACCTAACTATTTATGAGCAGTTTTGCCAGAGCAATTACTTATAGCCAAACTTTTTTTATCATTTAAATAATCCTCGAGATTATGACAGGACGTGTACGTGTACTTAATAATGTCATTTGGTAATTACTCATTAAATTGTATGCAATTTTCTTTAAAGGAATTATCTAGTTGCGTGGAGCACATTTTTTGTTATATTGTATGATTTTTACAATATATTTTTTTGTTATAAAGTTAATCGGTTAGCCAAAGAACTAAACCTCTTAGAAAAATATTACTATCTACTCAGACCGTCTACACGGACCACCCGCGCGAAACCGGGACGGGACTCTAGTGTACAGCTAAAGTATAAAAGTACAATTTCTCTTTGACGGGTCAAGATAAAAAAAAGCTCAGGTGAACTGGCAAGTTTCTTTGAGATCTTACGCTTGGAGGCGCGAAAACTTGATATTAACGAAGACGGGCGAAGATCGGAGGGTCAAGTGCGAGTCGATGAAATACCTACGGGATTCAATCGAGATATTTTTTGATTCATTTCCTTCATCATTTTATATCACGGACCTTATAGTTGAACTCGATTTGTGGGTATTCGGATCTAATCCAGTGTATACATTGGGTTAGATCTTAAAATCCACAGATCATGATATGTTAGATCATGATATGATAGATCCATAATATCCATAATCCATAGTTCAGGAAAACACTTGTGTTGTTAATTAATTTTTTTCAACTTTCGTCTTTAATTATGCCCTTGTAATGATTGCATCTGTAATTATTTACAATTGTACTGATTACGAATAGTTTGACTTGGGGCTTATAGCCATCGCTTAAATCATTATTTCTTATGTATTTTTGAGTATCAAAGTCGATGTCGTATAAAAAATTAAAATTGTAGATTAGTAGGTAGGTACTCAATTCTGTACTCAAAGCAGAGGTTCAAAGATTATATGAAACGTAAACTTGTAGAAGTCTTTCTATAGTGTAAAGAATTATGTTAATAATAAACAAGCTATTAGCTATAAGGGTATGAAATATTGCTCCAATAAGATACCTCTTAAATAATTTTAAGTGGCATGTGAGATGTTGATAGCAAAGACAAAATTAACCCGGCTAAGTTTGTTGTGGGCTTCTTCTTAGACCAGGATGCTTTTGGACCCTCATAGTGTTAATTATACGAATGTACTTGCTACTATGTAATTGTGCCTTTTAAAGGATTATTTGAATTAACATTATGATTGTTGTATTGTATTAAAATTGTTTCTTATTTAACGGAGTTCGTCAAAATCAACGGGAGAATGATCATTTCATATCGAGTGACTCATTCGATATGAAATGTTATTCATAATTTGTTTGTATTAAAAAAAAAAACTAGAATCTTAAGCCATCAATTTTTAAAACATTAATCATGGTTTTGTGCTATCACAGAGGGAACCCTAAAAGCAAGAAGCAGCCAACAAAGACTCGCTGTCCGAGTGGAAAGTATTTTACTAATTTCCAGAGTTTCATCCCTTTTGAGAGTGTTGGGAAGTTTTTTTATTAACATTTTCTGATATCACTCTTGATTCTTTCCCCGAGGTGATTCAAAGGTTGGCGGAGTTTAGTAATAATCTGCACAAAGTTTATTTCACGTTTATAATTTAACCTTTTTGCCGTTTTAATTTGACTTTGCATCTTTTATTCTTCCGCAAATATATAATCGTAATTTTATTAGACACGTAATGGAAAGCTTAATCGCTTGGCACGTCTTTGTGAGTGGTAACTAGCCATGGCGAAAGCCTAATACCAGTAGTTCTCCTTTGTTTAAATTAACGCACGCCCAACAGTTATCAAGTGTATGTTTGAAGGGGTAACTGCTTCACGCCGGAATCATTGGACGGCCATTCTTAATGGAGATAGACTCGGAAATTAATATTAGATAAGTATATGACATTGAGATAATTATTTTAGTACCTTTGTTCTATTGTATAATAGCATGGCTGGATTCTGCCCTAATAATCAATTCATAATACATAAATGGTCAGTAATTATTCATAAGTGAAGGCTACTTTTACAATAAACTATAAAATATCGATATTTCTTCTACGTGTAACCCTTTTTTGATATAATTCCTGATATAATTAGTTTCATAGCGCATGGTTCATGAATATTATTTCATCAAAATATTTTTAGGCGCGCTTTTTTTGTTTCTACTACACGATCTCTCTGATCAGAAAACTTAAACGGATGTAAACACACACTTATTATAAGCTTTAATATGTTGTACTGTATATTAATGAACATATTACAATGTTTTAATTACAGTACAGCTTTATATACATTCGGGCCATGTCATTTCACATCTGGAAAAACTGAATTACATATACGAGTATAATTACAAATAACATTTTAATGTATGAAATGGATTAAGCAACATTTGTATTCCATCAAAAATGTTGCTCAATACACAGGAGTTTTAAAAAAACCCCTTAATCAACGCCGACTATGTACCTTTGTTTTGTTTTTTGTTTTATTTTTATACTGCTGTCAAGGATGGTAGCAGGCTAACCTTTTAGGAGTATGGATAACCCACGCTCCTAATTGGTTTCTACGCGACATCAAAATTCAAAATTCAAATAATCTTTATTCAAATAGTCCTTTACAAGGCACTTTTGACACGTCAATAATTTACAAAGTAGTGATTTGATGGTGATAACCACATTCGTAAATTTAAAACTAAAGCTATGAGGTTTCAAACGCGACCCGGTCTAAGAAGAAGCCCACAACAAACTTAGCTGGGTTTTTGTTTTTTTTTTTTCGTTATAACCTCTCACATAATCAATAATAAATTAAAGTACCTATGGAGATAGAGCAATTCATACCCAAGCTTTTTTATCGTTTATATAATCCTTAATATCATAATATGATTTTTCTGTAAGCTTTCGTTTTATAAAAACTTTGAACTTATTGATAGACATCTCCAAGATATCAATAGGTAATTTATTATGAAATAAAATACAAATTCCTTTGCCGCATTTCATCGTGTTGCAACGCTAAATCGCTTGGCGACACGTCCTTGTCGGTAGGGTGGTAACTTGCCACGGCCGAAGCCAGACCAGACAAAACTTACCTAGGTTTTACATTAACGAAACATTTTTGAATTTTTCCATTCTGTTTTTACATTTGTAATGAGATAGTTTGTTGTTGCTCATTTTATAAGTGCATAAAGATAAAATATTATCTAGTATTTAGGTTTAGAAGATAGCGACCTATCCGTCACTTAGCACTTTTAATTTACCCCTGTACGCTGTTAATATTTACACAGTCATTCGAAACTTCGCTGTGCATTTAGGGGTGTCGTGTCAACTATCAATTATATAGGGGTCCATCTCCCGTGCGGGGGAAATCAATACAATCATTGCGCCGTGATGATGTCGCTCGCGGGTCCAAACGGGTTTATACCCTATATTAATGATACAAAGTCTGTTTTAGCGCGACGCGGTGCTGTGACCGTATGCGTTTACATACATGTGGGTATATAGCTAAGTAGGTGTGTGTGAGTACTAAGTACTTTGTTGGAGATTAGTGCATACACAATATATTCGGTACATCTATTCTATGTTTTGCCGCAGTAGGTATTCACTTTGCGTTTTCATGGAAATTTAGTTTTCACAAAGCGTCATGTTATATTGACACAATATTTTGTCTGTCTGGTGTAGATATATTACAAATAGTCCCAGGTTTGATGTCATCGATAGAGTCTCAATATGAATGCATTAAATTAGGTCATAGGTAAAAGAAAAAAAAAAGTAGACAGTATTTTTTTATACTTTAATAAGATGTATCCAAAATGTACTATAATGAAACACTATTCTGTCTCTCTTGTGTATATTTGCATTGAAAGTCCCAGGTTTGATGTCATTGACAGAGTCTTAATATCAATATAAACGTATAAGGTCAGGTCATAGTTAGAAGAAAAAACGAAGACAGTCTTTTTTTTTAAACTTATGAAATATATCGAAAGTGTACTATAATGAAACAATATTCTGTCTCTCTCGTGTATAAAGCTTTAAAAGTCCCAGGTTTGATATCATCGACAAAGTCAGAATATCAATATGAACGCATTAGGTTAGGTCATACGTAAAAGAAAAAAAGTAAACAGTCGTTTTTTTTAAACTTTAATGAAATATATCCAAAATGTACTATAATGAAACAATATTCTGTCTCTCTGGTGTATATTGCTTTAAAAGTTCCAGGTTTGATATCATCGACAAAGTCTGAATATCAATATGAATGCATTAGGTTAGGTCATACGTAAAGGAAAAAAAGTAAACAGTTGATTTTTAAACTTTGATGAAATATATCCAAAATGTACTATAATGAAACAAAAATCCATCTCTCTGGTGTATATTTGCTTTAAAAGTCCCAGGTTTGATATCATCGACAAAGTCAGAATATCAATATGAACGCATTAGGTTAGGTCAACAGGTACATAGGTAAACAGTTTTTTTTAACTTTAATGAAATATATCCAAAATGTACTATAGTGAAAGGTGTATATTTACTTTGAAACTCCCAGGTTTGATCCCAGGGTCTGAATATCAATATGAACTTTTTTCTTTTACCTATGACTTAACCTAAAGTCATAATAGGTAAGAGAAAAATAGTAAACATTATATTTTTATACCTTAATAAAATATTTCATAATAAATATATCATCATCATCATCATCATGATCAACCCATTGCCGGCTCACTACAGAGCACGGGTCTCCTCTCAATATGAGAAGGGTTCGGCCATAGTCCATCACGCTGGCCATGTGCGGATTGGCAGACTTCACACACCTTTGAGAACATTATGGAGAACTCTCAGGCGTGCAGGTTTCCTCACGATGTTTTCCCTCACCGTTGAAGCAAGTGATATTTTAATTGCTTAAAAACGCACATAATTCCGAAAGTTAGAAGTGAGTGCCCGGGTTCGAACCCCCGACCTCGTATTAGGAGGCGGACGTCCTTACCACTAGGCTATCACAGCTACATAATATTTAATAAACTTTAATATAATATATTTAAATTGTAAGCGGACGCGTCGCCATCTTGTTAGCCCAGTGGCGCATACCACCAATTTAATGGACAAAAATGTTCATATAACTCGCAGTCATATTCCACGGTACGCTGCCCGCGGAAACTCTTGTAATATTTCACTAAATATTAAAATGGAGATAGAAATCCCCTCGCAAAATATTCTGTGTGTGGGAACCGCATTTTGCGGCCACAGCCTAATGCATTTCCTTTAAATTAAACTAAGCTATATCGAATTGCAGAATAAATGATAATAGCTTCAGTGGTCTATGTTCGATTTTGTTGTAGGCTAATTAGACGGGATTTAGTATTAGCTGGATGTTATTAATTTATTTTAATGTAAAACGCCGGGTATCAAATGCACAATGGCGTTCACTAACATTTATTTCGTTTCACAGTGTAGGTATTTGCGCCATGTGTAGATATTTCACCCAACTCATTAGGTATTGACATTGTGTTTGACTATTCTACCTAAAACATTACGCCATTTTGAATACAATTGTGAAACATTAGTTAAACTTTCCTACTGACATGAGATTAGTTAGTTCAAAATTGAAATTCGATTAATATTAACTTACTGTCTAGTGCAACGAGAATTTTAAATGAAGCTTTGAAAAATATTTATGAATAAAACAAAACTGGATCATTTCATCGTCATCATCATTACCGTTATCACTATTATCAGCCAATAAACATCTCTCTGCTTGGCACAATTCATAGAAGAGAGGATTCATTTAACATCATATATTTTTAATATTGACTAAAATAATCTTTTATTTTAATTATTAGGTCATATAAGCCGATAAATAAAATATTTCTATTGATTCTAATCCACATACATACAAACTTTTTATTTTACTCTGCAATGGTACGATCGATGGAAAAGATGTCCGCCATATTTTCCCCCATTTACCTAACATCATGTTAATCTCTCCGAGTCTCAAGAATGAGGGGATGATGAATCTGGACCCGCCGGGAATTGTGGTAACTTGAGCACGTAATCCATCTTATCATTTACGAAAAATTTTTAATGGAAATTTTTGTCCGGGAGAAAAGAAATCCCGTCCCACAGGGACTTGTTGTAAATATGGCTTTTGTAAAATTTAAATGCGCGAGTAGAAGGAAGAATTATATATATGAGCTGTGATAGCCTAGTGGTTAGGACGTCCGCCTCTTAATCAGAGGACGGGGGTTCAAACTCGAGCACGCACCTATATCTTTTCGGAGTTATGTGCGTTTTTAAGCAATTAAAATATCACTTATAAAACATCGCGAAGAAACCTGCATGTCTGAGAGTTCCCCATAATGTTCTCAAAGGTGTGTGAAGTGTGCCAATCCGCACATGGCCAGCGTGGTGGACTATGGCCAGACCCTTCTCATATTGAGAGGAGACCCACGCTCTGTAGTGAGCCGAGATTGGGTTGACCATAATGATTATGAAGATGATGTATATATATATTTTTTTAATATAACAACAAATATGTGTATTCTATAAAGTACCTGCTTATAATATTATAACTATTAGCGATTAAGCAATCCGGCACGATGCCGCGTAGAAACCAATTAGAAGTATGGGCTAGCCATACCCTAACAGGTTCACCCGCTACCATCTTAGATCGCATCATGACTTACCATCAGGTGGGATTGCCGTCAAGCACTAACTTTAAAAAAAAAAGTTACATCATTCTGGTTATGAAGGTTGGAACATTCCAGCGTGGCACACGTGAAATTAATTTGGAAAATCTAAGAAAACTTCAGTCATCTGTTTAATAAACCGCTAGGTACAAACTTGTTGGCGAAAATTATGAAATTTTAAATCAAATTTAAATTAAAAAGTTAGTTAAAAACATGGATATTTTAACTTAGTTTTTGTCAGTCAGTTGTATACACGTGGGAGTGCGGTAACTCGGTAACAGTTGAAAATTTTCCCTCCCCCAACTTTTTCAGTCGAAAAACCGATGCAAACTTATTTAACAGTTACATTGCGTTTTAAAATCGGTTCTGCTCAATTTTTTACTGTGTGCTTTTTTTTAATGTAGTATAACTCTTCGTTTCAGCTATAAGTACCTAAATAACGAATTAGATATTGCCGGCGACTTGTTTCGTGTGGAAATTTTATGTGTACCTATTTGGAAAAACATACGGTCTGATCAAAAGAAGTAGGTACTTCACGGGAACTGATTATTGCCTTTTTATTCCAGACCATAATCTATCTTTGTGCCCAATTTCATTGAGATACGTTCAGCCGTTATACTAAAAAAACATTTCACTGGTATACATTCACCCGTTATACTAAAAAAACATCCAGTCATATAATCTTACGAATTTATAATTTGTAGTTGTGACAGTCATCATCATCTTTGTCTGGTGGGAGGCTTCGGCCGTGGCTAGTTACCACCCTACCGACAAAGACGTGTCGCCAAGCGATTTAGCGTTCCGGCTCGATTTAGTGTAGAAACCAATTAAGAGTATAGGTTAACCCTAACAGGTTAGCCCACTACCATCTTAGACCGCATCATCACTTGGTGAGATGCGGAGAGCTAACTCGTGGTGTACAGGTGAGATGCCGTCAAGGGCTAACTTTTGGTGTATACAAAAAGAACCTTAACTCGCATTTATTGTCCAGGTATCTTCTCAGTACGGGCTATAAAGTTAAGTCTAACCACTGAGTAAAGACAAAATAGTTGCTGACCAGCCTTTTTTACTTCCTTAGCTCTTACTTGAGTAAGGTATCAAAAATAGTAAAATTTATAAAACTAACAAATTATAAGGCCAGTTATAAGATTTTTTTGTCAACTCTTGGGTACACCGTAACAAAACCAAAAACAAACTAGACTCCACATCGAAAACCTTTTCAATTACAATGGAAAGAAAACTCGGACAGAACATTAAAATTACTTATCTACTTATAAATAAAGGTAGAATTCAATTGAATGGAAATGTTTTCCCAGCGTAAATAAAAACAAATGAACCCAATGGAGAAGACGTAATTTCCATGATTGGTCCGGGGTCCCTTTCGGTTATCTTTTTTTTTGTATAATTTTTCGTTCTTTTGCGTCTTTATTCCACCCCCCTAGGAAAGAGGGTAGATTGTGTGAGGATCGCTCAGTTTTGATACTGTGATGCTGATTATTGTAAAGTTTCTTACAAGGAATTCAGTTCAATTCAATTCAATTCAAAATAGCGTAAATGTTAAAGGCATCTATGAAGCGTTCACATATAATATATTTTTTATTATTTTAATTCGTGAGTTGACGGCGATAAATACGCTTGCCTTCTTAAAACTAAAGCTATGAGGGTTCCATTCGCGCCGAGGTCTAAGAAGAAACCCACAACAAACTTTGCCGGGTTTGTTTTTTGTTATCACTAACTCACATAATCAATAATAAATTATGGTACCTATGGAAATAGATCAATTTACACCCAAGCTTTTTTATCATTTATATAATCGTTTATATCGTAATATGATTTTTCTGTAAGCTTTCGTTTTATAAAAACTTTGAACTTATTGATAGACATCTCCAAGATATCAATAGGTAATTTGTTATAAAATAAAATACAATTTCATATGTCATATGAAAAAAGAGAATATGCTTGTGAATTAATTGGCAAGTATCTTGTCGTCACATTCGCACTACAAAGATGCCTATTTACAGAAGGCGAGATGGAAAAAAGGTTGTTTCGCGTGATCGGTTTTTATTTGATTTCAACTGTTTGCGTACAAATTAGCGACTACTTCGGCGAGAGCGTTTTACGTCCCTACTTTATTTCCTTTGGCTACAGTGGTAAGGGTTTTTTTTATCTTAGGAAGTCGTACTGGGTTTAATAAATTATAAGTTAACAAACGTGCTGTTTTTTTATTCCACTACTGTTAAGCCCTTGACGGCAATTTCACCTAGTGGTAAGTGATGTTGAAGCCTATAAAGGTCAAAACAGGTTAGATTTGACCTTTATAGGCTTCTTTCAGTCAGGGGTGTGACAGTTATATTAAATTCATACAGAATTTGTTTCAATACAAAATCGTGTTTGAATCTAGATTTGTATCTAGCCACGGCTAAAAGTAGTTATAGATATAATATGGAAACTAACGGTAAAACTAACTCTACAGTACAGTAACAGATATTGTACAGTACTTTAGTTTTAGAAGTAGGTACTAGTTGTGGAAAAAACACAAAAAATTCAAATTTCAAATACAAATACTAAATCTTTATTCAAATAGTCCTTTAAAATGCATTTTTACATAGTAGTGATTTGATGGTGATAACTGCATTCGTCAACTTAAAACTAAAGCTATGAGAGTTCCAAACGCGCCCCGGTCAAAGAAGAATCCCACAACAAACTTAGCCAAGTAAATTTTATTTTTGTTATCACCATCTCACATGCCACTTAAAATTATAGGTTATTAAGAGCTATCTTAAGGACGCAATACCGGACACCTACCTACCTACCTACCTGCTGTAATTAGATACCTAGGTAGATCGTGTTTAGAAATTATCAATAAATATTTTAAAAGTAAACATTGGCAAATTATTTTGGAATTTCCAAATGTTTCATAAGTTAGGTAAGTATAAAAATTTAACATAAACGAAAAGTCTTTAACCCTTGCTTTTTTAGAAAAGCACCCACCGCTTACCCGTCAAGTTATCTTTTAATTAACTTCAAGTGTTTTTCTTGCAAGAATTTGTTTTTAAATTCTGTTGCCAGTAAAAAAATATTCTTAGAAGAAAGAGCTCGTTTCAAGAAAATCGAAAAATGAGTCCATCGTTCGATTTGCTGAACAATTGTTTGGTCAACTCTTAATCTACAGCATATAATAAAGGTACATATAAATAGCCAGAAAAAATATATTGACTTATCATAATATATTAATAATTCATGTAGACACAATACATTTTTTGATTTGAGTGAAATTATTACATTTCTGGATGACTAAGAAAATATACCAATAAATCTTTTTATACTTGAACTTTCGTATTGCATATTGATACCTCAACAAATACACTCTAAATACCTCTCTCGTTTGAGGAAGGAGGCCTGTGTCCGGTATTGCGACCTTAAAATGGTGATAAATACACAATGCTCCGATTATACCTGTATATAAGTATATTAAAATATATTTCATAGTAGTCCCAGAACATTTAGAGTCCGTCTCTACCATTATATAGGTAGATAAGTTTACCCCAAAATTTTACCCTCAAATAACTTCATCTACACCTAATAACTAGGTACGTATTAAAGGAATTGAAGTGCTTTCAAAATGAGGAATAGTAATGGGAAAGAAATCACGTCCCCTCCCCCTCCCCGCCCCTGGGCCCCGGGCCGCAGATGTCGCAAGATTTTTGCCCCAAAATGAGCTTTTGCCTAATTTATTTTTTGCCGCCTTCTTTTCCCCGAGTAAATATTGACATGATGTCACGTTGCAAGAATGGAGACATTCCAAGTTTATTTTCTCTCTAAATTATGACTAAGCAGTGAATTTCTTAAATACGTATATTTGTATATAGCAGTGAATAGTTTTAATAATTGTAATAATTATTTAATTTAATTAAACGCATTGCACTATATCTGTAATGTTTTTAAATAACTGTAGTAAAGTATTATAATAGAATAATTATACCTCCAATAATATATAAAGATGAGGAGTAACAGGCTGGCATGGTATGGTCATATAATGCGGAGGGAAGAAAGTGAGGTCCCCAAAAGGATGTTATATATGAACATGGAAGGGCAAAGGAGTAGAGGAAGACCAAAGAAGAGATGGATGGATTGTGTGAAAGAGGATATATGCGGTGTGGGTAGTGAGGTGACGGCTGATAGAAGTGAGTGGAAGAAGAAGACGTGTTGTGCCGACCGCACATAATGTGGGATAAGGGCAAGAAAAAGAAGATAACTCTTATTATAAACTATACTGACGACCTTGAAATAACTACAGGATAAAAATTGAATCTCCTTTCTAACAAAAAAAAAGAATGAGTGAAATCGGAGTACGCGTTAATGAATTACAACTAAATACACATTTTGACTTTTATCCCCTCTTCCATGGGACGCGTTCTGAATTTCGGGATAAAACTATTCTGTATGTTGAACCGGAGTATCAGCTAATCCAATTCCAAATTTCATTCAAATCCATCCAGTAGTTTCGGCGTGATTCGCGGCCAAGATACAGACAGACAGACAAAAAAATAATGTTTTGGCCTCAGTATCGATAGTAAAGTATCCTCAAATTAAAACTTTCAAAATATAAATATGTAGAATTCGTCCTGTTACAGTTTAATTATTTTATAGACAAGTCTTATCCTCCCTATTCAAATTGTGACAAGACGGAGACGTATCTGAGAGTTTTTTCGCCGGAACCGGACGTTCGGCTCGGTGATTAGGAAATTATATTGGGGAGTGGGATTCCTTCCATCTTTCTCTTCTTCCCAAGGTGTCGGGGGCGATTGGTTATTAAATCGGACTTACCCTCTTTTTAATTGTCCCCAACTTTTTTTTTAATTGCGACGATTTTCGACACAAAGTTTCCCTCTGCGATTTTTATATTATATAACATACCTACAAAGGTTTTTAATGGATAGTATTAAAGTTAGTCTGTTCATATGAAATACGTATATATTTCATGATAGTAAGATTGCGATATCGTATTAAGTACTAAGTCACGTGGAAGAGATAATGCTTAAGGTATGTTTAGATTACAAAGGACCATATATTTGAGTGGACGGATGAAATCAAACGTGGTGGCTGAAGGCCGTGGAGTTTAGGATTGTAAATCAATCATTTTTATCATTTACAGTATCCCACTTCTGAAAACATCCTCCTCTCTCAGAGGTGAAAGGAGTTTAGAGTTTAGGCACCCAACGCTCGATTTGTCACTTTTGACACACGTAAGTGATGAAAAACGAGACCTATAGCTAAACGTGATGAATTAAAAATGGCTGGTTAAAACAAAACAAGCCGGTACTCCTAACAAACCACGCTACGGCTCCTTACAAATTTATAAAACTTAAGACACAAAACAGTTGCAACTATTAATTCCTTTTTCAAACTAAAACAATGCGACCAAAACAAAACAAAACAATGAAATCACAAAAAAAATGAGAAAGGAAAGAAAAGAAAAGAAACAACCGCGAACAAAAACTGAAACAATTTAATCAGAGCGAAAAAGAACAAAAACAAAGAAGTCGCGATGCGTCCAAAAGAAAAGCAAAAGCAGTCGGCGTCTACGTTTATTACGACATTACAAAGAATATAATTAATTGGCGATATTAATTATTTAGTTCTTTGTTTGCTTTTTTATTTCTATATTGTTTCATTATTTTAATCCGCGACGTACGGAAGGGGTCGTTTTATTGAATGCCATATGCTTTTTAGGGTCGAGTGATTTGTAATTGTTTCCACTATGATTAGTGTTTTTAGAGATAACTTTGATGTTCGAATTCAATTTCCTTATTCTTATAATGAAGCTGTGACAGCCTAGTGGTTAAGACATCCGCTTTCTAATCGAGGTCGGAGTTATGTGTTTTTATGTAATTAAAATATCACTTGCTTTATCGGTGAAGGAAAACATCTTGAAATCTGTACGCCTGAGAGTTCTCCATAATGTTCTCAAAGGCGTGTGAAGGCTGTGCTATGGCTCAACCCGACCCGTGTTCATGAGTGAGACGATAATGGGTTGATCATGATGATTCTTATAATAATGCTGCCGGTGGTCAATTTGGTAATTTTTATTATTTATTTATTTTCTCTGGTCTGGTCGAGTCAATGGAGTCACTTCAACTGACTTCTTTATGGTATTAATTCTAATTGTCTTACTAACTGGCTCTCGCCTACGTAGTTTTGTATTTACCAGCCCAAAAACACATAAGTGTTGGCGACCTCCGTGGCTCGATGGCCTTCTGATGGGCTTCGGCCATGGCATGTTACCACCCTATTGTGAGTTACCACCCTACCGACAAAGACGTGTCGCCAAGCGATTTAGCGTTCCGTCACGATATAGCGTAGAAACCAATTAGGAGTATGAGTTTACCATACCCCTAACAGGTTAGCCCGCTACCATCATAGACTGCATCAACACTTACCTGGTGAGATAGCTGTCAAGGGCTAACTTGTAGTGTATAAAATAACCTTTAAAGATAAAAGTGTCATGATTTTATATAATGTCCAACAAACTTGTAACCTCGTTAAGAACACGTTGTTAATTGTAAAAACTATTTGAATGAGACCTTTTTTGCACTTACCAGAGTGTAGCGAATCGCATAGATGCGTTATGTGGTACAAAGATGGCGGATTTTACATTACAATCAACAAGGCATAATGAAGTGACGCGCGAAACAGTATTGCAACAGAAAAACAGGTTTCCTGCATTTGAAATATGCATTTGAACGTACTTAGCTGGGGACGGTATTAGAATGAAATGTTTTTTCGATCGTTTGAATTGCCATCCGTATTTGAACAATAGTTTGTGATGGTACGGAAAACGATGTTAGACAAGTTTAAAATAAAATAAAATTACGTAGCTGGATCTCCCAAGGCTCACCATGACAAAAGATCATAAAGTAAACGTTAAGATAAAAAAAAGTGAAGATAGAAAAAAAAAGTTGACGTTTGGATATAATATATATTATAAACGCGAAAGTTTGTAAGTACCGATAGATAGATGGATGTTTGTTACTCTTTCACGTAAAAACTAATGAATGGATATTTATGAAACTGTACAATAATATAGCTTATACAACAGAATAACACATAGGCTACAATTTAAAAAGATAGATTGTGGGAATTGTCCAAAATATGACCAGTGTCAAGTGAGTAGGAAAAAATCTACCATCTGCGTGAAAATTTTAATGTCATATTAGTTTTTTCTGCGCCACGTTGATATAAGATACTCGAAATACTAATCCTGCGCAGACGAAGTCGCGGGCACCAGCTGGTTAAATATAATTACATTAATCATACTCCTTACATACTTTGTTTGTTACACTTTCACGTGAAAACTGCTAAATCGATCATCGTGAAACTTTGTACACATATTCTTGGAGGTATTAGAAGTAACATAGGATACTATTGATACAAAAAAACGAGTATTTTAATATGTAGTTATCATATTGATTCATTTCTATTACAATGGTCTCTGATACTTATTTTATGGCTTCAATACGAGCAAATTAAACGATAGAGTGGATAATTTTCTAATTCCTAACCTGTTAGTAAGTATGAAAGCTTATGACCTAGAAGGAAAATGAAAAAAAATGGTTGCTCTTTATAAATCTCTTTATAATATTCAACATTCCAGCTACGTATCCTTTTCAAAACCCGGCACAAGTAACAGATGGTTGCATTCGGTGCGCTCAATAAAAATCGGGTTTTAATGAAATCACCAAAAAACCGGAACTGACCCATCAATATCGGTGTAATGATTTTTTGCCGGATTTTCGGGAACATCTGAATGTAACAGGTGCATTGCGTGGGAGTTGTTTTAAATGATACTCACAAAAAAGTAACGAATAAATTTCTTGTAAGTACACGTCCAGATTCAATAGCCGGTAGGTACTTTTAGGTAGGAATTAAGAACACTTTAACTTCAATAAAAAGTAATTAGCGCAGATTAAAAAACATAGAAATAAAAAAATAACACGAAATTTACTATTTTGATTGTATCCTTGTGATTTAGACACAGAGATACAGAACACGGGTCTCCTCTCAGTATGAGAAGGGTTTGGCCATAGTCACAGTCCATAGTCCACTAGGCTGGCCATATTGTGCGGATTGGCAGACTTCATACGCCTTTGAGAACATAATGGACAACTCTCAGGCAAGCAGGTTTCCTCACGATGTTTTCCTTCCCCGTTGAAGCAAGTGATATTTGAATTGCTTAAAAACGCACATAGCTCCATAAACTTTGATTTGCGCTCCCGGTATCTAACCCCCGACCTCTGATTAGGAGGCGGACGTCCTAACCACTATGCTACCACATTAAAACAGTATTAAGACAAAATCAAAATATTTTATTCAATTAACAGCCCAATTTATTAAGACAGTCTTTAGTTCTAATTTTTATATAGACATTGCCACAGATTGAAACAAAAAAAAACCGGATGTACAATCTAAAAAAAAAAAGTACACTGTGAACTGGCGCGAACACGCAAACTCCTTTTGAATTCCTTTTGTTTTTTTCCCCAACTTCGTACTTAAGCGTCTTCATTCTTCTAAAGCCGTTTCTTTAATTAGCAACAAAGAATGGTATTGCGTGTCGCTTTTACTTTTTAATTTAATTACCGTCCTGAAAAGACAATGGAAATAATATGTTCGGCCATTAACAATTTGTTATGACATGCAAATTTTTTGGTCTTTTGTCCCGTTTCAAATTGTAGTACATTTTATTTGGATAGTGTGAAAAGTTTTATTACTTAAATATCCAGTACCTATTGTTTATATTATGTGTTTCTTACTAGACATCATCATCATCATCATGAACAACCCATTACCGGCTCACTACAGAGCACGGGTCTCCTCTCAATATCAGACGGGTTTGGCCATAGTCCACCACGCTGGCCATGTGCGGATTGGCAAACTTCACACGCCTTTGAGAACATTATGGAGAACTCTCAGGCGTGCAGGTTTCCTCACGATGTTTTCCTTCACCGTTGAAGCAAGTGATATTTTAGTTGTTTAAAAACGCACATAACTCCGAAAAGTTAGAGGTGCGTGCCCGGATTCGAACCGCCGACCTCTGATTAGGAGGCTGACGCCCTAACCACTAGGCTATCACCGCTTACTAGACATACTAATTGATAATTACTTTAAATAAACTTTATTAAAGTAACCAAAAAACAACTGGTGAATAGGCAAATGTACAAATGAAGCAAATCAGTAAACCCATACTTCTTATGATTTCTACGATTTAATTGCTTGGCGACACGTCTTTAACGGTAGGGTGGTAACTAGCCATGCCAGAAGCCTTCCCACCTGACTAGGGTGGCCAGCATCACGCCCTGCACCTTGTAAAGTTGCACTTACTACGATTACGAATTACATACGTCAATGATGGCATAAACATATGCCATATTATATAAATCTTATATACTATCTGTTGTGGCTTCCAAATAATTATAATTTTTTTGTTTAATATTTATATTAATTATGTAAGCTTGTAGAAAAGTCTTATTATAGTGTTAATCATTAGGTGTGTAAATTATAAACAAGCTAGGATATGAAATATTGCTATAATAAAATAGTTCTTGAATAATTTTAAGTGGCATGTGAGATGTTGATAACAAAAAGAAAATTTACCTGGCTAAGTTTGTTGTGGGTTTCTTCTTAGAGGAGGGCGCGTTTGGAACTCTCATAGCTTTAGTTTTAAGTTCACGAATGTAGTTATCACCATCGACTCACTACTATGTAAATTATTGACGCTTCAAAAGTGCCCTTTAAAGGATTATTTACATAAAGATTGTGATTGCTTGATTATTATATTAATAGATAAGTAAGTGACACATTACCTGTGCATAATCTCCGGTACATCTGTAGTATAAAAGGCACATAATAATAAATTCCTTTGAGAACAGATCGGCTTGTTGGTCGCAGGGTCCGTGTTGTATCGCTGAGCCTATTTTTGAGAACCAGTTCCCCGGTATAGCACGCCCGCGTACCGTTAGATCGCATGTACCACCGATGCTGTAATAACGTAATAGTTCACTTTACAGCACAGCAATGTATAATAATTGCTTTGCCATTATCACACTTAAAACCTTCAGGGCGGGGGGTTATCAACGTCAGTCCGTTGAATTAGTCTACACATGTACTGAAAATTAGAATTAAAAGTAAACTTGTAGTACGGTTTAGTAGGCTGCACAAAATTAGTGACTCATTCATAGGTAATTGTATTTTATTTTATAATAAATTACCTATTGATATCTTGGTAATGCCTTTCAATAAGTTCAAAGTTTTAATAAAACGAAATCTTATAGAAAATCATATTAAGATATTAACGAATATATATAAGATAAAAAAAAGCTTGGGTGTGAATTGCTCTATTTCCATAGGTACCATAATTTATTATTGATAATGTGAAATGGCGATAGCAAATAAAACCCGGCTAAGTTTGTTGTGGGCTTCTTCTTTGACCTGGGCGTGATTTGAACCTTAGAACCTTTTTAACATCTTAGCTTTAGTTTTAAGTTGGCGAGTGTAGTTATCACCATCACCTCACGAATTAAACTAATGGAAAATGTGATATACATGTACGGTGAGGTGACGGCTGATAGAAGTCACTGGAAGAACAAGATGACTTGTTCCGAATCCACATAATGTGGCAAATGGGCAAGAAAAAGAAAGAGATTCATAGACGCCTGTAATAGGTTTACATGAATAAAGCTATTCTAAATTATTGATTTGATTTTGATTTGTTCAGAATGGAGACATCCATCTAGCCATCATCATCATCATCATGAACAACCCATTACCGGCTCACTACAGAGCACGGGTCTCCTCTCAATATAAGAAGGGTTTGGCCATGTGCGGATTGGCAGACTTCACACGCCTTTGAAAACATTATGGAGAACTCTCAGGCGTGCAGGTTTCCTCCCGCTGTTTTCCTTCACCGTTGAAGCAAGTGATATTTTAATTTAAAAAAAAAAATCCATCCAAAAATCAATCCATCTAGTGTTGCTAAGAAAATGATCTCCTAATTATCACAGAAAGGTATAATCAATTGATAAAACACCATTACAATTTTGGTGTGCAATTACTTTCGGCCGGCCATAATTCCAACTTTTATCACTTCGATAATTCAGCAATACTAGTTATTTGATACAAATCACAGTTTTAATTAAGGTGTGTCCGGCAATCGGCGGAGTGTAGACGATAAACCACTTAACCCTTCCGCGATACAAAGGTCAGAGAGGCCCGCACGCAATGACTCTAAATATATTTGAAAGATATAATATAACACCTTCACCCGGTTTGTGTTACCGCGTGTGCTGTGTTACAGTTATCCCGGGGGACTTTAATAATCCCCGGGTTCGAAATATCGTATGCATTAAATGAAATTAAAAGTTATATCTGTGACGGACTTAATTAAAATTCGTTCATCCGCTAAGTGACTGTGGAGTTAAATCTCTATTAAATTTTACCTTTAATGTACGCTCTTATACAAAATTATAAATATAACTCCATAAGTTGGAGATAGGAATTGACACCCAAGCTTTTGTATCGTTTGTATAATCCTTAATTTCGTAATAGAATTTTTTTATAAGCATTCACTTTATAAAAACTTTGAACTTATTGATAGACATCTCCAATATATAGGTAATTTATTTATTTATTTATACAACTTTATTGCATACAAAAGAAAGGAAAAGAGAAATAAAAAATACATAATATAAAAGCAAATGGTGACCTTATCACTAAAAGCGATCTCTTCCAGGCTAACTTTTTGTAAGAAGCCGACAGAAATAAAAAAAAAGAAATCGCAACATTTATACATATATAAATTTTACTATAAAATGAAATACAATTTCCTTTCAATGAGTTTCTAATTTCATGCACTATAAGTTTCTTCACAAGATGTTATACCTACTGTTTGTGTACTCCTTGCGATTTGGAAATAAAAGAAACTTGGTTTATTATATTATCACGCAAAACTTGAGTAAGAATGTCCTCTAACCCTCGAATCACCTCTCGAGCAGCCGAAGGAGCTCCCAAGTTTTTTCACTTTTCACTTAATTTAAACTCAAAAGATACTCGAGTTAATTGCTATTCGCCTTTCACCGATGCCAGATAAATCGAACCGGGAGCAATTTTCCCGATTTTCCCCAATTTTTTGGCATTCTTCGCGGGCCCATTGTGAGCAAAGAATCGGTGATTAAAATTCAATTTCGGAACAATCGGACGGGATAAGGCGCGGTGCATTCTAATTGGATGAATAATTATGGCGGCAATTATTCTCCGGGATCAATTGGGCGGTGATTATTTTATGTTGTTGACATTTCGGTTTTTACGTAGCTATTTAGGCCTTCTAATGGGATTCAAGCTTTTTTTGATCAGACACGCTTCTAGAAGAACATGAATAGAAAATAGAAAATCCTACACCATTACTGGTGTACTCAATATTTAAGGCGGTGGTTTTTTACATGTAGGTGTGTAGTGAACTGATCTGGTCTGGTGGGAGGCGTCGGCCGTGTCCACCCTACCGACAAAGAAAAGTCACAAAGTGATTTAGCGTACTTTTAATTGGTATGGTAAGTCCATAGATTTACCTTACCGCATATTAGGTTAGCCCGCTACCAACTCACTTACCATCTGGGGAGATTGGTCAAGGGCTAACGTGTAGTGTATAGAAAGAAGTCATCATGAGCAACCCATTACCGGCTCACTACAGAGCATGGGTCGCCTTTCAATATGAGAAGGGTTTGGTCATAGTCCACCACGCTGCCTATGTGCGGATTGGCAGACTTCACACGCCTTTGAGAACATTATGGAGAACTCTCAGGCGTGCAGGTTTCCTCACGATGTTTTCCTTCACCATTGAAGCAAGTGATATTTTAATTTTTAAAAACGCACATAACTCCGAAATGTTAGAGGTGCGTTCCCGGATGCGAACCGCCGACCTCTGATTAGGAGGCTAACCCTAACCACTACGCTATCACCGCTTCGAAAGAAGTCAAAGGTATGTTATTTTGCGAACATAACTAAGCCGCAAAAAATATACAGACAGACAGCGTCAACGATTCACACCATATGCGTCCGATCAATCAAATTACGCACGTTCACGGTTCGGTCAAAAAACCCAACCCTTCCGCGCCTCGCGCTGCACAAACACTGTCCGAACACAATGCAGTCTTAGATACCCCATTCCTCGTACCTGTGAAATAATAGCTTCGCACCGCATTAGCATAATAATGCGCTTGGGACTATTATTTTCGGCGTATTGGCCAACGAATGCGTGGACAGCTGCATGCGATTTTTTCTGGGGTCATTGTCCACCGGTATTTGTGCGGCGATGCGTTCAAAGGTCACCCTTTTGGGCGACTTTGTATGGATCCCCGGACAAAACAATAGATACGAAACATTTGGCTATGCTCTTTTCAATAATTAAATTTAACGAGAGTTGTTCCGCGTTCGAAACTAAAACATATTTGCTATATGTAGATACTCAATATTATCCATCTATATATTAAAACCCGGATAAGTTTGCTGTCTTCTTCTTAGACCTGGACGAGATTGGAACCCCTCCCTCTTAGCTTGAATTTTAAGCTGGCAAGTTTAGTTATCACCATCACCTTATAAATTAAAATAATGAAATATATATTAAAAATGAATACTGCATAGATGCCTGTAATAGGGTTACATGAATAAAGCTACTTTTGATTTGAAAAAAATATCTTGTAAGAAAATAAACATTTTCCGTGACAATGCGTTTAAGCATTCGAAAGTCAAATGGCATTCGCACACGAATATATTTTTTGAATATGACAAAAAGTTTCTCTATATATCTAACACACAAATATACAAACTCTGCTACTAATAATACAGGATATAAAATATCGCTAGGATTACTTATAGTTTCGTAACATTCTATCCGTAACATTAAAACAATAATCATCCAAATCCGAATGTCATACAAAAAATTGAATTGACACACCGGACCCTTCCTGAGGGCCGCTAAAAAACAACAACAGGTAATCAAAGGGTTAACGAATAATAGTTTATGGATAGACGAAAAAAGGGAGCAAGGGTTCATTTGAAATTGTAGATTTATATTTTGACGTATTGTGTTACACTTTTTTTTAGACGTTCCAACGGTCAACTTTTTGAATAGCAATTTTTATTTATTGTTTTCGTATTACAGTTAATAGCTAGCTTAGGTATGCTACGTACGCTTGTATTCTTTTAAAATAATTAATCAAAAATATAGATAATGAAACATTTTTTTTGTTTAAGAGATGTTTGCCAGCGTTTCACCTATAAAAACAGAAAGGAGAAATTTACGATTAATATTAACGTTAAAAGCTTAAAGCTGTGATAGCCTAGTAAGCTGTAATAGCCTGGTTAGGACGCCCGCTTCCTAATCAGAGGTCAGGGGTTTGTTCCTGTGCACGCACCTCTAACTTTTCAGAGCTATGTGCGTTTTTAAGCAATTAGTGAACGAAAACTTCGTGAGGAAACCTGCACGCCTGAGAGTTCTCCATAATGTTATCAAAGGCGTGTGTAGTCTGCCAATCCGCACATGGCCAGCGTAGTGGACTATGGCCAAACCCTTCTCATATTGAGAGGAGACCTGTAGACTCTGTAGTGAGCCGGCAATGGGTTGATCATGGTGACGAAACTCACTTAATATATCTATGTGTCTTTGAGTCAACCGTTTTCTATATAATATGTTATATAATAGGTTTGTATAAAGTGGTATGAAATAGTATCTTTATGTAGTCAGAGATATTACTTCCCTTTGATTCAGTTTGACACGGACTTAAATTTTAAAATCGCTTTAACATTTACGTCCGTCGCTGAGCTGGAGCTACATTCATGGGCGATGAATAAAAATTATTGTCTGCAACTCTAAAACAGGGCTGGCCCCGTCCAGCCTGAGGAACCGTGTTCACACCCTGACTCAGGGTTGTCACCCTGACTCCCGATTTTGAAATTATCTTCAAACTTCAAAAAACATTAATTTCTACTATATTATTAATGCTTCTTCTGCAAGGTGAAGTCTACCTGTTATCGTTTTGCTGGTATTTAGCTCAGCAGTGGCTCTTTTCGAACAATTTAACGACTTCAAACGTCCATTGTAAAGAGTTCATTGTATGTGTTTCAAGTAACATTTCGCGTCTCAGTCCTTTTTTTAACGCTGGGAAATGCGTTGAACTACGCCGCTTTCGGTGGGGTATATGGGACTTCTCGGCGGCCAGCTTGGTGACTAGAATACCCACTAAATATAGCGACGCTCCTTTGCGTCGCTATATTTAGTGGGCTGTATTATGGCGGGCAATCCTAATACTGACATTCAAGCAGATCTGAGCCAAACTTATTTAATAAATCCATTCAGATTGTCAAGTTATTGTAAAATAAAGGTTTCTAATGTATATATGCTTGTAAAACACTGCATTCGCTTTAATACAGTAGCAGTGCAGTACGTTTATGAAAAAAAATAATGCGGTAGAAAATTACGGAACTGCCGCGGAAAAAATTCTCAAAGAGTAAAAACTACAACATTAAGATAAGAGCTAAGTGGGAAAGTCGTTAGCGGCAGCCCTAGAATAAACTGAGGCGCTTTCCTCGAACTTAAGGCAAACTTGCCAAGTGTAGTTTTGTTCCTTTTGCATTTTTCTCTACAAAACGGTGTTTTTTTTTCTTTCTTCCCGTTATTTTCGTTCGCTGCCGCCCGGTTGAATCTTTTTACTTCTCGAAACGTGTACCCTTTTCAGAGTCGGCTATCTTTCTTGAGTTGGCTGTTTGAAACATAAAAGTAATGGAGTAGCTCTTTTTGTAATGTTCTTTTAATGAGATTACAGCGTTTGTTTTGTTGTTGCAAAGAAATCTAGCGCCGAGCTTTGTAAAAGATGATATTGTAATCTTTAATATTGACGAATTACTGTAACTCTTGAAGCTATGATAACCTAGTGGTTAGGACGTCCGTCTCCTAATCAGAGGCTATCTCTTACTTTTCCGAGTTCTATGCGTTTTTAAGCGATTAAAATATCACTTGCTTCAAACGGTGAAGGAAAACATCGTGAAGAAACCTGCACGGCGTGTGAATTCTGCCAATTCGTACATAGCCAGCTTAATGGACTATAGCCAAACCCTTCTCATATCGAGAGGAGACCCGTGATCTGTAGTGAGCCAGCAATGGGTTGATCATAATGAATGTACCTCCACAAAATCTCGTAATAACAAATAACACATCTCGTATGATACTAATGTGCATTCTAAAACTACTTTAAAAAAATTAGATCCTGTCAGACATTATTGTATAGGTAAAATATGTACATAAAATGATTGTTTATCTGTCATTTAATTAACACCACCTTGGTGGTGGCCTAATTGGACATGTTTTTGTTTATATGTACATCGATTATTCTACCATTTTTCCATTTCCGCGATTGTTATATTATCACCACTATATTTTAGTATATGTATAGTAAAGTATTGTAGGTTAAACTCATTAGGTACTCTACGAGCTAACGAAAAATGTATACAAAAGCTTTTGAGTATTTTGAGCTTATTTATTGTTCTCGTTTAGTTCGAAATATTTTTACAAGCGTCTCCTACGGAGTCCCTGTTCCTTGAAAACTCCTTAAGTTTTTATTTGACCACTGAAGCATTCGCAAGATAGCGCCGCGGTGAAAATTAAAAAAAAATCACCGGGGAAAAAAGTGCGGAATCCAGCCGGGATAGAACTTCGCGTGGGAAGGGGGCAAAGTTTTATTGCTTTTGCCAACTTGGCAATTCTTTCAACTGTTCCGTGGATTCACCGTCATATCTATTTAATTTTCAGTGCTTTCGAGTTTTATGAATATAAAACGGATTTTACATATTAAATTAACAAATTTATATTGTTGCTTATGTTGGATTTTACTGGTACAAAGCCTGCCTATCAATAGCATCGCGGTGGGTCGATGCAAGAACTCCCTATATCCTATAAAAGAGGAGGCCTGTGTCGTAAAACATTTCAAACTTAATATATGGAACTCTTTTGCAAAATATGCAATACAAATAAAAATATTGCTCACTCTAAATAAGCCTCCTCGACCTCGACTTGAGAGCTCTCACACGGACGTCCTGGGTTCGATTTCCGGCTCGAATCTGGTCTGGTGGGAGACTATCACTCTACTGACAAAGACATGTCAAGTGATTTAGCGTTCCGGCACGATGTCGCGTAGAAACCAATTAGGAGTGTGGGTTTACCATACCCCAAATAGGTTAGTCCGCTACCACTCTAAACAGCATCATCACTTACCACCAGGTGAGATAGCCGTCAAGGGCTGACTTGTAGTGTGTATAAATAAATAAGCCTACCTTACAGAAGATTTAGAAAAGTCTATATGCTTGCTGTAAGTCTACTTAAACTTTCTGTGAAAATTATACTGAGGCAAAACTTAGTAGTTTTAACTGTCAAGTTAATGGATTTCATAGTAATCATAACTTAGTCAATGTTCTGTAACTCCTTCATTCACGATCAGATGATTACTGACAACATAATCGAAGACGAGGTCCCCACTATCTTACGACATCCGGAAGTGGGCTGGAGCCAATTTCCGTGGATGGATCCACGGCCTCGGAGACGTACGGACCACTCACCGTCCGACCCCCCCGTTATCCCAAACGTCGCCTAAGCTGAGGTTCGGCCTCACAGGAGGCGCCCTTAGGCAGACGTTCCCTTAGTTTCTTCGAGCCCTAGAGCTCAAAATTTCTTCTGGCTTCTTTCCGCAGCTCGCTAAACAGCCCGGTCACGCTGTGGCAACCAATAGGGTTAGCAAAGGTAATAGACAATCCAAAAAAAAAAATGTTATGTAACACAATAGTTTAATATGGTATGGTTAATCCTGAATATCTTCAGAATTATGTTAAAGCGTAAAAGGTCTTAGTCACATGCGCGGGACGATTCGACGTATGACAATTCAATCAGTTTAAGTCAAAGTCAAAGTCCAAATTATTGTTATTCAAATTAGCTTACATACATTGTTGTATGTTGTAGGCTAAATCATAACTAGGAAATGTAAGTAAAAGCCCACAAACACAGGTATAGCAGGGTTAACTTTTCTGTATTTTTTTCAAGCTAGATACTACTAAATCAAGATTTTTGGGGTTCTAGAGGTTCATTTAGCAGGTAACTAACAAATTACTTCGTTCATTGAATTATTTATGTACACGTAATTACAAAGTGTTATATTATTGTGCTGTAGGTAATCATGAATGAATGTATTAATAAACTTGTATTGCAGGAAAAACGGTCAAAAAATAAAATATAAATAAAAAAAAACACAGAAATAGTAGCATATAATTTGGCGGCCTTATCGCTACATAGCAATCTCTTTCAGGCAACCAAATGTGTAGAAGATATGGAGATACGGAAAGAGGAAGGTGACGCAAACATCATCATGCATAATTTTTTCATCTCTTCTTACATTTACAGCACTTGAGCAAAGCACTAATAATAAGTTAATATTAATATATAGATCATTAAAAGGGTCATTTATTTATAACATCTGAAACTTAAAATAATCCTTAAATTGAACCTAAAACTATAATATAATTACTAAAATATATTATAAAAAGGAGGGACTCCTTCAGGCAAGGTTCCGAAGATACTGGCAGCGTCCCCCCTTTGAATAGCAAGCCTAATTCGTTGTCCGAGGTAGCTGACAGCGCTTCGGTCTCCTATAATGTCGACTAACCTTTTTGCTATTTCCCTAAAAAGCCCTATAGCGCTAGGACCCCACGGACCAAGGGTCTCGACACCGAATGGGACAAAATCATATTCAGAGCCTAGACCTCTGCATTTGTATGCTTTAGCTATATATATATATTAGTAATAGCATAAGAGGCGTAATAATTTTTGTATATCCTATAGGCCGGCTATAGCAAATTTGTACTGTCAAACAAAATGGCGCGATTAAATAATGTTGTATTAAAACAAAATGGCGCCGCGATATGCATATCGACATAAACGCCAATACGACCCCGTCCACGCTTCGCCCGACGCAGGTGGAATACTATTATATTTTTTCCATGCCCGCTGCCCACCCCAAAATAGTTGAGGGTGTGGGGCGAAATGGGGCAAGCGGGGATAGTTGGGGTTACGCGTGACCCCACCCCTGCCTCCCGTCGGGGGGGAGGGCGCGGGGGAATGCACTTACCGTGTGTGCACGCAAATTCATGCCCAATAATTTAAATTTCCGATAGGTACCTACCAATGATTAATACAAAATTAATGTTATGTATTTTCGCGCACGCTTTATGTATTATGTAAGTGGCGGAATATATTATTATACCCGCATACTACATATATCATATGTTGCGGACGTACGGCGCGGATTAATTTATGGAATATTTTAATAACGTTATACCATTAAAATCATAGTGCGGTGGTATTACAGAGCTCTGTCCTAGGTATGCACCTTTCTATCTATATCATCATCACCATCATGATCAACCCATTCACAGAGCACGGGTCTCCTCTCAATATGAGAAGGGTTTGGCCATAGTCCACCACGCTGGCCATGTGCGGATTGGCAGACTTCACACGCCTTTGAGAACATTATGGAGAACTCTCAGGCGTGCAGGTTTCCTCACGATGTTTTCCTTCACCGTTGAAGAAAGTGATATTATAATTGTTTAAAAACGCACATAACTCTGAAAAGTTAGAGGTGCCCGGATTCGAACCGCCGACCTCTGATTAGGAGGCTGACGCCCTAACCACTAGGCTATCACCGCTTCTATCTATCTATATAGAACGTTTTAATTACTATGAACTCACGAGAGTAGCATCGTGGATTATCCTTATGTTACCTGTGAATTTAATTTAATTTTTCTATATATATATGTATATATATATATATATATATACTTTTATATCAGGCTACTCAAGCAAATTAGGTTTATAGTCTGAATTCTGTTCTGTTATTATAATAAGACACATATGCCCAACAGCCTTAAGTACACTAGCTAGTTGAATGTGAAAATATGAAACCTAGTCATATCTACTAATATATATAACACTACTATATACAATAGATACTATATATCACACTAATATTATAAATGCCAAAGTTTGTATGTAAGATTGTGTGTGCATTTTTGTTAATCTCTCACGGAACTACTGAACTAATTTGGCTGAAATTTTGAATAAAGATAGGTCAAATTCAAATTCAAATTCAAAATAATCTTTATTCAAATAGTCCTTAAAAAGGCACTTTTGACGCGTCAATAATTTACATAGTAGTTATTTCATGGTGATAACTATATTCGTAAACTTAAAACTAAAGCTATGAGGGTTCCAAACGCGCCCCGGTCTAAGAAGACCCCAACAAACTTAGCCGGGGTTTTTCTTTTTTTTCGTTATCACCATCTCACATAACGAATAAAATTAATAATAAACTAAAGTACCTATGGAGAAACTCTAGATTAACAAATTGGCTACCTATTATTCCGTCCAAAACCAGTTTTTACCAAAGATTTGTGAAAACTAAATAAGCGATACATAGTAAATAGCGAAGTCAATTAGCTACCTACTACAATAGCTATAGACTGCCATTACAAACTTCCTAGAAAAAACATTTATATGTTGGGAAGGGGAACAAAAATGATATAATATGAGATAGTATTTGATTTCAAACGTTGCTTGCCGGAAGAATTTTAAAAGCTTATAATCAACACGGATTTAATTATGCCATGATATAGTCATGATCTAATTTATTATGAATTATTGTAAAAAACGTTAAAACAAGAAGGGAATGAGATATGAACTAATTTAGGTAAAACTGAATCGCCCAATATAAAATGAATACACAAGAATTACTCGTGTACAAGTCAAAATGGCGCGGAAGATTGCGTTCCAAATTCAAAAATAAATTCGCCACACATTCGTGCCGTCGGCTTCGGTGCGTTTTAAAATCGACGCGGAATTTATGCATTCAGTATCTAGTTAAAATTTTAACACTTTCCTGTATTTGATTAATAATATATAATATTATATAAAATATAATTGTATTATTTGACATTAATATTCATAGTAATTAGTGTAAGTTTTATAGATAAGTAGAACTGTTTTTTTTTTGTAGCCACTTTTGTCAGACGTGTTCGTATCTTCTTTGCGTTTATTGAATTTTCACCGCGCTTGAGATCGGCAAAGTGGCTAGGTGTTTCTGTTTGAGAAATTCGGTGAAGTGTATTTCTGTTGTCACAGCGAATGCAGTTAAAAAGGCCCGTGGTTAAGAATGCAATACCTACGCAGTCGAAAGGCGAGCCTTGTATCGGAGCGTTTGTATGTAAATCAAGTGCGTAGGCTCAGCTAGGTCTGGGAGAGCCTAGATTGCAATATCTAGACGCTGTTCCTTGAAAGTAATTACCATTTTGTTTTGTTTATTTATGCAGACCCTTTTTGTTTGGAGTTAGACGTTTATCTTTTCTATTACTTATGTATGTGCCTACAAAAATTTAAAAGATTTTTTCTATACCACTGCAAATTAGACTGTCATATTTATATATACCAGTATGACTTTAATATAATTCCCATAGTTACCATATAGAAGCGGTGATAGCCTAGTGGTTAGGGCGTCAGCCTCCTAAACAGAGGTCGGCGGTTCGAATCCGGGCACGCACCTGTAACTTTTCGGAGTTATGTGCGTTTTAAAAAAATTAAAATATTACTTGCTTCAACGGTGAAGGAAAACAACGTGAGGAAACCTGCACGCCTGAGAGTTCTCCATAATGTTCTCAAAGGCGTGTGAAGTCTGCCAATCCGCACATGGCCAGCGTGGTGGACTATGGCCAAGCCCTTCTCATATTGAGAGGAGACCCGTGCTCTGTAGTGAGCCAGTAATGGGTTGATCATAATGATGATGATTCAATAATCATACACTAAGACTTAAGGGTCTTAGCGCTAAAAGGCTTTTTAAGGAAATAACAAAAAGGTTAGTCGACATCACAGGAGACCGAAGAGCTGCCAGCTACCTCGGACAAAGAATTAGTCTAGCTATTCAAAGCGGAATCGCTGCCAGTATCTTCGGAACCTTGCCTAAAGGGACTGCTTTTAATAATATATTTTAGTTATGATAATATATTTTTTTAAGATTTTTAGTTTTAGGTTCAAGCTAAGGTTTATTTTAATAAATCATATATTCAGATAAATTACCATATACAGGTCAATAAAGCAAAAAGCATACAAAGCTTAGAAGCCGTTAGCAATATGAAAGCAGCATCTCAAACGAGAAAGGTTAAGTAATGATTATGAAATTTTAATTTAATTTGTATTCATATATGTAAAAGGTATATTATTTTAAGGCATCCGTTTCAAAATAACTAAATAAATAAACCCAAAGATAATTCACACGTAAACGAACAAGGCTTATTTTGCAAATTATAACCAATAAATATTATTACAATCTAAGCAAAGATACCATCCTTTGCGAGCATCGTTCAAACTGTGCTAAGGCGAACGCCTTTCCCTTTGCATTTATTCATAGTGAAATAACAAAAATATCCATAGACAACCACCGCCAGCCGCGCTTGACCTTCCCCGCTCCCCTCTACACTCTATGACAGGGCTCTCACACTGAGAATTATTCATTTAATCTCTGATTTAAAGAAAATTATTATTTAAAGAATTTTATTACATTCATAATTAATTATTAACTGAATTATAAATTATCGATCTATAGTGTTTTAATTCATAAACATAATTTATATTAATTTTTTATCTTAGTTTTTAAATGTTTTTCGTTTTGAATAATTATTTTTTCGTAAAATAATCAATTTATTACGTAAGGCTATAAAAACTTAACGTATAAAAAAATTTGTATTGTATTGTATATTATCAGAGCTTTGGTGTAGTGACGCATTTTACGACTTTATCAGATGTCCTAGATTCGAGGTCCATGGATCTCAGTTATTAATTTGTCATTGGATTAGGTATGGCCCAGTGAGATTTGCCTTTTTAATAACCGCCCCTTTAAATGTTTACCACCATCTCGTTCTAGATTAGCTTAGTGCTTAATTTTTTATTCTCAATCTCCTAAAAGAGGCGATACGTGCCCACAGTGGGATATAGAGGCTTAGGATGATGATGGAAGTGTTTCAACGTTTTACGGATTTAAGTTTAATAAACTATGAAACATTGATGCAATCCCAGATGACTTCATTGGTGCTAAGATAACTTACTAAAGTTTCTAACGTAGTTTAATATATACAGCGCCAAAAAAAAAATTATATCACTTTAAGTAATTCAACGTTTGGAAATGGTACCATGCAGCCACTATAAAAAATATACAAAATTATAAAATATATAATGTAAATATCAATAAGGATTTTAAAGATCATACATCCAAATCTGCACTGATAAAAACTGTTTGAAGAATGAAAACTGACAGATATGCGTTTGTGAACTCAGAAAACATCTCACTCACTACTTGGGCAGTTGTGTTTTACAGGTATTTTTATATATACTGGCCTATTAAACGCATATTTACATATAGAATTCACATATAGCAAAAATATTTGAAATGCTCCTAATATGCAATAATGCGATACAAATTGATGATTATTTAAACAAAAAAAGATTTGCGATTGACCAGTTGGGAACCCTTGGTACAAAGTATGAACTATTAGGTACTTTACTAAGTAAAATGAGAGTTCTTTGTAAACTGGTCGCATTTACGCGTAGGTTGTATAGGTTGAAAAATGGTGGGGCCCGCTACAATAGTATGGGGAACGGTGAACCCGGAAGATATATGCGCTTTGGATTTAATCTGTAAGACTAGTTTTTAGATAATCTGTACTTACCTACGCCTCGAAGAAATAGCTGCGAGTCAGAGAATGTTTTAAGCGTTCTTTTTTAATTTTGAATATACAATTTTCTTTATAGGCAAAGGTACTAAAGGTCGACATTTTTCATGACTCGGCTATTACTTTTAAGAAAAAACTGACTGATCATCTATCCCATCAGTAATTGTTAATTGTGTGCTTAGAACATTTCAACTTTCTTTTTGTTTTTTATGTCTTATTTTAATTTATTTAATTATGTTTTAATTTAGTTGTATTTAATTAGATTTATTGTTTTTTTTTTTTGTTAATCTTAAACCTGTTGTTATTGTTTTTAATTGTTGTTGTTGTTGTTGTATGTTTACTTGGCGCATTGTGAATGTTGCGTACACTTATTATAGATATACGTATCAGTGTGTGTAATAGTGTGTAATTATGTGGCGAGTGTATGATATGTATATTGTTAGTGTTCCTTTAAATAAATAAATAAAAAGGTAATAACGTCTTACCTCCTAAAATGTTTTTTAATAAAAATAAATTCGTATGCGTTTAGAAACTATTCATCACGTCGTAATGAAACTTAAATATGGTGTTCCTGAAACGTTCGTCAGTTTTTGGTCAAAAATAACTGCATAATAAATGTAATTTTTTTACGTGGCATTGCAACTTTTTTTTTCGGACTGTCTATTAGCTTTACTAACCCTATTGGTTGCCACAGCGTAACCGGGCTGTTTGGCGAGTTTCGGAAAGAAGCTCTGCCAGAAGAAATTTTAAGCCCTAGGGCTCGAAGCAACTAAGGGAACGACTGCCTAAGGGCGTCTCCTTTGAGGCCGAACCTCGGCTTAGGCGACGTTTGGGATAACGGGGGGGTCGGACGGTGTCATTGCAACGTAAGTATACCGGGTAAAGCATCCTAGATAATCAGAGGCGTAAATTAAATTATGCATTCCTATGTAATGCTAGGCTGACTTCAAAATTAGCAAATGTGCATTCATAGATTTTTAATTGGCAGTGTTTCACAAGCATAAGAAACATTTTAAAAACGAATGTTTGAATAAAAAAAACTAAACTTTTTCATTTTATAATTTTCAGTGCTTTTTTTTATCCACTACAAGTAAGTCCTTGACGGCAATCTCACCTGGTAATGATGCAGTCTAAAATGATATCGGGCTAACCTGTTAGGAGTATGTTAAACTCACACTTCTAATTGGTTTCTACGCGAATCGTGCCGGAACGCTAAATCGCTTGGTAACTACCACCTCCTCCCATCAGACCAGACTCGAGCCGGGAATCGAACCCAGGACCTCCAACTTTATAATGCGACAGCGTGCGCGCTGCGCCACGGAGGTAGTCAAAATAATTTTTAATTTTAAATAGTTACTTAGTAAAATCGACACGTACACCGTCACAGCGAACGGCATGACGCTCGTGTGCCGTCACACCCACATTTCTTAAAAACTATTAACTTCTACGTTTCACACTCGTCGCGGTCCCTTGACGGCCAATTAAAAAAAAAACAGCCCTTTCCACATAAAATCCGGGCCGTTAAAACGTTTTCTGCCAAGCTTTGATAAATTCGAACCCAACCTAACGGTTATAATATACGCAAGTGCTTTTATTGATAGTAAATTTTACAAGGCAACTTTATTAGTTCAATAGATAATACTGATTTATTGGGTAATTTTATACTTAAACGCTGTTGGCATGTTGGTATCCTGCCTGGCTTAGATAAATTCTAGTTGCAAAAATTTCCGAATTCATATTATATTTAAGTAACAAGGAGTAAGCGGTGATAGCCTAGTGGTTAGGGCATCAGCCTCCTAATCAGAGGTCGGCGGTTCGAATCCGGGCACGCACCTCTAACTTTTCGGAGTTATGTGCGTTTTTAAACAATTAAAATGTCACTTACTTCAATGGTGAAGGAAAACATCGTGAGGAAACCTGCACGCCTAAAGTTCTCCATAATGTTCTCAAAGGCGTGTGAAGTCTGCCAATCCGCACGTGGCCAGCGTGGTGGACTATGGCCAAACCCTTCTCATATTGAGAGGAGACCCGTGCTCTGTAGTGAGTGGGTAATGGGTTGATCATGATGATGAACAAGGAGTATTGCCTGACTTTTGTATAAGATCTGTGGTCATCGGTCGTTTTTGACAGATTATATTACGGTGGTTGGAATTCAAGCACTTGACGGAAAATATTGTTAATGGAATATACTCGTATATAGAAAAGTTATTAAAAGTATTTTAACAACGCGAAGTTTTTCTACTTTGGTTCCTGACTACAGGCGAAAGCTTACATGTCCGTGAAAAATCTTTATAACTGTGAAAGTATTTTTGACTTTCAAAATAACTGCTGACGCGATAAGGACCTTTCGAATTATTATTGGTGTAAAGTTTTTCTTGCTGTAATAGCTTAGTGGTTATGACGTCAGCCTCCTAATCAGAGGTTGAGACTTGAACCCAGGCACGCACATCTAACTTTTCGGATCTATGTGCGTTTTTAAGCAATTAAAATATCACTTGCTTCAACGTGAAGGAAAACATCGCGAGGAAACCTGCACGCCTGAGAGTTCTCCATGATGTTCTCAAAGGCTTGTGAAGTCTGCCAATCCGCACATGGCCAGCAGCGTGGTGGATTAAGGCCAAGCCCTTCTCATATTGAGTGGAGACCCGTGCTCTGTAGTGAGCCGGCAATGGGTTGATCATGATGATGATGATGATGATAACGCGAGTGACACAACGTTCCATATTCAGTGATAGATGTAAACGTTAACTTATTAGAATGTTTTTAACAATAATCTATTCGTATTGAAGAGTACCGTTAATTATATTTAAAAATGATCTACCAGCTTATGGGTTGCGGGGATTCCCGCGCGGGTTCCTTTTCCAAAAAATCTGGTATGTATTATAACTGTTTTTTTTACATTTTCTGTAACTTATGCCCAATACAGTTAACTAGTGTTCTGAACCTATATCCGTTAAAAAATTTTGAAACCATTGTTCATATTGTGGTGATTATGGTAGTGTGTTGCGGGGATTCCCGCGTGGGTTCCTTTTTCAAAAAATTAATTAAATCTTTATTTTTTACATTGCTCTGTGACTTATGCCCAATAGCAGCTAGCTATTATACAAGCAAAACTCCCAATAAACTAGGAACTGCAGGAGCCTTCCCGTTACTCGGTGCTTGATTTATTCTCACATCTATGTCATATTCATATATCGTGGCGTGCCATCTAGGAAATAATTCTACAATATCTTTCTTAAATGTATGAGTGCACGCGCATTCTTCGCACACATGCAAAGGCGGCGCACACTGACGCGACACAGTGCAGAAAAGATCCTGTACGTACACAGTATATCTAAGTTCGGTAGGGTTGCCACCTTGCAATTTTCGGTTTATCCACCAGCTGTACCCAGCGTGCGATGCAATGCCCAGTAAAAACATACGTGTAGGTATGACTAGATTTTTTTGGAGTCTACTCCTTAAGAATCGATTTTCATATAAGGCACCCGGTATTTATTTATTTATTTATTTACACACTTTTATTGTACACCACGAAAAAGGAAAAATAAAACAAAAAAAAAGACAGAAAATAACAGACAGTAGTATGCAATTTGACGGCCTTATCGCTACATAGCGATCTCTTCCAGGCAACCAAATATGTAGAAGATATAGAGATACGGAAAGAGGAAGGTGGTGCAAAATATATACCTTAATACTAATAATAACCATATTAATATATAATCATAATAAATGTAAATATAATAAAAATATATACATTATTTAGGTATTTATATTGGTTGTTTCGTTTATTTTCCATTTGATAGATATGGTATGAATGTTTTAATTATACAAATCTCCCGGTTGTCGGCGGAATATAGCAGATTATACTTGCTGTTTATTGTTTTTAACGTTTTATCGTTGAAATATTATCTTGTGGGTGGCAGCCCTAGCGGGGCGTGTGTGTGTGCGTGCGTGCGTTGACCCCCGCATTTGCTTGCAGTACAGGCTAAAAGTATGCGTCGGTTTTATTATGTACTTATTTTAAAAATGAGCGCGGTCAGCTTGGGTTAGGTCGCGGTTGAACTCCGGTTTCGGGTTATTCGGTGAACGACCGGGTTCGGGGGCGTTGGCCAGTGGGCCAACAGTCAACGGGATCGATTACGCAATGTAACCCATCGGTGTCTTTTCTTTGGCTCTCCGTAGTATTACATGTTGGTGGTCCAGCGATCGACTTCCTGTTTCGGATCTTTGGATATTTATCTCAGTTCTGGTATTGTGAAACAATTTATTTTTTATTCTACTGTATGTTAGTCCTTGACCGCAATCTCACTTGGTGGTAAGTGGTGATGGTAGGCGGGATGATGTTAGCGTTGTGACTACCCCGTGGCGTATTATTAAGTGGATTTGATTCCCGGCTCGAGTCTGGTTTGATGGGAGGCTTCGGCCGTGACTAGTTACCACCCTACCGACAAAGACGTGTCGCCAAGCGATTTAGCCTTCCGGCACGATGTCGCGTAGAACAAATAAGGAGAATTGGTTTACCATACCCCTAATAGGTTAGACCGCTACCATCTTAGACTGCATCATCACTTACCATCAGATGAGATAGCCGTCACGGGTTAACTTGTATAAATAAATAAGCCTACCTTACAGGAGCTTTAGAAAAGTCCATATGCTTGCTGCAAGTCTACTTAAAGTTACTGTGAAAATTATGCTGAGGCAAAACTCAGCAGTTTTAACTGTCAAGTTAATCGATTTCATAGTAATCATAACTTAGTCAATGTTCTGTAACTCCTTCAGTTCTGTAAATCTCGAGGTGTCATGCCCATAATGTATTATCCCGCAATTAGGAGATCGTCTTTACTTCGCTGTCTTCTAAACGCCGATCCCAGCTGTAGCCTGTATCCACACCAACACAAAATCAGAATCTGACAATATTTTCTACAAATTCTAAAGTAGCCAACAAACACGAAAACATTATCTTATTAAAAAGTAGTAACACAAAATCAGACTCTGACAATATTTTCTACAAATTCTAAAGTAGCCAATAACCACGAAAACAATATCCTATTAAAAAATCTAACCACTTTCTCAAACCAAGAATAATGTAAAAGTAATAAATTAACATAATAAACCGTAACTCGGATAACAGATACTAAAAACCGCTCTAGGAAATAGCCTATTTAAAAACCTAGGATAACTAGATGCTTAGAACAACATAAAGGTGAGTGCAAACTACATTTGGTCGGAATGCAAAAATATTTATGAATCTAACTCTCCTAATGGACGGACTGTTTAATTTACGAACATAATAATCACTTTAACAACAATTTAACAATTTGAAATTAAAGTTTTTTTTTTATTATTATTTATATTATTATTACCATTTTACACAATTATGGTAAATAAAACAAGTAACTTTGTCAGTAGTATAGAAGTAAAATTAATATTTAAATCAACGGAGAGTTAAAAGGAAGTCGAGACAAAAAAGTTTTCATACTTAAGACCTATCGAATGAAATATATATCTTGATTATTGTGAAACTCGATGCAATCAATATTCTTTTTTCTTCAAATATGCAACATGTTAGCCCTTGACGGCAATCTCACCTGATGGCAAGTGATGATACTGTCTAAGATGGTAGCGGGCTAATCTGTATGATAGTCCCATACTCCTAATTGGTTTCTACGCGTCATCGTGCCGTAACGCTAAATCGCGGCGATACGTCTTTGTCGGTAGGTTGCAGCCCTAAGCAGGGTGAATCATGGCGAATTGGATTTCGATCTTTTATTGCGTCTCTTGCCATCTCCCTCTGGCCTCTAGTGATAGTTCGTTGATATCTGAGTAATGGAAGAATAAGTGGTAGATCTGATTAAATAGCTCCATTTGTTTGGGGATCTGCCACGTCGTCATGTACCATCTACCGCCAGACCTTCTGCCAACAGATGCCTAATGGACCTTTTCCCCTTGGGATACGTCCAAAGAACCTTATATTCAATTTCAATTGAACAATCGATAATTTGAATAACAATTAAACTCGGTTTTAAGTTTCTCTAGTTACCAAATGATTTTAAACATTACTAAAGCATTTTACATCAGATTGTATTGATAAGAAACAATAAAAGCTTAATCTTTAATAGTTTTAACCTCTCAGATTAAGACACGTATTTTTTTATGTATCTACATTTTCGGTATCAGTAATTTTAAGCCATGACTCTAATAAACACAGGCCTTTATGTTACAATCATTCGCTATAAAACAACTAAGACTAAAGTGAACTAACCATTTTATGTGCCTTTTACGTAATAGTAATATTAATTTAACTTTATCTTCTTTCGTAATTTCGAAGTCAGTTCTTTAAAGCAATATTTTTTTTTTCAGTTCAGTTTTAAGCAACTTTACTTCGTTCGTGTTAAATTATCTCACTCTTTCGAAAGATAGTACCGATAAAAATATTAAATAGACAATAAAATTTATGGTCCGAGTTTTTCATCAATTTATTACCCAACAAATGCAATAGATGTGATTTAATTAACAACTTATATTTTTATAGAAATCTTAGAGGTGCTCGCCCAAGATTCGAATCCGCGACTTATCGGTAAGCATCCACGATCAACGAACGTCACTACAATGTAGAAAGTTGTATGCACGTATCAAAAGCGCTTTCAAAGTCGAATTAGGTTATAGATTATTTTTGATTTGTACCTGAACAAATATGAACTATGTCCCTAATATTGCTCCTAAAATATTGTTACGACAGCAAATTAAATCATATCTAATCAAATTTGGGTTAATTTGGGAAATCGCACAGGCTGGTATTCAAAGAAATTACGTATTCAGACAATAGGTTATATAAAAAAGTTAAAAATAACAAAAGACATCCGATCGATGTTAATAATCAATGAAATCCAAAGTCTTTAAATAGCAGATTAAAAATATTAGTGCTGTCCTTTTAAAACTCTTCTCTGTCGATAAGGATGGCGCTATTCAATTCAATCTACTATCTGACGTTTTTGGATTAGATTGAATAATAACATCGGATGTTGAACATGATGTTTTCAATACTTAACAAAAGTATCTGGAATGTGCAAGTAACACCTAATAATTTACTATATTCCGGCAGGCATAAGGTACTTTATCCCTGCTCTGTACTAAGTCTAATATTGCGTTACTAAGGTAAACTTTAATTAAAAATTGAATTTTCTGAGTCTTTTTATTTCCGCAAACGCCTCGTTAAAATCATTCGTCATTCTAACTCCAATTATTTTTTTCAGGTGAACGTCCGTACAAGTGCCATCTACCAGAATGTGGCAGAGCGTTCATCCAGCTGTCCAATCTGCAGCAGCATCTCCGCAACCATGACGCCCAGGTGGAGAGAGCCAAGAACAGGCCTTTCCACTGTAACATTTGTGGGAAAGGGTTTGCCACAGAAAGCAGTCTACGGACACACACCGCCAAGGTCAGTATTAAAACCAACTCGTTGGTCACGGATTAATTCTTTAATAGGTTCTCATTTTGCCGATGATAATAAAATGATGCTCTCAACGAGATGATGAATGCTGGGCTTATTTTTTATAAAATTACCCAGATGGTATAAATCTTCCAAAAATTAATTTCATCAGTGATATAAACTCCAAGAAGCGGCGATAGCCTAGTGGTTAGGGTGTCAGCCTCCTAATCAGAGGTCGGCGGTTCGAATCCGGGCACGCACCTCTAACTATTCGGAGTTATGTGCGTTTTAAAAAATTTAAAATATCACTTGCTTCAACGGTGAAGGAAAACATCGTGAGGAAACCTGCACGCCTGAGAGTTCTCCATAATGTTCTCAAAGGCGTGTGAAATCTGCCAATCCGCACATGGCCAGCGTAGTGGACTATGGCCAAACCCTTCCCATATTGAGAGGTGACCCGTGCTATGTAGTGAGCCGGTAATGGGTTGTTCATGATAAACTCCATTAATTCCAGGCATTTTTCTAAAAGAAAATGGGAAGCAAAGCATGATGGAATATCGATGAAAGAGACTATCTTGAATCTAAATTGAGCATGTAATTAAAATGTACTTATCTGATAGTCTTGTAATTGGATTTACATTACACAATTTTTCCTTAGCCCCTACGATATTAACTCTTTTATCTGTGTCTAATCTATACCAGAAAGGTAAAATATTTATTTGCAAACTTTAGAAGTACAACTAATAATAAATTGTGTACCAACTTTTTTGTTACTATTTCATAGAATACACATTTAATTCTTTGGGAACAAATTTACCATGCAACCTATTTAATACACTTATAATTTTAAAAAAAACAATGGCAACATTTATTAAAAACTAGGCCAATCTTGATAACCGAATACAAAGTAGAGAAATAAACAATTACCGATCTAAATATACTTATTTTAAACAAAAGAAATATTATAATGCCGTAACATTTACATGTACCTAATGAAAATGTATAGCTGTAAAAGTATTACTATATTTTATTTTTCTTTACGTCGATTATAATAATTTTTGTTGAAGTGTCATTTTAACTATTAATGTAAACGTGTTGAAAGAACGCGATCTTAACTTTAGTATTTACTTTGTTTTCGTTTTAAATAGCTTTTTTTTTTATTAATATAATTTCTGATGATTGTTTTCAAAATCTAAATTCCTTTTGGCTGTTATTTATTGTTTTGAAACTGTATTTTGATTTTCAAAATTCCCTTTCGATTTAAGTGTTTGTTTTTATTCAATGACGCTAATCTTTGCACTATGCCCGCATCGCCACTGCCGGTGGACAGGAGCTTCAGCTGCACCTTGGTGTTTTGCAGCAACACGCGGCCCTCATGATAGGAGGCGCCGCAGCGACTCCTTGTCCAATATGCCACAAAGTCGTTTTCGGTGGCGAAGCCCTAGTCGAACATATGAAGAACACGCATAAGGACCCAAATGCGTCCGGCGTTGCGAGTAAGTGTTCCGACTTCTGGTTGATCGGTTTTTGCGTCGTCCATTAAAATAATTTCATCTATCTCATCTGATAGATGAAGTTTATTTACGTTGTTGTTCTCGTCAAGGTTTATTATTAAGTATTTATAAAGCTATCTCTTTTGTTGATATGCCTGTATCTCTTTCAATATCAACTTAATACAACTTCAAATAAAAGAAAGAGAGATTTCAACACAAGAGATGTTTAGTTTGTAAGATTCGCCGCTGGAAGTTTATAAATTAATTTTTAACATCAATCTATTCGATTTTGTTATCATTGATGAGTGAGACGGTTATTATTCGCCAATGTGCATTTCGAAAGGCTTCCAGTCGGCTCAAAGCCATCAGGGGTGTTGGTTTTATACTGGTAAAACCAAAAAGGTATCGTTTCCATAGACTAAGCCGTAGCTATAGTGAAAGGCACGCCATCTGTGGCATCGTCTGTTATTGTTTCTGCTTTATTGGAAGGGTAGAGTGTTTTGCAAACATTTCTTGCTTCAAACGATTCTTCGGATGGCGTGCATACTTTATTATCATAACATGTTTTGTTTATATATCTTATATAGCTTTGTTTTCGATGTTTCAAAAGCCATCGTTTTAACACCATCAACTTAATTTGTTTTTGTTGATCCCACCTTCATATAATTTTCGTTTTAAATGATTTAACAAATTGCATTCAGTTTAATTATATTTAATTTATTTATCCATTAATTTCTGTGTATTATTAAATTTAGTTTTTTGTATCATTTCTTAATCTTGATTCTTAAATTATCTTCACTATTTTAAAATATTGCTTAGCAATAATTTTTGTTTTTCTTTAATTTAATTTCGTACTATATTTTGATTTGCTATAAATTTTAATTACTATAAGTTTTACAGTGACTTTTACTAGAACTACGAAACAAAACTATTAGTATTGTCTAAGCAAAATTTCGACAAAAAATGCAATAAGGTAAATCGTCCTGTAATACCAATTCTTATTCTACTTACCATGTAAGTACGATTGGAAATCCATGATAAGTAAAAGTCACTGTCTTCAACATTACACTAACATGGAAACTAACCGGATTTTTTTTTTCTTTCTCCCTCCTCTAACCCACTAACCTGCCCATTCCCTGGTGATGCTGGTAGGTCCCCCCGCCACATCACCGTACCCGGCGCAAGCTAAACCACCTGTTGATCCTTATATAGCGAAGCGGAGGACTGCTAATCACCCGTGTCCGGTTTGTGGGAAGCATTACGTTAACGAAGGTTCCCTGAGAAAGCACCTGGCATGCCATCCCGAAACCCAACTCACGAGCGGTCTTCGAATGTGGCCATGTTCTGTCTGCCAAGCAGTGTTCACACATGAAAGCGGTACGTGTTAAGTTTATCATTCTTTCTCCCCAAGGAAGGATATACAAAAAGGATTCTACTTGCCTTAAAAGTGTTCTACTTTAGTCCATTGAAAATTAACTGCTTGCCTCTCAGAAGATCTTCAAAAAATATTTAGAACCAGGTTTATATCAATAGCATTTAAAATTAAAAATGTAAAAAAGGGCTCAAAAACGGTTAGGTTTGTAAACATGCAGACTTGGGTTAAATAGTTGCAGACTGCCAAGCTTCAGAAAGGTTCAAAATTTAACATACCAATTTAACAAATTACAGGTCTTCTGTCTCACATGGAGCATATGAGAATGGAACCAAAACATCAATTCGCTGCACAATACGTCCTCTCCAGAGCAGCGGCGGAGAGACGAGAACGAGACATCCTCGCTGCCGTATCAGCATCTGCAGGAGGCTCGGGACTCCTCAATTTAGCTCCTCCATCGCCAGCGCACTCGGACTCATCGTCCAACGGGCGTCTCTCATCATCAGCGGGCTCCGAAGCCGGAGCAGCGGTAAATAAACTTTCTGACTTACTCCGATCAGCCAACAACGGTCACCAAGCGTACGGGGATGAAAGGGTTGCAGCAATCGCAGCAGCTGCAGCGAACATGATGGCTCAGCCAGGGGAGGGGGCCAACGCTGTCCAAGTAGCAGCGGCTAATTTAGTGACAGCCATGCGTCAGCAGTTAGCAAGAGAACCACCAGTGCAACATCCTCCCGAAACACCGCCAGCGCCGACCGAAGCAGCACTAAGAATCCAACAAGCCGAAGCATTGCTACGGAGTCAGGCCGAAGCGTTGCGCCTTGCAGTATCCCAAGCAGCAGCAGCCCACAGCAACGAAAGCCCGAGCCCCTTGAGACACAACGGAGGCTTCCCGCAAGCGAACGACGCCAGTGGTCAACTTTCTCCAGAGCTAGTGGAGGCGTTCAGAATCGCTCAGGAACAACGGCTGGAGCAGGCGTTGAGGTTGCACGACCCGAGAATGCTTGGGTTTAATTTGCCGTCACCGGTCCAGCAAGCTGCTCAACAAGCTGTCGCGGCTCAAGCGGCACAGGCGGCTCAGGCTCAGGCTCAAGCTGCTCAAGCCGCTCAAGCCGCTCAGGCTGCTCAGGCGGCTCAGCAAGTAGTTCAGCAGCAGCAACAGATGCATCAAGCTGCTCAAGCTGCGCAAGCGGCCCAAGCCGCCCAGCACGCTGCCCAGCAAGCGGCGCAGCAAGCTGTCCACCTCCAGCAGAACCCTCAGCCATGAAAATTCAGCTATTACTAATCCGACGCGATTTCGGCTCTTAAGTTCTTGTTAACAAAACAAAATTAATTATCAAACCGATTTTCATTTATTAAACACTTTTGAAATGTGAAAAAATAATTGTTTTCAACGGAGCGTTAAATGAAATCGCCTCTGGTTAGTGATTGAGTTCGTTTTTCTTACAACAGCCATGTTTTTTAGAACGAAACATTTATTTTCTTTTATCGTTATGGCCGAATAAATACTAAAACTTTAGATAGAACTAACTGTTGTAAATAAAAACGTTTAGTGGAAATAAAAAAAAAAACAAATTTCTCTGTAAATATAATAAAAGTACCTTTTAAAAATAGTTGAATGAACAAATTGGAACAGAAACTCGCCCGAACAAATAATTAGATGTAGATAGGGTTGCCAACCGTCCTGTGTTTTGTGGACGAGTCTTGGCTTTGATGGCATACTGGGGAATATTAAAAAAATAATTTGAGCTTGTAAAACGAAAACTTAATATTTAGCTTTATTAAACTGAAATTAACTATTTGCAAATAAACTAATTTCTACATAAGTAATGGAGTATAAAACTTTCTGGCTTATAGAACTAAAAACAATTACAAAAATTGACTGTAGAGTCGATTTCCAAAACGAATATGGAGTCAACAGAGAAGTCAAGGCTTATATACACTTGGAAATTGTGATTGAAGTAAAGTTTCATATGAAAACTATTTATATATAAGTACCTATGTTATATATAAGTACCTATGCAATATAAAATATACTGGACGTGGCAACCCTAGACGTAGAGGATATTAATTGATAATGATCAGTGCAATCTTCGATAAATATTTGTTTGGTTGTTTGAGTGGTTTATTATTGTGGATGAAATATTTATTTTTTATTAGCTTTATCACAGAACAATGTATTTTTTAGCTTAGTACAAACTTTTGGATGTGCCAAACGGTTTTAAGCACGTTTTTTCGCATTTAGCGAACCTCTGCAATACTTAGTCGCATTAAGTTTCCAATATTATAATATTTTTATTATTTAGAAAATTCTATTTATAAGATATTAAAACGTCACGGTAGCAAATATATAGCAAAAAGGTTATTCAGTTTTGACAGTTTATTATGAGTTATTTGTTATATTTTTTCTTTTTTTTTTTTTTATAAAATATAAAACAAATAATTCGTAAAGATATACTTAGTTGCCGTGACCAATTTATTGAAGAGAAAGGATTTTATTTTATCTATTTTTTTGCGCAATAACACGTCTCATGCTAGTCAAGTTTTGAACGCACAAAATGTTCTATTCTATGTTCATCTTCCAAATTGTTTTTATTTTATTTTGTTTTCAATATTATTATTATATTATCTATATTAATTTTTATTCTTGGCTTATAATTTTATTTTTTAATGCCATATTAGAAATAATTATTGTAAATATGTAGGACGCGTTAGACAATGTTGATGCTTCTGTTTTACTTTAATATAACAATATTATTTTATCATTATTAACGTAGGTACGATTATTAATTTTGACAGAAAAATCAAATTATTTACACTACGATTTTTTTGTATAGTTGTATATAGAAATTATATCGAATTATGTTTTTTTTTTATCAGAAGACTGCAGTTGTTTTTCTTTTATTTACCGTAAATTATGTGATTGTGATAACGATCACGTTATAATATTATATAAAATAGCGATTATTCACTGAACCAACGAATACACGCGGCGTATGCCGACGAATACCGAACAGACCCGTTGAATACAGAGACCGACTTCGACGAATACAGTCTTGAATGTACGATTAACACGAGACATTCTTTTTTAAACACAGACTTTGACACAGCCCAAATACATTCATATTTATTTTCATTTCTTAAATACATTTAATAAATACGTAAACAATAGCCCGAATAAATAATCATTTTACAATGAACAAAATATTACGTTTTTGCTAACAACGTAATAATGGTATACAGTTGCCCAAACAGTAGTTTTATAGTTCAAATAGTTGTGGGATCGATCCATTTTGGGCCAAAAAAAAAAAATAATTTGGAACGAAATGGAACGGCATTGCAACCTCAGTAAGAATGTCAAGTGTTGCCGAATATTAATTCTTTTAATATTATCATCTTGTATTATAATTAAGTGTCGATTTGTGCGTACAAATACGTATGCACACGAATATTTGTGCCAAGGGATACGTTTGTATACGCGGACACGTCTGTACACGTTTTCTCCACGAATACGTGAACGAATTTGTCCGTACGAATCGAGTTATACTATAATCGTAACATAGGTAATGTATTGTAAGCTGATTTTAATGTACGTAATGATTTCATTCTTGAATTAATATTGGTGTCTCGCCGGCGGCCGGCATTCGTGCTGCGACGCTGTCAAGAGATATCAATGTAAATAGAAAAAAAATCAAATGCAATAGCCCAAAACTCGTTTTTAATTTTACGTCTTGACATTATGTTAACGAAGGTGAATTTATTTTCAATTCTTAATTTCAACGTTACAAGTATTTAATTTGTGAAATACAAAACTTTTCGGCAAATTTATTATTATTATTTGGTGTGGAATGGACAGTTCTTCGAGTGAGGTTACCCGATGATGATTAAGTTTTCTAGGAAACGTGAGAAACAAAAAAATCACATATTTGGACGCAAAACAAACTTTTCGACTGAATATATTAATGTTATATTATACACATACACACAAAAAAAAATGACGAAAATTTCGAACTATCGCAATAAGAAAAAAAATTAAGTGGACGGATCGCTATTTATGTAAAAAGAAAAAAATCCTCAATAAATTTTAATAATATATAAATAAATTTAATATAACAACAGAAAAAAGTTCCTATGAATATTGTATAAATTGTATTGTTTTAAATTTAGGTCGTAGTAGATGGAAAAATTTATGGTCGTTTTGGTATTTTTAAAGTTATAAATAATCCATCGTGTTTAAGGAACTGACTCGTTAGAGACGGGTTGTACAAAAGATAAAAAAAGCACGGATCATGTATCCTAAATCTAGATTTTTAGAGCAAGAGTTACGTTTCCAAGAAAGTGTTCATGTCTATGGAGCGGCTCGGATTTTAGTGTCGATCCCAGTACGGTCTCGGTGAAGTATTCAACAGAAAACTATTTGAAAACCCACAAATTTATTACTCAATTTGGACAGAAACTGGATCTGCCAAACTAATACTTTTGAAATCAATTTTATTTTACAGATTAATCTCTATAAAAATTAAAAATAATATTCTCAACATTCAGGTTAAGGAGGGTAATTGCATTGAATCCTGAATGTAGCGAGGGGTTAAGAATCGCTCAAGATGAGACCTCTTGAATACCCTTATCTTCATACCTCGCATCAACTCTTTATATTGTTTTGACGATAAGAGATTGTGGAAAATTTCAATAACCTTTATTTACTCTATGATTACATAAACGCCGTAAGTATCCAAAGCGAGGCAGAGTAATTAAAATATAGCAAAAAATTTCTCGTGTTACGTGATTTTCTAAATTAATAACGCATATCGAGCCCATGGGTGGTACCAACCCTGCCTTTCTTTTAGATAACAGATTAAGCGAGTGATGTTAGAAATAATTTTTGCCTCATGTTGCTAAAATAAATTACTCAAAAGTGTAAAGTCAAATTTTTTTTAAACTTTTTTGTTCACGAATACTTACCCAAAATTGTAAACTGCGATCGAATCTAAAATCTTAGTCGTCCCTTATTTGTCTACATTTTTGTCCCACACTGACTTATTGTAAAAAAAATCAAGTATTTTCGAGATAATACAATTTTAAATAATAGATAAGTTTTTTTTTTGAAAAATGTCAAAATGTTAATATTAGGAATTCCGGTGTGCCGACAAAAATGTGGACTAAAACGTATTTTCTGTGATCATCGAAATGGGATAGTTAATAAAAAAAAAAAAACAGGTCGAGTCTGAGAGTTGTCAGAGGTTATTTTTAAGTTTTGGAGGTTAAATTTTTTAATGTTAAATGGAAAATAAGGAAAGAAAAAATTTTTTCTACATTTATTTTACGATGAAAAATTCCATAGTTAAGCTGTGTACATTTAATATTAACAATAAAGCCTAATTATCTGTAAAAGTGGCTAAGTCCGCTTCCAAACGGTGTCAAGGAGAAATATAATTGTTTGTTTTTCTATGACAATTAAATTTTTCCTTACCACACATTAGTATCAATAGTACTGGATTCTGTTAATGTCACATTGCGATACGGAAAACCGTTGTTTGATACGATTTTTCGATTTCCAAGTGCGCTGTTGGTGACGTTTCTATCGACGAATGGATATGACACTCCAAGATAATATGTTGTAGTTTAATTGGCATTTACTGTTTACAATTTAATGATTGTTTTACAAATTTTGTTACTAGGATTAAAGTTGATGAATATTGAAAAATAAGTAACATCCACCACGTCATACTATCATTGGTTTTCACAATAATTAATAGTGAGGGAATTGCCATCTGGTTCAAAAAAACCCGAATGAATAAAAAATAAAAATAATCGAAATTTAATCTAAATCGATACAAAAAAAATAAGGATTTTAATAAGATATTAAACTAAAGAGATATTCAAAAATTAGTTGACTGACAAATAGCCAGCAAACTATTTTGGCATACAAAAAATATTTTTGGAAATTAAAAAAAATTATATTTCTCTCATTATTGCAAAAGTAAAGTATGATGCAGATTATTCATTTCCTCGTTTCTTCCCCGAAAAAATATTAAATATCACACAAAAAAGAATATTAATATTTTTTCGCCGAAAAAAATCTTGGGAAGTTAAAATACGCGGAGCATTCTACGAATATTGCTGTCGATAGGATTTGTTGAGTTTTGAAAATCGTGAAATATGTGGATTTCGATTATGAGGTACATCGATAAATAGACAATAATGACGTGTTGACATGGGCGGTCAATATTCGTGGTGTTCTGCAATTATGTCGCGTTTTCAACTTGCGATTACATTACATTTATTATTTCAAGTTAAATCACATTTTACTGTCTGCATGTTAAAAAAAAAACGAGAATGTTAAATTTTCGGAAATCGAAAATTTGAATTTAACACAAGCGAGAATTTAACGTGCAGGCATTTTAATGTAAATTGTTAAGTTTTTAACAATGAATTGCTGTTGATTTGAATTACTCATCCTTATTGAATGTTAAAGTTATAATTTCCGCGCTTCATCGTTTCTGTTGTGATTAAAGGCTTGTTTTAATAATAATATAGCCAAATATACATTTATTAATCGTAATTTAAGTGTAGACAGGATAGCCAGGTTTTCAATTCATAACTCAAGTAGTAGTAATTTCATATATCTTATATCGTAAGTTAGTATAATTAATGTAATGTAATTCGGGACCCTTTTATAAAAACACGCGTTGAGACGGGAAGTTGCGTGTTTTTTTTTATAAACGGGTCCGTGAGTAATGCGTATTATTTAATACGCATTATTAACAATATAGTAGTGAACAACGAACAAAAACACATAAATACAAAAAAAAAAACCTACGTGTACTTAAACGTACTTAAATGTAATAGATAATGGATCCCTTCTATATTGGTGTTTAAAGGATACTTTTCCAACATGTTCTGTGTCATATCCATTCTACGATAAACACGTTTTTCGGAAACTAAAATGAAACGTGTCCCACATTTTTAAACTAACAGATGGTTATCACTGAATACGACTTCTAGGTTTTTTAATAACATAACTAAAGATGCTGCGATATTTGATTACTTAAACTGAAAGCTATACAATTATCTTTCTGTTATCTGATAGCGTTTTTAAACAGCTTTTGGTTCGCTGGCAATAATCCAACGTCAAAAAAATATAAGTCATATTTTCCGTGAAACTAAGCTGTTAATTGTAAGTTAAATTTACCTACACGTCACATAGAAACTATCAAGATCAAAGTCACAAATTTACGAGTGCAAAATTTTTACAACGTTCAAACGTTCTGGAAAAAAATAGAGTTAAATTTGTACTGAGTTTAATACTTTTAAAAAATATACCTTGTGAAAGTTTTATTGAAAATTTCACCCTTAAACTTGCATTAAAATTAAATTTAAATAGTTTCTTTGTGGTTTCAAGGTAAAATAATGACGGTATTTTTGGGCCAATTATAAAACTAATGTCAAATAAAGTTTCGACATTTTGTCACGGGTTCACTATTGCACATTGCACCGAGCTAATCTGCCCGCTAGTCCGCAGATTTGATTCAAGTTTATATCACATTTAAACAATGTTTTCTCTCAAACTCTAGTTTCAGCTTGATAAACCCCCGTATCGAAATATCGTAAATTTATTAAGACAGTTAAAAAAATTTTGCCTTCGCGGGACACGTGGCAGATGTGAAATATCTTAACCATATTGTGTTTAAAGAATGTTGCATGACAAGAAATTTAAAAACTTTAGAAATTAAAAAAAAAATTGGATGATTAAAAACATTCTTATTAAAAAAAAAAAATTGAATAAGAAGCTCGATTTTACACGAACATAAGAAATATCACATCACCACAAAAATAGTATTTATCAATCAAAAGTTAAGCCAACAGCGCATTTTATTTGTCTACTTAACGCCTAGCCTCAGTAATGTCACGTAGGCATTTCTACGTTGTTCAACAGCACAGTCCCCTAAAACTGCATACCGACTATAAACACGCACCGACCACGAACCGCGTAAATCCAACTCCAATACCGACTGTACAATTGTTTTGACATTAAAGTGGTACATTTAAAAGCTTATATCAAAAATGCTGATGATATGAAAATCCCTATGTGTCAATGTCTTGATACATATACAACAGTAAAACCTGTGCCTCTAGAGCCTTTTTAACACAAACTGACGTTGTATGCGGTTGCATCCATATGTGACTGACATCCATTAAACTACGTCATCCATTAAATTACTCAGGTTTCCAACCCCAGAGATGTGGATGGAGATGTGTTTTCTACCACACATCCTTGAGACCTGCCTTACGAGGCAAGAGTGAAGTATTTTAGAGTCAAGTGTGTGTTATAGCAAATCTAATTTTGTGGAGACTGTTTACTAAGTCCAGGTTCGAGAACGCCATGCATGCCTCAAAGCATTTCTAAAACTCGTGTCACAGAAGGATTTTTCATGTAATACCATTCACATGCATAGAACCAGCGGTCGTCGGAAGTTGATACGTGCGGGTAGAAGGTATTCAGTTTTAAACAGGACCATGGTTCTCTATGGCGTCATAATAGCTGCGTCATAAAATTTGACAGCAATTCATACAAGAACTGGTCGATGCACGAAACACAGTAATTTGACGTCCAGTGTATTCAAATTCGATGCCATAGAGAATTGTTGCCCAGTTTTTTTTACATCTAGCATAATAGATGATAGAGCAAAAGAATATACATTTACAACATTTTCTTATATACTGTGCTTATTTACATTTATACACACAAAATGCATTATATTTTTCCCCCAATCGGTGAATTCTAGTCTTATTTTTTTACGAAATTTGTAATCCTTTATACCAGAATGTCGTGTTTTAAATGAGGGAGTTATAAGGTCGGTAGTCTTGTAGATAAGCCACCCTTAGGTCGCCATGATATGTCATACTACGACACGAAAAGCCACGCTATATATGGGAATTTGTGATGTCTATGAGTAGAAACACACTGATTAATAGACATGAAGAATGGACACGCGTAGCATGGCGGCGTGGACGGTTTACAGTGTGCTGCCGACATTAACATTTGTGTATTTGGAAGATACGAAATTGTACGAGAATGCGAACACTTTTTGGACATAAAAAACTAAAAATTGTATATTAAATGTTGTGGTTTCGCATAAATTGTAAATTAAAAAATTCAAATTTAAGTACCTAACTATATTTCGGCGTATGAGATTGTAAAATTCAAAATGTTTAGGCTGTAGTATAAAAATTAACGGTTAGGTAGAAGCTGAAATTCATGTTTGGCGTTATATTTAAAGGTTATTAAATAAAATTAAAAAAAAAAAATAACAAAATGAATGTAAATAAACTTTTAGGAATGTGATGTGACGGTATCATATTGTACCTAATCGATGTTTTTAGGTGACTCATTCTATACAATAAGATACGTACCTAAGTCATACGACAAAGTTATATCTACTAAACAAAAATTTGCTCGTAAACATCACGACAGTTCGGTTTACTAGTATGCGTTAATTTCGTATTTTTGTATAGCGTTATTTAACCATAGTTATGTTTAATTGAACGTAATGCGTTGAATGTTTTTGCGATGCCATGTTTCTTTAATTAATTTAGTGTAAGCCTGCAATGTGTTTATTGAATATTATTATATTTTTATAGAGGTTATTTTTTGTATTCGACTCGTAGTCAATCATACGAATGTGTATTTAATAGTTAAGTTTTAGTGTTGAATTATGTTACGCAATATCTTTAATTTACTATTTACTGAACAAACAAATTAACCCATTAATTTTTTACGTTAAAATTTAGTTTTAACAACGGAAAAATGCTTACTGTGTCATTAAAATGAGAATAGTAACTTTTATTGCCGAAACGGTTAGCTATAATTATTTTAAAAAATAAAAAGGACGATTCATATCAGTGTTTTTATTATTTCATCCCATTTGCAATTCAAATTACATTTTCTATGTAGATAATAGATAATGATAAAAAAATATGTTATGAAAAACAATTGTTGTTTAGAAGGTAGTCTACCTAGGTACTTTTGTTTTCGGGTATTCGACTAGGTACTTTTGTTTTCGGGTATTCGACTAGGTACTTTTGTTTTCGGGGATTCGACTAGATACTTTTGTTTTCGGTAGTGTTAAAAAAAATTACTTTGTATTAGTACAGCCGAATTCGGAGGCTGGATATTTTAATAATGATGAGATGTACTCAGACGCGAGTTCATCCAGTCATCGGTGGTCACATACCTCAGAGCTAGCGTTGCTTCCTAGAACTAGACTGAATCTAAACAAGATGGGCGAGGTCTAATCATTACTAGATACTTTCTGTCTTAAAAGCTAGATATAAGAAAAAGCTGGAAGCTATTAAAATTAAAGTCACCAATAGCAGGTATAATAACTAACAGATTTTTGTGATTTTATTAAAACTTAAAACAATCCGATGTGTGGATCTGCACGAATTTGGAGCCCACATCTGATCTCTAAACTAAGGTATTTTTGTCGCATTATAAATGTTCGATTTACGGCTCGAGTCTAGTCTGGTGGCAGGCTTCGGCCGTGGCTAGATACCGCTTAATCGCTTACCGACAAAGACGTCGCTAAGCTATTAAGCGTTCCGGCATAATGTCGCGTAGAAACCAATTAGGAGTGTGGGTTTACCATACCCCTAACAGGTTAGCCCGCTACCAGCCTAGACTGCATCATCACTTACCACCAGGTGTGATAGCCGTCAAGGGCTAACTTGTAGTGAAAAAAAAAGAAAAATATCAACCCCTAACCCTTCCACAATGTTCCGTGTGGCAAAGATTAGCAAAATTTTTAAACCTATCGTATAGGATTGACAGCAATATCTTTACCTTCCTGGTATAGTAGGTAGTCAGCCACTTAATATTTTCAATATATATTATTCACAAAATAATGTGTTATGTATAAATAGCGCCACAAAAAACAAAATACATAAATGTACATACGAAATACAATTAATAGGTTTGAAAATACTAGCGCCATCTGTTGACAAGTAGACGAGCTTTCAAGAAATTTAAAACTTTCACCAAATAAATATTTCGGCTTTTCATCGCTAAATAATTAAAATTAATATAATTGCATTAATTATTTCGTGATCCTTTTTTAAAATTACAATTTATTATTAAAGTTACTTTGATAATGTATTCATAGTAGGTTCAGGTTTACAGGTTACGGGTCATATTTTTTTTATATATATGTAATTGTTTCCTAACAAACCATTTTTAAATAAACTTCTAGATCTGCTTGCAGTTGGTGCTTATAATGTTTTATAATATACAGAGTATATTAGGCTTAGATATATCTCTATTCTCACTTACCTACCACTATTATTTAAAATACGACTATTGCATCGTATAATGCGGTCAAATCTTTTCGGCATTTATGTTAATTTATGTAAAGACATGTGCAGCCACTCTGGCTGGAGAAAAATAGAATATTATCTAAGTTTTCACCACGATCCTATAAAATATGTAGTCGTATTGCAATACCTATAAAGAATTAACCATACTATCCGTTATACAAAATCTTGTTCTACCATCTTATTCTAATGGGAATTGTAAATTATTCCAGGACAAAAACAAACTCTATTCTAGCTTATAGTTTGTGTCCCCGCAAAAGACCACTGCAATTCTTATTCAGTCCCTGTGTGAATGATGGGCAATATTGGAATATTAATGTAGCCCTTGAGGTTCCTTAACATGTTCTCTAAAGCGACATCTTACATTTAATATTGGAGCTAGCTATTAAAATTACCTTTGTAAATACGGTAAAAGGCGGTAGAGGGCACTCGAGTAAAGTTTTCACATCCTCCCGTAAGATGGTGCTAGTAGTGCAATAAGGGAATTGTGTTTCTATTCCCGGCGTTCCTTTATTCCCACTTAATAGTTCCATACACGATACCCTAGATGGCGTTAATCATCATTGTATTAATAAATTGATGATTAATAGTAATAAAAATTAATAACAATAGCATATTATTTTGATCTACGTATTGTTAGAAGCAAAAAATAAAATAATAAAAAAATCATTTTATTTTATTCTATTTGGCAATCATAATAAATTATAACCCTTATAATTAAAGCTTAATTTACTTGCATGTTCTACGACAAAAGTTAAATACAAGGTGTCTCAAAAGAAAGTTCACATTTAAATCTTTTTTTAAAAGAAAAGTCTTAGCTTTATTGAAAAAATGTTTATTTTATATTGAAGTACACTGTTTGGGAATTTATTTTTTAAAAATAACATCGTCCAAATGTAAACCGTTGCGCTCTCGGCATTCATTTAGTCGGGCACTAAAATTGCCTATGACAGCTCGGCAGGTAGTCTCCGTGATGGCTGCCATTTCATGACGGATATTTTCTTTTAATTGTGCCAGGGAAGTCGGTTTATTAGCGTAAACTTTTAATTTGACATAACCCCACAGGAAAAAATCCATAGGCGTTAAATCGGGACTCCGTGGAGGCCAATTTATGTCACCTCGCCTGGAGATTAATTTGTTCGGAAAAATTTCTCGAACTCGAGGCAGAGATCTGTTGGACGTGTGTGAAGTTGCTCCATCCTGCTGGAACCATGTTCTTTGGTTGTAACCAGGAAAGTTTTGCAGTTGGGGTACGAAAAACTCGTCTAACATCTCCACATAACGCTCTGAATTCACTGTGAGTGTGCGTCCCCTTCCATCTTCAAAAAAGTAAGGGCCGATAATTCCTCGCGCCGACATCGCTGCCCATACGGTGACTTTGGGTGAATGTAGCGGTTTCTGATGTTTTTGTTTTGGGTTGGTTGCACTCCAGTAACGACAATTTTGCTTGTTTACATGCCCATTCAGATGAAAATGGGCTTCATCGGAAAACAAGATGTTGGTGAACGTTGGAAAGCGCTCAATCATCTGATTTACAAAGGCAAGGCTCTGACCAGCATCTTGAGGCTTCAGTTCTTGCACTAACTGAATTTTGTACGGGTGCAGCTTTAAATCTTTGTGTAAAATGCGGCATAATGAAGATCTGTGCACATTTAAAGCAACAGCACGCTTCCGAATCGAGAGGTTTGGATCATCTCGAATAGACTGAGTAACACTGTCCACGTTTTCGGCTGTTCTTGATGTTCTTGGTCGCCCAGATTTTGGTTTCTCCAGAGTTGACCCAGTCTCTTCAAACTTCTCAACCCATTTTGCAATGAGACGAGTGCTAGGCGCATCATTTAAGTGACGAATATGTCGAATACTGCAGAATTTTCTACGCGCTACAGTCGCCGAATTACCGTTTTTGTAAAACTCACGTACGCACAACGCACGGTCCGCACCAGAGAAACGCTCCATAGCGACTAAATTCCCAAGAGCCAGACTACCGACTGACATACCCCCCGCGCCCCTCAGAATAGTTGCTTTCGCGTAATAAGATAAGCAAATGTGAACTTACTTTTGAGACACCTTGTATTAACAAATTATAGAAATATAAATATAAAGAAGTTAGGTGTAATACTTACTGTTGTAATGTTTACTTTATTCATTTTATCACATTTGAACAGAGTTTGTTATACTGACCGCTAAAGATATCAATTTTGAAGTCTTTACTGATAATCCCATATACAAACGACACATTATTATAATGGGATTATAGTAGGAATTGTTTTTAAAAACTTCAAGGATAAATAAATAATATAATATAATAAATGATAAAAATGTTTTTAGTGGATAATAATAGATTATATGTATTTTCAATTACCTAAATTAAATAGATTTCAGGCGACCAAAAGGGTTTTTTATAAACTTTAATTAGGTATTGCATTAGTGAAATACTTTTCAATTCGTTTAAAACGGCTGCCTAAGAATCAAAACCCTTATATTTCCCATATCAGGTTCTATAATGTAGTATCTCATCATCATCATCATGAACAACCCATTATCGGCTCACTACAGAGCACGTGTCTCCTCTCAATATAAGAAGAGTTTGGCCATAGTCCACCACGCAGGCCATGTGCGGATTGGCAGACTTCACACGCCTTTGAGAACATTATGAAGAACTCTCAGGCGTGCAGGTTTCCTCACGATGTATTCCTTCACTGTTGAAGCAAGGGATATTTAAATTTTTAAAAACGCACATAGCTCCGAAAAGTAAGTGTTGCGTGCCCGGATTCGAACCGCCGACCTCTGATTAGGAGGCTGACGCCCTAACCACTAGGCTATCACCGCTTCTGTAGTATCTAGTGTAGTCTATAACAGCATCTCTGGTTGTTGTTTGCTTATGATCATGAGATCTTATTCCGATGGTCCGATCCTGATGTGAATCAGAGTATAGCACCTCGATGCCGAAGAGAACTGCACCTATTGTTCCTGAATTCAAAATAGGCTCGCTCTTGTCTCCAATCTCACTTATTGGAAAGTAAATTTGGCATTTTTTTTCCGCAACGCAGGCAGAAGTGCGCCGCTTTCGGCGGACTACCCAGCTACCAGAGGGGTGACCAGAATACCCACTAAAACCCAGCGATGCTCCTCAGAGTCGCCTGGTGAATGGGTCACAGGAATGGAAAGAAAATATACTTCATTGCACAGCATACAAAAGAAGAAAAGTGCAATAGACTGCCTTATCGCTAAAGAGCATTCCTACCAGGTAACTTAGCACATCCTAGGATAAAATATAAAGAAAGGCGAGGTTGGGGTTCGGAGTTTTTAAGTAATATAAATATTTATTTATTTATTTATTTTTATTTATTTAAATATCACTTGCTTTAACGGAGTAGGAAAACGTGAGGAAACCTGCACGCCTGAGAGTTCTCCTTAATGTTCTCGAAGGCGTGTGAAGTCTGCCAATCGGCAAATGGCCAGCGTAGTGGACTATGGCCAAACCCTTCTCATATTGAGAGACCCGTGCTCTGTAGTGAGCCGGCAATGGGTTGATCATGATGAGGTAAGTAAAAAAAATTATGTTGTAGTTCAGTGCGACTATGTAGGCTCCTATTTTAATTATATAATAAAAATGCAAAGATTAGGAATCCATGCGGTATTAAGGCGCGGTTATCTGATGAAACTGAATTTATGAGGAGCGCAAAAATGACAAGTAATTTCTTGTGTCATATTATTCGCGGCGGAGCGTGCTAATTAATATTATATTAAAATGAAATAGCAGCGGCGAGGAAAAAACGCCGATACGAGCTGGAACTAGCAAGCCGTGCACTCCGCTAGCCGGAGGCTGGTATGGAGACGGACTCTGTTATCACTAGAACCATTCAGTATCCACCGTCCGACCCCCCCGTTATCCCAAACGTCGCCTAAGCCGAGGTTCGGCCTTGAAGGATGTCGTTCCCTTAGTTTCTTCGAGCCCTAGGGTTCAAAATTTCTTCTGGCAGAGCCTCTTTCCGAAGCTCGCCAAACAGCCCGGTTACGCTGTGGCAACCAATAGGGTTAGTACAGCTAATAGACAGTCCGAAAAAAAAATCAGTATCAGTTTGTAAGCAAACTGATTAATTAATATTGCTCTAATAAGATAGCTCTTGAGATGTGATGAGGGGTTTGGGTTAAGTTATTAGTTTTTTTTATTGTTTTTGTATATAACAAAAGCGTGTACAAATAATAATAGAAGCTCACTCTACAAAGCAGTGGCCGCTATAGTGGGCGATCGCGTGCACCGCTTATCGGCAAGAATACGTTACTCGAGTTTTTTTCCCGCTTCTTTTTCCACTTTTTCCATATCGCCGATATGTAATTTTCATTCCGAGTCACTTTTTCACAACTCAGGGGCGCCTCACTTGTGTGTTTTTGCATTTTTTTTTTTTAAGTTTTCAACGTTTTTAATTTGAGACGTTTTTGTGGTGGTGTGTGGACGAATTGCGTACACCTTTTTTCGACGTTCACGTCCACTTCGGGTGGTTTTTTTGTTGGTTGTTTACATTTTTTCGTGTACGCACGTCGGATGTGTGTTAAACTGTTTATTTTGTTGACCTTCTGTACACATAAACGCAAGGTCTTGCTACGTAACAAGACCTTGCGTTTATTAAGTTAAAAATTAATTAAACGTAATTAATATACAAGTTATAATCCCAAAAACTGTGTATACTAGCTTTTGTTTTTTTTTAATTATAATCACACCTGATGGTTACGATACTAAAAGTGCTTTTAAAATTTTGATACGTAAAATTTACATGTCTTTAACAAGCTGGCTCGATTAGACAGCATCATCACTTACCACTAGCCCACTATCACCGTCTTCGCCGGCGAAGACGAGGTCCCCGCTATCATACGTCATCCGGACGTGGGCTCCATCCACGGTCTCGTAGACGTACGGACCACTCACCGTCCGACCCCCCCGTTATCCCAAACGTCGCCTAAGCCGCGGTTCGGCCTCAAATAAGGTGCCCTTAGGCACGAGCCTTCAAAATTCCTTCTGGCAGAGCTTCTTACTGAAGCTCGCCAAACAGCCCGGTTGCGCTGTGGCAACCAATAGGGTTAGTACAGCTAATAGACAGTCCGAATAAAAAAAATACCACTAGATTGCAGTCGAAAGCTAATTTGTAGTCGAATAATTAAATTTTAATACCTCTTAATAAAATGTGATTCTATCAATGTTAATAACAGTATAAATAAGAAAGAAAATAAAAAAATAGTTGCTTTTTTCTTGCATAATGAAAAGTTAAATTAAATTTAAAATAAAATTTCTTAAATCTACACCGATTTCTCACGAATACAACATAACCATTTTTAACGTATCTTACGAGTTAGTATAAATATTAAGAGACTAATCCTACTAAAATTATAATCGCGAAAGTTTGTAAGTATGGATGGATGGATGGAAGTTTGTTACTCTTTCACGTAAAAACTACTGAATGGATTTTTGTGAAACTTTACAATAATATAGCTTATACATCAGAATAACACATTTATAAAGATATTGTGTGAATTGTCCAAAATACGACGATAAGTATCATGTAAGTAGTAAAAAATCTACCATCTGCGTGATAATTTTAATGTCATAATGTTAGTTCTTTTCTACGCCATTCTAATACAAGCTACTCGAAATACTAATTCTGCGCAGACAAAGTCACAGGCACCAGGTATAAATGAATGAAGAGTTGTTTTTCTCAGGTTTGTGGCCCCTGTCTGTTCGCATCAAGACAGCCACGGTTCTCTGGTTTCTCTCGCAAACAAGCGCACCTATTTCCAGCGACTATTAAAATCTTCTGGCCAATTAGAGGCGGAAAAAACTCACCCCGCTCATAGGAAGTGTCTAGATAAACATGACTTAATGTACGAACATCGTGGTAATAAATAGCCCACCACTGTTCCGTGAGAAAAGCGACGTATGACCTTTTGAATGTTTTTTTTTTTTTAATTTTATTCACTACAAGTTAGCCCTTGACGGCAATCTCACCTGATGGCAAGTGATGCAGTCTAAGATGGTAGTGGGCTAACCTGTTAGGGGTATGGCAAACCCACACTCCTAATTGGTTTCTACGCGACATCGTACCGGAACGATAAATCGCTTGGTGACACGTCTTTGTCGGTAGAGTAGTAGCCTAACTAGCCACGGTCGTAGCCTCCCAGTAGACCAGACTTGAGTAGGGAATCGAACCCAGACGCTCCAACTTTATAATCAGTCATGGAGGTCGTCAAAAATGTGAAGTTGGTTCAGTTAATTTACTTGCTTAAGGAGTGACAGTATTTGGCACGCCGTACACTTTTGTAGCTGTGATAGCCTAGTGGTTAGGACGTCCGCCTTTTAATCAGAGGTCGACGGTTCGAATCCGGGCACGCACCTATAACTTTTCGGAATTATGTGTGTTTTTAAGCAATTAAAATATCACTTGCTTCAACGGTGAAGGAAAACATAGTGAGGAAACCTGCACGCCTGAGAGTTATCCATAATGTTCTCAAAGGCGTGTGAAGTCTGCCAATCCGCACATGGCCAGCGTGGTGGACTATGGCCAAACCCTTCTCATATTGAGAGGAGACCCGTGCTGCCGTAATGGGTTGATCATGATGATGACGCTTTTTCAGAACTCCTCAGCGCATTCAGCGTTGAGGTAATTATTTTCACTAATTATAATTTAATAATTTTACTATCGCGAGTATGTGTTAGGCATGTATAGTTTCTCAAACATAAAATAATGAAACAAGTGAAATTCTCTATTGTCAGACAATCTTTGTTTTACAAGTGAATCCACCGTTGCTGCTTGAAACAACCCAACACACATGAACGATATCATATCGTGTAAACACTAACTAATTAGTATATATTCAATGACATTTTAGTTCATTTTAATTAGTATATTTTTAAAAGTATTATCTAAGTCATTAGTGTGAATGGGTAACTTTATTATACAGATTAATTAAAGACAGAACTTAAAATTAAATTTAACCTTTGACATTATTATGTGCAAAGTGTTTTTTTTTTATCCACTGCTAATTAACCCTTGACGGCAATCTCACCTGATGTTAAGTGGTGATGCAAATTCAAATTCAAATTCAAATACCCATACCAGACTCGAGCCGGGGATCGAACCCTCTACTTCATAGCGCACGCACTGCGCCAAGGAGGTCGTCAACGGAGGAGGTTTATTTTGTAAGCTGTGAGAGCCTAGTGTTTAGGACGTGCGCCTTCTAACCAGAGGTCGGGGGGTCGATCCCGTTTACGACCTCTAACTTTACGGAGTTAAGTGCGTTTTTAAGTAATTAAAATATCACTTGCTTCAACGGTTAAGAAAAACATCGTGAGTATCAACTTATAAATCAAACTATATGCAAAACTAAACTTTATGCAAATAATCATTTAATATTATTTTTTGATGCGTCAATAACTTATATAGCAGTGAGTTGATGGTGATAACTACATTCGTAAACTTAAAACTAGAGCTATGAGGGTTCCAAACGCGCCCTGGTCTAAGAAGAAACCCACAACAAACTTAGCCGGGTAACTATTCTATTCGCTATGACCATCTCACCTGTCACATAAAATTATTAAGAGTTTATTAGAGCAATATTTAATACTCAAGCTTGTTTATCATTTACCTAACACTTTACACTATAATAGGACTTTTCTATAAACAAAAAACAGCTAGTATAATTGACTATATTCCGCCGACAACCGAGAGATTTGTATAATATAACACCACACAAAATCTTCCACTAGAACCTCTGCGCACGTTTCGACCCGACACCGGATCATCCTCAGGAGATGTTGACTTCACAAAAACTTTACTTTTCGCGCTTGTGGTGTTATACAAATCAAATATATGATACAAATCTCCCGGTTGTCGGCGGAATATAGCAAATTATACTTGCTGTTTGTTGTTTATCATGGACTTCCGCAAAGTAACGCCTGCTTCTATTCATTACTTTTCTATGAGCTTACGTTTTATATAAACTTTAAAGTTATTAGAAATATCAAAGAAATGTAATTTCATAATTTTTTATAAAATTTCCTTTGAATGAATTTCTTATTTTTTGAAGTCATATGCGTGTAACACAAGTTTATTGTTTATTCTAATGTTAAGATTATTATTACCTACAATCGCATTTTTTTAATATCCGTAAAATTATAACCGCTCTGTAGCAAAAGCGATCTGTAAATCGTTACATATAGGTTCAATAAAACAATAGTGCTAGAAACTTAAGTCGCTATGGGAAAAACAACTTTCTAAGAATTATAATCAGTAAAACTAGCATAGCATAGCTAGTTAGAAGATTACATTTTCTTAGTTTCGAATTACGTGTTTGTACCGCACAAAAATAGCTTAAAAAGACCAGTACTTTTAGTATGAGACTAGCTGATGCCCGCGACTTCATCTGCTTAGAATTGCTGATTTCTCGTGAAATTGAGGTTTCCTGTGCGGCCAATGCCCTGCTTCAGAAAGTAAGCTACAGGCAAATGTCAAACAAGAAAAAAACAATCTTAATTCGAATTTTTGTGTCTCTAACTCCAAAAACAAAGGAATTTCAAACAAACTTCCAACACCTATTTTACCCCCTTAGGGGTGGAATTTCCAAATATCCTTTCTTAGCTGACATCTCTTAACTATCAACTACCTACTTGCTAAATTACAGCTTTATACGTACAATAGTTTTTGAGATCCCGTGTTTAATCAGTATGTAAGTACGTCAGTGACCTTTCGCTTTTAAATATAGATTAGCTCGGTTTTATAATTACATAACGACTCATTATTTTTAGCATATCATTAGGCGTATTAGTGGCTAATTGAAACTTACTACCTGTCTCATATTACTATGATTAGGATTAAGACCTCAAAACCCACCCATGTGGTCCTTATTTAACAAAGGTAAACTTCACATCATAGAACTATAGGTTAGTTGCTGTTAAGAGTTTAACACTTATATTAAATTCTTACTCGTATTCTGTTTCCACGTGACATTCTACTGGAACTTTTAATCGTCGGGTCCTTATATTTTTAGTAGGGTGGTAATAAATGGTGAAAACACAGTCCCCAACACAAACACACAATTAACAAATAAAAACTGCACCGTACCGACTTCTAACTTATGAAATAACTGCGCAAGGGCAGACGACTTCCGTGGCAAGCGCGTGCGCTGTCGCATTATAAAGTTGGAGGTCTTGGGTTCGATTCCCAGCTCGAGTCTGGTTTGGTGGGAGGATTCGGCCGTGGTTAGTACCACCCTACCGACAAAGACGTGTCTCCAAGCGATTTAGCGTAGAAATTAGGTGTATAGGTTTACCATACCCCTTTTTTGTGTCCTGTTGGAAAAGCTTTATAGCTACCTCCGTACCCTTTGGGCGGGAAGGAGGTTATGTTGGACTCCCACCCCCGAAGGGTATACCCGAACTAAAAACCGCCACGGCATGTCCCTCTCGCTGGTTTTACTGGACACTCGGAGGACCCGTTGTATACTTCTCGGACGAAGGTTTACCATACCTCTAACAGGTTTGTCTGCTACCATTCTAGATTGCATCATCACTTACCAACAGGTGAGATTGCCGTCAAGGGCTAACTTATGGTGTATTAGGAGTGTGGGTTTACCATACCCCTAACAGGTTAGCCCGTTTCCATCCTAGACTGCATCATCACTTACCACCAGGTGAGATTGCCGTCAAGGGCTAACTTGTGGTGTATAAGGAGTGTGGGTTTACCATACCCCTAACAGGTTAGTCCGCTACCATTCTAGACTGCATCATCACTTACCACCAGGTAAGATTGCCGTCAAGGGCTAACTTGTGGTGTATTAGGAGTGTGGGTTTACCATACCCCTAACAGGTTAGTCCGCTACCATTCTAGACTGCATCATTACTTACCACCAGGTGAGATTGCCGTCAAGGGCTAACTTGTGGTGTATTAGGTTTACCATACCCCTAACAGGTTAGTCCGCTACCATTCTAGACTGCATCATCACTTACCAACAGATGAGATTGCCGTCTAACTTGTGGTGTATAAAAACAAAAGGAGCAGATCGTCACAGTAAACAAAGAGAGCTTTTAAAAAGCATTTCCCGATTCCTTTTCATAACAAGCCGTGTACGTCGACGAAGCTTGGCTTTTTTGCTATCTCCGAGCATAAATAATCGCTATGCAATTACGCAATTAAAAAATATGACGTGCGAAGAGCAAGTAATAGTGTATAAACTGCAAAAGTTAGATCAAGACGATAGCACGACCACTCGCAGCGATTGTGATGCTAATTTGCACACAAACAATCGTATAACGCACTTTGATATCGTTTATTCGACTAATACAGGTGCTTTCGATGTTTTTATTAATCTCCCGAAGCGGTGATAGCCTAGTGGTTAGGGCATCAGCCTCCTAATCAGAGGTCGGTGGTTCGAATCCGGGCACGCACCTCTAACTTTTCGGAGTTATGTGCGTTTTCACAAAATCATCGTGAGGAAACCTGCACGCCTGAGAGTTCTCCATAATGTTCTCAAAGGCGTGTGAAGTCTGCCAATCCGCACATGGCCAGCGTGGTGGACTATGGCCAAACCCTTTTCATATTGAGAGGAGACCCGTGCTCTGTAATGTGCCGGTAATGGGTTGATCATGATGATGATGATTACTCTCCCATGTTAAATGTTAGCAACGCTAAATCCACCTTCGCATACGCATAAATGTCTATTCATGTTTATGTTAGACCCGATGTTAAAGTATTTTGAATAAATTACTTATAATTTATTACTCTTACGTTAAATTGTATATTATACATAATTTTCTAAAACATAGCCAGTCTATTGTGTCATGACATATAGAAAAGAATCGTTTTTTTATACACTACAAGTTAGCCGTTGACGGCTATCTCACCTGGTGCTAACTTGTAATCAAATGTAAAGGAATATTAAAGCTTATATTGAACGAGGTAATTATAATTTAACACATAAGACAGGTTTAAAATCTTCATTAATGCAGCCGGAAACGTGTTTAATCTAGCCCATTATTAATTCGTATATTCCAATGTAAAAGCAAAATTTATTGCATTCAATGCCCTTTAAAAAAATAAATGGACCATAAATAAACTAGTTTTTTTTTTCTAGAAAATTATCCATAAACCATAGACGTCACGCTCGCTCGGCTATGGGAACCGCCGTAGAATAGAAACTACAATTATTTTATCATGAAAATTCTAGATGTTTTTTATCATGCTCAGGTGGACACGGGCGTCTTGAATTCTTTATTTACGTTATTGCTTTTCTAATGCTAATAAGTCTAAACATTTTTGTGTAAATAAAATATTATCAAAATGTGTTTCTACGATATATCCGAAATTATCATAACCATACATATATACATCATCATCATCATGATCACCCCATTACCGGCTCACTACAGAGCACGGTTCTCCTCTCAATATGAGAAGGGTTTGGCCATAGGCCACCACGCTGGCCATGTGCGGATTGGCAGACTTCACACGCCTTTGAGAACATTATGGAGAATTCTCAGACGTGCAGGTTTCTTCACGATGTTTTCCTTCACCTTGGTACCTTCTGGTGGTAAGTGATGATGCTGTATGTCTAGGATGGTAGCGGGCTAACCTGTTAAATGATATGATAAACCCACGCTCCTAATTGGTTTCTACACGACATCGTGCCGGAACGCTAAATCGCTTAGCGAGACGTCTTTGTCTGTAGGATGGTAACTAGCCAAGGCCGAAGCCTCCCACCAGACCAAACTCGAGCCCGGATTCGAACCCAGGACTTCTAACTTTTAGTGCGACACGCACTGCGCCACGGAGGTCGTCTGTGATACTCCGTGTTTTATTTAATACATTACACCCCTTATCGCTTTCTAAGAGAAATATTACCTGAGAGCAAAGTTAATATATATAGACCATACCAGAGGAATCACAGGATTTACAAATTCTCTAATTACCACCAGGAATCGAACCCAGAACCTCCATTTGTAAAACGACAGCGCTTGTCCTGAAAATAAAGCCATAGTTAAATTTAACTGTTACGTGTTGAAATTCTTGCAAAGTTAAAAGTACCGGTGCCGTGAAACGATGCCTATTAAAGAAATTAAGTTGTTCCGTTGCTGCGTGAAAAATTGAGAAACCAAAGTTATGTTGCTTATTATTTTCACACTGCAATCAAATTTGGCGAACCGCCATTAAGATTTTAACTGTATTCGGACGCATGGGTGCGATCATTTTACCTACCACAAGATTGACGGACTGACTGACATGTACCGACTCATCTGATTGGACTGCTTCGCTAGTCTACCGCCCCGGCCTTGCCTGGATTGCCTTTGTAAAATTGTAGCGTCCTATATTCTCACTCAGTTTGCGAAATATTTATACCAATCATCATCATCATGATCAGCCCATTGCCGGCTCACTACAGAGCACGGGTCTCCTCTCAATATGAGAAGGGTTTGGCCATAGTCCACCACGCTGGCCATGTGCGGATTGGCAGACTTCACATGCCTTGAAAACATTATGGAAAACTCTCAGGTGTGCAGGTTTCCTCGCGATGTTTTGTTTCAACGTTGAAGCAAGTGATATTTTTTTTTATTTTTAAACGCACATAACTCCGAAAAGTTAGAGGTTCGAACCCCCGACCTCTGATTAAGAGGCTGACGTCCTAACCGCTAGGCTATCACAGCTATATCGCTATGATTACCATCACATATTTACTCATCATAAAATTACAATCTACAACATTTAAATGAATGTGAACCTAAAATGTAACAAATTCAAATTCAAAATAATCTTTATTCAAATACTCCTTAAAAAGGCACGTTTGACGCGTCAATAATTTACATAGTAGTGATTTCATGGTGATAACTACATTCGTAAACTTAAAACTAAAGCTATGAGTGTTCCAAACGCGCCCCGGTCTAAGAAGAAGCCCACAACAAACTTAACTTCGTTATACCTGTAAGCCTTTTTTTTTTTTTTTAACGTGGGTAATCCTCATGGATACCCCGCGTCCGAGGAGACGCGGCGGTTATGTCAGACTCTTACTGACTAAACCCCCACGGTGCATATCCTTTCCCGCCGCCTGGTGGCCGGGTCACGGGTTTCGCTCGCGCACACAACCGCAACCAGGCCGGCTATACCTGTAAGCCTACAGGTAAATCAATCTCGGCGAGGCATATGGAGAAAAATAAAAAAACGCGAACGAAATCGCAGGTAGTTAGTTATAGTAACAACCTTTGCGTGATTCTACCACCTACCATCAAAGGCAAAGCTCTGATGTAGATACGTAATATTCTTAATTGATAACTAGCTAGCCGGCTCCCCCGGTCATGCTTGCCTGGTCACTCGATAAAAAAAAGGTTATCTAAGGTCACAATAATTTTATTGCATTCACAGCTTTAACTTGTTATGATAGTGAGACAAAGAAGGTTTTATTACTTTCGGATACTTTCGAGAAAAAAAAAACTTGAGGTGTCAAGGGACACCCGGATGGAACGAAGTTCCTTTCGATTAATTAGTGAAGGAATTGTAATAAAATTTTATTTTATTTAAGTTATAATAATATTTTTTTATTAATGATAATGTTATATAAACTTAATCAGTAGGCTCAATTTTGTACTCCATCAGCAATATCCGGAACTTGTGCAGAAACACTGTCAGGATTCATTATTATTATTATTTTTTATTATTTATTATTTACAAAAAACCTATATACACTCAACAAAAATAATCGTCGCGACACCACACTGTTCAATGCGAAATAGAAATGAAAATATCTGGCTTGCTTTCTATAAGAGAGAGAGAGACAGACAGAGAAACATGCGACGCCGCACAGCTTACAATAACAAAAAAGTGTCGTGACAACTTTTCGTAAGATTTTTTTCCGTCTAGCCCCCTTTCACAACGCGCGATTAGGAACTTCGTTCCAAAAATGTAACGCACTGAACATTACAAGTAAAAGTAAACTTGCAGTACCGTTTAGGAGGCTGCACAAAATAAGTGACTCATTCAAAGGAAATTGTATTTTATTTTATAATAAATTCATCATCATCATGATCAACCCATTACCGGGTCACTACAGAGCACGGGTCTTCTCTCAATATGAGAAGGGCTCGGCCATAGTCCACCACGCTGGCCATGTGCGGATTGGCAGACTTCACACGTCTTTAAGAACATTATGGAGAACTCTCAGCCATGCAGGTTTCCTTGCGATGTTTTCCTTCACCGTTGAAGCAAGTGATAATAAATCAATCAAATCAATAAGTTCAAAGTTTTTTATAAAACGAAAGCATGTAGAAAAATCATAATACGATATTAACGATTATATAAACGATAAAAAAGCTTGGGTATGCATTGCTCTATCTCCGTAGATACTATAATTTGTTATTGACGATGTGAGATGGTGATAACAAAAAAACCCCGGCTAAGTTGGTGTGGGGTTTTTCTTAAACCTGGGCGCGATTTGAACCCTCTTAGCTTTAGTTATATGTTGGCGAGTGTAGTTATCACCATCACTAATAGAAACAATGAAAAATGTGATATATATGAACGATTCATAGATGACTGTAATAGGTATATATTAATAAAGCTATTTTTGATTTGATTAGATTTGACTTAGAATATATACACGAAAGTTTGTGTGTGTTTATGTATGTATGTTTGTTACTCCTTCACGTAAAAACTACTGAACTAATTTGTTTGAAATTTGGAATGGAGATAGATTAAAACCTGGATTAATACTAAGGCTTCAATTTATCTTCTTGAAATTAATAGATTTTTTAGTACACTACAAGTTAGCCCTTGACGGCTATCTCACCTGATGCAATCTTAAATGGTAGCGGGCTAACCTGTTAGGGGTGTGGTTAATCTAATTGGTATGTCGTCCATTGGGGACAGGTCTTTATCGGCGTGTAACTAGCCACGGCCGAAGCCTCATACCAGTAAATTTTACTCTTTTTTGCGTAATAAATTTAATTTTCATAGACATAATGGCTGCTTCGATTCAATATAAAAGCTAAGCTAACGTTAGTAAGCATCACTGTGATAGCCTAGTGGTTAGGACGCCCGCCTCCTAATCAGAGGTCGGGGGTTCGAACCCGGCTACGCAACTCTAACTTTTCGGAGTTATGTACGTTTTTAAGCAATTAAATATCACTCGCTTCGACGGTGAAGGAAAACATCGCGAGGCAACCTGCACGCCTGAGAGTTCTCCATAATGTTCTCGAAGACGTGTGAAGTCTGCCAATCCGCACATGGCCAGCGTGGTGGACTATGGTCAAACCCTTCTCATATTGAGAGGAGACCCGTGCTCTGTAGTGAGCCGGCAATGGTTTGATCATGAAGTAAGCATCAAACCCTAGAACTCTTTCTAGCCCAGTTAACCACTGCGTTAGAGGACTAAGCGAGGTTCTGTCAGGCACTCGTATATATATATAAGGCGGCTATAATTCTCGTATAGCGTGCACCACTCTAACGAAACGCTTTATGAAGCGTGGCGGAACAGAGGCGTGGAGCGGCTTAGCGCTAAATATTTTTAATAAGAAAAAAAAGTTTATTAAACTCCCATCTTAAAGCTACACTGCTGGATGCTGGATCAAATTACACTATCAGATAAAACTCCTCCTCTCACAACATATGTTGTGGAAAGGAAGGAAAAATGGGTGGTTAATTAGCAAAAATTTAAAGCAATATATTATTATTTATATTAAAAACTGAACGAATTTGAAGTTTACTTTAATTTGTTTATTTATTCTATTTATTCGTCATTATATGTCATTTTGTGATTAAATACAATTTATACAAACTATAATATACACAGAGAAAACTGAAGAGGTTTCTCCTCGGTGTCAGTCTGCAAATTACGATTACTATGAGCGATGTAGGAGAACAAAAGTAACCTACGTAGCTCAACAGATTAGCAAGCTGAAGTGGCAGTGGGCGGTTCATATCTGTCGCAGAACCGACGGCCGTTGGGGCAGACGTGTTCTGGAGTGGAGACCGCATACCGACGACCTGAAAAGGATCGTTGGTAGCGGGTGGATGAGGAAGGCGGAGGACCGTGTGTGGTGGCGCGCTCTCGGAAAGACCCATGGCCAGCAGTGGGCGTCTATAGGCTGATTGATTGATTAACGGTGTAAACTTTGACATTACAAAACAAGAGGAATAAGTAAGCATGTGACGGAAAAAGGACATTCAACTGAGTTAGACGATTGACACAAAATATGAGTCAACCATCCAACTCAGTTAAACAATATTATTTTTATTTGTTCTTGACATTATATCTAATTTAAATATCAAATTTTTTGAACGTTGGAGGTAGTTAGTTCATGAATCGTGAAACCAAATACTCGTATATTGGTGCATTAGCAATATGACGTTCTATAAAGCTATCGTTCTAAGATAGCTCTTAATATAATTTTAAGTGGCATGTGAGATGGTGATAACAAAAAGAAAATTTACCTGGCTAAGTTTTTTGTGGGCTTCTTCTTAGACCGGGCGCGTTTGGAACCCTCAGAGCTTTAGTTTTAAGTTTACGAATACAGTTATCACCATCAAATCACTACTATTTAAATTATTGACGCGTCTAAAATGCCTTTTAAAGAACTATTTGAATAAAGATTCTTTGAAAGTAAACTTAGATGTATCGAACTATCTCTCCAAATTCTTATGGGTGGCACGGGCCACGGTTTTTCAGCGCACGAACTTATCACACTCCAAGAAGCGGCCCAATAATCCTTTAAATTAACCCGTAGAAGAGACCCGTGCTCTGTAGTAAGCTGGCAATGGATTCATGATGATAAATTTGCTGACTTAAATATGTATGTATATAAAGATAATGATACAAGAATTTATTAGGAACAAAGAATACAAGAAGCTTAAACACATGAAAACCATGATCCTGCCGAAGTATAAACTCCCTCCCCTCTCTCCCACCCCTCTTTGAAGGAGCGCCAACTCATCCTGTCTCCGGCCTTTCGAATCCAGTCGATGCCTGCCACTTTTCGGAGGTCATCGCTCCACCTGCCTGGAGGGCGGCCCACACACCGTTTGCCGAGACGTGGTCTCCACTCGAGGACCGTCTGACTCCAACGTCCGTCGGTTCTCCGACAAACGTGACCAGCCCACTGCCACTTCAGCGTCATTTCACTTTTAGAAAAATTATGGCATTGAGGGTGAATGTTTGTGTATAGTGTAAGTGTTTGTCAAAGTGTATATTATATATTAATGTGTGTGTGTGGGTTTGAATGTATATGACGAGTTAAGGGCGTCCGAGTTGTTTTTTTAGTAAGAGTGACGTCAGCGTTGCTGACGTCACGCTTATGTTTACTTTCGCTCATAGTAATTAAAACCACAACTTGCGGGATTACACTTTTATTGCGACAATAACTAAGAGGTCCGAACGATCCGACGTCTCGAGCGAGAATGCCAGAAGGAGGCAACGTCCGCCGCTATAAAAGCAAATCATGCTTGTACAAAATTGATTTCTACCCTCAAAATTGTGTTTTTAGACATAAACATATGTGTGAAAGTTTGTATATGCAAATGTTATGTTAAACAATAAACCGGAGATTTGTATAATATAACACCACACAAAATCTTCCACTAGAACCTCTACGCACTTTTCGACGTTTCACGTTTGTTAAATAAAAAAATAAAGTCTTTACTTTTCTCGATTGTGAAGTCACCATCTCATGAGGATGATCCGGTGTCGGGTCGAAACGTGCGTAGAGGTTCTAGTGGAAGATTTTGTGTGGTGTTATATTATACAAATCTCCCGGTTGTCGGCGGAATATAGCAAATTATACTTAATGTTTATTGTTTATCATGGACTTCCGCAAAGTAACGCCTGCTTCTATTCATTATTCATCAAATGTTGTGTGTTCATTTTATTTATAAGACTTTAAAAGTTCTTCTGTTTCATCATCATATTAAAATATAATGTAGCTCATACAGCGTCTCTATGGTTTTTTTATCAGCGCGCAAAACGGAAATGTTGACATTTGTGTATAAAACAGTTTATGCCGTTTCACGGGCAAAAAACAGGTGTTTGATAAAGGTCACCGCGGGCAGCGCACCCGCCGCCGCGCAACGGACAGACGCGTGATTACACAACACACGCTATATATATACAAACCTTTTTATATTAATATATCATCATCATCATGAACAACCCATTGCCGGCTCACTACAGAGCACGGGTCTCTTCTCAATATGAGAAGGGTTTGGCCATAGTCCACCACGCTGGCCATGTGCGGATTGGCAGACTTCACGCGCCTTTGAGAACATTACGGAGAACTCTCAGACGTGCAGGTTTCCTCACGATGTTTTCCTTCACCGTTGAAGCAAGTGATATTTTAATTGCTTAAAAACGCACATAACTCCGAAAAGTTAGAGTTGCGTTCACCGATTCAAACTGCCGACCTCTGATCAGGAGGCTGACGCCCTAACCACTAGGCTATCACATCACTGCTTCAGTCAGGCTGGCAGTTCAGGCTATCTTTTAGTTTCTATGCCCACTCCATTTCCCAAAATCTAATTTCCGCTACTAAGATCGCTAATAAGCGATAAGGCCGCCTTTTGTATTCCGCTTCTTCTTGTTTCTGTTGTATGTCCATTTATGTTGTGGTGTACAAATAAATAATAAATAAAAATAAAAAAAACCAGAAGTAAGCTATAAAAACTATAGCTATAAACAGATCATCAATCTTTAACCTAAATACCTCAGAAACTATGGAGTTCCCTTAATGAAAAGTAGCTTATTTGTTAATCCAGTGATTAATCTATCTTCAATAAAACTTTCAGTGAAATTGGTGCAGTAGTTCCGGCGTAAAAGAGTAACAAACATACACACTTACCTAACGACTTTTGCATCTTACTATCTTGCCAATATTGTAAACGCGAAAGTTTCAAGTAAGTATGGAGCGATGGATGGATGTTTGTTACTCATTCACGTAAAAACTACTGAATGGATTTTTATGAAACTTTACAATAATATAGCTTATACATCAGAATAACACATAGGCTACAATTAATTTAATAAGATATTGTGTGAATTTAATATACTATTAATGTCATAATTTTAGTTCTAGAAATGCAAAAGCTGTGATTGCTTAGTGGTTAGGACGTCAGCCTCCTAATCAGAGGTCGGGGGTTCGAACCCAGGCACGCACCTCTTACTTTTTGGAGTTATGTGCGTTTTTAAGCAATTAAAATATCACTTGCTTCAACGGTGAAGGAAATCATCGTGAGGAAACCTGCACGCCTGAGCGATCTTCATAATGTAGTCGAAGGCGTGTGAAGTCTGCCAATCCGCACATGGCCAGCGTGGTGGACTTTGGCCAAACCCTTCTCATATTGAGAGGAGGAGGAATGGGTTGAACATGATGAATGTTAGTTCTTTTCTCGAAATACTAATCCTGCGCAGATGAAGTCGCGGGCACCAGCTAGTTTATAATATTACTGTTATTAGTTGTTTAGTAACCAATATTTGGCTCAACTACTCTAACGATTTTGATGAAATTTTGCACATTTATAGCTTGCATTCTAGATTATGGATTCAGATAGTTATATGATTCTTCATAGGTTGCTAAAGCACCATAATATTCCCAGGGGATTACAAAATGGCTTTACAGCTCTGGACGGCCATAGCTTGCCACCATAGCACACTAGAAAAGAGATAGAGGTAACTTCGAAAACCTGAAACCTTTTTTTTATCCACTACAAGTTAGCCCTTGACGCTAATCTCACCTGGTGGTAAGTGATGATGCAGTCTAGGATGGTAGCGGGCTAACATGTTAGGGGTGTTGTAGACCCACGCTCCTAATTGGTTTCTACGCGACATCGTGCTGCAACGCTAAATCGCTTGGCGACACGTCTTTGTCGGTAGGGTGGTAACTAGCCACGGCCGAAGCCTCCCACCAGACCAGACTCGAGCTAGGAATCGAACCCAGGACCTGCAACTTTATAATGCTACAGTCAAACTTATAGTCACAGTCACCATAGCAGACTAGATATAGATGTAATTTCCCAAACCTGAAACCTCCCAATTTTAAAACAAATCTCTCACCACTGAACTAGGGAGATCGAATTTCGATGGTTCCAGAATATCCTATATTATCGGATTTACTCATACAATCAGTCAAAAAAAAAGTGCGCTACGAAACAGTATAAATTTTCAATCAAGGGGAGAATGATTTGTATATTCTTCTTCATCTTCTTATCCCACGCGGGGTGTGGGGTTGGCACAACATGTCTTTTTCGTTCACTCACTTCTATCTTCACTAGACACAAGAGGTGTACCCACACCTTTTACGCGCATATCCTCTTTCACACAATCCATCCATCTCTTCTTTGGTCTTCATTCACTCTTTTGCCCTTACAGATACATATGTAAAATTCTTTTGGTACCATTGCTTTCTTCCCTCCGCATTATATGATCAGTATGTCAACATAATATACTTATCAATTAACAAATTTACTCAATAGTTTTCGAGGCTTGATAATCAGCGATCTACTCTTACCACGTACAAAATGGATAAAGTTAAGTTTAGAATCTACTAATTACTTAAATTATTTAGTGTTCATTATGAACTTAGGAAAAGTAGGAATCATTACTGTTACTAGATATTTATTTTTAACCTATATTTAATTAAGTACAAACTTCTTTATAATGTTTAAAATTAAGTACAATATTAACTTACTTCATAAATGTTGTTTCGCTATATTGCAATGTAACTTAAACTGTACGTTGTGTTTACTTCGAGACGATTTTACAAACAATAAGCATGTAAATTATTACGTAATTATAATGTAAGTAAATGTACAATAGACCATACGGGAATATTGTACAATGAAGCTGTGATGGCCTAGTGGTTAGGGCGTCCACTTCCGAATCAGAGGTCGTCGGTTCGAATCACTTCAACGGTGAAGGAAAACATCGTGAGGAACCCTGCACGCCTGAGAGTTCTCTATAATGTTCTCAAAGGCGTGGGAAGTCTGCCAATCCGCACATGGCCAGCGTGGTGGACTATGGCCGAACCCTTCTCATATTGAGAGGAGACCCGTGCTCTGTAGTGAGCCGACAATGGGTTGATCATGATGATGATCATGATAAATGTACAATTGATAGTAAATCTATTAAAAAAATAAATAATAATATTCACGAAAGTAGTGTTTTGGAATTCCAACGGCCGCCTTTTAAAACGTTCGCGAGGTATGTATCTATGAACCATGTACGGACACGCGTAAGTTCATATCCGGTTGATTTTCCTTTGCGAGATTCTAGACCAAGTATATGTAAGCGTACATATCACTTGTATTATGTAATTGACTAAGTTACTGGCATGTTACTATGTAACACAAACATTATCGCGGTAAAGTGTCTATCGATTTGCTTGGGATAAAAATATCTCCGATGCAATATTTATTTTTCTACATAATTTTACCATCACCATGATCAACGGGTCTCTCTCTCAATATGAGAAGGGTTTGGCCATAGTCCACCACGCTGGGCCATGTGCGGATTGGAAGACTTCACGCACCTTTGAGAACATTATGGAGAACTCTCAGGCGTGCAGGTTTCCTCACGATGTTTTCCTTCACCGTTGAAGCAAGTGAAATTTTAGTTGCTTAAAAACGCACATATCTTTGAAAAGTTATAGGTGCGTGCCCGGCTTTGAACCTCAGACCTCTGGTTAGGAGACGGACGTCCTAACCACTAGCCTATCACAGCTTATTCATATTATATTGTATCATCATCATCATGATCAACCCATTACCGGCTCACTACAGAGCACGGGTCTCCTCTCAATATGAGAAGGGTTTGGCCATAGTCCACCACGCTGGCCATGTGCGGTTTGGCAGACTTCACACGCCTTTGAGAACATTATGGAGAATTCTCTCAGGCGTGCAGGTTTCCTCACGATTTTTTCCTTCACCGTTGAAGCAAGGGATATTTTAATTGCTTATAAAACGCACATAACTCCGAAAAGTTATAGGTGCGTGCCCGGGTTTGAACCCCAGACATCTGGTTAGGAGGCGGACGTCCTAACCACTAGGCTATCACAGCTTACTCATATTATATTGTATATTAAGTATATATTACTATGTTGGCCACTTTATAAAATCATCTTAAACAATAAACAGCAAGCATAATTTGTTTGAGAAAAGTAAAGTGTCACTTTACTTTTCTCGCTTGTGAAGTCAACATCTCCTGAGGATGATCCGGTGTCGGGTCGAAACGTGCGTAGAGGTTCTAGTGGAAGATTTTGTGTGGAGTTATATTATACAAATCTCCCGGTTGTCGGCGGAATATAGCAAATTATACTTGCTGTTTATTGTTTATCATGGACTTCCGCAAAGTAACGCCTGCGTCTATTCATTATTTAAAATCATCTTACTCACATATAAGAGTAGCCAGAAGAGATCTCTTATAAAGAATTTTTCTTTTGTATACCTCTTATATAAGTATTTATCACAAATTTCATACAAAAGTAATAAAAAAGTAAAAACTTTTTATCGTATCTATTTATTTATTATTAATATACAAGGAATAAAATTAGTTATATAATAAAGGCACCGAAAAAACCAAAGATCTACTACCGAACTTAAGGAGTACTTCACATTGGTTGACCATCGTACTTTTTTCGTGACGTGTCTTATACCATAGATTTTCCGTGGGTTTTCTATTGCCATTGTGGACGTGGGAAATGTTATATAAAATAATCATGGCGGGTAATTTCTCCCATGTTTAAAGTGAATTATAAAGTTACCGGTGTATGAAATATTGCCTAATGTTTAATGTCAAATCCATACAACCTCTGTGGCGCAGTGCGTGCGCTGTCGCATTATAAACTTGAAGGTCCTGGGTTCGATTTCCGGCTCGAGTCTGGCCTGGTTGGAGGCTTCGGCCGTGGCTAGTTACCACCCTACCTACAAAGACGTGTCGCCAAGCGATGTAGCGTTACGGCACGATGTCGTGTAGAAACCAATTAGTAGCGTGGGTTTACCATACTCCTAACAAGTTAGCCTGCTACCATCCTAGACAGCATCATCACTTACCACCAGGTGAGATTGCCGTCAAGGACTAACTTGTAGTGTGTATATAAAAAATATTACTGCTATTATAAATTTTAAACTTATTATGTTTGTGTGCTATTTTAATCACAACGATACACTTAAATATATGTAATAACGCAGGAATATATCAATTTATTACAAATTACAATTCCCTTTCAATGGGTCACTAATTTTATACAGCCTAAAAAGAGAACAATGGGATAAATGTACAAAGCGAAAAAAAAACTTGTGTATATTAATTTTTAAACCCGAAACCAAAGTTTCATCACTATAGTTTCGAAACTTGGATATAACAAACAAACATTGATAATTATTGAATGTCATCATAATCATCATTATCAACCCATTGCCGGCTCACTACAGAGCACGGGTCTCCTCTCAATATGACAAGTGTTTGGCCATAGTCCACCACGCTGGCCATGTGCGGATTGGCAGACTTCACACGCCTTTGAGAACATTACGGAGAATTCTCAGGCGTGCAGGTTTCCTCACGATGTTTTGACGACCTCCATGGCGCAGTGCGTGTGCTGTCGCATTATAAAGTTAGAGGTCCTGGGTTCGATTCCCAATTAAAGACGTGTCGCCAAGCGATTTAGCACGATGTCGCGTAGAAACCAATTAGGAGTAAGGGTTTACCATAACCCTAACAGATTAGCCCACTACCAACCCAGACTGCATCACTTACCACCAGGTGAGATAGCCGTCAAGGGCTAACTTGTAGTGTATAAAAAAAAAATGTTTACCTTCACCGTTGAAACCGCTATATAAGTTATTGACGCATCAAAAAATATTTATTTATTTATTTATACAATTTATTGCATACATATTGAAAGGAGAACAACGAGAAATACATAATATAAAAGCAAAAGGCGACCTTATCACTTAAAGCGATCTCTTCCAGGCCACCTTTTTGTAAGAAACTGACAGAAATAAAGACGGGAAATAGCAACACTTATACATATATACATACTAATAATTACATACTATTAAAAAAAAAAAATATTATAAATAAATAATTTATATAATAAATACATACTAATATAAAAATTAAGAAGGCATAAATATAAATTAAATTGACAGATAATGCTTCTTAACACGGGATTTGAAAACCGCTAATGATTGAGAGCGCCGAATTTCATCTGGGAGAGCATTCCACAACGTGGCCGCTTTCACAGTGAAGGACTCTGTATAGCTCTGCGAATTGCATCTCAACATTCTGAGCTTATTTTCCCTCAAAGAACGCTGGGAGCTAAGAGATGTACAAGGGGAGAGGAATTTAAAACGCTCCTTAAGGTAAGGTGGAGACCAAGGATGGAAAAGAATGCAATAGAGGATAGAAAGGACATGTAGATTACGCCGTAATCTTATAGGAAGCCAATTTAGTTTACTGCGATACTCAGAAACGTGGTCATATTTCCGAAGGCCAAAAACAAATCGAATACACATGTTTTGCAGACGCTCCAACCTATTTAAGAGGTTATCAGTGAGATCAAGATAAACGGCATCGGCGTAATCTAAGATGGGAAGAAGAAGAGCATTAGCCAATATAATTTTAGTTTTAACAGGTAAGAAGTTTTTCCACCTCCTTAAGGACCCAATGGCACTGAAAATCTTTTTGCTTACATAGGATACTTGGTGCTGCCAAGACATAGTACAGTCCATGATAATTCCAAGATTCTTTACGGAATCACTAAAGGGCAGTACAGAGCCATCAAAAGTAACTGACGGCAAAGATGAGAAGTTAATCTTAGATATTTGCCTCGAGCTGCCAATAATGATAGCCTGGGATTTGTAAGCATTGACCAATAGCCCATGAGACTTACTCCAATCACAAACAGCAGCAAGATTATCGTTTAGGTTTTGAATAGCACCACCTATGTCAGCCACCGGAGTCGATACATACAGTTGAAAATCATCCGCATAAAGATGATACGGTATGGAAAGAAGTTCAGTGATAGAATTTATGTAAATAGAAAATAGCAGAGGAGAAAGAACACCACCCTGAGGAACACCAGCACTAAGACGGCAGTAAGAAGATACTTTATCTTTGCGACGAATGCATTGTGTCCGATCATATAAATAAGATTCAAACCATTTAACAGCGGATGGGGATATATTAATGGATTGTAGTGTGGCAAGGAGAATGTCAAAATCAACAGTGTTGAACGCATTAGAAAAGTCTAGAAGAACCAAAATAGTGACCTGTTTATTGTCAACACCAAACCGTATGTCGTCACAGACTTTAGTTAATGCCGTTACAGTGCTGTGCCCACGACGAAACCCAGATTGAAAAGTATTAAGTATGCTATTTCTAGAAATGAATAGCGAAAGTTGCGAATGGACAATGCGTTCAATCACTTTAGATAAGAAAGGAAGAATAGAGATAGGTCGATAGTGAGAATACAAATTAGGGTTGGAGATTTTAGGAATTGGAATTACCTGAGCAACACGCCAGGCACTGGGAAAGATGTTAGATGACAATGATTGATTTATTAAATAGCAGATAATATCTAAAATGCTATCTAAGCTTAAAAGTACCATCTTGCGGCTGATACCGTCACTTCCCATAGCATCTGATTTCACAGAATATATGTGTTTTTTTATTTCGTCGGGGCCTACAGTGTTAAGGTGAAACATAGGATAATTAGGCCTCGATCGCGAGTTAATGGAAGAGATAGTATTCTGTTTAAGATGCAAGCTAGAAGTAACGGACGTGAAATGAACGTTAAGAGCATCAATGTCCACGCCAGCCGATGCAATCATTTGCCGCTGTCCAATCCCCAGAGTCTCCAAAAATTTCCATACTTTCGATGTACATTCACCAACAACAGAGGTATGGATATAATGACGCTGAGCATCTCTACAGATTTTTTTACATAAATTTCTTAAACGCTTATACCTAGACAAGTTGGCATCCGTGGGTTTACTCTTGTATTTGGATTTTGCGGCATTGCGTTTTAACATAACTAACTTAATGTCTTGAGTTAGCCATGGCGCAGGAAGGTGCTTCAACTTTATTGGGCGAAAAGGTGCGTGAATATCAAAGAGTTCCGTAAGAATAGAGTTAAAAATAATAAGTTTATCATCTAATGTAGGAGCATTTAAGATTGAGGACCAGTCAACGTCATTTAAATCCCGCAAGAATTTGTCATTGTTAAATTTTTTGAAACAACGTCGCATGACTATTGTGGGTTTAACTTTTGGCGGGCGCACTTTATACGACAAATAAACTAAATCATGATATGAAAAAGCTTCCGCTGATAATTGACCATGTACACTGACATGTTCCGAGGAAGAAACAATCATAAGATCAAGCAGTGTTGGTGCACAGTTTGGAAAGTAATGAGTAGGGTTAGTTGGAATCAAAGACAAGTTGGAGCTACTAATTATATTTCTCAGCCTACGCGCTCTTGAATCATCTTTGATAATGCAAGTATTGAAATCACCCATTATTATTGTGTGATCAGCATTGGGTACAAGATTATCAAGTACAGTTTCAAACTCTTGAAAGTAATCAATACGGAGCGAAGGACTATAAAATACACCTAAAAGCACCTTTATATTACCAAAAAGTAGTTCTAAAAATAAATGTTCAGATGATTCACTGGAAGAAGATGATGATTTACTTAAAATAGAGAAAGGAATGTGACAGCGCAGATACATTGCAACTCCACCACCACCTTTCCCCACGCGGTCATTACGGATCAAATGGAAACCTGGCAGTGAGTAAGACGTGGAGGGAAGGCATGGCTTTAGAAATGACTCCGACACTAAAATTGCATGTATGTTTCTTACGTCAAATGAGGACAAAAGATCAGGGAAGTGAGCCGGTACGCTTTGCGCATTTATGTGAACTACATTAAAGTTTTTATAATAAGCCGAGAATGCAGAGTCAAGCTGTGAGCTTAAGGGCAACGAAGCACTGGAAAAACTCTTCACAGGTGAGGAAATAGGAGAATAGGCGCCCTCATCAGAGCTGTCCCTATTGATTTGCATATCTGTATAAAAATTGTTAATATTCATTATGTATAAAGATAGTAAATATATAAAATTATATATATAATATTTACAGTATCAAAAATATGAACAAATAACTTACAAGGAGTACGCAAACACCGTATACAGCATATAATATATACTAATGAAATAATATAATATAACAAAAAATATATATATATAAAACTAAAAATACTACTAATAAAATAATAACAATAACAAAAATTGAACCTATGCATAACAACCACCAGCATCATCCAAAAAAAAAAAAAATGCAAATATAGAATTACAAAAATAAGCAATAATTGTTTACAGCCTAACACTATGTATATAATACAATAACAAATTACAGAATAGGTATTTACACAACTGCATTAAAAATAGACCAAAAATATGGCAAAACTAAGAAAGAAACGAAAATAAATTACACAGCTAAATAGTTTCCAAACAAACACATAAGGTATAATAATATCAAATAAAATAAAATTTTAATTAAAACAAAAACCCGCTAAAATTTATAAAGCCAACCTGTCTGCCACGTTTTGGTAAATGAATATAATATATATATTTTAAACTCACTCATAAATTCGGAAAAATACTAAAAATTAATGGCTCAAAGAAGATACAAACACCACGCAAGAATACCGCTGATTTGACATTGACAATGACAAGTGAATATTATTGACAACTGAGTACCGACACCGGTTGACAATATGTTATTTTGATTGAAAACACACAATAACTGTTCATTGTTACCATACCTTATTTACTCGTTTCTACTACAATTATAATAATTACTACTGCGTGCAATACAAACTAAAAACAAAATTTAATTAAAAGTATAAAGTTCTTAAAACTAAATGGCCAAATACAAACGAGACGAGAAACGGGCTATTTCCGGATAGGTTTCCTGGCTCTAACTGTTGTATGAGATTTCGTGACGGAGGAAGCTACTGGCACTGTTGTCACCACCGCTGAACCGGAGGTCGCTGTGCCAGCTGATGCCAGCGACGCCGCAACAGTTGTTCCTGCAGCACTGCCAACAGGGGCAACGATAGCTTTCACCTCAGCCACAGAGACGACCCGTCGCCTTGTCCCGTCCGGGCCAAGCACAACAACACAGCCATCTCTTGTCCAACACTGAGATACACCAAAACACTTCCTGGCCTCTAAAAATGCTTCGTGCCGGCCCTTTGTCAAAAACTCTGAGATAGTCACTCCGCTGCCTTTAAACTTTGTTTTGGCAAACCAGATTTTGTCACGCAGATCCTGATCTTTAAACTTGACAAGCATAGCACGGGGCTTGTCACTAACAAGCCGACCTAAGCGGTGACACCGGCTTATGACACCTCCAGTAATATCCGGCATATTAAGCTGCTTCCCCAGAGATTGGGCAATGCTAAGAGCAGGATCCTCATTTTGGGATTCAGGTACCCCATGTACTAACAGCATTTTTCTCCGGGATCGAGCTTCCATATCATCCTGTTGCCTGGATAGAAGTTGAAGCTGAAGTTGGAGGTTCTCTAGAGCAGTCATTACAAAGGAGCGGAAAGTGCTGAATTGCAAATTTATATTTGAAGAAGGGCTTGCTGCTGGGATGGCCGTTCTGACCTCCCTCTGGAATTCATCCATCCTTGCAGTAAATGTAACTGCCAACTCCTCCACAGACTTTTTCAACAAATCCATGTTAGAATATATTATATTTTTGAAGTTGTAGTTGTTGTAAATTTGAAATGTATGATAGAATCAGTGACAGTTAGGCAACAATGTGGCAAAATAAATTTTTATGGAAACACAGTTTAAACAATTATTTCAAGTGATGCTGGTGGACTTTGAGTAATCACAGGTACATATTTTACACTTAAAATCACAATAATTACTATTTTAAATATAATTTAAATAGGAGCAGATTCAAATACGTCACAACACTTTTGTGCCTACCCACCTTGCTAAAATAATATTAAATGATTATTTGCATAAAGTTTATGATTGATTTATAAGTTTATACTCACGATGTTTTTCTTAACCGCTGAAGCAAGTGATATTTTAGTCGGTTAAAAACGCACATAACTCCGAAAAGTTTGAGGTGCGTGCCCGGGATCGAATCCCCGACCTCTGATTGGGAGGCGGACGTCCTAATAACTTTGCTATCACAGCTTTCATATTGTATACATATTGTATGATCGTATTACATTTTACTGTTTCCCAGTGCGACAATGGTTGAAGAAAAACCACGGGTTCACACATGAGCCGACTTTCACCGATACCATCCATAAAACTGTTTATATAACCGAGGATTTCATTGTCTTGTAGAAACTGTCTCGGTGATTGCGATAGGAAAAATAATTCCTATACGCATCGGTTAACCATCATCTTATATCCTATATTCCTAAACATCTATATATATAAAAGCGAAAGGTCACTTACATACTAATTAAACAGGAGATAAACAATAAACAGCAAGTATAATTTGCTATATTCCGCCGACAACCGGGAGATTAGTATAGTATAACACACACAAAATACTCCACTAGAACCTCTACGCACGTTTCGACCCGACACCGGATCATCCTCAGGAGATGTTGACTTCACAAACGCGAAAAGCAAAGTAAACAGGAGATCACAAAAACTATTGTACGTATAAAGCTATAATTTAGCAAGTAGGTAGTTGATAGTTAAGAGATGTCAGCTAAGAAAGGATTTTTGGAAATTCCACCCCTAAGAGGGGGGAAATAGGGGTTGGAAGTTTGTTTGAAATTTCTTTGTTTTTAGAGTTAGAGACACAAAAATTTGCATTAAGATTAATAATAATAAATAAAAAACATGTACATCAATTTTTTTAAATATTATCTGTTAAGGGTGAAAAAATAGGGAATGATAGTTTTTGCTTATTTTTTTATTATGAAGTCTACAAGCTTGAAATTTTGAAAATAGGTTTCTTTTATTGCGTAAGTATAAAGTTAGAATTTTTTTTCATCCAAATCTACCCCGAAGGGGGTAAAATAGGGGTTGAAAGTTTGTATGAAATGTCTTTGTTTTTTAAATTAGAAACACGAAAATCGCCAATTTGTCATTTGCCTGTAGCTTACTTTATGAAGCAGGGCTTTGGCCGCACGGGAAACCTCAATCTCACGGGAAAAAAGCAATTCTACGCAGACGAAGTCGCGGGCAACATATTATAAACGTGAAAGTGTGGATGTTTGTTACTCAATAACGCAAAAACGGCTGAACGGATTTGTATGAAATTTGGCATGCATGTAGGTTTTGACATGGAAAGAACAGAGGCCACCTTATATCCCCATTCTTTAAGTTTTATTCCTTAATTTTGACCTCCGTGGCGCAGTGCGCGCTGTCGTATTATAAAGTTGGAGGTTCTGGGTTCGATTCCCGGCTCAAGTCTAGTCCGGTGGCAGGCTTCGGCCGTGGTTAATTAACGACAAAGACGTGTCGCCAAGCTATTAAGCACGATGTTGCGTAGAAACAATTAGGAGTGTGGGTTTACCATGCCCCTAACAGGTTAGCTCGCTACCATTCAAGACTTCATCATCAATTACCATCAGGTGAAACAACCGTCAAGGGCTAACTTGTAGTGTAAAATAAAAAAGTTTTTTTTGTTTTTTGGACTGTATTAGCTGTACTAACCCTATTGGTTGCCACAGCGTAACCGGGCTGTTTGGCGAGCTTCGGAAAGAAGCTCTGCCAGAAGAAATTTTGAGCCCTAGGGCTCGAAGAAACTAAGGGAACGACTGCCTAAGGGCGCCTACTTTGAGGCCGAACCTCGGCTTAGGCGACGTTTGGGATAACGGGGGTCGGACGGTGAGTGGTCCGTACGTCTCCGAGGTCATGTATGAGCCCACGTCTGGATGATAGCGGCGACCTCGTCTTCGCCGGCGAAGACGGTGTGTAGCGTATGATTGTGTGGTAGGTGGTACGAGTATGTCAGTAGTCATCTGATCGTCAGGGTCATGAAGGATATGTTTAGGTCTCCTCTTTCGGAGAGGAGCGCTTAGGTCGGGGGAGTAAAAAGAAGCCGCAACTACGAAAGGGTTGGGCTGTTGGATTGCTAAGAAAAAAAGTAGTTCCCAAGGGAAAATTGAAAATTGTTTACGAGCTAAGCCGCGGGCAGACCGCTTTGAAATTTGGTATGCATGTCACCTATGCTATGGAGAAGGACACGTATTATCTGTACCGATCTCTCAAATAGTTTACCGTCCGACCCCCCCGTTATCCCAAACGTGTCAGTAGCTGGCGAAGACGGCGACGGTGGCGAAGACACACCATCATCCGGTCTTCGCCGGCGAAGACGAGGTCCCCGCTATCTTACGTCATCCGGACGTGGGCTCCATCCACGGCCTCAGACGTACGGATCACTCACCGTCCGACCCCCCCGTTATCCCAAACGTCGCCTAAGCCGAGGTTCGGCCTCAAAGGAGGCGCCCTTAGGCAGTCGTTCCCTTAGTTTCTTCGAGCCTTAGGGCTAAAAATTTCTTCTGGCAGAGCTTCTTTCCGAAGCTCGCCAAACAGCCCGGTTACGCTGTGACAACCAATAGGGTTTGTACAGCTAATAGACAGCCCGAAAAAAAATCCCAAATAGTTCCGTTGGGAAGATTAAAAATTGTTAACGAGCTAAGCTTTAGATCCAATTCTAAAGTCCACGCAGACGAAGTCGCGGGCAGAAGCTAGTAGTTCATAATATTTAATTATATTAACAGTGTACTTAACTTATTTTATTTATTCAAACATCTTTATTGCTATCTATAAATGAACAGAGAGAAAAGTGAGAAAAAAAAAAAAGACGGGTTGCACTCCGGGAGTGCCGGCAGAAGTGAAAACTTGATTATTAACGTTGAGCATGTTTGATATTTTGGAATGGTTAGGGAATAATTTTGCACCAATTGCTTTATCAGTATAAAAGTACTATCATTTATGTGGTAGAATACAATATTCATTTTGAGATATTTGTGGTAATAATAAATAATTACGACGCGTCTATGCAAACTCCATTTAATAATCTGCCACACACGAAAGTCATCATGACAATTTATGAAAATACCATCTAACCTTTTTTATAATTATAAGTCCATACATTACACCTCCCTTCTTAAATAAGACTATAGTCTAAATTTTTGATAATCCGTACCGTTACTCAAATCCAAATCTTACAACCGGCTTCCTAATTCTTTTGGGACGCTCTTGGGGCACTGGTTGTGGTGCCGATGGTGTGGACTCCGTGTGCCTCTGTGTTTCAGGGCTATAAGCTCCACTAACTATTTCCTTTGACTGCGATTTTTCCGGAGTATTCACCTTCGACACCACAACTGGCTCCGCGACTGTCTCCTCACCCCCATCATGACTTTTAACCTCCTCCTTCTCTGGCATTGGGCAAGCAATCTCGGATAACCTGGATCTGCGTCTGATTTGATCGATATGCCTTTGCACTAATTTATCCTCACCCGCATCCAACACGTACCTCCGGGCGTCTTCTCTCCTAATTACTCTGCTCTTTACCCATTTATCACTATCTGCATAGGCCCTAGCCCAAACGTCTTCCCCATCCATAGCTTGTCGCGGTACGCCACCCGCATTTTCCACCTGTCTTTGTTGCGCTTTAAGCACTCGGGACTCCTGACCTCTAACAGGTCGTAATAAATCTAACCTTGATCTTAAGGAACGACGTTGAAGCAACATTGCAGGGCTGTCCCCTGTACTACTATGAATGCTATTTCTGTAGGCTAATAAAAACGTTTGTAATGCCGCATCTACATCCACTTTATCTCTATACGCCTTTTTAATCGCCCGTTTACATAATTTCACAGCGTTTTCTGCGGCCCCATTTGACGCAGGGTGATAAGCTGGAGAAAAAGACTGATGAATGCCATTCCCAGCTAAGAAGTTCTTAAACTCAGCACTAGAAAAGGGGGGTCCCTGATCCGAGACCAGCTCCTTAGGTAGGCCAAAGCGTGCCATGGTTGCTCTTAAACATTTAATAACTGCCGGGGCATTCGTACGCGACATCTCAAAGATTTCTAGCCATTTTGTACTTGAATCGATTATAACAAAAAATGTTTTACCCTTGTACGGACCCAAGAAATCGACATGTATTCTGCTCCAGGCTTCAGGCTCATAGGGCCAAGGACGCGGGGGTGCACGCGGTGGAGCCGAGGCCTCGCTAGCACATGTCTCACATTCTTCAGACAGCTTTTCCACATCCCTATCTATACCCGGCCACCAAACATAACTACGTGCGAGTGATTTTGTTTTCACAACTCCCATGTGACTCACGTGCAGCTGTTTCAGAATATCCTTACGCAAAACTTGTGGAATCACTATCCTGTATCCCCACATAATGCAACCGCGATCAAGATATAATTCTTGACGTCTCATAAAATATGGTTTTACCACCTCATCGGGGCACACTGCCGGCCAACCTGATTGAACATATAAAAGAATCCTACTCAGTACCGTATCCTTGACTGTCATACTTCTAACCTGATCATTAGTTACGGGCAAAAAAATTTCCACAAAGTTTAGATAAGTTAATTCATCCTTTATCCTTACATTATTTTTCTTTTGAGGTAGCCGTGATAGTGCATCTGCGCAGTTCTTATTTGAAGCGACATACTCGATTTTATAATTATACCCTGATAGGAGCACGGCCCAACGCTGTAAACGTGACGCGGCCATTACTGGTATACCCGACTTATCACCCAAAATGTACGTGAGTGGCTTATGATCGGTCCTTAGTATGAAATGTCTACCATACAGGTACTGATGAAATTTTTTTACTCCATATACTATAGCAAGTGCTTCCCTATCAATCTGAGCATATGCACGTTCCGCTGGAGACAAGGTTCGCGACGCAAAGGCTACAGGGCGCTCCCCTTCCGGCGTGAGGTGAGAAATCACCGCTCCCACTCCCAAAATGCTTGCGTCTACCGTAAGGACGAGCGGAAGTTCTGGCGAATAGTGTACCAACACGTCACTTGACCCTAGCAGCCGTTTAATTTCTTCAAATGCCGTCTCACATTCCTTACCCCACACGAACCTGACACCACTACGCAATAAATTATAAAGGGGTGCCAAAACAGTACTAACATTTTTAATCAACTTGCTATAGTACATTATCATGCCTATAAAAGCCCTTAACTCGGTCACATTGGTAGGCGCCGGTGTGTTGACAATAGCCTTAATTTTATCAGGGCAAGTATGGACACCCTGCTTACTTATAACATACCCTAAATAATTAACTGACTCTGAGAAAAATACACATTTTTCTTTTTTCACGCGTAAACCATATGCCTGCAACCTATCAAAAACTTTGTGTAAATTAGCGATATGTTCCGCCCTATCTTTACCTGTAATTATTATATCATCTAGAAATACACCTACATGGGACAAATCAGCAAATAAAGATTCTAATTTTTTTTTAAAAATGCCTGGACTTGATGACAACCCATACACTAATCTGTTATGTATGAACAACCCTTTATGAGTGTTAATCACTGTACATTTCTTTGATTCGTCAAGTTCAAACTGAGCGTACGCCTGTGAAAGGTCAATTTTACTAAAACGCTCACCTCCGTGTAACCGTGCTAACAGGTCTTCCACTCGAGGCAGCGGAAAACGATCGACCTCAATGCTTTTATTTAATGTTAGCTTATAATCAGCGCAGATCCGTATGCTACCGTCTTTTTTAATTACCGGTACGATTGGTGTAGCCCAGTCGGAGCGGTCGACGGGGGTAAGGATACCGTCACTCACCAGCTGCTCAAGCGCGCGCTCCTCGGGCTCGCGAAGCGCGTATGCCAGGGGGCGCACGCGCATGAACACGGGCTGTGCGTCCGCACGCAGGCGAATGCCCACTAGGCCGCCGGTGAACCGCCCCAAGCCATCCGCAAACACGCTACAATATCTGGAACTGAATTTTTTTAAATCAAAATCATCCTTTAAACTGTTTACACAACACTCAAAATCAAGTAACTTAATATTAAGTTCTATCAGCCACTGCCTACCTAGTAGATTCGTTTTACCGTCTCTAATTACATACAAATCTAAATATTTTTCTTTTTGTTTATATTTCACTAGAGTCCTCAAAACTCCCACCGGTGAAACACACTCCCCAGTATAGTATCTTAACCGTAATTGACTTGTGTGTAACTTTAAATTCCTAAATAATTGATTATAAACCTCATAGCTGATACATGATACTGCACTGCCCGTATCACATTCCATAGAAAGATTTACTCCATTAACATTTAATCCAATCACAATAGGTTTACACTGCTGTAACGATAGTTTGTTTACATGGGTGATTATTACCCCGTCACTATCTCCGCTGCTATCCGATGCGATGCTGGGCACTTCTATGCAGCACTGGGATGCCAGACTAGGGCAGACCCTCTTCAGGTGGCCCTGTCGATTACAGACTCGGCAAGCGTAATTCCTGAATCTACATGAAGCGCTGTTGTGCAGTCGGCCACACACACTGCACTGCTCCGAGCGTGCCTGATCCGGTCCCGCAGGTGCACTCCATGTGCCGCGACGAGCCTAGCTGCTCCCTCTGGCACCTTGACCTTGACCGCCATAGCCTGGCCGACGTCCTCCGCGGTTAGCGGCTTCCTGTTCAAAGCCCGCCTTCCTCTGCGACGTACCTGCTATCGCCTGGCACTCCACTGTCTTTTCTTTAACGCTTGAAGGTCCCTCCACCATGGCCGCATCCTTTTCTGCCGTTTCTAAGCTCACGGCCAAGCGGTAGGCCTTAGCGAAATCTAGATTATCCTCTGCAAAGAGACGCTGTCGTATCGTTTCACTTGTTATTCCACAGATAAACTGATCCCGTAGGCTTTCTTCCAACCAACTCCCGAATTCGCACGTCTTGGACATACTCTTAAGCACTGCCACATACTCTGCTAAGCCTTCGCCTTCACTCTGCTGCCGATGACGAAATTTAAACCTCTCGGCTAATACACTAGGCTTAGGTTGTAAATGTTTTTCGAGAATAGTCGATAGTTCGTTAAAATTTTTTGCAGTTGGTTTTACTGGAGTACACAAATTTACCAGAAGTTCATAGCACTCTGCTCCCATCACGGTAATAAGCGTGGGCACATGCAACTCCGCCGGAATTTTGTTAACTAGAAAGTATTGTTCTAACCGTTCCACATATAACCTCCAGTTATCTGTTTGAACTTTGAATTCCGATATTTTGCCGATAGACATGATGATCCCGATCGATGCACACAAAAAAAAACTTTTACTAATCCCGTTCTCGTCGCACTGAGATATTTGTGGTAATAATAAATAATTACGACGCGTCTATGCAAACTCCATTTAATAATCTGCCACACACGAAAGTCATCATGACAATTTATGAAAATACCATCTAACCTTTTTTATAATTATAAGTCCATACATTACACATTTATTGCGCTATCGTACACAAACATGACAATTTATATTACATTAAAAATTTAACACTTTAAAACTAGCCATCAGCTGTCACCATCCATGGATGCGCGTGGCACGCTGTAACATACACGAACATTCGCGCAAGCGCCCTGCGCTGCCTAAACGAAACAGTAGGCCCAGGCATACATTTTCGCCGCGCCGTAGAGATAGCTGTCTACTCTCCATCCGTCTTACGCTTTTTCGATCAGGTCACGTGTCCTGACGCGAGTTTAAGATTTTATACCCATTACAGAAAAAGTGCTCAACGCCGCTAAAGAAGTTTTCACTTCAAAAAATACATAAAGCCTAAAAAAAAATATGATAAATTAACAAAGAACGAAAAAAAAACCTTTTGTATATTCATTTTTAAAAATCCGACCAAAGTTTCATCACTATAGTTTCGAAACTTAGATATAACAAACAAACATTGATAATTATTGAATGTCATCATCATCATCATCATAATAATCATGGTCTACATATTGCCGGCTACTACAGAGCACGGGTCTCCTTTTAATATGAAAAGGGTTTGGCCATAGTCCACCACGCTGGCCCTGTGCGGATTGGCAGACTTCACGCGCCTTTGAGAACATTACGGAGAACTCTCAGGCGTGCAGGTTTCCTCACGGTGTTTTCCTTCACCGTTGAAGCAAGTGATATTTTAATTGCTTAAAAACTCTGAAAAGTTTTTAAGCAAATTAGAGTGCGTGCCCGGGTTCGAACCCACGACCTCTGATTAGGAGGCAGACGTCTTAAACACTGAGCTATCACAGCTTACTTATTTTACTATTATCGTAAATTAATATAGGCATTTAAACGAAAAATGCTATCTCCATTTCTTACAAAAATTAAATTAACAAACAATCAAAACGTCTCGGAATTCTTGAAGGGAGGAATTTTATGCTAAATTTAAAATTTCAAATATCGAACGCATCGAGTTCCAATTTTCAAATTTGAACTTGGAACGTCCAGTTCGGATGACGCGCAAAAACTGACCGGGCAATGCCGGCCGTCATCTGCGCCCGACACCGCCGTCCGTGGAGTCGGCCTGTTTTTCATTTTAATTGCATACTTCATTTATACTCAGTTATTCGATTTTTGAGTGGGTTTGATAAACAAATATTTTTCATTAAAATAAAAAATAGATTAAGCGTATTGTTTAGTCGATCAGTGTGAATAAAAAAAACTATCATGAAGGAAAAGTTTCTGTTTTTAGGATTTGTTGTTAGGTATATATAGAGGAACTATTTTTAATTAACTAAAAGTAATGTTAAAGGGCATAATGAAAGTTTTGAGGATAGCCATACAGGACTTGCGAGATTTGTAAAATGTTGTTGTATGCTCACAAACTTCAGATTGAATTGAGAAATCAGCTTGAATTGCAATGGCTCATTAGCAATTACCTTTTTAATAAATACAAACAAACAAGTATGTAAAACAAAGTTTTTGATTAAACACCAAAACGGTAAGTAATTTTGTTTAAAATAAAATCTACTATTTGTCATTTAGGTTAACTTTAATTTTGAGTTAATTTGAATGAAATGATTAAGATTCTGTCCTTTGTGTACATAAGCAGATAAGAAGTTTCTTTCATTTAAATTTTCGTAAAAATTATTTCAGATGAATTTTTAATACCTAACGACGTAGGACATAGATTACGTACATATTGTACCATTATTGATAGTGTTATGTTTTTATACTATAAAGTATGTTTTTACATCCATAAAAACAATATTTTTTATTAAAATTTATAAATAGCATTTAAGTCGACTCAATGCCATTTCATGTTTTTCAGAAATATGCCGCCTAGCAGCGCAGACTATGCGCAAAAAGGGCGTCCTCACCATTTTATCACATACGTTCCAAGGGGGAAAGAGACAACCTACCACCACCGCTCAAGGAAGACCCCCCAGCCCCCGCGCGCCTCCGGAAAATCGATGAACCGGAGGAAATTGAAACCACCTTCCCGGCTCAATTTATATTGGTTTCAGTTTAAGAAAGGATTACAAAAAGCTTTTTGTCTTTGTTTATTATTATCGCGGGTAAAAGGGATAGCTGCATACGCGGCTAATGACAGCGTTTATATTTATGCACAGACTTGAATAATTTCTGGACGAACGTGATTGTCGATACATTATCTGTATGTAATAAATAACTTATTTTCGGACGGCGGAATGGAGAGTTTAAAATTAAATAAATATTACTTTGAATATAAATATTAATATTGCTGCGTAAGTGATTATAATATTTTATATGAATTTATTAAACTTTGACAGCTTATAGAAGTGGCAATTTATGATTTTCAAAATATTAACGTTCATTTTCAATCGATAATGTGTTAGATATGAAATAAACCGATTCTGTATGTGTATATAAAGGGTAAAAATTGACATCTTGCCATAAAAGTGAGTGGTTCTTTTTTCAAATATTTTCTTTCAAAGAGATACCGTAGTATTAACCTCCAGGCTATAACCGCTCAATTGAGGCACGCGTCAAATTTTGAACTCAAGGTTTGTACTTAACTCGATGCTTAGTCAAACCTGTTGAAACTTAGTTAACATTAAAGTAGAAGTAAAAATCTAGTTTAAAAATTAAACACTGAACTGTCCCAGAACACACTCTATACCCTACCAATTAGCCTTTGACGGCAATCTCACCTGATGGGAAGTGATATATACAGAACATAAACTATATATATATATCAAATCTTCAAAGTTTATATAAAACGTAAACTTGTAGAAAAGTCCTACTATAGTGTAAAGGATTACGTAAATGATAAACAAGCATGGGTGTGAAACATTACTCTAATAAGATAATTTTAAGTGGCATGTGAGATGGTGATAGCAAAAAGAAAATTTACCTGGCTAAGTTTGTTGTGGGCATCTTCTTAGACCGGGGCGCGTTTGGAACCCTCATAGCTTTAGTTTTGTCTGTGTCACCATCCGACCCCCAGTTATCCCAAACGTCGCCTAAGCCGAGGTACGGCCTCAAAGGAGGCGCCCTTGAGCAGTCATTTCCTTAGTTTCATCGAGCCCTAGGGCTCATAATTTCTTCTGGCAGAGCTTCTTTCCGAAGCTCGCCAAACAGCCCGGTGACGCTGTGGCAACCAATAGAGTTAGTACAGCTAATACACAGTCCGAAAAAATGAAAGTTTTGTATTAATGTGATTTAAAGGACTATTTGAATAAAGATTATGATTGATTGATTGATTATCTTTATTTATATCTAATTATAAAATTACAGTGTAAAAATAAATATTTATTTATTTAAACTAGATAACTAGATAGATTGTAGAAAAAAAGGCGGGAGACTTCGTATATGGCGGGCGCGGTTGTTTCACGCTTTCTTGAATTAATGTTTGTTGGCTAATTTTGAAAAGGACTGGTGTTGGTTGTGTTGTGGGCATTATAGTTTTGGTGTCGTTTGTGTAGTGGTTAATTTGAGAAAGGTTTGAGCGAGCCGCGTCCGCCGAGTGCGAAGTTTCCCGCCATTTTTCCCTAACTCAATTCTCCATTGCTATAAACTTGACATTGGCTAATCTGTGTAAAGCCATAAAAGAGAAAAAAAAAAGATAGATTGTATGGCGACGAAAAAGCAGATGGTTTCTACTACGAAAGGGATCAATTAGTGCGTGCTAATTGAAGCGATATGTAAACTGTTTGAATTTTTTTTTTATACACTACAAGTCAACCCTTGACGGCTATCTCACCTGGTGGTAAGTGATGATGCTGTCTAGGATTTTAGCGGGCTAACCTGTTAGAAGTATGGTAAATCCACGCTCCTAGTTGGTTTCTACGCGACATCGTGCCGAAACGCTAAATCGCTTGGCGACACGTCTTTGTCGGTAGGGTGGTAACTAGCCACGGCCGAAGCCTCCCACCAGACCAAGTTCAAATTGTTAGATACTCGTTTAAGACACGTTACTAATATGACAGGTTTTTTTTTATTATCGTGGGTAAATCCTCACGGATACCTCTGCGCCACGGGGAGGCACAGAGGTTATGTCAGACTCCTACTGACTAAAACCCCCACGTTTTCCTACTCACCGCTGAATGGTGGAGCCACGGGAAAGCTCTCGCATACAACCACAATTCCACCAGCGGGTGTCCGCCGCAGCAGACCCTCCTTGGGCACAATGTGCCCAGTTTCGCCGGTTAGAGGTGTGCCGGAACAACAGCACACCAGCCAACTTGAGAACCGTACTGTGAGTGATGGACGGCCCCGTTTCCATCGCCCACAAGTCCTCCGAAGGCACAGGAGCAAGAGAGGTGGAAGAGGAACACTCTCTCGCACTCGGCCTTCCATCGCCGACGGACAGACTATGACAGGTTTGAATATTTATCTAGTCTATTCGTTAAAGGGACGCAAAATAAAACAGAGTTTGATTACCAGTTGGCACCGGAGTTTTATTTTTTTTTCGTTTTATAGCTTTACACAGATTAGCCAATGTTAAGTTTATTATTTTATTAGTTCTCTCTTTTTATGGCTTCGCACAGATTAGCCAATGTCAAGTTTATTACTTTACTAGTTCTCTCTTTTTATGGCTTTACCCAGATTAGCCAATGTCAATTTTATTATTTTATTAGTTCTCTCTTTTTATGGCTTTGCACAGATTAGCCATTGTCAAGTTTATAGCAATGTAGAAGTTAGGGAGAAATGGCGGGAAACTTCGCACTCTGCGGACGCGGCTCCCTCAAACCTTTCCCAAATTAATACCTGTTAATCATTCAGAAAACTAGCCACTACACAATCGACACCAAAACTGTCCAAGACACAACCAACACCAGTCCTTTTCAAAATTAGCCAACAAACATTAATTCAAGAAAAGCGTGAAAAAACTTCCCGGCATATACGAAGTCTCCCGCCTTTCTGCACCGGAGCTTTTAATCTCATTACATCTGATTCATAGATTATAAAAGAACTGTACACTTTTTTTATATTTATTGCTTTTTCAGTTTTTTGTTCATGTGTCTCCTATATTATATTTGTGCAAAGGTGTATTAATTTATTCCAAAGCTGTGTTATTTGTGTGGACTAATTTAAAAAATGTTTATTCTTATCTTTTTTCTACTTTACTTTTATTATATACTAGCTTCTGCCCGCGACTTCGTTTGCATGGATTTCAGAATTCGGTCTAAAGGTTCGCTCGTTAACAATTTTTAATCTTCCCACGGGAAGATTTGAGAGATGGGTATATACAAATACATGTCCTTTTCCATAACATAGGTGACATGCATACCAAATTTCAAAGCTTTCTGCCCACGGCTTAGCTCGTAAACAATTATCAATTTTCCCTCGGGATCTACTTAAGGAATTGGTGTAAAAGGTAGCGTCAGTTCTTTTCCATGTCAAAGGCTACATGTATGCCAAATTTCATCCAATTCAGTTCATCCGTTTTTGCGTGATTGAGTAACAAACATCCACTCTTTCACATTTATAATATATGACTTTTTGCACCTTGAGTCCGAAAAAATCCAAATATCCTAGGGAACCCTATTTTTTTTTTTTAAATAAAATTAAGCCCATGTTACTCGTGGATAATGTAGCTTTCGAATGGTGAAAGAATTTTCAAAAACGGTCCAGTAGTTTTTGAGCCTGTTCATTACAACCAAACAAACAAAGTTTTCCTTTTTATAATATTAGTGTAGAATACCAGTTACTAATACTTAAGGCATAAAAAACAAAAAGAGAAGAAATCTATATATATAAAAGCGAAAGGTCACTTACTTACATACTGATGAAACACGAGATCTCAAAAACTATTGTACGTATAAAGCTATAATTTAGCAAGTAGATAGTTGATAGTTAAGAGATGTCAGCTAAGAAAGGATATTTGGAAATTCCACCCCTAAGGGGGTAAAATAGGGGTTGGAAGTTTGTATTAAATTTCTTTGTTTTTAGAGTTAGAGACACAAAAATTTGCATTAAGATTAATAATAATAAATAAAAAACATGTACATCATTTTTTTTAATATTACCTGTTATGGTGGTAAAATAGGGGATGATAGTTTTTGCTTATTTTTTTATTATTTTGTCTACAAGCTTGAAATTTTGAAAATAGGTTTCTTTTAGGGCGTAAGTATGAGGTTAGAATATTTTTTCATCCTAATCTACCCCGAAGGGGGTAAAATGGGGGTTTGAAGTTTGTATGAAAGTCCTATGTTTTTTAATTTAGAAACACGAAAATAGGCAATTTGACATTTGCCTGTAGCTTAAAACCTCAATCTCACGGGAAATCAGCAATTCTAGGCAGACGAAGTCGCGGGCAACAGCTAGTGTGTAGAATAAAAAAAGTGTTCTTATCGCGTAATAGAGATCTGGGCTCACGATTGGGAAGGCACGAGGAAAACGGAATGCAGGTATTGTATAATTATAACAAACATACACAAATAAGTAAATAAACAACTAAACTAGGTAGTTAAAATAAATAGCAAATGAACGAACAATAGCCTGCCATTTTTATAGCGTAAAAAAACAAAACCTTTTTTCAATGTAATTTCATTAGTATGGAAACATTGTTGCGTAATAGAATGTTACTTAGTGATGCGGTCTACCCTGGAGTATTGGTATGTGATAGCCCAGTGGTGGTGGTAAGTACGTCAGTGACCTTTCGCTTTTATATATATGGATATACTATTGAACCTTGTACCTATGAAGAGTTTTAACCACTGGGCTATCACCACTCGTTTGATATTAAAAGCTTTTTAATAATAATATTGGTTTATTAATAATTAATAAATAATACTGTTTACTTCTTTTCGACGACTTTTCTGGGGTGATAGTTGCGCTGTTGTCTTATAAAGTCCCGGGTTCGATCCCCGGTTGATCGTCATTATTTCCTCTGGATTGATCTGGTGGAAGGCATCGCGAACGCGAACTAAATCGCGGTCCTCAGCTAGTATTGTACGAATTGCACTCAATTGTAACAACCAGAGCTCTTTTTACGTGACGCGATTTGTACAAGAAGTGATTTACGCATTTTATTATATGTGTGATGCTATGGCCTAGTGGTTAGGACGTCAGCCTCCTAATCAGAGGTCGGGGGTTCGAACCCGGGCACGCACCTATAACTTTTTGGAGTTATGTGCGTTTTTAAATAATTAAAATATCACTTGCGCCTGACGCCTGAGAGTTCTCTATAATGTTCTCAAAGGCGTGTGAAGTCTGCCAATTTGCACACGGCCAGCGTGGTGGACTATGGCCAAGCCCTTCTCATATTGAGAGGAGACCCGTGCTCTGTAGTGAGCCGGCAATGGGTTGATCGTGATAATGATGCATAAAGTTCATATAGAAATTCATTTGTATGTTCATTGTATAGAAAACGTATTTACACGCCTTTGAGAACATTACGGAGAACTCTCAGGCGTACAAGTTTCATCGCGATGCTTTGAAGTAAGTGATATTTTAATTATTTAAAAACGCACATAACTCTGATAAATTAGAGGTGCGTGCCCGGGATCGAACCAACGACCTCCGATTAGGAGGCGAACGGCCTAACCACTAGACTATCTACAGCTTTTTTAGCTTTATGCTTAATTTGCAGTAATCTGTGTAAAAGAGGCAAATCTGCACGGTACGAATTAAAATGTTCTCAATCAAATAGTTAATTTAGTCATTTAACTAAGCAATTGATGTATGTTAAGTGAACATCTTAAGTACGTGGATCTGGGTCGTCCCTATGACGTATTGAATGTACGGTACCGTTTTAAATACATTTTAAATAATAACTTAATAATATCATTTTTGAAGCGGTGATAGCCCAGTGATTAGGGCGTCAGCCTCCTAATCAGAAGTCGGCGGTTCGAATCCGGGCACGCACCTCTAACTTTTGGGAGTTTGCGTTTTTAAACAATTAAAATTTTACTTGCTTCAACGGTGAAGGAAAACATCGCGAGGAAACCTGCACGCCTGAGAGTTCTTCATAATGTTTTTAAAGGCGTGTGAAGTCTACCAATCAGCACATGGCCAGCGTGGTGGACTATGGCCAAACCCTTCTCAGAGAGAGCATACCCGTGCTCTGTAGTGAGCCGGTAATGGGTTGATCATGATGATGATGATGATGATTATATTTTTTAAGGTGTTTAGTATTAGTATCATCTTGATTTAGGTTTATTTTAAGTTTTCATTTCTATAATTCATGTGTTTATCTTACTTGCTATATCAATTATAAATAAAGGAGTTAATAATTTCATATATCATATAACACTAGCTGAAACCCGCGTTGTTACCATTTGCGTGGGAATAAGATAAAATAAACATATGTTACTTGTCCATGAAACTAGCTTTCCATTGGTGAAAGAATCAATAAAATCGGTTCAGTAGTTTATTCAAATTCAAATTCAAATAAATTCAAATTTATATAAATTTTGAACTTATTGAGAGACATCCCAAAAATTTCATTTGGTAATTTGTTATAAAATTGTATACTTAATTACCTTTATTTTATTTTATTTATTTATTTGCAAGTAATCAACAGCGTTATAATTCATTGGTATACAATTAAGAAAAACATAAAATAAGGCCAAAGAGATTACATAATATATACAAAATATGTTAAATAGGTAAAAATTTAAAATGTAACTAAATGAAACTGACTAAGGTGAACAAGTTAACAAGTAAGTGTGTGTGTGTGTGTGTGTGTGTGGACACGTGTTGTAAGGGGTAAAAACATTACTATTTAGGCAGATTTAGTATTTCTTTTTTTAGCTGCAGTTTAGTTGAGTGAAATAGATCTAAATTGTAATAAGATTTATTGTAGGTGCTAGCCAGACGTATAAGAACTGAGTTTTGAGCATAGTTTGTGTGTGCTTTAGGTACAGTCAAAAGGCGCTTTTGTCGAGGTCTAAGAGATGAGCTGGTATTCAGTGAGGGGACATTTAGTGAGAAGCTTGCCAGCAAAGCGGGACAGTCAATTTTACCAGATACGATAGCTTGCAGAAGCAACATATCACTTAGGCTCCTACGCTTCTCTAACGTGTCAATTCTATAGTGTTTGCAAGCTTCCTCATAGCATGACAAGTTTTTATATTCTTTGAACGCTAGATAATTTAGAAACTGTCTTTGAATAGACTCAATCCTTTGTGAATAAATTGTATAGAAGGGTGACCAGATATTACAGGCGTACTCAAGTACACTACGAACATAGGTAAAATAGAGTGATTTTATGCACTGTATGTTATTAAAATTTCGAGTTACACGCTTAATGAAACCTAGTTGCCTGTAAGCTTTATCTGCAACATTATCAATATGGTCATTCATAGAAAGCTTAGTATCAATTTTGATGCCTAAGTCTCTTACGGTATTTAAATGAATTTCTAATTTTTTGTAGTCTAGTAGCGTGCAACACAGGTTTATTTTTACATCTGATGTTAAGATTGTTGCAATCGCATTTTTTGTTAAATTTTATTATATTCTTATGGGCATACATTAAATTTTCAAATATCTATTGACCATGCGTTTTAACCGTAATAGCGTGACAAATAAACACGAATAAATTCAATTTTAAATACAAAAATTCTAAAGTTTATTTTCTTATTGCCTGTCAAAGTTTTAAACACACAGACAACTTTTGAAATACAATATTTTGTTTCCGTCGCTTCCTGTGTTAATATAGTTACAAAAACACACATAAAAAAAAAATATGCATCAACTTTACATCATCCTTAACATCAGCTTAAACCCACCGTGCATCTCCTATACAGGTTGGCGGGCCACTAACGATGATTGCAACACGTGTGTTTATTAAATATAGTCGTCCGTCGTGTTCCTAGACACCCCAACCAAAAAATCTTCGTTCCTAAATTTTTTGAGAGTAACTTAGGCAAATTTTCCCCAATTAATAAAATAATTAGTGTATACAATAACTTGACGAACCATGACATCGATATCTTTCACGACACTAACTAGTTTTAAGAAAAAAAATTACCTACATGCATAGTTCTGTTAATTATTATAATGCTAGTATTTATTTTAAATCTGTATATTTCATAATTAATTAATTTCATAACTTTTTTTTTTTATTGTTTAACATCAATTCTACTAATAATTGTAATGTATAGTAATGCAAGTTTTAACCGGAGAAGTATCTATAAACCTGTAATGATAACTGTACTCGGCTTAAACAAACATTATATTGTAATATTTTTAATGCTAATACAGTGTATCGATGGTGTACCATGTGAAATAAATAAATAAATAAATTTTAGTGATATTAATTAGTGAAGCGGTGATAGCCTAGTGGTTAGTGCGTCAGCCTCTTAAACAGAGGTCGGCGGTTCGAATCCGGGCACGCACCTCTAACTTTTCGGAGTTATGTGCGTTTTTAAGTAATTAAAATATCACTTGCTTCAACGGTGAAGGAAAACATCGCGAGGAAACCTGCACGTCTAAAGTTCTTCGTAATGTTCTCACAGGCGTGTGAAGTCTGCCAATCCGCACATGGCCAGCGTGGTGGACTATGGCCAAACCCTTCTCATATTGAGAGGAGACCCGTGCTCTGTAGTGAGCCAGCAATGGGTTGATCATGATATTAATTAAGTGATAGATTTACTTTCTGTGACAGTTTCTGTTCGTCGTACTGTGGCACGTATCTGGAGATCTGCTGCGAGTTGACCGACTACCTGCGGAAGACAAAGCGATGGAAATAGAGAAGGAAAAGTTCACTCCTCCGCGCAGGACGAACCCAGCCGGGATGTGATAATAATCGTTAAATGTACCCTGGGGTAAATATCGCTAATATCAAATTCAAATTCAAAATAATCTTTATTCAAATAGTCCTTAAAAAGGCACTTTCGACGCGTCAATAATTTACATAGTAGTTATTTCATGGTGATAACTACATTCGTAAACTTAAAACTAAAGCTATGAGGGTTCCAAACTCACCCCGGTCTAAGAAGAAGCCCACAACAAACTTAGCCGGGGTAAGTATCCTAAGGCCATATCCTTATAAGAAAAACCCAAATATCTTTCCGACCCGAAAAACAAACCTAGGAACAAGTTATTTACTGTCACACATGGTAACCACTAAATCACCGTGGCTATGTAAAATAAAAAAAAAGTCCCTGTACTCTATGAACCTATAACTTACTAACTAAACCAACTTGAATTTTAAGTGACTTAAATCTGTCAAATTCCTCCGGATAAATTTACAGATAACCTCAACGTCTACCAATGATCTACACAGATAAGCTAAAAGCTACACGAATTCAAACTTAAAAAAAAACACTTAACGATCAAGTATTTATCATCATCATCATCATAATGATCAACCCACTCACTCACATCATGATTGCCGGCTCACTACAGAGCACGGGTCTCCTCTCAATATGAGAAGTTTTTGGCCACAGTCCACCACGCTGGCCATGTGCGGATTGGCAGCCTTCACACGCCTTTGAGGACATTACGGAAAACTCTCCGGCATGCAGGTTTCCTCACGATGCTTTCCTTCACCGTTGAAGCAAGTGATATTTTAATTGCTTAAAAACGCACATAACTTCGAAAACTTAACCCCCGACCTCTGATTAGGAGGCGGACGTTCTAACCACTAGGCTATCACAGCTTCGTTATACATGTATAGTATGACGAAAAAAGGAAAAACTTAAAAACAATCGGTAACTCTACATCTCGAAGAAAATGAACACTTAAACAAAACCTAATTCATCCCCCGATCCAAAAGTTATAGGAACCCCCGACCTCTGATTAGGAGGCTGACGTCCTAACCACTAGGCTATCACAGCTTCGTTATACATGTATAGTATGACGAAAAAAAGAAAAACTTAAAAACAATCGGTAACTCTACATCTCGAAGAAAATGAACACTTAAACAAAACCTAATTCATTCCCCGATCCAAAAGTTATAGGAACCCCCGACCTCTGATTAGGAGGCTGACATACTAACCACTAGGCTATCACAGCTTCGTAATACATGTATAGTGTGACGAAAAAAAGGAAAACTTAAAAAAAATCGGTAACTCTTTACATCTCGACGAAAATCCACACTTAAACAAAACCTAATTCATCCACCGATCCATACGAACCCTTAAAAAAACGCAAAGACAATGCACCCGTACAAAAAGCCGCATAAAATATAGCCTCGCGAGCGAATGGAGCCTTATGCAAACTTAGGCCACTCCCCCCCTAACACGCCCACGTGAAACCCACCATCTCCCTCCCACACCAGGCTTCCCCTATTCACCTCTCGCACGGTTGCATACCGCCTACGCGTTTTCAGCCAAGCGTTTTTAGTTGTCGCAAAGACATCGCGCGAGTTTGTCGTCTAGAAAACAGACGGGGGCGCAAAAAAGCCCGCAAAAAAAAAACCGAACAAAAAACCCCCCCTAACGTTTTTTTTTATGCCGCTTTTTTCGCAACACTATCAGTGACGCGTGTGTGTCTATTGTTTTTTTGACTGTGGCTTTTTGAGTGATGTGCGTGCTAGTGTTGTTTGTTTTTGTTTGTGAAGGTAATTATCGATTATCGATACGGTCATGAATTAGTGTAAGTGTGAGCGCGTATCGATTGTAGTTAAGATAGTATTTTTCGATATGTATCTATCGTTTTATGATAATATGCAAACACGTAACGCGTTATACCTAATTTTCATAATCATCATCATCATGATCAACCCATTATCGGCTCACTACAGAGCACGGTTCTCCTCTCAATATGAGAAGGGTTCGGCCATAGTCCACCACGCTGGCCATGTGCGGATTGGCAGACTTCACACGCCTTTGAGAACATTATGGGGAACTCTCAGGCGTGCAGGTTTCCTCGCGATGTTTTCCTTCACCGTTGAAGCAAATGATATTTTAATTTAAAAACGCACATTTTTTTTTTAGATAATATATAATATGATGAATGCTTTTCAATAGCTTTAGCATAGTTGAAAATGGTCTATTGGATAACGAAAGTAAACTAAAGTATCGAAGGCAACGCGGTTAAATACTCTTGAAGGTTTTTATCTATCTTCTGTTATTTCAAACTTTTTATCTCATTTTATAGTTGCTAGATGACTCAGTGGTCTTCGGACAATTTCAATTACGTTATTAAAAGTAATCAAAAGTGACAATTCTGATAAAATTTTTACTTTATTCGATTTTATCGCTTGTGCCTTTGGGTTTTCCAAAAATTTCTCTTTTTGTATATTTAGGCGAACAAAGCAAAATATACAGGTATTTTTTTATTGGACAAATTATTGGATTAGGTTCATCCGTTAGTTATTTTGCCCTCTTAAGCTTTATTCACTGGTTACCGTAACTAGCTAAAACCTAAAACTATGTTAACATGATATCGCTCACGTGTAGCTGATTCAAAACTAACAGATTTTCATACACACTTTAAACGAATAATGAATTTTCTTAAATGTTTTTTACGAACATCATCATCATCATCACGATCAACCCATTGCCGGCTCACTACAGAGCACGGGTCTCCTCTCAATATGAGAAGGGTTTGGACATAGTCCACCACGCTGGCCATGTGCGGATTGGCAGACTTCACGCGCCTTTGAGAACATTATTATTTTTTGAATAAATTTTTTTAATTTTTTTTTTTAAATTATGAAGAACTCTCAGGCGTGCAGGTTTCCTCACGATGTTTTCCTTAACCGTTGAAGCAAGTGATATTTTCAATGTTTAAAAACGCACATAACTCCGAAAAGTTAGAGGTGCGTGCCCGGATTCGAACCGCCGACCTCTAATTAGGAGGCTGACGCCCTAACCACTAGGCTATCACCGCTTCACGCTTTACGAACATACACGCTTAAATATATATCGAATCAGATCTTTATTATTTATGAATACAAATAATGAAGTCACACTTTTATTCATGAACGCCCTAGTTATACCATAGGAGAAATTCTAGAAGGTACTTTACCGTAACAAGGGTTAAATCAGCAACCCACCTATATTGTCACATGAAAATTCGACTAGAAGAATTGCAGCATATTTGAAATATTAGTTTGTTTTTTGAGTATAAATTAAAGGAGAAACGGGATAGCTCATTAAAAAATACGATAAATTATTGCAAAAATATATAACTTTAATAATAAAAACAAACAAATATAACAAAAACCAGAAATCATATCATTTTGACGACCTCCGTGGCGCAGCGCGCGCGCTGTTGCATTATAAAGTTGGAGGTCCTGGGTTCGATTACTGGCTCGAGTCTAGTATGGTGGGGCTTAGGCCGTGGCTAGTTACCACCCTACCGACAAAGACGTATCGCCAAGCGATTTAGCGTTCCGGCACGATGTCGCGGAGAAACCGATTAGGAGCATGGGTTTACCATACCCTTAACAGGCTAGCTCGCTATCATCTTAGACTGAACCATCACTTGCCATCAGGTGAGATTACCGTCAAGGGGTAACTTGTAGTGGATAAAAAAAAATATCGAAATGCCATTTAAAGTAAAAAGAAGTCCAAAAATTAGATTTGACAAGGAATGCAGATAATTTTGAATATAGTATTCCAAATTATATTCACATTTATTCATTGACATTAGCTAATACTTTTTCTTAGAAACTAATACATTTCTTATCATTGTTAATAATTTATAATCTATAGTTATACAGGTATCTACCGGATGTCCAATGGACTATGTGTTGGCATAATTACATACGAATAAGATACATTTATAAATTATCATATCATCTCTCTCTTTTTGATAGTTCTTTAATTACTGAAGACTTGGAAATGTTGCCTCAAACGCTTCCATAGTTGGCATTGGCTTCTGTTTGTAGCCATTTTCCTCTTGATCAAGCTGTAATTGCTGAAAAAGAATGTAAAGTACTTCTGTCAAGAGCTTCCTCTTTTATCTCTGTATCATCATCATCATCATCATCATGATCAACCTATTGCCAGCTTACTACAGAGCACGGGTCTCCTCTTAATATGAGAAGTGTTTGGCCATAGTCCACTAAGCTGGCCATGTCCGCCTTTGAGAACATTACGGGGATCTCTCAGGCGTGCAGGTTTCCTCACGATGTTTTCTTTCACCGCAAGTGACATTTTAATTGCTTAAAAACGCACATAACTTTGAAAAGTTAGGAAGCGGATGTCCTAACCACTAGGCTATCACAGCTTCTGTAACAACGTACAGTCAGAAAATCGGTTTTGTCCAGCACAATTTCTTGGTGATTACTTTCAGCCGTCGGTTTTGGTTATTACTGAAAAGCCAACTCGAATTGGAGCAGCGTCGTGGTTAATATCCCAAATCGTCACCTATACGATATTGTCTAGCCGTGGATTTCATGAGGGATGATATTTGCAAAATCAAATTCAAATTCAAAATAATCTTTATTCAAATAGTCCTTAAAAAGGCACTTTTGACGCGTCAATAATTTACATAGTAGTTATTTCATGGTGATAACTATATTCGTAAACTTAAAACTAAAGCTATGAGGGTTCCAAACGCGCCCCGGTCTAATAAGAAGCCCACAACAAACTTAATTAATTTCAATAGTAATTTTTCATAGTTATCCCACCGCAGACATGTCATTTAATACTGATAAATAAATGTGTGTCTGTGTTCTTCCGGGATAATTCGTTAAAACAGCCTTATCAACAAGGTTCAGAGATTTAGTTAAGGAGCGGATTATGCATTCAGAGTAAAGGAATCTTAAAATTTGTTTTAGACAGCGACAGGTTTGCGGGATACATTTAAACGTTTATGATGCAAATCTTACATTTTAATACATTTTTTACCACTGCAAATTAAGCCTTGACGGCTATCTTCCTGCTGGTAAGTGATGATGTAGTCTAAGATGGAAGCGGGCTAACCTGTTAGGGGTATGCTAATAAACCTATATCTACTACTAATTGGTTTTTACGCAATACCACGCCGGAACACGCAGTGGCTTGACACGACTTTGTCGGTAGAGTAACTAACCACGGCTTAAGTCTCCATCAAATCAGGCGAGAGAAAATTAAGAAAAGATATATTTATAAATTGTAGCCTGGGGCTGAACTCGGGACCTTCCTTAAAAAACCACAGCGCTAAACACTGTGCCAGGGATATTGTAAAAAAAAACTTACATAACTCCCCAAACTAAATAATATTTGCAGATTTATAGATAAAATAATCCTAATTCATTCCACTAAAAGCATTTCATATAAACTTTATATTATATAAATTGTATGTTTATCTTGCTAGATTAAAAACATATCCTAGCTAATAAACACAGCAACTATAAAAAAAACTTGTTCTAACTCACTGACTAATCTAGCAACGAGCAGGTTTTACCCTTATATAATAGATCGGATTGAAATTTGGCATATCAATCGTTATTATAACGTACTACGAAATTTAAAAAATCATCCCCAAGAGAAGCATAATAGGGGTTTAAAATTTGTGTAAAAAAATTTAACTTTACGTTTTCGGTTCAACAAGACTGTAGCTTGATAATTAAAGAATATTATAAATAATTGGAAGCGGTGATAGCCTAGTGGTTAGGCCGTCAGCTTTACAGAGCTATGTGCGTTTTTAAAAATTTTAAATATCACTTGCTTCAACGGTGAAGGAAAACATCGTGAGGAAACCTGCACGCCTGAGAGTTCTCCATAAAGTTCTCAAAGGTGTGTGAAGTCTGTCAATCCGCACATGGCCGCGTGGTGGACTATGGCCAAAACCTTCTCATACTGAGAGGAGACCCGCGCTCTGTAGTGAGCCGAGAGTGGGTTGATCATGATGATTATGGTGAAACTATTTTTTAGAGCAATATCTTAGTGTCATTTTGTCGCCAAAAATTAAATTACACGCCGTTGGGAATTTTAGGAAATTAGCTGTGACAAATTCGTGTTAATTGTAAATTTATTAAAAACTAGGTATACTGGTGTTATATTAGTTTTTGAAGTTAATCGATAAGAATCTGTCAAATATCAACATAGTATGAGATCGGCGTCGCGCTGCCAATAAACTCAAATATTTTTATGACTTCGTTCGTACTTGTGCGGAATTCTCAACTACAATAATCATAATGAGTAATGTTACATGATTGTAAAGTGGTTAATTGGCGAATTGAATAGTAATTTACATGATTTTTACCGACTAGCTGTTCACCCGCATTAACGAAGTTTCATAACGTAATGTTATTTACCATAGCATGATCCTCGTACCTGACACGTACATGTAAATTTCCTTCTTGTTCGTATATTAATTTTAATATTATCTTATGATCCCAATCAAAGGCACTTATGAAACAAATTACCAAATGACTTTTCTCGGATGTACGTTGAATTAATTGTATGTTGAAGACCTCCGTGGCGCTGTGCGTGCGCTGTCGTATTATAAAGTGGGAGGTCCTGGGTTCGATTCCCGGCTCGAGTCTGGTCTGGTGTCTGGTGGTTTGGTGGTGGACGTGTGGCAAAGCGATTTAGCATTCCAGCACGATGTCGCGTAAAAACCAATTAGGAGTATGGGTTTACTATACCCCTAACAGGTTAGTCCGCTACCATCTTAGACTGCATCATCACTTACCATTAGGTGAGATTACCGACAAGGGCTAATTTGTAGTGGAAAAAAAAGAGGTCTGACTTTGAAGAGAACCAGTTCTGTTACTTCAATTTATATCTTCATATTATTTCGTTTATACAAGGTGATTTAAAAGGGTTTTTATAGCAGGTACCTGATGGTAAGTAATGATGCAGTCTAAGATGGTAGCAGGTCGTTAGGGTATGGTAAACCGATACTCCTATTTGGTTTCTACGCGACATCGTGCCGGAACGCTAAGTCGCTTTGCGTAACGTCTTTGTCGGTAAGGTGGGAACTAGCCACGGTCGAAGCCTCCCACCAGACCATACTCGAGCCAGGAATCGAACCCAGGACCTCCAAATTTATAATTTGAAAGGACGCGCGCTGTGCCATGGGGGTTGCCAATTATAAAAGCGCTAATTATAAAAAGTGGAACTTCCTTCAGATAAAAAATTATAAATGGCACACTTACTAATTGCAACTCTTGCTTGTCATAATAATCCGTGATCCCAACATAAATACAAGAACAGCTGGTTGTCACCGCGTAGTTTTTGTAATAACAGTTGTTTCCCTTAATGTACTGGCAGTAGGAAAAAGTTGTGAAATAAAAATTTTCATTATCATGTACCTACTGTTTTATTTAAGTTTTCCCGGCTAAGTTTGTTGTCGGCTTCTTTTTAGACCGGGGCGCGTTTGGAACCCTCATACCTTTAGTTTTAAGTTCACGAATGTAGTTATCACCATAAAATCACTACTATGTAAATTATTGACGAGTCTAAAGTGCCTGGTAAAGGACTATTTGAATAAAGATTAATTGAATTTGAATTTGAATATAAAGTACTATTTGTTATAGTTAGGTTTTTTCCAACAATTCTTGTGTAATCCGAATCTGACAATACCGCATTGAAAAACGATCAAATTTTTCGTTACGTCACCACTTATACATTTATGGGGTATATAATGCAACTACCTTAGCATATTCGTCCGCCTCATCACTTACCACCAGGTGAAATTGCAGACATTTGCTAACTTGTAGTACGTAAAAATGGACTGCGAATCAAGAGAACAAAATGTACTGTAATGCACTGAACATTAGAAGCAAAAGTAAACTTGCAGTACCGTTTAGGAGGCTGCACAAAATTAGTAACTCTTTCAAAGAAAATTGTATTTTATTTTATAATAAATTACCTATTGATATCTTGGAGATGTCTATCAATAAGTTCAAAGTTTTTATAAAACGAAAGCTTATAGATAAACCATATTACGATTTTAACGATGATATAAACGATAAAAAGCTTGGCTGTGAATTATCTAGCTATCTCCATAGGTACTATAGTTTATTGTTCATTATGTGAGTTGGTGATAACAAAAAAACCCGACTAAATTTGTTGTGGGTTTCTTCTTAGACCTAGGCGCGATTTGAACCCGTGTAAATTATTGACGCGTTAAAAGTGCCTTTTAAAGGACTATTTCGATAAAGGTTATCTGAATTTGAATTTGAACTTGACTCTAACACTTTGTCTCTCCCCCACCGATGGCACCCGCAACAGGCAAGTTTGTCGTGGTGCCTTTTCCCCTATTTTTATTTCACTACAAGTTAGCCTAGCCCTTGATGGCAATCTCACGTGGTGATCAGCTTAGAAAAGCTACCTCCCCACTGATTTTCAGTCAAATCAGTTCAGCCGTTCTTGAGTTATAAATAGTGTAACTAGCACGACTTTCTTGTATATATATATAAATTTTATACCGGATTAACAAATAGTTGGTAAGCATAGTATTCAAATAAGGTGCTTATGCCAAAAATATATTAATAGGCGGAGCGTTGGCTGGGAGGGACGGATGGGCGTGGCCGCGCCGGCCATTGAACCCTAGAGGATGCGATAACATGCCTCTATATGGCATGGTTTAGTAAGACCATTTGCAATTCTATGACCGCTAACTACGGAAATTCCTGCTTGAGGTGATCGCCCATCTGTTCAAACCGTACGCACCGAATACACCGCACACAAATCACACATATAATCATCATGATCAACCCATTGCCGACTCACACACAGAGCACAGGTCTCCTCTCAATATAAGAAGGGTTTGGCCATAGTCCACCACGCTGGCCATGTGCGGATTGGCAGACTTCACACGCCTTTGAGAACATTATGGACAACTCTCAGGCGTGCAGGTTTCCTCACGATGTTTTCCTTCACCGTTGAAGCAAGTGATTAGCTGACGTCCTAACCACTAGGCTATCACCGCTTCATCAAACCGTTTACACCGATCACAAAACCTGTTTTTACACTGCTATTTTTTTTAGTTGCATATAGTACAATGTGACCCTCACACCACTCATCAATATCATACTTAGTATTATAAATGTGAATGTATGTTCGTTTGTTATGCATTAAAAAACTACTCAACCGATCATCATGAAACTTTGTACACATATTCTAGGCTGCATCGCTTACCATCAGGTGTTATTGCCGTCAAATATATGTATGTAGGTATTCAATAAATAAAGCTGTGATAGCCTAGTGGTTAGGGCGTCAGCCTCCTAATCAGAGGTCGGCGGTTCGAATCCGGGCACGCACCTATAACTTTTCGGAGTTATGTCCGTTTTAAAAACAATTAAAATGTCACTTGCTTCAACGGTGAAGGAAAACATCGTGAGGAAACCTGCACGACTGAGAGTTCTCCATAATGTTCTCAAGGGCATGTGAAGTCTGCCAATCCGCACATAGCCAGCGTGGTGGACTATGGCCGAACCCTTCTCATATTGAGGGGAGACCCGTGCTCTGTAGTGAGCCGGTAATGGGTTGATGATGATGATGATGACGATGATCCAATAAATTCTCTATTATCTGACATATCCTCACTATTAATGTGATGCCAAAGCGTTATCCAATGAGAACTGTGCATATTTCCCAGCGGTTATATTTATTGCCCAAAGAGCAGAGTATATCCGGTCCATAATACTGTAGCAGCGCGATTGAGATAGAATTTGTCTGGTGGGAGGCTTCGGCCGTGGCTAGTTACCACCCTACCGACAAAGACGTGTCGCCAAACGATTTAGCGTTCCGGCACGATGTGGTGTGGAAACCAGTCAGGAGTATGATTTTACTATACCACTAACAGGTTAGCCCGCTACCATCTTAGACCGCATCATCACTTGCCATCAGGTGAGATGCAGTCAAGGGCTAACTTATAGTGAATAAAAAAAAAAAAGAAACCAGAGAGCACCCACACAATTTTTTTCACCGGCAAAGACGTTTCGCCGCGATGTCGCGTAGAAACCAATTAGGAGTGTGAGTTTACCATACTCCTAAAAGGTTAGCCCGTTAACATCCTACACTGCATCATCACTTACCACCAGGTGAGATTGCCGTCAAGGGCTAACTTGTAGTGCATAAAAACAATGCTAAGCGATGAACCTCACCGCTGGGCTGATAATAAGTTGTTAATGATGATAGCAAAAATAAAACTTTCTTTTGTTTCAGATGCCGCCCATCGGACACTCAGCCAAAACGAATCTTCGCGTTTCCAGAGTTACATTTAAAGTTATATTATTGTTTACATTAAAATGTACTTAGTGCAATACTTTTACATATAAATTATTGATTTCAAAATCACGTTGTTTGCTAAACGGGTTCAGTGTAATAAATCACTTAGCATATGTTGATAATTGATAAAAAAAACCTAGACGCAATCTGTTTTTTTTCGTTTAAAATTATTTAAGTACTCGATTATTTAACTTAATCGTTTTTATACTTAATCAGATACGTTTTAAATTGTTAATAAAATATTTATAGACTAATTTTAGTTCGAAAGTTACGTTAATTATTCAAACACTTTTGACAGTTACTTTTGACTTGTTAGTTACAAAGAAACTAAAAAAAAAAACTATTAATTTTTTCACTGTAATTATAATTGAAAAGTGAAACATTAATTCGTAAGTGAAGTGAAGAAAATGACGCGATGACTGTAAAAACAAACGCAGACGTAGAAATTATGTTAAACACGCCTCAAATTAAATGAGAAGTGAAATAAAGTGAGAGGTAAACCACCAAGTGTTTCAAAGTGCAAGTGAGAACATGCGGTATTTATGAGTGACTGTTGCGAGCAGAGCTGTGGGATGTACACCACTTGGTACAGCCGCGGGGAGGGGGGGATGCACCACCACCAAATGGGGCAGCTGTACCACGGCCCCCCCATGATAAAGACTGAGGCTGGGGTGAATAGTGACTGCATGATGGCCGTGGACTATGCCCCGCCGATTAAGGTGAGATAATAATCATCATCATCAACAACCGATTGACGTCCATTGCTGGACATAGGTCTTTTGTAGGGAGTTCCAATGCTCACGATCTTGGGCCGCTTGCTTCCAGCGGCTCCCTGCGACTCGTTCGACGTCGTCTGTCCACCTTGTTGGGGGTCGACCAACGCTACGTTTACCAGTGCGGGGAAGAACGAGGAGATCCGTAGAAGAACCACAGTTACCGACATAGCTCAGCGAATTGCGAAGTTGAAGTGGCAATGGGCGGGGCACATAGCTGCAATACAAGTTTATTCTACATATTTGTCGCAGAACCGATGGACGTTGGGGTCCCAAGGTGCTGGAATGGCGATAATAATACAAACAATTTATTACTCTAATCTAATCAGCCTATAGACGCCCACTGCTGGACATAAGCCTTTCAGAGAGCGCGCCACCACACACGGTCCTTCGCCTTCCTCATCCACCCGCCACCAGCGATCCTTTTCAGGTCGTACGCTGCGCTTATCGGTACGCGGTCTTCACTCCAGAACACGTCTGCCCCAACGGCCGTCGGTTCAGCGACAAATATGTAGAATAAAGTTGTATTGCACGCTACTATGCTACAAAAAATAAGAAATTAATTTAAAGGTAATTGTATACAATCTATAATAAATTACCAAATGAAATTTCTGGGATGTCTCTTAATAACTTCAAAATTTATATTAAACGTAAGCTTGTAGAAAAGTACTACTATAGTGTAAAGGATTATGTAAATGATAAACAAGCATGGGTGTGGAATATTGCTCTAATAAGATAGCTCTTAATATAATTTTAAGTGGCATGTGAGATGGTGATGACAAAAAAATACGTTTTAGTTTGTTGTGGGCTTCATCTTAGACCTGGGTACGATTGGAACCCTCTCAGGTTTAGTTTTAAGTTGGCGAGTGTAGTTATCACCATCACTTTACGTATAGAAATAATGGTAACATCAGTAATAAATTATTATTAGCTATGGAGATAGAACAATTCACACCCAAGCTTTTTATCGTTTATACAATCCTTAATTTCATAATAGGATTTTTCTACAAGCTTTCGTTTTACCAAAACTTTGAACTTATTGATAGACCAAGATGTGTTAATTCTATATTGAGATTTTATATAACTGCCAAAGGTTAACGCTAACCATCTTAGACTATATAATCGACAGCTGCAGTTATAGAATAACTCGTATTCTAATATAGTTAAAAGTTTTAAATAGGGTGTCTAACTTACAAATAAACTTGATCGACTATGCACCGATCGACATGTGAGCATATAGATATCATCATCATCATGATCAACCCATTACCGGCTCACTACAGAGCACGGGTCTCCTCTCAATATATGGGTTTGGCCATAGTCCGCCACGCTGGCCATGTGCGTATTGGCAGACTTCACTACGCCTTTGAGAACATTGTGGAGCACTCTCAGACGTGCAGGTTTCCTCACGATGTTTTCCTTCACCGTTGAAGCAAGTGACATTTAATTAATTTACATTTAATTTACATCTAATTAACTTACATTTACACAGTTTAATTGTTTTTAAAACGCACATAACTCCGAAAAGTTATAGGTGCGTGCCCGGATTCGAACCGCCGACCTCTGATTAGGAGGCTGACGCCCTAACCACTAGGCTATCACAGCTTTATTATATAGCTTTATACCTACATATATATATATTTGACGGCAATAACACCTGATGGTAAGCGATGCATTGAATATGTGTACAAAGTTTCATGATATACATCGTGCCGGAACGCTAAATCGTTTGGCGATACGCCCTTGTCGGTATAGGTTATAGGACTAACAGCACGCGGTCGCCCACAGTGCTTTCGAACACCGAATCATCCAAATACAAACAAGAAATCAACAGGTATGAAGTATTACGCAATAGTTTTTTGCGCAGACCTTTTTCTCTCACAGACCAGAATTTTTATTCCGGGAAAAACTTGCAAAGCGCACACACGGCGCAAAAAAGCATCGGGGTTTTTAAATACATTCCCAGCGTTGCTTTGTAAGGCTCTGCCCGCACTTATATAACGGCGATATAGCAGTAGTTTGTATGTAGGCTTAGTTCACACTATCGGTATTGTTCAACGCTTTATAAAGTCATCTCACATCTTAGGGTATCTGGAAGAGATCTCTTATAGAGATAAGCTTTCCTTTGTATCATCATCATTAACAACCGATTGACGTCCACTGCTGGACATAGGTCTTTTGTAGGGAGTTCCAATGCTCACGGTCTTGGGCCGCTTGCTTCCAGTGGATCCCTGCGACTCGTTTGATGTCGTCTGTCCACCTTGTTGGGGGTCGACCAACGCTACGTTTACCGGTGCGGGGTCCTTTGTATACCTCATGTTGTTATCACATATCTGGTACAAAAATGGTAAGTAAAATAAATTATTGTTGTATAGCATGTTTTTTTATCACCGCTTAAAAAAAAGGTGTGGTTTGGGCGTCAGACTCCTAATCAGAGGTCAGCGGTTCGAATCCGGGCACGCACCTCTAACTTTTCGAAGTTATGTGCGTTTTAAAAAAAATTAAAATATCACTTGCTTTAACGGTGAAGGAAAACAACGCGAGGAAACCTGCACGCCTGAGAGTTCTCCATAATGTGAGTCGGTAATGGGTTGATCACGATGATGAAGTTTTTATATTGGATTTTAATATCACTTGGCGGTAAGTGATGACGCAGCCTAAGATGGTAGCGGTCTAATCTGTTAGATTATGATAAGCAAAGCCCAGCAATTGATTTCTACGCGATATTGTGCTGGAACGCTAAATCGCTTGGCAACTTCGAAGTTACTTGCCACGGCCGAAGCCTTTCAACAGACCAAACTCAAGCCGGGAATCAAACCCCCGACTTTTCTTTTGTCGTGGTGGAAAAGCTTTATGGCTACCTCCGTACCCTTGAGCAGGAAGGAGGTTATGTGGGACTCCCACCTCCAAAGGGGGATATTACGACGGTTAACTTTACGGAGCTATGTGCGTTTTAAAGCAATGAAAATATCACTTGCTTCAACGTAAAACATAGGCAATCTGGAAGATCTTTATAATGTGGTGTATACAGTTCGAATCACTTGTTTTACGCTGATAAAAATTTCATTTATTATGCCCAGCTGTGGGACTCCATCGATACAGACGACGCCAAAAACCATAGTAAAAGCCTAGCAACAATAACGCCTTATTTAGCGACATATAATGAAACGTTTAATTATACTTTGTAACATACAATCCGAGAATGTGCAAGCTTAGAACATTTCTCATCCTAATCAAGCGATCCTGATGAACCCAGGTTGCTGTTTTTGCCGACCTGGATCCAACCCGATAAGGGCCGGTGGCATTTTAAACATCCACGTGATAGAAGTGGAAAAATCCAAGGAGACGTTCAAAACTAAAATTGTGCACATTCAAGTTTGTACAGATAAAAAAAACACATCTAGATCTTTTTTGTTTGACCCTAAAACCATAATTATGAAGAAAGATGCAAAAGAAATGCATATGATTAAGTTAGTTTACATATACAATGTGACAGCCCAGTGGTTAGGATGACCGCCTCATAATCAGAGGTCGAGGGTTCGATCCTCGCACGCACCTGTAACTTTACGGAGTTACGTGCGTTTTTAAGCAATTAAAATATCACTTGCTTCAACGGTGAAAGAAAACATCGCGAGGAAACCTGCACGGCTGAGAGTTCTCCATAATGTTCTCAAAGACGTGTGAAGTCTGAAAGAAAGTAAGAAAAGTTTTGTATTCCGTCATACAAACTCGCATGCGTAAGTATATACACAGATAATGTAAAATAAAGGCAAAGGCATCTGTGCAGCAGGATGTGTTAGTAAGATTAAGTCTGCCAATCGCACATGTTTTTTTTTTCGGACTGACTATTAGCTGTGCTAACCGTATTGGTTGTGACAGCGTAACCGCGCTATTAGGCGAGCATCGGAAAGAAGCTCTGCCAGAAGAAATTTTGAGCCTTAGGGCTCGAAGAAACTAAGGGAACGTTTGCCAAAGGGCGCCTCCTGTGAGGCCGAACCTCGGCTTAGGCGACGTTTGGGATAACGGGATCGAGGCCGTGGATGGATGGATCAGACTCGAGCCGGGAATCGAACCCCAGGACCTCCAATTTTAAAATGTGATAGCGCACGCGCTGCTCCACGGAGATCGATTGACGTCCTCCATGGCGCAGTGCGTGTGCTGTCGCCTTATAAAGTTGGAGGTCCTGGGTTCGATTCCTGGCTCGAGTCTGGTCTGGTGAGAGGCTTCGGCCGTGGCTAGTTACCACCCTACCGACAAAGACGTGTCGCCAAGCAATTTAGCGTTCCGGCACGATGTCACGTAGAAACCAATTAGGAGCGTGGGTTTACCATACTCCTAACAAGTTAGCCCGCTACCATCCTAGACAGCATCATCACATACCACCAGGTGAGATAGCCGTCAAGGGCTAATTTTCAGTGTATATAGGTCGTAAAGAGTTAATTAATGCGGCTCATAGTATATGAACCAAGTACCAAGTAGTAAGTATTGCTACCTTTAGCTGACGGTATGTGGGTTCTTAACTCCTAGTTAAAGCGCAGACACTTGGCTGTACCGGTATAATTAAATTACTGCAAGTAGCGGGTTCTGTTCCGTGCAAAAATGCTGATTGCCCTTGAATATGTACACAAGATATATTGCTTTTGAGTAAATTTATATGCGACACTTCAATTAAGCTGTGATAGCCTAGTGGTTAGGACGTCAGCCTCCTAATCAGAGGTCGGGGGTTCGAATTTTTGCAGTAATGTGCGTTTTTAAGTAATTAAAATATCACTTGCTTCAACGCTGAAGGAAAACATCGTGAGGAAACCTGCACGCCTGAGAGTTCTTCATAATGTCCTGAAAGGCGTGTGAAGTCTGCCAATCCGCACATGGCCAGCGTGGTGGACTATGGCCAAACCCTTATCATATTGAGAGGAGACCCGTGCTCTGTAGTGAGCCGAGAATGAGTTGATCATGATGATGATGATGATGTTATAAAAAACAATAATCTATTGCTAAAGCAATTACACTTTACTACATTAAAAGTAAAGTTTAACTTTATGAACACCAGTACCTTTTAAGGTTCATAAGACGGACAGAATACAATCTCAACAGGTTACCGTTGCCACTCTTAAACCCTAAAAACGCGAGAAAAAGAAATAAAGTGACCACAAAATTTTTCATTTAACTATTTTTATGTCAACATCTATTCGAGATACCGTTAAACGGTAACAATTATTTTAATCTAAGTCAGGTTTTAGGAAGATCTCGCCGGGTGTCACCGCGCTCGGTCCCGCGCACTCGTGCCCGAGCTGGTGACAAAAAATCTAAACAACTTGTTTTATAACTTTAATGCACGGCTGCCTACAATTATCCACGGTTTGGATACGGCGTTATCACGTCTTTTCTAGATCAGAACTCAGTAAGTAGCCAACTTGAACTTTGTTTTATTCAATTACAACATTAAATATTAACTGAATATAATGAAAATCTATAGACATCGCTAAGTAACCAACGTGAACTTTGTTTTATTCAATTACAACATTAAATATTAACAGTCAATATTATAAAAATCTATAAAACTCACTCATAACCATAGTAAACTTTGTTTTATTCAATTACAAACTTAAATATTAACTGTATATAATAAAAATCTATAGACCTCGTTAAGTAACCAACGTGAGCTTTGTTTTATTCAATTACAACATTAAATATTAACTGTATAAAATGAAATCTATAGAACTCAGTAAGTAGCCAACGTGAACTTTGTTTTATTCAATTACAACATTAAATATTAACTGGATATAATCAAAATCTATAGAACTTAGTAACAGTAAATGTGAACTTTGTTTTATTCAATCACAATATTAAATATTAACTGTATATAATAAAAATCTATGGAACTCACTAAGTAACCAACGGAATCTTTGTTTTATTCAATGATAACATTAAATCATCATCATCATCATCAACCTATAGACGTCCACTGCTGGACATAGGTCTTTTGTAGGGAGTTTCAATGGCCACGGTCCTGGGCCGCTTATATCCAGCGGCTCCCTGCGACTCGTCTGATGTCGTCTATCCACCTTGTTGGGGGTCGACCAACGCTACGTTTACCGGTGCGGGGTCGCCATTCCAGCACCTTGGGACCCCATCGGTTCTCCGAGCTAAGTGCCCCGCCCATTGCCACTTCAACTTCGCAACTCGCTGAGCTATGTCGGTAACTCTGGTCCTTCTACGGATCTCTTCATTCCTGATTTGATCACGTAGACATACTCCTAGCATAGCTCTCTCCATTGCTCGCTTAGGGACTCTGAGCCTTCTTATGAGGCCCATAGTGAGCGACCACGTTTCAGAGCCGTAAGTCATCACTGGCAACACGCACTGTTCGAAAACTTTATTGTCACGACATAATATAAAGAAAATGTAACCAAGTAATGTGCTCACTCACGCGCATTTCACTCATTAGTAAATAAAGCGTCCATAACTTGCCACTTACCAATTGTTATTTGTGACAGCCGGCAGGCGGCAGCACCAGAGGTACCACTGGAGTTTTTTTTTAATTCCGTTGCGCTTTATCTGTTACCATCGCTTCCTATTGGATCCGCGCGCTGCGGTCGCGGTCAGAAAAACCGTCACGTCTCACCTACGTGGACAATCATCTAGTTATCTGTTGACTTAGTCACTTGTGCGGTGAATGACCCGCTCCATTCATAATGGGTGAATGGGTGAGCGATGCTATGATAGCCTACCTATTTTTTTTTTTACGATTTTTAGTTGTTTTTTTTTTTTTTTACTAATAATGTCTTGTCTGTTATTACGCATGCTGAGTTAGCCTATAAGTGGAGTGTACAACATTGCAAGAGATCCGTAGAATGTGTCCTTAGATTAAGATAGTTGTATACACGTTGGTTTCCTAATAAATAAATAAATAAATAGCCTAGTGGTTAGCGCGTCAGCCTCCTAATCAGAGGTCGGCGGTTCGAATCCGTGCACGCAACTCTAACTTTTCAGAGTTATGTGCGTTTTTTAACAATTAAAATATCACTTGCTTCAACGGCGAAGGAAAACATCGTGAGGAAACCTGCACGCCTGAGAGTTCTCCGTAATGTTCTCAAAGGCGTGTGAAGTTTGCCGATCCGCTCATGGCCAGCGTGGTGGACTATTGCCAAACCCTTCTCATGTTGAGAGGAGACCCGTGCTCAGTAGTGAGCCGATAATGGGTTGATCATGATGATGATGATGAATGGGTGAGCGAGGCTCTTTTGACTACCAGCCAGGGTGTGTCGCCTTCGGTGGTAGGGTAACGCTTCGTAAACTACGAAGTAGGCTTTGAAATTTAACTCCACGGCCTCGGAGACGTACGGACCACTCACCCTCCGACCCCCCCGTTATCCCAAACGTCGCCTAAGCCGATGTTCGGCCTCAAAGGAGGCGCCCTTAGGCAGTCGTTCCCATATTTTCTTCGAGCCCTAGGGCTCAAAATTTCTTCTGGCAGAGCTTTTTTCCAAAGCTAGCCAAACAGCCCGGTTACGCTGTGGCAACCAATAAGGTTTGTACAGCTAATAGACAGTCCGAAAAAAAAATGAAATTTAAGACGTAAACGCTACCTCACGGTACGTTATTTTTATGTTCGAAGCGGTGAATGCCTAGTGGTTAAGACTTCGGGTAGATCGAGTGCAGCTGTCTCATTATAAAGTTGGAGGTCCTGGGTTCGATTCCCGGCTCGAGTCTGGGCTAATGGGAAGCTTCGGCCGTGGCTAGTTACCACCCTACCGACATTGACATGTCGCCAAGCGGTTAAGCGTTCCGGTTGTTTGGCCAAAAAATCAACCTGCTTTATGATAGACTAGCTGCTGCCCGCGACTTCGTCTGCGCGGTCTTCAGAATTGGGTCTAAAGCTTCACTCGTTAACAATTATACAAGTATAGTTAACATGCATACCAAATTCAAATCTGTCTACCCGCGGCTTAGCACGTAAACAATTTTAAATTTTCCTTGTGTCCGAAAAAACCCAAATATCTTACGGAACTCTATTTTTTTCCAAAATAAAATTTAGCCTATGTTACTCGTGGATAATGTAGCTTTTGAATGGTGAAAGAATTTTTAAAAACGGTCCAGCAGTTTTTGAGTCTATTCATTACAACCAAACAAACAAAGTTTTCCTCTTTATATATATTATGCTTTGTCTCAATTTTCTTACATTTTCCGAACGTTATTCTCACTTCTTGTCTTCAAAACTTCAATGTTTTATGACTTCACTAGCTGTTGCCCGCGATTTCGTCTGTGCAGTATTTTGAGTAGCTTATATTAGCGTGGCGTAGAAAAGAACTAACATTATGTCATTAAAATTATCATGCAGATGGTAGATTTTTTGCCTACTTACTTGACACTTATTTTCATATTTTGAACAATTCACACAATTTCTTAATAAATGGTAGCCTATGTGTTATTCTGATATATAAGCCATATTATTGTAAAGTTTCATAAAAATCCATTCAGTAGTTTTTACGTGAAAGAGTAACAAACATCCATCCATCCATTCATACTTACAAACTTTCGCGTTTATAATAGATAGATTAATTATTAGTAGGATTAATAATTTAATCTGGATGTCAAATAAATGAAACATGTCGATATACGGCTAGAATTCTTAACTTTCGTTTTAAAAAACAGATCAACGACAAAATGAATTCTTTTATTTGTAAAAAAATTAAACCTGTACATTTTGTCACTAACAGATAGAAAGTGAGCGATCTTTTCAATTATTTGTGCAACGAATAAAACGCGTAACGAAAATAAGTCACTTTTAAGTGCGATTGAAAATTGAAGCAAGAAGTTCCGTGTCATCTTCACCATCACCCTAGGACTATTAATGCATTCCTTTCTCAAGGGGGGGAGGGGGAGTTTTTTTTTTCGGACTGACTATTAGCTGTACTAACCCTATTGGTTGCCACAGCGTAACCGGGCTGTTTGGCGAGCTTCGGAAAGAAGCTCTGCCAGAAGAAATTTTGAGGCCTAGGGCTCGAAGAAACTAAGGGAACGACAGCCTCAAGAATCAAATGGGGATTGAACCGTGGACTAGTGGTTTTGAGTCAAATAGTCTAACCACCAATACCATGGGGCATTTATAGACGATTGTACAATAATTTGTAAACATTGCAGCAAAAATTTATTTTCAATAATTGGATAATTAGTTTTCCTTTAACTACTTTGTTTTATGAGTAATAAAATATTTTTAAATTAAATTGGATTTAATACAGTCCATTGTGAATCATTTTGGCTTTAGTAAAGTAAGTAAAGCCTTAGTAGTACAGTTAGTTAGTTAGTAGTAAAGCCTTCTAACTTCACAGCTATTTATAATTTATTATTAACTATCTGAGATGGTGATATCAAAAACAGCCGACTAAGTTTGTCATGGGCGTCTTCTTAGACCTGAGAGCGAATGGTACCCTCTTAGTTTTAGCTTTAAGTTGGCGAGTGTAGTTATCACCATCGCCTCACGAATATTATATATAATATATGAACGCTCCATAGATAATGCTCCCTGTAATGGGTTATCATGAATATAGCTATTTTGAATTAGAATTTTGAATTTGCCTGTTGCTATCCAATAATACGGAACCCTGAAATAAACAATAGCAAATCAACAAACAAGCAATCACGAATTTCAAAAACCAAACTTTTCCATCATTTCTTCTCAATGCGAATCGATTATTTTTTTTGTACTTTTTATGAAATGACAAAATTTATTCACGTTTCTCTATTCATCATTGGACGAAAAATTTTGTGGTTTAGCGGAAACGATCTGTGGCTCTTTGGTATATATCTTTTTTTTTTTGTATTCACACCGCCAATTCTCTATTAATTCGTGCTTCTAAAAGTGTTTAATTTTTTGCCGGACGATTTTACAAATAGTGTCATAATAACTAACTGTTGTTGAAAAAAAAAATACCCGAGCTATTTCGGTGACTCCGAGTCGTGATTCGACGAGTTTCGATGCCCTCTTTTTTTGGACTGAAAAATGCTATTCTAAGACGCTCAGCAAACACTTTTTGTTACAAACAACACCTAGCAACCAACAGTAATTCGCCACAAAGATACACAAATCATAATAATGCTAATCACCATGATCAACCCATTGCCGGCTCACTACAGAGCACGGGTCTCCTCTCAATATGAGAAGGGTTTGGCCATAGTCCACCACGCTGGCCCTGTGCGGATTGGTAGACTTCACACGCCTTTGAGAACATTACGGAGGACTCTGCAGGTTTCCTCACGATGTTTTCTTTCACCGTTGAAGTAAGTGATATTATAATTGCTTACAAACGCACATAACTCTGAAAAGTTAGAGGTGCGTGCCCAGGATCAAGCCCCCGACCTCTGATTATTCTTTCTCTACACTTACACCGTTATTAACAACGGTACGTTTTCTAAGCAATGCAAACATCACTTGCTTCAACGGCGAAGGAAAACATCGTGAGGAAACCTGCACGCCTGAGAGTTCTCCATAATGTTCTCAAAGGCGTGTGAAGTCTGCCAATCCGCACATGTTCAGCTTGGTAGACTATGGCCTAACACTTCTCATATTGAGAGGAGACCCGTGCTCGAATACTTGGGATATCTAGCGCCTGTAACGTCATCGCATTTCCCCTACGTTAAATCATCATCATCATGATCAACCCATCGCTGGGTCACTACAAGTTCTAATTTCAGAGCGGGAATCCCTAATGTGGCCTACACTTTATACGCTTTTTAAAATATATATTTTGGAATTTAAGTCATCTGTGATATTGTATATTAATTGCTGAAATTAACTAATTAAATTTACAAAACTACGGTAAGCTGTAATAGCCTAGTGAAAAGCTGTGATAGCCTAGTGGTTAGTGCGTCCGCCTCCGAATCAGAGGTCGGCGGTTCTCCGAATCAGAGGAAAACATCGCGAGGAGAAACCTGCACGCCTGAGAGTTTAATATATAATATTCTCAAAGGCGTGTGAAGTCTGCCAATCCGCATATGGCCAGCGTGGTGAACTATGGCCAAACCCTTTCATATTGGGAGGAGACCCGTGCTCTGTAGTGAGTCGAAAATGGGTTGATGGGGAACTACGGTAAGTTGGAAGGTGCTTGCTGGGAATCAAACTCGGTACCCTCCAAAAGTTAACCCCTATAACAAACCGCAGTATTTAGAGATTAAGTACAACAGAATTAGCACTATTATTTTCGTAACATATTATTTTAGAGATAGCATCTTCACATACGTGGCATCTGTTTTTAAATATTCATACTACATATATATTATGTATACATTATATATATATATATATATATATATATATATATATATATATATATATATATATATATATATATAATCTATGGAGTTGTTATTGTATTTCTGCATTAAAAAAAAACAATTTTATCTAAAGAATTTTCAGCTTTTTTTAAATTATATTACTGCGTGTTTAATTATGTTGACTTCAAATAGACTTGAAGTGAAATTTTAATGGTACAAAGATCATGAATAATCATTAAGTTCACCATAAGCTTATGATAAGTGAGGGGGTATGGTATGTCGCGACATGTTGAAGCAAGCGTTGCAAATATTCCGTTAACAATTGGCATTGTATGCATGGTATATTCGAATGCGTGTACCTTTATCGATATTTCTGTGCAACCTTATATGTGTTACGCAATTAGCTATTCGTTGTTATTATGCAAGGAATTTTAACATACACCATGCGATTATAAATAGAAAATAGGTAATTAATAAACTAGACCCTAACGTTGATGGGGAAATACCTTCTTTTTCTTGCCCTTATCCCACATTATGTGGGGTCGGCACAACACGTCTTCTACTTCCACTCACTTCTATCAGCCGTCACCTCACTACCCACCCTTTCTTTTCTTTTTTTTCTGTCACTGGCGCTACTTTTAGATTTCCCCTTATATATTCATTTCTTATGTTATCCATTCTTGTCACACCACACATCCATCTCAACATTCGCATTTCTGTCGCATGAACTCTTCCTTCATCCGTTCTTTTTGCAAGGAATTTCTACATAAAAGAGATAATTAATAAACTATTTGATATATTGACTAAATACCGTTATTTAATTTAAATATTTTTTGCTGTACTCAATACAGGTTATTCGTATAAATAACGCCTTTTGAAAATTAACGTTTAATGAGGCTCACATGTAAATAATTTCAAATTAAATCAAAATCAAATCAAAGACAGCTTTATTTATATAAACCTATTACAGGCATCTATGAACCGTTTATATATATCATATTTTTCATTATTTCTATTAGTGGTTCTGATAACTGGACTCGCCATCTTAAAACTAAAGCTAAGAAGATTTATCGAACAGACTTAGTTCTGCTGCATACGCGGTTAAAAGGTTACGCCATATGACAAATATAGAAACGGCTAGGCTTGTGTATTTTAGTCATTTTCATAGTATATCATATGGTATTTTATTATGGGGTAATGCTTCTGATATTGACACCATATTCGTGCTGCAGAAGAGGGATGTTCGTGCAATTTATAATGTGGCCTTTTAAAAGGGTCTTTAAGAGAAAAATTTAAGGAAGTCAAAATAATGACATCGCATGGCCAATACATGTTCAAAATTTATTGTATGTCCATAGGAATATATTAAAATTCCATTGAAAAATGCGACTGTAACAATCTTATCATTAAAAGTAAAAAAAAACTTGTGTTGCACGTTACTAGACTACATACAATTAGAAATTCATTCAAAGGTAAACAATTTAATAACAAATTACCAAATTAAATTAGTTTATATAAAACGTAAGCTTATAAAAGTCCTATTTTAGTGTAAATGATTATGTAAATGATAAACAAGCATGAGGTATGAAATATTACTCTAATGAGATAGTTCGTTGGCGATAGTAAAAAGAAAATTTACCTGGCTAAGTTGGTTGTGGGTTTCTTCTTAGAGCAAGGCGCGTTTCGAACCCTCATAGCCTTAGTTTTAAGTTTACGAATGTAGTTATCACCATCAAATCACTAGTATGTTAGTTATTGACGCGTCAAAAGCGGCTTTTGAAAGGATTATTGGAATAAAGATTATGATTGATTGATTGATTAACCCTATACGAGGACGAATTATGAGCTATTTCACTCTTACATATCTACAAAATAAGTTTATTATCCAAATTAATACTTGATTTCTTTTTGCTTAAGTCGTTTACTATCACTCCATAATGAGCAGCTAAAGGTAACGTGTTCTCTACGGCACTAAACTCCAGTGTGGGTTTACCATACCCCTAACAGGTTAGCCCGCAACCATCTTAGACTGCATCGTCACTTACCACCGGGTGAGATAGCCGTCAAGAGCTATTAGCCGTATAATAAGCAGTAAAATTATCTACGTTGAAATTTTTCTAACTTATAATTTGTCAAAGACAATTAGTTACTCGCAAATCCGGAAAACGGTTTTCCTCGAAACCCTGATATGAAATCATCACAGTCCAACGTTTATCTTGATATACGTCTACGGGGATGAACTGTAACACCCTAACATACTCACTTGTTTCCTTTTTGTGCTAGTAATTCATATTGTACGTTGACTAGAAGCTGTGATAGTTAGTGGTTAGGACGTCCGCCTCGGAGTTATGTGCGTTCTTAAGCAATTAAAATGTCACTTGAAAAACATCGTGAGGAAACCTGCACGCCGGAGAGTTCTCTATAATGTTCTCAAAGGCGTGTGAAGTCTGCCAATCCGCACATGGCCAGCGTGGTGGACTATGGCCAAACCCTTCTCATATTGAGAGGAGACCCGCGCTCTGTAGTGAGACGGCAATGGGTTGATCATTATGATGATGATGTTGACTACCGGGACTACGAATATGGGACCTTCGACTGCGCCAGGAAGGTTCTTGGCGCAGTCGAAAGTCCCGGATTTGATCCTCGGCAAAATTTCGGAAATATGACATTTCTGTATTGTCTCTGGCTATTGTCTATGCTAGTTACCATCCTTCTAACCATTATGTTTTCGTAGTGGAAAAGCTTTATTGGTACCTCCGTCCTTTGGGCAGGACAAGGTTATAAGGGACTCCGACCCTCGTTGGGGGGTATACCCGAACTAAAACCCCCACGGCATGTCCCTCTCGCTGGTTTTACTGGACGTCCGGGGAACCCGTTATATTCCCGATTCAGCGTTCTGGTACGATATCGCGTATATTTAAAAAGGTCAAAGCATGTTCGCTTACCACCATGTGAGATTACAGTCAAGGGCTATCTAGTAGAAGGATAAAGAAAAAACTGTTCGTTTAACTTTTTTGTTACGTATTGCTTTTAAGTGTGTTAAGTGAATCATCGTTATATTATACTGATAACGATGTAGTTGTTTTTTTTACACCACAAGTTACCCATTGACGGCATCTCTCCTCTCCTGATGGTAAGTGTTACCTGTTAGTGATATGGTAAAAGAAGTCGTGCCGGAACGCTAAATATCTTTGTCGGTAGGGTGGTGACTAGCCACGGCCGAAGTCTCCCACCAGACTAACACCCACAGTTGTTTCCAGGTAATGCTGACGATGGTTCATCTAGTAACGTTACAATATCATCTTGTTAGTTAAATTCAACGCGTCCTGATAAACTTTTATGCGAATGATATTCGGCCGTTCTTTGTGCTATAACGTCAAAAAATATAAGTATAATAATTTTACCATACATTTAAACAAAAGCAAATTAAAATTAACGTTCATTATGTATTATAGCTTATACTGAAGAGCAAGACCATCAAGAAACGATGTCTAATATGCAAAATACTATTAACGTGTACCTACCTACTTAGTCAAGCAAACTTTCTTCTACATAGTAGTAGTACTAAGTAGAAATAAGGTAAAATGCAACGTTTGCGAATGTTAATAAAAGCTATTATCATTATCCTTTAAAATTACTCTCACCCGTGTACGCAATAGATATATATTGGGAGCCATATAATATTAATATATTAACTTAAATAGTTATAACTTAACGTAAATATACTTTACTTAATTGCATATTATCTACTGGGCGATATTTATACCCTAATAAAGAGACCAAAGTGACAGGTCGATGAACCCACTTACTTTTTGTATCCTGGCTGCGAGGGAACTGCCACAAAACCCAGTCGCCTTCGATGGTATACCGAGGCTAACCCGATTTAAGCCATTTGCAGATACTACGATGGTTTAAATGGACACCACCACATCTCCAACCCGCTAGTGGTTGAAGCGTCCAACTACATTTCCAATCCCAATGTATAACAAGAGATGCCCAAATCACGTTCTTTACCCAGACGATGAAGTGTAGATCTCAGCAGGTCACACACTCACATGAAACACAGCGTCTTCCGATTACTAACTTCACCCGGAATTGGGACTTTCGGACTGAACTTCCAGCCCAATTAGCCATATTGCAACTTCACCCTATGTGGAAATCCAAGTTTCCTATAAAACGCCTATTTGGGACATTCTCTCCTCGTAGGGCTTTGGTGCTCTTCTCTCTGGCTGAGCTTCGGGGTTACCAAAGCCTACAGTGATGCAGTAACTAATAGTATTATCTGCGCACACACACACACACACTCAGAAACACATATGCATATACTTTAGTTCTTTTGGTTATTCAATTTTATATACATTTTCTCACTATTAAAAGTATTATATTTAAAAAAATTAAAATATCACTTGCTTCAACGGTGAAGGAAAACATTGTGAGGAAACCTGCACGCCTGAGAGTTCTCCATAAAGTTCTCAAAGGCGTGTGTAGTCTGCCAATCCGCAAATGGCCAGCGTGATAGACTATGGCCAAAACCTTCTCATATTGAGAGGAGACCCGTGCTCTGTAGTGAGCCGGCAATGGGTTGATCATGATGATGATGATGAAACTTTTAGGAATAAATCATTTTAATATTTTTTTCATTTAAACATGGAATCCACGTGCTAAACTACGGGCACCTCCTGAGATCTAGATTTTAGTTTTCATTCTGTGCTCAGTTCTACAGAAGTTCACGTCATTCGGAACTCTTATGACCACTGGAAACATCCTAAACATCCTAGATAATATAAATCATTTATTCCACTATATTCTATTCTATTATAACTCCAATAAAACATACATACATCCATACATCCTAGATTGTGTCTCCAATGTCAAGATGCCAGGATCGTTCTGTCAGTGATAATGGAGTTCCAATAGAGCCAGATATAACATGGACGTGCAAGTAACTTCCCGAATGTCACATACGAAGTTCTGGCGGGACGGTAGGTGCACCCCCGTTTGTGCAGTTGATTAATGACGTCACAGCGAGATGTCGTTATCCCGATCATCCCCCGTCCCAGAGGATGAGGCGAATTTATCCCCGCTCGCTTGGCTTCCGGATATTTTTAGCGATGGCACAAAATCATAGTTTCGTTTTTTTTGCCTTATTCTATTGCTACAAATCAACCCTTGATTGCGTTCTCATTTGGTTACACGTAGAATAATAAAAAAGTTTACATGCATATAACCCTGGTCTTGGTCTACCACGAGTGATTCTATTCAATAGAAAAAATAACTGCCAACAAACAATTATATGTCACGATCACGTAATGTTAATAGTAAAATAGTGTTTGATTTGGACAAGGGTGGAGGAGGTCTATGCCCAAAAATGGGCGTTCCATTTGTCATGATTTCAAATTCAAATTCAAAATAATCTTTATTCAAATAGTCCTTAAAAAGGCACTTTTGACGCGTCAATAATTTACATAGTAGTTATTTCATGGTGATAACTATATTCGTAAACTTAAAACTAAAGCTATGAGGGTTCCAAACGCGCCCCGGTCTAAGAAGAAGCCCAGAACAAACTTAGCCAGGTTTTTTTTCCGTTATCACCATCTCACATAATAAACAATAAATTATAATACCCATGGAGATAGAGCAATTCACACCCAAGCTTTTTTATCGTTTATTCCATACTACATCACTAATATTTGATTTTTATTTAAAAAACAAAAAACTATATGTACGTAATTTAATCTAATTAATTCTAGCATTGATTTGAAAAAGGGTTTTATTGGCTTTGTCTGTTGGCGTTTTCCATCCGGTTTCATTCCAGTGAGTATTATTGTGACTGGCTGAAAACAAAAAAAAGAGAGGACACTTGGCGGGAAATGGAATGATGGCCGCTGAATAGTTTTTCTTGGGAAGATAATTCTTGTGTGATTTACAAATCGGGTTGTTTTTAAGAATTCCAATATATCATAAATTATTAGTTGTAATTTAAGTGACTTGTTTAATGTTAAAGATTGGAATATAGAATTAAAAGTACTGGAGCAAGTGTTTTCACAATGAAGACTAAATAGAATTTCATTTTTAGAGAACATATTTAAAAATTACAGACGTTGCTTATTTCAAAGGAATTTTTACAAACCCCTATCCCCTTTGTCTAGTTAGTAGTTAATCTCTTATTATACATACGAGTATATTAGTAGATTTAATTGCAAGAAATTAAAAATTATATGTAATTTTTTGACGTTTATATTATTTGACACATTGTAATTATGAATTGGAAATAAGGGCTTTATTATAGTGTTTGTATAGAGAACATAAAACACTTTTTTACTCAAACCTTAGAACGGTATTCCTGTCCTACAAAAAAACTGTTAAACAAAAAAAAAAATCTGGTGCTTTTATTTTTCTGGACAAAAAGTAGCATAGGAAGTAAACTCTACAGCCTATGCTAAAATCACGTCAAATCATTGTTTCATTGCTGCGTGTAAAATCTACGACTAATATTGTACCAATGAAAACTGTCACAATCACAATACCAAGTGGTAGGTAACGCAAAGTTTATTTTTATAGCCACCCAAATTCCGTAGCAAAGTTTGTTTAAAACGTCCATTCAATGCGTCACTGGCAGCCATGTTTAATTTATCAAAGTTCCACGTGAAGGCGGCCCCATAAGGCCCACATATTAATGGAGACGCTGCGAAGGCTTGCGGCTGAAAGAACAGGGATTGTCTTTTAAATTAATTGTCCGGGATCTTTGGAGGCGACGTCACAATGTTCCCCGGAGTTGGCTCGTTTAGGTTCTTTAAGAATGTAATTATGTTTATCTGTTTACTTATGATAGCCTAGTGGTTAGGGCGTCAGCCTCCTAATAGGCGGTTCGAATCCGGGCACGCACCTCTAACTTTTCGGAGTTATGTGCGTTTTTAAGCAATTAAACTATCACTTGCTTCAACGGTGAAGGAAAACATGGTGAGGAAACCTGCACGCCTGAGAGTTCTCCATAATGTCCTCTCAATATGAGAAGGGTTTGGCCATAGTCCATCACGCTGGCCATGTGCGGATCGGCAGACTTCACACGCCTTTGAGAACATTATGGAGAACTCTCAGGCGCGCATGTTTCCTCACGATGTTTTCCTTCACCGTTGAAGCCTGTGATATTATAATTATTTAAAAACGCACCGCCCGGATTCGAACCCCTGACCTGTGATTAGGAGGCTGACGCCCTAACCACTAGGCTATCACAGCTTCACGATTCAAGTATATGACATAAATTAATATTATACGAACAAATGTACTTAGGCGTAAATTAAATCAAAAAGTTTATATATGTCGCCAACATTTTATTTACGGACTTCGAAAGCTTATTAAAAAAAATAGCGAACTGTGATTGGCGGTTTCGACTGCTCATTTTTTTAATGAAAAGTACGCGCTAGGAAATACTTTATTACACCCGTAGTCTTGATGGTGAATAGCAAATTTCTTTTTCATCTTACGCATGATATTCCTCTGCTTAGCACGGCGCGTTTGAAACCCTCATAGCTTTAGATTTAAGATTACGAATATCGTTATCATCAACTCACTACTATGTAAATATTAAGTTTGAATAAAGCTTTCTTTATTTCTTTATACAGCACAAGTTAGTCCTTGACGGTAATCTCACCTGATGGTAAGTGATGATGCAGTCTAAGATGGTAGCGGGCTTACCTGTTAGGGATATGGTAAACCCATACTCCTAGTTGGTTTCTACGCGACATCGTGCCGGAACGCTAAATCGCTTGGTGTCACGTCTTTGTCGGTAGGGTGGTAACTAGCCACGGTCGAAGCCTCCCACCAGACCAGACTCGAGCCGGGAATCGAACCCAAGACCTCCAGTTTATAATGAGGTCGTCAAAAATACAAGTTTTATCAGCGAAGGATAATATCATGAGAAAACGAGCGTGCCTGCGAGTTCTGCATAATGTTATTGGCTTCTTCTTAGAGCACGCCGTGTTTGGAGCCCTCATAGCTTTAGTTTTAAGGTTATGAATGTAGTTATCACCATCAAATCACTACTATGTAAATTATTGACGCGTCAAAAGTGCCTTTAAAAGGAGTATTTGAATGAAGTTTATGATTGATTGATTGATTGTACCTTTTACATATGTTCATTCAGTCGTTTATTCAGTACACACTGTTCGAAGAATTCGGTTGAATAGTTACAGATTAACAAAAATTATGCAAGAAATGACTCTACCATCTTTGGCCGTCCAACCATAACGCTTTATGAAAATGGAAATAATAATTCTAATTGATATGATTTGCACGGATTCCATACTCTGTATTAATTCCAATTACATATAATATCATTCCATATACAATCCGGTATTTATCATAATATTTTGCAATCACTTTTAATATTTTTCCATATTTTATCGCCTATTAGCCAAATACGAATGATTTGACATAATTCCCTGAGAACTCAGTATGTATCAGATAACATACAACTGTTTAAGGGCTAATAGAATTTCCCTTGCCAAGGATTCTTACGTACATATATGTTGGCACATACATATATATTGGCACATTTCTAAACATAATTGATATGTATTTTGTTTTCATTTATAGCATAGGTATTATATCGATTTTGAAGAGCCCCGTGGCACAGCGCGAGCGCTGTCACATTATACAGTTGGAGGTCCTGTGTTCGATTCCCAGCTCGAGTCTGGACTGGTTGGAGGCTTCAGCCGTTGGCTAGTAATCACCCTAGCGACAAAGACGTGCCGATCAGCGATTCGCGTAGAAACCGGAGGTTAGAGGTTTTAACCTACCATTTTAGACTGCGTCATCTCTAATCATCTACAGCCCGGTTACGCTGTGGCAACCAATAGGGTTAGCACAGCTACTAGACAGTCCGAAAAAAAAACTAACCATCACGTGAGATTACCGACAAAGGCTAACTAGTATATAAAAAAAATCATCATCATCATCATCATGATCAACCCATTACCGGCTCACTCGAGAGCACGGGTCTCCGCTCAATATGAGAAGGGTTCGGCCATAGTCCACCACGCTGGCCATGTGCGGATTGGCAGACTTCACACGCCTTTGAGCACATTATGGAGAACTCTCAGGCGTGCAGGTTTCCTCACGATGTTTTCCTTCATCGTTGAAGCATGTGATATTTTAATTGTTTTTAAAAACGCACCTAAATCCGAAAAGTAAGAGGTGCGTGCCCGGATTCGAACCGCCGGCCCCTGATTAGGAGGCTGACGTCCTAACCACTAGGCTATCACATAAAAAAAATAGTAAAATATATAATATTTTGTATAAATTACCCACTGATGTGAATACAAGTTTTCTCTTTAGTATTACTTTATCAATATAAAGAATGTAACGATATATATAAGAGAATAAATCAATTTTCTAATTTTAATGTACCATATAAATACCATAAAAAACTGAACAGCAAAGAGTCTGCTTTTGGAAATAATAAATATAACTTATAAATAAGGTATTTCTTTACCTAAAATAAAACATTTGGTAACATTTTGTAACGTTATACGTTAGTTAATCTCTTTTCCTGAGGCTTATCGCTATCAGAATATTTTCAATATTTTCCAGATTAGTTTTTTTTACAATATTTACTACATTTAGTTTATCTGTCAAAATCCTTATCAGTATAACAAGGTATTTACCAAGTAGTTGTTAAACAGTTCATTATGAATGGGAAAAAATCTGTAATTGTATTGATAGGTATTTTACAATAAAAACTGATGCAAATCAACTAACCTAACCGTTACAACTAAGTAAATCGGTGTTTCAATTACTTTTTTTTTTCTCGTAACAAATGTCTATAGACAATCGACATATTTTTTTCATAACTTTTAATCGCAGAATATTAAGTACCTTTACTTAGTAGTAAGGTTTACTAGTTGTATTAGTTACTAGTTGACGCCCGCGACTTCGTCTGCGTTAAGTTAGTGTTCTTGTTTGTCTTTCAATCACGAAGCAATAGATTACTAACCCGAATTACTTGAAATAATTACAGGATCAACATTAAAGTATCTGCTTTCTAAAAAAAAAAAAAAGAATGAGCCCGCGCGACAGGCAGCCTTTGTGATATTGATTCGTGGGTGGGAGGCGCCCGAGACGTGATGGCACAGGCGGTGGCATGCGCGTGAGCTGCGCGCGGTACTGGACAGTACTTGGACATTGCAACATTACTTTATTTTTCTAAAATAAAAGTATCCTAAGTTACTCCTTATTACATCAGCTACCTGCCAATAACAGTCCCGTAAAAATCAGTCCAGCCATCTCAGAGATTAGCCGGAACAAACAGACAGACAGACAAAAATTGTAAAAAATGTTATTTTGGTGTATGTACCGTATATACATATTCATATGCATGTAGTAAAAAACGGTTATTTCAATATTACAAACAGACACTCCAATTTTATTTATTTGTATAGATTAGTAGATATAAGTTAAGCGTTTGTCTAAAAATCTACCAGACGGTAAGTGATTATCCTTTTTTTTCAATCTAGTAATGTAACTTTGAATTATACAATTTATAACAAATGAACGAGTAGACTGATGCACTGATAAATTTTCAGTTTTTCTGTCTGTTGCGTTTTAATATATCACGTTTTAAGTCAACGTCAAACGGGTTAAAAAGTATCCTATATCCGTCTCCTGGTTCTAAACTACCTCTCCAACAATTTTCAGCCAAATCGGTTCAGCCATTCTCGAGTTATAAATAGTGTAATATATATAGCTATTAAAAGGGGGAACGCTGCCAGTATCTCCGGAACCTTGCCTAAGGGGACTCCTTTTATTAATATATTTTAGTTGTTATATTATGTTTATCATGGTTTTTCAATTTATTTTCATTGTTAGCAGCTAAATATATTTAAATACTTATGTGTTTATAATATTTATATCAATACATATAGAAGATGTAAGCGTATAAGTTTTATATTTTGATTATGGTATACATATTATAATATAATACACACAAATATAATTGGATCGGTAATTATTAATTCGGTATAAAAATATGACATAATTATTCTTTGTTGATTATAATTGGTAGTAGAATATTTTTTTTATATCCGCTACCAGTTAGCTCTTGACGGAAATCTCACCTGATGGTAAGTGATCATGCAGTCTAAGATGGTAGCGGGCTAACCTTTTAGGGGTATGGTAAACCCATCCAACCCAACCCAACGACTCGCCTTTGTTGGTAGGGTGGTAAGGGTAGTAACTAGCCACGGCCGAAGCCTCCCACCAGATAAAAATCTTATCGTATAAAAAAATGAAATTCACCCGTCTAATGTTATGCGGCTATGGTGACAGCGTATGACGGTACGCCTTAAAGAGAAGTTTTAATTGAGAAATGTTGCCAGCCGTAATATTATTGCTGTGAAATTGCGCTGGTTAAATTATTTTAATGGGCGACAAAAAGTGTCGCCTTCCATACATATCTATTTACGTGGGAAACTCTCACGTAATTATACTCCTATACATTCATTTGCGTAAAACATTCGATACTACTCATGCGGTTGAAAATTTCCTTTAAGTTTCACTAATCAATCAATAATGGTATTTATTCGAATAGTCCTTTAAAATCACTTTTGACGCGTCTATAAATTACATAGTAGTGATTTGATTACCAACGAGGAAATCTTGCGATGTGTTGTTTGTCATCGCGAATTTTGGAAGACTGTCATAAAGGAAAAAGTTTTTTTTTTTTTTAATACACTACAAGTTAGCCCTTGACGGCTATCTCACCCGGTGGTAAGTGATGATGCTGTCTAGGATGGTATCGGGCTAACCTGTCAGGAGTATGGTAAACCCACGCTCCTAATTGGTTTCTACGCGACATCGTGTCGGAACGCTAAATCGCTTGGCGACGTCTTTGTCGGTAGACTCGAGCCGGGAAAAACCAGACCAGACTCGAGCCGGGCATCGAACCCAGGACCTCCAACTTTATGATGTGACAGCACACGCACTGCGCCACGGAGGTCGTCTTATCTGGGGCATGTGCTTAGGCATGACAGATACAGGCTCCTGAAACTCATAATGATGGGCAAAGTAGAGGGGAAGAAGATCATCGGTCGTAAAAGGAAGTCTTGGCTGCGAAACATCTGGGAGTGGACTGGTATCGCCAGTGCCACCCAGCTGTTAAGAAAAGGCGAAATATGCCATACCGACTGCCAATTCACTAGTTGGAGAGGCACCTAAAGAAGAAGAAGAAGATTTTATATGATGGGCAATACCGTTCTCTCTTCAATGGAAAAGTGTCTTTAATTTGAACTAAGTACTCAATTCATCATCATCATCATCATGATCAACCCATTATCGGCTCACTACAGAGCACGGGTCTGCTCTCAATATGAGAAGGGTTTGGCCATAGTCCACCACGCTGGCCAAGTGCGGATTGGCAGACTTCACACGCTTTTAAGAACATTATGGAGAACTCTCCTTGGTGGTTTTCCTTCACCGTTGAAGCAAGTGATATTTTAAAATTTTTAAAAACGCACATAACTCCGAAAAGTTATAGGTGCGTGCCCGGATTCGAACCGCCGACCTCTGATTAGGAGGCTGACGCCCTAACTACTAGGCTATCACTCAATCAATCAATCATAATCTTTATTCAAATAGTCCTGTAAAAGGCACTTTTGACGCGTCAATAATTTACATAGTAGTTATTCGATGGTGATAACTACATTCGTAAACTTAAAACTAAAGCTATGAGGGTTCCAAACGCGCCCCGGTCTAAGAAGAAGCCCACAACAAACTATTATACGTTATTATATGGTATAAACATAATAATGGCTTTTATTATGTTTATACCATTTGGTTACTGTTTCCTATTTTATTTATACCCAAGCAAGTACCCCGAGATTAGAATGTAGTTTTATTTTATAATATGTATCATGATCGTCATCATGGTCAACCCATTGCCAGCTCACTACAGTGCCTGGTCTCCTGTCAATATAAGAATGGTTTGGTCATAGTCCACCACGCTGGCCATGTGCGGATTGGCAGACTTCACACGCCTTTGAGAACATTACGGAGAACTCTCAAGAGTGCAGGTTTCCTCACGATTTTTTCCTTTACCGTTGAAGCGAGTGATATTTTCATCGCTTAAAATCGCACATTAACCTCCGACCTATATCTCACCTCGTGGTAAGTGATGATGCTGTCTAGCATGGTAGCGGGCTAACTAACTGTTACGAGTATGGTAAACCCATACTCCTAATTGGTTTCTACGCGACATACATCCTACCATAACAAACATCCTTTAAATTAGATTTACATGTTGGGAAAGCTAGCGGAAACTTGAACGGGAACATGAATGAGACATTGGATAATCTTCATTTAATTTTTTATCCACTACTAATTAGCCCCTTTTGATGCAGTCTAAGATGGATGGTGACGAGGGCTAACCTGTCAGGGGTATGGTAAACCATAGCCTAGTTGGTTTCGTGCCGGAACGCTAAATCGCTTAGCGACATTTATCGGTATGGTGTTAACTAGCCACGGCCGAAGCCTTCACCGAACCAGACTCGAGCCGGGAATCGAACCCAGGACCTAACTTTGTAATGCGACAGCGCACGCACTGCGCCACGGAGTTCGTCAATATTCAAGTATATATATTATAGTATATTCCAGTAGATATATTATATTCAATTCAAGCAATGATAAACATTAGAAACACATAATTCTTTCAATAACAACTATTAAGCTAATGAATATGGCACGTGCGTATGACATACCTTCTTGATATGAACGATTAACTTCAATGTACTACTAGGTATATAGACAGGTTCGTCTAGCAATCGTACAGTTGAGGAATCGGTATTAGCGTGTTCGGGTAATCGATTTTTTTTTACACTATATTTAGCCCTTTCGTAGTGATTACTTAGGTAATCTCACCTGATGTAAGTGATGATGCAGTCTAAGATGGTAGCGCCCTATTTTTTTTCACGCTGGGAAATGCTTTTACGCATCCCCACCGGAGGCGACGCAGGCAAGACTGCGCCGCTTCCGACGGGGTATGTGGGACCAGAATACCCACTAAAACCCAGCGATGCTCCTTCGCGTCGCCTGGTGGCTGGGTCACGGGAACACTGATGCACTTGACCGCGGCCCAAGGATATGGTAAGCTCATAATCCTAATTAGTTTCTACGCGACATTTTTTACTTAATATTTAACTGGAACTTAATTTTTCTTTTGTGATTATTTTATGTTAGTAAGTTGTTTTTGACCTTTTTCTGTTTACTTAGGTTTATCTTATGCATGTAGTGTTTGTATTAAAACGATTTAACATACATCTTACATTTAATTTAACTATAGATAATTTGAGTTCATTTGTATAAATCGCTAGCAAACTTTATTCAAATAAATAAATAAGACATCGTGGTGGAACGCTAAATCGCTTAGCAGGTTGTAATAAGCCACGGCCGAAGTCTCCCACTGACGTGCGCTGCCGTATTTTAAACTGGGAGGTGTTTGGTTTGATTCCCAGCAAAACGGACAAAGACGTGTCGCCAAGAGATTTAGCGTTCCGGCACGATGTCGCGTAGAAACTAATTAGGAGCGTGAGCTTACCATACTCCTAACAGGTTTCGCTACCATCTTAGACTGCATCATCACTTACCGCCAGGTGAGATGGCTGTCAAGGGCTAACTTGTGGTGTAAAAAAAAGCTCGAGTCTGGTCTGGCTTTGGCAATAACTAATTGATCTACTGGTAAGGACATAACGCCAAGCGATCTAGCGCTCCGTTAAGATGCCAAGTAGGAGGATGTGTTCAGCTGGCAAAGCATTTGTGGCTCCTCTGCAGATGGGCGACAGTAACCATTTAATATCAGATGATCCGGCTGCCTGCGATATAAAATTAAAAAAAAAAAAACTAGACAAAACTGTATGATCGTTAAACTTGGCTCATATGTTGGCAAGTATGTTAAACTTTTCGACATAGCTTTATCCATATATCTATGCAATATATAATTGTATTTATTTTGTATTGAACAGGTGCGGGCTCGTTCTGACTCTGTTTGTTTACATTTTTGTATATTTTAACGGTTTTCCGCTAATTTGTAAAATATAAAAAGGTATTCTTATAGGAAGTAGAAGCTGTGATAGTCAGGACGTCCGCCCCCTATTTAGGAGTCGGGGGTTTGATCCCAGGCATGCACCTCTTACTTTTTAAGCAATTAAAATATTACTTGCTTCAACGGTGAAGGAAAACATCGCGAGGAAACCTGCACGCCTGAGAGTTGTCCATAATGTTCCCAAAGGCGTGTGAAGTCTGCCAATCCGCACATGGCCAGCGTGGTGGACTATGGCCAAACCCCTCTCATATTGAGAAGAAACCCGTGCTCTGAAGTGAGCCGGCAATGGGTCGATCACGTATACTAACATTTTTTGGGCCAATGGTCTGAAATAAATAGTTTTATTTTTATTTTTTTATTTTATTTTAATAACGCATATGAGTTACTTTATATGCAATTTTATAATTTTGGATTTTTTGTGGTCTGATCTGATAGTGATTTGCCTTAATTACCACCTTTAGTAAAGTTATCTAAGTCTGTTGTGGGCTTGTTCTTAGACTAGGGGGAACCCTCATAGCTTTAGTTTTAAGTTTACGTATGTAGTTACCATCAACTCACTACTATGAAAAATTATTGACGCGTCAAAAATGCCTTATAAAGGATTATTTGAATAAAGATTATGATTGATTGAATGAGTGCTTAGTTCAAATAAAAGACACACTTTTCCATTGAAGAGAGAACGCTTTTTGCCCATTCTTCTTTAGGTGCCTCTCCAACTAGTGACGATTGGCAGTAGGAATGGCATATTTTGCCTTGTCTCTCGCGAGGCTGAACAGCTGGGCGGCACTCGCGATACCACTCCACTCCCTGATATTTCTCAAACAAGATTTCTTCTCGCAACCGATGCGCCTCTTTCCTGCAACTTTGCCCATCATTATAAGTTGCAGGAGCCTGTATCTGTCATGCCTAAGCACATGTCCCAGACAAGCAACTTTTTTCTTTTTGACAGTCTTCCAAAGTTCGCGATGACAACTAATACGTCGCAAGACTTCGTCGTTGGTAACCTTTTGGGTCCAGATGATCTTTAGCACCCGTCGATAAGCCTACATCTCGAATCATATTTTTTTTATATACTACAAGTTAGCCCTTGACGGCATACTGACCTGATGGTAAGTGATAATGCAGTCTAAGATGGTAGCGGGCTAACCTGTAAATCAATCATATCTTCTTCTTCTTGCCCTTATCCCACATTACGTGGGGTCGGCACAACACGTCTTCTTCTTCCACTCACTTCTATCAGCCGTCATCTCACTACCCACACCTTTTACCCGCATATCCTCTCTTACACAACCCATCCATCTCTTCTTTGGTCTTCCTTGTAAATCAATCATGTAAAAGGCAAAATCTTTACGCATAATTCTATGTACTCGGCTTAAAAGATTTATCAAGTTAATCATCACTTATCACCAAATGAAATCGTACGTTTAATCGCAAATCTGTCAAGATGGATCAAAAAAATACGGTTTTCATTAAACATTACTTCATTATATTAATCTAAAAGTATAACTGTTAACGCAAAAGGCATAATGCAAGTTGCGTGACGGCTTATCTGATTTATAGTTCGTTAGATCATTATTAACTATTACACTTTATTTAGTTAAGTTATATATCTAGCAAGATTATTTGGTACTGCCTCTGTTATAGAACAATTTTTCATCATTGTTTGGCTAATAAGCGTAAAGGGTTATACAGTCTTCTTTTTTTAAACACTACAAGTTAGCCCTTGATGACTATCTCACCTGGTGGTAAGTGATGATGCAGTATAAGATTGTAGCGGGCTATCCTGTAGGTTATCATTAGGGGTATGGTAAACCCATACACCCATTAGGGGTATGGTAAACCCATACACCTAATTTTTCTACGCGACTTGATACAGTTACGCTAGATCAGTTGGCGGCACGTCCTTGTCGGTAGGGTGGTAACAAGCCTCGACTGAAGCCCCCCACCGGACCAGACTCGAGCCAAGAATCGAACCCAGGACCTCCAACTTTATAATGGGTAAAAAAAACGTAGTTTACGTAATAGACGCTGTGATAGAGTGATAAACGTAATATAATCAATTTTATCGAAGTCATCATCATCATCATCATGATCAACCCATTGCTGGCTCACTACAGAGCACGGGTCTCCTCTCAATATGAGAAGGGTTTGGCCATAGTCAACCACGCTGGCCATGTGCGGATTGGTAGACTTCACACGCCTTTGAGAACATTATGGAGAACTCTCAGGCGTGCAGGTTTCCTTACGATGATAGCCTCGGTGATAGCCTAGTGGTTAGGGCGTCAGCCTCCTAATCAGAGGTCGGCGGTTCGAATCCGGGCACGCACCTCTAACTTTTCGGAGTTATGTGCGTTTTTAAACAATTATAATATCACTTGCTTCAACGGTGAAGGAAGAGATCGTTATCGAAGTAATCACTAGAATACCATCGGTCAATTAACAAACAACACATTTATGAAATTTATGATATTATAGCGTTCAAAATATTTAACGACAGAAATAAAGTTCAACTAAACTTCGCCATTCATAAAGATAATAAATCCGAGACGTCGTCAAGGTTCGGCCTGGCGGGTCACAAAAAAAGCAATTTTTCACGATCATCACAGCGACACGTTCACCCTCGGCGTCACACCCCCTCTTTCGATTATTTTGTATTAGTTTAATCTGTGACTTGAGGGAGGCTGTGGCCACGTCACCGCTTATCAGATAGAATCAATGTTTTTGAAACCAAGCCATTTACGGGACTTGCGGTACACCCCATTTTATTATCTTTGTAAAAATCTTTGCATTACTTTTTAGTGAAAAGAAAAGATACTTATTAAAATATTTAAAAACAAAAACAATAAAAATATACATTCATGTGTATAAAGAAAAATACTTTTTATTTTATTTCCATTTCTTTATTGTTACACACACAGCTGTGATAGCCTAGTGGTAAGGGCGTCCGCCTCCTAATCATAAGTCGGTGGTTCGATCCCGGGCACGCACTTCTAACTTTAATTAATTATTTCCCCAAGGGTTGTCTGCAAGAGATTGCTGAAGCAATAAGACCGCCTTTGCATACTTATGTGTTAAGTGTTTTGTGTTGTTGTTTCTTTAAAATTTGTGTGCAATAAAGAGTATTTATATAATACTACACTACTAATAGAAATTTGGGCAATCATGTACAGGTTTTTTTCTCGGTTATATTTGGTAATATTTTGTTTGTTTGATTGAAATTTAACACAAAAACGTTTCTTTATCAGCCTATTTATGTTGGCCGCTTTTCTTATACAGATTTATATAAAATTTTGTATAGCGATATTTTACATCTTGAAGATACATCCTACCCTTTTTTTGTGAAATACAATGTACCAATAGGAAGCGGTGATAGCCTAGTGGTTACGGCGTCACCCTGCTAATCAGAGGTCGGCGGTTCAAATACGCACCTCTAACTTTTCGGAGTTATGTGCGTTTTTAAAAATTAAAATATCGCTTGCTTCAACTGTGAAGGAAAACATCGTGAGGAAACCTGCACGCCTGAGAGTTCTCCATAACGTTCTCAAAGGCGTGTGAAGTCTGCCAATCCGCACATGGCCAGCGTGGTGGACTATGGCCAAACCCTTCTGAGAGGAGACCCGTGCTCTTTAGTGAGCCGGTAATGGGTTGATCATGATGATGATGATGATGAATGTACCAATGGAACTTTTTAAGACCCTTATTATCGATTAATAATGTACGAACGTTTCGAGTGTCCCTTACTCGTATCTAGTATTTAAATAAATTAAACATTTTCTTGGGTTATTATTATTTCAAGCAAAACTTTGCGTTAATATAAATAAGTTGGTGGTTGCACCTACAGTATGCGCAGGTTAAGCACCGTTGCCGATCTTATTTTCTTAAACGGCAAATGCAAAATTATGTTCGAGAAAAAAAAATCGGTTTAGAAAAAAAAAAATTGGTTTCGTAAAAAAAAAACACAAGAAACTGCCAGTCACCACGGGAAATGAAACATTCACCATCATTTATTGTAAAGGCTTGCATTTGATTAGGTTTTTACACTTTTTTGCGGGTTTTTACGGATTTCTTGCGGGCATAGGAAATCTGAGGAAATTAAAACGACGAGCCGCCTCGAGACGCCCTCTCGCAGTTTTTTAGCAATCCAGAAACCGCGCTGAAAAAGCGTCTGAAAAACAATTCAGCGAGGCGCGAACAGATGGCGTTGGTTCAAAAGAAGAGCAATCACGTACTTTTCTATTAAACTTGGAAGGAAAGCCAACACCTTTATCTACCTAAATTATTGACAGTTTTTTTTAGTTCTAGCTAACTTTAATGATTACTCTGATATTTAAAAACCACATAATTAAATTTATCATTTTCGATTATCGCAATAGTGAGATTTTTATTGTTTCCTGTAAAACATTTAACGATACTGGTCGCCAAGTGGACTAAATTTGACCAAAATATTATTATAACAAACTTTAACACGTCATCTCCTCATGATATATAAAACTTAACCTCAAATCATGGACTCCTTCAGCGCAGTATTCCTATAGGGTAAACGAACTTTCACGTATAAAATACTATAGATTATGTCATAAAAGTTTATTTAAACAAAAATTTGATGTCAGAAAGCGCAAGAAACAAAAAGAGCGCCATATTAAATTGTAACTATGTTCCTTCCTTTCACCATGAAACTAAACTATTAAACCTTAACTCATCAATAGATTTCGTTCACGCATTGACCTTAAATTGGTTTTAGCAATTGTATTATATTTTATTTGTCATAATTAGCCACTCGTAATCACTTTTAATTTCACCATTGTTTGTTGTATATGTATATTTGACAGATCTTACGAAACCACTTTGATAAAATCACATACTATGTTAATTGGTTAGTAAGTATGGTTGTTTACGGATGTAGAAGATAAAATATTATATTTGAAGGTTAGGGACGCTCGTATTGACGAGACATCTAGCGCCACCACCGAAAATAACATGAAAGAAATGCTAATTACTCTCTACAACACGACAATGTTAAGTAAGCACCGTCGCCCCAAAGGTTTCCAGTTGAAAAGACGCCCACGAAACTTGGCCGGGTAACCCCAACTTAACCCTTTACTGCGCATGTCCCTATACATAAGTAGGTGAGGGAAAAAAACACAAATTTATACCGGGTAAATTTTAAACCTATACTTTTTTTTTCCTCTCCCGCATTTTTATGTCGATCCTTTCTATGTGTGCGTTGTGCCAGTTTTAATTACGTATCGACTTAATTTGCCTGCGAGCCTGGCTGTTTCTGGGTACCTTTGAAACGTTTTCTCCGCGAAAAAAATTGTTATTTCCGACAATTCCTCGATGGTTGGCGAAGTTTTCCGTTGTTTTCGCGTCTAGGTTATGTTGTGGTGGAAGTTGGTGCATTAAGTTACACGTTTTGGTGGGAAAACGATGTGATTTCGTCACGGCGCGTCTGTGAGAGCAGATCGCTAATTTTTTGGATCATTCCGATGTTTCCATCGATTTATACGAGGATGTAACACAGGTAAGACTTTATAGTCGGGTTAATTGATACATTTTGGATCATTGTTGCCAGTGTTGTGTTTAAGGGTTATTTTCCATAGCGTAGATTATGTTATGGGAGGGTTAGAAGCTATCGATGACGTATGATAAACCACCTGTTGATGATCAGTTTCAAAGTCATTATGTTTGTTTATTTGTTGTTAGCTTGATACGTACCTATATATTAGATCATCGATGTCTCTATGATTCATGAATGCGTTAATAATGTAGCTATTGTGTGACGTGTTTCAAATTCATAGATTTCTGCGAATTAAACCTCAAAACTAGATTATTAGTAGGTATATTTTTTGATTTGCTAACTTTAATTTTATTTGAAAATAGGCGAATCAAATAATTTTACACTTTATATAAATAACACATCTTGACATTTGTAGGTCAGCTATGAATTTTATTAACTTTTTCTCTTTCGTTTTTTTAGAATCTTTATATCTCTCCTTTCTGTCTATTTGTGTAGAGTGTGTGTGTGTGTGTGTGTTTGTATGGTTTCTGTATACTAACCACATTTTTATATAATTCAGTGGTATCATCTCATTTAATTATTGATACAATTGTTATTCAACAGTTTACTAACAAAATAAAGTAAGAGTAATTCATCCTTTTAAATAAATTACGGCTTATAACTCTTTTAACGGAATAGTTAGCAATTTTATTGGGATATATTAGTTACCTATTTCGTGTATTTGTCAAATTTCGATGTTGTTTTTTTATTTGTTTGAAACGGTTCAACATTGGTGCAAGCTACCAATTTTTAACAACTCGCTCGAAAAACATACAACAAAAACAAAGCTGTGTGGAACCCCACAAAGACCTTACAGAAGAGAAGATTTTTGTTTGTATTCTATCTATTTTATTTAAAAGATAATTACTGACTAGACTCTAGAAAATAATAATGGATGAAAATTAAATGTATGTCCATAAGGATATTGATAAGTACGAGAAAAAAATGGACTATTGAAAATTACAAGTGAAAGTAAACCTGTAATGCAAATTTTGTAATCAAACATTATCTCATTCCTGTTCCTACTAGTTCGTTCGTTCTTATTACAATTTCTTTTGATGATGATCTGTACTGGACAGATTTCCTCAATAATTTTTCTAAAATAAATAGGTTTTATATTTTTAACAACTCAAAATCAAAACAAAAATAACTTTATTCATTCAAACCCATTAAATGCATCTATGAATCGTTCATATGCAATATATTTTTCATAAGATATGATATTATAATAATATATAATCAATCAATCAATTAATAAAATATTTCTTTATTCAAATAGTCCTTCAAAAGGCATTTTTAACTTAATAATAAATATAAAAAAAAACACAAATTACAAAAATTCTAAATATACAGAGAAAATTTTCAATAGGCAGAGTTTATTTATCATCAAAGTATATTTTCGTTTATGTAATAGTAGCATTTCTTTTAATTTAAGGGCGGCGGTGATCACTTATCATCAGGTGACCTGCTCGCTGGTTTTCATGCTATTTATATTAATTTTTGTGTCTCTAACTCTAAAAACAAAGTAATTTCATACAAACTTCCAACCCCTATTTTACCCCCTTAGGGGAGGAATTTCCAAATATCCTTTCTTAGCTGACATCTCTTAACTATCAACTACCTACTTGCTAAATTATAGGTTTATACGTACAAAAGCTTTTGTGATCTCGTGTTTAATCAGTAAGTATATAAGTAAGTGACCTTTCGCTTTTATATATATAGATAGAGGCTATAGTTTGACATAACATAAGTGTTGCGACTGCAATCCGTAGTATCCACAAATATTTACTCGGCATCCTCTCATGCCACGTCACGTAACTTCGTTATTTATGGCCTTTATAATGAACTGGCATCTTTACTGGCACTGAGCATCGCACGTTACTCGGGTGTTTTATGTGGACACGCCTTTGGATTGTAAAAATCTGACTTTCGACCGTTTGAAGCGTCAACATTGATGCCTTGATGGTGCAAGCTACCAATTTCAAACAACTCGTTCGAAAAACATACTACAAAAACATGGCAGTTTTTTTTTCAGACTGTCTATTGGTTGCCACAGCGTAATCGGGCTGTTTGTTTAAAAATAATTGAAATGTCACTTGCTTCAACGGTGAAGGAAAACATCGTGAGGAAACCTGCACGCCTGAGAGTTCTCCATAATGTTTTCAAAGGCGTGTGAAGTCTGCCAATCCGCACATGGCCAGCGTGGTGGACTATGGCCAAACCCTTCTCATATTGAGTGGAGACCCGTGCTCTGTAGTGAGCCGGTAATGGGTGGATCATGATGAACTGGGCTGTTTGGCGAGCATCGGAAAGAAGCTCTGCCAGAAGAAATGTTGAGCCCTAGGGCTCGAAGAAACTAAGGGAACGTCTGCCTAAGGGCGCCGCTTTTGAGGCCGAACCTCGGCTTAGGCGACATTTGGGGAGTCGGACGGTGAGCGGGGGGATCGGACTGTCATCAGCGCAGTGTGGAACACCTTACAGAAGAGAAGATTTTTGCTTTAATTTTGGAAAATGATAATGATTGAAAATTTAATGTATGTCCATGAGAATGTTGAAAACGTCAAGAAAAAAATAGACTGTAACGAATTAAAAATTATAAGTGAAAGTAAATCTGTAATCCAACTTTTGTAATCGAACATTATCTCATTCATGTTCTCACTTAAACTCTTTTCCATACCACATATAAATCTATATAATAGATTATTGATTATGTGAGTAGGTGATAACTAAAAAAACTGTTTGTTGTGATCGATCAGTAATTCCGTTGTGAAGACGTAACAAACATACATAAATACAAACTTGAATATAAGTGTGATTAGCAATACACTTCGGCAATATTAATAACTGAAGTTATAATGAGATTATATCTAGAACACTAACAAGCATGAAAACTTAATTAAGTTTTAAAGTACTAACTATTTAGCAATGACAATATAAATACTACCTAATTAATATAAGAATGCAGCTGAGATTGATGGACAGAATCGATTTTAAGAAAATTTCATGATCACCAAAACTGTTCTCCATTGCTATAAATATGAGAGGAGGAATATCTCAATATGAGTATACGAGACCCGTGCTCTGTAGTGTTTTGGTCGCCAACAGCCAAAACATTTAATTGCAAGATTCAGTACCTTGCTCTGAGGTACAGCACAAAAATGCTCAGCCACTTACAGACAAACACCGCATGCAAATTTAAAGTAGTGTAAATTATATATAGGAGCTATAGGATTCTAATTTGTAATTTTTATTTTTTGGAAAAGTTTTAGTAGGAATTAGTCCGGAGTTACGATGTTTGGCAAACTTCGTGCAAGAGTATGGGATAACAAACATCTGTCGATAAAGACAAAAGCATCTGTTTATCAAACTTGTATTTTATCCGTACTCTTGTACGGAGCTGAAACGTGGACATCCTACCTTAAGCAGGAGCGGAAATTGAACGCTTTTCACATGCGTTGCCTACGTCGCATTTTGGGTATATCTTGGAAGGATAGAGTTACAAACGAGAGTGTATTAAAGTCGGTCGGACTGCCTAGCGTTATTGCTCTCCTTAAGCAAAGGCGGCTGCGGTGGCTGGGTCACGTCCACCGTATGGAGCACTCTCGTTTGCCGCGCCAAACTCTCCTTTCAGAAGTTGCCAACGCTAAACGACCGGTTGGTAGGCCGCTGTTGAGATACAAAGACAGTGTAAAACGCGACATGTCTTCCTTTGCTGTCGACCCGAAAATTTGGGATACCCTTGCCGAGGATCGTAACAACTGGCGTAAGGTTGTTGCGGAGGGCGTAGTTGCTCATGACGCTGCCTTACATGAGCATCTGGCAAACAAACGTGCTATAAGACACGAGCGCGTAGAGAACCCCCTACCTCCTATGTTTGTGGACTATGCGGACGTCACTGTCGCTCTCGAATTGGCCTCATAAGCCATGAAAACAAATGTCGCCGCCCATGAGACGCTGTTCAAAACATCTTTCGAAGATGAATAGGGCCAATGATGATGATGACTGTGGGTAGAGACGTCTGTACATTGACGACTGTCGCATTATAAGGTTGCAGGACCTGGGTTTGATTCCCGGCTCGTGTCTGGTCTGATGGGAGGCTTCGGCCATTTTCTAGTTACCACCCTACCAACAAAGACATGTCGCCAAGCGATTAAGCGTTCCGGCACGATGTCGCGTAGAAACCAATTAGGAGTATGGGCTTACCGTACCCCTAACAAGTTAGCCCGCTGACATCTTAGATTGCATCAGGTAAATAAAAAAAATATATATATATCGTTACGTACGTATCGCGAAGCACGTTTTTTGTGAATCGGTTAAAAGTGATTCATGTGGTTTACGAGACGTGAAGAGAAGAATGGGCAACGGCTGACAGTCTGTTTGTTTAAAATGTATGCGCAATTACGCCCAGCCTGTTCAGCAACCTTTAATTTTATGAGCTTCCCGGAGGATTCGCTAATTCTCATAAGGACCTAACTTCCGAGTACATGCAACCTTCAAGAACCCGAGTCTGCGATAATGTTTTTCATTTGGTATAATGTGACGTAATCTGTCTTAATCACATCATCATCATAATCAACCCACTGCCAGCTCACTACAGAGCACGGAGTCTCCTCTCAATATGAGAAGGGTTTAAAAACGAACATAACTCCGGAAGTTAGAGGTGTGTGCCCGGGTCCGAACCTCTGACCTCTGATTAGAACCCGGACGTCCTACCCACTAGGCTATCACAGCTTCATCTTAATCAGATAACGACTCTGCATGCAGAAATCAGTAAATGGAATTGTAAAATGTTTATTAAGCAATTTTACGATATCTGAAATTTCCGTATCTTACTTCTTATATCGCGGTTTGCATTTTAAATGTGTTTAATCTTCTATAAACTTAAAACTCTAGAACTCTAGAAACTTTTACTCTTAATTGCACACTTACTTTATTTCAGTGGTTGTAGACGTCTACCTTACCGACTAGCCTAGTAGTTTGTCTTTAGTTTTAAGTTGGCGAGTGCAGTTATCACCATCACCTCACTATTTACAATTATAGAAAATGTGTTATATATGAATATCTTAACTTCATAGCTTTTTTTTATACACCACAAGTTAGCCCTGGACTGCATCTCACCTGATGGTAAGTGATGATGCGGTCTTAGATGGTAGCGTGCTAACCTGTTAGGAGTATGGTAAACCTGGTCAGTATAATCTTGAATTACAAACGCTGCATAATATTCTTCGTTGAAATCTGGAATTGGGTGTAGGTAGCTGGAACCGATATCGTTAGTGGTACACCGCAAGCCGGATGGTCATTACAGGGGCAATCAGGAGAAATGACTGTTCAACTCTAAATGGGGCAATCGCACGTATAGCTTTATCTATTTGTCAGATCAATTGTTCGTAGTTTGACTAGCGGTAACGGTAAGGGTGGACAGATAAATATTGTGACGTAATGTAAAAGCTGTGATAGCCTAGTGGTTAGGACATCCGCCTCCTAATCAGAGGTTGGAGGTTCGAATCCGGGCACGCACATCTAACTTTCCGAGTTTTAAGTAATTAAAATATCACTTGCTTCAGCGGTGAAGGATAACATCGTAAGGAAACCTGCACGCTTGAGAGTTCCCCATAATGTTTTCAATGCGTGTGGAGTCTGCCAATCCGCACATGGCCAGCGTGGTGGACTATGGCCAAACCCTTCTCATATTGAGAGGAGACCCGCGCTCTGTAGCTTGTAATGGGCCGGTAATGGGTTGATCTTGATGAATCTAAAAGCGTTATGCACCTTTCGTCAATATGCTCCGTTTAGTGTAGCTTGGATATTATCGTTGAAGACCTGTCAGCTATGGTTCAAATCATAATAGCTTAATTCATGTACACCTATTACGATTTATCGTTCCGGTACGATGTCGTGTGGAAACCAAATAGGAGTATGGCTTTACTATACCCCTATTTGGTTAAGGACTTTGTCAGTTATTTAATTAACTTTTAACAAGGATAGTTAAATGATATTTTTTACATAATTCATTATGTATCTACGCGTATTTTAGTGTGATATAAAAATGTCCCTAAAACACATATTTATATCTCGAAAGGATGTGAAACTGAAGAAACAGGCAATGGACTCTGTAGTGACACCGACACTCTTATATGGTTGCCAAACGTGGCCAATCACTAAGGAGTTACTTAACAAAATACAGGTTTCCCAAAGAGTCATGGAGAGAAGTATGCTAGGCCTAAAAATATAAATAAATATTGAATAAACCTAAATATTTTTGACAGAATACGCAAAAATTAAATTCTGAAATTTCTTTTGTCATTTACACTATTTGACACGTGACTTTGTATTTTTGAATTGGAAATAAAGGCTTAATAATTAGGCTATATAATTATTATATTATTATAAAAATGATAAATTAGTTCACCTTACATAGTTGCCTTATTCAGTAACATCGTAATCTGACCACTAATAAAACAAATAGTTGTAATAAAGATCGGCCCACAAATGAGGCCACTCCAGAAATAATTTCGATCAAGGGCGATTCGATACAAAGCGCTAAGGGTTCAATAGCCATTGCAATGAAAGATTCGTAGTATTTTATTTTTGTGGTTCTACATTTTTGTTACGGCGAAATAGAATCTACGAAATTGAAATTTAATTAGATTAATGTCACCTTTGGATCTGTTTATCAATAAATAGGTGAAGTCTTTTACAAGTAATATACGCAAGCTATGTTTTACATGTAAGTTCATATATTTTTAGTACATAATCCCATACGGTCGAATAATTATTTAATTAAAAAGTAAATAATTGAAATGAATGATTGTTGCTGGAAACTGATTTTAGAAATATTATGATGGTGTTTACTATTAGTCCATAAGCGGTGATAGCTTAGTGGTTAGGGCGTCAGCCTCGTAATCACAGGTCGTCGGTTCGAATCCGGGCACGCACCTCTAACTTTTAGGAGTTATGTGCGTTTTTAAAATATTAAAATATCAGTTGCTTCAACGGTGAAGGAAAACATCGTGAGGAAACCTGCACGCCTGAGAGTTCTCCATAATGTTCTCAAAGACGTTTGAAGTCTGCCAATCCGCACATGGCCAGCGTGGTGGACTATGGCCAAACCCTTCTCATATTAAAAGGAGACCCGTGCTCTGTAGTGAGCCTGTAATGGGTTGATCATGATGACGATTAGTCCATAGTCCAATAGATTTTATTTGAACCGAATACCATTTTAATGATATGTAAATAAAGAATCCATTTTGACAATAAATGGATGATTTCGATCTTGGCGTGATTACGTACGTTTCTTTGAGACATTTAGACCGATTTTTAAGATTTTTTGATGCTGATTGTAACTATGCAATCTTTGTCAGTTTTGCGGAGTAATAAAAAAATGTGGAAACTTTAGCTTAGTATAAGTAAGATCTTGGACATAAGAAAGAAAGAGAGAAAATGTATTTATTCTCATAAGCTGGTCTTTTATATATGCTACGAGGTTTATGCCATACTACTATGTAAATTATTGACGCGTCAAAAGTGACTTTTAAAGGACTATTTGAATAAAGATTGTTTGTTTTGACTATGGAATAGGATAGGATTCTGTAAGAATCAAGGTTTTCGCACATTTCCTACGTAACCCCAAAAAACCTAATGATACCAAAATTCGTTACGCGCAGCTTCCGCTCGAATTTTGAATTTAGAACTTTTTCTTTTTCGGCCACGAGTTTTTGTGTTTTTCTTGTTTCTTCTCCGCGTTAATGGTTACGCCTTTTTTCTCGTGTTCTCTCCTTTTTTCTCTCTCTTATTATTGTTTTCGGGCTAATGATGATTGTTCGGGGTAACTCGGTGGCTGTATTGAATTGATTACTTTTTGATCTCGTTGGTTCGCCGATTTTTTGCCGCCAAAATTGAATGCGCACTAATGAAATTTTTCTTAGAAATTTCGATATCGTAACTCGTAATAGGCGGCCGGGCCAGTTTTGAATTTTGTGTGAAATGTGAATAATGAATAGAAGCAGGCGTTACTTTGCGGAAGTCCATGATAAACAATAAACAGCAAGTATAATTTGCTATATTCCGCCGACAACTGGGAGATTAGTATAATATAACACCACACAAAATCCTCCACTTGAACCTCTACGCACGTTTCGACCCGACACCGGATCATCCTCAGGAGATGTTGACTTCACAAGCGAGAAAAGTAAAGTCCAAAGTCAAAAGCGCTAGCAAATTATACTTGCTGTTTATTGTTTAGAAATGTGAATATTTGTTTAGATTTTGAACAAAGGTACAGTAATGATTTTAATGCGTGATTCATTCGTCTAGTGGTTAGGAAGCTCAACTGTGGATATAAAGGTCCTGGCTTCGATTTTGGGTGCGGACACTTGCTTCTGTTTTATATACCTAGTGAGGCATAAAGTAAATTTTTAAAACTGGGACCCGCCCGACTTCATCTGCGCAGGATTCGAATTCGAGTAGCTTATATTAGCGTAGCGTAGAAAAGAACTAACATTATGACATTAAAATTATCACGCAGATGGTAGATTTTTTCCTACTTACTAGACACTTATCGTCATTTTTGGACAATTTACATATCTTTATAAATTGTAGCCTATGTGTTATTCTGATGTATAAGGTATATTATTGTAAAGTTTCATAAAAATCCATTCAGTAGTTTTTACGTGAAAGAGTAACAAACATCCATCCATCCATACTTGCAAACTTTCGCGTTTATAATATTAGTACGAGAGTAGTTTTTTTTTTTCGGACTGATTCTTGTGTGCTAAACCTATTGGTTGCCACAGCGTAACCGGGCTGTTTGGCGAGCTTCGGAGAAGCTCTGCCAGAAGAAATTTTGAGCACTAGGGCTCGAAGAAACTAAGGGAACGTCTGCCTAAGGGCGCCTCCTTTGAGGTCAAACCTCGGCTTAGGCGACGTTTGGGATAACGGGGGGGTCGGACGGTATAACAGGGGGGTCGGACGGTAGTGATAGTAGGATTTTACTATTACTATATATATATACTAAGACGTGGTAAGGGTGATAGCCGATTCCAAGGTGTAAGTGACACTACTAGACTAGTGGAAGATGGGGCGAAGGTCTAGTGGAAAGTGGGAGTTTTGTTGGAAGCATAGGCTATAAAGCCTAACTACGCCTTAACGCAATACGCGCTAAGCTCAACTAGTAAAAATCGTCACGTAACGAAAAAGCGTTATGCCGATTCCGTGCGGCTATTTTGCATATTATTCTCAAGTGCAAATCGGCGTTCTGGTGGGGAAGGTAACCGCAGTCAAGTTTGTGTTGCGCTAAAGCATCTATTCTCATCGATTTGCCAATAGCCTCGGAAAGTGAGAGTTTTGTTGAAAGCATTGGCTATCAGCCTAACCAAGCGAGCTTAACGCAATCCGCTCTAAGCTTAACTAGTAAAAATCGTCACGTAACGAAAAGGCGTTATGCCGATTCAGTGCGGCTTTTTTATTATATTTTCTGGTGGGGAAGGAAACTGCAGGCCAGTCTGCGTTGCGCTAAAGCATCTATTGTCATAAATTTACCAATAGCCTTGTTGGCAAATTGAATTATCTAGCCACCCGAAACAAAAAAGGCGCTACGACCCGAAATACAATTAGGTATGGACAATCAGTGATTAAACATTACGCAAAACGCCCGGTTCCGTTACAATGTCTCCGACCATATCGACTAATCGTTTAATAATCAATTAATCTTGCATAATTCCACTGATACAATTGGTTTCTTTGTTTGTTTTTTTGCTCTCGTTAGTCAATTTTCAATAAATTAATGCAATAGGTACTTAACACCTAGTTATTTTTTGCGATTAAACTCCATCATAGAAGGCTGGTTGTTAACTGCATTTTGTGGTGTGAAATTTAATTATTCGAAGGTAGCTGTGATAGCCAAGTGGTTAGAACGAATCAGATAAATAATCATCATCATCACCATGATCAACCCATTATTGGCTCACTACAGAGCACGGGTCTCCTCTCAATATGAGAAGGGTTTGGTCATAGTTCACCACGCTGGCCATGTGCGGATTGGCAGACTTCACACGCGTTTGAGTACATTATGGAGAACTCTCAGGCGTGCAGATTTCCTCACGATGTTTTACTTGACCGTTGAAGCAAGTGATATTTTTTAATTGTTCAGAAAACGCACATAACTCCAAAAAGTTACAGGTGCATGCCCGGATTCGAACCGCGGACCTCTGATTAGAGGCTGACGGCCTGATCACTGGGTTATCACCAGATAAATAATAATAAATTCATTTATTTGCTTAATACATGGGTACAGGGTAACAGATATACTCGTAGTTATGAGACATGAAACCAAACATGTTTTGCCTTTACATACGTGCAAAATATTTTTAATTAGGTGTCCTTAATTATTACTTTAAAAGAGATCGGGGGTTCGTACCCGGGCCTCTAACTTTACAGAGCTATGTGCGTTTTTTAAGCTATTAAAAAAAATCACTTGCTTCAACGGTGGAGGAAAACATCGTGAGGAAACCTGCAGGCCTTGAGAGTTATCCATAATGTTCTCAAAGGCGTGTGAAGTCTGCCAATCCGGTCTGCTAACTGGGATCAACCCATTCGCAGATATTACGATTCGGATGGTTTCAGCGGACTGCACATGCCACATGTCGGAAACCTCGTGAGCCAGATCGAGATGCTTGCGTTTTTTCGTCTAAGTTTTCATCATAGCGAATGGTGATGTTTACCAAAAATACCCTCGACTGTGCCCGGTCCCGCACCACCACGATGTCAGGTTTTAGGTTTCTGTCCGTGATGATGGACCGTCATATTATTTATTATATGGGCACCGCTCTCAATGTGTTGATCTGACCCCGAGAGATCTGCCATATAACAATAATAATATCATCATCATCATGATCAACCCACTACCGGCTCACTACAGAGCGCGGGTCTCCTCTCAATATGAGAAGGGTTTGGCCATAGTCCACCACGCTGACCATGTGCGGATTGGCAGACTTCACACGCCTTTGAGAACATTATGGAGAACTCTCAGGCGTGCAGGTTTCCTCACGATGTTTTCCTTCACCGTTGAAGCAAGTGATATTTTATTTTTTAAAAATAATAATATGGAATAATCATTTTAACGTGGAAGTAAAAGATCCAGTTTCGGTAATAGGTAATAAAAGTAAGTTTTCCCCAAGAAAATTCTGGCCGTTTCTACAAAAATTCCCAAAGTTCCGGTACATACGACGGGTAGTTATAAAATAATGAACGATATACGATAAAATAGCTTCCATACATAGATATGAGAATTTTCTATTCCATAAAGAACTTCTCTAATGCATTATCCGAAACTATAAGTTATAGCAAGAAAGATAGTTGGAAGGTCGGCAAAAAAATATATAATATTATTAAGCTTTTATAATGTTATTTTGTCTGATGAATTTATGGCTCAGTTTTATTTTCCTACGTTGATTGAGGTCATTAATATAATCATGGGTCATCATGGGTATAAAACAAGATAACTTTTCAACAATAATCAAGAATTTAGCTCTGATGAGGACAATAATCCGGAGGGAAGCTGTGATAACGTCGTGGTTAGGACGACGGTCGTATATATGCTATAACTTCTTATTACATGATATTATTACACCTTGTTGTTTATAACTACATCTGTAAATTGCAGAATATGATAGCCTTGTGGTTAGAACGTCAGCCTTCTAATCAGAGGTCGGAGGATCGATCCCGGGCACGCACCTATAACTTTTCGGAGTTATGTGCGTTTTTAAGCAATTAAAATATCACTTGCTTCAACGGTGAAGGAAAACGTCGTGAGGAAACCTGCACCGCCTAACAGTTCTCCGTAATGTTCTCAAAGGCGTGTGAAGTCTGCCAATCTGTAAGTGGCAGCTGGTGGATTATGGCCACACCGCCAAAAATATATTGAGAGGAGACCCGTGCTCTGTGTTGAGCCAGCAATGGCAATAAATTAAAAAGATTAAAAATTAAAACTGCGATACTAATTTTTACAAGATTTTCGAGATGGGATAGTTAGCTGATTTCAACCAATCAATAGCCAAGTTAATTCGTCCATAACTAACTTTTTTTTTCACGCTGGGAAATGCTTTTACGCATACCCTCCGGAGGCAACGCAGGCAAGACTGCGCCGCTACCGACGGGGTATGTGGGACTCCCCGGCGGCCAAATTGGTGACCAGAACACCCACTAAAACCCAGCGATGCTCCTTCGCGTCGCCTGGTGGCTGGGTCACGGGAACACTCGTGCACTCGACCGCGGCTCATCCATAACTACCATGGATTGCTACCAATAAGAGTTAAAAGTCTATTACAGCATAATGACTATAGATAAATCATTCGGGAGGAAAATACATTTTTTTTATCCACTACAAGTTAGCCCTTGACGGCAATCTCATCTCATGGCAAGTAATGATGCAGTCTAAGATGGTAGCGGACTAAGTTGTTAGAGGTATGGTATACCCATACTCCTAATTGGTTTCTGCACGCCATCGTGCCGGAACGCTAAATCGCTTGGCGGACGTAGGGAAACGTTGCAGTCGCTGCGTGTATGCATTAATCCATTTGTTAATTCTATCATGCATTTCGATTAACTGAGTCTGTGGGCTACCATCGTATAAGAGCAGTATTATTTAACAAAATAAGTAAAATAACCATTATTATGATGAAACAAACTCGTAACAATACTGCTTTGAGCCTAACCCTGTGCTCAAACGAATAGATACAATCATCATTAAATATAAATAAATTAAAAGTATTAATTAGTTATAATAATATCTTTATTTATCAAAAGCATAATTTACATTTAATTCATATGAAACCCTGTCTCCTGCGATAGTTTAAACTGTTACAGGTGACAGTTTCTTCCCTATATCTATGAGACAACATATTTAATTTGTTGTTAAATAATTATATATATAATCTATCTTATTATTAGTTATAAGTCAAACGAAGTTATTCATCGGTTAAAAACATGTTCTAACTGTCAGACTTTTATACACGTTTCGAAACTCTTTGAAGACAAATGTTCAAGAGTTTTCTCTTAGCGGATACCTCGGTCTATTCATCTGTCTGTCTACAACATTTCGGCACCATACGTCCAGCGGTTATAGCTATGCGTTGGTCAGTAATTTTCCTTTTAAATATACGTACAGATTAAGTCATCATCATCATCATCATGATCAACCCATTGCCGGCTCACTACAGAGCACGGGTCTCCTCTCAACATGAGAAGGGTTTTGGCAATAGTCCACCACGCTGGCCATTTTGACGACCTCCGTGGCGCAGTGCGCGCGCTGTCGCATTATAAAGTTGGAGGTCCTGGGTTCGATTCCCGGCTCGAGTCTGGTCTGGTGGGAGGCCTCGGCCGTGGCTAGTTACCACCCTACAGACAAAGACGTGTCGCTAAGCGATTTAGCGTTCCGGCATGATGTCGCGTAGAAACCAATTAGGAGTGTGGGTTTACCATGCCCCTATCAGGTTAGCCCGCTACCATCTTAGACTGCATTATCACTTACCACCAGGTGAGATAGCCGTCAAGGGCTAACTTGTAGTGTGTAAAAAAAAAAAAAATGTGCGGATTAACAGACTTCACATGCACAGATGAAGTAGAAAATCTAAATTTCATTCTGACCTACATTCGTGAAATTACCGTACTTGAAACAACTCGGGTATACAAAGTAGGCTTTTCTTTCACGGGATTAAATTTCTGACTGAAAGAGCTGAAAAGTTTAGGAGAGAGGAGAAAGAAAAAACAAGTACAAGCGATAAGATTCGTGCAATATTTGCAGCAATGTTTGAAATCCTCTGAAAATAAATTCATAGAATATTTTATGCATTTTCTGACCGTACGAGGTACTCCGTTTACACCTCCTGCCGTTGAATTAGAACACACTGGTTACGTTTTAACATTACTAGTGTACTGTACTGTACTGTGATACTAAATAATTTATGAGGACCTCCGTGGTGCAGTGTGTACGCTGTCGCATTATAAGGTATGAGGTCCTGTGGTCGATTCCCAGCTCATTCTTGTAGGAGGCTTCGGCCGGCTAGTTACCACCCTACCGAAAAAGACGTGTCGCAAAGCGATGTCGCGTAGAAACCAATGAGCAGTGTGGTTTTACCATACCCCTAATAAGTTAGCCCGCTACTATCCTAGATTGCATCATCACTTACCACCAAGTGAGATAACTATCAAGGGCAAACTTGTAGTGTATAAAAAATGCATAATTTTGATTAAGTATATGTAGAAATATACAGTTATTTTAATAAAAAAGGATCTATAGCTGTTATTTTAGCGTCTTAAGTTGCCTATAAGAGCTTGCTTTTTCGCTATAAGGCTGCCAAATGTTTCCTATCCTTTATCTTACCGATTTTTTGTATTTGTATTTATTCATCATCATCATCATCATCATCGTTTTAACCGATAAACGTCCACTGCTGGACATAGGTCTTTTGTAGGGAGTTCCAATGGCCACGGTCTTGGGCCGCTTGTCTCCAGCGGCTCCCTGCGACTCGTTTGATGTCGTCTGTCCACCTTGTTGGGTGTCGACCACCGCTACGTTTACCGGTGCGGGGTCGCCATTCAAGCACCTTTGGACCCCAACGTCCATCGGTTCTCCGAGCTTTGTGCCCCGCCCATTGCCACTTCAACTTCACAACTCGCTGAGCTATGTCGGTAACTCTGGTCCTTCTACGGATCTCTTCATTTCTGATTTGATCACGTGAGATACTCCTAGCATAGATCTCTCCATTGCTCGCTGTATTTATTAATTCATTATTATGTTTGAGATTTCAAATATACCTTGAAGTGAAAACAGTAGAATATCTAGAATGTTTAAAAGTTATGCCAGAACGAGACATTTATGAATAAGGTACCCGACTTACCGAAAATTGAAGCCAAGGATCCTTTAGTCAGGCATTTAAACGACCGTGGCCTTTGAGTTTAATTTATTTTAAATTTTTTAATAGATTGTAATTTGGTCGTTTAGGTTAATTACTAATTTCTTGTATCTTTTTATATCTATACTAGCTTTCCAGGCAAACGTTGTTTTGCCATTAATTATTTCTAATTTTAGTCGAATTAGAGTGAAAAAAATTCACAATAAAGACGATAATTGTTCAGTTATCGAGCGAGATGACAAATGATTAAATTACTAAAATGAATATTAAATAACTGCGTTTGGCGATAGAAGGATGAAAATTTAGGGTTATCTGTATTTTTTAATGCCACATAATACAAAAAAAAAATAAAAAAAAAATATCCAAAAAAAAAAAATATTTTTTGTGGTGGATACCCCTTATCACTTAGGGGTTTGAAAAATGTTTGGAAGTAGCCGATTCTCAGACTTACTGAATATGCATACAAAATTTCAAAAGAATCGGTCGAGCCGTTTCGGAGGAGTTAAATTACAAACACCGTGAGAATTTAATATATGTATATTAATTAGATTTATTAACTAGATGATATATACTAGGAATTTAAGAAAAATACACGAAATGTTAATATTTCAGTGATCATCATACATTTACATGGGTTTAGACTATTGAAGTCATTTCGAATGTCTTCGATATCTTCTGATCTCGATCTCGATTAGTAATTATATCGGCAATAATTTCAATGTTTTATTTCTCTTTGTGGTTTATAATAGTCAGGGTTTTTTATAACGTAATAGCTTTGAAGGTATCTATTATACCCACACCATTAACATACAATAGTAAATATCCGCTGAATAACTATGGAAAACGTGTTTATTGAATTTGATATTTTTTTTTAATAAAATAGGACGATAAATCTATTTTTAAATATTTAAATCATTTGCATTGATTACTAATTGGTTATTTTACTTAATTCAAGTGCGAATTACATTCAGTATTATATGTTCAAATAATTGATGGAAATGAAATTTTCATCATTTAGTATAAATCATTTTATTTTATGCATATCAATAAATTAATTTCTCAAAGCTTTATCTATCAGCATTGACTCCTAAGTTTCTAATGGAAAGACATAAAATAAAAAAGGAATTTAAAAATAATTACAAATAAAGTCTTTTACAACCCGATCATCCAGGGCCATGTTCTGTATACGAGGATCTGTCCAACACCCAGGAGTTAGGTCCTCGAGCTGGAAGACGCACCCTGTGCTCCTGGTGCGTCTTATGGCGTTCAATTGGGGGGGCATCTGATATTGCCCCCGAGTTGGCACCGTCCTAAGGACGGACTCTGCCGGCCTGGTTGCGGTTGTGTGCGCGAGCGAAACCCGTGACCCGGCCACCAGGCGGCGGGAAAGGATATGCACCGTGGGGGTTTAGTCAGTAAGAGTCTGACATAACCACCGCGTCTCCTCGGACGCGGGGTATCCATGAGGATTACCCACGTTAAAAAAAAAAAAAAAAGGGCCATGTTCTGTGGCATTTGCTATGGAATTCAAATTGTTACACACTTTGAACCTTAATTCGTGGCCGCCAAAGTTGTTATTCAAATAACTAGATCTCCGAATTGATGTCTTAATGTGGGTATATAAGATATAGTCGGCACGGTACAGATCTTTTAGTATATATTTTTAAGTAAACAAACGTAAAGCGAGAGCGTTAATCTGTCATAATATGGAGGACAGGACCAAACGTCATGATTTTAGAACAAATAGAATGGTATGGTACAAATAGTGGTATGGTAAACCCATATTATTAGTTGGTTTCTACGCGACATCGTGCCGGAACACCAAATCGCTTGACATGTCGGTAGGGTAGCTAGCCACGGCTCAAGCCCCACCAGACCAGACTCGAGCCCGGAATCGAACCCAGGACCTAAATTAACATTAACAAGGTATTTTTTTTGATAAGTTTATTTAATCATTCGACTTTATCGCTAGTAACATGTATTGTATCGGTACTATAATTTCTTATTGCAATCGAATATAACACTGTTAACCAAAAAAGCGGTGATAGCCTAGTGGTTAGGGCGTCAGCCTCCTAATCAGAGGTCGGCGGTTCGAATCCGAGCACGCACCTCTAACCTTTCAAAGTTACGTGCGTTAAAAAAAACATATCACTTGCTTCAACGGTTCACCGTTTTCCTTCAGGAAAACATCGTGAGGAAACCTGCACGCCTGAGTTCTCCATAATGTTCTCAAAGGCGTGTGAAGTCTGGCAATCCGCACATGGCCAGCGTGGTGGACTACGGCCAAACCCTTCTCATATTGAGAGGAGACCCGTGCTCTGTAGTGAGCCGGTAATGGGTTGATCATGATCATGGACTATTTATTGTTAACTTTCAAACCGGAAAACTTATCCTTGGGATAAATGACTAGTGTCCATGTTTTTCTGATTAGATTAATTGCTAGCTGTTGCACCTGTTTATTTGACGTTGGCACGCCCGACGCCTCAGAAGACTGTTTCCATATTTATAACATTTATCCACAAGTTTATAGTCTCTACAATCACAATACATGTTTTAGTTTGATACAAGTGCGAATTTTCTATGTGCTAATAAATTATATTCGGTAGTGATTTAAATTGAATATTTTGATAAATATTATTTATTATTCGTAAATAGTAAGTATGATAAATTTTATATAATTTTTTTTTATTTTATTAATGTCTAGTTTTCTATTATTGTGCCCTCAAGTGTAATCTTCTGCGCCACGCAAGAAGGTCGTAAGTATGATATGAGCTACCATACATGTACACGCGATATGAGTGTGAGTGCGTGACCGCAGATATTAGAAGAGAAGAGTTACTAGATATGCCTAAAAAAACGCTTTGCCTTGATACATGGGTGGACATGGATGTCAAGTTTATTCGAAAATAAATAATTAAATAAATTTTGTTCTGGTGGGGCAGGCTTCATCCGGGGCTAGTTACCACCCTGCCAACAAAGACGTGTCGCCAAGCGATTTAGCGTTCCAGCACGATGTCGCGTAGAAACCAATTGGAAGTATGGGTTTACAATACAGATTAGCCCGCTACTATCTTAGATCGCATCATCACTTACCACCAGGTGAGATTGCCGTCAAGGGCTAACTTTAAGTGTATAAAAAAAAATAAGCTTTGCCTCACGCAGCTATTGCGTTTGAATACGTTTCACGTTTTGTTTCCAGTTCAATTTGCGGGTCGGACCAGAGATGTTTAGTTACTGGGGTTATCTGTCAAAATATCGCAATGCAGTACTTTTAATTTGTATCTTGTATAGGAGTAACGAAATCGTCGTTTTCCAGACACACGATTAAGAGAGAAAGATACGAGTGTTTCGTCGCTGCTGGTTATTATCACTAACATATGATAATAAATAATCTTTAAGCCTTATTTTAGCTGCTTGGAGGGTGTAAACTGAATCTCACCTGATCTCATCTGTGATCTTAATAAGCCGATGTTTTGTCATAAAAAGAGGAGTTATAAGCAGTTTGGCTAATGAGCCCTCCTCTGTGTGTTTATAGCACCGAAGCACCTACGACGACCTCTGTGGCGCAGTGCTTGTACTGTCGCATTATAAAGTTGGAGGTTAAGTTCGATTCCCGGCTCGAGTTTGGTCTGGTGGGAGGCGTCGGCCGTGGCTGGTTACAACCCTACCGAAAAAGACGAGTCGCCTAGCGATTTAGCGTTCCGGCCTCTATATCATTAAAATCATAACTAAGCCATCGAAAATAACGCTTGTATTTATTTATAATAGCATATATTATATATTATTATTATAGCAAGCCCATATAAAATATTAATAAATATATATATTTATTAATATTTTTTATAAAAATAAAAATCAAGTCACATCCAGCCTAGTATTCATTTCTGATGTCCATGTCAATACTTCATACGAGGTGCACGCACGCACACATACACGTCCGTCTATTCCGTCTAGGAATAACTGTTTGGGACATCTGTAGAGACTCCACTAGGAAATTATTGTCGTATTTTTGTTTAACTCTCAAAAATTTCGAGAAGCGATACCAAAAGTAATTTAGCCCGTAGGACACTAATTGAAATGCTTTAACTGAGGACATCCCAATTTTAGTGATTATGAAGAAAGGAAAAAAAGGTTTAGTTAGAAGTCGTTTAGAATGAAATAATTATAATGCAAAATAGCTTATTTTACACATATAAAAACTCTTTCGGATAAATAATCCAATTAAATGTTTTAAGGTGTCAATATAACATATTTTATTATAGCTAATTGTAGTAACGATTTATTATCTTGAGGTGTCGGTTTAACAAGTAATTCAAGTAATGGTTTTCATTTTCTTTTATTTAAATTTTATATTTTCTCTAGGTATGTTGATATTAATTCAATGTTGGTAATGCTTTTGTGTCAGGGAATACAAACCTTATTTTAGGCAATACGAGATGTAATGGTATAAAATTGTCTACAACCTGTTAAACCTTCACTAGTTAGAGGCACCTAAAGAAAAAAGTTGGATCAACACTCACAGGCCTACTCACACGCCCACCCACACACCCACTAGTATGTATGTGATTAAGTTTCTTTAAGACATAATACGGTATTCTAAATATTTTTATACTACCCAATTATAAAAGATTGACCCCTAAGATACGGACTATCCTAGTTTGGGGGACAGGATAATTTAGGTAATATTATATATCTCTGAAATAAAGAAACGATTGTTATTCAAATATATTTGAAATAAAACACAATTAAACATAGACGTAGAAACCTCCTTGGCACAGTATTGCGCTGTGGCAATATAAAGCTGGAGGTTCTGGGTTCAATTCACGGCTCGAGTCTGGTCTGGTGGCAGGCTTCCACCACAACTACTTACCGATTACCGAACATCAAGCGATTTAGGATTCCGGCACGATGTCGTGAACAAATTAGTAGTGTGGGTAACATAATCCTAACAAGTTAGCCTGCTAACATCTTAGACTGCATCATCACTTACCACAAGGTGAGATAACCATCAAGGGCTAACTTGTAGTGAATAAAAAAACCCATTACCGGCTCACTACAGAGCACGTGTCTCTTCTCAATATGAGAACGGTTTGGCCGTAGTCCACCACGCTGGCCATGTGCGGATTGGCAGACTTCACACGCCTTTGAGAACATTATGGAAAACTCTCAGGCGTGCAGGTGTCCTCACGATGTTTTCCTTCACAGTTGAAGCAAGTACAATTTTTATTTTTTAAAACGCACATAGTTCCGAAAAGTTAGAGGTGCGTGCCCGGATTCGAACCGCCGACCTCTGATTAGGAGGCTGACGGCCTAGCCACTAGGCTATCACCGCTCAAAACAAACATAGCGTAAACAAATTGACTCCACAGATTTCCGAGTCATTGAACTCACACTTGCGCAGCTCACGCACACATACGCGGCACACCTGTGTGATACTCGTCTTGAGAATAATATATTTTTGTTGCTTTTATATATTTTTTGCCCGCCGTATTTTATATTTTCCCTATGTATAAGGTTGGGTTATTTTTTTTTCTTTTTCTCCCAGCCCCGGCTCTCGCGCCGGGGCTTTTTGTTCGGCGTATAATATAAGTCGGGGAAATTCGAGGCCAGTTTAAAAACTAAAGAGTTTTCAAAAATATCGGTTGCGAGTTGAGGAAAGCCCACTAACCTATTGCATGGAAGTTGTTATGTACTACACGCGACCATTGATCTATCGATGGGTATTTTTGTAACTCCAAAGTAGGACCAGGTATGACGTACGGAGCAGAAACGTGGACACTCACAGTAGGCCTTGGCCACAAGTTCAAAATCGCTGAGCGTGCTATGGAGAGGGCTATGCTGGGTGTTTCTCTGAGGGATAGAATCCGCAACGAGGACATCCGTAGGAGAACAAAAGTAACTGACATAGCCCAACGGATTAGCGTGATGAAGTGGCAGTAGGCGGGTCATATCTGTCGCAGAACCGACGGCCGTTGGGGCAGACGTGTTCTGGAGTGGAGACCGCATACCAGTAAGCGCAGCAAACGACCTGAACAGGATCGCTGGTGGCGGGTGGATGAGGAAGGCGGAGGACCGTGTGTGGTGGCGCGCTCTCGGAAAGGCCTATGTCCAGCAGTAAGCGTCTATAGGCTGATTGATTGAATATATATCGTTTGTTTGTTGTTTTTTTTTTTTATGAAGTTTTTTTGTTTGTGTCTTATTAGACTAGTAGTTATAATGGCATGGACGTGCCACCATTTTTTTTTTATCGTGATCCCTGAGCAGGATCATTGGCGTTTCGCAAATTCAGCGGAACAACAACGATCGTGCCCAGGGGTCGGGGATCAATTCAGAGAGGGATATGACACGGTGGTTTTTCGTTCAGGCGTAGCCCACTGAAGAGGGGTGCGGAGGGGGGGTTGGAGTGTCACATAACCTCCGTCCTGTCCAATGGATGGAGGTAGTCATAAAGCTTTTCCACGATGTTAACAATAAAAAAAGGATCGTTACGGCACGATGTCGCGTAGACACCGGTTAGTAGAGAAGAAACAGACGGGTCACCTTATGTTAAGTGATTACCGTTCTCCAACACCAGAGGAGTCATTGCTTCGTTCCCGGTTGAACACATCTCCTTATCGGTTTCTACTTGGTGTCATACATATCGTTTACAAACCAATTAGGATGGGTTTACCACACCCCTAAAAAGTTGGCCCCATCTTAGACTGCATCATCACTTACCACCACGCGAAATCAAGTTGTCACTTGACTGCAATATCACAAGTCAAGTCGTAATGGAGACTTTCTGTTATTCGACAAAAAATTATCACTCAATTATCAATCAATAATAATCTTTATTCAAATAATTCCACACGTAAAAAATTTACATAGTAATGATTTGATGGTGATAACTACATTCGTAAACTTAAAACTAAAGCTGAGGGTTCCGAACGCGCCCTTATCTAAGTAGAAGCCCACAACAAACTTAGCCAGGTAAATTTGTTCACTGTTATCACCATCTCACATGTCACTTAATTATTTAAAAGCTATCTTATTTAGATATTATTCATACCCAAGATTGCTTATCATTTTTTTAAATTTTTTATTGGATCATTAAACTAGTCCCAATCTATATAAAAACAACAAAAAACATTTCAGAAGAACAAACACGAGATAGTGACTTTCTAGAAATGACCACAGCATGTAACCTTAACATTAACCTCACATCTAAATAATTAAATATTTTAAAGAAAGAAAGAAGGAAGCGGTGATAGCCTAGTGGTTTGGGCGTCAGCCTCCTAATCGGAGGTAGGCGGTTCGAATCCGGGCACGCACCTTTAAATTTTCAGAATTATGTACGTTTTAAAAAAAAGAAAATATCACTTGCTTCAACGGTGAAGGAAAACATCGTGAGGAAACCTGCACGCCTGAGAGTTCTCCATAATGTTCTCAAAGGCGTGTGAAGTTTGCCAATCCGCACATGGCCAGCGTGGTGGACTATGGCCAAACCCTTCTCATATTGAGAGGAGACCCGTGCTCTGTAGTGAGCCGATAATGGGTTGTTCATGATGATGATGATGAATTAAATATTTACATAATCCTTTACACTATGATAGGACTTCTCTATGAGTTTACGTTTTGTTCATTACTTGTCATCTGGTACAGTTATTCGTATTTAAGTCGACCTCCGTGGCGCAGTGCGCGCGCTGTCGCATTATAAAGTTGGAGGTCCTGGGTTCGATTCCCGGCTCGGGTCTGGTCTGGTGGGAGGCCTCGGCCGTGGCTAGTTACCACCCTACCGACAAATACGTGTCGCTAAGCGATTTAGCGTTCCGGCACGATGTCGCGTAGAAACCAATTAGAAGTGTGGGTTTACCATGCCAACTATCAGGTTAGCCCGCTACCATCGTAGACTGCATCATCACACTCATCAGGTGGGATTGCAGTCAAGGGCTAACTTGTAGTGGATAAAAAAGATGATTCATCTTCTATTATACGAGTAGTATAATAGAAGATGAATCAGACAGACAGAATGATTAAATAAAGGTTTATGGGTACTATAAATTCCAATTAGAATCAATCATAAAATGGTTACATTTAATAAATTGTTACGTGTTAGACAAACATTTTGGTTTCATTATCATTGGTTGGGGGAAGGGGGGAGGGGGGGATTTCGATCCCGGCTTGCATCTCTAACAATTTGGAGTTCAGTTATAAATTAAAAATTATGGCTTTGGTTGTTAATTAGTTAGTCCTATACCTGCAAGTCCGAGTTTCTTCGGGTTGTTTTCAATGGCGGTTGACCATTTGGTCTACCAAACCGAACTTGGCCAGCTTGGTGGCCTTCTAATTCTGAGAGGAGACCAACACCCAGTAGTGGGCCGGTAATAATGATCAAAAAAACCCCGTAAAAACCCCCGTAACCCCGTCAAAGTAGAGGATGGAAAAATAAATTCCGTCGGTTGGTAAGTCGACGATTCCAAACGAATAAGCGAGTTCAGTTTCCAAGGTCGTTCGGATATTGTTTGGCAGAGAAATTGCCTTGACAGCCGTTCCATTTGTCAGACCTTGGCGTCACGTACATACCCACTCCACAATTTGCCTATCGTATCCCGGAGTTACATCATCGTTGGAATAGTACTTGTTCTAAAAGCTATGACATCATAACGATAAACTTAGTAAAACTGCGAAAGAATAAAAATCTATTCATTCTTGCTCAGTGATACAAATGGTACATTTTTTTTATACACCACAAGTTAGCCCTTGACGGCAATCTCATCTGGTGGTAAGTGATGATGCAGTCTAGGATGGTAGCGGGCTAACCTGTTAGGGGTACCCCTTAAAACAAAAAGTAAACTTTTTTTCTTAAAGTTACACTTTTTTTTTTCCTTTTTTTTATCCACAACAAATTAGCCCTTGACGGCTATCTCACCTGGTGGTAAGTGATGTGTGTACTTATAAAATATACAAGTTGCTGATTTAGATAAGACCCGAGTGATGTCGCACCTGAAATTAATAAGAAAAAAAATAGAAATTATTTATTCACAGAACAACACATAAAGATATATACATATCAACTTACAGTTTGATACTTAATAACAACACTTTTAAAATTATACAAATAAAAATTACTATATAAATAAAAATGTTCTGACTCAGCCAAATTCACTATTATTCAAATTTTACATACTGGTTCTTAAAGTGGACCCTACATGACATGTCAGAAGATGACCTGTATCGTAGGGTTGGAAACATTGTACAATAATATGAAATTTTAGCCGAATGAGCTGTGATAGCCTAGTGGTTAGGACGTCAGCCTCCTAATCAGAGGTCGGCGGTTCGAACCTCTAACTTTTCGGAGTTATGTGCATTTTTAAAACAATCAAAATATCACTTGCTTCAACGGTGAAGGAAAACATCGTGAGGAAACCCGAACGCCTGAGAGTTCTCCGTAATGTTCTCAAATGCGTGAAAATGGTTACCTGGAAGAGATCACTATTAGTGATAAGGTCGCCAGTTGCTAATTGTTTTTGTCTTTATCTATGTTATGTCCTATATATTGCAATAAAGTTATATAAATAAATAAATAAATAAATAAATGCGTGTGAAGTCTGCCTATCCGTACTAGGCCAGCGTGGTGGACTATGGCCAAACCCTTCTCATATTGAGAGGAGACCCGTGCTCTGTAGTAATCACGAAGTATATGAAATGAGATAATTTTTTTTTACACCAAAATAAAGTTATTTTTAGCTTTAATTAACTTGCTTACATTTTCAATTTAGTAACGTTTGCTTTGATATGTAATATATGTTATTATTACTTTTCCATTTCTATTCTTCGTATAGAACCGTATTTTAATTCAAAACATTTCCCCTCATGAAAATATATTTTCCAACGGACTTATTACTTCGCTTCAATAATAAAAAAACCTTTAAAAAATAAAGAAAAACCATAAAAGCAGCCGTCTTGCGATGCGTTATCATTTTTATATGTTCACCCCCCCAACCCTTTTAAGACTACCCACCCCCCAGATGCAAGCTCACACACACATCGAGAAACATCTATAAATGGGTTAAAGAAAAATGTGTCTACCTGAAAATGTACGATGCATGCATTTTTTTATTCCTCTTACGTTTTCTTTTCCAGTGAGATGTTATTGCTTCTAGAAGCCCATAAGCTACACTGATCCGGTTGAATCGAAATAGGAAATTAAGATTTCTGAACTTTTAATTTTTATCTTGAAATTATATTTTTTTTTTGCGAAATGATATTATTTGAAAGGCTATCATCATGATCAACCCATTACCGGCTCACTACAGAGCAAGGGTCTCCTCTCAATATGAGGAAGGATACATATAATAATTTAGTAATTTATGATATAAGTAATGAATTAATTAATTTGTGGAGGGTGCCAGAGGGCTACGAACGTCACTCATGCGATGGACCGATCAGATTAAGCCCTTTTCACGAGTGCACCAGGCTTTCGGCCAGCAGAATGTGGCGAATGCTTGAATGAGGCGTATAACATCTGCCCTTAAAGCCATTGCTTCTTGATGACCACGACATCTTGCAAAGAGTTTAACGACTAAGAAGAAGAATTAAATACAGTACCCAAATATATAAAGAATAAACAATAATCCTTATAAACAGACTAAGTTTGAATGACTTCAATTAGAATTCAAATTAGGCATTATTATTTGATAAGATAATCTAATTGTAATTTGTTTTTTCTTAATTCCTTTTTTTTTTTAATTGTTTAAATTGTATTACTATTACCTACTGTATTAACTCGTTTGCTAAATTAAATACAGATCCAACACGTACATCCCTTACTCTTCCATATTTGTTTTTTTTGAAATATTTGTTTTAAACACAGGCGGAGTAATCTTTCGTCGCAGTTGCAATTTTTCCAGTATAAATACAGAAATTACATCAAATTTAGCCTCGGATTTTTTTTCAAATTGCAAAAATAAGAACAAAAAACTCTTTTACAAAAAACCTATTATATACCATATTAATTATAAGAAATAATAATAACTTAAAAAAAATTAATACCATTAGCTGCATTAATAGTGTTCTACTTTAATGACGCCAGCCCCTCTAGGGGTAATAACAGCACACTGTTCTTTTCCATCCGCGATTCTCATATCGCCGATATAAAACTGAAAAATACATTTAATATATCCACACGAATATCGACTCTGTTACCTTGCAATAACGTAAGAAATTCCACGGTGGGGAGCAAAAAAACACTGCACCCATACATGAAACTTTCAGAAGCGTATACACGGAACCGCCGAGTTTAGAAAAAAAAATAAAGCACACACATATAAATTGCATGCAGTTCGAAAGGGATGCACTCAGAGTCATAAAATACTCACACACGGTCAGAACGCACGCACACATCCATACAAGGCCCGCGTCTCTATACACAGACACGTATGACGCCGTCCGAATCCGAAGCACACACGCGCACCCAAGAAAAGCTTGTATGTGTTGTAGAAATGCTTTTCCTTGCAGCAACTGAGAAGAGTTTCATAGCGAAAACCTCGCGGTAAAGACATCTAGACGTTCTCTGGATTCGAAAAATAAATTTAAAATTCAAAATTAGAACGGTCCCTTCGCGATCGTTTAGGAATAGATTAATCAATGAATCGATCAGCCACGGTCGGCGAAACTTCACCCGTTGTAAATGCGTTCGGAAATTGATAGATCGAATACAAAGAACAATCAAACATAAATAAATATTACGGGTCATACGCGCCAAATAACAGTGGAAATTGAATTAAATAATCGAAAGCTCGCAGTTAAATGTTGACGTTTGAAAACGTGTGTCGTATTAGTGATGTAAATGTGTTCGTTAATGAGTGTGCATTTGTGTGCGTGCGGTGTCTTTGTAAGATTGTAATCGAATGCCGGCGTGTTTAGAAATTTCGCGGCATTTGAATACTGTGACGTGTTGCTTTCTTTTTTTTAAATCTCTTAAACAATAGATACTTACATTATTAGTTTTTAATTTAAAAAAAAAACTGACATCCTGTTTTTTTAATTGTTGGAACACAATAGCTTTGTTTTTATTTAATATTTTATTTTAATTATAAAATTTTCTTTTATTTGCACACTATTTAAATAAATTTAAATATCGATGTCGTAATATCTAATAGTTAGAAGTGTTTTTACATAACATCCTTTGACTTAAGGCGAATAAGCTCTGTTATTTTCTACAAATTGAAAGTGAAATACATTTATACATGAGCGGTCCATTATTAGTTAGCAGATTTATTGAAATCGTACATAATATCAGTTTTAACCTTAATTTATATAAAATATTAATGTTTAATAATTTTGCTTCCGCTTACTGAAACATATTTTTAGTATTGATTTTGTTGAACTATTTTTATTTATTTTTCGGACTGTCTATTAGCTGTACTAACCCTATTGGTTGCCACAGCGTAACCGGGCTGTTGAACTATTGTTTTAGGTTTCTATTTTATGGGTAGCCCAATATCCAGTCCACAGTCACTTCGGACGAATAAACCGATGAACTTTGTATAAGCCACTAGTTTGGATCTCAATATCCCAAGGTTTATTTTAGGTGCCGTCTCTGCTCAATATCTCTTTCAGCCCGTTTGATATCTTCTGTACACGTTTCGTTTTTTATCTGTGGTCCCTTTTCTTAACCCTTGGGACTAAAAAATCTATTGGTAGGCAGAGGCATAGCTGTACAATTGATTGTATGTGCATAGTAAATTTTGCAGCTTGTTAAAGTAATTGAATAAAAAATATTAGTGTCAATTTCTGGATTGGTGGTAGACACACTTATGACCACTAGAAACTAATTGATTTTCATCTCAAAATTAAGATTGATAAACCGCTAACGTAGCCTTGACACGAACGCAAGCTTTTAAGGCATTTCATGGGTGACCTGCCCTCTATTCAGTATTTTTTTTTTCTAATTTGCTAACTGGTTGTGATACAAAATGGTCAAAACGATGCTTGGCATTTTTTTTATCCACTACAAGTTAGCTCTTTACGGCAATCTCACCTGGAGTAACTTATGATGAAGTCTAAGATGGTAACGGGCTACCCTGTTAGGAGTATGGCAAGCCTAACCTAATGGCTTTCTACACGACATCGTTCCGGAACACTAAACCACTTAGCGACACGTCTTTGTCGGTAATTATACGTTTTGTAGTTATCTAGCTACAACAGTTGATAACTAGTTCCAAAAGTTTAGAAGTTATTTATAAACTGTAGTTAATCGTTCGATTAGTTAACTGTCACAATTCCCCTTAAGATAAGTGTTTGCCACCTACCTTATTTAGAGAAGGTAACATAACCAAAGTTTATGCAATACGATTACACAATTCTAGAACACTTGTGCACGATCTATAAAATGCGCTATGTCTGACCTAAGATTCAGTTAAAGCGAGACAAAGTTATAACGAGAGCATGAATGCGACATGGGATAATCTTCATCACAAACGTTGTTTGCTCCACAGGGATTATAACAACCCTTTACCTATTTAGTAATATTAATATTTATATTTGTTGAAGACCTTCGTGGCGCAATGCGTGCGCTGTCGCATTATAAAGTTGGAAGTCCTAGGTTCGATTCCTGGCTCGAGTCTGGTCTGGTGGGAGGCTTAGGCCGGGGCTAGTTATCACTCTACCGACAAAGACGTGTCGCCAAGCGAATTAACGATCCGGGACGATGTCGCGTAGAGACCAATTAGGAGTTTGGATTTACCATCCGCCGCTACCATTTTAAACTGTGTCGTCGACAGTTTAAAAAAACATATATATTTCCGTACATACACAAACAAATATATATATATATTTCCGTACAATATCCTGATAAAACATTAATACTAAGATCTTTAGTGTTAAGAACCTAAAAAAAAAACGCTATCGAATCCTAGAGTAGACCCATGAGACCGATAAGAAACTAGAAATATAGATCTTACTCGAATTAAAATAAAAACTTGTTAGAATATGTTTTTATAAATAATATAAGATATAGACATATATATCTCCATCATCATCATCATCATTTCAACCGATAGACGTCCACTGCACATAGGTTTTTGTAGGGAGTTCCAATGGCCACGGTCTCGGGCCGCTTGTATCCAGCGGCTCCCTGCGACTCGTTTCATGTCGTCTGTCCACCTTGTTTTGGGTCGACCAACGCTTCGTTTACCGGTCGCCATTCCAGCACCTTGGGACGTTGGGGTCCCAATATATCTTACTCGAATTAAAATAAAAACTTGTTAGAATATGTTCTTATAAATAATATTAGAAATAGACATATATATCATACTCGAATTAAAATAAAAACTTATAAGAACGCGATAAACATGTCGCCAAGCGATTAAACGGTCCGGCACGATGTCGCGTAGGAACCAATAAGGAGTGTGGGTGTACCATACCCCTAACAGGTTAGCCCGTTTCCATGCTAGACTGCATCATCACTTACCACCAGGTTAAATAGCCGTCAAGGGCTAACTTGTAGGGAGTAAAAAAAACGTTTTCTCATAAATAATCGTCTACCATTAATTAGGTGGCATGTTGAAATTCCACTAAGAAAAATCTTCTCATATAAGATTTGAGTCACCAATAACTATGCTTAATTAAAACTACAATGTTTTGTCCTCTTCTTCCTTATAAAGATAGATAGAGAGAGATACACAACCATTCATAAGTACTTTTACCTTTATCATGAGGTGTCTTATAGAGTGGTGGATATGACTTAAGCCCAACAGCCGGTTTCAAGGCGGGTGGCGGGCTATTTTTTTTTTGTGCCTTCACAATCATTTTAGCCTATGTAGATGCTATAAAAATTTGCAAACTACTAAATCCGTTAACAAATAAAACCATCAACTTCTGAAGTTTTTTTTCACTTATAGGAAATATAGAGTTTAAAAAGTAAAAGCCCAATTTGATCTTTCAAAGTTACTGATAATTTTTTTTTCTATACACTTTTTTTTTTTTTTTCCGCTGGGAAATGCGTTTACGCATCCCCTCCGGAAGCGATGTAGGCAAGACTGCGCCGCTTCCGACGGGGTATGTGGGACTCCCTGGCGGCAAGACTGGCGACCAGAATACCCACTAAAACCCAGCGATGTTCCTTCGCGTCGCCTGGTGGCTGGGTCACGGGAACACTTGTGCACTCGACCGCAGAAATAGTACAAAATAAATAAGAAACACTACAAAATAGTAAATATTATTTAACTTTTTTCCCCTTTAACTTTTCTTTTGTTTCAATATGCAATAAAGTTGTTTAAATAAATAAATAGAATAAAAAATAGCCCTTGACGGCTATCTCACCTGATGGTAAGTGATGATGCAGTCTAAGATGGTAGCGGGATAACCTTTTGTGTCTGTGTCGGAACCAATTAAGAGTATAAACCCATACTCCTAATTGGTTTCGACACATCTTTGTCGGTAGGGTGGTAACTAGCCACGGTCGAAGCCGGGAATCGAACCCAGGACTTCCGACATGCGACAAAACACGCGCTGCGTCACGGAGATCGTCAAAGGTTTTATTATTATATTATTAATAATATTGATACTATTGCTCGTCTCTCTAATAAACTATTTACTACCAATTTTCTTTTACCAGCTTTTCAGTACAAATTTTTCCATTCTCAAAGCCTTTATACCCAGACGGTTATCCAAACACCAACTGCTCAAGCGAATCGCTGCTTTAAGGCGTATGGAATAAGACTCATTATTGATCTGCGTGTGTACATTAGAAAAGTTAAATTTATGGGCATATTATAAAATGCTTTCAGAGATATTGCAAGGATTTTGGTGCAGTTTTTCGCTATATCAGAAAACGTGTCGAGTGTAAATAAAGAAATACATTTAAACTATAATAAAAGAAAACTAAATTAAATTAAACAGTAAACACCAAGTATAATTTGCTATATTCCGCCGACAACCGGGAGATTTGTATAATATAACACCACACAAAATCTTCCACTAGAACCTCTACGCACGAGATGTTGACTTCACAAGCGAGAAAAGTAAAGTCAAATCGCTTGTGAAGTCAACATCTCCTGATGATGATCCGGTGTCGGGTCGAAACGTGCGTAGAGGTTCTAGTGGAAGATTTTGTGTGGTGTTATATTATACAAATCTCCCGGTTGTCGGCGGAATATAGCAAATTATACTTGCTGTTTATTGTTTATCATGGACTTCCGCAAAGTAACGCCTGCTTCTATTCATTAAATTAAATTAAATTTGCTATTCAAAGGGGGAAAACATTCAGTATAAAAACTCGAATTCAATTCGGTGTCGAGACCCTCGGTCCGTGGGGTCCTAGCGCTATAAGGCTTTTTAAGGAAATAGCAAAAAGATTAGTCGCCATCACAGGAGACCGAAGAGCTGCCAGCTACCTCGGACAACGAATTAGTTATCTTGCTAATCGAAGGGGGGACGCTGCCAGTATCTTCGGAACCTTGCCTAAAGAGACTCCATTAAATAATATATTTTAGTTATGATGTTATATTTTTCAAGATTTTGCGTTTTAGGTTCAATCTAAGGGTTATTATAAAAGAAATACTTGCACATAATTGAAAATTGACGACCTCCGTGGCGCAGTGCGTGCGCTGTCGCATTATAAAGTTGGAGGTCCTGGGTTCGATTCTCGGCTTGAGTCCGGTCTGGTGGGAGGCTTCTGCACCCTACTGACAAAGACGTGTCACCAAGCGATTTAGCGTTCTGGCTCGATGTCAAGCAGAAAACTATTAGGAGTGTGGATTTACCATGCCCCTAACAGGTTAGCCCGCTACCATCCTAGACTGCATCATCACTTATCACGAGGTGAGATAGCCGTCATGGACTAACTTATATTGTATTAAAAAAAAAACGTCATAGTAAATCTGGCTATCGTTTTAATTAAACAGCATTATTTCAATTATTAGGCAGTTAGTTACCTTCTTAGTACACGTAAGCAAAAAAAGGCGATTATTTTTAATCCAAAGGGTGCCAAAGGAATCATTATTGTCCTTATCCTTATATGTGTTTATCTCGATCAGAAGCCTGTATCTCATGAACCACTATAGGTAGTGAGTTGAAAATATTACCGTGTATTTCTAAAAAAATATATGTATAAACTTTTAACTGATTCTTTTATGGCATAGTTGTGTCTGGCTTCGGCCGTGGCTAGTTACCACCCTACCGACAAAAACGTGTCGTCAAGCGATTTAGCGTTCCGGCACGATGTCGCGTAGAAACCAATCAGGAGGTTTACCATATAGATATAGGTTTACCATACCCCTAACAGGTCAGCCCGCTACCATCTTAGACCGCATCATTACCAGGTGATATAGTCGTGAAGAGCTAACTTGTAGTGGATTAAAAAAAAACATCTATACCAGGTAAACATGTAACTAAACTATTTCAGTTGTGTTACATTTCTCTCGGTTACCAAATTCAAATTCAAATAATCTTCATTCAAATAGTCCTTTTGACGCGTAAATAATTTACTTAGTAGTGATTCGATGGTGATAACTATATTCGTAAACTTAAAACTAAAGTTATGAGGGTTCCAAACGCGCCCGGTCTAAGAAGAAGCCCACAACAAACTTAGACGGGACTTTTTTTTTCGTTATCACCATCTCACATAATCAATAAGAAATTATAGTACCTATGGAGATAGAGCAATTCACACCCAAGCTTTTTTATCGTTTATATAATCCTTAATATCGTAATATGATTTTGCTATAAGCTTTCATTTAAAAAAAAAGCTTTGAACTTATTGATAGACATCTCCAAGATATCAATAGGTATTTTTTTATAAAATAAAATACAATTTCCTTTGAATGAGTTACTAATTTTGTGTAGCCTACTAAACGGTACCTTATAAGTTATTTGACGATTAATTAATTATTATGTAGGATAAAAACCACGCACTGTTGATTGCATAAATACCTATTGATCCTAATAAACGTTTTTTTTTAATATCGATATTAATCCAAAAGCTATGTACAAGGCGTCTTTCTTTGGGAAAAATTCCGGCTATAATATTATTTCTTTCAATCTCTCAATGTCTCGAACCGTTCCGTGCTGTAGTTTAAAAATATGAGAGGTCACAAATATATTTCAAGTTTTCAACTACGACCTACATTCGCGAACGGCGTTGTGCGATCGATTTTAATTTTATACCGCTTTTATTTCACCCGTCTTCGGAGTGGTTGATATTTTAGGCTGAATTTCCAGTATGTACCTGCAGTGGTAACCGTTAACCCTGACTATCGTCTCAAATAAATAACATAAATCGAAGCCCCGACCTCTGATTTAGTTTTTTAGTTTCCGGTTTCAAGATTTCAAGTTGTTACAAAAATATTATTTTGACGACCTCCGTAGCGCAGAGCGTGCGCTGTCGCATTATAAAGTTGGAGGTCCTGAGTTCGATTCCCGGCTCGAGTCTGGTCTCGTGGGAGGCTTAAGCCGAGGCTAGTTACCACCCTACCGACAAAGACGTGTCGCCAAGCGATTTAGCGTTCCGGCACGATGTCGCGTAGAAACCAATTGGGAGTGTGGGTTTACCATACCCCTAACAGGTTAGCCGTCAAGGGCTAACTTGTAGTGTATAAAAAAATACTATCTCATCTCTATTTATAAGCTTGTAATTTCAAGTTTTCTTTGTACGTTCACGTTAAACTCTCGTATAATATAACGTTTCCGTCTCATAAAAGTTGCAAATAACGGTTTATCAAAGTTCGAGATACGTACTTGGGAAGACGTCCAAGTCGTTCTTATTATTCTGGAAGCCTTAGCTCGCGTCTTCACCTATCTATAAGCGAAGGTTACACGAAATAAGGAGTTATACTCCTAGTCGGTTTCTACTAAACGTGCCGGAACGCTCAATCGCTTGGTGACACGTTTGTGTCGGTAACTAGCCACGGCCAAAGCCTGTCACCAGTCCAGACTCGTGCTGGGAATCGAATTCAAGACTTTATATTCGGAGATGCACGCGATGCGCTACGGAGGTCGACAAGGTTTATAGATTGAAGGAATTATAAATTCGACGTTGCAGATTTGTGTTTACGCGGATTGTTGCAAATTAAGCTTAATGTAAAGTAAGTCACGGACTTTATTAAGGAACTTGCAAAGTTACTACTTTGCAGAAGTCATGACTGTGTCTGAAGTTTATTTTTATACACTACAAGTTAGCCCTTAACGGCATCTCACCTGATGGTAAGTGATGATGCAGTCTACGATAGTAGCGGGCTAACCTGTTAGGGGTATGGTAAACCCATACTCCTAATTAGTTTCTACACGACATCGTGGCGGAACGCTAAATCGCTTAGCGACACGTCTTTGTCGGTAGGGTGGTAACTAGCCACGGTTAGCCACTAGCCATAGTAGAAGCCTTCCACCAGACCAGTCTCGAGCCGGGAATTGAACCCAGGCCCTCCAACGTTTAAGATGCAACAGCGCACGCACTGCGCCACGGAGATGTCAAGTGACGTCAAATTATGATTTTAGGGTAGTAAAGATTCGGTCTAAAATATCTTTTAAAATATCTGATAATATTTACGTAATAATATAACTTAAGTTCCAATTCGACTGAAATTTGGAATGGAGATAGATTATACCCTGGAAGGATGCTTTTTATTCCGGAAAAAAATACGGTTCCGGCGGGATTTGCGCAATAAACAAAAAAACGCGGGCAACAGCTGATTTGTTATTATTTTGACATAATAAGATTTAACTATATAACGTCATCTAACAACCTATCAACGAAATCATCCTCTTTATCTTCTTAGCATGAGAATGGTTGTGACCGCAACCCGTCCCGGGATTGAACCCGAGTTCACCGAAAGAAAGGCCGAAGTCTTAACCACAGATTTAAACAATTTATTCTTAACCAATTTTAATATTGAAAATATTTTCACACACAAAAAAAAAACTTCAAAATTAAAAACGCAACGGGTGAAGTTTTACCTAGACTTTTAAAAGATGCGCTTAAACTGTTTAAAACTAACTTCAAAATTCAACGAGTCCTCACTTTAAACTTTACAGCTACGGTCCAGCCAACTCCTAACCCAACGATAGTTCCTAAAAATACCTAAATAACTTTATTAATTAATAATTACGGAGAAATATTTATTTTAATTTTAAAAATATAATGATAAATATAGACATTAGTGTAAGAATTTAAAAAAGAAGAAAATTATATTTCTATGTAAAAGAGAAAAAAAGTGAAATTTAGTGCCAATAAGTAATATGTCTGTTACACTTTCGAATACGAACCTGTATTTGAAGAAGCAAATGAATTATCCAATGAAACGCGAATTCGAAGAGTTCAGCAGCGAAGAAAATAAGGAAAGGAATGAAAATTTCAGCGATGCTAATTCCGAAGCGAGTGACGTTGAGAATAACCCAAATGATGAAGTCAGCACAGCGTTAGATTATTCAGAAAACGCACTAAGTTTAAACCCCGTAGCAGATTTTATTAAGAAAGAGTTCCTACCAGATTTAGATTTTACAAACGCGTTCAGAAATCAAAATCTAACTTTCAAAGATGGATTCCAAAATCGATCACCGTTTCTCTTACCCACTCAACTTTACAAAAGCTTTCTTGCTACTCTTGGTAAGAGAAGACGAAACGTTGCTGACTGCTACTCCTTGTATTCAAGAAATATGCTGTTTTCTAATGGATTTAGCCTGGACACATCTGATGATGAGAACAATCTGGAGAGAATTTCTAACTCTCCCGATGAGGTAATGGAATTAAATAGGTTAATATCAATATATTTTAATTTAAAAGAAAGAACGTAAAGATGTTTTATGCTTGAGCCCATAAATGGACTTTGATCTATTATTTTCATATTGATTTAGATAAGTTTTGCCACTTGGCAATATTACACTAATTATAAACAAAAGAACTTTCTTTTGTTTATAATTAGTGTCATATTTTTTGCTGACATTCATTAACATATATACCCAGTACCGCCTATTATAATTATTCTTCCTTTTGCCTACCTTCTAGCTTTTAACGATTTTTTCGAAATTGATTATAGAGTATATATCCAACTTTCACGAAAAGAACTTCAGTGATTATTATTATGTTAGGGGTTTAACTTTTCAATTCTCTTTAATATATGCTGTATTTATTTCTAGCTTTTAACGGTTTTTTCGAAATTCCAATTTGCATATTTCATTATCGTCTTTTAGAGTATATATCCAACTATCACGATAAGAACGTGTAACTTCTGTGATTGTTATTCTGTCAGGGGTTTAACTTTTCAATTCTCTTTAATTGGTTGACTTAAGTATATTAGGCAAAACGTACGTAAAAATTTACAAGCGGGATCTGTGAGAACTTTTGTGCTAATTAGTCTGGTTGGGCAGGGTTTTAAAAATGGAGTGAACAAATTACTTGATTTTCATATTATTTAGCTCTACTATATTCAGCTTTACACTTAAGTGTTTTATTAATATAAGTTAGTTTAAGTCGTATAATGTAAGTTTATAAGAATGTACATTAGCTTCAGTGTTTTCTAACTCATGGTTTATTAAGTCTTAATATTGTGTCACTTTTTGCTTTCTATTTTTAGTTGGAGTTCATTTCATTTTCTTTACATCGTCAATTTATACACAAATAATTTATTTAAATCTAGCTAACAACTAAATGCAAACAGGATCTCTAGTTCACCCGATGGGTTAATTATATCTTGGGAAATGATTATCATTCGAACGGTGGCAATGATCGGTACTAATTGGTGTTTAATCAGAGGTAACATGAATTATGCATTTCCTTATAGCTTCTGTTCATTGTTTTACATATATTGTAATGGAATTATTATTTATAACTGCAATGAGGTTTTATTCTAGTTATTGCATTCTTAACCTTTAACCTTCTTCGTTAATGAATAGGGAACTATCAATTTTAATTTCTAATAACGTAACAGGTGCGAAATGCATTTTCTCTTTTTATACTACGTCCACTTTATCCACGTCCGTTTTATCCACGTGTTAAGGGACGTTGAATTCTTTTCCAGTAAGACAAATATTAGATCTGTCAACTCACGTGCACCGTTCATCTTGATTGGCACTTTATGTTTCTCATGTAACCTGTTTTTGATAGTCTACATTTACAGATACGTACCGTTTTGGCATTCATGTTTTTTCTGCTCCTACTCCTGTTATGTGACTTGAAAAGTGGTATCTCTAATAACATCAAAAGTTATTATGGCTGATAGCTCTAAAATGATATAGTTTTAAAGATGCCAGGTACCAGATTTACCACCAATCCAACAATCATCAATATATCTTGCAGTTTTGCGAAAAGTATAATACCACTATGTCTCTATCTTAAGTATTTTTATTTTTTGTTTTTTGTCTCTCTTGTCTGTTTTTATTTTGTTTCTAGTGTATATTTGTTTTGTTTATACTTCGTTTCTGCTATAATGTTATTATGTGTTATCAGTGAATTTAATTAGAGTTTTTGGATACTCTCCGTTCTAATTAAATTAAAATTAAATAAAATAAAAAATAAAATAAAATCTTTATTGAAATAGTCCTTTAAAAGGCACAAAGGACAATTATTCACAAAGTAGTGAGTTGATAGCGGTAAATACATTCGTAAACTTAAAACTAAAGCTATAAGGGTTCAAATCGCACCCTGGTCTAAACATAGGCCCATCAATAAACGCAGCCAGCTAAATTTTCTTTTTGTAATCACCATCTCATTACTTATAATTATTTAAGAGCTATACCAGAATTATATAGCTATAACAGAAAGGTGATCCAACAATATGAGAAGTTCAGTCTCGCCGACCCTCTCGGTAGAAACATGTACATAACGAACAGGAATTGATATTGGGTTCTTTCTGAGCTGCCACGCTGACAGACCTGCCTGACCACATTTGATCTTTTACATTTATGCTGCTGGTCTGTTCTCGTTCAATGGTCCATCATTCACACGTGCTTTTGTTCCAGAAGGCGGGCGCATCATCAGCGTTTGTGTGGAGCGGCGGGGGGGTCACCGGGGGAGGGGGACAGGAGCAAGTGGCCTCGCAGCCCGCCGCCGTGCCTTCCGGTGAGTTATACTTATTATCCACTATTATATAGAAATGATTTATTACTACATACACCACAACGCCACAACTGTTTCTCTGAGGGATAGAATCCGTAACGAGGATATCCGTAGGAGAACCAAAGTAACTGAGATAGCCCAACGGATTACCAAGATGAAGTGGCAGTGGACGGGTCATATGTGTCGCAGAACCGACGGCCGTTTGGGCAGACGTGTTCTGGAGTGTAGACCGCGTACCGGTAAGCGCAGCGTAGGACGACCTCCTGCTCGCTGGACCGACGATCTGAAAAGGTTCGCTGATGGCGGGTGGATGAGGAAAGCGGGAGACCGTGTGTGGTTGCGCGCTCTCGGAAAGGCCTATGTCCAGCAGTGGGCGTCTATAGGCTGATTGATTGACCACAACGCCATGGCCGAATATCCGGGCCCCGATACTTTATAGTATTAAAATAAAAAATAAACCTTAAAATTTTGAACACAAATGCTGTAAATTTCATCATCATCATCATTTTAACTGATAGACGTCCACTGCTGGGCATTGGTATTTTTTAGGGAGTTCCAATGGCCACGGTCTTGGGCCGCTTGTATCCAGCGGCTCCCTGCGACTCGTTTGATGTTGTCTGTCCACCTTGTTGGCGGTCGACCAACGCTACGTTTACCGGCGCGAGGTCGCCATTCCAGCACCTTGGGACCCCAACGTCCATCGGTACTCCGAGCTATGTGCCCCGCCCATTGCCACTTCAACTTCGCAACTCGCTGAGCTATGTCTTTGTATGATAGAAACAAAAAAGCCTGTAATTTTTTGCGTCACAAATTATATTTATTATTTTTTGTATACTTAACATCTGTATGTGTTTTTACGGGCGTCTCAAAGAAATACACTTCAATATTCCTATTCAAATACGAGTAAGTGTAATATTTTCATACAAGATTTAAAACCTGAGTTTATTCCAGCAAGAGTTTTCAGCTAGACGGTGTCTTGTTAGTTTTTTTGTTGGAATTTAGATTTTCTCCGTTTTAATTTGCCAGTCTGGCTTGCATTTATTACAATATTTTTCGTGTACACGTATTATTTTCATTTTTTGCGTCTCATTTAATATACTCAACCGTTTGTTTCGGGTTCTTAATAGACCGTGGGTGCTTTTCTCAGGTAAAGTTTCATTTATTTTAGGATGCACGCTATTTTTGTGCAAGATTCCATCAAAATCAGTTTAACTGTTTAGCAAGCAGAAATACTAATTTTCATTACTCACACGGAAACGATGACCTCCGTGGCGCAGCGCGCGCTTTTGCATTATAAAGTTGGAAGTCCTGGGTTCGATTCCCGGCTCGAGTCTTGTCTGGTGGGAGGCTTCGACCGTGGCTAGTTACACCCCTACCGATAAAGACGTGTCGCAATAAATCAATTAGGAGTGTGGGTTAACCGTACCCCTAACAGGTTAGCCCGCTACCAACTTAGACTTACAGGTTGCCGTCAAGGGCTAACTTGTAGTGGATAAATTAAAAAAAAAACGTTACTGTCCGTCTATTTGATAAAAGCTATTTGTGTGCAAAACTTCACCAAAATCAGTACAGTAGTAAAGCCGTAGCTTAAAAACAGGCACACTTTCCCATTTATATTATTAAGTATCTGAAGTACATGCAAATATTAAATGATTTACTCTATTAAAAGACAACAAACCACTGGCGTTCGAAACTTGAAATTTAGACAGACAGGTTTCTTTTAGGATGTTAAATTTCACCCACAAAGTGTTTAATTGGGGGGTGAAATTACATGGCCGGATTCTGCCATGCCATTTAATAATACATAAATGTTCAGTAATTATGCATAAGTGAAAATTACTTTTGAAATAAATTAAAAAATATCCACATTTCTTCTACGTTTAACCATTTTTAAAATATTATTCCTGATATAATTAGTTTCATAGTTCGTGAATATTATTTGATCAAAATATTTAGGCGCACTGTTTTGTTTTCTACTATGTATGTATATAATAATAATAATAATAATAATCTTTATTCCAGATATTACATCCATTTTGTTAGTAATACAAACAATTGCTTAAGACTATGTTAGTAACTAGGTTAGTTTATTTATTATAATATAAATTTATTTGACTAGATACCCATCCATGAGACACTAAGAGTGCACATGCAAACCAATCCAGTGTCTCATAAATGGATTATCTAGTTTTTCAGACAAAGTCTTCAGAATGCCGTTGGAGCTACCACGGATTCTGCTCATCACCGATGCTGCTCTTTTTCTCATAATTGCATAAAAATCGTCGGTACGAGCCTCAGCAAACATCAGTGACGCACTGCAGAATCTCGGCAGCCCCATCAGCACCCTGAATCCATTATTATATTGGACGCGCAGGTCATTGTAGGTCCTCTGCGTATATGACACCCACAGGCTGCACGTGTAGAAAGTTTGGCAATATGCCTTAAAGAGAGTTATTTTTACTTGTTTGTTGCAACGTGCAAACCTGCGAGCTACCATATTGCATCGGACTGCCAACGCCCTGCGCTCCCTTTCTATATCTTTTATATCAGACATGTCTTCCGTAACAATATGCCCTAGATATTTAAACTCTGTGACTCTTTTAAGAGGAACTCCGTTAAGAGTCACAGGAGGTATATGATCTCTCGCTTGGTCTCTGATCATAAAACTTAAACGGATATAAACACACACTTATAAGCTTTAATATGATGTACTGTAGTTAGATAGATAGATATACTCTTTATTGCACACTACAAACATGAAATCAAAATAACTAAAACAAAAATTAAATAAAAAAACAAACATAATGCGCAAAGGCGGTCTTATCGCTAAAAGCGATCTCCTCCAGACAACCTTTTGTGAAAGGAAAGAGTTAAAAGGAGATGGTGATAGTGCAATAGCTAGTAGAATATAATAGAAATTACACATACAAAAATAAATTACTAAATAAATATGTATATATATATATACATAATAAATAAGCTATATAGACATACACACAATATTATATATTTTTTTATTGCATATCAGATAAGTAATATTCTTTTAAACGATTTTTGAAGATGCTTAGTGATTTACTGTATATTAATGAACATGAATATTTTAATTAGGGCACAGCTCCGTAAACATTCCGGTCATGTCTTTATTTTGTATCAAAATTATACTCGACTAAACTCACATGAATTATCGACCGAATATGCCCGACTAGTTTCGATCCCATCTGGGGCCCTTATTCATGAACTTGCTCAAATTCCACAATTTATCAGAAGCGTTGGTTGAGACAATATTATTTTATCGGCAGGTACATCAGGCGGCGGCGGGGCGCAGGGCCTAGTTCACTGGATGTCGGTGATGGCGGAGCACATGGGAGGGGGGCACCACGACCCCTCCCATTACGCGCTGCCACCCTGGAACAATGGGGTGGTAGATGTAAGTACCCATTTATGTTTCTCATTTCGAAGTTTAAGAACAAGAGTTACCAACATGCCAAGCTAACGTTGCGGTGGTCTAAAGATCAGAAGACCAATTTAATGTCCATTGGTCTTCTGATCTGCAATGTCACCCTAAACTACATATGGGTTGACATGCGTTATCAAACAATAAGTATTCCAAGGAGTAAAATGATGAAATTTCTTTACATCTCTATATACTAACCTATATTTGGAGGCTGTTTATCCACAAACCTTCTATGTCTTTTGTGTACGGATCTTTCTCTCGACTGCAGTTCTGCTTCTGTGTATCTAAGTTTCCGGAAGTTTGCTAGGTATTACCAAAGTTTTAATCGACTTTACCAAAGGGCTGACTAGTTGTGTAATATTTTTTTTTATTTTTTTATTCACCACAAGTTAGCCCTTGACTGCATCTCACCTGATGGTAAGTGATGTTGCAGTCTAAGATGGTAGCGGGCTAACCTGTTAGGGGTATGGTAAACTCATACGCCTAATCGGTTTCTACGCGACATCGTGCCGGAACGCTAAATAGCTTGGCGACACGTCTTTGTCGGTAGGGTGGTAACTAGCCACGGCCGAAGCCTCCCACCAGACCAGACTCGAGCCGGGAATCGAACCCAGGACCTCCAACTTTAAAATGCAACAGCGCACGCGCTGCGCCGCGGAGGTCGTAATAAAAAATATATAAGTACGTTCGTAGAGTATTTTTTTCGAATATAGTAATTCTTGATAAAATCCCACCAGACAATGTCACCAACTAACTTTGTAGGTACAGTATCTTGCCCAGTTCTCTTTACTCGGATTGTTATATCCACATCATCATCATCATGATCAAGCCATTGCCGGCTCACTACAGAGCACGGGTCTCCTCTCAATATGAGAAGGGTTTGGCCATAGTCCACCACGCTGGCCATGTGCGGATTGGCTGACTTCATATGTCTTTGAGTACATTATGGAGAACTCTCAGGCATGCAGGTTTCCTCACGATGTTTTCCTTTACCGTTAAAGCAAGTGACATTTTAATTGCCAAAAAACATAACTCCGGTGAGCCCGGGATTCGATCCCGGGCTCACCGGAGTTATGTGCGTTTTTTGACCCGACCTCTGATTAGGAGGCGATCGTCCTATCCACTAGGCTATTATAGCTTCAATATCCACACAGCTGAATGGTAGTACTATTCGCCTATATTTACTATTTAAAATCCGCCATATTGTGAGAGAAGAGACATGTGCAAGTAGAATAACTTCTGAAGTTATGAGGATTACAAACTTTCACCCCCAATTTTCCCATTTAGAAAAAGTACTTCTAAACCCGTTAATCTTCGTCTGGTTCGAGCAATTTGTTGTCAGTTAGTCAGTGTTAGTTTTAATATAGTAGATAACTTGGATATGAATTTCACAAAGTTATTCTGAGATTTAATTTCAACGTGATTAAAACTTATAGATGAAAATTAAGAAAGAAGTATTCGGGTATATAAAGTGGGTGAAAGTTTGATAAAAAGTGCTCAACGACCTCCTTGGCGCAGAACGTGCGCTGTCGCATTATAAAGTTGGAAATCCCGGGTTTGATTCCCTGCTCGTTTCTTCTCTGGCTTCGGCCGTGGCTAGTTACCACTCTGACGGCAAATACATGTGGCCTAGCGATTTAGTGAGATGGTCATCAAAGGCTAACTTGTAGTGCTTAAAAAATATACATATACCATTATTTTCTAGTTCTATTACTCCACTTAGGTTTATATTTTGCAACCGAGAACAAAAACCTAATGTCACGGCGCTGGCAACACCCGAACTTCCAAATAATAAAGATAACAAATGAAATAAAGGAACACACATTTCCATCAGCAGCGATCCATTATCCTCGTGCCTAAATCCGACGACGAGACCCAAGATCCCATTGAGGGGTAATTAATAAAGATTTGTCTCGGCCCAAATACCCGGTGGCAACATTTTTTCCCACAATTTGCATGAACTAGATCATTTGCAAAAAAACGAGGGAAAAAAAAAATGGGCACACAACACGTAGACAAAAAAACCTGCTTAGCGATTCCGGACGCATCATTACCACTATTTGTACTTAAAAAAGGGTTTTCAATGTCCTTTGCAATCTTTTAAATCGTCTTCAATACCCGCTGCGATGGTATGCAAATATATTTTGTCTAACCCTGCATATTATATGTGATCCAAATTGCGATCTATTTTTTATCAGTTAAAGTATATTTTACTATGTCCCATAATATGCCCTATTTGATTTCGAATGCGTTACTCAGTATAGGAATTTGAACTTTATTAATAACAGAATTACAGTAGGAATTTCATTGCAACCCCAATTTGATCTAAAGCTTTCATTGATTTAAAGTTATAAGATTTTGTATTATAACTTAGTGGTATATAGATAAAGGTGATTTTCGAGCAGCAACTTCTGATGAATATATTAAGAATGACGGATTAGGCTAATGTAGCATGGTGTACTTTGATTAATCATTACCTATATTTCTTAAGGTCGGTTAGAGAGTATTTAATATTGTTCACATGAGTTTTTGGATCATAGTATGGGAATATGCGTTTATGAATAATCAATAGCGTTTATGAAAAATGGCTATCTGAAAAATGACATAGTTTTAGAATATAATTTTATAATAACTCACCTATTGATTTCTTGGAGGTGTCTCGCAATATTTAAAGGTATATTTAAATTTTTTGAATGGAAGACCTTGTGTACAACGTTGGCTTCCTAATAAATATTTATAAATTAAATTATAAGTTCTTATTTTTTCAAGCAATCACAGTTAAAAGAAAATGCTATAGATAAAGATATATTCTACAATTGGCATAAATAAAACGAATTAAATGAATTGCGCGTATCACCAGTGATAACGGATTTTCTCGACGACACAGACGAGCGCGTGCGCATAGAAAGTACTACTTGCATATCTTCACGCTATGATAACAGTCGAGATCTCTCTTATCAGTTATCAGTTACTTTTAGAGACGTGTGACTTTTACCGCCTCGTTTGATTTCTGCTATGGATCACGCTGTCTTACGTACTTTTTTTTTTTTTAATATACACCAATGATTAGCCTTTGACGTCATCTCACCTGATGATAAGTGAAGATGCAGTCTAAGATGGTAGCGGGCTAACCTATTATGGGTATGGTAAACCCATACTCTTAATTGGTTTCTACGCGACATCGTGCCGGAACGCTAAAGTGCTTGGCGACACGTCTTTATCGGTAGGGTGGTAACTAGCCACGAGACTAGACTCGAGCCGGGAATCGGACCCAGGACCTCCAACTACAACAATGCAACAGCGCACGCGCTGCGCCACCGAGGTTCTTAAAAACGTATGATTTAAAACCAATTTTAGTACTTTGATTTTTCCGCAGTTCCAGCCTGGAGTTTATTTATTTATTTATTTAATTTTAATTTAATTAGAACGGACAATATCCAATGACACTAATTAAATGATTACACATAATAACATTATAAGTCTAAACAAAACAAATATACACTAAAAACAAAAAAACAGACAAGAGACAAAAACAAATATTTACAGAGTCATAGTGGTATTATAATTTTCGGAAAACTGCAAGCATTGGCTTACGATTGTATTCCACTGGCCTGCAAATATGTCACAGTGAGGCGAGTCCGTCAACATTGTATTTAGGGCTGACAATGTGCGCGGGACGGGCGATCTAGCGCGGGCCACTGTGCGGCAAGGCGGGACTGCAAATAATTTGCGCTCCCGGCACTGACGCAGTTGACAGTACTTATTGGGCGCATAAATAGAGCACACCTTGTTATGGAGCTCAACACAATCTATTTGTCCTGTGAAAACTTTACAAATCGAGAGGAGTTGGTCACGAGCTCGTCGCGTTTCCAGGGAATTGTAGCCTAAGTGCCCAAGCAAAAATCTAGTAGGATATAGGTAGGGGTAATATCCTTGCAGGCGTTTATATAAGAATCTTAGAAAAGCTTTTTGTACTTTTTCAAGTAACAAAGCATAGGTACTCTCGTAGGGATTCCAAACACAAGAGCTGGCTTCCAATTTACTGCGCACTAGCGAATCGAATAACAGCTTTATAGTGCGGCGGTCATGGAAATCAGAAGAATTGCGCAATACAAAACCCAAATATTGAGTTAGGATATTGGGAACACCATTTTTTTTTGTTTTGTCGTGGTGGAAAAGCTTTATGGCTACATCCGTACCCTTGGGCGGGAGGGAGGTTATGTTGGACTCCCACCCCCGAATATACCCGAACTAAAAACCGCCACGGTATGTCCCTCTCGCAGGTTTTACGGGACACCCTGGAAGTATACAACAGGTCCCCCCGTTGTATACTTCCCGGACGATTGGGACCACCATGCCTGGGAGAGCTCGTTGAACTGTTAGTGCCGGTAATTAATTCAAATGATTTCGATGTCGCGTAGAAAACAAATGAGGAGTATACTCCTCCAGTCTATAGACTGGCCGTACCCCTAACAGGTTCGCCTGTCACCGTATGACTGCACCATCACTTACACTCGGGTGAGATGGCTATCAAGGGCTTATTAGCATATAAAAATAATAATCGCTAAAACCCTTCAACGCGCATTGGATTTGCGTAGTGGGTCTGTACTATAAAAACATCTCACCTATGACAAATGAAATGAAAATGATAAAATAAATACACCACATAAAAGAAGAAATACAGACATTAAAGAAACACAGAAAAGAAAACAGGTACAATAGGTGGCCTTATCGCTAAAGAGCGATCTCTGCCAGGCAACTCAGACCAGGATATAATATATAGTTAAGCAGGTTTAGGGTGCACAATTACATGTAAAACATATAAACACTTTAAAATGTAAAGAAATAATATAATATAATGCCACTCAATATATATATATATATATAGAAGCGGTGATAGCAGTGGTTAGGGCGTCAGCCTCCTAATCAGAGGTCGGCGGTTCGAATCCGGGCACGCACCTCTAACTTTTCGGAGTTATGTGCGCCTTAAAAAAAATATGAAAATATCACTTGCTTCAACGTTGAAGGAACACATCGGGAGGAAACATGCACGCCCTAGAGTTCTCCATAATGTTCTCAAAGGCGAGTGAAGTCTGCCAATCCGCACATGGCCAGCATGGTGGACTATGGCCAAACCCTTCTCATATTGAGAGAGACTCTGTAGTGAGCCGGTACTGGGTTGATCATGATGATGATGATGATGATATATACATAAAGAAAGATAGAAACTATACTATAGAAAGAAAGCTAACAAACGTTAATAGGCTGGTAATTATTTTGATGACTTTTATTAGCTTATCAGAACTGACCATAAGCTCCTAAGCTTGATCCCAGGATCCAGTTGGTTTTCTCTTACAAGAAATGCTTGTTATTAATCCAAAAAAAGAAACCGTTTTTTGTTATGCAACTGTGTATACTATAGTTGAATAAGTGGTACTGGTGGAAAGTGAGGATGCAGTCTAAAAATTAACTTTCCTTGAATATGAAACCGTACATTATTATTGATCATTGCAAAAACACTCCCTACCAACTAACAAGGTGCGCAAACCTGCTTTTAAACTGCTGATCTCAACTATAATGTAATATCAAATTGAGTTATTATTCAAACTAACAATGCAATAAAAAAATCATAGCTTTTTTCTGCATTCCCATTCTAAGCAACAAAGACGTACGTTTCACACTACATAAAAATGGCGAAAGAATGACTGCGATCTTACAATACCGCATTGATGTATCAAAACACAATAAAAATGATATAGGTGACGGCAAAAGTCAAGCTTTTGAGTTACGAGAAAAAAATTGCCAATATAACACTTTGTTCTGAACCCTACTAACGATATTTTGATGACTGCAAGCGATCCGCAATAATGAAATAATAAAAAAGAGACAAAAAAAAACAATGTTATAAGACGATTCCTACAGAGGGTGAAGTCACTATTTTGTTGGACTAAAAAAAATACGAAACTACGCTGTTAACTATACAGAAACAATTTTTTTTTTATCTACTACAAGTTAGCCCCGGATGGTAAGTGATGATGCAGTCTAAGATGGTAGCGGGCTAACCTGTTAGGGGTAAACCATACTCCTAATTAGTTTCTGCGCTACATCGTGCCGGAACGCTAAATCGCTTGGCGACACATCTTCGTCTCATCCGGTATCCTCCCACCAGACCAGACTTGAATCGGGAATCGAACCCAGGACCTCCGACTTTATAATGCGACAGCACGCGTGCTGCGCCACGTAGGTCCCAAAAAATTTAAATCCAACACTAGTGGTTCTTAACAAACTAAGAACACACGTTGCAAGTATTTTTTTAGTTAATATCTTATGTGATTAAGGAATAAAAAATATCATAATCTAAGTATCAAAATCTTGTCATAACTTGGAATTAGCCTTATAATTTCGGCAACTTCCAACTCCATAGTAGTTCTCCCACAAGAGCATCCACATGCCCGGTTACGCTGTGGCAACCAATAGGGTTAGTACAGCTAATAGACAGTCCGAAAAAAAAATGTTTGTATCCACATAGTATTTTGTTAAGTTCTATTTGGTAAGTTCTTCTGCGAGGTATTCATTCTGTCAGCGGTAATTTTAATATAGATTCTATTTTACGCATGTCTTATACAATCTTTCCATTGATTCCCGTAGAGTATTTTTATTCACATACATTTTTGGCATTGGTAAAGTGTTTTCTTACCTTCACAAAACATGCTCGTAACATCTCGGTCAATAAAGTCCCCAGAAAAAGACGCTTTTCTGTTCAATATCACATCAGACATCCATTTCTATATTTATGAAATTTGAAAGGAACGTGTGATGGTTCTTTGAACATACAGTCTATAAATAACCCATTATTATGAGATCTTATGTAAACTCATATTCAGTTAATACATTTCATTTCGTAGGGACAGACGTCACCTTTTCAGGAAAAGAATTACACGTTAAGAACTTAGGTATATCTCGTTCGTAATAAAATTACTATATGTGTTTAATGTATTTTGAACAATATATATATATACATAAAATACATAGTGTTTATGTATTTTGAACAACAACACATTTTAGTCATAAATTTAGCCATCCTCCAGAAACTTTACGTTTATGGGGAGGACGGCGAGTTCATCTTAATAATATATTAACCAATCCACTATAAATAGAGAACTTAAAACTATGATTAATTAAATATGCGATAAGAAATGCTTTCACATTTTATCATCTTCAGGAAATTACAAGGGAATATATATTAAAACTGAGCTTTTTGTTAATTATAATTATAGCACAGTACGACTTTTTTTTCCGTGGGTAAATCCTCATGGGTAACTTGGAGATACAAAGGTTAGGTCGAGCACAACTTGCCCAGTTCCACTAGTGGTGATAACTACATTCGTAAACTTAAAACTAAAGCTATGAGGGTTCCAAACGCGCCCTGGTCTAAGAAGAAGCCCACAACAAACTTAGCCGGGTTTTTTTGTTGTCACTATATATAAATTATAGTACCTATGGAGATAGAGCACTTCACACCCAAGCTTTTGTATCGTTTATATAATCCTTAAACCGTAATATGATTTTTCTATAAGCTTTCGTTTTATAAAAACTTTGAAATTATTGATAGACATCTCCAAGATATCAATAGGTAATTTATTATAACTAACATACTGACATTAAAATTATTACGCAGATGGTAGATTTTTTGCTTACTTACTTGGCACTTATCGTCATATTTTAGACAATTCACAATATTATCTTTATAAATTGTAGCTTATCTGTTATTCTGATTTATAAGCTATATTATTGTAAAGTTTCATAAAAATCCATTCAGTAGTTTTTACATGAAAGACTCACAAACGTCCATCCATCAATCCATACTTACAAACTTACAAAATGTTTGTAATATTAGTAGGATGATACATGAGGGTAGTTTTGTGAAACATTCTACGTCATGCTTTTTAATGATATGTACCTGACTGATTTATCAACATCATTATTTCCCGATATTAAAATTGTAGCCGATTCACAATAATTAGCGTTCACACAGAAAAGGCGCATTACCAATCAGTCAAGCGTCAAAAATCGATTGAAAAATCGCACAATGCAAGACCAACCGACTGATAAATCGGTGATGTCTTAATTACTGTACGTCAAAACCGATTACGCGCATAAGCATATTTGAATAAGAAATATTGCCCGATCATTTGTTACAATCGGTTTGGGAAAGGCTTGTTGGAGTATTGTCTAGTTTACCCTACATTTTTGTTTGTTAAAACAGTTTAATTGTCTAATCCATTGCTTGTTTTGTTCGTGTGAATGCTGGTAATCATTGTTTAATTGAGAAATGAACAGTGTTTCGGAAGGGTTGTGATTAGGGTTGCTGATTTTGTCTTCTAATAAAAAAACTATGTCATATACTTATTTATTTTAACTTAGAAAACTTTGAAAAAGGAACATTTCTTAAAAAAATGTTAGCAGTTTCTATGCATATTTAAATGTTCGGTAGCAGGAAGTTCATAACTTTTTTTAAAGTATTTTTAATTCTAAATAATGAGAAGTAATTACGACAAACCACGACACAAATTAGAAATTTGACAAAGATATATAAATAATATTCAATTATATGAACTATGGTATAAAATATTCAAAAAACACAGTGCTAAGCTGTAAGAAAAAAACAGTATATTGAGGCGGTATTTCTAAAAGTAGTGCATGGTTTAAGTTTTCTTAGTACAAGTTTCAAATCAATGCTTGGCTGTGAAGGTTTGCTAATATCTAGGAGACAGTATATTTCTCTATGAATTAATATAAAATTGTTTATATATTTTATATTGCACCGTGTATGTCTCAGGAAATCAAATGTCTTTATATTTCCCTTTAATACTGTTTTTTGTTTAATTCACACTTTAACAATGATATAATGCACTAGAAGGTTATTAGCATAATTGACTTTAATCTGGAATGATAAGACCAATCTGCACTATTTTATTTTTTATTTTGTTTATATTTTTCGTTTTATTTAGTTTTTTTTTCTTTTAAAATTATTAATGTAAGGTTCGGAGGTGGGCGGCGGCTCATGCAACACAGTTTTTACTAATGCAGGGTCGTCCTTTCCATTTGTTTGTAGGACTTAAGTGTTCTCAATATAGATTGTTTATCCATCCACATCACACAGATTCTCCAAAATACGCTCTCATATATTACTATCTCATCATTCATCTAACAATAATCGCATTTCTTTCAAAGTCGACAACCCTAGCTACCATCCGCGTTCATTTGTCTGAGTCGAAGGATTTCGCGGTACATTGGACATAGTTGTTTAAATTTTTAATATTAATTATATTAAGGCCAGGTGTAAGGGATGAACGCTTTGAATATTCACGCCTCCCCGAATTAATATCAGCCGAGGGCGAGGATTTTGTCTGTTTCTAGTTCCTACTTTCTTCACACAGAGATTTTTATATCTCACTTGCGATATAATGGTGATGAAGCGGTGATAGCCTAGTAGTTAGGGCGTCAGCCTCCTAATCAGAGGTCGGCGGTTCGAATCCGGGCACGCAGCTCTAACTTTTCGGAGTTATGTGCGTTTAAAAAATATATATATCACTTGCTTCAACGGTGAAGGAAAACATCGTGAGGAAACCTGCACGCCTGAGAGTCCTCCATAATGTTCTCAAAGGCGTGTGAAGTCTGCCAATCCGCACATGGCCAGCGTGGTGCACTATGGCCAAACCCTTCTCATATTGAGAGGAGACCAGTGCTCTGTAGTGAGCCGGTAATGGGTTGATCATGATGATAGAACCAGGTTTTGTAACAAAACAAATTTTTATACACCACACAGATTTTCTAGGATTCCCTCTCAACGCACGTTTCCGACACCAGTATGAAGTTATCTGTTAAATTATTTGTTAAATTTGTTGTATTGGTGTAATTCATCAGACCAGTTTCGCATATCTCCGGACGATGCTCCGGTGACGTAGCGTGCGTTAAAAGCACAATCTGGAATATCAAAGTAGTGTACAATTTGAACAAGCCGGTTTCCGGAAGGGCTTTAGTACCATAGACCACATCCATACATTGCGGCAGATTGTACAGAAGACCGAAGAGTACAACCGGCCACTTTGTTTAGCATTTGTGGACTATGAGAAAGCCTTTGATTCGGTGGAAACTTGGGCTGTGTTGAGGTCACTGCAGAGATGCCGAATCGACTACCGGTACATCAAAGTACTGAAATGTCTGTACGAAAACGCCACCATGTCAGTCCGTATACAGGACCAGATTACGAGGCCGATCCAACTGCAGCGAGGAGTACGGCAGGGAGATGTGATCTCTCCCAAGCTGTTTACCGCAGCGTTGGAAGATGTCTTCAAGCTTCTAGATTGGAACGGACTAGGCATCAACATCAATGGCGAGTACATCAATCACCTTCGGTTTGCTGATGATGTAGTCGTAATGGCAGAGACTCTGGAAGACCTCGACGCAATGCTCAATGACCTTAGCAGAGTTTCTCAACAGGTAGGCCTACGTATGAACATGAGCAAGACGAAGATTATGTCGAACGCTAATGTTCTGCCTTACCCAGTAATCGTTGAGAACTCTGCACTGGAAATTGTAGACGAGTATGTATACCTGGGACATACGATCCAGTTAGGTAAGTCCAATTTCGAGAAGGAGGTCCGCCGCCGAATTCAGCTCGGGTGGGCAGCGTTTGGGAAACTCCGTGACATCTTTTCGTCCAAAATCCCTCAGTGCCTGAAGACTAAAGTTTTCGAACAGTGCGTGTTGCCAGTGATGACTTACGGCTCTGAAACATGGTCGCTCACTATGGGCCTCATAAGAAGGCTCAGAGTCACTCAACGGGCGATGGAGAGAGCTATGCTGGGAGTATCTCTACGTGATCAAATCAGAAATGAGGAGATCCGTAGAAGAACCAGAGTTACCGACATAGCTCAGCGAATTGCGAAGTTGAAGTGGCAATGGGCGGGGCACATAGCTCGGAGAACCGATGGACGTTGGGGTCCCAAGGTGCTGGAATGGCGACCCCGCACCGGTAAACGTAGCGTTGGTCGACCCCCAACAAGGTGGACAGACGACATCAAACGAGTCGCAGGGAGCCGCTGGATACAAGCGGCCCAAGACCGTGGCCATTGGAACTCCCTACAAAAGACCTATGTCCAGCAGTGGACGTCTATCGGTTGAAGTGATGATGATGATGATGATGTACAATTTGTTCCTACCATCTACAAAGAACTGATGACTTACGGCTAAGAAACGTGGTCGCTCACTATGGGCCTCATAAGAAGACTCAGAGTGACTCAGCGGGCGATGGAGAGAGCTATGCTAAGAGTATCTCTAAGTGATCAAATCAGAAATGAGGAGATCCGTAGAAGAACCAAATTTACCAACATAGCTCAGCGAGTTGCGAAGTTGAAGTGGCAATGAATGGGGCATATAGCCCGGAGAACCGAGGAATATTGGGATCCCAAGATGCTGGAATGGCGAACCCGCACCGGTAAACGTAGCGTTGGTCCCCCACCTAGGTGGACATTATACGAGTCGCAGGGAGTCGCTGGAGACAAGCGGCTCAACATCGTGGAATTCCCCACAAAAGGCCTATGTCAAGCAGTGGATGCCAATCGTTTGATAATGATGATGATGATGATGTACAATTTTACTTAAACTACCCTGGCTCCTAAACTAGGATAACCCGTATCTCAGTCAGTCATTTCCAATTATGCAGTAAATTAGATAAAGATTAAACAATTTTATAACTTCAATAGCACCGTGAGATTTGGCTGTTTTCCACGAATTATAGCAAATAAAGCTAATTATCATTTTTATATCCGGACTTTCGCGGCATAAGTTCTGCTTCTGTTTAATGCTTAAGAGGTTAATGGTGAATAAAGAAAATAACGCCGTTATCACCTTATCTAACATTATTATAACTACTAGCTGTTGCCCGCGACTTCGTCTGCGTAGAATTGCTGATTTCCCTTGAGATTGAGGTTACCCGTGCGGCCAATGCCCTGCTTCAGAAAGTAAGCTACAGGTAAATGTCAAATTGCCGATTATCGTATCTCTAAATTAAAAAAAATAGGACTTTCATACAAACTTCAAACCCCTATTTTACCCCCTTCGGGCTAGATTAGAATGAAAACAAATTCTAACCTTATACTTACGCCCTAAAAGAAACCTATTTTCAAAATTTCAAGCCTGTAGACTTCATAATAAAAAAATAAAATAAAAACTATCATCCACTTTTTTACCACCCAAACAGGTAATATTTAAAAAAAAATTTACCCTTGACGGCTATCTCACCTGGTGGTAAGTGATAATGCAGTCTAAGATGGTAGCGGGCTAATCTTTTGGGGGTATTTTTCAATAATAATATTTCAATAATCATTTATTTCAACTAAATACAATATTTCTTAAACTATCCTGATATAGTAAACACCTAACTGGTATAGCAGACACCTTATTGGTTTTTACGCGACATCGTGCCGGAACGCTAAATCGCTTTGCGACACGTCTTTGTCGGTAGGGTGGTAACTGGCCACGGCCGAAGCCTCCCACCATACCAGACTCGAGCCGGGAATCGAACCCAGGACCTCAAACTTTATAATGCGACAGCGCATACACTGCGCCACGGAGGTCGTCAAAAAATTAAAAATTGATAGTAATTTCATGATGAGGTCTTAACATGCCAAAAAAAATTACGTGTCACTGATATTCCTTACTAATCTAGTGAAACTTAAACAGCTGTTCTAGGATGAACGTTTCAATAATCAGGCCACCCTGCTTTAACGTTAGCTCAGGGTGAAGTTTTACTCTGTTTTTGATTCCTACAGTCTTAATTTTGTTTACCCTAATGCATTCTAATCAAATTTTATAGTGTGGTTGTGTACACACAAAGGGTTGTACATTCTTAACCACAGTATGTGGATTAAAAATTGATAGTGATTTCATGATGAGGTGTTAAAATGACAAAAAAAAAATAACGTGTCACTGATATTCGTTACTAATGTAGTGAAACTAGTGAAGCACAAAATGCACAAAACCTCTTGGAGGAAGGTAGAAATCCTCCTTCCCTGATCAACCCATTACCGGCTCACTACTGAGCACGGGTCTCCCCTCAATACGAGAAGGGTTTGGCCATAGTCCACCACGCTGGCCGTGTGCGGATTGGCAGACTTCACACGCCTCTGAGAACATTATGGAGAACTCTCAGGCGTGAAGGTTTCCTCACGATGTTTTCCTTCACCGTTGAAGCAAGTGATATTTTGATTGTTTTAAAAACGCACATAACTCCGAAAAGTTAGAGGTGCGTGCCCGGATACGAACAGCCGACTTCTGATTAGGAGGCTGACGCCCTAACCACTAGGCTATCACCGCTCCTACCACAGTTTGTGAACTAAAAATTGATAGTTATTTCATGATGAGGTGTTAAAATGACAAAAAAATTACGTGTCACAGATATTCGTTACTAATCTAGTGAAACTTAAACAGCTGTTCTAGTGAAGCACAAAATGCACAAAACCTCTTGTAGGAAGGTAGAAATACTCGCAGGAAATTAATAATATTAATTGTACACTAGCAAATAAAAGAAAACAATAGAAACAAAACGTATCCCGTACAATAAACAAGGAAATTAACCGTACACTAGGGTGTTCACAATTAATCCGCTAAATTAGACGTATCCCGGGCTGGAATCGATTAGGAGCCCAATGGTGGAGACAGGAACGGATTGAAGGGTTCGAGCCCTCAGCTAATTCCCTCATTTAACTTTTGCCTCTTATGGTACTACTCCGTCTTATAATAAGAAGATGCATATTGAGTTTTAAATTTAAATTCAAATAATCTTTATTCAAATAGTCCTTTAAAAGGCACTTTTAAATTCAATAATTTACATAGTACTGATTTGATAGTAATATCTACACTCGTAAACTTAAAACTATGAGGGTTCTAAACGCGCCCCGGTCTAAGAAGAAGCCCACAACAAACTTAGCCAGGTTAATTTCTTTTGTTATTACCATCTCACATGCCACTTAAAATTATGTTCAGAGCTATCTTATTAGAGCAATATTTCATCCCCATGCTTGTCCTCATGACTTTTTGTTTTAAGCATGCAAATACAGGGGTCTAGGCTCCGAATATGATTTTGTCCCATTCGGGGTCGAGACCTTTGGTCCGTGGGGTCCTAGCGCTCTAAGGCTTTTTAAGGAAATAGCAAAAAGGTTAGTCGACATCACAGGGGACCGAAGAGCTGCCAGCTACCTCGGACAAAGAATAAGTCTAGCCATTTAAAGGGGAAACGCTGCCAGTACTCCTTTTAATAATATATTTTAGTTATGATGTTGAAATATTTATTTATTTTTTAAGATTTTCAGTTGTAGGTTAATCTAAGTTTTATGTAAAATGTTTGATGTTTGAAGCTTACGAATTTAGTTATCACCATAAACTCACAGTATGTAAATTGACGAATCAAAAAGTGCTTTATCTACTTTTTGAATAGAAGCTTAAATGTACTCATGATATAGACTTTAAAAAACGTATTATTTTTTTTACTGAGTACTGTGGCAGCTACTGAGCTGATTTATGGCTGTTTCTTCTCGATTAAAACTGTCTTCTGTAATGTGTGGTATAGTCAGCAAACTGACATTTCAATTAAGGAAAACTAAATGAATCTTTTTTTTTGCATCGACTTTTCAGAATTCCATAAACGAATTTATAATTTTACAATTCCAATTTGTGTTATTTTAAATTTTGTTTAGAGACGTTTTTAGAAGTGTTTTTTGCTTAAGCCGATTATTTGTAAAAAAAATATAATATTTCCCAAGCTAACCCCCGGTCAAATTGTTCGCTAGTCACGGCTCTGTGTCGAGGCTAAAATCGATTAGGAGCCGAAACTCGCAATTCGCAACGACTCTGCGTCTCGGCCAAGATAAACATGCCAGACTTTTTTTTCGTTACGGCAAAGACATTAACCAAGGATGCGATACCAGTGACCACACGTTTCGTTTTAGTTCGGGCTTTCCTAATTTTCTTTAACACGTCACGTTCACTTCACACGCTAGGCTGACTTTCTCAAAACTTGAACCATTTGAACTGTTTGAGGCGTACCAAATTGCACGTTTTTGACTTGGTTAGTTAGGAAATTAACACCGTGGCGAATCTGAGTTGCCAGTGAAAATATCAATCTAAGTTAAAATCAGGGAGATATACGTATTAATTTGATATTTTATTTCGATTTAGTAAGTTAGTGATTTTTATATTCATCTGAATTCTATAATCTAAGCTTATCTCATATGTGTACATATGGCCGTACAATCGAGCTGTCTTTACAAAAAAAAAAATCTTCCCGTGTAAAATATAAAATTCAAATTCAAATTCAAAATAATCTTTATTCAAATAGTCCTTAAAAAGGCACTTTTGACGCGTCAATAATTTACATAGTAGTTATTTCATGGTGATAACTATATTCGTAAACTTAAAACTAAAGCTATGAGGGTTCCAAACGCGCCCCGGTCTAAGAAGAAGCCCACAACAAACTTAGCTGGGGTTTTTCTTTTTTTCGTTATCACCATCTTACATAATGAATAACAAACTATAGTACCTATGGAGATAGAGCAATTCACACCCAAGCTTTTTTATCGTTTATATAATCCTTAATGTCGTAATATGATTTTTCTACAATCTTTCGTTTTATAAAAACTTTGAACATATTGATAGATATATATGGTATATTTATTTATTTATTGGTCACTTAATTTGTCACACACTTTGATAACACCTTCTTTAATATATTGAGAATATTCAATGATAATGGGGTCCAATCAATTGCATTATTTTGATAACATGGCAACTAAATCAAAGTGACTTAAATAAAGGAGAGATCGAACCAACAGTTTATTTTAATCATTTATTATATTAACGCAACAAATTAATGTATCACAAGAAGGATGAGTAAACAGTCTTATGCTACTTGTGTTCAGCTCTTGAAACTCTCTTTTCCGCCTAGTGGGAGAAAACACCACTAACGCCGTGATTACTATTTAAGGATTTTCACTCAAGCACCTTAAGATTCTAAATTCTGTGGACATGTCGCTTGCACATGCAAGTGGAAGTTTGAAATCCACTTTGAAAAACTTCCTCAAGATTACGAGTTTTTCGTACCTTACCGGAGGCGTCATGTTACTTCCACACAATTAAAACTAAGCTGTAAAATCATGACGTGGTGTAAACGCTGTGTTATAAAGTTGGAGGTCCTGGGTTGGATTCTCGACTCGAGTCTAATCGGCTTAAGCCGCTAGCTTTTTATTTTTATTATTTAGTTCGCAAAACTCACAAAAACTAACATAGTCTTACTTCTTTCAAATACTAAATATCTTATTTATACAATATTGCCTTCTTTATGCGAACATAAGAAAGTTACAACCCTAATGGCAAAGACATACCGCGCTGCGATTTAACGTTACCTTCTCCTTTATAAAACATTAAAATATTGATTTCTCAGTTCTATAATTATGTCAGTAAAAAATTGACTAATGAATTCAAAGATAAATTAATTAGCTGCCCTACTGGTAATAGAGGCGAGATCGACTAATGCTATATTTTACAAAATATGTATATAATAATATTATATATATATATATATATATATATATATGTATAGATAAAATTACTTTGTAGCAACAAAACACAAAAAGTACAATATAAAAATAGTGTTTGCCTTTGCACCAAAGGAAGCCTTATCATTAAAAGTTATGTTTAAAAGGAGATTTTAGCATAAGAAGCTCATGGCAACACGACGATAGAATATAAAAACCACCCCAGTTCAAATAAAGAATATAAAAAAAAATATCCAAGAAAAAATCCGTATCTATGTATCCGATAAATATTTTCGCTCTGTGGCTTGTCACCCTACTCCCGATGTCATTAGACCTTGCGAGGGGGCGTCATTACGACGATGAGTAGAGCATCCATTAATCTTCCTGGACCGGTCTCTCGGCTGTCAAAATTGTGGCCACCGTCCTACCATAGATATGTGTAGCGAAGGAGCTAAAGTGGTTCAAACTAGAAATCAAGAAATCTGACAAAACAAATTATTAAATTAAAATTTTGCACTTTACCGTGTCCACATCTGATGGTTAGACACTAAGGAATTATGCAATGCATTGGCAACTAAGATAACTAGCAATTTATTTCTATCTATAATATTTTTAAATATTAATATAAACTGTATTCTCATAAACTTTGTGGAGCAGTTAGCGCTGTGGTCTTATAAAGAGGTCGTTCCTGAGTTCAGTACCCGTCAATGGTTTTTTTTAAATATTTCATTTTCTGTTATTAGGACTGGTGGGAGGCTTCGGCCTTGACTAGTTACCGTACCGGCAAAGTGTTGTGGACTAGGGATATACTGTGTTTAACATAACTGCAATACTCCTAACAGGTTTGCTTTCATCTTGGACTTCCTCATCACTTACTTGGTGAGATTGCAGACAATAGCTAACCTTAAGTGGTTTTAAAACCCAATTTTTTTTATCGTAATTATATTTTTGTTGCAAACACAATATCAGTTGAAACCTGTAAGTTATCCCCAACCTACCTAGCACAGATATGTATGAGAATTAAAACTTTATAATTATAAGCGTATTTGTCTAACAAATACCTATTATTCTGTATTCTATCCTATTATTCTATTCTGGTGAAACAACCAGTTGACCAATCAACTCAAGTAGTTATCACCATCAACTCACCACTGTGTAAGTTATTGACGCATCAACAGTGCCTTTTAAATGATTATTTGAATGAAGCTTATTATTGATTGATTGATTGATTTAAGTTTGTTGTCTTATTTATTACAAAATAATATTCCGTGGCACATGAATGGTACTGTACTGTATATGTCAGACCGGTTTCATAGACACAATTTTTTTTTTCGAACTGACTTTTCTTTTATTAGCTGTACTAACCCTATTGGTTGCAACAGCGTAACCGGCTGTTTAGCGAGCTTCTTTCCGAAGCTCTGCCAGAAGAAATAGTCCTAGGGCTCGAATAAACTAAGGGAACGTCTGCCTAAGAGCGCCTCCTGTAAGGCCGAACCTCGGCTTAGGCGACATTTGGGATAACGGGGGGTCGGGGGGTGAGACACAAATAATATCTCCTGATAATGCACATATTGGAATATCTACATGCTTAAAAAAAAAAGGTTAAAAAAATTATTACGTGCTTTTTGTCTGAATTTCGCGGATTATAGCAAATTAAGCTAGTGTATTGTAAGTGGAGTATTAATAATCCAAATAAAAGGTTATTTCTCTCTCCATCTCCTATCCGGGTTACGCCACTTCGTTTAGGGGGGTGCGATGCGTACCATTGTTCGTAACACACCCGTTGTTTCACCAGAATAGAGTGGAATTGAATGATATTAATATTGCTAATGACTTGAACGTATCTGATTGTGTTTTGGCAATAGGATTTTCTATTCGAGTGAGTTTTGGCCGCGGGGATGTAGAGGAGTTGCCAAATTTGGTGTTTAAATTATTTATAGGGCGATAGCTGTTATAGCTGTGATAGCCTCGTGGTTATGACAACCGCCTTCTATTCAGAGGTATACGGAAGTTCAATCCCGGGCAGGCACTTCTAACTTTTCGAAGTTAGAACAAACAAAAAAAACCTGCACGCCTGACAGTTCTCTATAATGTTCTCAAAGGCGTGTGAAGTCTGCCGATTCGCACATGGCCAGCGTGGTGGACTATGGCCAAACCCATGTTAGGAGACCCGTGCTCTGTAGTGACTTGCTCTGATCAACACATTGCCGGCTCATTACAGAGCACGGTTTCCGCACGATGCTTTCCTTCACCGTTGAAGCAAGTGATATTTTAACTACGTAAAAACGCACATAGCTCGGAATACTTAAAGGTGATTACCTGGGGTCGAACCCCCGACCTATTATTATGAGGCGGACATCCTAACCACTAGGCTATCACAGCTTATGTTGATAATAATATTATGTCTATTTGGCTAAGTATTTGGTTCGCGAAAGCTGCTAAGTTGCCAAATTAGGTGCTTAAATAATTCATTGCAGTGCATTTTGTTTTGCACTCGCACTTTTGTGACTACGTTTTTGTATATATTTTTGGCAAGTCAGTACAGAACATTTTCAGCTGATGTGGCATACTCGTAAAGCAAAACGCAAAACGGCGGATAGCCTGACAAGATTATGACGTTAATTGAATATTAAACAAAGAGTAGGCGACCTCCGTGGCGCAGCGCGTGCGCTGTTGCATTTTAAAGTTGGAGGTCCTGGGTTCGATTCCCGGCTCGAGTCTGGGCTTGTGGGAGGCTTCGGTCGTGGCTAGTTACCACCCTACCGACAAAGACGTGTCGCCAAGCGATTTAGCGTTCCGGCACGATGTTGTGTAGAAACCAATTAGGAGTATGAGTTTACCATACCCCTAACAGATTAGCCCGCTACCATGTTAGACCGCATCATCATTTGCCATCAGGTGAAATGCAGTCAAGGGCTAACTTGTGGTAAATAAAAAAAAAAAAGGCAATCATAGCTCAGAAGATTTATGTACTTTTGGTGATTTCATACATCAATAATCATATGAAACAAGAATGAATATCTAAAGGTTGACGACCTCATTACCCAACTCATTACCTGTTACATTATAAAGTTGGAGGTGATGGGTTCGATTCCCGGCTCGAATCTGGTCTGGTGAGAGGCTTCGATTACTACCCTACCGACAAAGACGTGTCGACAAGCGGTTAAGCGGAGTATGGGTTTACCATATTTACCATATTTATATATATATATATATATATATATATACCCCTAACTGGTACGCTACTATTTTAGACTGCATCATCACTTACACAGGTGAGATTGCTGTCAAGGGCTAACTTGTGTATAAAAAAAATAACGGTTGTTGGTTAGGATAGATTTTTACCCCAATCCCCGCAATCCTCGAGGGTTGTGTCGAAGTGATTGCTTTAGCAACAAGTCCACCTTTGAATACTAATACTTTTAAAATAATTTATTATTTTCTGTGTAGTTTTCATGAATTTCGTGCAATGAAGTTAATGTATCTATCCATTGAATAGAAGTAAGAAAGAAAATGTATTTATTTCTCATATGGTACTACTACATACAGTTCATCTTATTCTACCTTCTATACCAAAAATGTTGTCTGTCTTTATCAGACAGCATTTATACAGAACGTGTAATATCGCGATGTACAAGTCTTTATATAAATATTTATTGAACCGGACAGATTTGCCTATTACACGTGTAACGTAGCAAATTAAGCTAAGTTCATTAATCATTATATATCTTGGACAACAGCAAAATAACACCTTATCCTCATCAATGCTTTGCACAAGAAAATCAATGGCTTAACGGAAGGCTAGACTGCATCAGACGTCATAGGAAGTCAGTGCATAAAATCAACAAAAGACCCTGAGTGTGGTAATGAATCCCTTCAAAATATTAACTGTTAGAAATCGTGACATAAGGATAAAACGGTCTGTGTCTTCCATTTGGTTGTTCCGACGTAATTCGAATACTATCGTCAAACGCTGGCAGCCATACTTGTTTATATCATGTGTTAGTTTTTTTTTTTTTTTTGAACTTTATATATTTTTATTATACATCAAACATTTTACATAAAACTTAAACTTAGATTAACCTAAAACTAAAAATCTTAAAAAATAAATAGCATCATAACTAAAATATATTATTAAAAGGAGTTCCTTTAGGCAAGGTTCCGAAGATACTGGCAGCGTTCCCCCTTTGAATTGCTAGACTAATTCTTTGTCCGAGGTAGCTGGCAGCTCTTCGGTCCCCTGTGATGTCGACTAACCTTTTTGCTATTTTCTTAAAAAGCCTTAGTGCGCTAGGACCCCACGGACCAAGGGTCTCGACACCGAATGGGACAAAATCATATTCGGAGCCTAGACCCCTGTATTTGCATGCTTTAGCTTTTTCAGCCGCTTCACAAGCCGCACCTACTCTATTGTTGGTTCCATGTAGATGGGAAGGGGATGTGTTAGTTAAATGTTACTTTTTCCGATGGACTTCGTTTTGGGTAAAGATTTTTTTTGTATATATATAGACTCATCTCATCGTCTCAGGATATTGATCTATTTAACAAATTGGATCATATTTTGAGCATCAATTAATTTATCCAATTTTCATTCTGATCCAATTTACAAATTGAATCTTGCCATATTTGGGTATTAAACAGTAAAATCGAGAGTTAACTCCAATCAATATCCAAAAAGGCGGTTGATTTTGTTTCTTTACCACTTAGCACGCATCTCGGCTTTTTAAAGCATGTTCTCATAAAATTATATAGGTATTTTATAAAAAGACAGAAATATTTTAATGAGACACATCCTACAAGTGTTCTGAGTTAACAGAACTCGTTCTATATATAATTTACCCTATTAAACAGTTTTGTTTTTCTTTTACATAAAGGGTAATTTCCCACACTTGAATGGAGTTAATTAGGCAAATATGATTAATTATATCGCCAGGCGAGACGCGAAATATGGCGAAGAAAATGTACTTAAAAAAAAGAGAAATAAAATTTTGGTAAGCGTTTTTTTTTCATATAAGACAAATAATTGTTTTTATTTAAATGCCTTGACAAATAGTTATTGTGTTTGACTATTCATTATGAGTCCCAGGGTTCGATTTCTGGGCAGAGCAATTATTTGAAGCTATTGGATTTAGCTAGAAAGCACTACTCTGTATGTATGGCATGTTAAGCCTCATCAATCGTCAATCTGGTCTGGTGGGAGGCTTCGGCCGTGGCTAGTTATCCTACCGACAAAGACGTGTCCCCAAGAAATTTAGCTTTCCGGCACGATATCGCGTAGAAACCAATTAGGATTATGGGTTTACCATACCCCTAACAGGTTAGCCGGCTACCATCTTACACCGCATCATAAGTTACCATGAGGTGAAATGCCGTCAAGGGTCGACTTGTGGTGTATAAAAAAAAGATATTATCTCATCGTATAAGATTTTTTATTCATATATTTATAATAAAGTAACCAAAACGTCGACGTACGCCGTCGCATGGGTAACACCCTTGTTTCTGTGTCAATGTACTTAACGCGCAGTTCGTCCCCCAGTTTTCAAAATTCGCGTCGGGGTCGCCGACGTATCCGTCAACGTCGGCTGCAGTGACGCCTCTAGACGCCGACGTTACGTTTAACGAGCTTGAGGGATGTGTGAGATCGGCAATGGTAATTTAACTAGTTATTGCCAGCGATTTCGTTCGGTTATCTTCTAAATTCCACGGGAACCGTTTTTTCCGAGATAAAAGATATCCCACTTCTGCATTTAGGATGCAAGCTGTCACTGTGCCAAATTTTACTAAGGTCGGTTTCGATTTTAAGCCATGTGTGGTATCAGAGCTTTTTCAACCCACGGGAAACGCTGCCTAGATTTTTATTCTGGGTTCGAAGTGTCCTTTTGAACTCCATAAGATCTTAACAACACATCATTAAAATCGGTGTAGTGGTTGAGCCAATTGTAACAAACAAAAAATAATAAACAGACACATTTTCACATTTATATTATAGGTATGAAGGTATCGGTGGAATAATGTAACATAAAAATATATATTTTATTACTTAAACTTAAATTTTAAATGAAATGCCACTTGGTTGTACAGTTTTACTACATAATAATAATATTAATTATTAATATGTAGTAAAATTTTAATATTTTTTTTTGTGCATACTTTTCATATCATCAAAACTTACCAGTGGACCCTACACTAGGTGATGACCTGTATGGTCCGTGTAAAATAAACTTAACCTTGGTTTAGTTTTTGTTTTAAATTAGTGATAGTAATTGAACTAAAGAATAACTTTGTGAAAAGTCACCAAATTTGCAGGCTAAGAACTGGCTTTTTATGGTCTCGATAGCGCAGTGTTTATAAGTGGGAGCTGCCTGGTACGTTCATGTTTTCATATCTAAATTTCCTCTTTTTTTTTTTTATCCACTACAAGTTAGCCCTTGACGGCATCTCACCTGATGGTAAGTGATGATGCGGTCTAAGATGGTAACGGGCTAACCTGTTAGGGGTATGGAAAACCCATACTCCTAATCGGTTTCTACGCGACATCGTGCCGGAACGCTAAATCGCTTGGCGACACGTCTTTGTCTGTAGGGTGGTAACTAGCCACGGCCGAAGCCTCCCACCAGACCAGACTCGAACCGGGAATCGAACCCAGGACCTCCAACTTTATAATGCAACAGCGCGCGCACTGCGCCACGGAGGTTGTCAAAATAAATAAATAATCCTCTCGTTTGATCTAGTGAGAAGGTTTGGTCGCGACAAGTTACAACATTTATTTAATGCGAAGAATATTTGAACGTGTTATATTTTTTCGTTTATTTGACATAATTGTGATAGAAAATTTGACCCCGAGTTTTGCCCCAATCAAGGGCTAACTTGTGTTTGAATAATATGTCGAAAATACACACAAAACTATTTCATATCAACATATATAAAAGTGTGAAGATAGCGATCCTGAGCCCGACATTGATGGATATATATGTGTCACAGATAGTGAGCGACGCTTGCTTTATCCGGCTAGTGTCGGCTAAATTCCCATTTAAAATTTTGTATGAAAGTTCAAGGACCATTTTCTTTGAATTTATTTTGTATGGAATTTTTAATTTACTGCAGGTTGTACCTTCCTTTGTACAACTTCTTCAATGATTATTATGTTTGTAGATATTATTAACTTTGAATAAATCAATCATACCTAATCTTTATTCAAATGATACTTTTTGACGCGTCAATAATTTACTTAGTAGTGGGTTGATGGTGTGATTTGTAACTGAAAACTAAAGCTTTACTCAGTAAAAAAACAATTTTTTTTTAGGTCTATGAAATGAGTACATTTAAATAGAAGCAGTAGAGGCGCCTGCGCAGGATTAGTATTTGGAGTAGCTTATATTAGAATTATAGTAGCTTATATTAGCGTGGCGTAGAAAAGAACTAACATTATGACATTAAAGTTATCACGCAGATGGTGGATTTTTTCCTACTTACTTGACACTTACTTACTTATCCTCATATTTTAGACAATTCACACAATATCTTTATAAATTGTAAGCTATGTGTTATTCTGATGTATAAGCTATATTATTGTACAGTTTCATAAAAATCCATTCAGTAGTTTTTACGTGAAAGAGTAACAAACCCATCCAAATTTACAAACTTTCACGCTTATAATATTAGTAGGAAGTATCGGATAAATTGAATGAATATTATATCATCATCATCATCATGATCAACCCATTGCCAGCTCAATACAAAGCACGGGTCTCCTCTCAATATGAGAAGGGTTTTGGACATAGTCCACCACGCTTTTGAGCCCTAGGGCTCGAAGAAACTATTTGCACGTCTGCCTAAGGGCGTCTCCTTCGGCCTCAAAGGAGAGCCTTCTGGCCTTCTGGCAGATCTTCTTTCTGAAGCTCGCCAAACAGCCCGTTTACGCTGTGGCAACCAATAGGGTTAGTACAGCTAATAGACAGTCCGTAAAAAAAATTGCTATGTGCGGATTGCCAGACTTCGCACGCCTTTGAGAACATTATGGAGAACTCTCAGGCGTGCATGTTTCCTCACGTTGTTTTTCTTCACCGTTGAAGCAAGTTATATTTTACATTAGTCCTAACCACTAGGCTATCACTGCTTTAATATATTATATCACTAGCTATGAATAAAAAAGTATATATATTAGTACTTGTTTTATTCCAATCCAATTTGAGTCAAAAGCGTAATCACATATCGTTCAGCCGGTAACAATCTCGCGTCCGACACTGACGGATACACGCGTGACGGATATCTCCGACACGGCTTATACTGACGTTTACCGAGGCTATGTGTGTGTGTGTGTGTTGTTTTATTATTATTATGACCGCTATAGGCTTGCACTTGACGACAATCATGCTTGACGACAAGCGATGATGCCTAGACGCAAGGAAAAAAGAGCAAAATATTGCTTAACAAGAATTTAATTTGTTTAAGTGTTTTATGTTTCATTCTCATAAAATTAATATAGAAGCAATAAACCAAACATCTTACTGGCGAAAAAGTCAAAATAATCTACCTATTGATGTTAGAAGTTCGAAATCGTCAAACATTTTTAAAAGTCGTCTTAAAAAGTTTTGTCTAAATTCCATATTAATAAATAGTTTATTTGTATTGATATTTATTTGTATATAAAAGTATATATTTATATATTATATTTATTGATATTTTATATTGTTTTGAAAATCACGCCATTACCCTCATATTTTAATTAATTCTTTCCCCAAGGGTTGTCTGGAAGAGATTGCTGAAGCAATAAGGCCGCCTTTGCATACTTATGTGTTAAGTGTTCTGTGTTGTTGTTTCTTTAAAATTTGTGTTCAATAAAGAGTATTATATAATGAGTATTATATATTATTATCTTAATGATTTAAATATATCATTTCGAATTACTACTTATATATATAATCATAATTCCAATAAAACAAACATGTTGCTATATATGACCCATACTTCTTTACGGATGCGAATCCTGGACAGTCGAAGAGGATCTAAGAAAACATCTAGAGGCATTAGAGGTAGGCTTATCGACGGATGATAAAGATCAGCTGGACCCAAAATGTTAGCAATAAGGAAGTCTTGCGACGTGTTAGTTGTCATTGCGAATTTTGGAAGACTGTCATAAAGAAATAAGTTGCTTATCTGGGGCATGTGCTTAGGCATGACAGATACAGGCGCCTGCAACTCATAATGATGGGCAAAGTTGCGGGAAGGCGGATCGCACACAAGAGGAAGTCTTGGTTGCGAAACATCAGGGAGTGGACTGGTATCGCGAGTGCCGCCCAGCTGAAAAGACAAGGCGAAATATGCCATTCCGACTAGTTGGAGAGGCACCTTAAGAAACATGTTCCTAGGCATTAAAATGATAAAAAATGCTCAGTAAATATCATTAAGAATGTCGCTTAAGTATCATGGTGAGGCTGACATTGCAATAAATTGACGAAACTGACTGATAACTTGCTTAATTTTACCAGGTAAAGTTGTAAAATCAGTGATAAAAAATCTGTACAAGGGCTTACTCGTACTGGAATTTTATTTAAACCGCAACCTTATCTAGTGATCAACCTTTATCACTTTAGGAATTTGATAATAGAAAACTCTAAGCTCCCTGGATCGGAAACCATCACGATTTAATATTCATTATTAATTAAGATGCTTCATAAAAGTTTGTGATAGCCTAGTGAAGCGGTGATAGCCTAGTGGTTAGGGCGTCAGCCTCCTAATCAGAGGTCGGCGGTTCGAATCCGGGCACGCACCTCTAACTTTTCGGAGTTATGTGCATTTTTAAACAATTAAAATATCACTTGCTTCAACGGTGAAGGAAAACATCGGGAGGAAACCTGCACGCCTGAGAGTTCTCCATAATGTTCTCAAAGGCGTGTGAAGTCTGCCAATCCGCACATGGCCAGCGTGGTGGACTATGGCCAAACCCTTCTCACATTGAGAGGAGACCCGCGCTCTGTAGTGAGCCGGCAATGGGTTGATCATGATGATGATGATGATGATAAAAGTTTCGGAAATCATTTGGGTGCTAGAAATACAATACAATACTAGAAATAATACGGGTATGCATAAAGTACCTATATAAAAAAACATACACATACGACTATAATATAGTAATATTATAATTATCCTAGTTTATATTTTCGATGTTTGCTTCTGTATTTTTCCCAATTAGGTTAGGTTATTAAATGCACTTGCTATTTAGGCGGTTTATACACAGAGGCAAATTTACGCGATGAGACGCAGTGAGTCGTTCTGTCTCGTCTTAAGATGGATGGATGGCGTTGGGTTTACCCGGGGCGGGTTTGCTGCGCCAAAATTGTATTGTTATCTACTCAGTAAACTTTTTATAAAATTCACGAAAAATATTTAGCATAATAATAGAAGTGAAGTCACGACCTCCATGGCGCAATGTGTGCGCTGTTGCATTATAATGTTGGGGGTCCTGGGTTCGATTTCCAGTTCAAGTCTTTGGGAGGGAGGCTTCGGCCGTGACTAAATACCATCTTACCAACAAAAGACGTGTGCCAAGCGATTTAGTGTTCTACCACGATGTCGCTTTGAAACCAATTAGGAGTGTGGGTTAAATACCCCTTAATACATACCCCTTACAGCTTAGCCCACTACCATCTAGACTTTATCATCACTTACCACCAGATGAGATTGCCCTCAAGGGCTAACTTGTACTATAAATAAAAGCAGGAGTTACTTTGTGTTAGTCTATCATACACTATGAATTTATGGATGAATTAATTTTGCCAAGTAGGAATGTCTATATTAGTAAGATAACTTCCGATCGAAATATTCTATATATTAAAATTTTACATTTTATATTTTCACCTTTACAAAGTATAGTAGCAGCAATAAGCAATAAAGCCGGATTCGCATTCGTGTCATATTTTCTTTATATATAGTTTCTTTTATAAGTCTGTGTGTTTAGGCGTAGTCCGAGATAACTTCCGATCGAAATATTTTATCTATGACTATAAAATGTCACATTTTTACAGTGAGTATAGTAGCAATAAGCAATAAAGCCGGATTCACATTCTTGCCATATTTTAGTTATATAGCAACTTTCATAAGTCTGTGTGTTTAGGCGTAGTCCGAGATAACTTCCGATCGAAATATTTTATCTATGACTATAAAATGTCACATTTTTACAGTGAGTATAGTAGCAATAAGCAATAAAGCCGGATTGACATTCTTGTCATATTTGCGTTATATCTTTCATAAGTCTGGGTGTATACACAGGCGTAGTCTACACAATGTTTTGAATTTCTCTAGAAAAATAAATCATTTGCCAAGTAAGAATGCGTATATTAGTGAGATACTAGCAAGAAATGTCGTTAATAGCCCGCACGTGGGTTGGCTAATTATTCGGTAACATTTTCTGAGCAATTGGCTGTTTATTGTTTCTATACACTCACGCGCTAATGATCTTCACCCTGTTCTTATTCTTAGGGTGACGAGCGAATGGCAGTCATTTTATGAAGTTATATATTAAAATGTCTTTACTTATACTTGGAGGAAAAAAAATGTTTGGCACCGGCGGGATTTGAACCCACATCTCTCTGGATATCGTGGCCTAAGCGCTTTGCCAACAACGCAACGGTCCACGTACCGATGACGAAATAAATGTATCACCTCCTCTCAATATGAGAAGGGTTTGGCCATAGTCCACCACGCTGGCCATGTGCGGATTGGCGACTTCACAGGCCTTTGAGAACATTATGGAGAACTCTCAGGTGTGCAGGTTCCCTCGCGATGTTTTCCTTCACCGTTGAAGAAAGTGATGTTTTATTTGTTTAAAAACGCACATAACTCCGAAAAGTTAGAGGTGCGTGCCCGGATTCGAACCGCCGACCTCTGATTAGGAGACTGACGCCCTAACCACTAGGCTAATTTATGACTTCCACTAATCATATAGCGACAGTAGCGCCATCTAGTAGGGAACCTAACAGTTTCAATCTACTACTATACTACACGTCTTTGGTAGGGTGGTAACAAGCCACGGCCGAAGCTTCCCACCGGACTAGACACGGAGCCGAGAATCGAACCTAAGACTTCCAACTTTATGATGCAACAGCGCACGCGCTGCGTCATGTAGATTTTCTGGGTAACCTTTGTGATATATGAGACTGCTACTGCTATCTAAGCGGTGATAGCCTAGTGGTTAGGGCATCAGCCTCCTTTTCAGAAGTTGGCGGTTCGAATCGGGGCATGCACCTCTAACTTTTCAGAAGTTGTTAGTGTTTTAAAAAAATTAAAATATCACTTGCTTCAACGGTGAAGGAAAACATCGTGAGGAAACCTGCACGCCTGAGAGTTCTCCATAATTTTCTCTAAAGCGTGTGAAGTCTACTAATCCACACATGGCCAACGTGGTGGACTATGGCCAAACCCTTCTCATATTGAGAGGAGACCCGTGCTCTGTAGTGAACCGGTAATGAGTTGATCATGATGATGATGATGATGACTGCTATCTATCTCTTTGCTAAATTTCACCCAGTTCCATTCAGCCGAGCTGTACCGATAATTGTGACGAACATCCATCCATCCAAATTTTTGCATTTTGAATTGAGCTGTCTTACAAAAGAGAGCTTATAAAAATTACCCTCTTAAAACTCATCTAACAATCCATAAACCCATTGGCTGTTGGAGCAGCGTAATCTCACTTAGAACACAGACAAAACCGTCGGATTAACTAGTTAATCTTACCTGACAAAGGCGCACCAACAAAACGCTGACAGGTCATAAAAAATGAAGCGGTTAGGTTATTCCTACACAATGTATGAGAATCGAATGGGTTCAATATTTATAGTTGGATTCAATGGAATTGATAGATTAGGATTACCTCCGTGGCGCAGTATATCAGCTGTCAAATTTTAAAGTTCGAACTCCTGGGTTCGATTCCCGGCTCGAGTCTGGTCTGGTGGGAGGCTTCGGTGAGGCTAGTTACCATCTTACCGATTTAGCATGATGTTGCATAGAAACCAATTAGGAGTGTGGGCTTACCATACCCCTAAAAGGTTAGTACGCTACCATCTTATACTGCATCATCACTTACCATGAAGAATGCATTCAAGGGTTAAATTGTTGTGTTTAAAAAAAAAGGATTTTATGCGTAAACTGTTAGATTTGGTATCGATAAAAATACACAGTAAATAAAGCAGCTGATATATGATATCATATTATGACGATCTCCGCGGCGCAGCGTGAGAACTGTCGAATGATAATGATGGAGGTCCTGGGTTCGATTCCCGGCTCGAGTCTGGTCTGATGGATACCTCCCTACCGACAAAGACGTATCGCCAAGCGATTTAGTGTTCCGGCACGACGTCGCATAGGAACCAATTAGGAGTGGGTATAGGTTTACCATATCCCTAACAGTTTAGTCCGCTACCATCTTAATATCATCACTTACCATCAAGTGAGATTGCCGTCAAAGGCTAACTTGCCGTCTATTATAAACAACCTATTGAACACTCCGTTCAACTCAGTATAAAAGTTAAAACCCATCTGTAAGTATTCCCCATCAATTCCAAGTAAAATAACATTATAAATATATTTAAACAGAACTATCAAGACCAGTCTATCTAGCTACATATACACATACATCTTCACCCTGCGCTGCTCACCCCTTCACAAATAGCAGCCAAGGAGCAAAGGATTTATGTCCCCAATAATACGGCGCCTTATGATCCGCGCCATTATTTAGACATCATAATATTGTATTGACACATTATTTATTGGAGGACCTTTCGGCAATACTTAAAAATATATTTAAACATTCTCTAAGTTTTTTTTTTGTATTAGATGTAGATGTATATAAATAAAAATAGCTTGTATCCTAAAGTATCCAATTCTAAATTAATCTCTCAATTATGTATTGTAAGTTATCTTTAGATTTTAACTAGCTATGCAGTGTTATAAAGCTATCTATGTAAATGGACGACTTCGAAATCATAATATTTACACATTATTTATAGCCCGTTTTGACTTTTTTGTATCCCACTACATTTTAGTCCCTGGCGACAATGTCATCGGGTGGTGAGTGATTATCAATCAGTCTAAGATGGTAGTAAACGAGTGTTGCAGTTTTCAACATACATTAACTCTAAATTAAACTAAAGAAATAAAATAATATTAAATACAAGGTCAAATTAAAATGTAAGCAAACAAAAAAAATAATATTATAATGTCATAATATTATGTTGATATTCCCGTGTTATTCTTGTCAATCAATAAGCAAAATTAAAATTATTGTAATCATCATGATCAACCTATTGCCTGCTCGTTACAGAGCACGGGTCTCCTCTAAATATGAGAAGGGTTTGGCCATAGTTGACCACGCTGGCCATGTGCGGATTGGCAGACTTCGCACGCCTTTGAGAACATTACGAAGAACTCTCAAACGTGCAGGTTTCCTCACTATGTTTTCCTTCACCGTTGAAGCAAGTGATATTTTTACTTGCTTAAAAACGCACATAACTCCGTAAAGTTAGAGAAGCCTGGGATCGAACCCCCGACATCTGATTATGAGGCAGACGGCCTAACCAAATAAAATACTAGTATTAAATTTCTAATCAGAAATGGGATATCATTCTAACGATATAAAAGTAAAGGAAAACTAACTCAAACAAATCCAGCTTACATCATTCCCTAAGCTACTATCGAAGGGCTGAAACAACAAAGTAAAGTACACAGGTTTTACTGTGGTCAACTAGCCAACCCCCTGGGGTATTGTAGCGATCCTAAACCCAATAAATATACAGCCTCTAACAATACAGTGGTCTAATAAAAGTTCAACTTTAATACGGCTATAGATTAGGAATTGTGTGGCTTAGCATTTTTAGTGTTAGGTTTCGTATTAGGGAAAAATAGCTTTATTCATATAAACCTATTACAGGCATCTATGAATCGTTCATATATTATATCACATTTTTCATTATTTCTATTCGTGAAGTGATGGTGATAACTATACTTAACTTAAAACTAAAGCTATGAGGGTGCAAATCGCGCCCAGGTCTAAGAAGAAGCCCACAACAATCTTAGCCGAGTTTTTTTCTGCTATCACCATCTCACATAATCAATATTAAATTATAGTACCTATGGAGATAGAGCAATTCACAGCCAAATATTTTTATCATTTATATAATCCTTAATATCGTAATATGATTTTTCTCTGAGTTTTCGTTTTATAAAAACTTTGCACTTATTGAAAGAGTTACAGTAGTTTATACACTACAAGCTAGCCCTTGACGGCATCTCATCTGATGGTAAGTGATGATGCAGTCTAAGATGGTAGTAGGCTGACCTGTTATAATAACCCATACTTTTGGTTTCTACACGACATCGTGTCGGAACGCTAAATGGCTTATCGACGTCTTTGTCGGTAGGGTGGTAACTAGACACGTAGACTCCCACCAGAACAAACTCGAGTCGGGAATCGAACCCAGGACCTCCAACTTTATAACGCGACAGCGCACGCAATGCGTCACGGAGGTCGTCAAATCTTTTATAGCAAAAACTCGTAATATAAGTACTTGTTAATTTAATACGATGTGCAATGGATATGACGTGTACATATAGGTACTTGATACTAGATAGGTATTGGTATTCGGTCCCCTCAGTACTTAACCTGCCTCAAACGAGCGTCTTGAATCCAGGATGGCACATAAAAATGCTCTGTTATTGATTATCTATACAATGTTATTTCTAGACCCGACGGCATAATATTTTACTACCCCGCACGCACACGGGCGCACGCTCACACACACAGCGACGGTTGCACGTGTGTGCCCTACACACGAACAAGTTAGGAAAAATACTCGTGTCGCGGGTTTTTCTTGGGAACAACGTTCTAACGGAGACGGTATAGTTCGTGTGTGTCGTCGAAATGTTTTATTCAATACCTGGGTGCTTTCTTTATATTTTCTTTATTATTTCTGTGTTTCATCATCATCATAATCAACCCATTCTTGGCTTACTACAGAGCACGGGTCTCCTCTCAATATGAGAAGGGTTTGGCCACGGTCCACCACGCTGGCCATGTGCGGATTGGCAGACTTCACACGCCTTTGAGAACATTATGGAGAACTCTTAGGCGTTGAAGCAAGTGATATTTAAATTTTTTTAAACGCACATAACTCCTAAAAGTTAGAGGTGCGTGCCCGGATTCGAACCGCCGACCTCTGATTAGGAGGCTGACGCCCTAACCACTAGGCTATCACCGCTTCGTTTGTTTGTTTAAACATCTATAAAACATATTTACTATAATTAACAACCAGAAAAGAGATCCCTTAAATGTCACATAATATTCACTATTAAAACTTAAAATAACAGACTCTTTCTCAATTTTTCTGTTTCAAAATAGACTGAAATATTAATCTTTAATATAATGTTAATCTTTTGATTAAATTTCATACGTTGATATGCTACGAGAATATGCTTGCATGATAGAAGATAGTTTTCGGTTTACGATTTAGATGACATTTAGCAAGCACTAAAAATTAAGACGAATTATAAATTGTTTTTGTTTGATGATCGGACTGTATAGTTTTGCAGACATTTAAAAATTATTCAAAACAGTTTTACAAATTACTTGAAATACAATCCTACTAATATTATAAACGCAAAAGTTTGTAATTATGGATGGATGTTTGTTACTCTTTTACGTAAAAACTACTGAATGGATTTTTATGAAACTTTACAATAATATAGCTTATACATCAGAATAACACATAGGCTACAATTTATAAAGATATTGTGTGAATTGTCCAAAATATGACGATAAGTGCCAAATAAGTAGGTATAAATCTACCATATTTTTTCTGTTTTTTGCCCTTATCCCACATTATATGGGGTCGGCACAACACGCCTTCTATCAGCCGTCACCTCACTACCGACACCTTTTATACGCATACCCTCTTTTACACAATCCATTCACCATCTACAATCTGCCTGATAACTTTAATGTCAAATAATATTAGTTATTTTCTACGCCACGCCAATATAATATAAGTACTTGAAGTCGAAGTCGCAGGCACCAGCTACTATAATATATATGTTGGATAATAAAAAAAAAACTTAGAAATTTTCAAAATAAACTTACCGACTCCACTCCTCTCGGAAGTTTTCACGTCCCACATACAAACGTCGTCTGCGTCACACTTGATTATCCAACTCCCTCACACACACGCGTTGTGAAAGAGAGCGATATAAGTTTAGGACTAACATTTTATATGTTGGCCGGGTCATGGATATAAAATCGTTTTTCCCATATAAGTATGCTAGGTATAAAGTATTAGTCGCAGAGATGGTGGAAAATTTGCAAGAGGTACTGTACAAAAGTTTACAGTATGGATAGAAGCGGGTTTCTATATTACTAGCGTATTATTAACTGAACGATAAGGATAATTTGCTCTAATCCACAATTACCTTAATTATTATTAATTTTGTATGACAAAAATTGAATTTAAATAGATAGATAAAGTCTTTATAGTATATTACAATACTTGGATTCTAAAACAAATAAAAACAAAAATAAATATAACGCGCAAAGGCGGTCTTATCGCTTTCTTATCGATCTCCTCCAGACAGCCTTTTGTGAAACGAAACTTTAAAAAGGAAAGGAAGATAGTGCAATAGTTAGAATAGAATATAATAGAAATTACATATACTTTACATACAGATACATTTTATTGTACATCAGATAAGTAATATTCTTTCAAACGCTTTTTGAAGATGCTTAGTGATTTTACTGCCGTATAAGAGTTGCTATAAGCCATCGAACGAAAAATAGTTTATTGAAATTGCTTTTATATATTTGCCTGATGTCTCTAAATGACTCCGCAGATTTAAGCTAATTAAACTTTTCTTTGATTTCACAGCCGTCAGCTTTTAATGTGATAAAATTATTTTAAAGTGTGTTAAATTCGTCAAAAACAAACCAATAACAACTGAATAAATGAATAAATAAATAAAATGTTGCGACTATTGTTTTTTTTGGTTTATATAAATAATATTAGATATATACACTCACCTGATTGCCCTAGGAAGGAAATGCATAATATTAGAAGTATATACTGATTGCCCTAGGAAGCCAATTCAATTGATCTGCTAGCCCTAACCACTATAACGTACCGTATTTTAACTGTTTGTTTCATCCCTGTTAGTAAACCGATATCTAAGCGGGGATTAAGCCTCCAGGCCGATTTAAAAATCCTAAATACCTGAATTTTCATATGCCGGAATTTAACCTCGGTACCTCAAAAGCCACTTAAAATTCTGCGCGCATCCACCAGAGAGGTAGTAGGTATTTTTTTGCATTCTCAAAAATATTCACCAGCTCTCGGACTATAAAGTATGAGGCATTAGAAATCTTTAATAATAGAGAATTATTTCTATTGTGCGGTTCTTCTTATAGTATGCGTTTCTAAGAAGAGGCGTAATAACTTAGATCTCTTGTTTTTTTTTTTAAATTTTATTGCTAAGATCTGTTTAGTTGTTAGTCTAAGCAGATCCTACAAAATCACTTTCAAATTTGACTAAAATTTTGCGAGAAATCTTAATCAAATTGCTAGAGGTTTTAAAAAATGCGCAAGGAATCTTACCCTCATCTCTTGATTCAATTTCCGCTTAGATCCGCTTAGTCAAACTACGAAATAATACACATCGAATTATTAATCATTAATTTAGTTATAATCATAGTCAATTTGGACGAAATACATTAGAATGAAAAATGTACATTGAATGAAAACAATATTTATTTGCCAAAAAACAACTTTACAAAGCTTAGTAAATCAGTTGGGACCCACTCTAGGTAATCCTGTATCGTGGGGCCCAATTCACCGATATTAAGAAATTAAGTTTACGCTTGACACTTAGGTACCAATTTTATATGATGGAGAAGTTTAGTAATCAAGTCAAACTACGAAATAAGGTACTTTGAATAATTTAGTTATAATCAAAGTAATTTTGACGAAATACATTAGGTACCAATGTTATGTGATTTTAATAATCAAGTCAAACTACGAAATAAGATACTTCAAATAATTTAGTTATAATCAAAGTAATTTTGACGAAATACATTAGGTACCAATGTTATGTGATTTTAATAATCAAGTCAAACTACGAAATAAGATACTTCAAATAATTTAGTTATAATCAAAGTCAATTTGGACGAAATACATTAGGTACCAATTTTATGTGATAGAGAAGTTTAATAATCAAAGTCAAACTACAAAATAAGATACTTCGAATAATTAGTTATAATTAAAGTCAATTTGGACGAAATAAATTAGTTACCAATGTTATGTGATAGAGAAGTTTAATAATCAAGTCAAACTACGAAATAAGATACTTCGAATAATTTAGTTATAATTAAAGTCAATTTGGACGAAATAAATTAGTTACCAATGTTATGTGATAGAGAAGTTTAATAATCGAGTCAAACGACGAAATAAGGCATTTGAATAGGTTAGTTATAATGAAAGTCAATTTGGACGAAATAAATTAGTACCAATGTTATATGATAGAGAAGTTTAACAATCAATTCAAACTACGAAATCGAGTACTTTGAATAATTTAGTTATAATTAAAGTCAACTTGGACGAAATACATTTTTTTTTTAATTTCAGGGTGTCCTCTTTCAGTTAATGAGACCTTTTTTGCTTTATTAGTCATCAATCAATTGTTTTTTAGTCTTCTTATAAGACGGTATGTAATAGGTACCAATGTTATGTGATAGAGAAGTTTAATAATCAAATATTAGAGACCTTGAATAATCAAAAAGATCTATTTTGTCCTACAGCATTGCCAACAAAAAGATGGTCTGGATTACGCCGCGTGGTCACGACCACGGGGTGCGATGACCATCAAGCAGGGCTACGAGGTGAGAGTCGTAGGAATTCTAGGAATTCTAGGAATTCTGGGATTTGTGACTGTTTTAGACGTTTTAGTTGCTGTTTCTGTTGTAGCCTTTATTTATGTTGTATTGTTCGTTGGCATCGCATGTGATTTTTGTAAATATTTCTATTTGACTGCCGTATCCATCTCCAAAGAAATATGGCTTTCCTTTGGTATCACTATGGTATCTGTCTGACAAGAAGTAGTGTCAAAAACGCGTAGAAGTATCAATTTTAAAGTAATCTATATTAATATGAAAAGCTGTGATAGCCTAGTAGTTAGGGCGTCAGCCTCCTAATCAGAGGTCGGCGTTCCGGGCACGCACCTCTAACTTTTCGGAGTTATGTGCGTTTAAAAAAAAATTAAAATATCACTTGTTTCAACGGTGAAGAAAAACATCGTGAGGAAACCTGCACGCCTGAGAGTTATACATAATGTTCTCAAAGGCGTGTGAAGTCTGCCAATCCGCACATGGCCAGCGTGGTAGACAATGGCCAAATCCTTCTCATATTGAGAGGAGACCCGTGCTCTGTAGTGAGCCGGTAATGGGTTGATCATGGTGATGATATTAATATTACAAAAGATGTAATGTAGTTGGTGAATCTGGATGCTTTCATATTCAAGTAAGAGTAAGCTCTTGACGGCAATTAAACCTGGTGGCAAGTGAATATGTGCAAGCTTGGGCATGCATTGCTCTATCTCCATAATATAATTATTGACAATGTGAGATGGTGATAGCAAAAAAAAACCGGCTAAGTTTGTTGCGAGTTTCTTCTTAGACGTGGGCGCGATTTGCACCCTCTTAGCTTTATTTTAAGTTGTCGAGTGAAGTTATCACTTCACGAATAGAAGTAATGAAATGAACGATTCATAGATGCCTGTAATAGGTTTATGTGAATAAAGCTATTTTTGATTTTGGTTTTTTTTTTATTTTGTTGGAATCTAACCTGTTAGTAAGGTACTTCTAATTCGAAAAAAGAGATCCCACCAGATAAGTCGTGCCAGGAATCGAACCCAGAACCACCAACTTTAATATGTAAAATTAAAAAAAGTCTCAGGCAAGAAAGACAGATGGGGGCGTGGTTCCTGCTTTAGACAGTTGCAAATGAGAGTTCTTTATCACTCCCCGGACCCTCTGCGTCCCTCAGGAAGAATAACACGCGTGCTCATAAAGATATTTTGACGACCTTTCTGACGCAGTGCAGTTGTGACATGGCCTTCATCACGAATTGGATTACATTTGGAAACTAAATTAAATAAAATGAAAAAATACTTTATTGCACACTCTAAAAAAAAGAAACACACACACAACAGAAAATAGGTGCAATACGCGGCCTTATCGCTAAAGAGCGAACTCTACCAGGCAACATAGCACAAACTATATTAAAATGTAAAGAAAGGCAAGGTTAGGTTTACAATTATAAATAATAAAAGGTTAAATATTACTGATTCACAATAAACTCCTGTAAGCTGTAATAGTCTAGGGGTTAGGACGACCGCCTCTTATTCAGAGGTCGGGGGTACGAACCCGGGCACGCACCTATAACTTTTCGGAGTTATGTGCGTTTTTAAGCAATTATAATATCACTTGCTTCAACGGTGAAGGCAAACATCGTGAGGAAACCTGCACGCCTGAGAGTTCTCCATAATGTTCTCAACGGCGTGTGAAGTCTGCCAATCCGCACATGGCCAAACCCTTCTCATATTAAGAGGAGACCCGTGCTCTGTAGTGAGCCGAGAATGGGTTGATCATGATGATGACAATAGACTCCCATCCGATATAAAAGAAAAATCTATGTTTATTTTCAAAAAGAAATTTAAATCATATATTAAATAACAAATCACTGTAAGGAGTATTCAGTAAGCATTGATGTTATTTATATTAAAACTGTTCATGGATTCTACGCAATTATTAAATATAACTTTAAAACTACCCGCATTTCGAATAATTAAATAATTAATTATCCTTATGTATTATGTAAACCTAGTGTTTTTATTATACACTACAAGTTAGCTCTTGATTGCAATCTCACCTGATGGTTAGTGATGATGCAGTCTAAGATGGTAGCGTTCTAACCTGTTAGAGGTATGGTAAACCCATTCTCCTAATTGGTTTCTACACGACATCGCGCCAGAACGCTAAATCGCTTGGTGTCACGTCTTTGTCGGTAGGGTTGTCACTAGACACGGCAGAAGCCTCCCTCCAGTCCAGACTCGAACCGGGAATCGAACCTAATGAATCATTAAAAAATTATATAAGTATATGGCTTGTTTTAAAATTGTAATGACACTGTTAGTTATCTGTAAAATTGGTATTTTGGCTTTTTAATTCATATAATTCGATAGTTGTAGACTATTATAGTTTTTTGGCTAAAAATATCTTAGTTTGAGATTAGGTACTATTTAGAAGTTTTATATTACGCATGTCGAGTTAGCTTGTAAGTTAGTATATATTGATAGTCCTAAGCGATTTGTATATACATACAATTTGTCATAAAAAATATATGTATTTATTTCTTGTATACCGTTGGCTTCCTATTAAATAAATAAACTTAGGAGACTATAAGATTATTAACGCTTATATTTCTTACCAGTTGAGATAGAAATGTAAAAAGCATACAAAACATCCGCAAACTTTAAAATACAGCGTCGATAGTAATATCTAACAAAAGTTCTCTCGCGAGATGTCGTAAAAAGGAAATATAACGTCAACGTATCGTAGGTGGATTCTTAAGAACAGCGCCATCTATCGCAGTTAATAGCGACTTTTGACGTAAACTGCAGCGCGCGGTAACGAATGGCGGTGTTTTTCCGACCCACATAGACATTTTAGGGTTATTTTGACCAAGTTTAAGCTTTTATGTGATGACTCCAGTTTAAGAGGTTATATAATATTGTTAGAGACAACTTTTATTGCACCGCGAGTTTAACATTATACCTAAAGCATATATTATACTTATTGTCGACTTTAATTTGACGACCTTTGACGACCTCCGTGGCGCAGCGCGCGCGCTGTCAGATTATAAAGTTGGAGGTCCTGGGTTCGATTCCCGGCTCGAGTCTGGTCTGGTGGGAGGCTTCGGCCGTGGCTAGTTACCACCCTACCGACAAAGACGTGTCGCCAAGCGATTTAGCGTTCCGGCACGATGTCGCGTAGAAACCGATAGGAGTATGGGTTTTCTATACCCCTTACAGGTTAACCCGCTACCATCTTAGACTGCATCATCACTTACCATCAGGTGAGATTGCCGTCAAGGGCTATCTTGTAGTCGATAAAAAAAAAAAATATCTGCGTGTTTGATGACCCTTTTATTTTCATACGCTACAAGTTAGCCCTTGACAGCTATCTCACCTGGTGGTAAGTGATGATGCAGTCTAGAATGGTAACGGGCTAATCTGTTAGGGGTATGGTAAACCCATACTCCTAATTGGTTTCTACTCGACATCGTGCCGGAACGCTAAATCGCTTGGCGACAAGTCTTAGTCGGTAGGGTGGTAACTAGCCACGGCCGAAGTGAGACTTCTCCATAATGTTCTCAAAGATATATAGAGTCTATGCCAGCGTGGTTCGATCAAATATCTTCTAGGATAGTGTCTGGTGTCTAATGATGGTAATGGGTTGATAAAGATGATGATCACTACATCTATATTGCATCAAGTAATTCATATTCGGGGTTATGTGCGTTATTAAGCACTTAAAATATCACTTACAACGGTGAAGGAAAACATCGTGAGGAAACCTGCACACCTGAGAGTTCTCAATAATGTTCTCAAAGGCGTGTGAAGTCTGCCAATCAGCACATGGTCAGCGTGGTGGACTATGGCCAAACCTATCTCATATTGAGAGGTGACCCGTACTGTCACTGTAGTGAGCCGTAATAAAAGAGCCGTAATAAGTAAGCCGTAGGTTGATCATGATGACGATGATGATGATGACTTTACTTATGCTACACAGAAAATAGCGAAAATATGACTGTCATTTAAAAAAAAAACATATTTGTCGTCGTTATCTTGCTAATTATCTTTAATTGATAAAAAAATATGATAAAAAAGCCCTTAAATATCGCTCATAGTTTGAACCAAAAAAGATTTCTAAAAGAAGGAAATATGACAATGATTATAATCTATATATATAAAAGCGAAATACCACTCACTTATTATCACGATATCTCAGGAACTATAAAACAAAAGAACTTGAAATGCGGAAGGTAGATTCCTTTTATGAAGTAGAGGTCAGCTAAGAAACGGCTTTCACAAAATCCACCCCTAAGGGGTTGAAATCGGGGTTGGAAGTTTATATGAAAGTCCTATATTTTTGAAGTTAGAGACATGAAAAATGGCAACTAAGTTTTTAATTACAAATAATAATGTTCTGTACTATCAATATTACGAAAAGCTACCCCAAGTCGCGGGCACCAGCTAATATAGATATAACATTAAAATTGACCGGTTATTTTTTGACTACTATGAAAGTTACGCTTGTAGGAAATGAAGCATTTTTTTTCGACTTATAAGCATTTGTAAGCGCTACCAACTTAATCAACGTTCCGTTTCACGCGAAACGTTATTATTTTTTTCACAAAGCCCGTTGAAGATCAATATCGCCGCGTCTGGCAACGTTTTAAAGTAATGAAGTACACGGAATTTGACCCTAAACTGCGGATGTGATCGCTTAAATTAAATTTCACGTCCCGTGCGTGGTGTTATCTTGAAATTAATTTGTAACGAATAACCCATTGGCGGTGGTGGGGCCGAATAGTTTGTGATTTATAGTTTGTTTGTAACGTACTGTACCGTTGGTTAAATTCAAAATTCAATTCAAATTCAAACAATCTTTATTCAAATAGTCCTTTATAAGGCACTTTTGACGCGTCAATAATTTACATAGTAGTTATTCGATGGTGATAACTACATTCGTAAAATTAAAACTAAAGCTATGAGGGTTCCAAACGCTCCACGGTCTAAGAAGAAGCCCACAACAAACTTAGCCGGGTTGTAACTTGTTATTTGATTGCTCTGGGTTTTATTGTATTGCATTTAACTCTGTCTGTAGCTGTAACAAAAAATATCTTATACTGACTTCCACCGTGACTGAAAGTATAGAAAATGGGAAAACAAACAGAACAAAAATTATCAAATTGCCATGTAATTTTGCCTTATTAAAATTTATAGTTAGACAATTTAAGATAAGTGATGATGCAGTCTAAGATGGTAGCGGGATAACCTGTTAGTGGTATGTGTAGCCCACAATAATCGGTTGTCACTCTTAATCGTACCGGTACGATAAATCTAATTGTGTGGTAACTAGTCGTTCGGGAAGTATACAACAAGTCCCCCAGGCGTCCAGCGAGAGGGGCATGTGGTGGTTTTAGGTTCAGTTATACGCCCTACGAAGCGAGGGTGCCACATAACCTCGTCCTGCCCAAGGACGGAGGTTTTAAGTCGTAAATAGTGTTGTTAATTGTATATTTATTTATAGTTATTATGTGTTAGTTTATCTTGGTACTAGTATTTAATATACAATTGTTTAATGTCCCAAATAAATAAAAATAAAAATAAAAAATAGCCATAAAGCTTTTCCACCTCGACAAAAAAAACGGTGGTTATTAGCCACGGCCAAAGCCTCCCACCAAATCAGCCTCGGGATACGAACCCAGGACTTCCAACTTCGTAATGGGACAGCGTACGCGATGCGCTACAGAGGTCGTCAATAAGTAACCGGTAGGGTGTCCAAAATTACAATAATTTACATAAGGACGTACGAGTTAGCAACGCTCGATTTGGCGCGTGGTCCCACTTAATTACTACTGCTTCTTGGGTGAGCAAAATATTAGTTTTGGACTGCCCCCTGACATGTCTTTATTTTGGTATAGGACATAAATATAGAGGTGCTAAAACCCTTAAGCTAGAAGATGTGATAGCGAACGCCTACGTCGCACATTCGTCGTACATTTCGGAGTTATGTGCGTTTAAAAAAATTAAAATATCACTCGCTTCAACGGTGAAGGAAAACATCGTGAGGAAACCTGCACGCCTGAGAGTTCTCCATAATGTTCTCAAAGGCGTGTGAAGTCTGCCAATCTGCACATGGCTACCCTGGTGGACTATCGCCAAACCCTTCTCATATTGAGAGTAGACCCGTGCTCTGTAGTGAGCTTGCAATGGGTTCATACAATGAGGATGATGATAATGAATACCTTTTCGAAAACACCTGAAGTTTACAATACAAATCGATTACCGATGAAATAGATCGATTTTATATCATTTGACAGCTTTATTTCATATCTGTTTTAAATCTCAGCCGATTTTGGTGATGTTTAAATGAAAATATCACGTTTTAAATCTTTATGCAATATACTACCTTAACTAGTCTATTTTTTCATAGAAGAAGGAGGGTTTTAGAACCTAATCTTTACGCTAGCTATGTTTAATAATTGTTTTAGTATGTTGTTATTTTAGTAATAATGACTGAAAACTGGAAAAATAACTTACTCAAACTACTGTAATGCGTTAACACAATCTTTTTTTTATATACACTACAAGTTAGCCCTTGATGGCTATATAACCTGATGGTAAGTGATGATGCAGTCTAGGATGGTAGCGGGCTAGCCCGTTAGGGGCATGGTAGATCCACACTCCTAATTGGTTTCTACGCAACATCATGCTGGAACGCTAAATCGCTTAGCGACACTTCTTTGTCGGTAAGGTGGTAACTAGCCACGGCCGAAGCCTCCTAACAGACAAAATCTCCCAATGTAAGTAAAACATACACAGAAATTTTCTAATTCGCTAAAATGGGTGTTGTATCATCTCTACAAAATTTGTTCCCGTGTACTCAAAACTGAAGCAACCATTACACCAAGTGGTTTTTGCTCTCTCGACTTAACTTCGCGGCGTTAAATTAAATGGATTAGATATCCGATGTAGGTGAATTATCCGGTTGTTTATTCGCATTCCGAAAAGTATTACGTCATTGTCTTAATTCAAGAAACATCGATAGAGCAATTGGTGTGTATTAATAATAGAATTATAGAATAATTAATTTTATCTTAAACTTTAACTTTACTAGATTAATTCAATTTAAACTTACAACATAATATGTTTGTGCCTACTTTTCTGTGTAATCAAAACTTGATAGATCCTATTAAGATGATTTTTATCGTAGGGTCCTAGAAAAATAAATTTAACTTTGGTTTAATTTTAAAAGAGGGTTAAGATTAAACATTGTAAAATAACAAAAAAAAATGCCTCGTATATATTTTAATAATCAATAATGTATACGTATTTTATAAATATTGAATATATTCTATATAGTCATCCTGAATAAATGAATCATAATCTTTATTCAAATAGTAAAGGCACTTTCGACGTGTCAATAATTTACATAGTAGTGATTTGATGGTGATACATTGGTAAACTTAAAACTAAAGCTATGATGGTTCTTGGTCTAAGAAAAGGCTCACAACAAGCTTAGCCAGGTAAATTTTCTTTCTATCGCCACCTCAGATGCCCTTTAAAATTGTGCTAAGTGCTATCTTATCAGAGCAATATTTCATACCCATGCTTTTTTATCATTTACATAATCCTTTACACTATAGTAGAACCTTTCTACAATCTTACGTTTTATATAAAGAAGGTTTTTAAATTACAAAATAAAAAATTAAAGCAATGTTCAAGGTTTTAACAAAATTAATCAAAGAATATAGTCAACATTAATTTTCTTTTCCATTTTTTCCTTAGGCTTTGCACCGCAATGTCATTATTGTACCTATCCTACATATACATATGTCTATATACCTAGTTTATAATATGGTTTACGTATTAGACACACATACAGACACAGAGTTTGCACAGCATCAAAGAGAGTGTGATATCAAAACTAAACACAAACAAATAAAAAAATAACTATTGCCACATTGGATCTTCTGAGTAGCATAGTTAATATACTCGTATATAGCGTAGTGGAATAATATCAGCAGGTATTATCATCTCTAAGCCATCTTCTCGCTAATTCATAACAATTTATATTAGCAAACATAACAAATGGCTAGTTTCACCCAAGTTGAAGTTATGATAAAAACAGTCAAGTTTCAATGATTTATCTGACCACTCATTTATAAGTCACGCGTGCTCGACTAACTGACCAACGCCACTGTGGGGGGGAGGGGGCTAACCCGTTATCGCTCAGTTATTTATCGTCTTAGCCGGGGGTAATTTAAGGGTAGATGTTTTTGTTAGACGGGTTGAACTGTAGGTGAATCATCTCGGTTTATTATATTTCGTGTACTGCTTTCTATTATTTTATTCTACCCTACATTTAGAAGTAAAATTTTGTACACGCGTTTTTTTTTTAAATCTTTTTCAGAGAAATGTTATTGTCAGTGATATCACCGATTCTCTAGTATTTCTCTAGTATGTATATGTATATATATACATATACATACTAGATATATGTTGGGAAATACGTCTACGCATCCCACGGGGTATGTGGGACTACCCGGTGGCCAAAATAAGCCTAATATTCATTATATATGTTGGACAGTCTGCCAGAAAATAATGCCTGCTTTAAAACACCATAAATTAATTTTAAATACATAATATACAAATTCAATACAATTTGATTATTTGCAGATTAAATTTTAGTGACTTAATTTTATATTTTTATTTCTTTAATACCAAATGTTTGATAACAAACACTTATATATATGAGATATACTAAGGAAATCTTATCTCTAAAAGAGATCTCTCCGAACTACCCTCATATAAGTGACTTATATAGGTTACTGAACTATTTAATGTTATTTAAACGCTGCAATCAGCCACAATGCGAGTCTGTTATTAAAAAAAAATTACATATATATTTTATTTAAATGAAAATGAAAATATACTTTATTGCACACTATACCAAAAAAAAATTAACACACACAAAGAAATGCAAAAGGCGGCCTTATCCCTAATGAGCGATCTCTACCAGGTAGCCTAGCACAAACCAGGGATAAAATATAAAGTAATATTATAATTATATATAATTTGCACATGTATATATGTATTTGTATATATGTTAAGCCAAGCCTCTATTTCAATCTTTGTGTCTTAAATCGCATAATATAAAAAGCTTTTTCCTTCTATTCCAGGCGAAGATGAGCACAGGGGATGGTACGATGGGCGGTCATCAGAAAGCGGACGACCGCCTCAGCCACCACCAATCCATGAGCCAGATGCTGTACGGATCAGGACTAGGACCAGGTCGGTCGGGTTAGTAGTGTACAAATCATAAACGAACGTGCTTAGAGCAAACTTCAAGAAGAATTGAGTACCAGGAACCGATTTAGGGTATACCAAAAGATTTAGCATGGAAACCGATTAGGTAAATGAGGTCAGTCGGCAACGCATCATTGGCTACTCTGCTGCTGCAGATGCTTTTTTTTTATACACCTCAAGTTAGCCCTTGACGGCATCTCACCTGATGGTAAGTGATGATGCAGTCTAAGATAGTAACGGGCTAACCTTTTAGGGGTATGGTAAACCCATACTCCTAATTGGTTTCAACACGACATCGTGCCGGACCGCTAAATCGCTTGGCGACACGTCTTTGTCGGTAGGGTGGTAACTAGCCACGGCCGAAGCCTCTCACCAGACCAGACTCGAGCCGGGAATCGAACCCAGGACCTCGAACTATTAAAATGCAACAGCGCACGCGCTCCGCCACGGAGGTCGTCAAATAAAAGGAGGGGTAATCACTTAACATCTGGGGGACAAGTATGCTATTACAATGGTGTCTCAATGGTCGACCAATGACAGCATAATACTGATGAAATAATTATTCAAACAAACGTTTATTAAAATTCAATCATTTTGTTATTATATAATTGTTTGTTTATAAACTACAAGTTAGCCCTTCACGGCTATCTCACATGATGGTAAGTGATGATGCAGTCTAAAATGGTAGAGGTTCAAAATAGTTTTTATTATGAACGCGATCGTTTGTAAGGATTAACGGATGGACGGACGTTTGTTACTCTTTCACGTAAAAACTACTGAATGGATTTATACATCAGAATAACATATAGGCTACAATTTATAAAGATATTGTATGAATTGTCCAAAATATGACAATAAGTGTCAAGTAAGTAGAAAAAATCTACCATCTGCGTGATAATTTCAATGTGATAATGTTAGTTCATTTCTACACCACGCTAATATAGGCTACTCGAAATACTAATCCTACAAACAAAGCAGACAAAGTACATTTCAATTTGCCAGGTGATAACAGCATTCGTTAACTTATATAAAACTTAAGCTTGTAGAAAAGTCCTACTATAGTGTAAAGGATTACGTAAATAATAAACAAGCATGGGGTATGAAATATTGCTCTAATGAGATAGCTCTTAATATAATAAAATTTTAAGTGGCATGTGAGGTGGTGATAACAAAAAGAAAATTTACCTGGCTAAGTTTGTTGTGGGCTTCTTCTTAGACCGGGGTGCGTTTGGAACCCTCATAGCTTTAGTTTAACGTTTACGAATGTAGTTATCACCATCAAATCATTACTATGTAAATTATTGACGCGTTAAAGGTGCCATTTAAAGGACTATTTGAATAAAGATTATTTGAATTTGAATTTAACTTAAATGCAAAGCTAGGGCGGTTCTAAACGCATCCAGGTCTAAGCAGAAGTCCACAACAAACTTAATTTAATTAAGAAACTGTTTTTGTTGTTTTTTTTGTGACGCGTCCTATGATGAGATTATTGTAATGTAATGTAATATTAATTTATATTTATGTGCCTTTATCCCCTGTCCCCAGGGTCATCGTCATCTTCACCAGTAGGGGGAACAAACACTGGCAGCGGTCTTCTAGTGGTGCCCCAGCCTTTAGGCAAGGGCCCCACAAAACTGCAGCCTCTACATGCGCACGCGCGGAAGTATCACTGCAAGATGTGTCCTCAGGTATGGAGCTTTGGAGTTCTTTAAACAGTGTGAGGTAGATAGCGGTAATTTTGGGGGAATTCCCTTTTAAATATATCTTCTCCTTCGAGTTATAACACTGACTGTAGCGGATGTTATAAAACCACTTCTTCCTACTTGCTGACAGCCTGGTACTTGGTAATTAAATAACCATTTATTTAACGGTTTTTTTTTTATTTCATTACACGTTAGCCCTTGATAGCAATCTCACTTGGTGGTAAGTGATGATGCATCCTAATATGGGAGCGGGCTAACCTGTTAGGATTATGGTAAGCCCATACTCCCAATTGTTTTCTACGCGACATCGTGCTGGAATGCACTACATACATTTTTATACACTTTAGCCCTTCACGGCTTTCTCACCTGTTGGTAAGTGATGATGCTGTCTAGGATGCGGGGCTAACCTGTTAGGGGTATGGTAAACCTATACACCCAATTGGTTTATACGCGACATCGTGCCGGAATGCTAAAACTAACTAGCCACAACCCAAGCCTCCAACTAGACAGCTGGTGGACATTCCATTGGCGACCTGTCCTTTCTCTATTTATAGTACCTTGCTCTGCACATCTCTCTGTGAAATCCTTTACAAAAAGAATAATTATCAAGTCGAAGGTGAATTCACAATAATGCTACTGAAGTAAATAATATCTGGTACAAACAATTCTCAAACCGTAGATTTTAAGTTATTAAAAAAGTATTTCATAACTCATGTCGGCAATTATTCCTTGAACCTCAAGAAACAGTTAGACAAGCCGATGCCCACCATTTCACAACTAGCGGTCAAAATTACAGACAAACAAACCAAAAGGAAAAGTGACTCTCTCCGTCTTTCCTTAATTAGAAAAAATAAAAATGCTTCACTCAAAAATCGATCTTAACACAAACGTTACAGAGTTACATATATAATGATAGCCGTGTTCCGAGATTAAAGATATTCAAACGTTATTTAGGTGACAGACAGGACAATAAAGTTGTGTAATTTTGTGTAATTTTCCAGCTAGAAGACAGGGTAGTAAAATTTAAAAGTTAAATCACACGTTATATGAAACGATAAGATTAGCTATAGTAATATAGTAATATAATATAGTAATCATCATCATCGTGATCAACCGATTGCCGGCTCACCGCCTTTGGCAATAGTCCACGACACTGGCCATGTGCGGCTTGGCAGACTTCATACGCCTTTGAGAACATTATGAAGGACTCGCAGGCGTGCAAGTTTCCTCACGATGTTTTCCTTCACCGTTGAAGCAAGTGATATTTTAATTGCTTAAAAACGCACATAACTCCGAAAAGTTAGATCTCCCGACCTTAGATTAGGAGGCGGACATCCTAACCACTAGGCTATCAGACAGCCTATTAATATTATAAGCTCATTAATACTGACAAACTCCGTGGCGCAGTGCGTGCGCTTTCGCATTATAAAGTTGGAGGTTCGATGTCCGGGGTTCGATTTCCGGCTCGAGTCTTTTCTGGTGGAAGGCTTCGACCGTGGCTAGTAACCACCCTACCGACAAAAAAGTGTCGCAAAGCAATTTAGTGTTCCGACACGATGTCACGTAAAAACCAATTAGGAGTGTGGGTTTACCATACTCCTAACAGGTTAGCCCGCTACCATCCTAGACTGCGCCGTCACTTACCACCAGGTCTGATAGCTGCCAAGGGCTAACTTGTAGTGTATTAAAAAAAACATAATAGCCAAGGTTTAGGATTAAATAATAGTTTACTCCATATTTAGGTTTAAAAATCTTCATTCTGTGTTGCAAGTATATATCCCCGTGCGTGGCCAATCAAAACCGGGAGCTAAAGAATGTCATCGCAAAAATGCGGGCCTCAGGACAGACGGACGGAGAAAAAGTCGGATCTTTTGATACCTATTGAGATTGTGTAAATTTTTGGATTCCCCCGGCACTGCGGCGGGTTCGAGGCCGGCGTTTGAAAACATTTTCGATTTAATTTTTTCTTTTCTCCGAGAGAAAGAACTTTTTGTTAATAATGCTGTGACTTGAGAATGGATATTTTATTTAAGGATTCATCGTCATCATCATGATCAACCCATTGCCAGCTCACTACAGATAAACTAAATAAAATTTAATAGTAAAATCAAACGTTATATGAAACGATAAGATTAGCTATAGCCGTAGAGTGTAACGCATCTCAGAGTTATAATTACAGTTATCGTCGAAAGGTTTATCCGCCGATTGTCCTAAAGAACAAATAACAGCCAAGTTTTATAAGTAATTATCATCATCATGATTAACCCATTACCGGCTCACTACAGAGCACGGGTCTCCCCTCAATATGAGAAGGGTTTGGCCGTGTATACCACCTACCTATATGTAATAGGTTTATGTGAATAGAGCTATGTATGATTTGATTTATGTGGATTGGCAGACTTCAAAAGCCTTTGAGATCATTATGGAGAACTCTCAGGCATGCAGGTTTCCTCGTGATGTTTTCCTTTACCGTTGAAGCGAGTGATATTTTAATTGCATAAAATCCCATATAACTCCGAAAAGTTAGATGTGCGTGCGTGGTGGTCGAACCCCGACCTCTGATTAGGAGGCGTACGTGCACTAACAACTAGGCTATCACAGCTTCTCTTTAAGGATCACTACTAGACAAATACAGGTAAAGTTATCGGTTATTTATTTTTAAGCAACACTAAACAAAGAAATTGACTAAAGTTGTTTGTCAAATATCCTCTAACGATCGACTTGCGCAATAGACATTTTGTAAATTTGCATGAGAGTTCGTATGATTATAATAGTTAATCTATATTTTGTGAGTGCATTAAAGTTATTTGCAAACTAAATATGTGCGAAAAATCGTAAATAACACATCTGTAGTAAATTTTTATAGTATAAATTTCTAGAATGATGATATGGTAATGTGCGAAAACATATTACAGGAAGTCGTACCTACTGTATAATTCTGATTTTCTCGGCCGTTAATACTTCGTTTTAAAGAAACTTTAATATTACGTAAGTAGGCATTATAATTTTTAGTAATCACTTCACGATATATACGATTAAATGGAAAATGGATTGTAATATGATAAACATTGGAAGTAAAAATAAATTTTTAATTTACGTTTAGTAGGCTGCAAAAAAATACTAACTTATTTAAAGGTCAAAAACGGAAATCCTGGAGATGTCCCTCAAATAGTTCAAAATTTTTAAGAAACGTAAGTTTATATAAGAAAACCTAGTAGATATAAACAATAAAATGACTTGAAAACTAAAACATAAAAAAAACTTGGGGTCTAAGAAAACCCGGCTTTTTTTAAAGGGATTTCCGTGGTTTTCCCTAACTTTATTTTTATTTATCACCATCACGAAATGAATAAAAAAAAGTTAAAGATATATTATATGAAAACTTCATATTTGTCTGGACGGGGTTTACAAGAATAAAACAATATTTGATTCTACTCACCCGAAACCAAAACCATGCGATATCTCACACACTGCAAATGATCATACAAATTTCTATCATTCTCTCCAGAGATGACAGCCTTCCCAAATTATTCGGGAGTAAATTTAGCAAAAATGACCCTTATCTCAATCACTAAAGAGAGTATAACAACTCAGAAATATATTGGTTTGGACTATGCTGATGTTCTTGACGGGAGAACTTCCGCCAGCTCAATTTCGACTCTATTCGTAATTGTTAGGGTTGATATTCATTTGGCAGCGGTTGAATAGTTTTACTACGGTATTAGACAGGCACTTATCGGTGCCTATTTATCACGAAATGAAAATCTCATCCCGGTTCCGGTCATCCGACCGTATCCGGACTAGGTGCCTAAACGACATTTTTTTATTGCTAGCAATTTGTGTGGCTTCGTCCTTTTTTTTGTACATTATTGTGAGGAAGAGGCATCCTCGCCCACGGATAATACAAAGGACGTTTAGGTTTGGCTTGATGAAAAATCATACTACGATATTAAGGATTATAAAAAAGTTTGGGTTTGAATTGCTCTATTTTCTTAGGTACTATATTTTTTTTTTATTGATTATGTGAGACGCTGGCAACAAGTACAACTTCTGACATATAAAAGTAAATATAAAAAAAAGTAAGAAGTCAAAGTTTTTATAAAACGAAAGCTAAAAGAAAAACCTATTGCGATATTGAATATGAAGCGGTGATAGCCTAGTGGTTAGGGCGTCAGCCTCCTAATCAGAGGTCGGCGGTTCGAATCCGGGCACGCACCTCTAACTTTTCGGAGTTATGTGCGTTTTTAAACAATTAAAATATCACTTGCTTCAACGGTGAAGGAAAACATCGTGAGGAAACCTGCACGCCTGAGAGTTCTCCATAATGTTCTCAAAGGCGTGTGAAGTCTGCCAATCCGCACATGGCCAGCGTGGTGGACTATGGCCAAACCCTTCTCATATTGAGAGGAGACCCGTGCTCTGTAGTGAGCCGGCAATGGGTTGTTCATGATGATGATGATGATTGCGATATTAAGGATTATATAAACGATAAAAAAGCTTGGGTGTGAATTGCTCTATCTCCATAGGTACTATAATTTTTATTGATTATGTGAGATGGTGACAACAAAAAAAACGGCTAAGTTTGTTGTGGGTTTCTTCTTAGACCTGGGATCGATTTGAAAACTCTTAGCTTTAGTTTTAAGTTGTCGAGTGTAGTTATCACCATCACGAATGGAAATAATGAAATGATCGATTCATAGATGCCTGTAATAGATTTATGTAAATTAAGCTAGTTTTTATTTGATTTTATTTGAGCGAGCGTCGCATTATAAATTTGGAGGTCCTGGGTTCGATTCCCGGCTCGAGTCTGGTCTGGCTAGTTACCACCCTACCGACTAAGGCGTGTCGCCAAGTGATTTAGCGTTCCGGCACGATGTCGTGTAGAAACCATTTAGGAGTATGGGTTTTCCTTACCCCTAACAGGTTAGCCCGCTACATCATCAAATTCATTAGGTGAGATTGCCGTCAAGGGCTAACTTGTAATGAAATTAAAAAAAAAACGTTAAATAAATGGTTATTTAATTACCAAGTACCAGGCTGTCAGCAAATAGGAAGAAGTGGTTTTATATTTATATAAAAAAAATCTACTGAGAGGTGAGACGTCGAAAAAACGCAAGTATCTCGATCTGGCTCACGAGGTTTCCGACATGTGGCATGTGTCCACTGAAACCATATATATAATATATATATGCAATAAATAGCTTAAATTATGTTTGAATCACCACGTATGTAAATGATATTGCGTTTGCGGGTACTTTGATATACGGTAAACTGTTTTTATTATAATCGGTGCTCGCTTTAAAGAAGTTTTTTTTAATACAAGTACAAATGAGCTTCCAACCAAAGAGGTTGTAAACACTACGTTAAATTTTCGTCCACTGTCCGTCTATGATTTCGAAATAAATGAATTAGCATTGGGATTATTTATTTAAAATAATTTGCTTAAAAACATTTTGTATTGGACAGTTTTTGAGAAAGGCTATGGAGTAACTTAAGCGATGAGGTAACAGTGCAGAATAGATACCGTCCGACCCCCCCCCCCCCCCCCCCGTTATCCCAAACGTCGCTTAAGCCGAGGTTCGGCCTCAAAGGAGGCGCCCTTAGGCAGTCGTTCCCTTAGTTTCTTCGAGCCCTAGGGCTCAAAATCTTCTTCTGGCAGAGCTTTTTTCCGAAGTTCACCAAACAGCCCGGTTACGCTGTGGCAACCAATAGGGTTAGTACAGCTAATAGACAATCCGAAAAAAAAAGTGCAGAATAGATACAAATACGGATAAAGGTAACTGACTTACTGACTGTCAATGATAAAATAACTAAAGCTAGAATAGGAATAGGATCGAAAAAGGGGTTTGAAATTCGTATGTAAGTTAGCGACTAACATAACTTGAGCGAAGACGCGTGCAAAATCTAGTTGTCACAGTAAGCTGCGCACGCGCCGGCGGCAGGTGTTTTTCGCATGTGCAATTAAAAGTTGTCACGGGAACCGCTCGCGATTATTGTCGGTGGGCCAGGCAAGGAGAGTTTTTCTCTACCTCCTAGAAGCTTACATATAAAAAAGTGCAACTTCCGACACAAAATAGTAAATATATAAAATAGTAAGAAGTCAAAGTTTTTATAAAACGAAAGTTTAAAGAAAAATCCTATTACTATATTAAGGATAATATAATTACTACTATAATTTATTATTATGTGAGATGGTAATAACAAAAAAAACTCGGCTAAGTTTGTTGTGGGCTTCTTCTTAGACCTGGGTGCGATTTGAACCCTCTTAGCTATACTTTTAAGTTAGCGAGTGTAATTACAATCATCTTTACGAATAGAAATAATGAAAAATGTGATATATATGAACGATTCATATATTGCCTGTTTGATTAATATGAATAAAGCTATATTAATTTGATTTGATTTGATTCATACACTTTATGTACTTTTTATGTCAGTGAGGCCGTCCAACTTGCCATAAGTGGGGGGATTTGTTATTTCTATGTAATCAAAGTACCTGTCAAGCCATGGTGACTTTTAAAGTTCCTGAAAGTAGATTCTGTCAAGATTGAGCCCGCAAGAAACTTTAGTTGTTCTATTAAACTCCACATGCACAATAGAGATGTTATAAGTTTGAACGGTTTGTTTTTATGTCCGTCGCACAGTAGTGGCTCTTAAACGAGTGTACCGTTTTGGATACGGTTTTCTTTAAGACTTCCGATTTTACTTACCACTTCTAAGTGGTAAGTTTTATCAAAATCGGAAGTAGCCTTTTACAACAGCATTGTGGGCAGGTTAATAAATATATATGAGTCTCCAATCAACGAACAGTATTTAATTATGAACGTAGGGTCGGGGTTTGCCAAGTATTTAATTGAATTTTTAATAATATTTTTTTGACAATTTTATTCCATCCATTTTATTATGTTAATTAATAGCTGTGATTAAAAAGTTGTGGTAGCCGGATAGTTCGCAGGTTCAATACCGGCACCTCTAACTTTTCGGAGTTACGTGCGTTTTTAATTGCTTAATTAAAATATCACTTGCTTCATAGGTAAAGGAAATCATCGTGATTAAACCTGAACGCCTGAGAGTTCTCCGTAATGTTCCCAAAAGCGTGTGAAATCTGCCAATGCGCACATGGCCAGTGTGGTGGACTATGGCCGAACATTTATTTTATTATGAGCCTCCGTAGAGATTCTTAGACCCATAACGGTACATTAAATAGATGCTTAAAATCACTGCTTGCTTTGAAAACCTATTCTTTTTATTTCTATATTGTATCTTAACTCTGCATACCCCTTTCAAAAACTTATGCATGTAACCGGGGATAAAGGCAAAAAGAGAAGATGAATGGCCGCTAATTCTCTGGCCACAAGCTCAAGCAAGCGTTAGACATGCAATTTACCATTTTCATATTTAATCTGCATTAACGACCGTTAAACAGCCGACTTACCGGCCGCGTTTCATTAATTTACGACGCCGGTTAAACGTGGGTAAAATAAAAATAGCCCGGCTAATTGCCGCTACATAATCGACGGGGTCCTGTCATTGTTGCTGTATAATTTCATATATATATCGTTGAAGAAGCGTTAAAGATGTCTGGGAGGCTTCGGCCGTGGCTAGTTACCAACCTACTGACATAGACGTGTCGCCAAGCGATTTAGCATTCTCGCACGATGTCACAAGTTAGCCCTTGACGGCTATCTCACCTGATGGTAAGAGATGATGCTGTCTAACCTAACAGATTCCTCCTAAAAGTCTGTCGATAGGTTGGTAACTAGCCACGGCCGAAGACTCACACCAGACCAGACTCGTGCCGGGAATCAAACCCAGGACCTCCAAATTTATAATGCGTCAGCGCACGCACTGCGCCAAGGAGGTTTTCAAAACCCCCCCTCTAAATATTATTAAACTGTCCTCGTGGCGTCCATTATAGCTATTTTGCGTGGGCCAATCACTTGCCACCGTTTTGGCGGGATCCAATAGCGTGGCAGCACGACATGATGACAACCAACTTAATACATTATTAATAATATTCAACTCAAGTTTTACGCTCTTTTTATATATATGAATAGTTATGGTTGCGGCTAAGGGCAAAAGTCCTTAAACTAGCTATGATTTAGCGGCACGATGTCGCGTAGAAACCAATTAGGAGTGTGGGTTTACCATACCCCTAACAGGTTAGCTCGCTACTATTCTAGACTGCATCATCACTTACCATCAGGTGAAGATAGCCGTCAAGGGCTAATTTGTAGTGGATAAAAAAAAATTAAATGTATTCAACACTCAATTTTTATTGGAAAACTACTCTAAGTGGGTCTGCAGAATTGTTATTGTATTTATCTATATATATAAATGTTAATATATTTAACTCTGTGTTGTTATATATATTCTTATGTCTTTTATAGTTTTTAAGGTTCTGTAGCCTGCTGCCCTTCATTCAATAAATAAATAAATAAACAATGTGAAAACAAATTCAACGCGGACGAAGTCGCGAACCAATGGATGTTTATAATAATTGTGTGTTTCCTTTTGAAGCTCTGATCTCTTAAACGGCTTAAAGCTCACGTGGTCCTAAGTTACCACAAACCGCACTCTTGCTTCACTTTGACTCTACTTTGTTCTGAGACTTTGACAACGTACCGTGGCGACTGCGTATTTTCATTGCGCCAATTTATTCCCATGTCTATTGCCAGGAAGTTATCCAGCGTAGATTTAGGATTCTTATATTGTTATTCTTCTTGTAGAATATACCTGTTATAGTGTAAAGTATTATGTAAATGGTGAACAAGCTTAAGTATTAAATTACTTTATAAAATATCTAAATCAAATAAAAAGTTGATTGTGTGCGGAGATTTTAATGTAAACATACTACAAAGTAACTCTTCAAGTTACAAGTTAATAAATCTATTTCAATCATACAATTTGTTGAATATGTTTATGGAGCCTACTAGAATAACTGCCAGCAGTGCCACATGCTTAGACAATATATATACAAATATAAACCCCATCAGTAAAAATATAATTAATAAATTAGATTCTGATCACTGTGGTCAATTTATTTGTTTCAAAAATGGGGAAAAAAAATTGTCTAGACATAAAATGACTTATGTGCCAGTAACGGCAGGACGAATAGAGAGAATAAGAACAAGTTTAGTTAGAGACCTTCCATTCTTATCATCTACAATTGGTCCTAATGAAATGTATAATACTTTTTTTAGTAAGTTTAATATGATATTTAATTCTATATTTACTAAAAAGTCTGTCATGGTTGCTGATTGCTGATACATTATATTAAACCAAAAACACAAATACACAGTTTTATATATTCCGATGGTACCCACTAGGTAATATATATATATATATATATATTATTAAGCAACCAAGCGTCAGTATTGTACAGTTAAATTATATAATACTGACGCTTGGTTGCTTAACTATATTTTTGTTGCAAAGAAAAAAAAAAAATATATATATATATATATCCCAAAAGGATATATCAAACAGAACGCCCTTATGTATGAAGTACTGCTCTAATAAGATAGCTCTTAAATAATTTTAATGGGCATGTGAAATGGACTTATAAAATAACTAACATAGAAGTGAGTTGATGGTGATAACTACACTCGCCAACTTAAAACTAAAGCTAAGAGGGTTCTTATCGCGTCCAGGTCTAAACACACAACAAACATTTGTTATCACCATCTCAGATAGTCAATAATAAATTATAATGAACTATGAAGTCACAGCCATTCACACCCAAGCTTTCGTTTATATAATCCTTAATATCGTAGTATGATTTGTCTATAAGCTTTCGTTTTATAAAAACTTTGTACTTATTGATAGACATTTCCAAGATTTCAATAGGTAATTTATAATGAAATAAAATTAAATAGTTCGGAATTGTTTATTTAAATAGATAGCCTATTCATTATAAGTAGGATATTTTGAAAGATATAAAATATTATCACTTATAAGTCGTCAGTGTTGCCGGCTCGAAAATAATTTTCCTTTATAAGAAGGTATACCTTAACGTGCGGTTTTCTTGAATGCTCCTTCCGAACGATGAAATAGACCGCAAGAAGCTTTGCGGTCACCAAGAAAGATCTCGAAGACATTTTATAGCGCGAAATAGATATTATGTACGCCTTGAACAGCGGTAAGGTTTGAAAATTATTTCATCGTTTGTAATGAAAACCTTAATGGCATTGTTGAGCGCTTTAGTGTAACAACTGGGTGGTCCCGGGTTCGATTCGCGACAGGGAATTTGGGAATTTATAATTTCGGAATTTTCTCTTCTAATCTGGTTCACCCGTGAATAGTTACCAACCCATCGACAAAGTTTTGTCAAGCGATTTAGCGTTCCGATACGATGGTTACTGGTATGTCACTGTAATACCCCTAACAGGTTAGACATTACCATCATGGCTAGGTTAGAATGCAGTAAAGGGTTCAAGAAAAAGGAGAATACAAGTTTACCCACATATTAATGCGAAACCGACAAAGACGTGACGCCAAGCGATTTAGCGTCCCGGCACGATGTCGCGTAGAAACCAATTAGGAGTATGGGTTTACCATACCCCTAACAGGTTAGCCCACTACCATCTTAGACTGCATCATCACTTACCATCAGGTGAGATTGCTATCAAGGGCTAACTTGTTATGGATTAAAAAAAAACTGGGATAAATATTTTTCAGCCTTTGATTGGAAGCAAAGAAACTTATTTGTATAGAACTTTAGAAGACGCTAGGTTTATCATTAGAAACATTAGCGTAGGCTTAAAAACTATCATCATCATCATCATGATAAACCCACCCTCAGCTCACTACAGAGCACAGGTCTCCTCTCAATATGAGAAGGGTTTGGCCATAGTCCACCACGCTGACCCTGTGCGGATTGGCAGACTTCACACGCCTTCGAGAACATTATGGAGAACTCTCAGGCGTGCAGGTTTCCTCACGATGTTTTCCGTCACCTGTGAGCAAGTGATATTTTAATTGCTTAAAAACGCATATAACTCCGAAAAGTTATGTGTGTTTTTAGCTAGAATGTAGAATAGCATAAAAAACTTAAACAAATTAAATTCTTGTTAGGCAATTTTTTTTTTCCTTGCCTCTAGGCATCATTGCTTGTCGTCAAGCATTATTGTCGTCAATTGCAAGCCTATAGCGGTTATAAAAACACACACACACTAGGATATCACAGCTTCAAACTATATTATACATTAATATCTCAAAATCGTGTGTATTCGTGATCGGGCCGTACCGGTGTCTTCTTAATGAGCGTCTCAGAACCCCTTACACCTTATATCTTATTCCGCGCATGCATTCTGAAGGGTGCACGCTGCACGCAGGTTAAACACAGAATCTAAATGACAATGCATTGTACGCTAACATGCGTTGCGGTGACGACGCCTTCCACGGCCCCGGATAATCCATCATTATAATATAAGTAAAGTAGGGACGCGAAAATAATACCTGAATCATATCGAGGAAAATGTATTTATCGATATATTTTGTTATCATCGTATTCGCGATTGACGTCTCGAACGAGCTGTTAGTTCGTGGACTTTGGTGTTAATAAAAGAAAACACTAATTCAAACACTAACTAATTTATTTGTATTTATCGATATATTTTTATAGATACGTATTCGTGATTGTCGTCTCGAACGAGCTGTGGACTTTGGTGTTTTTAAAAAAAAAAACATCTATTCAAACACTAATTAATTTATTCAAATATTAATACACTTTTACACCACTTTACGCCCTCCGTGGCGCAACGCGCGCTGCCACATCATAAAGTTAGAGGTCCTGGGTTCAATTCCCGGCTCGAGTCTGGTCTGGTGAGAGGCTTCGACTGTTGCTAGTTACCACCCTACCGACAAAGAGGTGTCGCCAAGCGATTTAGCGTTCCAGTACCTTGTCGTGTGGAACTTATTATAGAAAGTTTTGTAAAAGCCTCCCACCAGACCAAACTCGAGCCGGGAATTGAACCCAGGATCTCCGACTTTAAAATGCAACAGCGCACGCGCTGCGCCACGGAGGTCGTCAAACCTACTATTTATTTACAAAATCAATGTAAATAGAGAGGTAATATTGCAAATACTGTTAATATAATGATTATTATTGTTTTGAATAGTTTTTCTATTGCGTATCAAAACCTACGCAAAATTTTGATATTTTCAAGAAAGAATATGTATCGAATTTTTACTATAAATTCATCGACTTCACACACCACTAGTGGGACATAAATCAAACAGCAGATTGATGGTATTATGTCAACATGAACAATCACAAAGTGCATTTTGCATAATAATCGTAATGGTTGTCAATTATTGAATAAAACATTATTTAAACCCAAAAGGGATGATTCGGTATGTGAGAAAGGCAACGCCGGGCACTCGAAACCGCCGATTCAATTTGTCATTGCTAAAAAATTCCGCTACGCAAAGGAATTTTATGTAGATTTCCGGGATTAGGCCCGCGATTTGCATCGAGAAGTGTTTAAGACTAATGTGGGAATAGAAACGGGACGAACTTTCGATCCAGTTAGCGCTAATGATTGATTCATGCAATGTATCAAAGAGAGATGGGAACCAAAAAATAAAATCAGTACAATTAATTAGTTCAAAAAATTTGCATCTGTGTAAAAAGAATACAGTTTCGTACTTGATGGCATTAGTAACCTATATTTAAAGGTAATTGTATACAATTTTATAACAAATTGCCTAATGACATTTCTGGGATGTCTCTCAATAAGTTCAAAGTTTATATAAAACGTAAGCTTGTAGAAAAGTCCTACTATAGTGTAAAGGATTACGTAAATGATAAACAAGCATGGGTGTGAAATATTGCTCTAATAAGATAGCTCTTAATATAATTTTAAGTGGCATGTGAGATGGTGATAACAAAAAGAAAATTTACCTTGCTAAGTTTGTTGTGGGCTTCTTCTTAGACCGGGGCGCGTATGGAACCCTCATAGCTTTAGTTTTAAGTTTACGAATGTAGTTATCACCATCAAATCACTATTTTGTAAATTATTGACGCGTCAAAAGCGCCTTTTAAAGGACTATTTGAATAAAGATTATTTGAATTTGAATTTATGAAGATAAAATATCTAGATATACATAACATACAAACCTCTAAAGTAGATTAGTAAGGGGATAAACGAATGAATACTCTCGAAAAATATTATAGAAGACTCCAACTTGAAGTGTCAATAACAGAATATTAAGATCTAAATCTGGATTTGAAGTTGAAACTTATTAATATAAACCATTAAAAATCAAGAAAACTAACTAACTAATTTACGGTCACGCTGTACTTTGATATGTAATGAGGTTAGACTGCAATTATATAAATATGAACCTAATGATAACTTTATTATAAACCTCTCATTTAAATCGAAGAACTATTAGCAAAAAAGGTACAAAAAAAACAGTAAGAATGTAGATCAATACGTAATTTGCATTAACAATAAAAAACCAATAGTCCAAATATTTCATCGAATCACACAACACAACAAAAGGTAAAAGGGTTTGAACGATAACAAGAAGTACTTAAACCCTTTCGCGCCCTACACAATGGATCAATACCCAATAATCTTATAATAGCCGAAATTGCAAGGGATAAGATTGTAGGATGAAATGTTATTGAAAGCAATCGAAGGGTTAAAGACGTTTTTAGCGCGGATTAACCGAAAGCCGATTTTGCGTGACAGCTGTTTGAGATTTTGAGAAACAATGAACAGGAGTTATTCGCAGTAGTTATTGATACAACTAACAACTTGTAAATCGGAGACGCACGGGCAAACCCACCCACCAACATGGCCTGACGGCTGGGCTGATTCAGAGAGGTGCCACTGATATTTTACATTTTATAATAGCTAATGCCCTTCGTCTGCATTAAGTTAGTGTGTGTGTATGTTTGAACAAAATCAAAACAAAAAAAAGAATGAGTGAAATCGGAGTACGCGTTAATGAATTACAACTAAATATACATTTTGACTTTCAACTCCTTACCCAAGGGAACCGTGCTGAATTACGGGATAAAAACTATCCTATATGTTGGACCGGAGTATCAGCTGCTCCTATACCAAATTTAATTCAAATCGATCCAGTAGTTTTTGCATGATGCGTGGCCAAGATGCAGACAGACAGACAGACAGACAAAAAAATTAATGTTTTGGGCTCAGTATCGATAGTATAGCATCCTCCAATTCAAATATATTTAATGTAACATAAATCATTCTGTCACAGTTATATTATATTACTAGCTGTTGCCCGCGACTTTGTCTGCGTAGAATTGCTGATTTTACTTGAGATTGAGGTTACCCGTGCGGCCAATGCCCTGCTTGAGAAAGTAAGCTACAGGCAAATGTCAAATTGCCAATTTTCGTATCTCTAAATTAAAAAAACATAGGACTTTCATACAAACTTCAAACCGATATTTTACCCCCTTCAGGGTAGATTTGGATGTAAAAAATTTTTAACCTTTTACTTACGCCCTAAAAGAAACCTATTTTCAAAATTTCAAGCTTGTAGACTTCATAATAAAAAAATAAGCAAAAACTGTCATCCCCTTTTTTATCACCCTTAACAGATAAAATTTAAAAAAAAAATTATGTACATGTTTTTTATTGATTATTATTAATCTTAATGCAAATTTTTGTGTCTCTAACTCTAAAAACAAAGAAATTTCATACAAACTTCCAACCCCCCTTTTACCCTCTAAGGGGTGGAATTTCCAAATAGCTAAATACCCTTTCTTAGCTGACATCTCTTAACTATCAACTACCTACTTGCTAAATTATAGCTTTATACGTACAATAGTTTTTGAGATCTCGTGTTTAATCAGTACGTTAGTAAGTCAGTATGTAAGTGACCTTTCGCTTTTATATATATAGATAGATAGTAACCACCCAATAGCAGATTACTTTCATGTATTTATTTCCATGGATCACAAATTTTGGCGAAAAAATCGTTCGTGGTTCATTCTAACTGCATTCTAACATAATTAACCATCTAAGAGTTACAAAGAAAGTGTTCTCTATAAATTGGTTCTGTTCAAAAATCTAAAAGTATTAATGTCCTTATCATACAACAATCTTTAGAAAAGGATATTAGAATTTTTAATACGTTATGTATACCAGAATTGCCACCACTTTCTGATCCTTTTAAGATAGTTAATACTTAAAAAGACTATATTGCTTACATATATATTAGCTATGTTAAACATCGCACTTATCTAGAATCTGAAATAAATATGATAATGTGTACAGTTTTACGATAACTCGACTAGAATTTTAAATGTTTGGTATTTAGAAGCCAGACAGACAGACTTTCTCCTTTCAAATAATACAACCAAAACAAACTAAAAAATAATTCTTTTGAGATATTTAATAAGCTCGCAATTTTTTTATTTTTTGTCCGGAAATTGTACCCATACAAGTGAATATTTTAATAGAAAAGTAGGAAAACTATCAGTGCACTAGATTATGAATTGATTTGTTCACGATTTGTTGCTGCTGACAACTGAGTGACCACAAATAACAATTTGACACTTTTTGCCGGTCGCAAAAAGTATCCAATTTCATGGAAAATCACCGTAGTAGACATTCTGAATGATGTCGTGCCTCGACTTCTAGAGCATTAACACTAACCATGAGACGTTCCAATTTTAACCGAGGCATCCACAGATTTGTTCGAAACATTTCACTGAATACAACCTATAGCCTATAACCTAGTGGTTAGGGCGTCAGCCTCCTAATCAGAGGTTGGCGGTTCGAATCCGGGCACGCACCTCTAACTTTTCGGAGTTATGTGCGTTTTTAAGTAATTAAAATATCACTTGCTTCAACGGTGAAGGAAAACATCGTGAGAAAACCTGCACACCTGAGAGTTTTCCATAATGTTCTCAAAGGCGTGTGAAGTCTGCCAATCCGCACATGGTCAGCGTCGTGGACTATGGCCAAACATTTCTCATATCGAGAGGAGACCCGTGCTCTGTAGTGAGCCGATAATGGGTTGATCATGATGATGATGATTTTACTTAGTATTTAAAACCCACATACAATTTCTACATATAAACAAATCTAACTTGATTATATGCAATTGTAATTCCTTTAGTTGTTTGCCATTTAATTTGCCTGGTATGCCAATTATTTTCAGGTTTTAGGATTTCCTTTTATTTGATTTTAATCAACCCAAAATTGAAAATTGGCATTGTGCACTTCCCTGCCATGGATACCTCTTCTTACTCTTTGGACGGTAAAGACAGCCAAAATGCATTGGTACAGTGTGCTAGTGCAAGCCCTAATTCTTCTCTTTTAAAAGATGACCAATGAGCTAAGCATTATAATAAAAAAAAAAGATAATGAAAATTATGATTGGAAAAAATCACGCTATTTAATCATATAAACTTAACAACCTAACCAATTTTTGCGGGAATCTGTTATTTAATGGACATAGACGGTTTTTAAATAAAAATAACTTAAGCGAAATTATTTTTGGCTAGATAATAGGAATAGTTGCGAAAGAGAAAGAACTTTCTAAAATTGCAAGCTAGCAATAGTAACATATTAACTAATCATTCTTTATTATAAAATAATTGTCATATTGCAGTATGTATGCAGTAGGTGAAGTTTATTCATGATACTTATTTGTTGGGTCGAAGTTTTCTTAATAATGGGGCTGCATCCAGAGAGCTAGCAAAACATGTATCCAATCAGACCGCAGCCCTATTAACTGCGCACGCGCCGATGTCAATCACGATATCAGCAACTGAAATTATAGATCTATTGAACATATTACCAACAATAGAGTTATAATTTCACTAAGCCCTTTATTATAAACCCTTCACTTATCATCCGGAATATTTGTACAATTTGCGCTCTTATTTATAATACCATAAGAACTTTCACTATTTTATTAGGTCTACAGATAGTATTGATGAAATATTATATTTCATTGGAAAGGTTTCTATTGTTATATTTGGCATTTTGTTGATATTTGCATTGGGGATACTTAAATCGATATGTAAATTATGTACTGGTCCAAGAAATATATCGATAAACTAATTTGGGTGTCTGTCAATGGTTGAATGAGAGAAACAGAAGAGTTTTTATGATGAATGTTCTACAATGTTCTACCTCTAACAAATGGTCGTTAAGTACATTATTATAAATGTTATACATATATAAAATTATGTCATTAAGTTTCCATTCCGGACCAGGGTCTATAATAAGTGCTAGAAACAAATTTACTGATGCTACACAGAAAATTGCGAAAATATGACCATCAGTTTTTTTTTTCATATTTGTCGTCGTTATTTTGCTAATTACCTCAGGTATCAATAAATTTCCAAATGAAATTATAATTAAGCTATCAAAACAGTCTTAAACAGACTTATTACCTTACCATCAGATCGATAATTAAAACAAAGATCTTTAAGTGGTTTCGCTATTGATAATGATTGTAACTAATTACGATTAAAGGATTAAATTTTTACGTTAATTTAGTTTTTTTGCTAGAACAAAGTAATAATCATACTTTGCGAATAATAAGTTATTTCATAAATGTAAATTAAATGCATGTTATACGTAAAATATAACGCGTGCGTGCTCGCTCACACCTGCTTCATATTTCCATGCTTTTAAAAGAATATTTTTAAATATCCAACCGCTTTATTGGACATAAATGCACTTTGAAGTAAAGTGCGTAATCTAAATTGATATGTTCATAAAGATTACGAGCGATTGATATCAAGTTTAGTTATGTATCAATTCGAAAATTAACGAACGCAATTAAAAATAGCTAAATTTTTTGTTTCACTATACCTATATCAAAAACTTTTTTCTTTTTTTTTAATACTACTCATTAATACTTATTTCAAACACAGTTTAATATTGCTTGCAACACTCAGTTCAATATTTATAAAAATATCGAAATCATCTATAGTATTACGTAATAATCAATACCTCTTCATCAGTATTGGTATATTTTATTTTTCGATCGTTCTTTACTGTTTTATTATAACGGCATCTTCACAAATTGCATTCTAAGTTATCAGTAACAATGAATCTAATGAATATACGGTCGTCCCCTGTGTGTTCTCACGATTTTTTAATTACAACCCAGCAGATGTTTTGTCCCGCAATAAAAAGAACGCATTTGAAGGTAAAAAAAAAAAAATATCCTCCGTAATATTCATCAAACAAAGAATAATCAGCGATGACGAGCAAAACTCAAAACCGGAATTCAATTAGATATACAAAAGAAATTTGGGACCAACGTCTTGTTCCAGCTATTTAATTATTCACCTTCACCAAGATCCACCAAAAGCAACGTCTCACACGATCGCAAAAGCATCACTAATGACACTAACAATGGCTTATGAAAAAAACCTGACCCCATAGAATTTATGAATAAAATTAAAAATTCTACAATCCTTAAAATAAAGCTCAAAATAAACACACGCACTCAAAGACCGATTGTCAGAGACAGTCTTAAACTTTAATATGCAAAATAGTATGCAAAAACCGTATGGGGTGAACGTAAACGGGCTATGCAAATCACCGTGCGAAGTTAGAGTAAAAAACAAACAGTGAAAAAAACCGCTTCTATGGGTGAATGATAAATATAAAAACAATTTTTGTATTGTCTACTACTCGCGTATATAATAAAAAAAGTAGGGACCAAGGTCTTCCCTTGTTGTACTCCTTTCTCACATGGTTCAAGTATGCAAATTATGGACACTACTTAATCTTTTATTTTAATGGCATCTTTTTGTGTTAGATCCATTCAGGCTGAGGGGTAAATGGGATGAGAAAAAATCGAGAGTAAAAAATTAATGATTCAACGTATGCAAATGACACTGTCTTCGTGATCGTTGTATGGGAATCTAGATATCGCCTGGGGTGACGTGTCGTAACCGTTATTTTTTTTATCTAGTAGAAATGCTTTCCATCTATATTATTTTGAATATTGTCATAATATCTCTCGAAGAAAATGTTTCTATCATAATTTGCGACAAGTGTCTTTACAAATTTGTGAATATAGAAAGATTGATATATGAAAAAAGACTTAGTCCTACATTGCGAGTCAAAGAAATAGAACGGTGCGTCTATTAAAAAAATAATAGACCCACCGTTTACCGTTATTTCTTTGACTCGAAATCTAGGCAGTGCAATTAGCTATGCTAATGATTAGGGGTATGGGTTTCATACAGTTCCTATACAAAAGCAACGTCTCACGTCTCATACCCCTAACAGGTTTGCCCACTACCATCTCAGACTTCACCACTAATAACCATCAGGCGAAATTATAGGCAAGGGTTAAATTTAATTAAAAAAAATAATTATTAAGTATAATTTGGTATAAAAAACGTGTTATTTTTTTGTTACAGGTAAGTTATCAGTTTATTTGGATGGAAGGCAAAACATCAAAAAATTAGACATTAAACAGGTCAGTACTATCTTATATAAATTTACCACCACCACTTATACCAACTTGCTATATCAACAAAGGTAATTAAACATTTTCTTGTATTAATAATTCACTAGTGCGACGTAAAAAAAACCATTATTTGTGTATAGATTTTTTTAGAACAGGAATCCTCGCGTACGTCCCCAATACCAAAAAGACCCAACACAATCTGAGGGTTTCAAAGTCTTTAACAGAAATAAGTGGTAAACATGTCTCTTTTCTTTTATATATTTACAGACCCCTTCTGACTATGGTAAGAATCTGACCTAGGCCTAAAACCTAGGCCTTTCAGATCATTTTGGTGCGTTTAAAAACGAGGAGGCCCAGCGCTTTCCACTTGTAACATATTTCAAGTTGGGCTATTTAATCAACAACTCTTTTTGTAATAACTACCTACTTCGGATTGTACATTCTAACATAAAGACTTTAAAAAATCATAGTAATAAAATTGTATTTCAAGTTTAAACTAACGCATTTGAAGGTTTAAATAATAGAACCGTTATTTAAAGCTAGTAAATTGTGTACTCAATCCCACAAAGGATTTTTTGATATTGATTTATGCTTTTCTCAGATGATACGCAATCATCGTTTATTAAAGTCCGTTTATCTCTAACTACCAGTAGGTACTACTTAATTTTTATGAATAAACATTGCAGCGAAGTTACACGACACCACAACTGCTCAGATATCTTTGCGTTCCCTCACTATAGCAACTTTTATACAGCCTCTTAACCGACGTGTTATTTCAGCTAAAGTTATAAATGCTAAAGATAGAACAATGTAATTTAAGGGTTCCATACCTCAAAGGGTGGGACCCTATATTACTTAAGGTGCTAGAATGGCGACGCCGCACCGGTAAACGTAGCCTTGGTCGACCCCCAACTAGGTGGACAGACGACATCACACGTGTCGCAGGTAGCGCCTGGATACAAGCGGCCCAAGACCGTGGCCATTGGAACTCCCGTCAAAAGACCTATGTCCAGCAGTGGACGTCAATCGGTTGATAATGATGATGATACCTAAAAAGGTATAATATACCTTATAGGATAAAATCTTTGTCCATTTGAATCATCAAGACTTTTTTTCTTAGGACCGCATCAAGGTATCAAGTTGAAATCAATCAAGTCTGCTATCTCCGAAAAGTATGAAAGATATAATTGTTTATATATACGCACGGAATATAAACTTTAAAGGGTATTTGCCGATGGCATACATCTACTTATTCATTAAATTTAACTAGAAGCTCATAAAGTACACTTAAAGGAAAATTCAGCAACCGTAATATTACCGTTACGATTAGACGTAATTGTGCAAAAAGATTCACATTTATTTATTACGGAAAACCAACAGTTAAAACTTTTTCTCAGGACCATTTTTTAACGTTGCGAACTAACGTGAATGTTTAGCTTTTTACAAGTTTTCACAACGTTCACAAATAATTTCAAAGTAAGAAACTTCTAACTTCATTTGCTTGAGTCAATGTATAATAATAATAAAAAAAAACTGCAATAAAAGATAGGTCGAAAATTAATCATAAACTAATCACGTATATAATAAATTTGAGACATTCATGTCCAAGATTAATTTAATTTACAAATATCAATTAATACTATTATATGACATTGAACAAATTAAGTAATAATCAGCTTGAATTGTGAAATTATCTGAAATGTTAAGAACGTGTGCCTTAATAGAGGTCTACTGTGGTTTTTAAATGATGTTATTTTATATATCCTTTTGCTGACAAAAAGTGTCGACTTATAAGATCACTTTACTAGCGAAAAGTCTATTTTGATGTTTTGTAGATTGAATCCTCGTTGCATAATTACGTCCAGCTGTAAAAATCTAGCCTGTGCAAGTACAAAATCACGCAATATGGTACAAAACTACCTACATTACAATATCAAATAGTTATAAGTATATATATTTCATTTTAAAAGAAGTTGTTTGTACAAAAGTATACTGTGATTTGATTTGCAAGTACCATCAATTTACTAACTAATAATTATTCTATATTAATTTTCTTACTTTGCAATGGGTTATTAGTTGTTAAGCTACCTTAATTCATGACGCATATTTTATATTTAGCCTTATAGTTAATAGTTACGTTAATAATAAAAGATAATTTATAATAATAACGTTTTATAACGTTCATAGATCATTACAATATAAGCGTGCTGACATCTGTTGAGTGATCGGAGAACTGTAAGATTAGTTCTATTGATCCTCGATAGATGGCGTTGGGAGGTATTTTAATGTTATACAGGTGAAATTTTAAATTTTATCATATTCACAAAATTTTATAATCACAAAATTTTAAATTTTATTCAGAACTTATCGTCATTAGCCCAAGTCCCACTTCTGGTTATAGGTCTTCACTATCACAATATGGGAGAGGGTTTTAGAACATAGACCCAAAAAGTTGTTCCAATGCGGGTTGGTAAATTTATTAGTGATAATAACCAAGACCGAAGGCGTTACTTGCTCAGGGAGGCATGAGGGTGGGCATCACCAACTATGATATACGGACCTTACACTTCTCGATACGACCCGGAAATCGAACCTACGACCTCATAATCCCGAGTTGAATAGACTGACACACCAACAAAGCAGTTTATATCGTGCCTATGATATATATTCTAAGGAGACAATCATCATTTTTTTCATATAGATAAAAACGTTTGTTTATGTGTCACAACTTTGTCAAAAATTAAGCCTAACATAGAAAGAGATAAACTCTGAATATACTTGAATAAGAAATACCAATGATTTTCTTTAGTGTAAGTTAGCACCCTTTTTATATATATTTATATATTATATTTATTGAATATTATTGTTTTGAAAATTGTGCCATTACCCTCATATTTTAATTAATTCTTTCCCCTAGGGTTGTCTGGAAGAGATTTCTGAATCAATAAGACCGCCTTTGCATACTTATGTGTTAAGTGTTTTTTATTGTTGTTTCTTTAAAATTTGTGTGCAATAAAGAGTCTTGTCTTATTTTTTTAGTAGGTACTAAGTCCGATATGTAAACTTGTCGAAATAACTAAAATTTAAATATACCATATTATCTAATCATGTTTTCTGATCTTAAATCTATCTATAATAGCTAAGCTAGCCAAATAAATAGGACATTGCGCTAGTTTATAGGCAGGTAGCTACCTTCCTCTAATTTTAATTTTGTTTAACATAAAAAGAAAAAATATATGTACGAAAACAAATTTAAATACGAAATTCAGTTGCTACTGGATGCGCAAACGCAACTCCGCACACATAGGCGACTCGTTACGCACACGTTCAATACAGACGCACACATGCATAGACTAGAAAACGCACGAGCGACACGTCGCTAGACAAATAGTTGCTAAACCTCACTATGTGTGAGAAAACCAAGTTAGATTTACTAGCGTGTTTTTTTAGTTTACATACTGACTTGAACCTCATTGTATTAGCGCTTAGGAATGGTATTGGCCAAACAAATCATCAGACTATAAACTCGAGGTACTGAGAGTTCCCCTATCTACCACCTGGCTTTATCATCAGAACAACTCCAAAACATCTAATTACAGTAAGGTCATCTGAACTTTAAATTCACTCTATACTATTTCGATACGACAAATTCACTTGTGGTTAAACTAGTAATTTAACATTTAATTGTTAAAGCGTTGTTAAAAGCGCAGTTAGTTTAATTCAACCTTAATAGGGGGTTGAAAAATTGTAATCATGCATCTTCTTCTATCGGTGGTCTTTGAATGTATTTTCACGCTCCCTGGTCTTGTGTCGCTTGTTTTTATCTCCTCTTTTCGGTCTTGATCGCATACAAATTCTCGCTTGACTCGTTGATGATAAAGAGTTTTCAATTCATAGATCACTAGACTTCAATTTAGAGCAATGTTATTGGTTTATGGAGCGGTGTGAAATACCGAAGAATATATGTAACGTTTTCACTCAAAAACCAGAAACAAAAATTGTAATAATCAAGTTATTTAAAAGTCACGCAATGTAATTTCATGAGTGTAATTATAACTACCAGCTAATATGTAAAAACATTTCAGTAAATTATTAGTGAATGCTAAATCGCTTGGCGACACGTCTTTGTCGGTAGGGTGGTAACTAGCCACGGCCGAAGCCTCCCAACAGACCACACTCGAGCCGGGAATCGAACCCAGGACCTCCAACTTTAAAATGCGACAGCGCACGCACTGCGCCACGGAGGTCGTCACAATGCTCATGCTTCAAATAGACCCATTTTCACAGCCTAATTCCGCTTTCTTATCTTACCTATCACATACCGTATAAACGATTTCAAGACCATGGGATAATATATATTTCTTGACTTGCGACATTATTGTCGTGCGACAAACTGTCTTCAGTGTGCTCAGACGCTTATATATGAAGAATGAGCCATGTGGTAGTCGTCGGCGAGTATTTTGATGAATTCCGAATAGACTACATGTGCGTTTTATAAGCAAGGCTACCTTCGATTTATTACTCGACTTCGTATGTAACAGGTTATGTGATTAAATTAAAAATATATATGAATGAAGCAGTTAGATAGATAGAGTTTAAATGCTTTTAAAGCTAGATTGGATAAACCTACAAATGAATGAACACACTTTTATTGCACACCACAAAAAAGGAAAGGAAAACAAAAAGACAAAATAACAGAAACAGTAGTATACAATTTGGCGGCCTTATCGCTACATAGCGATCTCTTTCAGGCAACCAAAGTTGTAAAAATATAAAGATACAGAAAGAGGAAAGGGGGTGCAATAAAATACAAATGGATATATATATATTGATATAAACGAATATATATACATACTAATAATAATAAACATATTAATATATATCTAAATATATATATAAATAAAGTATAAATAAATAACCCTAAAAAGTATCACAAAGTATACAAATTTACAAAGTTGTAGGTTAATGTTTTCTTCCTTAGTTAAGATATTTTTAAAAGTATTTAATTAGCTATACCTTGATTAATACGCTCTTCAAGACACGTTGAAATGATACCATATAAATTATCTGTAACAGAGAAATTACAGTCAAGTCTACTGGAGCTCCTAGAGGTGGCAATTACTTTAGTTAAAGTACTTATGTGGCCATTCAAAGGGGCAATGCCTTATTGTGGTGACATCAAAGACGTAGAAGAGTTTATTTTGTTTATTTTGGTAGGAACCTCTGTTATTTCCGAGATACAGTTTCAACTAGTGCGGAAAACAGGTACATAATGCTATTGTACTAATAGGCAATTTTATTTTTACAACTTCTATTGTATATATGTATGTTTTGCTGCAATAAATTTGTTGTTGTCATATTTATTTATAAATAAATATTATAAAACAACTTTATTGGCAAGACTAATAAATTTTTTTGGGTCTAAAGTCAAAACTCGGACTTATGACTTACGTTGAAAGACGTCTATCTGTTGAAACGTACACAGCGCCTCCCATGACGGTGTCTGAGGGAGGGGGGGGAGTGAAACCTGATTTTCGGTCTATGCTGACCTTGTGGCGGACACATTACATAACAGAATTTTATAACGCCTTTAATTCGGCCGCTAAACAACACGAATTCAATCTTAATTCAATGTCATTAGAGTTGATTTTGTCTTGAGGTGGTTTATTGTTAGTTAATTCGTTGTAGAATGAGCGGTTAAGAGTACTTTTCGGTTACCAAGTAAGGTTTTTCCGGCTATGTCTTTCCGCATTTAGTTTCGTTGGTAATTTGTTTAAGTTTTCTTAAGTTGTTTGTTGTTTGCACTCTGGGTTCGAGAGTTGATTTATAATATACCAACCGATTTATGATAGCCTAGTAGTTAGGACGTCAGTCTCCTAATTATAGGTCGAAGGGGGTTCGAAGCCGGGCATGCACCTATAACTTTTTAGAGCTATGTGCGTTTTTAAGCAATTAAAATATCACTTGCTTCAACGGTGAAGGAAAACATCGTGAGGAAACCTGCACGCCTGAGAGTTCTCCGTAATGTTCTCAAAGGTGTGTGAAGTCTGCCACATGCCCAGCGTGGTGGACTATGGCCAAACCCTTCTCATATTGAGAGGAGACCCGTGCTCTGTGTTGGTGAGCTGAGACAGAGAAAAATCGCAAGCATCTCGATCAGGCTCACGAGGTTTCCTACATGTGGCATGTACAATCCACTGAAACCAACCCAATCGTCATATCTGCGAATGGGTTGATCCCAGTCAGCCTCTCTCACTATCTGAGGCAACAGCAAAATCGCTTGGCGACACCTCTTTGTCGGTACCTGATGGTAAGTGATAACGCAGTCTAAGATGGTAGCGGTCTAACCTGTTAGGGGTATGGTAAGCCCATTCTCCTAATTGGTTTCTACGCGACATCGTGCCGGAACGCTAAATCGCTTGGCGACGTTTTTGTGGGTAGGGTGGTAACTGGCAATTGCGGAAGCCTCAAACCAGAACAAACTCGAGCCGGGAATAGAACCCAGGACCTCCAACTGACTTTTACTAATGTGACAGCGCATGCCCTGCGCCACGGAGGTCTTCAGAACATGTTTCAGTAAATGTAGACTTAATAATTCCAAAACCACCAAGGTTATTGTAAACTATAGGAGTAGAATGATCGGTAACAAAAAAAACCCTGCTAAGTTTGTTGTGGGTCTCTTCTTAGACCTGGGCTCGATTGGAACCCTCTTATCTTTAGTTTTAAGTTGGCAAGTGTAGTTATCACCATCACTTCACGAGGAGAGTGTCTGGTGGGAGGCTTCGGCCGTGGCTAGTTACCACCCTACCGACAAAGACGTGTCGCCAAGCGATTTTAGCGTTCCGGCACGATGTCGCGTAGAAACCAATTAGGAGCGTGGGATTACCATACTCCTAACAGGTTAGCCCGCTACCATCCTAGACTGCATCATCACTTACCACCAGGTGAGATAGCCGTCAAGGGCTAACTTGTAGTGTATAAAAAAAAGAGAAATAACGAAAATGTGATATATATGAACGATTCATAGATGCCTGTATTAAGTTTATATGAATAAAACTATTTTCATTTGATTTGATTTGGTTGCTATATTTCTTTGGTCGGGCAACGAAAAGATTTTGTTAACCGAAATATAATTACGCTGAACCGGTTTTCGTGTGGTTTTATGCTAATTGACTTCATTGCAATAAATGTGTATACCTAACTAAAGCATCCTTTACAAGGGGATTCCTAACACACGGGACACCAAGTGATCAATAATTAACCTGATAGTGGTTTTTATAATCGTACTGTTGAACTTTTTTATACTTTTTTTAATTAGAAGCTGTGATAGCCTAGTGGTTAGGGCGTCAGCCTCCTAATCAGAGGTCGGCGGTTCGAATCCGGGCACGTACCTCTAACTTTTCAGAGTTATGTGCGTTTTTAAAAAACTAAAATATCACTTGCTTCAACGGTGAAGGAAAACATCGTGAGAAACCTGCACGCCTGAGAGTTCTCCATAATGTTCTCAAAGGCGTGTGAAGTCTGCCAATCCGCACATGGCCAGTGTGGTGGACTATGGCCAAACCCTTCTCATATTGAGAGGAGACCCGTGCTCTGTAGTGAGCCGGTAATGGGTTGTTCATGATGTTGATAGTGATGGGTGTCTAAGATAAGAATATAAAATAAAAATAATTCCATTCTATTCGATAGTTTTACTTTTCTTCACGCAACATTGGAACAATAGTATGGAATTATAAAGTTAGTAGTAGTTAAATATTTTTACTTTTAACTGAGAATTGTGTTATATGTATTATTCGAAATTAGTTATGTTGTTTAACTGATTTATTGTTAAAATAGGGTTAAAGTTTTTTAAGTTTGCCAATTATAGTTTTTTTTTTGTTCGGTAATCATGCGTATGGACGGCCTTATTTTATTTTATATACGTTGGTAATTATTCGTTCGCAAGTTTTATTCGGTATTTCAATTAATATTCATGTTGAATTGATTTATGGCGATTATATTATTTGGCAGCCATGGACTATTGGTATTTTTATTTACTTAATCAACTATTCACTATAGGTTTTTTTTTTATAAGTAGTTAAGTTTCTTATAAAACTTCAAAGCTAAATTTTTCCATCGACGAGTATTTTCAACTACTCACAAACTTTCATCTCCGTTACCGTACCCCTTTATGAATATATTTATATATATTAGATCATATTATTGTACAATTAATTTAATATTTGTATTACGAATATAAACTGTCAATTTCAAATGTCAAATGACGTACTTCTTCTTCTTGCCCTTATCCCACATTATGTGGGGTCGGCACAACACGTCTTCTTCTTCCACTCACTTCTATCAGCCGTCACCTCACTACCCACACCTTTTACCCGTATATCCTCTTTTACACAATCCATCCATCTCTTCTTTGCTACGAGTACTCATTTTAAAGAAGAGACAACTTCGGTTTTCGAACGTAAGTGAAGGAGAAAAAGAGCGGGAACTAGCGGCGGCGTTTTTGGAAGGACGCGGTACAAGCGCGGTTGATTTTTGACAAATTGATTATTATTTAAGTTAATTTCAAAATACATAGTTGTTTATTGTCAAGATAACAAAGTTATAAAAAAAGAAGACTAATTTGTTATAATTTCACACAATCGTTAACAATAGTCACTTGCATATAATATATCGATTCAAGCGAAGCACCGGAGCACCTGATGTTAAGTGGTTACCCTCGCTCTACATCTATAGCACCAGAGGAGCCACAAATGAGTTGAACAGGCTGAACCAATCTGAATACTCAGTTCCTACTTGGCATCATACTGGAACGCTTGCTTGACGCTATGTCTATCTTTGCCAGTAGGATGGTAACTAAAGAAGCCACCAGACAACGAACCGGGAATCGAAACCAGGACCTTCCATTTTATGTGTATATATCCGCTACGGAGTCAATCTAATCATCATAGTCATCAACACTTCCAACTTACTAATGACCTCACCTTGCCAAAGGTTTCCACCCCTCCAACTTAAGAGGGGAGAGTAAAACTCCACGCTTTTCCAATTCAGTTTAGCTGATGTAACGATTATGTATTAAACTTAACATCGCTATGGAAATATCTCTTGTACTTTTATTGAGCGCACAAGAAACACACACTTTGATTATCCAAATATTTCCAATACAATTTAGCTAATTAATAAACTCTATGAAAACATCTCTTGTCAATTTTTGGACAGCAAAAGAAACGCACACTTTTTTTATTAAATTATCCAAATATTAAGAGTCCATCACCACAAATGAAAAAAAATATATATATATAAACTTGAGAGGTGTCAAGGGACACCCGGATGGAACGAATTTCCTTTCGATTAATTAGTGAAGGATGTAATAAAATTTTATTTTATTTAAGTTATAATAATATTTTTTTTATTATTAACAAATATAATGTTATATAAACTTAATCAGTAGGCTCAATTTTGTACTCCATCAGCAATATCCGGAACTTGTGCAGAAACACTGTGAGGATTCATTATTATTATTATTTTTTATTATTTACAAAAAACCTGTATACACTCAACAAAAATAATCGTCGCGACACCACACTGTTCAATGCGAAATAGAAATGAAAATATCTGGCTTGCTTTCTATAAGAGAGAGAGAGACAGACAGAGAAACATGCGACGCAGCACAGCTTACAATAACAAAAAGTGTCGTGACAACTTTTCGTAACAACTTTTTCCGTCTAGTATTTCACAAACACAAATAAGGAACTTCGTTCCAAAAAAAAACATTGAAACATTTAAGAATTTTCGGTTTAGATTCAATCTAAGGTTTATTTTAAGTTTCAGTTGTTATAAATAAATAAATCATATATTCTTTTAAGTATACCTATACTTTTACTATATATATAAAAACATTATAATATATTTTTGTATAGATAAATATAATCATAAATATTCATAGAAATGTGTCTATCCATAAACTTACATGATGAGATCCCAAATAACTTCGCGAATGTATCTCACACGAAATTAAAAATGTTATTCAATGCATAAAAAGTTGAATATGCAAATGCTTATTACAGAACATAAATCTCCACTCTACCTGATTACGCAAATTAAAACCTTTTTGTGCTGATTCCAATAATAAAAAAAAAACTTTCATTATCATCATGTGGCGCCATAAAAACTACAATTGCGGCGATTCGGACGTTTCTTAACGCCATTTTGTTTTTATTCCGCCAAAAAAACGAGCGGCGAGCGCTTTTTTTTTTCGTTTTCAGTTTTTTGTCGCGGAACATACTGGGTCAGTGTGTCTCTATTTGTCCTTTATGGAATTTTATTCAAATTTTCTGACTCATACTCGACAAGATCGCTGTTCTGTAGTGAAGGAGACGGCGATAAAAGAATACGTACGAAAAATCTTGTTTTTTTTTTGTTACGTCATCACCCTCAACTTAATAATGCTTACAGGATGTGTCCTGTATGTGACCATGACCATGGGGTATGTTTTTATTGCCTATTTATTATTTTAATGCAAATTATATTAAATATAGTTTTTGTACTTACTGAAATAACCCGCAGAATTTCTGTATTAAGTAGCCTAAAAATTATTTGCAAAATTCTTTTGCTGACCTCATTTATGAAAACGTGGAAATCTAAATGGTTTTGGACTTTCCCGCAGTAAAATACAAAATTAACTCCTTGCAAAGTCCTCTCTAATCATGAGAAACTGAGCGACTATTTACAATTACATTACAAGCGATTTTTCTGACTCACAAACAGACACTGCAATTTTCTTTTGCATAGCTTTTAAACTAACGATTACAACAAATACTTTATACAAAAAATTTATGCTACGATGTGTGTTCATTTACTTAGTACAAGTATTCGAAATTGATACATGTCAAATATGATATTATTATTCCGGATATCTACAAAGATATTTTAGAAAATGATATTTATTAAAGCATATTAAAATCATTAAGTCTGTGATTTCAAAAAAACGATGACCTTTATGCACTTATTATATGTAGACCCTTTTAAACATGAGTTCATGTTTAAATTTTCTTCCTTCCTTCGATTTTTTTTTAAATTTGAGTATCTGTGGGTTCGCATCGTTTTTATAGACCAACAAAATATTGAATATCACGACCAATCATTTTGTCAGTTGCCTCTCTGACTATATGTTTATTTATATTCACAATCATACAATTTGTCCCTTTTTTAGTTTTATCGTTTGTTTATATTTTTTATCCACATTTTTTTGTTTTGGAACACAACTAATGAGTTTTTTAAACATAAGATTATCTCCAAGCGCACAATCGATTAAATATTAATCGTTTATATTTGACTACTGAATTAAATTAAGAATTATGTAATACATAATTTATGTAACGTATGTTTTTATTTTGAATATTATTATTTATACAAGTTCACACGCATTAGAGTGAAGAGGTTGTAAGTCAATTGCGTTTTAGACATCATCATGATCAACCCATTGCCGGCTCACTACAGAGCACGGGTCTCCTCACTAGGCTATCACATCAATCCGACACCCCAACCCTCTCGTAGTTGCGACTTCTTTTTACTCCCCCGACCTAAGCGCTCCTCTCCGAAAGAGGAGACCTAAACATATCCTTCATGACCCTGACGATCAGATGACTACTGACAACACACTCGTACCACCTACCACACAATCATATGCTACACACCGTCTTCGCCGGCGAAGACGAGGTCCCCGCTATCTTACGTCATCCGGACGTGGGCTCCATCCACGGCCTCGGAGACGTACGGACCACTCACCGTCCGACCCCCCCGTTATCCCAAACGTCGCCGAAGCCGAGGTTCGGCCTCAAAGGAGGCGCCCTTAGGCAGTCGTTCCCATAGTTTCTTCGAGCCCTAGGGCTCAAAATTTCTTCTGGCAGGGCTTCTTTCCAAAGCTCGCCAAACAGCCCGGTTACGCTGTGGCAACCAATAGGGTTTGTACAGCTAATAGATAGTCCGAAAAAAAAAAAAATAGGCTATCACAGCTTCGTGTTTAGATATATCACGCTGGAACCTTGAATTTATCCGGGATAAACAGTAATCTATCTGAATCTTCAGCTCCATTTTAATGCAAAATACAGGTAATTTCGTTCCGTTGCTGCGTGTAAGGCAAATCAACTACACATTTAATAAACATCAAATTATGTCTCTGCAAGGACATTCTATAGATTCGTATTATATCGTATTAGATCTCCAAAAATGAACAGGTACAGAAATCATAGGATCAAAGGTTGTTTAACCAATTAATAACAATATTTTAACTATCATAAAAATATTATTCTGCTAACAAAAACATGAAGCAATTATAAATTATGTTATGATACATTTAGAACTATAAACCTATGCGGTAAGTATTTCTTAAGAATTTTGAATTGCATTGAATTCCTTAAAATTTCCTTAGAGTTATTATAACGTTGCTGTGATAGCCTAGTGGTTAGGACGTCAGCCTCCTAATCAGAGGTCGGAGGTTCGAACCCGGGCACAAACCTATAACTTTTCGGAGTTATGTGCGTTTTTAAGCGATTTAAATATCACTTCCTTCAACGGTGAAGGAAAACATTGTGAGGAAAACTGGACGCCTGAGAGCTCTTCATAATGTACTCAAAGGCATGTGAAGTCTGCCAATCCGCACATGGCCAGCGTGGTGGACTAAGGCCAAACCCTTCTCATATTGAGAGGAGACCCGTGCCCTGTAGTGAGCCGAGAATGGGTTGATCAAGATAATGATGATTATAACGTTCTATTACTGTTACTATAAATTAAAATGTCTGTAAAACTGATTATACAATTGACATCATATTTATTGTTTGAATTATAATATATTTATCTGTTAATTTCATTTAAAATAGAGTCAAATTATATCGATCAATAAATCTCAGCGAGTGAAGTTATTACCATCACCTCACGAATTAGAATAATGAAAAAATTTATATATATAAAAGAAAGCCGTGTTAGTTACACTATTTATAACTCAGGAACGGCTGAACCGATTTGGCTGAAAATCGGTGGCGAGGTAGCTTAGAACGAGGAGATGAAGATAGGATAATTTTTATCCCGTTTCATCTCTCGTCATTTATTTATTTATTTATCCAAAGCGCCACCAACAGATTTATATGTAAAAAAATAAAAAAATTAAAAACCTTAAGTGCTAGGATATACATATAAATCAATTTAGAGGTAACTACAGCATGCCTAATATAATAACTTAAGTCGACGCTAATATGTCGCTAATAATATAATATGGAAATTAACAAACAGCAAATAACAAAAATAACAAAAAGGAACTTGTTACAAATAAACAGAAAAGTAAACCTTGTGTTTATAATAATGAAATAAGGAATATATATATACTGGTATATACGCACTATGCAAAATCTAACTAGACTAATGTTTGTGATACTTATGCTAACTGAATTTTATGTCAACGAACTATAACAATAGTTTCACCTTGCCACAGGAATTTTCCTCGATTTAGAAGCTTATTCCATGGGAGTACAGGAATTTTCCTCGATTTGGTAGCTTATTCCATGGGAGTTTTTAAGCCCCCTAATCAACGCGGACCAAGTCGCGGGCATCGGCTAGTATATTATATATGAACGATTCCTAGATGCCTGTTATGATAGGTTTACATGAATAATGCTATTTCGATTTGATTTTGATTCGATTTGAACAACTTTATTGCATATTTATGTAAGAAATACAACAAAATTACATACAAAGGCATTATTTATCGCTAATGGAGATCTCATAAAGGCAACCTATGCAAAAGTTGGAAATGAAGTACCAGCGAGACGGGAAATTGCAAAAGTTAAATGTAACACTCTATGATGCTTATAAAATAATATGTTTAAAAAAATTTGTAATAAAATATAAATTAAATCAAATAATATAAATATTACATAGTATATTTTGACGACCTCCGTGGCGCAGCGTGTGCGAATTGCATTATAAAGTTGGATGTCCCGTGTTCGATTCCCGGCTCGAGTCTGGTCTGGTCGGAAGCTTCGGCCGTGGCTATTTACCGAGTAAGACGTGTCGCCAAGCGATTTAACGTTCCATTACGATGTCCCGTACAAACCTGTACCGTCCGACCCCCCCGTTATCCCAAACGTCGCCTAAGCCGAGGTTCGGCCTCAAAGGAGGCGCCCTTAGGCAGTCGTTCCCTTAGTTTCTTCGAGGGCTCAAAATTTCTTCTGGCAGAGCTTCTTTCCGAAGCTCGCCAAAAAGTCCGGTTACGCTGTGGCAATAGGATTTGTACCGAAAATAGACAGTCCACAAAAAAAAAAAAGTTTAAACCAATTACGAGTATGGGTGTACTACACTCTTAACAGGTTAGCCCGCTACCATCTCATACTGCACTATCACTTGACATCAGGTGATATTGCCGACAAGGGCTAACTTGTAGTGCATAAAAAAAATTATTTTTTATATTATTATTACACTTCAAATCTACGGAATCTATGTAATAATAGTCTCACACTCTTTTTTATCTATATTAACAATAAATAATAATGTTAATAAATATTAAAATGTTATTATGTAATATGGGTTTCTTTATGCGAGTTTAAATCGCTTTCATGATTTATAGACGCAGAACTAATGCGAAAAAAAATGATTAGCAACTAATCACCATAAATATTATTAACGGGTAACGAATGCCTGTGCTAGCCTTGACTTTGAGAATGACGCAACGTACAGACAGCGTTAGATATCTATGAATAAAATATCACAAGTAAACAAAATATCTTGTCAATAAAACGAAAGCTTATATAAAAATTATATTACGATATTAAGGATTATATTAACGATAAAAAAAGCTTTGGTGTGAATTGCTCTATCTCCATAGGTACTATAGTTTATTATTCATTTCATTCTTTTTTTTTTTTATTCACCACAAGTTAGCCCTTGACTGCATCTCACCTGATGCTAAGTGATAATGCAGTCTAAGATGGTAGCGGGCTAACCTGTTAGGGGTATGGTAAACTCATACTCCTAATTGGTTTCTACACGACATCGTGCCGGAACGCTAAATCGCTTGGCGACACGTCTTTGTCGGTAGGGTGGTAACTAGCCACGGCCGAAGCCTCCCACCAGACCAGACTGGAGCCGGGAATCGAACCCAGGACCTCCAACTTTTTTTTATAATCTGACCGCGCGCGCGCTGCGCCACGGAGGTCGTCAAAATATCGTCGTTTATCGTCGGTCGTTTATCTATGAATAAAATATCACAAGTAAACAAAATATCTTGTCAATAAAACGCAAGCTTACTTAAGCTAAAAATTATATTACGATATTAAGGATTATATTAACGATAAAAAAGCTTGGGTGTGAATTGCTCTATCTCCATAGGTACTATAGTTTATTATTCATTTTATTCATTATGTGGGATGGTGATAATGAAAAAAAAGAAAAACCCCGGCTAAGTTTGTTGTGGGCTTCTTCTTAGACCGGGGCGCGCTTGGAACCCTCATAGCTTTAGTTTTAAGTTTACGAATATAGTTATCACCATGAAATAACTACTATGTAAATTATTGACGCGTCAAAAGTGCCTTTTTAAGGACTATTTGAATAAAGATTATTTTGAATTTGAATTTGAATTTGATAGTTACTCTACTATTATATTCATTGTGTCCGCTGTGATAGTCTAGTGATTAAGACGGTCGCCTCCTAATCAGAGGTTGGGGGTTCGATCTTGGGCACGAAGCAGGATCTCTTACTTCTTAGAGTTATGTGCGTATTGCGTTGGAAGGCGATGATTACTGCATCACAGTTTATACTTCGGCAGGATCATCGTTTTCACGTATATAAGCTTTAGTATTATTTGTTCCTAATAAAAAATCTAATCTTTTAAAATAATTAAAATATCGCTTGCTTCGACGGTGAAGGAAAACATCGTGAGGAAACCTGCACGCCTTAGTTCTCCGTAATGTTCTCAAAGGCGTTTGAATCCTGCCAATCCGCAAATGGCCAGCGTGGTGGACTATGGCCATACCCCTCTCATATTGAGAGGAGACCCGTGCTCTGTAGTGAGCCGGTAATAGGTTGATTACGATGATTAATATTGTGAAAGTGGGTTTTGTTGTTCGCAATACTTTACTTTTTATCTTTGGGAATAGTTTACCAAGATTTGTTAGTTAGGATCGTTTTGACTGTCTATTAAACGATTTTATGATTTGTCAGATTTTCTGAGCAGTTTTCACAAAACAAATTGCAATATTTAATGGTAAGTTTTGTATTTCCAATCATGGCTTACATAAACTTGGCTTACATATATTAAATCAAATTTGTTACTAAACATAGTAACAAATTTGATTTAATATATGATAAATGTACTAAGATACAAATATATAGGAATTTTATATAAAACTAGCTGAGACCCGCGGTTTTACCCACGTAGTTTTCGTTTCAGTGGAAATACCGGGATAAAATATTGCCTAAATATAAATTGCAAATTGACTCTTTGAAGTTAAGGAACACACCTACATTTCTTAGACAACAGTGAGAGATTATAATTTAATATGAACTTTATTGAATAGCAATAAAGTTCAAATTGACTCCACATTTTAATTAGAAAATTTTATATGGGAAAAAGAAAAGGGCTGTTTTTAGGGATTTCTCGGCAATTATTCGAATTTTTCTCACCTTTTAAACCTTCCCTAGACCTCCACGAACATTTCAAGACCAAGATAAGACAAATTCGTTCAGCCGTTCTCGAGTTTTAGCGAGACCAACGAACAGCAATTGATTTTTATATATATATAAAATATAAAATAAAATATTACGAACGCTATGCTTTGTTCAATCTATTCCGATGAAAGTTTTCATCTCTGAATATACCTTTACGTTAGCCTGAAAAAACAAAACGTTCCAGCGAGAATTTAGCATATACTCGTATGTAATTGTAACTAGGCTAGTTACCACCCTACCGACAAAAACGTGTCGCCTAGCGATTAAGCGTTCCGGCACGATATCGCGTAGAAACCAATTAGGAGTGTGGGCTTACCTAACCGGTTAGCCCGTTTCCATCCTAGACTGCATCATCACTTACCACCAGGTGAGATAGCCGTCAAAGGCTAACTTGTAGTGTGTAAAAAAAACTATTTGTACTGAGAATTTTAATCTAAGGATGGTTTTAAAGTATAGCTTCTGTATGAAAACAAAATAAAAACTGCTTTTAATTTTCTCTTATCTTATGATTGCCTGGTAGACATCGCTGTGTGTCTTTTGATAAAAACAACTTTGAACTTCAAAAATACTTAATTCGTAAAATCTCATTGGAGGCAGATCTTTTCCTATCAGGTACCCGCCACTGGTGGGGGTGGGCGGGTATTTGAGTTAATCTCAAGTGAAATTACCCAAGAGCGCGCTGCGAAGTAAGTGTTTCCATAGGTAATATTTAATTCTACACCCGCGCCTGTGAATATGAATCAATGTTTTTGTCGGTCCAATCAAAGTGATTGACGTCCAGGCATTAGTCGTTATACGCGCTTCTATACTAGGTGCTGGGGTGACCACACGTTGCGGTATGACAAGGAATGTCCTGCTTGAAAAAAAAATTTTTTTTGTCAACATACTGGTAGAATTTCCGTAATTAACTAGCTGATAATACACAATTTGTTACTTACATTATCATCATCATGATCAACCCATTGCTGGCTCACTACAGGGCACGGGTCTCCTCTCAATTCGACCCACCACGCTGGCCGTGTGCGGATTGGCAGACTTACTTACATTATATATACTTTTTTTTTTACTACAAGGTAGCCCTGGACGGCAATCTCACCTGGTGTAAGTGATGATGTAGTCTAAGATGGTAGCGGGCTTACTTGTTACGGGTATGGTAGACCCGTACTCCTAATTGGTTTCTACGCGACATTGTGCCGGGACGCTAAATCGCTTGGCGGCACGTCTTTATCATTAGGGTGGTAACTCGCTATGGCCGAAGCCCCCCACCAGACAAGTTTCAAGCCGGGAATCCAGGACCTCCCAGTTGATAATGCGACAGCGCGCGCGCTGCGTCACGGAGGTCCTCAAAATATATACCAAATATAATTAAACTAAATAATGTTACTATAAACGATAGAGTATTTTTTTGTGAGTTTATAAAGAGTGCAACAAAATAAACCCTCTCAGCTATGACTTTAAAGGTAAGTAACTTATTGTAATACATTAAAATGTCATCACAATCATAATTTTCAAGTGTTTTAACACTTACCATTTCAAAATGTCACCGACATCTGACTGTTAAATTTACTCTGGCTGTACGCTTTTTCTGTTATAGGATGATGATATGGTCAAGAGGTGCTTCAATGTAACAGTTAGTTAGTATGTTAGTGATTAAAACTGCTACAACTAAATACAAAATTATAGAGTTACCAGAGAAAGAATAAATGGATCTTACACACGAAGGGTATCAGGGACCTTAATTGTGTGGGGGACCAACACCCCCCCCCCCCCCAACTCCCTGGTTTTGGTGGACACGTCCAGAGCGCTCGTTGTATACTTACCGGTACCTAAAATTTTTTTTTAGACCCGACCCATAAACCGGACCCTGGATCTTAGGTTAAAACGATTAAAAATTAAAAAAGAAAGAAATGAAGACTGTAACATTTTCTTTCCAAACCGGTGGTAGAATCACTACGAACAAACTTAACTTTACAAAAAAGGCTATAAAGAAGTCCTTATATAAATAAAATAAATGGAATTCGGAATCAAGTTGAAATAAGTTGGCGACCCTACCGACAGGTTTTTGGCTAAGTGCAGATCGGGACTGACCTCCCAGCGGCGTATGTACCTAAACTATGTAAGAACTTCTTGGTAATAACACAATACTAAATATCGCTCTTCGACGTCAAGTGTCTGCGATCATCCACCACCTGATGGACTGCATTCACACCGATACAAGCAACGAGCTGATACAAAAACACGCACCCCACGCGCACTGGATAGAAAAAAAAATGCCTTTATAAGATAGGCACGGCTTTTTAGCGTTTTTTTTTATACACTACAAGTTAGCCCTTGACGGCTATCTCACCTGGTGGTAAGTGCTGATGCAGTCTAGGATGGTAGCGGGCTAACCTGTTAGAAGTATGGTAATCCCACGCTCCTAATTGGTTTCTACGCGACGTCGTGCCGTAACGCTAAAATCGCTTTGCGACACATCTTTGTCGGTAGGGTGGTAACAAGCCACGGCTGAAGCCTCTTACCAGACCAGACTCGAGCCGGGAATCGAACCCAGGGCCTCCAACTTTATAATGCGACAGCGCACGTACTGCGCCACGGAGGTCGTCAAAAGCGTCAAAAGCGTATCTGGTATTGGTTGGATTTTGTATAGATTTTGAATCTTGTAGACTGCTTGTAGATTCGTTAACCTCGGATATAAAACAGCTAACCGGGGATTATAAATCAACCGAAACAAACGCAGATAAAGTTGCGGGGCAAAACTAATGTTTATTAGATATCATGTAGGTACTTCAACTACAGTAACGCCTGTTTCTATCCAAATGACCACTTAGTAAACATTTTAAACATAAAATAATTTATTTTATTATAAAAGCTTGGGTGTGAATTGCTCTACCATAATTTATTATTGATTATGTTAGATGGTGATAACAGAAAAAATCCGGCCAAATTTGTTGTGGGCTACTTCATAGCCCTGGGCGCGATTTCAACCCTCTTAGCTAAAGTTTTAATTTGGAGAGTGTAGTTATCACCATCACTACACGAATAAAAGTACACCTATCCCCCGATTTACATGAAACTCGTTTTACACGATTTCGCTTTTACACGGTTCATAAACTAATGAAATTCGGAATGTTTATGAAAATAAGTTTTACTCTTGTTGTAATATTAACTTATTTTAACTTTACTTTCATTTACATAGTTTTATATAAGCAAAAAAAGATTTCATTCTACACGGTTTTATATAGGGTTATATAAAAAAAGATTTAATTTTACATGGGTTTGTCTGGAACCTATCTTCAGTGTAAATCGGGGGATAGGTGTAATGAAAAATGTGATACATATGAACGATTCATAGCCTGTAATAGGTTTACATGAATTAAACTATTCCGATTTGAATTTAAATTTGATTTGATTTGAACTTACCGAATCACTAATATGATGTTGAACATTAAAGTTGACTTTAGATGGAAGCAATGGAAGCGTTCTGTGGAGTAAACGTCTCTTGGGGATATTCGGGTTCGGTGTGAAAAGTTGTAACATTTTCGTTGCGTTGGTTACATCGCGGTGTGACAGCAATCCACCACTCACCGCCGAGTACGAAAACATTTCTACAAGATGTTTGATTTGAATCGTAAGCCGTAATTTAGGATTCCAAGTTATGACATCATGAAACAAATTACATGTTGGGATTATTGCTGTATAGATTATATTACTGGTTGGGTCCAAATTGTCTTAAGCAATACCAGACGGGAAGCGTAAATGTATTGTACGACATTTTAGGGTGCTTATAAACTCGTATATGTCTGTCTATCTGTCTAGCTATGTGCTGAAAGCACCTTCTTCAATGTCTTCTTCTTCGCCCACTTCTGTCAGCCATCGCTTCACTACCCCTACTTTGACGACCTCCGTGGCGCAGCGCGCGCGCTGTTGCATTATAAAGTTGGAGGTCCTGGGTTCGATTCCCGGCTCGAGTCTGGTCTGGTGGGAGGCTGCGGCCGTGGGTAGTTACCACCCTACCGACAAAGGCGTGTCGCCAAGCGATTTAGCGTTCCGGCACGGTGTCGTGTAGAAACCAATTAGGAGTATGGCTTTACCATACCCCTAACAGGTTAGCCCGCTACCATCTTAGACTGCATTATCACTTACCATCAGGTGAGATTGCCGTCACGGGCCTACTAGTGGTGGATAAAAAAAAAAAGCTTTTACACGCATATCCCCTTTAACCCAACCCATCTCTTCTTTGGACTTTCTCTACTCCTTTGCCCTTACATGTATAATACAGAATCACACATATATATATATGCACTGAAAGTATGCCATGATCATTTTTGGCATAGTCTCAAGAGGTAGTTTAGGAGGAAGGAAGAGTTGGACGACCTCCGTGGCGCAGCGCTAGGTCCTATGTTCGATTCTCAACTCGAGTCTTGTCTGGTGGGTGGTTCGGCCCACTACCGACAAAGACGTGTCGCCAAGAGATTTAGCGTTCGGACACGATGTCGCGCAGAAATCAATTAGGAGTATGGGTCTACCATACCCTTAACAAGTGAGCCCGCTACCATCTTAGACTGCATCATCACTCACACCAGGTGAGACTGCCGTCAAGGGCTAACTTGTAGTGGATAAATAAAAATGCTTGGAAGGTGTGACCAAAACCACTCATCTTAATGCTTAAATCTGACTGAATTTGACGACCTCCGTGGCGCAGCGCGCGCTGTCGCTTTATAAAGTTGGAGGTCCTGGGTTCGATTCCCGGCTCGAGTCTTGTCTGGTGGGAGGCTGCGGCCGTGGCTAGTTACCACCCTACCGATAAAGACGTGTCGCCAAGCGTTTAGCGTTCCGGCACGATGTCGTGTAGAAACCAATTAGGAGTGTGGGTTTACCATACCCCTAACAGGTTAGCCCGCTACCATCTTAGACTGCATCATCACTTATCATAAGGTGAGATTGCCGTCCAGGGCTAACATGATAAAAAAAAAAATCGGTGACAATAAATGTAATTACGCACTTTTTATCCATTATAAAATGCGGAAACATGCAATAAACATAATTCATATAAATACTTGCAACAACTAGGAATTCATATTAAAACCCATTTTAATTTTCGGTTTAAAATTAATTCGGTAGTCAGATATGGAGATAAAGAGTTAATTTAAAGTAAGAAATAATTAGCGATTATGCTAATCTCTATTTAGCTATCCATACTTAATCATTGTTACTTATTTCATTATTACGACGATGAGTTATAAGGTATCTAGTTAAATAATAAAAGATATAGTTTAAACTTTGTTTATTCAACAAAGCGATTATAATGATCCAGGAAATATTATGAAAAATGGATTTAAAAAAACAATAACTAACTTGGATGGAGTCGTTGCAAATACTGTATTTTTTTTTATCGTGGGTAGATCCTCATGGATACCTCTGCGCCACGGGGAGGCACACAGGTTATGTCAGACTCCTACTGACTAAAACCCCCACGTGTTACTCGCCGCTGTATGGTGGAGCCACGAGAAAGCTTTCGCATACAACCGCGACTCCACCAGCGGGCGTCCGCCGCAGCGGACACTCCTCGGGCACGGCACTACGTGCCCAGTTTCGCCTGTTCGAGGTGTGCCGAAACAATAGCACACCAGCCAACTCGAGGACCGTACTGTGAGTGATGGACGACCCTGCTTTCATCGCCATAAGTCCTCCGAAGGCACAGGAACAAGAGAGGTGGAAGAAGAACACTCTCTCGCACCTGACCTTCCATCGCCGACGGCAAGCACAGCGAACGCTCGCCGTCCACCCCGACCCACCAGTCCCATTCCTGGACGAGCCCGGCCCACCAGTCCCATACCTGGACGGGCCGCAAACTTCCAATGAGGACTGCAAATACTGACACTAAAAATGCCTTTAACCTTCCTGTGATATAAAGGATGCATAAAAAGCTATGCTTAACTTAAATCAAGTGTTTTAGTTTTTTTTATATTTCCTTTAGTTTGTGTTTCGATGTGAAATGCACCGAAATTTTTGTGACATTTTCGTCCCCTGGAGTCAATTTTGTGCGTTGATTTACAACTGACACGTTTTTCTGACGTCTCCATAATATGGATACGTTTGGTTTTTTTACTTAGTTGCCAATTGATGTTTGACAGTAGATTTTTCAACGTGGGGGTAATGCAATTTTTTAAGTTACGGACGCTGGGATAAGTCGTTGGAGAACGATTTATAAAACTAATAATTAGGTTAATCAGGTTTCTTGAAAGAGGCTTACACAAAACTCCCAGTATTGAATACGTCAAAAACCTTGGACTGGTATTAGTAAGCAGGCGTTTTATGCTGCATATGAGGGGTGCCATACCGTAAATAATTTCTGACCATCATCTGACGACCTCCTTCCCTCCCGAAAGTGGGAGATATGGCGTTCAATCCGGTTTGAGTCTACTATAGTGAGGCGCTTTGGCTATGGCTAGTTACCACCTTACTGGCCAATCGGAGGAGCAAAGTATGTCGAGGGTCTAAACTCTAAACCCTGTCTCTCTCTTTTACGACAGAGAAGGTCATATCCAATCCAATCCATATATTGGAAGGCTTTACAGCTGAACTCATCTTGGCGAGATTTTAAATTGGCGGGAGACAAAAATTCCTCAAAAGTAAACTGTTAGACTAATATAGACGAAACCAGCGAATTGCACTGTATGGTATGATAATAGTTCTTTTTTTATATACTACAAGTTAGCCCTTGACAGCAATTTCACTCTGTTTTCAATCACCTGAGGTAAGCCTGAGGTGAAATTGCCGTCAAGCCCACTACCCACTACTAATCACTTATGATGATGCAGTCTAGGATTGTAGTGGGCTAACCTGTAGGGTAGGGTACCACTTAATTGGTTTCTACGCGACATCGTGCCGGAACGCTAAATCGCTTGGCGGCACGTCTTTTTTGATAATATTGAGGATAATAATAAAACTATGTAAACGTGTCCACGCTACGCTTTCTCGCTAGTGGCGTATTCTAGCAAGTGGTCCACAGATGTGCGTCCGATAACACCCTCTAGCTCTGCGCTATTGGCCATGAACCATATTAACATCTATACCATCTATATGTATAAGTTCAAGGCCCGAAAATACTCAATGTGGTTTAAAGATAAATTTAACACCAATATAAACATTTTTGTTCGTGGTGCTTCTGTTATGGCTGTGCGTTAATTATAATACAATAATTATGCTACATATTATGTAATATAAAATGTTACTAACATACTAACAATCAATGGACGCTTCCATGTCCGATTTAAATGAGAAATAAATAAATAAAATATTCTATTATATTTATAATATTATTTACTTTCGGAGTTATGTGCGTTTTTAAGTAAATAAAATATCCATTGCTTCAATGGTGAAGGAAAACATCGTGAGGATACCTGCATGTCTGAGAGTTCTCCGTAATGTTCTCAAGGCGTGTGAAGTCTGCCAATCCGCACATGGCCAGCGTGGTGAACTATGGCTGAACCCTTCTCATATTGAGAGGTTCTGTTCCTTCTCTGTAGTGAGCCGAGAATGGGTTGATCATGATGATGATGAATTATGCTAAAGCAATCTCAACTCAAGCGCATTCGCAAGTCTTCCAGTTTGCTGATAGCCAAGTACACTCATGCATTAGACAGTGGCGATCTTCCCAAAGCAATGATGCCTTCAAAATCACCAACTTACAAACATTACTTGTTTCCGAAGCAGTCCGGTACAATGCAATAAATGCGTGATGTGACGAACTACTCTGGTACTCCACGTCCGACCAGTCCCAATCCAACTATGCTGTCAATACTTGGTGGATATGTTCCCTGATTTATTCAACTAAAAGTATCATTTGGAGTTCGCAATAAAATTTACGGTGGAGCAAAGAAATTGATTTGATTTCCAACATTGCCAAATTGGGGTCACACACCAGTTCTTCTTCTTGATGAAGAAGGCTTATGAAGCCCAAGTGTCACTTCAACTATTAGTTAATAATTACACACAGTCATATAGAAGAAACTGACTAGGAAGGCAGATTGGGCAAATGGAAGGTCTCCCTTGGGTATGTTTCCCAAATAAACAAGTGCATAAAACTGCCACGTTTTGGTTTTAATGGTTATTTTATTCACCTATAGATCATGCAGTCCTGGTTTGGACCGAAAACTTGCTAGGTTCTGCTTTGACCCAGAAACCTTTAGCACTACTACGTAGTTAGAAAATGTGTAATATTATAATTAATTTATATATATAAAACTTAGATTAACCTAAAACTAGAAATCTAAAAAAATAAATAAATATTTAACATAATAACTAAAATATATTATTAAAAGGAGTCCCTTTAGGCAAGGTGCCGAAGATACTGGCAGCGTTCCCCCTTTGAATAGCTAGACTAATTCTTTGTCCGAGGTAGCTGGCAGCTCTTCGGTCCCCTGTTATGTGACTAACCTTTTTGCTATTTCCTTAAAAAGCCTTAGAGCGCTAGGACCCCACGGACCAAGGGTCTCGACACCGAATGGGACAAAATCATATTCGAAGCCTAGACCCGATTGTTAGAAAATTATTTCTTTCCAACGTCGTGCCACATTATGACGTCAATCTATCAAAGGCTGCAGATTGGAAAACTGGAGGCATTAAAAATCTTGCCTCCAATGTGCCCTTCTCATCAGTACGTCAATAATAAGCTGATGATATACCCAAGTCTTTACGCTTAATTATAAAATAGATGATTCCAGCCGTCCCTCCGATACACCACGACAGTACAAGAAAATCTTATGCGAACTCGGAAGGCTATTATTGAACAATGCATTAATATTTCACGCCGTGACCTATCCCAACGCTATATAAATAAACATAATATAAACAAAAAATGACGACGAAAGCAAAAACCGTTTTAAAATTCAGACTTAGACGCGTGCTGAGAAAAAGTTGCGTTTATATTTGCAAAAAGTCATTGTAGAGCCTTTTTTGTTTGGGTCTCTTTTTGCTCCCGTTCGGGAAAAAGATCTCCGATGAGGACCGTACGCGGTACGTACTAAAGAACCCGTTAAAGTTTTTGCCCTTCCACAAGAATGTGGTCATTGTTTGGCTTCTTTTTTCTTTTTGTTTCCATTCCGATTTCGATTGCATAACATCGGGTCAAAAAGTGGTCTGGGATTATTGATTGGGGTCGTTCCTTGATGAGTATGCAAAGGGCACTAAGTACTGAATTTTTTTTTTAACTCTACCAACTCCCAACGCTGTAGTGTGCCTTGAAGTGGGATAATAATTTGAGTGGCAATGTGAGTGGATTATAATAGAGATAATGAGCTAAGTTTTAGTATGGACGATTTAAAAGCGCCTCTCATAAACTGTTTTTTAAAGTTAATTTAATGACGAGAAAGGCGGGAGACCTCGTATATGGGTTTTTTCACGCTTTCCTTAAATTAATGTTTGTTGGCTAATTTTGAAAAGGACTGGTGTTGGTTGTGTCGTGGACAGTTTTGGTGTCGTTTGTGTAGTGGCTAGTTTTTCGAATGGTTAACAGGAATTGGTTTGGGAAATGTTTGAGGGAGCCGCGTCCGCAGAGTGCGAAGCTTCCCGGCATTTCTCCCTAACTTCTACATTGCTATAAACTTGACATTGGCTAGTCTGTGCAAAGCCATAAAAAGTGAAAACTAATAAAATAATAAACTTGACATTGGCTAATCTGTGTAAAGCCATAAAACGAAGGAAAAAAAAATTTAAGACCAATTTTAATTAAAAAAAAAGACGGGTTGCACTCCGGGAGTGCCGGCAGAAGTGAAAACTTGATTATTAACGTTGAGCATGTTTGATATTTTGGAATGGTTAGGGAATAATTTTGCACCAATTGCTTTATCAGTATAAAAGTACTATCATTTATGTGGTAGAATACAATATTCGTTTATTGCGCTATCGTACACAAACATGACAATTTATATTACATTAAAAATTTAACACTTTAAAACTATTACAATTATTTTACATTAAAAAGTTTATCTCTCCGAAAAATCAACTTTCATCCATAATTTCAACGACTTTTTCACCATCATCATTACCAGAACTATCCATGGATGCGCGTGGCACGCTGTAACATACACGAACATTCGCGCAAGCGCCCTGCGCTGCCTAAACGAAACAGTAGGCCCAGGCATACATTTTCGCCGCGCCGTAGAGAGGGGATAGCTGTCTACTCTCCATCCGTCTTACGCTTTTTCGATCAGGTCACGTGTCCTGACGCGAGTTTAAGATTTTATACCCATTACAGAAAAAGTGCTCAACGCCGCTAAAGAAGTTTTCACTTCAATACGTAGTCTTATACTTTGAAACGTACATTTATTTGAGCTGAATATAAGTTTACAGCACATAAATTCAAGCCTGTCTATCTCTGTGTTAAATTTCATACTGATCCTTTCAACAGTCCTTTCGTGCTTAAGTGCCAAACATCTATCCAGCCCCCTCTCGTATTTATGATAGCAGTTAGATATTTTTTACCTTTTTATTAGGAGGTAGTCATGTACTGATGACCTTCGTGGAGTAGCGCGTGCGATGTTTTATTATAAAGTGGGAAGTCTTGGGTTTGATTCCCGCCCTTAGTCTAGTGTAGTTGGAAACTGCGGTGAGCAAAGCTGACGAAGATTTTCATGACCCTCAGCCATGAGGTTACGGCCTTTATTAATTATATTGATCGTACATCCGGCAAGTTACTTGCAGTTCCTTTTCTCCAATATCTACTCGTCTTTAATGATTTCATGTCTTTGTAGAACATTAAACTTTTTTATACTTATTTATTTATTTGCAGTCACCACTAATCGTTTTTTTTCACATAAATATATTTTATATACGAATAAAAGTAACCTCAACGTAAACACACTAAAATCCAATGCATAATTAAATTTACAACCGTAAATATAATCTGATCTTGATATTATTATGTTGAGTATATGAAAAAAACATCTACCCACGTCACATAGACGAATAGCGAAGTATTGTTTTTAAGTGTTAAGTACTTAAAGGTAAATGAATAACGTAGGGTTCTGTAGATGGGTAAATACAATTCTTGACTTTACGAGCCTCTCTCGGATATACCGCGACGATTGGCGACCACCTCCGTGGTGCAGCACGTACGCTATCACAAAATAAAGTCGGAGGTGGGTTCGATTCACGGCTCGAGTCTGCCGAGGTGAGTGGCTGCAAATGTGGCTAGTTACCTCCACAACAATTTCGTTAAGCTATTTAGCGTTCCGGAACGCTGTCACAATTTGGTTTTTTTAAAAAACACTTTGCCTACCAGATTTACCCGAATCAAGCTCCTTGGGTGGTGCCAAATTAAAAGAAACGCCGACTATCCAACGTTACAGATAATCTGACCTTGACTTAGGGTTGCATTGGCTAGTGATTTAAACCTCTAAAAGACCGTTACAGAAAGAAAATACATAGAACACTACCGATTTATTTACTGATGAATAGAAAGGCTGGCATGAAGATACAAACATTTTGTCCCTAAATAAGTTAAAAGTTAATATAAAACGTAACCTTGTGGAAAAGTCCCGTTACAATGTAAAAGGATTGTGTTAATAATAAACAATCTTGGGTATTTTTTTTTCGGACTGTTTATTAGCTATACGAACCCTATTGGTTGCCACAGCGTAACCGGGCTGTTTGGCAAGCTTCGGAAAGAAGCTCTGCCAGTAGAAATTTTGAGCCCTAGGGCTCGAAGAAACTAAGGGAACGACTGCCTAAGGGCGCCTTCTTTGAGGCCGAACCTCGGCTTAGGCGACGTTTGGGATAACGGGGGGTCGGACGGTGACTGGTCTCCGAGGCCGTGCATGGAGCCCACGTCCGGATGACGTAAGATAGCGGGGACCTCGTCTTCGCTGGCGAAGACGGTTTGTAGCGTATGATTGTGTGGTAGGTGGTACGAGTATGTTGTCAGTAGTCATCTGATCGTCAGGGTCATGAAGGATATGTTTAGGTCTCCTCTTTCGGAGAGGAGCGCTTAGGTCGGGGGAGTAAAAAGAAGCCGCAACTACGAGAGGGTTGGGGTGTCGGATTGATGATCTTGGGTTTGCAGCGTTGCTCTAATAAGATAGCTCTTACATTGCTTTAAGTGACAATGTAAGATGGTTAAAACAATTTATTTTTACGCAGCTACAAATTAGCCCTTGACAGTAATCACACGTCGTGAAAAGTCGATGGTAGCGGGCTAACCTGTTAGGGGTGTGGCGGTTATTTTAAACGCGATCCCACCGTTACGTTAATACCGCGTCGATTTCTGCGACATGGCGGGACGTCTTTATGGCTATATAGTTAGTCAAGACCACAACTTTATCTTTCTTCAGCTTTCATCAGATCTGACCACGGAAAATTCAGGAATTATAAATTCCAAATTTGACCCAGCCGTGGATTGAACTACTGAGAGGGAAGCCGCCAAATTTTCAAAAATTGCTGAAGCAGCCTATTAAGTTGCGAAAATACAGTAGAAATGGACAAAGCATATGTCTCAGGTAACCAATGATGGTTGGGATTACAAGATGCAACGGAAAGTTCGGAATTCATAGACAATTAATAGTATAACAGACAAAATCATATGCAAAAGACATGCCCAGTAATAAAAGTTCCCTATATTATTTATGATTTACCTACCAGAAGTAGTTTAGGGATTTGACGTAAAATCTGGTATTTTCTTGAAAATTGTTTTTGTCGAGATAAACACTTTCTGTAACTTTTTAATAAACAATTTCTGTAAAATACTTTTAAATAAACCGATGTTACATACAGATAGACCGAAACGGATGGACATGATAAAACTATAATGTCTATCTGTTTACCAGCGGAACCTTGAAAACCTCCATACAAAGCCTACCAAATGAGTTTGTAGATATAAAAAAAACACCTAATTAACGTTTGATACAATAAAATAATTAATACAATGAATATGATATGAGATGTTATGTGGATTTTGACAGATGGTCCGCCATATTGGAACCAAGATGGCGCAGTTGTTTGGCGGATGCGTAGGCGCAACAGGTGTTGTCAAGTCGATGACGGGATTTTTTTTACTTTTTTTTTATACCCCTGCGATCCGGTGATACGCTATTTGAGAGCCGGTGGGAAAGATTTTGGAGATCGGTTTTTTGTAGTTACAGTTTAATTCTGTATGTTGATTGCAGGTTCATGCCTACCCACAGTACTTATATTTTACAAGATCAACATAATAGTTTTTTTTTTATTGCACATTTGGAAGAGACTGACCCCCAAGATACGGACTATCCTAGTTTAGGGGCCAGGGTGGCGTAAGAAAAATTGTACTAAATTTAAATCAACGATTCTATTTTTTACAACCTAATTCTCTTTCTCCAGTCGTTCCTTTATTACTGAAGATCGCGGTCCTGGTGTCTTTGCAACCTCGTGAGGATTAATTGTTTCCACCGGCTTCTATCGGAGGCTAGTCTCACAATTGTGTGAAATTTCAAAAAAAAAAAAAGTCAAATAATCTTTATTCAAATAGTCTTTTAAAAGGCACTTTCGACGCGTCAATAATTTACTTAGTAGTGATTTGATGATGATAACTACATTCGTAATCTTAAAACTAAAGCTATGAGGGTTCCAAACGCGCCCTGGTCTAAGAAGAAGTCCACAACAAACTTAGCCGGGTTATTTTTGTAATCACCATTTCACATAATCAATAATAAATTATAGTACCTATGGAGATAGATCAATTCACACCCAAGCTTTTTTATCGTTTATATAATCCTTAATATCGTAACATGATTTTTCTATAAGCTTTCGTTTTATAAAAACTTTGAACTTATTGATAGAATTTGCACTCAGAGTCCCTCAGCTGGTCTGCCCATCTGGTTGGTGAGCGGCCTCGCGATCTTTTGCAACACAGTAATATATAACATAAGACAATTAATGTGAAACCACAAAAGTTAAAATTAAAAGCAGTAAACTATAGAAGCTTACCGATTGTTTTTGAAAAGCTATTGTGGTTACCACATATAACTTCAAGGGAAGAGTGTATCGGCATGAAAGTTAACCTTTTAAGTTAAGCTGTTTATGTTATATTATCTAGGGTTTTTAAATCTATTATATATATTATATATTTCAATTCTTCTTTGCTTTGTAGCCGGCCGGGTACTTTATCACTATTGGCGTAATTTCTTTAGCAAAGACTTCCTTCTTCTACTAAGTGTTCTCTTACACACTATTGGTCCCTTGATAATGAGCTGTAGGTAATTTATGTATACCATACAACAAAGCGGTGATAGCCTAGTGGTTAGGGCGTCATCCTCCTAATCAGAGGTCGACGGTTCGAATCCGGGCACGCACCTCTAACTTTTCGAAGTTATGTGCGTTTAAAAAAAATTAAAATATCACTTGCTTTAACGGTGAAGGAAAACATCGTGAGGAAACCTGCATGCCTGAGAGTTCTCTATAGTGTTCTCAAAGGCGTGTGAAGTCTGCTAATCTGCACATGGCTGGCGTGGTGGACTATGGCCAAAACCTTCTCATATTGAGAGGAGACCCGTGCTCTGTAGTGAGCCGAGAATGGGTTGCTCCTGATGATACAACATCATGCTTATAATGCTGGAGATAGCCCTCTTAATGGATGAATTCTTTTTTTTATACACTACAACTTAGCCCTTGACGGCTATCTCACCTGATGGTAAGTAATGATGCAGTCAAGATGGTAGCGGGCTAACCTGCTAGGGGTGTGGAAAATCAACACTCCTAATTGGTTTCTACGCGACATCGTGCCGGAACGCTAAATCGCTTTGCGACACGTCTTTGTCGGTAAGGTGGTAACTAGCCACGGCTTAAGCCTCCCACCAGACCAGACTCGAGCCGGGAATCGAACCCAGGACCTCCAACTTTTATAATGCGATAGCGCACGCACTGCGCCACGAAGGTCTTCAAAAGCATAGGTCCAACATTATTCTAACTATAACTATATATATACATACATTTTTACCATGGGTTCTACAATAAAACCTCTCATATACCTAAGTAGTTTAAAATATGCAAACATAAATAATAGACACTTTGTTTAAACTGGGTCTTTAAATTCTTAGGACTTATTATTGGTTCGAATCTTTGTGGTACACACCTATACGCACAGGTTCGTTTGCATGCGTTCACGTGAAGTTTGTTTGTGTGTGTGTGTCTGAGATATACAATGCGTATTCAGCGTTAGCTCTAATTCTAATGCGGAATTAAGACAAAGTCAGTACGTGCGAGCGAAAACTTACATACGAAAACCTAATAATACCAAGTTTATATTAAAAATTACTTACGAAAAATTTATATCTAATAACAGTTAACATAGCGACAAAGACGTGTCGCTAAGCGATTTAGCGTTCCAGCACGATGTCGAGTAGAAACCGATTAGAAGCGTGGGTTTACCATGCTTCTAACAGGTTAGCCCGCTACCTTCCTAGACAGCATCATCACTTACCACCAGGTGAGATAGCGGTCGAGGGCTAACTTGTAGTGTATAAAAAAAAAGCGTAACACACAAATAAATTAGGCTTCTTTGTTATTTACTCTCTAATTTAAGAATTTATGCAGACTACCCGAATTTTAATATTAAGACTGTTAAAAATCTTAGTTTAATAATCTAAGGTGATAAGGTCATAAGGTTTGCTTGATAAGGTCGCCATTTGCTTTTATTTTATGTATTTCTTGTTGTTCTATTTCCTTTCTTTTGTATGCAATAAAATTGCATGAATAAATAACTTTACAACAAATATACGTGTAATGAGAGACTTCATCTTCTGTCAAATTGCAAATTGTAAGAATCATTTTTGAGCTGACAAAATCTGTATAGGTACGCAGTTTACACGATAAATATATTCCACATATATAAGCAAAATATTATACTTTATTTATTATACATCAAACATTCTACATAATACTTAAAATAAAACTTAGATTAACCTACAACTAAAAATCTTAAAAAAAAAAAAAATTTAAACATCATAACTAAAATATATTATTAAAAGGAGTCCCTTTAGGCAAGGTTCCGAAGATACTGGCAGCGTTCCCCCTTTGAATTGCTAGACTAAATTAATAAGCAAAATTAATAAGCGTTGTCAAAAACTTGAATATACTTACTTTGTGTGATTAACTTGAATTCTTGCAACTTATTATTAGTTTAAATCTTTGTGGTGCACGCACACACCCTCGCACAATTCGTCTCCAGTGTGTTTGAATGTGTGCGTTAATGCGCAGACGCAGCTATGCGTGTTCCGAGGTTGCTGTTCTCACCCCCGCTAATTTAGATAGCACAGATAACTTTGATACTTGCGCTTAGATATTGTTTTATATTTTAAAAAAAAGTTTCTCCAACTACTATAGAGGTTTTGTCATATTAAAAAAATCTTTTAAATTTCTTTATGTTATCTCTGCTGTCCAATGAAAAAAAACAGCTTATTTATAATTGCATTTAACTCATTCTGGCGACTTCCTATCTGACTTAGTAAGCGTCGAATATCTAGAGTTTAAGAGAACTATGATATACTATGTGCTTAATAGAAGTATAAGTATATATGAAAACAGAAAAATTACAACTTTCGTTTTATTGGATAATGAACCCGAAAAAAATACAAATAGGTTGTAACAAAACAGGTAATTTAATTGTTTTGACTGATTATCTAATTTTAATCAAAATTTCACCCTTCATTTCTCTATTGTGTGTTACTTTATATAACACCTTTAATATAGTCGCAACTAAGCTTCTTCTAACGGAGGTCAAAAATCTTTAGATCAAATAATGAAGTTAGTATAGCAATTATTATCAACAAGGAAGAAATGGGATACATGGTTTGGATGAAAGGATACAAGGATAAGATTGATGCTAAAGGTAAATCTTAGACCTGTAATCCAGTTTTTCTAACTCTAATGACATTTACACTCTAGTGGTTTAGCTAACCTGGTTAGGTTTAGTTAACAGAACTATACATAGGCAACAACTGAATAATTGGTTTAACATGTATTTGCTTCTGGGGTACTGGTGTATGTAAAGCAATAAAATAAGTAAAGACACTTTTTCACGTAGAAAATAGACAATGTAACCGGGCTGTTTGACGAGCTTCGGAAAGAAGCTCTGCCAGAAGAAATTTTGAGCCCTAGGGCTCGGAGAAACTAAGGGAACGTCTGCCTCAGGGCGCCTCCTGTGAGGTTCGGCCACGTTTGGGATAGCGGGGGGGTCGGACGGTGAGTGATCCTACGTCCGGATGACGTAAGATAGCGGGACCTCGTCTTCGCCGGCGAAGACGGTGTGTAGCTTATATTGTCAGTAGTCACCTGATCGTCAGGGTCGTGAAGAAAGTGTTGACAATGATGTAGGTGATCAAGTATCAAAATCAGTTGACCCAAGTACAATAGTAACAAATCGTAGGCGTACAAAGAGGGTGGGTCGCATAAAAGCAACCTTTTTTTTTCCAACATCCACCAAAGATTTTTTCTACCTGCGAACCCGAACTTCTACCTGACGCTGTGCTCACGCGCAGATTCTAACAAAATTCAACATCGGCTAGAAAAAAAACTAAAAATTCTACACGCGTTCGCATTGTAGGGGTGCTTTTTGCTAGAGTTTTTACTACAATTTCACTTGCCACTAACATTTTGGTGGTTTTTGTACTGTGTTTACAAGTTTTTCTATATGTTTTGACCACTGGAAAAAGGGTGTTAATTTTATATGATGACATTTTTTTGATGAAATTTTTTTCTTTTCCAATTTAAGCATACCTTAATTTTACCTATCATGATCAACCCATTACCGGCTCACTAAAGAGCACAGGTTTGGCCATAGTCCACCACGCTGGCCATGTGCGGATTGGCAGATTTCACACGCCTTTAAGAACATTATGGAGAACTCTCAGGCGTGCAGGTTTCCCCTCGATGTTTTCCTTCACCAGCAAGTGATATTTTAATTGTTTAAAAACGCACATAACTCCGAAAAGTTAGAGGCGTGCCCGGATTTGAACCGCCGACCTCTGATTAAGAGGCTGACGCTGACGCCCTAACCACTAGGCTATCACAAATTTTAACTAATTAATTCTTAATTAGACATTTGCATTATCATACTCCTATTATGTAATCTATATTACGTCAAATTAATTTTCATTTCATTATTTCATTTTTGATTTTTCTTTATTTTAACTTCTACACGTCTTCCATAAAATAGCCTTTGAATTTATCAGCATTTAAAACAGTTACATTATTAGACATACGTTGAAATTTGTGAATAAAGGTAATGTAATAACACACACTAACGACTCGAATACAAAGTATACAGCTAACTTTCTAAACTCATGTAACTTCTCGTGTGATTCCACATCACGGCGTATTAAAATATTAAATTAAAAAGCTGCCTATGTCTTTTTATTCACACTGTCCTATCGAAGATGCTTTTTATTCTTACATTGTAGTGAGATGTTGTAGTTATTTTTTAAACTTATAACTTCATACAAATTCCGCAGATTTACGGAGACCCTAACTTAGGTTCAGTTCTGTCTCTCAAATTACTTAATTATGTCTCTCAAAAGACAATTAATGTCTGATGTCTAGGAAAGTTCTGTGCAAAGCATTAATTCTACTACTCGATGGCAAACTTACTTAATAGTGAAATGAAATGCAAATACGAAAAATGTAATGCAAGACAGCATAGAAACACACATAAAGAAAAGAGGTACGTAGGCGACCTTATCGCTAAAGAGCGATCTCTACCAAGCAACCTAGTAATAGTGAAATGAAATGAAAATACGAAAGAAGAAATACAAGGCAGCAAAGAAACACACAGTAAAGAAAAGAGTGACATAGGCGACCTTATCGCTAAAGAGCGATCTCTACCAAGCAACCTAGTAATAGTGAAATGAAATGAAAATACGAAAGAAGAAATACAAGGCAGCAAAGAAACACACAGTAAAGAACAGAGGTATCTACATAGGCGACCTTATCGCTAAAGAGCGATCTCTACCAAGCAACCTAGTAATAGTGAAATGAAATGAAAATACTAACGAAGAAATACAAGGCAGCAAAGAAACACACGGTAAAGAAAAGAGTGACATAGGCGACCTTATCGCTAAAGAGCGATCTTTACCAAGCAACCTAGTAATAGTGAAATGAAATGAAAATACGAAAGAAGAAATACGAGGCAGCAAAGAAACACATAGTAAAGAAAAGAGTGACATAGGCGACCTTATCGCTAAAGAGCGATCTCTACCAAGCAACCTAGTAATAGTGAAATGAAATGAAAATACGAAAGAAGAAATACAAGGCAGCAAAGAAACACACAGTAAAGAACAGAGGTATCTACATAGGCGACCTTATCGCTAAAGAGCGATCTCTACCAAGCAACCTAGTAATAGTGAAATGAATGAAAATACGAACGAAGAAATACAAGGCAGCAAAGAAACACACAGTAATGAAAAGAGGTACATATGCGACCTTATCGCTAAAAAGCGATCTCTACCAAGCAACCTAGTAATAGTGAAATGAAATGAAAATACGAAAGAAGAAATACAAGGCAGCAAAGAAACACACGGTAAAGAAAAGAGTTACATAGGCGACTTTATCGCTAAAGAGGGATCTGTACCAAGCAACCTAGCCCAGGGTATACTTTAAGCATGGTTAGGGTGCACGATTAGAAATAATATACACCTAAAATTATAAATAAATAATGTGATACAGTTCATGGCAGGTGGGTACGGCAGGGTACCTGTAAGGGGTACGGAATACCGAAGAAGGCAGCAAAGAATCTCCTCAGAAGTGGCTGTATACCATTTAATATCATAGCAGGTACGTAACTAACGTAAAAAAAAACTCACCAAGTGAATCAATGAGCGTGAGCAGGTTACTTGAAGGTCGCCGAGATTTGGATGGTAGATTATCTTTTATCTTTCAGTCTCAAAGTTCACTTATTTAACGTTAGTGAAGAATTAATAAAACATAAGTATGTACCTACTTGTTATTGAAGTAACCAACTATAATTACCATGTATAATTACATGTGTTTTTGATTTATTAATTACTAGCTTCTGTCAGTGACTTCGTCTTTATGGACAGAATTGGGTCTAAAGTTACGCTCGTTAACAATCGCCCAACAGAACTATTTGAGAGATCGGTATAGAAAATGAATGCCCTTTTCCATAGCATAGGTGACATGCATACCAAATTTTAAAGCTTCTTTTTTCAATTTTCCCTCGGGAACTACTGAAGGAATCGGGATAAAAGGTTGTCTATGTGTTATTCTGATGTATAGCTATATTATTGTAAAATTTCATTAAAATCAATTCAGTAGTTTTTACGTGAAAGAGTAACAAACATCCATCTATACTTACAAACTTTCGCAATTATAATATAAGTAGAAATAGCCAATGCCTGCGACTTAAGGTGCCTGTGGAAAAACCAACGCCTGTATTTTAAGAATATCAAGTGTTTAATTCCAATTTCCGTTTCCTCTATCTTTCAACATATAAATCTTGGGAGTTTGATAAGGCAAATATTATTTATACGCAATTACAATACGATAATTGATATGCAATTTATCGCATATCCCACGGGAACTATGGATCTGGAATTTGATTTTAATACAACTTGCTTAATCCAGCTTAGCCTGCTACCATGCACTGTGTAATGTATGTATATGTATAACAAACATGTGTCATCCTCATCATGATAAACCCATTGCCGGCTTCTACAGAGCACGGGTCTCCTCTCAATATGAGAAGGGTTTGGCCATAGTCCACTATACTGGCCATGTGCGGATTGGCAGACTTCACACGCCTTTGAGACACAACATTATGCAGAACTCTCAGGCGTGCAGGTTTCCTCACAATGTTTTCCTTCACCGTTGAACAAGTGATATTTTAACTATTTAAAATCGCACATAACTCCGAAAAGTTAGAGGTACGTGCCCGGGTTTGAACCCCCGACATCTGATTAGGAGGCTGACGTCCTAACCACTAGGCTATCACAGCTTCTCTACTAATATAAAGTTTATATATGTATATATACACTTTCTAATTGGTGTTACAGACAGACGATGTTTCTGTATTAGAATAAGATGCTACGGCTCTTAAAGCCCTGACCACTGGGCTATCACAACTTTATCCACCATCACAACCATCACCATTATCACTTACCACCAAGTGAAATTGCCGTCAGCAACAAGCTTGTAGAGTGATGAAAAAAATAACAAGATAACATAAATCATAATAAAAGCGAGAATTCCTAACGATAGTTGCTTATTTTGAATATGACTACGACTTGATTAGGTTTAAAGTTTCTCGTATTATATATATATGAACGCGTGTCCATTGGTATGTAACAATACACCCAGTAGGTATATCAGTAGGTATCCGAATGTGTGGCATTGGCCATGACTTTCAAAATAGAAACTAGTTCGCGTGAGCACCTTACAATTCATATTATTATGGTACGTACGGCTGAGAATTGTTGCTAATTATTCTGTAATGTATCAATGATTTAAATATTATTTGGCTTTTAACACTCTTGGTTTCCCGTACGCGGCTTGAAAAGTCCTTTTTCAAGCTGTAACTTATTCTAGCATTCCAGTGATAACAATGTTTTTGAACGCGGAAAAAATTCCTAGTTTTAATACACTATAAGTTAGTCCTTAAAGACGATCTCACCTGATGGTAAGTGATGATGCGGTCTAAAATGTTAGCGGGCTAACCTGTTAGGTGTCTGGTAAAAACATACTACTAATTGATTTCTACACGACATCGTGCCGGAATGCTAAATTGCTTGGCGACACGTCTTTGTCGGTTGGGTGTTAACTAGCTACGGCCGAAGCCTCCCACTAAACCAGGTTCGAGCCGGAAATCGAACACAGGACCTCCTAGTTTAAAATGCAACAGCGCACGCGTTGCGCCACCGAGGTCGTCAAATGTAATGATTCACCAACGGTAATTTATACATTTGTATTATACAACATTGAAGCCTTGTATAATACTAATGAGTAAGTAATGAATAATTATACCCAAATAACTTGTTGTATAACAGACAATTTCAGTGTCAAGTACTTTGGAGTCCGGACGAATGTAAAATACGCGGTACAAGAATTATGTTTTATTTTTTCATTTTATTTTTATAATAACCACCAACAGAATTACATATTATTATTTTTCTACAAAATTTAGACCTTAGGTGCTAGGTCAACATGTAATTCCAGGAGGCTACAGCATGCAGATTTAGACGGATAAGTCGTGCGAATGGACTTAACTAAAAGTATACATAAAAAAAAACATATATACCTACTGATAATATTGGGCGCTATGGGTGACCTTCAATTCCCTGTTTGGCTAAATTTGGGTTCTCTCTCCCGTGGGATCACTGACTGACTTCAAGTGAAACACACATGGATGGATTACACACACACAATCCTGAATATAAATCTCTTCTTAGTGTTGGATGATCTTTGAATCACCAGGTTCATCAGCTCTAGGGTAGGATATAACAATATACTGTCAAGAATCTCCCAGTAAGAACCTGGCTAGAGTTATAACATTATCAATTTGGTTTCTTTAATTTATATTATGATCTCAGCTGTTTTTCGCTTGTGACTTGAACATTATGGAATATCAATCAGAATGATAGCCTAGTGGTTAGAATCAACCTTTTGATCGGAAGTCGGGGGTTCGAACCCGGGCACGCACCTAACTTTTGAGTTATATACGTTTTTAAGCAATTTAAATTCGAACCCGGGCACGAAGTTCTCACTTTTGAGTTATGTAAGTTGTTTAGCAATTTAAATATCACTTCCTTCAACGGTGAAGGAAAACATCGCGAGGAAACCTACAAGCCTGAGAGTTATCCATAATGTTCTCAGAGGCGTGTGAAGTCAGTCTGCCAATTCGCGTGGCCAGCGTAGTGGACTATGGCTAGACCCTTCTCATATTGAGAGGAGACCCTTGCTCTGTATGAGTCTCTGATCAATAATCAGAATAATGATGATAATCAATCAAACATCATCATGATTGTAACACTGTCGCTATCATTGTAGCCTGTAGGAGAATTACCCGATAATAAAGACGAAGGCACAAATACTAACAAAGCAAACAATAGGTACACACTTGTGGACTTCAATAACCAATTGAACAAGACGGCGTACCTACCCGGATGTGGGAAGCTGTGAGGTAAGCGAATACATTGAGCACACGAAATGTACGCGCGAGCCAAATCAAAACGAGGAGCCGATTTTGGCTTAGATGGTTAAGTTATATATATCCGGTTGCTCTTTAATGTGTGTTTGAAAACCATGTTAACTTTGCATAGATGCAGACGTGAAACTATGACGCGGAAGACTATGGTATACAATTTAGCATTATTACGTATATTTCTCTTATATTTTATAACTGTTATGTTTCTCGAGCTATGAGCCTATACAATGATGAATTTTCTGATGTAGACCTATTCGTTAGTTGAAGGGTATTAAAACAGAATGTTTTAAAAAATATCTATACCATAACTATAAACCTAACTTAATTTTACCAAAACTGTACTTATATTTAGAAAAAGTTTTTGTTTTATTTCTATTTTGTTGTTTGCATATTTTTCTTGTTTCTGCTCAGTGCTCCTATAATTTTTATTAATTTTGTAGTTTTTATTTTCGGCAATGTTTTGTCTATTCTTAAGTTTCTTTTTTGTATCCATATGTATGTATGACGACCTCCGTAGCGCAGTGCGTGCGCTGTCGCATTATAACAGTTGGAGGTCCTGGGTTCGATTCCCGGCTCGAGTCTGGTCTGGTGGGAGGTTTCGGCCGAGGCTAGTTACTACCCTACCGACAAAGACGTGTCGCAAAGTGATTTAGCGTTCCGGCACGATGCCGCGTAGAAACCAAGTAGGAGTGTGGGTTTACCATACCCATAACAGGTTAGCCCGCTATCATCTTAGACTGCATCATCACTTACCATCAGGTGAGATTGTTGTCAAAGGCTAACTTGTAGTTGTGTAAAAAAAAAATGTAAATTAGTTTCAAGCAATGACTGTTTTTGCCAAAATAAAGAGAGAAAAAAAAATTCTATGCCTAGGAATAACCAGACAATTAACATATGTTTGAATGTATACTTCATTGCGGATTGTAATTAATGTTGTTGTTTCTAATTTGTTTATTATTTATGCGTCAAATCATGCAAAAAAAGAAAAAAGCTGTACACCGTCGAAAAATTAGTTTCCCATTTTCATATATGCTATTGAAAGACAGAAAACCCCGATACGGTTTTCTGTCAAGAAATTTCTGTCATTTGTTTTATTTCTGCGACATCTCCTGCAGTTCTGTGGCCTCCTTTAAAAAGCAAGTTTGACTGTCTATTACTGCATTATAGGTATAAATTGAATTATTTAGATGTAAGGTTAATTTTAAGGTTGTGAATGCTGTGGTCATATCTAGAAAGTCACTATCTCGTGTTTGTTCTTCTGAAATGTTTTTTGTTATTTTTATATAGGTGGTGACTAGTTTAGGGATCCAATTAAAAAAAACAAAAAAAAAATAAGAAATTTACGATCACCACCCCTGAGACTGAGAGCATTTTTAAAGCTAATCTCGGACATTTGCCCTGTTATAACGGAGTTAAAAATAAGACGCTCCCTAAGAACATCAATAAAATTTATTTAAAATAAATAGAATTATAATAACGGTATGAGGAAAAGTTGAAATTAAAATTTCTAAGACGAATTAAGCGCCCGATAAGTTTATTTCTCGGTTTGACAAATATCCAAAGGTACCTTTTGCAAATACAAATAAATTTCGATCAAAAGGACATAAAAACAAAAAAAATAGAAAACAACGTTATTTATGTCGATATTGTTATTTTTGGCGTAAATCCCATACTAAAGTTGACAGCGCTTAAAGTTGTCTCTTTCTTAAACCGGAAATGGTTAGTATAGGATGTCAATAACGCACCACCATTCGGAATAGTTAATAATATTTCTTTAGTTCAAGAATTGGCATAGCTGACGCGAATACAATTAAGTAATATTGTTTCGATTAAAAAGCTGAGGTAAAAAAAGAAATAACTACAACAAGTACCTATTTGTCGCTACTGACCCAATAAAAGGACGAAATAAGTTGCAACAATAAAAAAATAATCCGCGAAAATAAATCTCGAACCGAACAAAAGATTAACAATGTTTAATCAGGGGCCATAAAAATAGTGAAACGTAAGAAAAAGGGCATGAAAAAACTGCATTGCACGTCGTGGGAGATTTTTTTGTTAAAAACTTCTTTTTTAGTGAAAAGGGGACCGCTTTTGTCGTCGCTCAGGTGGTTGACGCTGAATAGAGCAAATTCTGTAGTACATCGTCGTTTGATATAAAAGAATTGTAGTGCCGGGAATCTATGAATACTCGTATTACTAAATTAACTAAGAAAAATTATTGTCTATAAGAACAGAAGCGACTGCACAAGCGGGACGTGTGAACGATGAGCAAGTAATAAATATTTCAATTACACAATAAATCTATACGTAATGATTTTGAATTTTAAATACTTACAAACATCATACTAAGCAAAAAATTGAGATGATGTAACTTAACTATCTCGCTGGTATTGACGAGTAAAGTAATAACAATTAACAACTTTAAATTCAGTATAAATAATTACAACAGTATACGAAATTCGAAAAACATGTAAAAGGGACGAAATCATCCTAGCAGTGTTTATGGAAATAAAAGAAGCTATGCATGCATGATCAACCCATTGCCGGCTCACTACAGGGTCTCCTCTCAATATGGGAAGGTTTCGGCTATAGTCCACCACGCTGGCCATGTGCGGATCCGCAGACTTCACACGCCTTTAAGAACATTATGGAGAACTCTCAGGCGTACAGATTTCTTCACGATGTTTTACTTCACCATTGAAGCAAGTGATATTTTAATTGCTTAAAAACGCACATAACTCGAAAAGTTAGAGGTGTTCGGGTTCGACCTCTGATTAGGAGGCGGACGTCCTATCCACTAGGCTATCACAGCTTCGAATCTTTCAATAAATATCTTTAATAATTTGAAATATGGACACAATTAACTTAAGGTTTTAAAGCCAAATTATTCTTTAGAATAACCTAAAAAGACGGAAAACATAAATTAAAGCTGCAATATTGACGAGCGGGCATCTGTTTATACACTGCCCGTGCAGTCCCTTTGTTGGCATTCAAAGTTCCAAATCACTAAAACCTCCATGCACAGTCACCGGTGCTAATAAATTCCAACACTACGGGAAACGCACATTTTCATATACGCCATGGCAAAATTCTATTAGCATTGCTCCTTGTATCCACCATTTGGAAAAGGACATAACATCCGAAAACCTAATGCAAAATTACCCTTATTAGCAATTGATATAGGTGACAAAATTCTTTGCAATTAAAAAGAAATGAGCCATTAGGATTTAGGGGATGGTATTCAAGATGTTGCAGACAATAGCAACAAACCAAATGATCTAAGTGATTGTATCGATACAGAAATAGAAGCTTTAGTACCTAAACATAGAGTTTTTAATTCATTGAAAGATGTGCGGGATTTGTGTCGCGCGCTGAAAGAGGGATGCGCAGGTAAAGAAATTTGAACATTTTGAGGGATGAAAAAAAACAAGGGTCGATTTTAAGATACAAAAGCTGGTGTTGGCGTCAAGCTGTGCGACGGATGGACTTCGGATGCCGTTTGAGATTTCTCTGAAGATTTCGAAAATTACTTTGAGACAGTTAATTGAATGCATCCACTTTAGGATCTTTGCTGTATGCTGCATGTGTTTAACTTGTTGTGTTCATGAATATTGTAAGAGGTGCCGAATTATTTGTGGATTATCTACGCCGGTATTATTATCTCTATCTGTGTCAATAATCAGAGGTTATCTGTGATTTAGCAACCTTTTTTTTCGCTGGTCACCTGATGGTAAGTGATTGCCGCCGCCCATGAACATTTGCAGCACCAGAGGAACCGCCATTGCGTTGCTGGCCCTTGAACAATTTGTTAATCCGCCCTTTGAAGATCCCCATATTATAGCCATTAGGGAACACAGAAGATGGAAGCTGGTTCCATAATTTGCAGGTTCGTGGCAGAAATTACCTGGCATAGCGGGTAGTGGAAGAGGTCCAGGCATCCAGGTGGTGAGGATGAAGTTAGCCCTTGACGGCAATCTCACCTGATAGTGATGATGCAGTCTAAGATGGTAGCGGGCTAACTTGTTATGGTAGACCCATACTCCTAATTGGTTGGTACACGACATCGTGCTGGAACGCTTGATCTTTTAGTGACACGTCTTTATCGGTAGGGTGATAACTATCCATGGCCGAAGCCTCCCACCAGACCAGACTCTAGCCAGGAATCGAACCCAGGACCTCCAACTTTGTAATGTTACAGCGTGCGCTCTGCACCACAGAGGTCGTCACCTGAAACCTGAATCTTAAACAGACCCAATTAATTGTGTTTTTCGTTAAAGCGCATCAAATTAAAAGCCACTGCAATTTTTAGATTGGTCATGTGCCTTCAAATTTTGATCTAACCGGTTACGTGTATTTTCTTAACAGGTTTCTTTTTCTTTTTATCATGAAAGATAAAATACGCACTAGAGCAAACGCGGTAAAAGCTACTTACACAATCGCTGATCACATGGATGCCTTAGAATAATGTATTCGATGGTTGTAAATACTGAAAAATATATATTTTGAATACAGAAAAGCGTTTGGAGGCATTTTAAGTATTGTACACATTTTGAAACGATGTTTGGCGCCATGCTTTTTTTCGTTGTATTCATTAAATGTAACTTTTCAACTGCTAGAACAGATCTACCTTCTAGAACTACCTTCGTTTCTGACAAAAGTCATTAGAACGAAAATATTATATATAAAATATATTTTAATTTAATATCTCTGTTTTTATACATGGTTGATTTTATGCCGATGTATGTCTGGATACAATTCAGTTTCATATGACTATACAAAGAAGTCCCAGATGATAGAATATTTTTTTAAAATTTACGATAGAAGAAACCAAAAGCGTACACTTCTGGCTTATAAAGACTAATAAGTTCTGCGTAGAACAGTGGCGATTTTTTTGTTGTTCATACCTTGAAAATGATTTTGATGAAACTCTCAATATTTCCTAAATTGCACTCTTTGCGTGTCAGTTTAAACCCTGCAAGCAAATGAAGCTAAATAACACACTTGTAGTCCATTGGACCACAAAACGTACCTTGCTTAACTTGTATTGACATCTCTAGAACATTATCGTTCAAAGTATTTGAACGTCCAGTTTAATGAAATAATAATGCATAGATTGATATCTCTAATTTGAAACACTGAATGCACTTCATGAAATCCATACATATATTAAAATGTCAAAGTGTGTCCGTGAGTCAATTTTTTACTTTCATATTATGCATGGATTAACTACTGCACTTGTTTCGCTCAAGTTTGTCTCAAATATAGCTTCCGTATTAGACTTTTACCGATACTTTTTTCCACCATTAAAGACCATTTCTGCGGGATTTTTAAATCTTCAATCGCAAACTCATAAGTTTGTGTGTTTTTTTGTGTGTGTGTTTGAGTATACGTGTGTGTGTGTTTGCTTCTCCTTCACGCCGGAACTTTTGTTGTGACAAAACCAATTTGTTTGAAACTTTAAATACAGATAAATATACTCTGCGTCAGATAATTAGGAAAAGTATTTACTAAATTCAATGTTCTATCAAAAAAAAAAAATTTTTGAATTTCGTAAACGTTAAATCTCCGTATCTATCTAAAATTCTAAAAACGCCTCCTGCGTTAAACAATCAGTCCAGAACAAATGCTGCTATAAAATCTCTTATAAAACTTTGAAACACATTGCGTCTAGGAGGGTGCAATAAAAAACCAAAATCTACATCAGGTCCTTTACAACCCTTAATACACCACATGTTAGGGTACGCAATATCACCATCATTGACCGTGGTGTTTTTATGGAGCTAGAAAAAACGGGGCGCCCATCTCCCACAGGAAGAGGAACTTATTTGATTATAATAAACATTAAAGATATCAATAAAAAATAACCAAAACCAGGTGCATGGGAAGTATTGTTTTTTCTAACCAATCCAAAGTTCTTATTGTTTGTTTTGTAATATCCGATCTTATTAGATCGGGAGCCAGTGGCATAAATTTTTAAATCTTTGGTCCCTCTGATTTCCGATTGACAGAAATTTATAATTAAAATATTTGCTATCATTTAAAAAAATATATAAAAGGTATATGAAACAAAAAAATCATAATTTCTATACAAATTCAAATTCAAATTCAAATAATCTTTATTCAAATAGTCCTTTAAAAGGCGCTTTTGACGCGTCAATAATTTAAATACTAGTGATTTGATGGTGATAACTGCATTCGTAAACTTAAAACTAAAGCTATGAGGGTTCCAAACGCGCCCCGGTCTAAGAAGAAGCCCATTATTTTACGACAAGCCATAGTAAGAGTTTAAGTTTAATAATAACAATAATAGTAATTTTATAATAATACGTTTATGCGAAGTTAGCAACGCTTTTAAATGCAGATTATCCCATATTACTATTCCTATTTTATAAAACTAATTTCCAGGAATTTAGCCATGGCAAATTAAAAGTGTATTTATAGCTAATCGATATGAACCATGAATTTTACTATGTATTAACCCAGGGTAAAGTTTTAGCCAAATTGGTTCCATAGTTCCGGCGTAAAGACATAAACGCACATAACTCCGAAAAGTAAGAGATGCGTGTTCGGGTTCGAACCGCCGACCTCTGATTAGGAGGCTGACGTCCTAACACAGCTATCACAGCTTCAAATCAACATTACACATTATTAATATACCAAGCACTTTCATATAGCGCTTACCTTATATCGAAATTACCACTAGCTCCGTAGCTACAAAAACCCTTTGGTTATATAGTGCCAAACGAGCTATTTTTCAAACAATTGGGACCACATATTTTTTCCTCGGTAGCTAAAAAGAAGCCTTTTTGTTGTTATTTCTTATTGTACACAAAAAGTTGTTCATGAAAGAGAAAGTTTTGCTCCTTTTTATTAACTTTTTGTTTCAAATTACGCGATAGAAATTAAAGGTTCTTTTGGTCGACGTTTTTGTGTGAATAGACAAAGTTTTATTTGTGCGCTGAGCTGCCGAAAATCTCGAGTGACTTATGAGCTTATGTTTTCCTGGTACATTTTTATTTTCATCATCATCATCCACAGGATATTAATGATCTATTACTGGTTGTGGGGGGAGGGATAAGACCAGACTCATCATGCTGCTCCAATGCAATGCGATGCGGTCGATGACACTTCCTTACTCCAGGATGTTTATAAATGTTACAGGCTAAACAGTTAAAACACGTTAAAGTTAATTTTCATATAATGCCCTTGACGGCTATCTCACCTGACGGTAAGTGATGATGCAGTCTAAGATAGTAGCGAGCTAAACTGTTAGGAGTATGGTAAACCCACACTCCGAATTGGTTTCTACGCGATACCAGAACGCTTAATAGCTTGGTGACGCGTCTTTGTCGGTAGGGTGGTAGCCACGTTAGTTAGCTTTTAAATTTTTCTTTTTTTCCGACTGACTATTAGCTGTGCTAACCCTATTGGTTGTCACAGCGTAACCGGGCTGTTTGGCGAGCTTCAGAAAGAAGCTCTGCCAGAAGAAATTTTGAGCCGAATAAACTAAGGGAACGTCTGCCTAAGGGCGCCTCCGGTGAGGCCTCGGCTTAGGCGACGTTTGGGATAACGGGAGGATCGGACGGTGAGTGGTCCGTACGTCTCCGAGGCCGTGGATGGAGCAGCTAAATTATCAGCACACGAGGTATCCCAAACAAGTGACCTTTTCGGCCTACAAGGAACGAATATTAATATGAATCATTATTAATTAATATATATAATTCTTTATTGTTTTATTACTTGTTTAATATACCCTACGCGCTATTCGAAGCCGGTAGCTTGGGTATTATTTGTAATTCGACGTTCGCTATCGGCAGCATCGTTTGGAATCATAATACATCTCGTATCTCGTTCGGAAGAATCCGGTTTTGAACATTTGCGTGATGGATGATCGGCCACTTGCACGGTTGTTCTATTAAATGGCTACAGACGAACCAACAAGTACAAACTACATGTCCCAACTAATGGTTCGGCTGCGGTAGCATACAAATTTACTACAAATATTTCTTTCATCAGACTTTGCCTGCGCTAGAAATCAACTCGTAGAAACATAGATCAAGCTCTGGTTCGATTGATAGCACAATGTTATGTTACTTAAGTAACATGTGGGTGTTTTACGTTCGGTCAGTATGCAGACCTTCGTTCCATAGTGGAATAATTATATCTATATATCTGTCATAATCTACATCGATCTGATTGCTACTGTACGTCATAAAGCGTAGTAAACAATTATTTTATTGATTTTCGACCAAAATGAATACATGACATCGTTATGTAATACTAAATATTGGCTCTAATATTTTTATTTCAATACAAGCAGCTGTCCAACTTCAACAAAGTTGGACAGTCATCTTTTTTGTACATGATTAGGTTGAGCTGATTTTGTGAACTAAAACAGCCCGATTTGTGACGAAACGCACAGGTTGACAACTGTCGCATTATAAGAGTTGGAGGTCCTGGGTTCGATTCCAGGCTCCAGTCTGCTCTAGTGGGAGGTTTCGGCCGTGCCTAGTTACCGTTCTACCAACAAAAACGTTTCAAGATGTCGTTTAGAAACCAATTAGGAGTATGGGTTTACCATACTCCTAACAGTTTAGCCCAGAGTCTCGTCAAGGGCTAACTTGTAGTGTATTACAAAAAAGGTGGAATCTAAGTTAAAGTTGGTAGGTCTGTAGATGGTATAAGACAAGAGATACTATTACAGCATTACCTGTCTCACATACAACGCTTGCATTCACAACCATCGCTGCTTTTATTACATCCTCAACAGCGTGTTCGTTAACAGAATCAGAAATGTATGAAGTAAGGAAAAAACGGCATAATTATCCGATATTTTGTTACGATCATTATAATGAGAAGTAAAATTGTATGAATCAAAATGGCGGACCCCCAAAATACAGGTTCCATGTTGTGCAGGAAATGAGACACTGTACCTACTAGATGAATAGATATAGATAGAAAGTCATAGCACATTTAAATATCTTTTTTTTATTAGATGACAAGTTAGCGTTTGATTGAGATATCACTTGATTTTATGTGACAGCGCAGCTAAATTGACGTTAAAGTGGTTACCAACCACGGCCGAAGCCACCTACTGAACCAAACTTCAACTTGATTCTAGATCTCGCACAAAATTTAGTGTATGAGGTAAATTATGACACACCCTTATTCTGAGATAAACTGAGATTGCCAATGAACTTATGTCCAATGAAGTCAATTCAGATTTGACGGAAATATGATATAGAAAATATCAAAATCGGTTGAGATTTTAAATCTTTAACATATTTTTTACGCCTTGGCTATACAATCGACTCATGTGCCGTCACAGTAAACGGTATAACGCTACTAGTGCATAAGGGCTATCTTCTTCCTTAAATCTACTATAAACTTTGAAGTATTACCGAGATATGCCTAGCGTCCCATGACTAGCCAACCTTGTCTTTTTGAACCCGGCATTCATTTCATTCATTCATTGATCAACCCATTACCGGTTCACTACAGAGCACGGGTCTCCTCTCAATATGAGAAGGGTTTGGCCATAGTCCACCACGCTGGCCATGTGCGGATTGGCAGACTTCACACGCCCTTGAGAACATTATGGAGAACTCTCAGGCGTGCAGGTTTCCTCACGATGTTTTCCTTCACCGTTGAAGCAAGTGATATTTTAGTTGCTTAAAAACGCACATAACTCCGAAAAGTTAGAGGTGCGTGCCCGGATTCGAACCGCTGACCTCTGATTTGGAGGCTGACGCCCTAACCACTAGGCTATCACCGCTTCCGCACTTCTGCACCGAACCCGGCATATCCGTGATCAATGGAATAAAGCAAACGTTCTTTAGTTTCAGTTTATCAATTTTACATAAATGTTCCACGAAACAGATCGAACTTCGATAATAATTGACGAATATTATAATGAGGACTCATATCGATTATGATTGCATAATCTAAAAGATCGTCTCACATCTTGTGGAACACTTGCCGCCATTGTCAATGCACCTGAATTCAGAATTTCAATCGAAACTGAGGATTTTAATCAACATCCTACTTCCGCACCCCTTAACAGGTGATTTTTTTGATACGAGTCTCGACATAAAGCCTATTCAAGCAATTGTTGTCAAACCCTTCCTCGCTTTGCCCAGAGGACAAATGGGCAAAAAAATCGATGAATTATGAATAGTTGGTGATATGAAAAAAGTTCAAGGCCGAATGAAATTGAATCTTTTTAAATGTTGCACTTTATTGTATACCAACCCCTTGAAAAATGAACTTTTTTATATTTTATTGTTCTGCCAAACTTAACTCTTGATTTCTATTTACACTTGTAGACCATACCATTGGTTCTGTTTTTTTTTTTCAGTTCCTAAGACAATGCTGTCTATTGTTGAATATTTTTAGGGGAAAAAAACTACAAGTTGTATTCGCTTTTGTTATCATTTGATTTTTCTTAAAAGTAAACACACTTGGATGCAATCAAACTTTTTGACGTTTTTGTTACTTAACCGTTTTTGTAGATACAAAATTATGTATGTTTCTTGCAAAATACTAAATTAAGTACATGTTTAGAATTGTACATTTTAATTTAATTACTCTTTTTCATTTATCATTTAAGTGTCATAATGTTCAGACATATTTTAATTGAATAATCTATGTTCTTCACGTTTACCTTCATATTTAATAGAATTCTTTAAATATATGTTGAGGGTAGTTGTAAGAGATCTCTTATAGATAAGCTTTTCTTTGTATACCTCTTACATAAATGTTTGTTATCAGGGATTTAGTAAAAAAATAATCTATATATATAAAAGTGAAAGGTCACTTCCATACTTACATACTGATTAAACACGAGATCTCAAAAACTATTGTACGTATAAAGCTATAATTTAGCAAGTAGTTAGTTGATAGTTAAGAGATGTCAGCTAAGAAAGGATATTTGGAAATACCACCCCTAAGGGGGTAAAATAGGGGTTGGAAGTTTGTATGAAAATTCTTTGTATTTGATTTTTGTATCTCTAACTCTAAAAGAGTTAGAGATACAAAAATTTGCATTAAGATTCATAATAATAAATAAAAAACATGTACATCAATTTTTTTTTAAATTTACCTGTTGCTATTTGCTAATTTTATTATTATGAAGTCAAGCTTGAAATTTTGAAAATAGGTTTCTTTTAGAATTTGTTTTCATCCGAATCTACCCCGAAGGGGGTAAAATAGGGGTTTGAAGTTTGTATGAACGTCCTATGTTTTTTTAATTTAGAAACACTAAATTCGGCAATTTGACATTTGCCTGTAGCTTATTTTCTGAAGCAGGGCAATCACGGGAAATCAGCAATTCTACGCAGACGAAGTCGCGGGCAACAGCTAGTAAAAAAATAATAACCAAACCAAAAATTTGTATCACCTTATTATATTGACCTATAATGAACTTGTCATTTACTAGTTGTCTAGTAGATATAGTTATTTTTTGCGATAAAGCCACCGCGTGTAACCCGTTTACTATATAAGTTAATTTTAGTTTTTGTTTATTTTTTTATGTTCAGTTTTGTCGTACACTTGGTCTACACTGAAATGAAATGTAATACAAAACAAAACAACGCTGTATTAATTCTTCTTCTTGAAATTCGAAATGATATATAGACAGTTTGTAATATGTTCAGATATAACCGTGTGGCTTTATGTTATCCCAAAGTAATTATGAAGTACTACAATTTAAACTGTACTGTGATGCTTTTTAGGGGACTTCTCTTTATTATTATTTGCTATTTTTTTTTTGTTATTTATTTATAATACTTCATCTTTAACTTTTTTTTTTCGGACTGTCTATTAACTTTGCTAACCCTATTGGTTACCACGGGCTGTTTGGGCAACTTCGGAAAGAAGCTCTGCCAGAAGATATTTTGAGCTCTAGGGCTCGAAGAAACTAAGGGACGTCTGCCTAAGGACGCCTCCTTTGAGGCCGAACTTCGGCTTAGGCGACGTTTGGGATAACGCGGGGGTCAAAAAATCAAATCAAATCAAATCAACTTAAATAAAATCAAATTAATTAAAACTTGCCGGACCAACACCGACATAAAGTGCTATAGAATGGGTGAGTCAACCTTTCCCGCTAAATAACGCACCAATCATAGATCAACCCTGTGGAAGCAGCAAATAAATATATTTAGATTAAAAAAAAATAGTCTTTTTGATATAAACATTTAATAGCTCTAAGTAAACAGTAACGTTCTGACTATAGATCAACCCAATATTTAAAAAAAAATGCCTTTTTCATATGTTACTTTTTATATCGGAAAAATGTAAGGTGTTCGGTAGAATGGACTGAAGATTCAGTTTCCGCACATACAGTTGGAATACCAGGCGAGCGATGTCGCGGCCACCAGCTAGTACATCTATAAGAACTTCATTCACTTTTTATCGATACGTATGTGTTTTTTGTGCTCGCGCGCGCACGCGTTAAAGTCGTTTGTCTTTTTTATATCGGAAAAATGTAAGGTGTCGGTAGAATGGACTGTAGATTCAGTTCCCGCACATACAGTTGGAATTACCAGGCGAGCGATGTCGCGGCCACCAGCTAGTAAATCTATAAGAACTTCATTCACTTTTTATCGATACGTATGTGTTTTTTGTGCTCGCGCGCGCACGCGTTAAAGTCGTTTGTCCTGAGTTCTGACTTCGTGTTGTATCGGAAATTTTTTACTGAATTATATTTTTTCCAACGGCTCAACTTTACCCTTTTTTGTCTGTCCTTACAAAATTTTTGATTAGATAATATACTGTGTTTATACATACATAGTTATTGTAAAGTAAATTTTGCTCATTTTGACTATTCGAATATAACTTAACAAAATTGACAATATTGTCAGTCAATCAATCATTTAAAAGGCACTTATGATGCTTCAATAAATTACATAGTAGTGAATTGATTGTGATATACTTAAAACTAAAGCTAGTAGCTTTCCAAATGCCTGGTGTCTTATTTTTGCCTGGTAGGTGCCTTCGGCCGTGGCTAGTTACCACCCTACCGGCAAAGACGTGTCGCCAAGCGATTTAGCGTTCCGGCACGATGTCGCGTAGAAACCAATTGGGAGTATGGGTTTACCATGCCCCTAACAGGTTAGCCCGCTACCATCTTAGACTGCGTCATCACTAACCATCAGTCTGAGATGGTAGCGGGCTAACCTGTTACGGGTATGGTAAACCCATACTCCTAATTGGTTTCTACACGACATCGTGCCGGAACGCTAAATCGCTTGGCGACACGTCTTTGTCGGTAGGGTGGTAACTAAAAAAGCCACGGCCGGAGCCTCCCGCCAGGCAAAAATAAGACACCAGACGTTTGCCGAGTCAGCTAGTTTGTTTTAAAATTGTAGGGTAATTATACCGTAATTACCCTAAAATTATTTTCTAATTTTATATATTCAAAATCAGCTTTAATTAATTTCGAACTACTAGACACAGGTCTGAGGTTTTAGACAGGTTTTTGGAGATCACTGTCATAATCTGACACTTGAAAAGAGCTGTCAGTTGAAGTCTGACACATCATTCCTGACACCTATTCGATTTTATGCCCTTTATTTGTAGGGCCCCAAAGGTGTAGATGATTCACTAAGGGCGAATAATCCAAAGCTATACTGCGTTTAATAAACCTTTAAATTGACAAGTGGAATATTGATTTGCACTTGGTTCGAACCCGGGCACGCATCAATAACTTTTCGGAGTTATGTGCGTTTTTAAGCAATTAAAATATCACTTGCTTCAACGGTGAAGGAAAACATCGTGAGGAAACCTGCACGCCTGAGAGTTCTCCATAATGTTCGCAAAGGCGTGTGAAGCCTGCCAATCCGCACATGGCCAGCGTGGTGGACTATGGCCGAACCCTTCTCATATTGATCCTGTTGATGCAATAATTGTGTATATTGACGACCTCCATGGCGCAGTGCGTGCGCTGTCGTATTATAAAGATAGAGGTACTGGGTTTGATTCCCGGTTCGTGTCTGGTCTGGTGGGAGGCTTTGGCCGTGGCTAGTTACCACCCTACCGACGAAGACGTGTCGCAAAGCGATTTAGCGTTCCGGCACGATGTCGCGTAGAAACCAATTAGGGCTGTGGGTTTACCATACCCCTAACAGGTTAGCCGGCTACCATCTTAGACTTGCATCATCACTTACCATCAGGTGAGATTGCCGTCAAGGGCTAACTTGTAGTGATATAAAAAAAACAAATTAAAAAAAAATATTGTTCAAAGGCAACTATATCATTCTTTCATAGGCATTAAACAACAAGCATAATAAATATAAAAGTAAAGAATAATAAAAAAATTGTAACTTTTACTTTGCCGGTAGCCATAAAAAATACATACATTTTTATGACATCTGTTAGGACCATTCAAAATCGAAAGTTGGCAAAGCCTCCGCCTTCAGAGGGGTAGCTTTTAATGAGGTGCAATTAAACTGAATACCTCTTTTGTCCCTGTCGGTTAATATTGGAGGAAGCCGCTCCGTTTATTAACTTCTGTTTGTATGAAACAATTCTATTGCTATTGTCATTTTTAGATAAATTTGTAGTCCCGACCTACTTCACTTTAAAACATTTTTTTTTACAATTTTAGTTTTTTTTATATAAAAGAGCACAACAAATAGTAGTTTAATTTTAGCTTTAATAAAGTTTCACTCACTCCCATAAATCAGAAGAATATGTTGATTTTTTTTATATAAAAAAGAACAATATATATTTGTTTAATTTTAGCTTTAATAAAGTCCCATAAAACAAATCAAATCATTTATTTTGCATAGATTAAGTCGGTACATTGGTGTTGCATTGAATTAGAAAACAGAAGAATGTAGTGATAAAACTCATCATCGACATATCAGATCAGGGACAAAAGTACTCGTCAAATCAGATCAGGTACAAAGCTTGATTCACCTAAGCGCTCCTCTCCGAAAGAGGAGACCTAAACATATCCTACACGACCCTGACGATCAGATGACTACTGACAACACACTCGTACCACCTACCACACAATCATACGCTACACACCGTCTTCGCTGGCGAAGACGAGGTCCCGCTATCTTACGTCATCCGGACGTGGGCTCCATCCACGCCCTCGGAGACGTACGGACCACTCACCGTCCAACCCCCTCGTTATCCCAAACGTCGCCTAAGCTGAGGTTCGGCCTCACAGGAGGCGCAGACGTCCTTTTAGATTTTCGAGCCCTAGGGCTAAAAATTACTTCTGGCAGAGCTTCTTTCCGAAGCTCGCCAAACAGCCCGGTTAAGCAACTAATAGGGATAATTAGGGACAATCCGAAAAAAAAAAACTTTAGATAGCACATTGAATTTAGTAGCGCTATCCTTATCAATAGCGAAGAGTTAGAAAAGAACATTTCAATCCGCTACCTAAGCATTTCTGATTAATGGCCGTAAGTAAAACTTTGCAGTGACGGCAATACCATACTGGCAAAGATATAAACCTTATATCTTTGCCAGTATGGTAGTTTACCCGGTGGTAACTAGACGCAGCCGAAGCCTCCCACCAGACCAGAGTCAGACCAGGAATCCTGGACCACCAACTTTATAATGCGACAGTGCACTTACTGTGCCACGGAGGTCGTCAAAATACGTGTTTTCAAACATTTAAGTTGTTACCTTGAAATATATAACTGAGAACAGACAAAAGGGGAATAAGAAAGAATGTACGCAGTCAGATCCACCGTTGCATACTATTACGAGCCCTCATTTGCCTCTGGTCAATGCCGACCCTGCTTTTAATCAATAACTTCTTTTTCGCGCCCCGTCCTTGCTTTTTTTTTCTCGGCGCGACTTTCTGCGCGGGTAACCACTAAAATTACGTGTCAATCAACGCGTAACTTTTCCTCACCCACATATTCAGCTATAGCTTATCGCGTCGTTTCCTAAATTCCGCAAAGAGCTCCGCAAAAAGGCGAAAAGCTTGCCCAAAAAATCGTCTACCGAACAGTGTCTCGTATCGCCGGCCGTGTAGCCATTTTAATTATTATTTAATACCGAGGGACGAGCACGTGGCGACGCGTTCCTTCTCGCTCCCACTGGCGCGTATAGACGCGGACCTCGATCGCCGTCCCGCTCGCGCGGAGCCCACTTACACACATAAAAATCGTGAATAATAAAAAAATGTGTACACATTTTTTTCGCTTAACCACCGTTTGGCTGTGTGCGTGCGCCTCATGCCGCCGGAGAGGGACGCAGCTAGCGCGGCGAGCGGTGCAGCAATCTCCCCACTCCGATTTTTTAAGCTCCGCTGTCGATGTAAGCGTTCGTGTGATTTTTTTCATTTTATGTGTTGGTGTACCCCTCGCGCGGAGTAGTCACTTTTTCTACTATAGATCTGAATTTCAGTCTCGTTTTTGCCGCGTCGGTCTAAAGGCGGGCGAGCGGGCGTTTTATATTGCATTTTTGTCGTTCGAGAGTACCCGTACGGCGTTCTCCCTCGATACCGGGCCTGAGGAGACCGGCTTTCCGTGGCGGCACATGTCTCAGCGTACACTAGCGCTTGCGATCGGTGCACGCGCAAATCGGCAAGTGTGAGAGGGACGGCGCGCAGCCTCACGTGTAGATTACCCACAACTATATCAAAATACGGCACACAAAAATATTGGGCACAAAAAATCGGGCAATTCGGATCCTAGTAACAACGGCCGGCATTCATAATTTTACCTCAGGGTCAAGAGTACGGCTCCGGCGTTTTTTCCCCCGGCTTTTTTAAATGTTTATTTTCCGGGCGCACGTGGATTTTTTTAAATTTTTCGGCCACCGAGCCTGGGACTGTTGCCTTTTGGACGTGTTGTGACGCCTAGTGTTATCTCGATTATGTGATATATTTTAAGTGACACTTTAGATAGGAACAAACTGTGATTTATTATGGTGATATTGGTGAATTGAAGAGAGAAGGATAGTTAGAGGTATGTACGAGTTATTTGTGTTTTAATTAATTTGGTGGCAAGATCCCCTCACGGTCGCCGGGAGAGGTCTCCCCCTGTGAGGGAGTCAGAATTTTTACGTAATATCTCCCCCCATCGCGATGCCAAAATTGTGGGACGGCTCGGTAGCCGTCTATCAAGCGCGACCTTGAAGTATGCCCGAACTATAATATAAAACATTTTTACGTAAAACATTTTTATGTCTTTACTGAGCTTATCTGTTGAAACGTAAAATCTATTGTATTTTCTCCGCTTATGCACTTCTAAACAATGTTATCCTTTATCAACAATCTTCCTATGATCTGCCGCCAAATTAAGTTGGTCAAAATTTTGTTTTTCTATTCTTTCATATATTAAAAATAACCAATTGAAATGTTGTCCGATTATTATGTAACGATTCATATATTTCCGCAGTTTCTGGTGACGAGATAACTTATCTTAATTTCTCACCTTGTACGTTATCAACCTCTTGAAACAAAACAATTAAACAAAAGCTCGCACTGATAACGAAATTAGGCCAGTTTTTGTAAAAAAAAAAAAATACCGATAAGCCGCAATTTGAAGATTAAAAATTTTTTCAAACTCATTCTTAGAGAATTAAAGTAAATGTTTAGGTCGATCACAGAACTTCGTTATAAAATTAAAATATATAAAAAGAGTTAAAATTGTTATTAATAAATCTAATAACGTTATTATAAATATTCTTAAAATAAATTAATCGTTATGCAAAAAGAATAAAAATAATTTCAACACCCGACTTACATAAATATTTTTTTAAATTAATATACCCACTCTTAAAACATAAAAAAGCACCAATACAAAAAAAAACAAATAATTATATGAAATATTTGTACTTCAGTAAAAAAAGCCCATCAGAACAATTTAAATTTAAAGTTACCATTAAACAATTTCAAAAATCTTAATTCCGTCACAAAAAAAAAAAAAAACAAATAATAAACAACCTTCTAGTATCGCTTCAGTTACTGCGAAACAATTTGGCAATTCCCAATTTACAAAGTTGCTTCCACAGTTGCAAAAGTGTTTAAAGAAAAGCCAACGGAAGATGACTTTTTTAAGAAGATTTTTTAAGTGCATTTAAAGTTAGAACGCTGAATATTTCCAGCATAAAGTTAAAAAAAGATAGATAACATATAATGAATAGAAGCAGGCGTTACTTTGCGGAAGTCCGTGATAAACAATAAACAGCAAGTATAATTTGCTATATTCCGCCGACAACCCGGAGATTAGTATAGTATAACACCACACAAAATACTCCACTAGAACCTCTACGCACGTTTCGACCCGACACTGGTTCATCCTCAGGAAATGCTGACTTCACAAGCTGACTTTGCTTTTCGCGCTTGTGAAGTCAGCATCTCCTGAGGATGGGTTCTAGTGGAGTATTTTGTGTGGTGTTACGTATACTAAACTATACTATACTAATCTCCCGGTTGTCGGCGGAATATAGCAAATTATACTTGCTGTTTATTGTTTATAGATAACATACTACTATAGATGGAAATGTACTTGTCGAAAGTTGTGAACCGATCGCTTAATAAAATATTCAAAATCTATGAATAATCATATCACTGAGACACCAAGTTGAATATTCATTAGAACTTTAGTGTCAACTCACAATAACCAAAGAATAAAGACACTTTAAAATACGAATAGTTACAAAAACGTAATTAAATTCTCTAAGTCACTTCCCTATTTTAAAACTGGCAATGATTACAAATCTTGAACTTGATCGACCGTGGGGCCCAAGTGCTAAGCATCACAAACGTATTTTTCAACGCGATAACCTTAACATTGATAATAACGAACCGTAAAAACTTAGCAATAGAGATCAAGGTCCCGTAACGCGTCATGGAGGAACAGAAAAATATGTTGGTCGTGTATTTGGTACGCGCAATTATTATCTTTGACAGCTGTGTATGGCCAGCTCCACAGGTACGCTTGAACAGACAAATGTAATATACCTTACGTAACCGGAGTAATACTTTGATACAAAATTGTATTGAGAAATACAATAAACATAATATAGAAGTGATTAACCTATTTTCCTTTTTAGAAAATAAAACTGAACAGATTTATTTATTTATTTATCCAAAGCGCTACCAACAGATTTATATGTAAAAAAATAAACATTTAAAAACCTTAAGTGCTAGATGTGTACATATAAATCAATTTAGAGGTAACTACAGCATGCCTAATATAATAACTTAAGTCGACGCTAATATGGCGCTAATAATATAATATGGAAATTAACAAACAGCAAATAACAAAAAACACGAAAAGGAACTTATTACAAAAGAACAGAAAAGTAAACCTTGTGTTTTATAATAACGAAGTAAGGAATATATATATACGCACTATGCAAAATCTAACTAGACTAGAGTTAGGGTTTTTATTATTTTATTTTTGAAATTGTGTAGTTGGTCGTTAAAAATAATACACAATTGAATAAAATATAAAAAAACGTATTCGGAGTTAAATAATCTGTCATAAATTTCGATCGCTAAATCCGTAGTCCAGAAAGAAAATTAATTTAATATTAATCAATTTATTTAAACCAAAGATACGATTGAGACGCCAATTGTTTTAACTTACACCGACTTATTTTTTTAAGTACTTAGAAATAACGAAAAGCAAAATAAGTTGAAACGCCTTAAAACATCCACCCTAGCTACTGGTAAATATAAATTCTGTAACGTCACAAAAAAAAAGCGAAGAAACTCCGAACAAATCATCATTAATATACATTGTAGACACGGTTGTACAAATCGCGTGATTATAGAAGCCTTATTCGATGCGGCATGTGGGCTAGGGGCTAGATCATTGACACAACCTACGCGGCTACTCGTCACCTGCTAGAAAAAAGGCTAGTTTTTCATACAACGAATCTAGTTTTAAATAGATGTACGCAAATATCCAAAGCTGCATAACCAACAAGTGTATTTAAAATTTTACGATACAGTACACTATTAACGTTGCAAGAATATCAAGCAAGTGCATAATATCGGACAACATTTTTGAAATTATCTCGTTGGGCCCAAAAATTATTGAGATCAAATTTTTTTCAGATAAAAGAACGAAGGATCTCGAGAAATTCCATGACAAATACAGCAAAATATGCCAAGGAAACAATAAGACAGAAAACGTATATTTTTATATGATAGTGCCAAATACAATTTTAGACAAATTTAATAACAATTATTTTGAAACTTAGATAGGAATTTACTAAATATAAATCAAGCAAGATGATGGAAGGAAGGACGATCGATTACAGGCCAGACGGTGGTGGGCTGGATTACCATAACTCTCCTTTAATGGCGGAGATACCTGTAGACAATTACTCCCATATCCATAGAAGTATAGAGCATTTGAGATCGATAGGAGTTGCTCCACATCTCGATCCCCACAGGCATTTGGCTGCCAACCTGACAGACTTAAGAAGGTATGACCACCCAGATGACATACCTGAGATAAAGCCGTCCGTACTTAGATTATCCGAATTTAAGAGTGGTCTTCAAGAAATAAGGGTGCATAATGACCAAGAGAATGATATCCAGCGGCAAATGACTCCACACGATGACGGGAAAGGATACAGCGCTCCTTCAACGCCTTTGTCAGAAAATGGTGGTCAAAGCATCCAGGAAGAAAAGGTTAGATATTATTTTTTTATGATGCGATGTAATTAATAAATTTAATTTATCATTATACTTTATCCTTGAAGTCATCGGAAGTTTTCGTGTGCTGACGTCATCGTTGGCAACATTCGGTTTAACACAATGTTCGTTATTATAATCATTATGAAGAATCACGATGCAGGCTTGTTCCGCGTACCAGACCATTAATCTTTTGATGATCTTCTATTTTTGGCAGCGAATTTCCTAATATGCCTAAGTACCTTAAACTTCCGTGTTTAACACGAGTTTAATTGAGCTATGTACTTGCATAACTTATTTATTAATTTAAATTCGACATTTTATTAATTACTTCTACTTTATAATTTTCTACTTCTACAAGTTTTTATAAGTTGTATAGCGCTTAAAGCCTGAAGTACAAAATATATAAATTAATCAACCCCCGAAATTCATCTCTTGTTCTCGTATGTTTCTTCACCCGCAGAATGAAATATATATTATTTAGGTGTACCAATAGATCAATTTCCATCCATCTTCCATCTTCTGTGTTCCCTAATGTCTATAATATTCAAGCTAAGCATTGGCGGTTCCTCTGGTGCTGCAAATGTTCATGGGCGGCGGTAATCACTTACCATCAGGTGACCCGCCTGCTCGTTTGCTCGTTATATGTATATATTTAAAAAAAAACAGTTGAATAAACAAAATTAACGGACCCAATTATCATCATATTTATCATATATATTTATTTCAAAATATTCCCTAGGAGATATTATCCACTACTTTATGATCTATACGTTCAGTTATGTTATTTGTAACTTCTCTGACTTTTTAAAGGCCGTAATATAAAATCAAACGTTAACTTGTCATAGAAAACAACACGTTTGTTTACAAAGTATTACAGTTTTTTTTCTAATAAGCATGCAAAACAAACTAAGTTTGTCTTACTATCGCTATGTTCACCTATAATCTAATAGGCTATCAGAATATGTTATTTTTAATTAACCTCAACATTTATTCTTACGTATAAATACAGTGTAAAATTTCGTACGAAACGTTTGTGAACTTCTTTGTAGAAGGAGATTCGTGTTATTATCGTTGAGGTATTTGTTTATCTTCATTAGAACATACATTTTCTTCCCCGTGTTATAAGAGTGCTCGAGAATTGACAAACACAACAGAATTATTCGAGTGTGGTTATCGTTAAAATGTATTTACATGGCAATCGGTTTTTTTTTCGCCACCTAATATAAAAATACGAGCTCATAATAACATAATATTAGAACGTGTTGAATTGATTAATGGGAATGTCAATCTTGACCCCAACTAATAGAATACCTTTTACGATGTCGCGTAATCAATGTTGCCTTTTTTACTGAACACATTTTGCGCTTGGCAACGATATTTCTGACGGTAATTAGTGATGCAGATAAAACGCGCTAAGGTGTAAAGTAGCAAAATTGTCTTAGGCACAGTATCCTATGAATTTGTTATGAGAATCGAAAATGGCGGCGGCTGAATTGCTCTTGCAGATGTGGCTCCTGCAGGATTAGAAAATATCAAATTCTTATTAAATACTGAGATAAAGGTCATAATTGGCTGAGAAATCCAAGTGAAGTTAAAACGAGAAGTACCTATATTTTATAAAGAAACAAGGGGAAGTTTAATATTTGGGTAGGACTCAATAATCTGCCTGAATTTCATGACGCAAATTACGTATAATAACAAAAACATTTCATAGATCATAATGTTAATTTCACAGCGTATATAGTAAAAACAGATATTAATAACAATTATTAATTGTGACTGCATGAAATCTTACCTTGTATTAGAACTAACAGTTGAGATTTTTGAAAAGTTACGTGACATTAAAAAATCTGATTGGTTGAACTCATACAATGCAATAGGACGCGATATAAGACTCTAAAAATTCAGACTTATGCTTGTTCATATAGGCGTAAATTCTAACTCAATTAAAATTCAAACTAGAAATTTCTCAAGAGTATTTCGCACTGGTCTTTCAACCTTTTGATGAATCACTTGACAATAAGTTTATAACTTTGTTAGACAAAGATACTTCTATTTTGGACTCGAATATAAGCTATCAACAATACGGGTACTTAAGATGGCCTTGAATATAAATTGCGTTAGCGAGGAAAACTTAATAAATTATGAATATATCCGAAATACGTACCTATATCCTGTAGAAAACATATAATAATATTTATATTAGTCACACTAGTATAAAGAAACACATCCTGTGTGTCATGGGAACTATTAAGTCAAATTTGCCTCTTCAACTACAGAATCTTTCTTACATAATTGGCTAAGCATATTATCTTATTTATATTTATATATATTTTTAGTTGTTTTTATTTTTAACCTTATATTTTCTATTTATAATTGTACCCCTCAAACTCACCTTACTTTATATTTAATTCCTGATTTGTGTTAGGTTGCCTGGTAGAGATCGCTCATTAGCGGTAAGGCCGCCTATTCCACCTATTGATTTTCTGGGTGTGTGTTTATATCTTTTTCTTTTCTTCTTTTTGTATGGTGTGCAATAAAGTATATTTTCATTTCATATTTTCATTAAGTATATCAAATGAAAGATTCCAAGGGATTTTATAATTTAGAGAGAAATGTGGCAGATTTTAGAGAGAAAATGAGGCAGTTTAAAGCAGTTTAAATCCAACCTTTACTTTTCCCCTCCGTACACCGAAGCACCTCAATTCTTCTGCTAATAATAATCAGTACCTTTTAAAACTTACTTTTAACTTTTGGTAACCACGTTTCTACTACAGCTGTGAGATATTCACTAATATGGTCATAAATATATACGCTTATATACAATATATGGGTCTATAAAGATAACCAATCACTATGTGGTGTCTAAGTTAAAATTGTTGAAGTCTGTTAATAGATGTTCCTAAATTACGTACCAATTCATTCTCTAATCAAATTTATTCTTTGCATTTTGAATTCTTAATTACCCATGGAAGCGATTTCTTCGCTAACGTCAGTTGTTGAAGTAAATATAGCTTTTATATCTACAAATCTAAGTTCCAAATTTGTCTAAAACGTACGTTTCTTGCCTCCATTACACTTGATGAGTCCGGATATGCCTTGAGCGTACAAGGTCAAGCGTACTCAGGTCGTATAGAGGTTGTATAGGACAATAAGTACAGTCTCATGCAATAGATAAGAGGTTTTTGAATATCGAAGATAGTCACTTTAACTTTAGCAAAGCTTGACTCAGTCATAACACCAGATTAAAGTCTTCTTACTGAACGACACTTTTATTATTTCGCGATTTGAGGCTTGCGTTTGACATCCTTCGCGTCTATTGGAAAGGAATTTTGAGGTCTAGGTAACGTTAGGGATGTATATTGTATATTCAATCTCGCCTTGAAGATGCTTAAGTTAAAACAGCTGCAGTCACACCAATCCAGGCCTTAGCGTTTCGTATTAAAAACGCTTTTTATATACACTACAAGTTAGCCCTAGACGGCAATCTCACCTGTTGGTAAGATGCAGTCTAAGATGGTAACGGACTAACCTGTTAGGGGTATGGTAAATGCACACTCCTAGTTGGTTTCTACACGACATCGTGCCGAAACGCTAAATCGCTTCGCGGCACGTCTTTGTCGCTAGGTTGGTAACTAGCTACGGCTGAAACCTCCCAGACTAGACTCGAGCCGGGAAGCTATAACACTAACTTTTGCATCTACGTATCTTCATCTGTTCTCTTGCAACTCGTATACTAATGATAGCACAAAGATGATACATTTCTATAAATGAAGTGTCATCTTTGTCGTTTCGAGTGTCATAGGTCGAATGTCATGATAATATGGCAAACATAATAATCTACAACTAATAAACAGATTCTGCCATTCCGCACATGGCCAGCGTGGTGGACTATGGTCAAACCCTTCTCATATTGAGAGGAGACCCGTGCTCTGTAGTGAGCTGGTAATGGGTTGATAATAATAAATAAACAGATTTAAAAAGTTAACCATCAACGCCTAGCAAAACAGTTCATAGTGGAATGTACGCAGATGGGGTGAAACGGTGAGCATAATTCCATATGCTGTGACGGCAAACCGGTCGACTTTACTACCCAAGCGCGTCAAAAGTAACGTCTTCCTTCGAGTTAACTTACTTACGTCGTCATCACATTTGGATTTAAACCGTTATATATATAATGCGTTACACTTATCAGATAACATAATCGACCCAGAAGTTTGACAAAAAAATGGTTCGATAGTTTTAAAAAATCACAATTGCATCGCCCCATTGCGGACTGAATAAATATATTTACTATAAAACCGGTCCTATATAAAAAATTACAGTGTCACACAATAAGTAAAAGTAAAAAAGTAATTAGTTTTTTTTTTTAAATTGAAATATCACTTGCTTCAACGGTGAAGAAAAACATCGTGAGGAAACCTGCACGCCTGAGAGTTCTCCATAATGTTCTTAAAGACGTGTGAAGTCTGCCAATCCGCACATGGCCAGCGTGGTGGACTATGGCCAAACCCTTCTCATATTGAGAGGAGACCCGTGCTCTCTAGTGAGCCGGCAATGGGTTGTTCATGATGATGATGATGATAATTAGTAATGAACAATTATCGATTAATTTACTTTAAAGTCTTGTCTTAAAATTTGTGTAACGCAAACATTGATTGACACTGATTTTTGTCAAAATCTAATTAAACAGGAATTAAACAGCCTCCTACGTATTGTATTTGTACCAAGAAATTCTTCAGCAAGTCTCATAGTATAAATTTGTGAAGATAATTTCCAATATCATGACATATTGTCATGAAGTCCATTCACACTTCTACAGCCTGTTAAACTTTTTGTGATAATCTTATAAGAAGGTATACTACTTATTGTAAATGGTTTCTTTTTTTTTTTTTTTTATTCACCACAAGTTAGCCCTTGACTGCATCTCACCTGATGGTAAGTGATGATGCGGTCTAAGATGGTAGCGGGCTAACCTGTTAGGGGTATGGTAAATTCATACTCCTAATCGGTTTCTACACGACATCGTGCCGGAACGCTAAATCGCTTGGTGTCACGTCTTTGTCGGTAGCGTGGTAACCAGCCACGGCGGAAGCTTCCCACCAGACCAGACTCGAGCCGGGAATCGAACCCAGGACCTCCAACTTTAAAATCGAACAGCGCCCGCGGTGCGCCACGGAAGTCGTCAGGATATGTTGAGAATATGTTTTTCGTCGTTTGTATTGTCATCAATTTAATTTCGTTCGATGTTGACCACCAGAGTCAGTCAGTCAGTTAATTTGTATTAAAGCTGCCTCCCGAACTGATAAGGATCTTGGTTCTTTAATTTTCGGCTATTTTTGTACAATGCGTTGTTTATGTTAATGCGAGATATTTTAAAGTACAATTATTTAATTCCGTATCTTTTCTCTCGATCTTTTATGAAAACTACAACGGATCGTGACGTCATTAGTAATAATTAATTATGAACTTAGTTTGAAGTCCTGACATACAAATGCTGAGTATTTCCGTCCTGCGAATCCCTCTAGTATTAAATGCGAAAGTAGTATTGTTAGATTGTCCTTCTATCGCGTAGCAACTGAGCAACGTTATACAATTCTGGGGCATTTAAATCGTACCTTATATGAAAAATTTGTAGAACACTAGATTGTTTTTTTTTTTATTGTTCAAAAATAATAAAAAAAAAACATTTTAATTGTAAAGCTAACCGCCCTCCAGAAACTTTACGTTTATGGGGAGGACGGCGATGTTAGTTGATCTCTCTTTCATACTACTCGAACCAATCATAGTGATACTATACATATTTATTGTACATCCTTTATTTATTGTTATTAATTTATTTAAACAACTTAAACTGATTTTTTTGTTTTTATGGAAAAACTTAGATGTCAATTAGAGTTACTTTACTCATGTGGTAACAGAACCTCGACTAGAAAATTTTAATTGCTTGTTTTCGGTACCTATATATATATTACAAAATATATATATATATATATATATATATCACTTGCTTCAACAGTGAAGGAAAACATCGCGAGGAAACCTGCACGCCTGAGAGTTCTCCATAATGTTCTCAAAGGCGTGTGAAGTCTGCCAATCTGCACATGCCAGCTTGGTGGACTATGGCCAAACCCTTCTCATATTGAGAGGAGACCGGTGCTCTGTAGTGAGCTGGTAATGGGTTGATCATGATTATATATATGCCTTAAATATATATTAAGCGATTTAAGTATATCTCACTCTTATTATTAGGTTATAATAATACTTATTATTAATTATTATCTTTTATAATTATAACTTCCTTAAGTAGGTATTTATAGCAAAACAATAACTGCGCACACTAGTGGTTTTTTATTTATCTTGTTTTTATTTTAATACCTAAAGTAATATAATACATACTCCCTGAATCTTTTTATATAGTTTGGACATTGCTATGACGTAACGGTAACAGTTCTGCAGTATTTGGGATCAACACAGTCGTGATTTCGTTAAAAAATAACTTACAATTGATGGGCAACAAATAAACCGTTCATTAAATACACAGTTTTAGCTTTTTCGTCCTAAATTGTTCACCAAACTGAGGCATATCAGATTTGTAATTAGATTAATTGGTAAAGAGAGAGAAAGAACATTTGGATCACTCCCAGTTTTTAATGATTGTTACCACATTTTCGTCAAATTTTCCCCCATTAACATTTTCCACACTACTTCAACAGAGAAGACCAGTTCAAACTAATTTTCTAATTGAAATTTTTTGAAGATATTTAATCACATATTTTAAAGATATAGGTCGTGTTTAAAACTTTGGATCGATTTAATATTTATTTTATCGTAAACAACAAGTAAAAATAGAAATAATAAGAAAAACAAAATAAAGAAGAAGCAAGATACAAAAGGCGGCCTTATCGCTTAGTAGCGATCTCTGCCAGGCAACCTTAGGATAGGAGGAATGTCATGAACAATTAGAAACTTTGACAATCTTACTACGCTTGAACGTGCAATGAGAAGTTATTATTACTCTGTAATCGCAATTTTACTTCTATTTCATATTCACTAATAGAACTCTAGAGTACTAGAGAGTTTGTTGTTTCATCATCATCATGATCAACCCATTACCGGCTCACTACAGAGCACGGGTCTCCTCTCAATATGAGAAGGGTTTGGCCATAGTCCACCACGCTGGCCATGTGCAGATTGGCAGACTTCACACGCCTTTGAGAGCATTATGGAGAACTCTCAGACGTGCAGGTTTCCTCACGATGTTTTCCTTCACCGTTGAAGCAAGTGATATTTGATTTTTTTTTTGTTGTTTAATAAGAAGATATTAATGGAGTCCAGATAATGATGCCTCTCAGAATTAGACAGTCGCGCTACAATAATGTCGTCAGTGTGCGAATCCTGCGAATGTGAAGTTTTTGTACGAATATCAAAAATACAACACGCGATAACGAGTGACCCGGTAGAGCCGAAATGTTACAAGGCCCCTGATAAATCCCCACAGACCTTATGTAAAGATGGATACTAAATAAACACCACATTGGAGTTAACCTACCGCAGTTTTTTTAACATCGAAACAAGATTATCCAACATACCGCCATTTTGGGAAACTTTATAGGTTTTACGATATCTCAGTAATGTTTTTAAACATTTTTTTTTCTCTTATTTTTGTCTTTACGCAAATTAGCCAATGTCAAGTTTATAGCAATCGAGAATTAAAGTTAGGGGAAAATTGGGGGAAACTTCGCACCTTTCCCAAATGAATACGTGTTAACCATTCTAAAAACTAGCCACTACACAAGCGACACCAAAACTATAATGTCCACAACACAAACAACACCAATCATTTTCAAAATTAGCCAACAAATATTAATTCAAGAAAAGCGTGAAAAAACCGCGCCCGCCAAATACGAAGTCTCTTTTTAATCTGGTCTCTAAGTCTGGTCTGGTAGGAGTCTTCGGCCGTTGTTGTCGCGTAGAATTCTCAGGCGTGCAGGTTTCCTCACGATGTTATCCTTCACCGTTGAAGCAAGTGATATTATAATTTTTTTAAACGCACATAACTCCGAAAAGTTAGAGGTGCGTGCCCGGAATCGAACCTCCGACCTCTGGTTAGGAGGCTGACGCCCGAATCACTATCACCGCTTCATTGCCACATTATCAACTTTGAAAAGCGGTACCTTTATTTTGCATTCGGATCTCATAAAAAAACACGTAAACTAGAATCTTCCTCCTAAAAATATCCTAAGCAACAGAGCATTTCTACATAAATAATATTCGTTGTTATGCATGCCCAATTCAAGGTCGGACTGGTTCCCATAAAATTTTATAGACAGGTATATCATTCAGCAGTGAAACGATAATAAAATTAGCAGCAATTAAAACTGTACGAATTGCTAATAAAGATGATAAAAAAAGCTTACCTATTTTCGGTAGAAATTCTCTTCTAAAATGTGGTAATGTTAATTATTTTTAGATTTCCTACTTGATTAATATTTTGAATAGCATTTATTGTAGCTTGTTGCCTTTGTTTCGATACTTGTTTTTTTTTTTCGGACTGTCTATTAGCTGTACTAACCCTATTGGTTGCCACAACGTAACCGGGCTTTTTGGCGAGCTTCGGAAAGAAGCTCTGCCAGACGAAATTTTAAGCTCGAAGAAACTAAGGCAACGTCTGCCTAAGGGCGCCTCCTTTGAGGCCGAACCTCGGCTTAGGCGACGATTGGCATAACGAGGGGGTCGGACAGTGAAGCATTCGATACTTGGTGAATCGTGCCAAGTAGACGGGTTTTTTTTTATACATTACAAGTTAGCCATTGACGGAAATTTCACCTGATTGTAAGTGATGATGCAGTCTGGGTAGCCAGCTAACCTGTATATGGTATGGTATGGTAAACCAGAACGCTAAATCGCTTGGCGACACGTCTTTGTCTGTAGGCTGGTAACTAGCCACGGCCGAAGCCTCCCACCAGAGCAAACCCGAGCCGTGATTCGATCCCTAACTTTATAATGCGACAGCGCACGCGTTGTGCCACGGAGGTCGTCAAAATTTTTTTTTTAACACCTACATAGGTTATGACAGGATTAGAATATATAACCCAAATTGTATTTCCAACAATGAGAATTAGTGACTTATTTTGATTTATATATATAAGAGAAAATCTAATAGTAGTGGCAGAAAATAAGAGGAGTAAACAGGCTAGCATAGTTGGTCATATAATGCGGAGGAAAGAAAGTGATGTCATCAAAATAATGTTATATATGAACGTGGAAGGGCAAAAGAGTAGAGGAAGACCGAAGAAGAGATCGTGAAGAAGAGGTTGTGTAAAAGAGGATATGCGGGTACAAAGAGTGGGTAAAATGAGTGGAAGAAGACGTATTGTGCCGATCCCACATTATGTGGGATAAGGGCAAGAAAAACAAGAATGAGAATTAGTGACTTCAAATAAAAATAAAATTATATCAGGACATTTACGTGACAAAAAAAAAATCATAATACCACTTGCTTCAACGGTGAAGGAAAACATCGTGAGGAAACCTGCACGCCTGAGAGTTCTCCATAATGTTCTCAAAGGCGTGTGAAGTCTGCCAATCCGCACATGGCCGGCGTGGTGGACTATGGCCAAACCTTTCTCATATTGAGAAGAGACCCGTTCTCTGTAGTGGGCCGGTAATAAGTTGATCATGATATTTTACGTGACTGGGTATAAAAACTGTGAAAAATACGATATTTATTCACCACTCACCAATTGTTACCATTTAATGAATATTTGTCATCTTGACCCAAACACCAACCATCTGAATTTCAAGTACCAGGAATAACCTTGGCTTTTTTGTTTTACATTAGCACAAATTTAAATCAATTCTGAATGGTAAAGTTCCATTTATATTTCGTTTGTTAAAGGTGCGCCATTTTGAAATTTTGGCAAACATTTCATTGTCTATATAACGACCTAGTTGCAATATGACTTATCAGTTAATTCGGTTACGCAAAGCACCTGGTGGTAAATGATGATGCTGGTTAGGATGGTAGCGAGCTAACCTGTTAGGAGTATGGTAAACCCACACTCCTAACTGGTGTCTACGCTAAATCGCTTTGCGACACGTTGTCGGAAGAGTGGTGACTAGCCACGGCCGAAGCCTCCCACCAGACAAGACTCGAGCCGGGAATCGAACCCAGGACCTCCAAATTTATAATGCGACAGCGCACGCACTCCGCCACGGAGGTAGTCAAAAATTCGGTAACGCACAGGTTTCAGGGTATTGGCCGTAATCCACCACGTTTGGCCAAGTGTAGGTTGCTAGACTTCACACGCCTTTAAGTCCATAATAGAATGCTCTAAACATTTTTTTTTCGAGTAAATATAGTGGTCAGTTATATATTTATTTATAATAACTGAAAAAAAAGTTAGAGTGAACCTAAAAATCTTAATAAATATAATTTCATAACTAAAATATATTATTAAAAGGAGTCCCCTTAGGCAAGGTTCCGAAGATACTGGCAGCGTTTCCCCTTTGAATAGCAAGACTAATTCGTTGTCCGAGGTAGCTGGCTGCTCTTCGGTATATATATACTAAACCCCAAAAAATTGGAGGAACAGAGAATCAAACTCGCTGGGATTCTGAAATCATAACCAATGGGCTAGTTATAGCATATTGCGATGGCAATTCTACTTAGTTCAGGCACCTGGTTAAATAAAGATAAGCAGGTATCTTCTGATTTCTGCTTTGTATACTACTACTGTATACTAGGCGGTAAGAGATGTTCGTCACTTCGGTGATAGGGATTTATTCGCGAATAAAATTGAAATAAGATTGCTTGATTTTAGGCTGTCACTAAGATATTTCTTGACCAGTTCTTTATTCTATCTTTATGTTAGGCAACTCTTGATATGGGTTTATTAATGCCATAATTTTGCTTTTCGATATAATACAGCAATACTTTCCAAAATATGTTTTTTCTAGTGGTAATTTAGATAGCACCTTAAACGTTATCGGTGAAACCTCACAAATTCAAATAATGAAAATCCTACTATCCTACTAGATGAAAGTTTGTAGGTACTTGTTGTTACTCTTTCACGTAAAAACTACTGAATGGATTTTTATGAAACTTTAAACAATAATATAGCTTATACAACAGAATAACACATAGGCTACAATTTATAAAGATAATGTGTGAATAAATTTATTTAATATAAATTTAATATATTAATTAGTATTTATAAATTAGTATATATTATTTATTAATTAGTAAATATGACGATAAGTGTCAAGTAAGTAGGAAAAAAATCTACCATCTGCGTGATAATTTTAATGTCACAACGTTCTTTTCTACGCAACGCTAATATAAACTACTCGAAATACTAAACCTGGCACCAGCTAGTATATTAGATGAACGCTTCATAGATGCCTGTAATAGGTTTACATGAATAAAGCTATATTGATTTGATTTGATTCCTATTCTGCACGTCCAATCTGTCGATTATAAAAAACCTGATCTGTTTCCCGCGCAATTCACGCTCGGCGTCAGTCGAGATACCGAATCCGTTTCAAGGCCACATTCCAATTTCAAACCATTGTCAATGTCACCAGCGCGGATGACGGATGTTTTCTTTGGCCATCTAGTTTATAGCACTTTTGAAAATTGGAACCGACACCGGCCGGCGAGGTGACGAAATTGGCGGAAATTCAAAAAATTAAAAAAAAACATCACTTTTTTTTTAGGCGATCGGTTACAGTATAAAATATTTTTTAAGTTTTTTTTTTAATGAAATGTGTTATATTTTAAGCAGTTATAACGTAATAAAGATGTGGTGTCGTGGGACACCAGGTAGGAACGAAGTTCTTTCGGCAAATGTAGAATCGACACAATTTGCAAAAAAGAAAATCGTGCTCAATTTTATGTAGGTTTTCTTGATTTTTATCTTAAATTTTGCTGATTAGTTTTTATTTAAGTACAGGAAAGTATTTAGGAAAAACTAAATTACGTAAAATAAAAAAAAATATCGTAATTCAAATTATCAACTAAAATAACAAAATATGTCTCTTTATTTTTGTTTGACCGAAAAGAAAGAGGGAGACAGGGAAACGTATTAGACACTACCCGCTTGTGTATACGACTGTCGCGCTTGCGCACGTCTCATTTAACGCTTTTATTCCACGGACTTTTTCTTACGGTTTTAATATCACATTTTTTTCAGTTCGGTCGCGCAGCAAAATCCCTATCTCCACCAAGCCTGCCGTAAGGAACTTCGTTCCAAAAACATCACTTTTTTAAGGCGATCGGTCACAGCTTAAAATATTTATAAAGTTTTTTATTTTTTTTATACAAATGTGTTATATTTAAAGCAATTATAATGTAATAAAATATGAATAATCCATTATGGTCAATCGGCAGCGTGAGGCGCGTCGATTCGCAAAGGAAGGAACTGGATTCGAGTCTATTAGATACTTCGCTTTGCCCATGGCGGCTCCAAGCGGTCAATGTCAATAAAGCCTGCACTAGACCTGTCATTTAAATATTTTTTGCATATTATTACGTATCAAATTATTCTTATGCTAATTAACGAACAACTTTTTATTTGGGTTCATTGACTTGACAAGGATATAAAAATTATTTGGCGTGATCCAATTCATTAGTCATTATTTTATGGGTGATTTTTATTAAATACGTTATCGATAATACACATTAAATGGGCTGAGAAGTAAGTAGCTATTACTAGCAGTGTTATTATATAGGTTGCCTGGCAGAGATCGCTCTTTAGCGATAAGGCTGCCTATTGTACCTTCTATTCTTTGTGTATTTTTATTTACTGTCTTGTATTTCTTCTGTTTGTGTGGTGTATTTTCATTTCATTTCATTTATTACATGAATTTCTAGATAGTTTAATAATGCTTAATAAATTCTAAAGTTATAGCATAGTTGATTAAAGATTACAATGTTAAGATACCGTTTTAGGGATTCCGTATCCAAAGAGGTCAACGGGTCCCTTTTTCGACCACTACCCGTCTGTATACTGCATCTAATGTGAGGTCTTGTGGGAGACTTCGGCCGTGGCTAGTTACCACCCTACTGCTAAAGACGTGTCGCCAAGCGATTTAGCGTTCCGGCACGATATCGCGTAGAAACGTCGGAGCGTGGCTTTACCATACTCCTAACAGGTTAGCTCGCTACCATCCTGGACAGCATCATCACTTACCACCAGGTGAGATAGCCGTCAAGGGCTAACTTGTAGTGTGTAAAAAAAACCCTGTATCGCCACTGGCAAAATGAATTACTGTAATTAATAGGGTTGTCTGGAAGAGATTGCTTAAGCAATAAGGCCGCCTTTACATACTTAAGTAAACAAAGTGTTCCATGTTACTGTTTTATAATCATTTATGTGCAATAAAGATAATCTATGTCTACACATAAGCAACAAATAATAAAAATATAAAGAAAGATCCCGTACAAAAAGTTTTTCGTAATTTGTAGGCGATCATTTTTTTTTTTTAATTTCACTTTGATTTAATTTTTAATAGTAAGTGCTAGACAAGAGCATTTTTGATTTCTTGCCTAAACAATACCTTTATATAATAAAATTTTAAGAAACTAATTTTCTTTTTCGATAAATAAGTAATAATTTGTAGGCAGCTCGCCACGTCTTGATCCACGCTATTTCTTGGAACTTACTACCAAAAATCCTTTCATGTTTAGTCACATGTAAATATATCTACAGTTTAATTTCTAGGGACGTAAAGTTGATTTTAGCATGGCAAATGATTTTCACGGGCGCATATCAACAAATTTACACTGTAATTTTGATTGACACCAACCATTACTGGCGAGTTAGGCGTTGCGTCATCGAGTAACTACGGACATACGTTGCTTTATTTTTTCGGCTACACCAACATTATTTTTGCAGTCGATTTTCTTATTTTCACTTGATATTGAACTTTAAAACCTCCGTGTTAAAGTCACGGTTAAGTTTAAGAGGCACGCCGTGAGGTTTGTTCGCCTACAGCTATTAGTGATCTCTTGGCTTGTATACCATTATGTAGTCGTTTATTTTAGCGTATTGTATTTTATAAATATACAAAAATACTTCTTTATATTATTACAAGTTTTATTAATGACTTAGGTTTTGAGCAAAGGATTTTTAGACACGCTTCAAAATAGCAATGAGCGTGCTTTTGGTAAATGTCAAAGAATCACACACCTAATTGTCATGGAGTACCAATATATACCTACACATACGTTTTCAAGGTTTCATACCTACCTTCTAAATAGTAAATAACGAGTGAAATAATAATCCATTTAGAGTCTAACGAAATAACACTAATCACGGTCCGGTCACGCGATTCGACTATCTTTATCTCCCGTATGATATAATTATTTGGACGGTTCTGCCTGCGGCCAACTCGGCATTCCTTGTGTCTATTGCTCACAATTTTAGGCAGTTTCTTGTGGGATAATATTTTAAATGATACCATTATTTTTGCCATAGCGCTTAAACCTTTGTTTAGGGAGGTATATTATGTACCCACTATTTTTTGCCTTTGTCAATCGGACGAAGTTTTATTCGTCCATGATGGGTACTTGAATTTTGATCTAAAAACACAGGAAATAACGAAAAATAACAAAAACAAATTGTTCAATAGATTATCTAAAAAAAAATAAGATTATAATAAGTATTAACCACAAACATTAAACTGTACGATAGTTATTTAGAGCCTGTTTATTGGTCCATACTTAAAAAATTGATTGTTGCCTAGCTAGCGATGTTTTAAGATACATTTCTTACTAATAATGGTATTTATCACAAGAATTCCATTATTTATTTATAATTGTTAAATTGTTTTAATTAATTCAATGCAATAAAACAATAACTTTTAATTTACTAATTAACTAAACTAAACTTAGTTCAAGTTTACCGCTTTAATGCGCATTAGATACACTGCGAAGCGAATTCTATCAATGACGTGATTTCAGTTAAGTTTAAAGAAACGAAATGAATTAAACACTTTTCATAGTAAATATATATAAACTTTTGAGGAGGATGTCCGTGTAGATTATTTTATTTATGGCCAACCTACCAAGCAAGCTTCATCTCGAGTCGTTAAGGTATAAGTAATAAGCACATGTCTGAGAATATTACTTCCTTCAAAGTCACCTCATTAAACAAAACTATTTCTTTTAAATAAATTTGAGAATAACACACACATACACACACTTCACACACATACCCACACACACACACACACACACACACACACACACACACACACACACACACACACACACACACACACACACACACACACATACACACACACACCGAAGCATATAAAAAAAGGTTCAATTCAGGAAAACTCAGTTACTGTGAGTATGTAGGTACATATTGCTTCAATCTTTTAATATTTACATTATAGTTAAAGTCCAAACCAGTATAGATGTGATTTGGTCAACTGAAATGTCACATATTTAAGGTATTGAGTTACGGTATTGTGGTCAGCCTCTCACCTTATTTGAATTCCATGATTAAAAGTTACTACAACAAGTATTCTATAATTATTTTGCGGTTTCAAATCTGGATGCAAGTACACTGACAAAATTGTAAATCAGATACCTTGTTGCATACAAAAATATAATAATCTCAATAAAGCTGGTTTCCTGGTAAATTTTTGGATATATGACCTTAAACCCTTATGAGATAGGTCTGCTCAACTGTAGGACGTTAATAGGCTAATGGGTTTTACAGCGTAAAGTTTTAGTTTATATTGTTTTTTTTTTTCCTAATATCACCTAGTTGTAAGTAATCAACCGATAGCCGGCTCACCAAAGAGCACGGGTCTCCTCTCAATATCAGAAGACTTTGGCCATTGGCAAACTTCACACGCCAATGAGAATATTAAGGAGAACTCATGTGTGCAGGTTTCCTCACGACGTTTACCTTCACCGTTGTAGCAAGTTATATTTTAATTATACTATAATTTTTTTTATTTTTTACTAGCTGAGATCCGCGGTTTCACCCGCGTACTTTTCGTTTCCGTAGAAATACCGGGTTAAAATATTGTTTAAATATAAATTGCAAATTGACTCTTTGAAGTTAGGAACACATCTACATTTCTTAGACAACAGTGAGTGATTATAATTTAATATGAACTTTACTCAATAGCAATAAAGTTCAAATTGACTCCACATTTTATTTAGAAAACGTTTATATGGGAAAAAGAAAAGGGCTGTTTTTAGGGTTTTCCCGGCAATTATTTGAATTTTTCTCACTTTTTAAACCTTCCCTAGACCCCCACGAACATTTCAAGACACAGATAAGACAAATTCGTTCAGCCGTTCTCGAGTTTTAGCGAGACCAACAAAAAGCAATTGATTTTTATATATATATAGATATAGATTTTTTTTAATTGCTCAAAACGAAAAAAAAAAATTAAAGAATAGTTGAATTAACTCAAGACATATATCAATATGGAAGAGACAATAAAGCCTAAATATTACTCGAATAGAATATATCGCACGAGAGCAACAAATAAAAGGCACACCCACAACGCCTCGGCGCAGACGCACGTGTGACGTCACCCGGCGTATTTAGCGTGACCTTGGCCAGCTCAATGCCAAGCAGAAATTAGGCAGCCCGCAACACCACTACATCATTCTTACGTCAATTCGTTATTTTACTTTTTCGTTGCGTAACTCACAATAAAAATGCACTCGTTCGAAATGCTTACAAACATTTCGACCTAGTGCATTTTCATTTCAATGCAGTGGTAGACAGCAGTAGTGCATTACGCCCGCGTTTGTAATCCATATCTGGAATACGAGCTATTTGTGGTGCCGAATTTAAAAATAAAACACTGTGGCATTAACGACATGGGTTAGTGTAAAAACTATGGTATTACACTCTTGCTTTGGGGGATGTAGAATTAATTTCAACACAGAACTGTCATAAGACCAATAAAATGTACTGTTGAATAAAAGTATATAGCACCTCGAACCAACCATAATTTAATTGAATTTAATCAATTTAATATAAATTAAACACCTCTCGATTTAACGGTAAAGGAAAACATCGCAAGAAAACTAACATACCCGAGAAATATCTGCAATGTTCCGAAAGGCTTGTAAAGAATCAATGTGAACTTGGACCAAGGCATAAACCCTTTTCATGCTGAGAAGAGACCCGCGCAATAATTGCGTAATGAGATAATTATGCTTTATTTGCTATAATATCCGCGATAGCCGAACAAATCTTTTTTTTTATCCTCTACAAGTTAGCTCTTGACGGCAATCTCATCTGATGGTAAGTGATGATGCAGTCTTAGATGGTAGCGGGCTAACCTGTAAGGGGTATAGTAAACCCATACTCCTAATTGGTTTCTACACGACATCGTGCCGGAACGCTAAATCGCTTGGAGACACGCCTTTGTCGGTAGGGTGGTAACTAGCCACGGCCGCAGCCTCCCACCAGACCAGACTCGAGCCGGGAATCGAACCCAGGACCTCCAACTTTATAATGCGACAGCGTGCACGCTGCGCCACGGAGGTCGTCGTTTCTTTCCTATACCAGAGCATCTTCAGTAAGCATAGAATTCCGATCACTTGTAGTCAATTAATTATATTTGTGGTTGAATATAGTAATTAAGATGAATGCCTTTTGTACAAACTTTAACGTAATGTAATGCTTAATTTTTTTGGGTTCCCATTTTCGGTAGACGTTATTATGGTTTAATTGCGAATAGCTAATTGGATTAGCTACAAAAGCACCTAAACCAACTTTGTTAAAACTTGTTTGAAATAAATCATTTTTCTTAGTTTTATTATTTTGTATGTATTTTGGGTTGACCTTCATTTTCAGTTTTGTTTGATATTAAATTTAAAGAAGGCTATTATACAGTTTTCTAAGAAGCTACATAAAATCTAAAAATAAAAAAATAGGGTTGAAGCACCATGCATCTGCAATAAATAATGTTTAGTTATTATAACTTTTCACGAAAAATTTATAAAAAGGCTTATTATATGAAACCACAAATAATTACCTGAACTCTTGTGAGTTAAATTAGTGTAAAAAATTAATATTTATATACGAGCTCATAATATTATCTGCTATTTCCGCATTAAAATTTGTAAGGTCCCTTGGGTTAATTAATTGTAGTTTCGGAATTCTATTTATACATAACAAAGAATATTTATGAAAATGTAAATTTGTGTACGCTCTTTTGCTAAATAATGTTAATTAATAGTAATAATACTTTTGATTAAAAAAAATCACCAAAAAAGGTTTCGATCAACAATTTTGTTGAGTTTGTCAAGAACAGAATAGAAACTCATAAGGTTAGAGAACTATGATTATTTTTGTGATCAGAGTACACATGCTGGCCAGTTTCAATTGTTGTAGTAACAATTTTTCTGAAAATACCGGACAGATTTCGGTGTGGTTTACCACATTGTATTGATATCACCTCAGCTCACGTATTTAAATGCCAGTGCAGCAAAAGAGAGATGTTTACAATTTATATTAATAGTAACTAAAATATAACTGGTAATTAGTAATAATTGTTAAATTTATTTTGGTTTTGTTCAAAATTTTATCAGTTGTTTATTTAAAAATGTGATAATACATGTAATGCGACAAATACATTATCACATCTGGCCAAATAATTCATGACTACCCGATGAAATTCCGCGAACTTTATACACTTTATACTTTGTCAGTAAACATCCGAACATCAAAGGGTTTTACGCGACAGAGTTCGTACGTTTAGCTATACTTCGTTTGTTACAGTTGTACTAGAGATAATTCTAGTTATTTATTTATTTACTTATTAGGCGCATCAACGTCTTTTTCACAAAACATTTGTAATCGGTGTGATAAACACTTAAAGCATGCACAAAAATTGCTACAAAATCCTTACCATACAACGAGGTCACACAAGCTATGCTCCTAATGGTTATATGTATACATACACTTAAAATTTAAATAGCTCTTAAAATTAAAAAAAAACTTTTATAAAAGCTAAAAAACTATAAAAAAAAACAAAAATACTAAACACAAACAAGTAATTTTATCATTGGTAATCTAAGAAATTATGAAAATCCCTCAGTCGTGCAGGTTTCTTCATATTATTTTTGCTTTGCCATTGATTTCAATGATATTTATCTAATAGCTTTATACAGATACGACCCCCAAAGATACAGATACGACTAACAACTCTCAGCTCATTACTTCATTAATTCTCATTACTTTAATTTGGTATAAAAACATCATAAGCAGTCAGTGATAGGTACATAGCTTATGTAACAGTTCGTCCATATAACCTTTGTATATGTTTTCCATAGTAACGTGGCAATCTACAGTCTAAAACAATGATTATTCATTTAGTAAAACGTGTCCGGAAAATACAATTCGAACTATTACGGTAATGGTCACATCGATCCGAATAGTTATATCCCAACCCTTTATCATAATTTATAGTTGGTAACCCCTCGCACAATTAATTTAACCCTCAGCAAGTGCAGGTCGAATTTTAACCGCGTTCAAAACCGCTAGTCATCACTCAAGGGCCCAAGTAACCCCATCTAAACTTTGATTTTAGCAAATGAACAATTTTCAGAAAATAATTACTAAGTATCAAGAATGACCAGCGTACTATATTATTGATTTTTAACTTGAACAATATTTATTTATTTACTAGGCAGCCCACGTTGTATACAATGTGACTGCTGACTGATATACTATAGCACAATCTTCAACATAATATTTTTTACTGACATAGTATAATATATATAAAGGGCTAACTCAACATGTAATTACAACCTTATTTTCACTAAGATATCTATTTTATTTACATACTATAAACTAAAATAAAAAATAAAAAAATCACAGAAGCAAAGGTTCTACTTAATCTTAAAACTATAAAACTATGAAAAAATACAAACCATTACAGAACAAAATACAAACTACAAACAGTTAAGATATCGTTGTTAACTGATCCAATTTATATTTATTGACAAGACGATAATTTTGACGACTTCCGTGGCGCAGTGCGTGCGCTGTCGCATTATAAACTTGCAGGTCCTGGGTTCGATTCCCGGCTCGAATCTGGTCTGGTTGGAGGCTTCACCCATGGCAGGTTAGCAACCTACCGACAAAGTGATTTAGCCAAGCCAAGTGATTTAGCGTTCCGGCACGATGTCGCGTAGAAACTAAGTAGGAGTATGGGTTTACCATACCCCTAACAGGTGAGCCCGCTACTATCTTACTTACCATCATCACTTACCATCAGGTGTGATCAACCAGCCAGTCAATCAGTCAATCAGTCAGTGTCATTTTTCATTCATCCATTCATTCATTCGTTCATTCATTCATTCATTCATTCAGCAAGTTACATAGAGTTATTAGTTGCGAAATATACCACGTAAAAACTGCGTACAACAAACTCACTAATAGTCCAATCCAAAAAGTTAAAGTCCGTTTCAAGCAATGGCCCCAAAAGGGGACATTAATACAAATAATAGTTGGAATACGGATACGTTATAGAACTGAGGTCAGGGTCACAGGTACGAACAAATAAATTAACGACCCTTACTACCCCCCTCATTACCATAGATAAGGGAATTCTAAGATGGTCGCTTACTAAGACACGTTGAAATTGCTCCTATCTATCCTGGTTAAGCTGTGATAGCCTAGTGGTTAGGACGTCAGCCTCCTAATCAGAGGTCGGCGATTCGAACACTAGGTTCGAATCGCCACACAACTTTCTGGTGTTATGTGCTTTTTTAAGCAATTAAAATATCACTTGCTTCAACGGTGAAGGCAAACATCGTGAGGAAACCTGTACGCCTGAGAGTTCTCCGTAATTTTCTCAAAGGCGTGTGAAGTCTGCCAAGTCTATGTCCTATGTCTAAAAAGAAGTCCACAAAAAGCTTAGCCGGGTAACTGTTATTTTTGTCATCACCATCTCACATTCAACTTAAAACTGTTTAAGAGCTATGTTATACAACATGCTCAAGCCTGTTAATCATTTATATAATAGCACTTTTCTAAATTTTTTTATATTAACATTGAACTTATTGAGAGACATTTCAGAACACATAATTACTTATCACCATATGAGATAACCTTCAAAGCCTAATTTGTAGTGTACAAACAAAAGTACATATTATTTTGTATTTTGAATTTTTACTACTGAATCATGGATCGTAATTTTTCAGTTTGGCTTAATAGGTTAACTCATACCGCGGAAAATGTACCGGCTGACCGCCAGCGCGTATAAAGATTAAAGTTAAACATACGACACCTTCGGAAACCGTATAAGTTGACTTGAGAATTGGAACAAATCAACCCTATGAACATTGATCACTCTCCCATATAATAACCGAGTCGGGGTGGTCTCGTTGACCATATGACCTATAGAGGCTTGATTTTTATAATCACCAGGTGCTTAAGAAGCCCCGTATGGAGACACCTGTCTTCGAATCGTGATAAAAATGCTATAAAATACAATGTAACACTCCAAATCGAATAGGTAAATGATAGATAGGTATAGCTTTGACTATAAACGGATAATTACTTTGGCGAGATTTGCTGTAAGATATTAGTGAAAAGAACATAAACAAAAGTCTCGCAATTTTATATCTACTGTTTTCTGTGTTAGACTAATTAGCTATTATTCTGAAGCTGTTATAGCCTAGTGGTTAGGGCCCTGGTAATCAGAGATCAGGGGTTCGAAGCCGGGCACGCACCTCTAACTTTTCGGAGTTATATGCGTTTTTAGGCAATTTAAATATCACTTGTTTCAACGGTGAAGGAAACCTGCACGCCTGAGAGTTCTCCACAATGTTCTCAAAGGCGTTGTGAAGTCTGCCAATCCGCGCATGGCCAGCGTGGTGGACTATGGCCAAACCCTTCTCATATTGAGAGGAGACCCGTGCTCTGTAGTGAGCCGGTAATGGGTTTAATGATGATGATGATTACCATATTTTCCCGCATCCCTTTTTCCAATTTTCTAGAAGTCGACGTGACAAAATATACAAGGCATCGGTGACAAGACGTGTCTCTTCTTATAGTTTTTTTTAACATTAGCATAATTCTCTGCGAAAGCATACAATAGCATACTGAAGTGAGATTATTTTATTAACAATATAATGAAATAGAATAAATAGAAGTCGATGAAATAAAGGATTAATTATGTTATCTCACTTTAGTATTCATTTGCAGAAGATTTTGCTTATCTTAAAAACAACACAAATGTTGAATAGTGTTTATTTCACTCTTCTAATAAGAGTTTTAAAACGCTTAAAACTTCCATAAATTGTAAACCTAAAGAATCACGTTAAATGTTAATTTGTTATTTCTCTACAAGTTAAATCTTGATGGCAATCTCACCTGGTGGTTAGTAATGAAGCAGTTTAAAGTAAAGTAAAGGGCTATTTTTTTAGATATCCTCTTTATCAGTATGGTGGTAACCAGCCACAGTTGAAACCTCTCAGCAGACTAGACGTTTCGAATCGAACCCATGACCACCAACTTTATAATGCGTAACCGCTGCGCCGCAAACATATCCATTATTCTCTCAAAAACGCCTATCATTACCGTACCATTATAATGAGATAAAAGACATCTTTCTTCAAACATAGAACCCTCAGTTTACATAACAATTGAGATACCATTCTTCCCACAAATGCCATAAGGGAGTACACCTACAAATTGGGAAATTCCCATGCAAGAATCTACCAAAAATTGCGCAAAATTCAAACAGGATGCATCATGCACTTTAAGAGGGATGCTAGCGACCTGTCCCACGACCCTGCAGGTGACGGCCCACATGTCTCGAACCGCGTACCCTGCCAAGCGGTTAAGACCTTTACACCCTTATGATTAGAGTCTATGTGAACTGCAAATTTGCCTTTATTAGCACGAGGCTCATATGTCTTCAGCCACAAACACTACCATGCAATAACAACCTTTATATCCATAACGTTAAGGTGTATTAAAACAGCTCATGATGCTCTCGGAACTGTGGGAACATGGTTTCCGCAGTATTGGATTCTTGGATATTGTCATTTCCTTTGTGAAATTCTTTGTTGTGTTGTGATTTATCAGGATCTTGTATTTAGTTTCATTTATGCTTCCCTTCAGTCAAATTTTTGGGTATTTTTGAATACTTTTGTGCATCTGTTTAGGGGTGGTTTATGCATTATTAACATTTTATATGAATACTATGCTTTGTTGTTAGGGAATTTATCTTTAGGAAAAAATAAAAATGAAATTTATTCAATTCACGCCTGGACACATTTAGTGTCAATTCAATAGTTAGAACAGAATATATTAATTCGATAATTATGAAAAAGGAAACGCAATTTAAACTAAAGTAATGTGACACTTTATTAATTTGTTAACATCTATTATTTTATAATTATATTGCATGCTAGCTGACTTCGTCTGCGTTGAATTAGTGTGTGTGAAAGTGTATTTGTTTGTCTTCCAATCACGAAGCAATGGATTACTAAACCGAAAACCTTGAAATAATTACAGGATAAACATTAAAGTATCTCCTTTTTAACCAAAAAAAGAACGATTGAAATCGGAGTACGCGTTAATGAATTACAACTACATACACATTTTTGACTTTCATGACCTCTCCCAGGGGAACCATGCTGAATTCTGAGATAAAAGCTATCCTATATGTTGAACCGGAGTATCAGCTACTCCTACACTAAATTTCATTCAAATCCATCCAGTAGTTTCGGCATGATGCGCGGCCAAGATACAGACGGACACACCGACAAAAAAATTAAAAAATAAAAACAGTTTTGGGCTCAGTATCTATAGTAATGCATCCTCCAATAAAAAAAATTCTAAATATATTTAATGTACAGAATTCGTCCTGTTACAGTTTTATTATATTATAGATTCTGGATGATTTGTAAAATGTAGTCAAACAAAACAAATTCACGAGATGCAGCATAACACACGAATTAACATAACAAAGGGATGCGTAACGGTCATCTCTGTATAGACCACCCCTCCGCTGCAACAGGGGTAGCAATGACCCACTGCCCGATATCAGGGGGTGGATTGACAAAGCGGGAGAATGATCGATTCTGCATCATGGGATTTTCTGTTAAAAACGGTCGCTAAACTATATATATAACACCATTACCTGTTGCCTGTGACTTTAGCCGCATTTGTTCATCATCATGATCAACCCATTGCCGGCTCACTACAGAGCACGGGTCTCCTCTCGATATGAGATGGGTTTGCATCATCCAGAATCTATAATATAATAAAACTGTAACAGGACGAATTCTGTACATTAAATATATTTTGATAATTTTAATTTTGGGGATGCTTTACTATCGATACTGAGTCATAGACAAATTATTTTTTATTTTTTTATCTGTCTGTCCGTATCTTGGCCGCGCATCACGCCGAAACTACTGGATGGATTTGAATGAAAATAAAAACGCACTCACAAAGTTCGAGGTGCGTACCCGGGATCGAACCCCCGAACTATGTTTAGGAGGCGGGTAACCCAACTACTTGGCTATACCATACCAATAACATATAAAATAAATATCAGACATAGTTTCATAAACATATTCCGTAAGTTTAACGCGCCAACAATTTCCTAACCTGACTGGCTATATAAAAAAAAAACTTGAGAGGTGTCAAGGGACACCCGGATGGAACAAAGTTCCTATCGATTAATTAGTGAAGGAATTGTAATAAAATTTTTTGAGATAACAAAAGTCAATGTTAACAACAATAACAAAAGAAAATGAAAATATCTGGCTTGCTTTCTATAAGAGAGAGAGAGAGACAGACAGAGAAACATGCGACGCCATATAGCAAAAAGTGTCGTGACAACTTTTCGTAAGAATTTTTTCCGTCTAGCCCCCTTTCACAACGCGCGATAAGGAACTTCGTTCCATAAATTCTTGGCTTTATACAAACATTATAGCGCGAATCGAATCAAAGATCTCGTGTCTCCAAGTCGAAGTAGCTAACTATAAAACAATCGAGTCTTTTGTCGACTATAGTGATTTACCAGAAAGTCTCCAAGCAAATTTGACCCGTATGTCTAAAGGGTTGAAATACCGATGTAACAGTTTACGAGGTGAACCTTCCCAATCACCTGTTTCGTTACATCACGTATTACTGGTATTACCATAGACAGCGTAAGACAGACACGGCATAAAACTAATTGTTAACGTAACGACATCCCTTATGTGGATTGGATATTGAATTTACGAGTATGTGGCATTTGAATTTTTTCTGCATTTGCTTGCATTGTATGTGAACTGTTATTTTTTTTGTTTGACGACATGCTATCGTTGGTTGATGTCACTTTTTTTTTATTCACTTCAAGATACTATCTATTACGGTCGATTCCAGACCAAGTTGCAACAATTCCAGACCAAACTGGGTATGTGTACACAATATGCAACGAAATAAATAGAGTCAACCCTTGACGGCAATCTCACCTGATGCTAAGTGATGATTCAGTCTAAGTTGGTAGCGGGCTAACCTGTTAGGAGTATAGTAATGCCACACTCCTAATTGGTGTCTACGCGACATTGTGCCGGAACGCTAAATCGCTTGGCGATTACACGTCTTTGTGTAGGGTGGTGACAAGCAACGGCCGAAGTCTTCCCACTTTAAGACTTATTGCTGGGTCTATTCGAATGGTGACCCGTTTATGTGACCAACCCGTCACCAATACTTGTATAAATTTAAGCATAGCAGAATTTTTAACTATAAAAAAAAAATTAAACCTCTTACGAGTATAGTTGAAAGATTTAAGAGAACTATACTAAAAAAAACCAAAAAAAAAAACTTATTTTGTCAGCGTAATTAATTTTTGTTAATTGCAGCTGTTTTGATAATTGATAATCGAAAAAGATCCGTTATCTCAATACAACATTTTAATACAGCCCGAAATAGTCAAATCCAATTCTTTTTACATATATATATCTCATTCTATCTCTATACGATTCTAATTCTCTCTAGGCATGGCCAAACCACCGCGTTCATAAGCGTCTAGTCTTAACTGCGTTCTAGTTGGCATAATGCGTGCGACCAATCACAGACGCGCCCGTTCGATCGAGCCCTGTGATTGGTTGACCGCGGATAAAAAAATTAACGTCACTTAAGACGTGCTCTTTATGTTAGAAGTGGAATGCGCATAGCAATAGAAGAAAACTGAAATGTGACTGTACCAATAATAGTTATAGCCGACATTCTACTACGTACTAAGAACCATCTGTATCGCATAGATCTAAAGAGTAGACAGTAATTTTATGATGCCCCAAACTGGAATTATTAGAAAGAGACAGACGATATTAATTATGTAATGACGAAAGGGACGGAGGATGGACATTATTTCCTGTGTAATTTGGATCACGTATTATTTCTTGAATTTCGTCACGTATGCACATTTAATTACTTTTAATTGTAGCTAAGTATGACCTCAAATGCTGTGCTAATAACTTTGTCCTTTAATTTTTTTTTTTATATTTGTTTAGGTACTCGAAATATTACAGGTGTCTACGTGTAATTATTTTAAATTATATTTGGACTATTAATTTATTTGTAAAGAGAAAAATCTTATTCTTAAGGTGAACTCCCCGTCCTCCCCATAAACGCAAAGTTTCTGGAGGACGGTTAGCTTTACAATTAAAATGGTATTTAAAATATTTTTGAACAAAAAATTTAAAAAAAATAAAAAAAATTCGTTAGCTATGAAAATTACGTAGCGGTTTAAGATTACAAGGCGTACTATAATTGAAGATATTTTAATTATTTAGATCATAAATACCTGTAATCATGTCAACCTACCTATATTTTTTGTATAGCTCACGAGTAAAGGTTATTCATGTTTAAATATTCGCAAAAAAAAATGAACACATCTCCAAAATAATTCTCCCTAATATGCCGACCTACCCACCTACCTTGAAAAAGATACGTCGATATGTAAATCAATTGTAATGGAGGTAAACTGTATCATTAAAATTTCCCTAAAACACAAGTTTTAAATATACAAGTACCTACATCGGCAAAGTATAAATGATTAAAATAATCGGAAAAAATGGACGTATCTCCAAAACAATTCTCCCTAATATGCCGACCTACCCACCACCTTGTAAAAGAAACGTCGATATGTAAGCCAATTGTAATGGAGATAAACTGTAAAACTCGAATTTTCCTAAAACGCAAGTTTTAAATATACAAGAACACTAGCACAGTATAAATGATTAAAATACTTATAAAAAATGGACGCATCTTCAAAATAATTCTCCCTAATATGCCGACTTACCCACCTGCCTTCAAAAAGATACGTCGATATGTATATTGGAGGTAAACTGTAACATTCAAATTTCCCTAAAACGCAATTTTTAAATATACGTCGGCAGAGTAAGTGAAATTTCATATCCATGAGACCGGAATCTTATACAAAATATTACAGATTTCTAAAGATACCATGTATAGTGGTAAATCAATACCATTATCTTGAAACCACTATAAAAATGAGTGATACCGAACAACGCGAGCAGTTTTCTGCGAAACGCAACCAAACTTCAAACGATACTGTACCGTAAAACTGAAAGAATAAAGTACAAAATCACTTAGCGATAGTTAGCGCTCCTTAAAACACAATTATCTGCGTAATGCCAAACGAGATTGAACTATAAAGTGTGGTACATTAAATCAATATTGTAATAATATACTTGCGGACGAATTTTCGAATGTCAACAATCTTAATTCAACTTTATGTGTGAGCTGTTTAAGCTCATAATCCGGTGGTGTTTGTTGGTAGATAAGATATTTTGTAGTTGTGTGTGGAATGTGCTCCCGCGCATCTCACGGCACCGGGCGGAAATCTTAATGGGTCCTGGAACCTGGCCTAACTACGGGCTCCAGCGATCCGATATTGTGGTGTCGGTAATGGATTTTGATCTTTATTTTACGTTTTGGAATAAACATTTTGGACATTTTTCTTGACTCGCTGTCGCAATATAAAGTTGGAGTTTCCGAGTTCGATTTCCGGCTCGAGTCTGGTCTGGTGGGAGACTCCGGCCGTGGCTAGTTACTACCCTACCGACAAAGACGTGTCGCAAAGCGATTTAGCGTTCCAATTACCACTTAGGAGAAACCAATTAGGAGTGTTAGTTAGGTGGTGTGGCCATCTGCGAATTGACAGACTTCTCACGCTTTTGATAACATTATGGAGAACTCTCAGGTTTCCTCTTGATGTTTCCTTCACCGTTGAAGGCTATCACAGCTTCTTTATATTATAGTGTTATTGTGTCACTATTTGTGTATAAATAAATAAATAAATAAATAATAATGTTTTGTTTTAACCTCATTTTGCGGGAATCGAACTACTATGAGATAGATAATGGAATCAGAACCTCTGTGAGGTTGTTGAAATATTATCAATACCCTTGGGATCTTTTCGATAAGTTAATAACGTACAAGTCTGATTCTATCGTCTCTTGTCAAACTATTTTCACCTAATCCTAAACCTAATCATAAATAACTGTCCTACAAGCATAGTTGAAATGAAGGAATGAAAGCTTGGTTCCACTACAAAGCTCCATGTTGAGTTGGCGGGTTTTGACTTAATAAAATAAAGTAATCATTTATTATACTCTTGTGAAGCGGTGATAGCCTAGTGGTTAGGGCGTCAGCCTACTAATCAGAGATCGGCGGTCGAATCCGGGCACGCACCTCTAACTTTTCGGAGTTATGTGCGTTTTTAAACAATTAAAATATCACTTGCTTCAACGGTGAAGGAAAACATTGTGAGGAAACCTGCACGCCTGAGAGTTCTCCATAATGTTCTTAAAGGCGTGTGAAGTCTGCCAATCCGCACATGGCCAGCGTGGTGGACTATGGCCAAACCCTTCTCATATTGAGAGGGGACCCGTGCTCTGTAGTGCGCCGGTAATGGGTTGTTCATGATGATTATTACTCTCTTAGATAATCTAAAAATAGATAACGCATTAACGAAAAGCTTTTGCAATTATCACAACTCAGATATCTACATAATGAATGCCAGTGTATGCTAAAATATATATCATTTGAAATTTATGTCCAAATACATTCTAATCCAGTATTTAAATGCAAATAGTCTAATAAACCATAATGATTCTGAATTATTCATTTATATTCGGAAGAACATAAAAGTTCATTTTCATTTAGTTATCTAATAATAAAATGCTCGATGGCCGGCGCCTACATAGCACAGGTATCAAACAGACTTAACCCGCCGCGCTGCTGCGATGTGGGTTGGCGGGTTTTCAATTTTTTTATTGCGTGTTAGTAACTTTAGCAGGACAAATACTGTTCCTAGAACCAAGCATAATTTCTTGACACATAGAAACTTAACATGAAAACTTTTACAATTAATCAATCAATCATAATAATTATTTATTGAAATAGCCCTTTAAAAGGCACTTTTGACGCGGCAATAATTTACATAGTAGCGATTAGATGGTGATAACTACATTCGTAAACTTAAAACTAGAGCTATGAGGGTACAAAACGCGCCCCGGTCTAAGAAGAAGCCCACAACAAACTTACCCAGATAAATTTTCTTTTTGTTATCACCATCTCACATGCTATTAAAATAAGGTTAAGCGCGCTTTTTAGATCTCAGCGTAAAGAGTTCTAAAAACAGGCTTAGATTTAGCTCAGCCTAAATTAAAACGAGATAGACTTATGAAGTACAAACAACGCTGTCTCATTTTAACTATTGCTCATTTATTGATTGATTCTGAGAGGATTTCTGGCTTATTTCTATCACTTGGATGTTAATAGATGATGATATCGGTATACCGCTCGTGGTGATGGTGATAAGGCAGTTTGCATGAGTCGTGCATTATATTTTTATTATTTTTTATTATCTGTACTGTTACAATCTAAATATCACTGTTTTAAACAATTAAAATTTCACTTGTTTAACGGTGAAGGAAAACATCGTGAGGAAACCTGCACGCCTGAGAGTTCTCCATAATGTTCTCAAAGGCGTGTGAAGTCTGCTAATCCGCACATGGCCAGCGTGGTGGACTATGGCCAAACCCATACTGAGAGGAGAAACCAACCCATATTGAGAAGAGACCCGTGCTCTGTAGTGAGCCGGTAATGGGTTAATCATGATGATGATGATGATCTTTTTTTTTTATACACTACAAGTCAGCCCTTGACGGCTATCGCACCTGGTGGTAAGTGATGATGCGGTTTAGGATGGTAGCGGGCTAACCTGTTAGAAGTATGGTAAAACCCACGCTCCTAGTTGGTTTCTACGCGACATCGTGCCGGAACGCTAAATCGCTTGGTGACACGTCTTTGTCGGTAGCGTGGTAACTAGCCACAGCCGAAGCCTCCCACCAGACCAGACTCGAGCCGGGAATCGAACCCAGGACCTCCAACTTTTAGAATGTCCCAATGTTGGCCAAAGCCTGCCTCCCTTTCTTCCTTCCATTTGTCTGTGTAGACATGTTTGGGGCCAAGCCGACATATAGGCATCGAGTTCGTCACGCCAACGAAGCCTCGGTCTGCCTTTGAAGTCTTTTCATGGCAGCCAATGTGTAGCAGACTTTGCCCACAGTTCGTGCATATTCTCCAGATAATTCATTGCGCCATCGGCACACCATCCGCTAGCTACGGTACTTTATCTGTTACAAACTCTTGATAAATTAAAACGTTTGAAAACCAATTTTCCACGCCCAAATCCGACACCTTCAATGCCAATATTAAACGGTTTTTTTTTAATAGAAGCACGATTTCCAACTTTTTACTCGACACCTGGGTGACAAAAGCGCGGAAGAAAAAACTATCGAGCTGCATTAAACAGTACACCAACCGAATTTGAAACTTATCATCGTTGATTTAGAATTGAAATTGATTTGTTGATTTAAATTTTTGTATAGTATGACAAATATTGACAGCAAATCAATTTGAATCTTATATTTAAGGTGTTTGAGTTTATATTTGGATTTTCCAGTGATTTTCTATGTAGAATATGAATTGGGTCTTGGTGGTTTCTTTACGCCAATGCGTCGAAAACGGTTATTTGGAAATGAGGCTTTTTTTTGATGGCACGTGCCCCGCCCGCGGTTTTCAATTTGAATAGCCCGCCAACCCAATTTAATTCAGCGTGGAGGGTCTGGGCTCCAAATAAATCTGTACTATTTTTTACATATAATTTAGTTTATCTTATATATCTCTTAAACACTTAAGTAGTCTATTCTATGGCCAAAGAAACGCTAGCAAACCGAGTCTAAATCAAAAAGGGATCGCTAGGCTATTTTTTATATGTCGGGGTATGAGACATAATTTATCTTTAACATATATCCAAACACTATGTTTTTACCCGCTAATAAAAGAGTTATACAAGAAGTCACTATTATTTCTTAGCACCCTACCTTACCTACTAAATAAAGAAAATTAATAAATCGATCAAAGACATGGACCAATAGTGAAATTATGATCCAAATCAAACTGGCTGTAAAATTTTGACTACGAAGGAACAGAGATAATATTTTATTATATTTCAACGCTATATCTAATTAAAGTAAAAATAAGGCTAAAAAAATAAGAAAACTCATAGACTTAATGCTTGCTTTTATTTTATTTCTCTTACTAAATTGTTTGCTTTTATTTTATTTCTTAAGGTATATTAATTATTTGGTTAATTCGTTTAAGTTAATGTAGTGTAAATAAATATGTGAGTAAAACTATATTATTAATTGCAATTGAGAGATTAATCTATAACAATATTTAAGATATAGTTTAATGGGTTCAAAAATATGTATACAACGGAAAGTCACCCACTATCTAGTTAAATCCTAAAGACCCATTTACACAAAGACTTTTACCGCGTCTTAACAGAAGACCTTCGTTGTTGATCAACTTTGGCACAACAATCATTTCAACTCAACTCTATTCTCTTAACAACCAGTCGTACTCAGTGAACGGTCGTTTAACGGTCTAGTGTAAAAGGCACTTAAGTTTAGTGAATCATGCCTGAAATTATAATGTAAGTCGATTTAATTCTATTTTTTTTATATTTTCTATTCTTGTAACCAGGGTTTGCCTGAACGGATAATATACATTATATTAAATATATTATAAATACATATTTACTAAAGACACAGACACATAAAGCTAGACAAGTATTCGTAAATATATTTCGATTTCTATTGACTCGAGCTTATTCGTTATATATGAGATATAGCGAATTATATCAAGATTTTTTTTTTTGGACTGTCTATTAGCTGTGCTTAACCCTTTTGGTTGCCACAGCGTAACCCGACTGTTTGGCAAACTTCGGAAAGAAGCTCTGCCAGGTGAAATTTTGAGTCCTAGGGCTCGAAGAAAATTAGGGAGCGTCTTCCTAAGTTCGCCTCTTTTGACGCCGAACCTCGGCTTAGGCGACGTTTGGGATAACGGGGATGTCGGGATGGTAATGGGGGGTCGGACGGTACATCAAGATAATAGTAGATGATAATAGTAGGATGATTACAGCTAATAAACATCACTATTTTTTGTATCCACTACAAGTTAGCCCTCGACGGCAAGTGATGATGCAGTCTAAGATGGTAGCGGGCTCACCTGTAAGGGTATGGTAAGCCAATACTTCTAATTGATTTCTATGCGACATCGTGCCGGAACGCTAAGTCACGAAATCTATTGGTAGATTACTGTAAGGATAAAGGAAATATGCATTACTGACAGTTCTCCATAACGTTTTCAAGTTGTGCCTAACTCGATGCGTGCGATTTAGTTATGATAATACAAACATATAAATAATCATCATCATGATCAACCCATTACCGGCTCACTACAGAAGTACGGGTCTCCTCTCAATATGAGAAGGGTTTGGCTATAGTACACCACGCTGGCCATGTGCGGATTGGCAGACTTCTCACGAACATTATGGAGAACTCTCAGACGGGCAGGTTTCCTCACAATGTTTCCTTCACCGTTGAAGCAAGTGATATTTTATTTTTTAAACGCACATAACTCCGAAAAGTTAGAGGTGCGTGCTTGGATTCAAACCGCCGACCTCTGTTTAGGAGGCTGACGCCCTAACCACTAGGCTTTCACCGCTTCATATATAATACTAATATTTAATTTACATAATAGCGTAGTAAGTAGGTAACAGATAAAAAGGAAGCCTTGAATTTCTCACTCCATTGGCTCGGTTGATTCACAGAATTTTCCCAATTGCGCAAAAAGTGGATTTACTCATGACGTACTGCGGTGCACCACGATAGAGGTCACAAATCTGATCACCTAGCACCAAGACCTTAGCTCACCAAGTTTTTAAGGTAATGGTGATTTGTAACGTTACTTTACGCGGAACAAGAAAGGCGTGGAGATTCTTTCACTCGTTTTGCACGCTTAAAATTATTTTGGCATTTGTTTTGATTACACAAAGATATTAAGCCCATCGTGGCATTATTTACAAAATATAAATATATATTTTGAATTTCTTCAGTCAGTCAGTCAGTTTAAAATTAGATATGAATATAGCGATTTGAACCCTCTTGGCTTTAGTTTAGTTATCACCATCACTGCACGAAAAAATGTTATATATATGAACGATTCATAGATGCCTGTAATAGGTTTATATGAATAAAGCTATTTTGATTTGGTTAGATTAATTCGGGTATAATCAATTCTCCATCAGTTTCTAACATGTCACTCATGTCATTAACTATTCTTTCATGACTTTTTAATCTAAAATAAATAAAACTTAAATAATGACGTAAAATAACAAGACTATTTTACATAATATACTATACTTTTATTACATAAATGTCTACATTCTATGATATAAATAAGAAAAACCGACTACAGCGAAATTTTGAATGTGCGACGGACAAACATTGTAACAATTGCAAATGTATATGATTAGGGTGGCCTTCAATTATTCACTCCATTGGCTATGTTAAACGCAGATTTATCCCAAAGACATTTATTATATCATAGAAAAATATCGATTGAAGGCGACCTCTTTATTTTGGCGGCAAAAACGCCAATGTCAAGCGCGACCATGCGTTAAATATTGGCGCAACAATTGAAAAAACCCGATAATTTAGGTAAATAGCAAGAAATCAACTATTTCTTAACTCGACGAAACGAAATTATCGAGATCATAGTTTTTTTCTATTGATAATCATAATTTCCGATCCGTTCGATTCGCGATTATTAGCGGCGAAACCGTGGTTAATGATTTTTCATCATGGGGTCGTCGCTAAATTGGTATTTTTCTTCTAAGAATTGCGAACTCAAGTTGCAAATCATTTTTGCGAATACTCTAATCTTTAATTAAGTCGAACAGCTAAGTACTTTACCAGATAAAAACAACATTATATTTCTTTCATGGAACTTAAAACTTAAAATAATTCGCAATACAAAGGATATTATATTATATTTATGGTACTAAATTCCGAACTTATTCATGTACATACAGACATACACTTCAGTTCATATATAATATACTTGACATTATTTTAATTCATGAGACGATGGTGATAACTTAATACCAAAACTAAGAGGGTTCAAATCGCAACCAGGTCTAAAAAAAAGCGCACAACAAACTTAGCAGTGTTTTTATTTGCTATAACCATCTCACATAGTCAAGTTAGAGCAATTCACACCCAATCTTTTTTGTCGTTTATATACTCCTTAATATCGTAATAGGATTTTTCTGTAAGCTTTCGTTTTATAAATCTACATCTTCAAGTTAACTTGTTATAAAATAAAATACAGTTTACATTATACGGGAATAGTGAGTGAAGTCGCAGTCAGACCTAGTTATGAAATATACTAGACGTAACCACTAGTATGAAGCGGTGATAGCTTAGTGGTTAGGGCGTCAGCCTCCTTATCAGAGGTCGGCGGTTCGAATCCGGGCACGCACCTCTAACTTTATGAGCTATGTACGTTTAAAAAAAAATGTCACTTGCTTCAAAGGGAAAGGAAAACATCGTGAGGACACCTGCACGCCTGAGAGTTCTCCATAATGTTCTCAAAGTCGTGTGAAGTCTGCCAATCCGCACATGGCCAGCGTGGTGGACTATAACCAACCCTTCTCATATTGAGAGGAGACACGTGCTCTGTAGTGAGCCGGTAATGGATTAAACATGATGATGATGATGAACCACTAGACTGCACACAGATAACAAGTATCTACAATTAGTGAACTTAGCTATAAATCCAAAAATTACCACAAACATACGTAAACTGTCAATGTCCAAGTAATTAATGTTACGTAGATAAATGCAATACTATTCAGAGCCACCTGTTTCCGACACGATACACGTTTAAAAATACTAAACTGGTTACATGTAGGTAACTCAACTTACATACATAACGGCCATTTTGTTATTAATTACAAAATTCACCTTTAGGTCGTTCTCGATAATTCGGCTCGTGTGACTGTCTCGATACTACGTTTATTTCTTCTTCTTGATCAACCCATTACCGGCTCAGTACAGAGCACGGGTCTAATCTCAATATGAGAAGGGTTTGACCATAGTCCACCACGCTGGCCATGTGTGGATTAGCAGACTTCACACGCCTTTGAGAACATTACGGAGAACTCTCAGGCGTGCAGGTTTCCTCACGATGTTTTCCTTCGCCGATAAAGCAAGTGATATTTTAACTGCTTATAAACATAGCTCCGAAGAGTTGGGGGTGTGTGATGCAGCCGGCCCGTAACCGATCTCTGAGTAGGAGGCAGACGTTTTCTCTCCTGTTTTTTTTTTTTTTAAAGAAAAAAAAAGAGAGTTTATTTCGAATATATAAAAACAAAACAGGAACAGCCGAAACCAACGAAAATGGGTGTTTTAGTACGGGAATTACCGCGTTGGTTTTTTCCCCTTTAACTGAAAACGCATATATAGTTAAAATAAATACATTCTAGTTATTACCTAAGAAGTTTATTAGGCTCTCTAGCTTTATCATTGAAATAAACTGACGCAATGTGAAATCTTAAAGTATCTATGAAACCCAAACACAATATTTGTTCCACAAATAAAACCACATGTTAAAAAGCTATTTATTGATGGTGGAAGATTAAAACCCGAAATTAATAATCAATCTAATCCCAAAAATTCTGAATTATAACAAAAAACTGGCGCTGTAGTTCATTGTAACAGCTAAGGTTTTAAGTCAAAGAAAATCTTGGTCGTCCTTCTCTTTTTCTCCTCTATTGTCTTCTTGATTTGCCTTGCCCTTATCCCACATTATGTGGGAACGGCACAATACGTCTTCTTCTTCCACTCACTTCTATCAGCCGTATCGGACGAAACGATTTGGAACAACGTTTCTGAATCGAACCGCTAAGGTGTGGAACTCTTCCAGCATCTGTGTTTCCAGCCACGTATAACATTAGTTCCTTCAAGGGAAGGGTGAATAGTCATTTTCTAGGTAAGCGCGCTCCAACCTAGACCTCATCAGTGCCTTTGGTACTGATTGTCGTCAAGCGCAAACCTATCTCAAAAAAAAAAAACCTCACTACCCACACCTTTTACACGCCTATAAACTCCGTATAAGTTCCATACCAGCAGGACATGCAAATCCTTACACCTGATACGCTTATCAAATCTGTCTACAAACAAGGGTAGTGCACCCTTCAAACCCTGCTCATGTTAAACGTCAATCATGTGTTATTATTGTAATTTTATAAGAAACTTTTTATCTAAACTAATTTACGTCTATTTATGCGCGGTCTTCTTAGCCTAAATTTTTTCTCTTCTACTTTCTATCTGTTCTCTTTATTTAAATCTAGTCAAATTTAAGTTTGTTAACTGTTCTTTTCTAATTTGTCCGGTGTCCGTACAGTATGCATTCATTCGGAGCAATATCAAAATTTTGTTTTTAAATAATCTTTTTTTTTATAGATTATACTACAACATTCTTTTTTATTTTTATAGATTGTTTGTGATTACACTACTAGTTAGCCCTTGACGGCAATCTCATTTGGCCAGTGTAGCGGGCTAACCTATTAGGGGTATGGTAATAAAGGTGAACCCATACTCCTAATTGTTTTCTACGCAACATCGTGCCAAAAACACTAAAATTCACAAATAAATCAGTTTGCGACACGTTTGTTAAGTAACAGTAAAAAATGGTGTAATTAATTATTATTATTTATATATTTTTTTGGAAGTTTAACAAAAATGATGTTTGTGTGTTTGGGATAAGGTACGATTTTTAGGATAATAAGAAATATAGTACGGAATTCCAAAACCCTTAATAGAACTGGTGAGTGCCAGGAAAATGGTACTAAACGCACACGCAAACACAATTATACACACTCACTCCATTCAAGAAGCTACAAAAAGATATTCGAGCGAAAAAAAAGCGAGTAATTTGTTCAACTAATCGTATAAATGATTTATTGTTAGACACATTGAAGTGCTTAATTGAAATACAGACACAAAAAACCACGTGAAAAACCATCAAAAGAACGCATGATCGAAAAAAGAGGTGAAACAAAAACTCCTAATATATAAAACAAATTGACAAACAAAACAGCTTCTGAAGTCTTTTAAGATTGATAATTTAGTGATTATAGCAATGATATTTAATAAGTGTACCTGTGTCAGACAGGATATAATCCAACAAAAGCAATGAGCAACTAAAAAGCAGAAACTACTTTCCGCTCGCATTCTAATCTGTGTCAGATGAATTAATTAATAAATTTACGAAAGTTCTAATATATTATACTGGATACTTGACTTGGTAGATATCGAATTTAGGATATTTGTATTTTACAAAATGTTAAGATTATAAGTATCTTCATTTTCATGTAACAAAAACAACACAGACAAGTTGCTAAGCGATTTTCTGTTGCTTACTAATTAGGAGTATGGGTTGACCATACCCCTACCCATAACCCCTAACAGGTTAGCTCGCTACCATTTTAGCCTACATTTCTTATGCGCATTTGTATTTTATAAAATGTTAAGATATCTTCATTTTCATGTAACAAAAACAACAAAGACAAGTCGGTAAGCGATTTGGCGATGTCGCGTACTAATTAGGAGTATGGGTTGACCATACCCCTAACAGGTTAGCCCGCTACCATCTTAGCCTACATCGCTTGAGCGCCAGGTGAGATTGCCGTCAAGCGCTTACCTTTGGAGGAATGAAAAGAATCAAGAATATAGTGTTAGGGTTTAAAGGCCTAGAGTGATATTTTGAAGGCAATTTTCGTGTAACATCTGATCGTAAGGATAATAAAGGTTACTTAATGTAAACGTAAAATAAACGTACAGTATGTAAGTACGTAACTGCCTCGTTGGTCCACTGGTTAGCATGTTCAATTGCAAATCGCGAAGCCCTGGGTTCTTAAAGGTTATATACGTATTTGAGTTATTGGATTTTTAGACCACGTTGAGTCAACAATCCTAGTTATTGTCATTGACGTTATTTAAGTGTAATTTGCCAAGTGTTCTTCGAAACGAATCATAAACCTTTCTGCGTTGGGTTTTAAATCACTCTCGTGTTCCGCAAGAACGCGCTCTACTGCGTGGTTAAATCTCCTTGTTTACAGCGATCCAATACGTTAGCTGAATAATTTTAATGAGCATTTAACTAATTGTTTAATTAAAGATATCCAAATATGTTTTTATATCAATTTATATTTAAATCTTTTTAACGCAAACATCGCATTTACAAGTCTACTTGGGTTTTTATTCACTATCTAAAGTTAATCACTAGTTAAGAAATTCCCAAGTTAACGAGAAGTTTAATATAATATATAATTAAAAAGTGAATAAAATATAAATAATGTTATAATTCACGTGCATTATTTAATAATTATATGACGGCCTGTGCAGCGCGGTGCGCTCCTGGATTCGATTTCAGGCTCGAGTTTGGTGTGTTGGGAGTCGGCCGTGGCTAGTTAGTTACCACCCTAGCGACAAAGACGTGTCGCCAAGCGATTTAGCGTTCCGGCACGTTGTCGCGTAGAAACCGATTAGGAGTGTGAGTTTACCATACCCTTACCACATTCGCCCTCTACCATCTTAGACTGTATCATCAATACTTCAGGTGAGATTGCTGTCAAGGGCTAACTTGTAATGTATAAAAAAATATTCGCAGATTTAATTTAATATTATTAGATGGATGAAAAAAGTATTTTAATATATTTAACAGTAGTAGAGTAGTAAGGTTTCCAAAAATGTGTAACTTTAAGCCCTACATGTCGGAATAACGCCTGAAGGTCCAATTTTTCCGCCTTCCAAGGGTCAGTTTAAAATGTGTCATAAAGGATTGTCTGGCCCCTAATAAGGACATTAATCCTTTGACCCTCCTCCGCATCTTTGGGGGAGTAATCTCTCCTCGAATCAAAGCAGTTTGTACCCTCAGATTACCACGTCATGCTGTTTAGGGATAAACCGAACCCACCTATGTAAGAGACCGACTACGCGTCATTTTACAGACGACTTCTGGCAAAGCGGACTGATCTATCGTATTGTAGATGAGAGGTCTTGGATTCAATTCCTTGCCCGCGTTTATTAAAGTTGCCGTACCTTTAAAATATTATTTTTGTTTGTGTAACTGTATCTCATGAAATGAATAAGGTAGACAGTTGAAAGTTTCAGTGTTTGGCACATTAAAAATTAACTAACTGACTAAATGAATTATTAAAAAAAATGGTTGAAATGTATTCTCCAAAATAAAAATAAAAACATTTATAACGCTTTTTTTATCCACTACAAATTAGCTCTTGACGGCTATCTCACCTGATGGTAAGTGATGATGCAGTCTAAGATGGTAGCGGGCTAATCTGTTAGGGGTATAGTAAACCCATACTTCTAATTCGTTTCTACGCGACATCGTGCCGGAACGCTAAATCGCTTTGCGGCACGTCTTTTTCGATGGGGTGGTTACTAGCCACGGCCGAAGCCTCCCACCAGACCAGACTCGAGCCAGGAATCGAACCTAGAACCTCCAACTTTATAATGCGACAGCGCGTACGTTGTGCCCCGAATTATAGTCGAGCTTAAGCGATTTAGCGCTCGGCGACACGTCTTAGTCGGTATTGTAGTAACTAGCCACTGCCGAAGCTTCCCACCAGACCAGACTCGAGCTTTGAATCGAACCCAGCACCTCCAACTTTATAATGCGACAGCGCACGCACTGTGCCACGGAGGTCGTCGAATGTGGATAACGCAAAAATGGATAGCTCGAAAGCCTCAAACTAATTTCCTTGAGACCCCTCGTTCAGCAAAAAGCGGCGACAAAAACTCCAACAGGACAGTTTTGGCGTGCTCAAAATTATTATTAATCGCGGACATACATCCCGTCTGTTTATATCAGGATGCTGGGGTCCAGTGAGGGATTACCTCTAACAAGGCGGTTTTTTGTCCCCCCCTAATCTGGCGAAACGATTTTACACTTTGAGCAAAAAAACAAAGAAGGTACCTATTACCTACTTAATTTGTTAAAGCTAAGCTATTCGGATTAATTTCAACTATTTTATTCTAATAAATACGTTGCACAGTATTTTTCTAGAGTAAGCCCCATATTTTTAATTAAAATAATATATACTTATTAGCTGTGATAGCCTAGTGGTTAGGACGTCCGCCTCTTAACCAGAGGTCGGAGGTTCGAACCTCTAACTTTTCGTTTCGAGTTATGTACGTTCACCGTTAAAGCAAGTGATATCTTAACTGGGAACGCGGGGATAGCGGGGAATCGAACCCAGGACTTGTAACTTATGCGACAGCGCACGCACCAGGCCACGGTGGTCGTCAAAATTCTACTATAACTTCAAACCACTATTCTTTAAAATTTCTTCAAGTACCCAAAACAATGTACACTTCAGAAGGAGGCGCAATATACCAATTTATCGTGGATTAATACCGGAATGTGTGGATTAATACCGGAATGTGTAAATTTAGGCAATTTTTATATGTTCATAAGTTTTATAGCCTAGCCTAGTGGTTAGGTTCGCCTCCTTATCAGAGGTCGGGGGTTCGTACCCGGACACGCACCTATAACTTTTCAGTTATGTGCGTTTGTAAGGAATTAAAATATCACTTGCTTCAACGGTGAAGGAATACATCGTGAGGAAACCTGAACACCTGAGAGTTCTCCATAACGTTATCAAAGGCATGTGAAGTGTGCCAATCCGCACATGGCCAGCGTGGTGGACTTTCCAAACCCTTCTCATATTGAGAGGAGAACCGTGTTCTGTAGTGAGCCGGCAATGGGTTGATCATGAAGTTTTATGACCATAAATTTCTGTACTTTTTATATTAGGCTTCTCTAGCCAATAGGTTTATAATCCTGTAAAGCTCGAGCTTCTGTAGTGAGCCGGGAATAGATGATGAAGTTTTATGATCATAAATTTGTATACTTTTATATAAGCGACTCTAGCATATTAGGTTTACGATCCTGTATCAATCTACAGGATTGTATACCTAATATGCTAGAGTAGCTAGTAGTAGAGTAGTAGGCTAGAGGAAATAAATAAATAAGTAAATTGAACATGGCCACCTCTCCGTTGAATCAATCCTTCACGAAGTCCTATTAAAAGTCATCCGCCACTTCGACTGCAGCCTCACGCCATTAACTGCTGCTCCAAACTTTAATTACGTTCGAGCCGTGACCAATCGGGATCGTGTTTGCATTTTCTGACAAGTCATGCGACTGCTACCGAATCCTAGGCCAGGGACACATTGCGGGGCAACACCGTCGCCGAACCCGATCTAACGCGTCTCCGACCGCGCTAGCTTGCATACGAGCTTATTAGCCCTTATTAATTTCGTTACAGCTCTATTTTTATGTCAAAAAATAAATACTATCTAACTTACTATCTAATTTAAACACATGGAGTGATATTTTAATTGCTTATGTGCTTTTTTAAGCAATTAAAATACTACACGCCTGCGAATTTTCCATAATGTTCTCGAAGGCGTGTGAAGTCTGCCAATCCGCACATGGCCAGCGTGCCGGCAATGGGTTGATCATGATGATAATGATGAATGGAATTATTATTAGATTAATCGAGTGGATGACTTATAATTTTCAATACAAGTATTCTATATTACATTGAAAAAGTCGTTAACTTTATAATAAGTTTTGTACTGCAGGTAATTTTCTAACGAGCTAATAAATAAAGTTTGCTTACTCTTCCGTATAGTCTATATAGTTTAGTTTGTATTCCGGCATTTAACTGTAGATTTTTGTGCTTTTCAGTAAGATCTTTGTACAGCAAAGTTTTTGATACCTCGAGTACTGATCGCATCTTTGTATTATTTTCATAGCAGTGGTTATGGAGCTATGTGCGAATTTTATCAGAGAAAATTTCGTAAAATTTTACTATAACCTCATGTACCTGCCATTGCCTGCGTTAACACGTGATATCAACGGGGAACTGCGTTCTTAATTTCAATTCCACAAAGCCAATAATCAATTCGAATATGTAACTCAGTTAAAAAACGTTACAGAAAATTTAGCTTTAAATATTAGTATGTGTTTCTCAAACAATGAGGTTTTGTTGAATAAAGTTTTTGTTGTGACGTCACTTGACGTCAGTTGACAAGAAAATTTACTTCAGCAAATTGTTGGTGCGTTTCACCGCGGAAATGAGGAGACGGAATTTCCATGTCATGTAGCGCTGACCTAACACTAGTAACTTGAATCGCTTCACTGTCACCGCCGAATTTTATAGAAATATGAACTCTATTAACATAAGTGTTGGGTTGAATTTAAATTTGTCTAATACATTGATAGCAGCCTTTTGAATTTCATTCATTGCAAGGCAGTTTTCGACAATACAAATCAATAGTCGATGACGTAATTTGAGCTCTATTTGTTTGTGGCTCAAGATTGATATCGCATTGATCGGGTTCCCAAAAGTTTTATAGGCGAGTTGAAATTGAGTCGTGCTTGAATAGAACCCGGTGCCCTGAGGTGCGTGGTCCATAGACTTTATAGTCGAAGAGCTAGTGGGTGCATTTTTGTAATTGCAGGCAATAGCACATTCAAAACGCTGGCATACATTTTCATTTTATTTAATTATGTATTTTATTTATATATATTGTATATATTATATTATACTTATTTATATGTTTAAGTGATGTGATTAAGTCCTATCTTTAGGGCATAATAGTTTATTTTTTATTGCACAATTGGAAGAGACTGACCTCCAAGATACGGGCTATCCTAGTTTGGGGGTCAGGGTAGTTTAAGAAAAATTTTATTAAATTGAAATAAATGATAATTATGATTATTATTATTTATTTGTATACCTGCTTATCTTTATACTATATCCTGTTCTGGGTTGCCTGGCAGAGATCGCTTCTAAGCGATAAGGCCGGCTATTGTACCTCTTTTGTTTGCTTTCGTGTATTTCTTTTGTGTGGTGTACAATAAACTGTATTTTCATTTCAATTCATAAATGCTACTGAACTCACTGCCTTCAAGATGCCACTTAATTTAATATTTGAATGATTCAAAATTTTTAATAGTTATAAAGTTTAATTAAAGATCTCTTAAAGAAGTATCCAGCATGCCACGGCTCAAAACATAAAGATGTATAGTCCTTTCGGGGAGTTGTAACTGCGAAATAAAGGGGAAATTTTACGTAGCGGTATTATATATATATATATATATATATTTATATATATATATATATATATATATATATATATATATATATATCTATATATATATATATATCTATATATATATAAATCTTATAAAACAGCTATCTAGAGCTAGCTATAAGTGCTATCAATGCTAATATATGACAGAGTAGATAGAAAAGCAGGATCTTGATTCGAAGACTAAAGTACAGTTGTTATGATACGGGAAGTTTCATTTACATTAAGTAGTCTCTCATGTGACAACACGTAACACGTAATTTTGTAGATACGTGAGTACTTAAGTTACTTAGCTTTGTTATTTGCGGATATCATACTATGATATGAGGTATATTCGATAAACTACAGAGCAGTATAATTATAGCCAATAATTGCCTTTGTATAATTACTGATTGTTAAGTTATGATAGCAGCCATTAATTTTAGTGCTATAACGATAGGTTTTATTTACTTATTTAATTTAGACTCTATAAGTTCAGGGTGTTAACATAAAAATACAAGCATACAGAAAATAATAGAAAACAAAACGCGATAATGCTTAGTAGCAACAATCTCTTGATCAATTTATTTTATTTTATTTTTATTATTTTTCTACCAAATTTGTGATATTAAACACTTACAGAAGAAGTATTAAGAATTGAATACGAGGTCAAATAGGGTTTTGCAGTTGACAAAGTTTTATCTATGAACAAGCACCTCCTCAATACTTCACGACGGCTCTTGGACTATTATTGGACATTGAACACAACGTTTCGGTACGATGACGCGCGTATTTCAGCTTAGAAACTAATTTGGGATATCACAATGAGTCTTCACGCGGTACAGAATCGGTCTTTTGAGTGCTCAGGGGGTACCGGCGTTCCATTGTGCGGGCACCTAGATGGCACGCGTACTGAGACACTTAAATAGTTTGGCAACATCATTATAGCTTTGATATATCCTGAAGACCTCCGTGGCGCAGTGCGTGCGCTGTCGCATTTTAAAGGAGGTCCTGGGTTCGATTCCCAGCTCGAGTCTGATCTGGGAAAATTAGGCCGTGGCTAGTTACCACCCTACCGACAAAGACGTGTCGCAAAGCGATTTGGCGTTCCGGCACGATGTCGCGTAGAAACCAATTAGGAGTGTGGGTTTACCATTTCCCTAACAGGTTAGCCCGCTACCATCTTAGACTGCATCATCACTTACCATCAGGTGAAATTGCTGTCAAGGGCTAACTTGTAGTGGATAAAAAAGAGAGGTCCTGGGTTCGATTCCCGGCTCGAGTGTGGTCTAGTGGGAGACTTCGGCCGTGGCTAGTTACCACCTTACCGACAAAGACGTATAGCCAAGCGATTTAGCGTTCCAGCACGATGTCGCGTAGAAACCAATTAGGAGTGTGGGTTTACCATTTCCCTAACAGGTTAGCCCGCTACCATCTTAGACTGCATCATCACTTACCATCAGGTGAGATTGCTGTCAAGGGCTAACTTGTAGTGGATAAAAAAAGCTCCTGGGTTCGATTCCCGGCTCGAGTGTGGTCTAGCACTATGTTGCGTAGAAACCAATTAGGAGCGTGGGTTTACCATACTCCTAGTATGTTAGCAGGCTAACCAATAGGTAATAATCCTTTACAGCATCATCACTTACCACCAGGTGAGATAGCCGTCAAAGGTTAACTTGTAGTGTATAAAAAAAACAAGATTCTCTCAAAACTTAAACAATTTAAATAATAACAAAATGTTTCTATTATTTTTATTGTTTAGACAATCATCATGATCAACCCATTACCGTCTCACTACAGAGCACGGGTCTCCTCTCAATATGAGAAGGGTTTGGCCATAGTCCATCACGCTGACCATGTGCGGATTGGCAGACTTCACACGCCTTTGAGAATATTATGGAGAACTCTCAGGCGTGCAGGTTTCATCGCGATTTTTTCCTTCACCGTTGAAGCAAGTGATATTTTAATTGCTTAAAAATGCACATAGCTTTGTAAAGTCATAGGTGCGTGCCGGGATTCGAACCCCCGACCTCTGATTAGGAGGCGAACGTCCTAACTCCTAAGCCATCACAGCTTCAACGTTTCGTTTAAAACAATATACCTTAAAATTTGGATTCTTAAATTTGAATGCCATCGATGTTTATAATTATAAAGATCGACCAGTAGATTGCGTTTGAGGAAGGCGTGTAGCCATGATGCGTGAAAAAAGCCGTGAAGGTGGCATCCTGCATTATTGCCGCGTAAGGCTACGTTTACACGGATGTTATTTTCATAGACGAAATCTTCCGTATCTGTACCTTATTTTTTTTTTCATAGAGTACAAGTTAGCCAGTCTCATCTGGTGTAGTCATGATGCAATCTAAGATGGTAGCGGGCTAACCTGTTGGGAATATGGTAAAACCATACTTCTGATTTGCTTCTACGCGACAACTGCTAAATCGCTTGGAAACACGACTTTATCAATAGGATAGTACCCTAGTAACCTAGCCACGGCCGAGGAGAACCAATAGACCGAACTAGGACCTCCAACTTTATAACGTTGAACCCTCTTAGCTTTAGTTTTAAGTTTACGAATGTAGTTATCACCATCAAATCACTACTATGTAAATTATTGACGCGTCAAAAGTGCCTTTTAAAGGACTATTTGAATAAAGATTATTTGAATTTGATACTGCATGTCGTTAAAAAAGTCATCTTATTACGTCGCTCCTTACTTAGGATCTCAGATATCCTCAACAACAGGCACTTGAGAGATTAGCTTCGACCCACAACACTGCTGCGTTACGTATTGGCGGGCTACAATGATTATTAATATTATCTAGTGGTTAGGACGTCAGTCTCCTAATCAGAGGTCGGTTCGAACCCGGGCACGCACCTAAAACTTTTCGGAGTTATGTGCGTTTTTGAGCAATTAAAATAGCACTTGCTTCAACGGTGAAGGAAAACATCGTGAGGAACCTTGCATGCCTGAGGGTTCTCCATAATGTTCTTAAAGGCGTGTGAAGTCTGCCAATCCGCATATGGCCAGCGTTGTGGACTATGGCCAAACCCCTCTCATATTGAGAGGAGACCCGTGCTCTGTAGTGAGACGGTAATGGGTTGATCATGATGATTGTCTAAACAATAAAAATAATAGAAACAGTTTTTTATTATTTTAATTGTGTAAGTTTGGAGAGAATCTTGTACTTTTTTTTATACACTACAAGTTAACCCTTGACGGCTATCTCATCTGGTGGTAAGTGATGAAGCTGTAAAGGAGCCGAGAATGGGTCGATCATGATGATGATGATACTTACGTTTAAACGCGATATCGTACCGTAACGCAATATCGCTTGGCGACACTTCGGCATCGACGACGATTATGTATCATCAGTCAGTTTTTCTTTCTGGATAGGCATTGATTAACTGTAATTTGCTGAAAAAGTGGTGTTCTGAACACGACCTTGTAATCTTGAATAAATAAAAACTAGCAAGTTTCGGTTAAACTGAGAACAATTGTTTCCTGCTACCCGCGGATGTCGTTCAAGGGTGAGCTCACTTTCGGATGAATCCGCCAACAAGTCGTTAACTATATAATTTAATTGCATACAGTAATATTATATAGTTAATTCGTCTTAATAAACTGAATGGGCTGTAGACGTAACGAGAGCGGCACGAGATTGTTATGTCTACAAAATTTCTCGTCATATCTCATACTAACAAAAATCGTCGATATTTTTACGTGTCGCGTGTTAGGTAACTAGGCAACATAATAATTGATTCGACAGTATCACTTTTTATCCACCACAAGTTAGCCCTTAACGGCCATCTCAACTGGTGTAAGCGGTGATGCAGTCTAAGATGGTAGCGGGCTAACCTGTTAATGGTATGGTAAACCCATAATCCTAATTGGTTTCTACGTGACATCGTTCTACGCTAAATCGCTTGGCGACACGTCTTTGTCACTAGGGTGGTAACTAGCCACGGCGGAAGCCTCCCAGCAGACCAGACTCAAGCCGGGAATCGAACCCAATCAATCAACTTTATAAACATATACTGTTCACAATTCATACCTAATCAATACAAAAACTTATCAGAATTAACGTATAGGTCGTAGGTACAAGAATACAATCCCATACATGCCGGTCAATTTCTCTGCGATTAAATATTAATTTTGATAGATACTGTCATTCTCATATAATATAAAATAAATTAACTTGTTTACCTGACTTATACAATAATATTTTGAGTATTTATCGCTCGGTATGCACGTCGTTGAATAAAATAATATCTTTCCGTATTAGATTAGACATAATGTACATACATTAATTAATAAAAAGGCATTGAAAGTAATCGCGGTTTCTATATATTTGTTTGTAAATAGTCTTGAAGATTTTGATTAGAAACCTGATTATTTAGAATCATATTTTATAAGAAATGTTAAAAATTTGCGATATTTTATCTTCATTTTTATCTTCATTTTCTTTAAGGTATTCACTCAACTACTTTTGGCTTTCAATAGTCAAGATGCGCTTTAACTTTACTATTCTGTAAGTGTAAGACTTTTAGAGAATCCATTTTTCATCCAAAGAAATATCTTTTGAACATTCAATAATTGATCGACTTAATTTCAGAGTTTGATTTATCCACAAAATAACTAACGTATCTCTTTTCCATCTTTCCAGGTGTTCGGCTCGAAAGCAGACCTCCAGCTGCACACGCAGATCCACCTGCGCGAGGCGAAGCCCTACCGGTGCACTCAGTGTCCGAAGGCGTTCGCCAACTCCTCCTACCTGGCCCAGCATTCGCGGATTCACCTGGGCATCAAGCCTTACCGCTGCGAGATCTGCCAGCGCAAGTTCACCCAGCTCTCCCATCTGCAGCAGCACATACGCACACACACCGGTGACAAGCCGTACCGATGCACCCAGATAGGGTGCACCAAGGCCTTCTCCCAGCTCTCAAACCTCCAAAGTCACAGCCGCTGCCACCAAACCGACAAACCGTTCAAATGCAACTCCTGCTACAAGTGCTTCACGCACGAGAAAGATCTCCTCGAACACATTCCCAAGCACAAAGAGTCCAAGCACTTAAAAACCCACATCTGCCAGTACTGCGGCAAGAGTTACACCCAGGAGACGTACTTAAGCAAACATATGAACAAGCATGCTGAACGAGCTGATAAGAGGCCGCCGATTTCTGCGCTAGGACTGAGCGGGCTCAATAGGTCCTTGGGTGCGGCCGCGCCCACCGCCGCGCCGTTCGCAGATCACCCTTACTGGCCGAAGGTCAGTCCAGACTCCGCGGCGCACATGTCCGATGAGGGTGGATATCATCAGCAAAGAGAAAGCGACGACCATCACGAGCACCAGCTGCAGCAGCAGAGGGCTCTGTTCGCTCAGCACGAGAGCCAGGAGGACCGCATCCAACCCCCCGTGTCTTCGGCCGCGAACTCCGCCTTCACGCCGATAAACTCGATGGCGCCTCACCTCAACGGACTGTCCCATCACAGCGCGCTTCCCACGCGACCTTATCTCTACGACCCGTTACATTTCCAGCAAGGGAAGCAACAGCCCAACTCTTTCCCCAACCAACTGATATCACTTCACCAAATTCGGAACTACGCACACCAGCCGTCCGCCCTCCTGCCCGCGGAACACATCCTCCCCCACTCCCTATCTCACAAAGACAAGCAGTAAGCCTCTTGCCGTTCCCTGTAGGTGCACTTACTTTAGAACTTATGATGGTATTATTAGTGTATAAACAAAAAATAACGAAACTTATTGAAAACGTTTAGAATCTCGCTCTCCAAGACAGATTTTGGTGGTATTAAAAATATATGTATGAAATACGAAATTCGTGTATCATTTAGTGATGCGAAGTTCACGTTTTTAGACTTATATCGATATTCTGTATGAAAATTCTGAATTTTGTGAGTAGATATGTAAACGAAATATATTGGGTATGAAATGTGATTTCAAATGTTGTGAGGATAATTTTTTGAATTTATCGCTTATCGATTAGTTTTCATTAAAGCAGTTATCGCCCATTGCAAATTTATTAGATAATAAACCATTATTTTTAAAATAATTTTACTAAATTATTGATCAATATAAGGCACGTTGCTCGATTGTTTCTTATACATACATAATATTTGTATTTGGGATTCTGTTTTACTTACTGTCTTTAAGGAGACTAATCTTTAAAATGGTATGTATGTATGTCAATAGTAAAGCAATAAAATCGGAAGTTTCTTCTGAAAAATTATAAGAAAAATCTAATACATTGCATAATCAAATGGCTTTACAGAAAATTTAGGCATAATAATACAATACGAATTTTATTTCTTTCTGTAAATTTAATCACATTTTAGCTCTACAAATACTTACTGTTAATAAAATATTATTTTAATTGTAAAAAAGATATAGTGATTTTAAAGACACATTTTATGGAAAATCGTAATTTCAATGACGTACCAACCATAGTGACTATAATATTGTTTTAAAACATGAAATATGCAGTATATTATGATGTGTTGATTGATATTTAATAAAAATAAACAGAGTTCCTGATTGATTGATGAGTTACAATATCGATAGAATATAAAATTCCTCTTGAAATCTATTATCTGTTGCATTTTAATCTTATACGTTAAGAAGTACTAAACATGACAGATCTCTTAAACCATCACATTTGCACTCAGTTCCTACTTAGATCGATTAAATTCTTATTTAGCTTTACTTTTCATTATCTATTAATCTACGATCCTTAGTTGACGGATTAGAAAATGTGGTCTTCCTTCAGATTTGTACATTAGCGGAATAGGATGGAATAAAATGATACGTGTTGAATTTTTAAAAGTTAAGGTTATTTTTAATTGTCGTATGAATAATTTCGGTGTTAATATTAGAGGTTGTGATAGTATTCCGTAATTATGGGCAGCTTTGTAATTATTTTATATTCAAAAATGTTATATTTAACCAAAAGCAGCATAATTTACATTTAATTATTGTATTGTTTATTTTATCCCTTTGTATTTATTTTAACAATAAACGTCAATCTTGAAGGCTGAATACATTTTCTATTTGTATATGTACAATATGTCTTATGTAATGTATAATTAATATCGACGGGTGGCCAAAATCGCTTTTTCTCATCTATCGATATCGATAAAAGCGCACTTTTGTAAATATTTTGTAAATACTGATACACATTTTTGAGAAACCTTAAAATTTATTGAAAATATTTTGTTTTCTTTTAAGTCTAAAATGCTTATGCTCAATTTTATTAGACGTAAGATGTCGTTTGATAATGGATACATCACAGGTACACCTTAATGCCACTCAAGTTTCTCTTTAATTTAGTGTCAAACTAAGTTGACAAGGTCTATTATTCTGTATCATGCTCTCAAGTGAATTGTACTTAACAGTTGATATATGAAAATATATCAAATTTGATCGATAGTGAGATTTAGACAATTGGTTACAATGGACATCACTCGATCTTATTATTTATAATGGTTTTTGCAATATAATTGCATAACGTGTTACTTACGTTTTTCGGTTTTTGATAATGAGTTTAATTTTTAAATCAATTGTCTAATGACACTTATCCAATGGATCCCATCTTAAATTCAAGTCAATGAAACCTGAACTGAACTGTATCCTTTTTCGTAAGTTCTTCTTTAATAACGTAGAATTTGTTTTAGCGTGTCTAAAGTTTAATCAGATCAAATCATAGCGAATTAAAATATTCGCATTCTATCTCAAATCTCAATTTACAAGACTAAAATCGTAAAATTAAAAACTAATCATAATAAAGAACCAGACCAATCCTTCTAGTACATGTTCTTGCTTTGACATCTTAACTTGTAGAACATGTTTGGAATACCAATTTAGGGTGAGCCCTAAAAACGTTACAGATATTCAATTTTATTTTCTTTAATAAACGTCATGTGACACGAAAAACATCAGTTCAGTTTATGTAAAAAAAAAAATGACATGTACTTTAAAAAATGATTTTGCACTAAAACATAATTAGTATAATTTTGGAGTATACGAAGTATTGTTGATTTTTTTTCTTTTTTTTTTTTCGAAAAATTGCATTATAATATGTAGTCTCTAAAAAAATGTGATATAAGACGAAGTGGACGAGTGGGTGTATTTTTCGAAAAATCTTTCGTCTAAAAGTTGATTTGCTATTGATCTTTTTTTTTATTAGGTTACGAATTCTTAGGTTGTGGTTATTTGTGCTCAGGACACAGTTCCTTGGGGACTAGTGGTCTAAGAGCGAGTGTACTGTTTCTTCAAAGCTTTAATACACTTAACTTTATGTATTGACAACTAGCAGCACAACAATGTACTACTTGTATGGGATTTGTATTGTCGCAATTGTACGGAAATGGACCTAATATTAATAGTTTTAGAAAGGTACATTTTGTACTATTGTTTTTTTATTTCGCAAAGTGACCGCCAGGTGCGATCTCTTAACACAATATGTGGTCCATTTTACTTTAAATCGATAAAATTGTGCGTCTTCAAATCATGTAGGTTTAAAGGAACGTAACGTAAAATGAAGCTGAAATGCTTAAATGGTCACCACTTAGTTGGAGCATGAGACATATATATGGTTACTAATGGGTTAAGATTATTTCTTTACACTAAATAAATTATTATGCCTACCTTCAACATCAAATAATCAGAATTTAGACAAAAATTTATTCACCAGAATGCCAGATTGTGGTCCTTATTGGCGATTAAAATCTTCGAAACATTTACAATTAATTTTCTTATCGGAAATTTTTAATATTAAAGAAATCTCGTAAAAAAATGCATTTTATTTTTTTGAATTGTAATGATCTAATTTATAGTATTAGATAGTGTTTGTGCTGAAGTTAAGTGATAGCCTAGTAGTTAGGACGTCCGCCTTCTAATCAGAGGTCGGGGGTTCTGATCCCGGGTACGCACCTCTAACTTTTCGGAGTTATGTGAGTTTTTAAGCAATTAAAATATCACTTGCTTCAACGGTGAAGGAGAACATCGTGAGGAAACCTTCATGTCTGAGAGTTCTCCATTATGTTCTCAAAGGCGTGTGAAGTCTGCCAATTCGCACATGGCTAACGTGGTGGACTATGGCCAATTCCTTCTCTTATTGGGAAGAGACCCGTGACCTGTACTGAGCCGACAATGGTTGACCATGATGATGATGATGATGTGCTAAAGTTGACATTGTTTTTCAGGTTAAGCAATTTGAACAAACAGTCCACTAGCTCTAAGTCTATATAGTGTTATGCCGTCTGTACGTTTGTCACAAAGTTAGCCAAATGCTAATTTTAAGTTCTTGTACAAATTATTAAATTGTTTTTTTTTTTTAATTAATTATTGTATCGTAATGCAATATTATATCTCTTCCGAATTTGTTATAGTGCTTATGCGCAATGTAGATAGATGACATTGAGGCAAGAATTTATCCAAATTTTTAAAGGTGACCGAATACCTATCCGCTTTTTCCGCACGTACACACGTAGACCTTTATTTCTTATTACGGCGTTGAAATTGCAATACACTGGAAATCTCAAGTTGTGACGTATAACTCTACAGCTAAAAACTCTAGATTTTTAGTGGTTGTCTTACGTGTAACAAGTTTTAGAGAATTTAATTTTACAATTGCATTTATTTGAATTAACTGACGTGCCTTGGCAACTTAGTGTTACGTCATTAATTTGTCATAGCTTTACAATAAAATGGCATGTATATGCTAACTTTCTTCCAAACTGAAAAAGTTTGTGTGAAAACATCTGCACATTGTGAATTTTTTCGATGACTGCGGTACAGTAAAGGTATATTTTCGGTGCGTTGCGGTAATGCGCACAGATAGATGTGCGGTCAGCTGATTTCGGTTGTAAGGGATTAAAAAGGTCGCCAATATCTCTCTATTTTAAGTAGACATGTGATATTGTAATGATTTTTTTTAAGTTAGTTATGTGTAAACTTATTTGTATGATTAAATACGATATTTTTGTAAGTAACTTTTTTTCGTTTTATGGATAGTTTTCGCTTTGTCTAGCGTTCCCGTTTTAAGATTATAGATCGAAGTGGACGGTGTCTTTTTTGTTACTTAAAATTGATTAAAAATTAATTACAACTATGCCAAGATCCAAAATCATTTTTATTTATAACCCCTTTCCATCTACACTGTTTTAGCGACGTCCGTATTGCAGCGGATTCACAGGACTATTACGACCCGGGTTCGATTACCGGCCACAATGAAATAGCCACAAAGGTAATAAAGGGGTGTGCTAAGGAGTTAGCTCCAGTCCTAGCCTACTTAGTAAATCTATCTTTTGAAGACGGTAAGTTCCCGTCTAATTTAAAAAAGTCAATAGTTATCCCTCTGTTCAAAGCAGGAGATAAAAAGGACGTTAATAACTATCGGCCAATTACACTGATTCCTATTATATCAAAAATTTTTGAAAAGATTATGCACAAAAGACTAACATCTTTTTTGTCTAAGCATAATATCATTTTGAGGGAACAAAATGGTTTCCAAAAAGGAAAATCAACAACGTTAGCATGTTTTTCGCTAATCAAAGAAATATCAGAATTCATGAACAAAAAAATTCCAGTTACATCAGTGTTTTTTGACATGAGCAAAGCTTTTGATTATGTTTGTCACGAAAAGCTCTTAGAGAAATGTGATCAATATGGTATTCGAGGTCAAGCAAATGACTGGCTTAAAAGTTACCTATCTAACCGTACTCAATATGTTGAAATTACTAACTTAAATAATAAACAAGAAGTAATATCTGTTCGATCTGAACTTAGACCTAATATGAAAGGTGTACCACAAGGAAGTGTACTGGGTCCACTTTTATTCATTATTTACATAAACGACTTACCTAACATTACTACTAATAACTGTACACTCTTTGCAGACGACATCTCTATTGTAATTAAATGTAACAATGAATTGACATACAATTTAGAAATTAATAAAACAATAAGGGACACAATTGAATGGCTTACTGAAAATAATTTGACTGTAAATATAAAAAAAACTATGTATATGCAGTACTATAACAAAAATGGGAAAGGGAAAAATATTAAGGTTAATTATCAAAATGAGAATATTAAAGAAGCACAGCTTGTCAATTTCCTAGGGATAACTTTAGATAGTAAGTTGTCCTTTAAGGCGCATGTTGACAAAATTTGCAAACGAATTAGCCAACATGTATATGTCCTTAGGCGCCTATCAAAAACAGTAGGAGAGAAAACGGCGCTGATGGCGTATCACGCATTTGTGGTTTCAGCCTTACGATATGGACTGGTCATATGGGGCAACTCAGTTAGCATAGGCCGTTTATTTATTGGACAAAAGAAGTGCATCAGGGCAATCTGTGGAGCCGGCCCCCTTGAGTCTTGTCGCCCTTTATTCAAAAAATTAAAAATTCTCTCACTGCCATGCCTGTATATTTATGAGATAAGCCTATTTGTTAAGAAACATATGTCTGAATTTTACCAAAAAAAAAGCCATACGGTTACTTTTAACTTACGTAATCCTAATCCTAACAGACTCTTATTGCCCAACTCCAGAACTGAATCTTTCAGTAAAAGTTGTTACAGCATGTCGATTAAAATATACAACAAATTGCCTAAGGAGTTGAAGGAATTGCCTTTAAGAGTTTTTAAAAGAAGATTGCACCAATGGTTGTTGGATAGATGCTTTTATTGTTTGAATGAATTTTTGAATACAAAATGACATATTTAGTTTATTTCTTGACATATTTTAAATGATTTACATATATAATAATATTGCATACATATTGAATAATATTGCAGCTACATAGCTGCAATATTATTTTTGCACGCCTACCCGGCAGATTGTAAGAAACTCTAATTGAATGTAACACCAATCAACTACACAATCTATGCAAATAAATGATTTGATTTGATTTGATTTGATTTGGCCACTGGATATTATAAAGACATCACTTACCTAAATATAAAAAAAACAATGATGAGAGCAACTCGAGAATCGAACCCAGAACCGAATGACTTAACAGATTTGAAGGGCACACAGCATAACACGCAACCAACCACCGCAGAAGTAAAGATGCAGTAAATAAGGTTTTGACGACCTCCGTGGTGCAGCGCGCGCGCTGGCGCATTTTATAATATATAAACTTTATAGTTTTAGGTCCTGGGTTCGATTCCTGGCTCGAGTCTGGTCTGGTGGGAGGCTTCGGCCGTGGCTAATCACCACCATTAAGCGATTTAGCGTTCCAGCATGATGTCGCGTAGAAACCAATTAGGAGTATGGGTTTACCGTACCCCTTACAGGTTAGCCCGCTACCATCTTAGACTGCATCATCACTTCCCACCAGGTGAGATTGCCGTCACGGGCTAACTTGTAGTCGATAAAAAAAACACGTTCAGCCATATGAAAAATAGGAATTCACAATAAAAGATTAGTTTTGAACTTTTCTTCTTTATTTAGTAAACAGTCGCAAATTATTAAAATAATGTACTTAAAATAGGTATTTACAATAAAAAGGGGTTGTTCTACCTACGTAGGTAAAATTCATACAGGCACAAACCATTCAAAAATTAGAAAGCAAAATATACCTAAAGATAAATAAAGTAAGGTGTAATTTGTATCACAGAGGCAACTCAGAAACACAGATTTTTCACAAAAGAGTTAGTAGTATTAAAAACGGACATTAGAAAATCTTTTGTCTATGATCTGCCTTCAGATGACCACCGCAACTGCGTATAAAAGATTTAACCTTATCTGAGATAAGCTTCTTAAACCACTTACAAAGCTCAATAAAATCAGAACAGTAATAAGTTTATCTGAAATATTAACTACCACTGATTTAAAAGATGATTTCGAATAAATAATTCTTTTGCATTACTTAATTTGGTTATTTAGAATGAAGAAATCCATTCAGAACATGGCAAGGAAGGTAGAATAATCTGTAGCGAGGAGATCTTATTGCTTTGTTACGTCTATGAAAAGAATTCAAAATATTTATTATACCAAAAACACCGTTGTACAGTTATAAAGTAATCCAATGATACCCACCCATACCCATTAGGTAATCCTGTCTCGTGGGTTTCTTATTTACTTTGACAATTGCGTGATGACATGATGTACATGTATCGAATCAAAAGCATAAGTTAAGATTATACAAAACTAGAACAAATTATGGCAGTAAAACAATACAGGTTGAGGGAGCACAAATGTATAATAGCTTACCCAAAGATATTTTTTGCGAAAAGTCATTTGCATCGTTCAAAATGAAACTCAAAAAGCATTGTGTAAATTTATGAACACGCCACTTTTGGCCTACCATTTCATTATTGTAAACTGTTTTATTTTATTAATTTCTCATTAAGTGAAATTGTTTCTTCTGGGAATAAAGATCTTTAAACCTAAAGCAACATAGAAAACAACAAAAATTTTGAGGTTTATTTTTGGCAAGAATTAAATCTCAAAATTTTTGAGATTTAATTCTTGTGTTTCATTGAAATGTCTAAAAATATACATAGAACAGTTGCAGTGGTTCACTGGAATCAAAAACAATTCGGCGAATTCCCAAAATTCTTCGAAAACATTTTTTCGGTAAAAGATGTTGAAGAATAATATTAACAGACACATAAATAAAATATGAAATTCACTCGAATGTTTTCGGCTTACAAATTACATCTCACGACTTAAAAATTAAAAGGGAATATTTTAAATAATACTTTATATGCATTGTCATTTAGTCGCCCTAAAAACTAAACGAGAATCATATAAAAAGACAAAAGGCTAATGGAAAAAATACGAAACACATATTGAAACTTTAAAAAAACTTTTACCATACGGTTGGTTAGTTTTACAAAACCATATAGATAATATACCAAAACTTCGTTCATTTTTACACTATTAATACAAAAAAAAAAAAATTAAAAACACTGACACAAAACGACTTGATAAATGAGGTTCGAATTTTACATAAATAATGATAGTAAGGAAACAACAAAACATATGATATTGAATTGCGAAAATATTACACACAAAATTGCACCTACCAAACTTTTTCTAACTAAATATACCTAGATACTAATAACTTTAATTGAGAAACACAATATTTTTAGTGTCTAAATTTGGAATGCTGTTCTTGTGTATTTAATACAGCCGTAACGTTACTAAATGTGGACTAATACTATGTATGTGGACTAAATTATTATCACGATCGTTTTGGCAACATTATCTCTAGTAGAGGCTTTTAAAATACTGTAATCTTTAATGGTGGTAGGTTTCAGATATTTGAATTGGTTGAATTTATATTCTTAATGATATAATATTAAATAATCCCACTGATAGCTACACGCATATAATAGCAGACATGAAAATAACTCATCGAAAACATAAAAATTAACTAGATATTATTTAGTAAGTACACAAAGTTTGGAAGGTACAAGAATGAATCAATAATATTATTACAGACCGACTAGAGATCACTTAATTATAAACAAACAGAACCCAAAATATGAGAGACAATCTAAGAAAACCATTTCGAAATCCGGTAACACTTGTAATAGAATCCAAAGAAAATAATTCAAATGCAGCGTATGTAGATTAATTTGGACAACCAAATCTCGATTCATAAAGAGCTTTTCATGCATAACTTGAAATAATAAAATCCTTCGTAAAACACAAATTAATGACACTAAAGATTATATACTCCGATTTTTAATTGTATACTTATAAAAATGATCGTATCTGAGCGTATTTCATAATATAATCAGGAAGGTGGGAACCTACTATATTAAATTCAAATAAATTACTAATTTGAGTAAATTTGATCTAAATGCAGAAAAAAAATCTCATTTTGATTTTGAGTATAAAAATACTTCTTCTTTTATATTTGCTGATTAAAAATTAACTCGGGTCATACAAAATGTAGATATCAGTAGATAAGTTATTACTGCGGATAATAAAGAAGCACTTATGGTTAAAGGGAATTATTATAGAGAACAGCCAAAACCCATATCGGTTTTAATTTTGACACTAAATTCTAGGATTACATATTAAGAGCTGTTGCATGTTTCGTGAAGATTTCAGTTTAAAATTAAAAATCGAAGCAAACATACGCTGGTAAATTCATATCCGATTTAAACTTCGACCTTGTATGGAGAGCCAGGGATGTGTTCTTCACCCCATTTGACGATGACGATGTACTCTCCCCTATCTCTAATGACGTACCAACATTCATAGTTGTTCTTGCCCTTATGCTTTAGCTGGACTTCATCACATGGTCCTTTGGGACCATAAATTCCAACATATAAGATGTTGTTTCCTGTGGAAAAGAATATGCTATCATTAATGTGAATCGGAAATTTATGTAAAAATTATTTATGTATATAGTCAACAACAAACTGGCGTTACATAAATCTAGTATTCTTACTATAATAAGAATGATAGTATTTTAGACAGCCTAATTGGAATATTTATTGATACAGCAAAAATTTTGCAAGATCGTAACAATAAAATAACATAAAATTAAGATGATGGGGTTGAAAACAGTTTACCTGAATCTAGGTAAACAATATTTACTACAAAATGACATGAAACAGTGGAAAACATCATGCTGGAAATTTGCTATATAAAAGACAAAATGTGAGATCTCAAAATAAACGTCGGTCGGCAATAGCAATACAACTGACTAAAGCGGACGTACATTACAGAAAAAATCTTGTATAACAAATGATGATTTACTTATTATATAAAACGTAAGCTTGTAGAAAAGTTCTACTATAGTATAAAGGATTATGTAAATGATAAACAAGCATGGGTGTGAAATATTGCTCTAATAAGATAGCTCTTAAAATAATTTTAAGTGGCATGTGAGATGGTGATGACAAGAAGAAAATTTACCCGGCTAAGTTTGTTGTGGGCTTCTTCTTCGACCGGGGCGCGTTTGGAACCCTCATAGCTTTAGTTTTAAGTTAACGAATGTAGTTATCACCATCAAATCACTAGTATGTAAATTATTGACGCATCAAAAGTGCCTTTTAAAGGACTATTTGAATAAAGATTATTTGAATTTGAATGTTTGATTCCAATAAGAATTTTAGCCCTAAAACAAACATGTAACTAGCGATAAAGTCATCATAACAAAAAAGTTTGTGGTAAAAATAATAATTTGGATTATAAATGATAATTTGCTTAATTATACTATGATAGGTGGTTAAATCCGTGATACCATTAGCCTTAATGCTGGTAACCAGTGCAGTGTTTTATGTACTCCCTTGAAAACGATTTACTTGATAATGACAAACAAAATTTTGTTGACAGCAATTTTTTTTTTCAATGTGCCATCGGTACAGCATTTCCAACTTACCAGCATCACCCGCGTGTACAGTAAACTGGTTGTGCTTGTTCAGATACGCCTTTTTCAATCCCATGCCCTTGCTGGTAACCTTAGAAGCGTCAGATTTGAAAACTGGCAGCACCGGCCCCTGCTTCGCTGCTGCTTTGGAAACCTTCTGAACTGTTTCCACCGTGACTGATGATGTTTCTTGAGCGCCAACTTCGGCAAGGTTTGGCCCTAAAATCAATTCAAAAACTTAGACGCTCACCTATATACTTATGGCGCATACTACATTTTCGGAATATTGATATTAATGTTAGAGTAGCTAATAATGAATTTAAAAAAGTAGACAAATGTATTACCAGCGGCTTCGATCTTAAATGGAGATCCTACGATGTGACCGCCGTTGTATTTAACACTCATGTAGTAGAAACCGGGAGCGAGAGGCGTGTAGCGAACCTAAAAAATAATACGATGCTAAAAATGTGAAGACCAAAATTTAACGAAGTTATAATACAAAATAGTATTAACAATACTAAAGAGAGAATAAGGTTGTAAGATAAAAAGATTATAGTCGTCACTAAAATAAATCAATCGAAAAATATTAGTAAAAGTAATAAAATAAGCTCAAACTTTTTGCAAGAAATCAATAAATCAATCAATTCAATTCAATTTAATACAAAATATAACAGAAAGATGTCTATAATAATGAACATTTAAAGTTAAAGTCAAAAATTGTAGCGAGATTTGAAGTGACAATATAGTAAAATGGCTGTAAGGTTCCTAATATATGTTTGCAGCGATGGACTTAGTGAACTTACCTTGTAACCTTCTTCGACCTCCGTACAGTCCATGGATACTCTCGAAGGTCCATCGATAGTAACTGACAGGATACCAGCTCCCGCATTGCAAGTGTTGATAATCAGGTCCGTCTTAGCGCCTGTAAATATTTCAGCATTGTCAATTATACTTCACATGCCATCTTCTTAAAGATATAAAGTTGGTCTTGCAGTTGTCAGTGTCACAAAAATTAAATGTCTAATTTGTGTTCATGGCTCACCAGTTTTAACGGTTCCAAGACCAGGTCCATGAGCGTGCACCGCAGCTGGGTCGGCGTCATCTTTACCCACCTAGACAATAAAAGTTTAATGAAAAACTACTATCGAGTAATCCTTTTCTATGTTTATTAAGATAAATAGTATTTCCAACAAGCAAAAAAGCCAAGCCATTAATTTGCGATATAAATTTAAAAGAAGTTGAAGTTCCTGGGAAAGAAGTACTCATATCACAGAAGTATTAATACATCAAACAAGAAAATTACTAGTGCCTCAAAAAAGAGGCTACCGAATAGTCCATTTATTATTTGCACTCTGCTGTATTTTTTATAATTAAAAAACGACAGAAAAAAAAAACAAAATAATTTGATTTATTAAAAACGAGTAAGGACTCGTTTTTAATCGTAAAAAAGGAAGTCTTACTTAAGTAGGCTTACTTCCTTAAGTAGGCACTGCACGACTTCCTATTTATTTTCATTACCTTCTAATCTTTCTTAAACCGCTGATTTCTTGTGGCACACAACTGTTTACCGAAGTACTTAAATACACAAATTTGTTTTCTATAACTACTTATTGCTTTTTGGAATACTTTGAAAAATAGTGTTTCTTGACTATCGGGAAACCTACGTTTCTAAAAATTTACAATTTTTGGAATTTTTGTTTGTTTTTCTGCTTTCTGTGCTTTTGGGTCGTGTACTATAAGAGTATACCGATTCATACCTTAATCCTGAGAGGTGATGCAGGAATATGGACACCGTTGAACTTCACATTGATGTTGTGGACTCCGTTCTCTCTGGGCATGAACCTGATGCTGTACTGGTCACCATCAATGTTCTGGATGAAGCAGTCATCGGTCTTTCCGGATGGTGAGACTATCTGTAACAGTAATCGAAATTGGTAACAGAGATTTGGTTCCAGCTGAAAATTATTTCTGCTAACCTACTAAAAAAGCAAGGTTGCTGGGGCATGTATAATAATATAATACAGATGAAGCCTTTTAGGTGTAAGGGATGAACGCTTTGCATATTCACACCTCCCCGAATTAATATCAGCGGAGGGCGAGGATTTTGTCTGTTTCTAGTTCTACTTTTCTTCACACAGAGATTTTTGTATCTCCTTTGCGGTATAATTTTGTATGGAAAAAGCGGTGTTGAAGCGGTGATAGCCTAGTGGTTAAGACGTCAGCCTCCTAATCAGAGGTCGGGGGTCGAATCCGGGCACGCACCTCTAACTTTTCAGAGTTATGAGCGTTTAAAAAAAAAATAATAATATCACTTGCTTCAACGGTGAAGGAAAACATCGTGAGGAAACCTGCACGCCAGAGAGTTCTCCATAACGTTCTCAAAGGCGTGTGAAGTTTGCCAATCCGCACATGGCCAGCGTCGTGGTCTAAGATTAAACCCTTCTCATATAGAGAGGAGACCCGTGCTTTGTAGTGAGCCGGTAATGGGTTGATCATGATGAAGCCTTTAAAAGCTTATACTTCAATGTCAGCTTAACCTGATGTTTCTTTTAATTTGGCATTTCAATTAAAAGAAAAATCAAGGTTCCAGCCTCCATTTGTATAGGAGGATGTCAAGGAAACTTATACCTCAATATTTAATAGATTATTCTTTGACAGTGCAAACTGAATCTAGTCAAGGATGAAGATTAAAAAACGTTATAAAGATCAAAGAAAGGAAAAATGATAATTGAATTAAGCACAAAAGCACTTTTCAAACGTCAAGTCTATCTATTTATAGGGACCACTACTGTTTACCACTGATTTGGAACGCAGATTTTATCGCGAAGCCCACAACAGTTGATATTTTCCAACATCATTTTACAATTTAACTAACAATTTCTAACTTGCGAGAGATGAATGATGATGATCGTTTCCAAGCAACCTTGTCAATCATCACTATAATATTTAACAAGAAAGGAACAAAAAATGGCGGCAACAACATATCCCCTCATATTCCCGCACAATACAAGTGTTACCATATTAATTTTTATAACGCATCGCGCGAACTTCGCCCAGTATTCATCGCGAGTTATAAAATATTAAGCGGCCCCTGATTTATGGGGGGGCGGTCACGTGCGGTCAGTCTGTTTTATTACATTTTTTCCGGAGAAATGGCAACACACCACTGTTTGTATATGGAAGGTCACACTAGGGACGTATGGAGTTTGTTTCAAAAGCATTCCACTACAGTTATTTTTAGTAGAATGTATAAGTTAAGCCCTTTACTGCAATCTCAAGACCAGAGGATCCATTGATGCATCGATGGCTGAACCCATCCTCCTAATCTGTTTCTACTGCATCTTATCTGAACGCTAAATAGCTTTAATTATTGCTTCCTACAAAAATATATCACTTGCTTTAACGGTGAACGAAAACATCGTGAGGAAACCTGCACGCCTGAGAGTTCTCTATAATGTTCTCAAAGGCGTGTGAAGTCTGCCAATCCGCACATGGCCAAAACCCTTCTCATGTTGAGAGGAGACCCGTGCTCTGTAGTGAGCCGGTAATGGGTTGATGATTGTTTACTAGCCGCGGTCAAAACCCACCCATCACCAGACCAGATCCGAGCCGGGAATCGAACCAAGGACTTCCCACTTTATAACACTGCGCCACGGATATCATCAAGAAGGAGGTGGGAAGGCCATAGCCTCCCACCACCGCTCCTGCTGGGGCTCGAACCTGGGTTCTTTTTTAACCACAGCGCTTTTCACTGTGCCAGGAAGATTGTCATACCGGCGGAATCTCACCATACAGGCCGTCTAGTTTCAAGACTTCACAATGGCATAACCAAACATTTTCGGGTCACTGTTGTTTTATAAAAATCTGTGCCCATCTTTATTTCTTAGTACCATCATGAGACATCAATTTAGAACTTATTTCAAATGAAAAGTGAGTCTAAGTTCAATATACCTTCTTGTTTCTTGTTATCATTACAATAAAAACTATTTACTTTCTCATAGGCACAACAAAATTTTGAATAGACAAACTCAAGGACATCGGTTGAACTATAAACCTATGTTAACTCCGGCCACTATTATGCCAACTGGAGTCATCGATCATAAATCTTTAATATGGCGGCAACTGGCCGGGTATCGTGTTCACACGATAAATCAAAGTGACCCCTCATTGGCGAATATATTGTCTGGACGAGGGATACTCGAAGGTTGTACAAATGTTGAGAATATAAGAATCGGCAACCGAAATGGAATCGAATTATGGATAAAAATGGTGTGAATATTGCATCTTATTCATAGCTATAGATAGCCCAGCAATTTAAACGGTTTGTATATTTGCAACGGTTAACAAATTATTGCATCTCATGACTGCTAGAAATAGGCCAATATATCCAAATAGAGAAAGAAAACGAGATAACATTACATGTCCAATACAATTCTGACCAGTTTTATAGATCTCTTGTAAAAAATGCTTGGACTTCTTCATACTTCTAGTAGCGTCAACGACCGTAGATTATATTAACATCACACTCACCCTATTAAACAAGCTACACTTAAATTAAAAATAGTCTGACATAGAACAGGGTGAGTTTTGTCAAATCGTACGTTGTCTATTAACTAGGTAATTTTGTACCAGAGATGTGCAATTTGATAGTCTGAATTCTGCTACCACCGAGGTATCTGGAAATACAAGCTTGTGCAGAAATGGGTGCATCTGTCAACTGGTAAGTTGTCCCTTCTAAGAAGTTGACGTCTCCGACCATAGGTAAGAATAATACATGTTTAAGGTGGAAAGGTATTTTATCACAACCATCCTACATCCCATCCCAGCTGATCCTGAATTAAATTAAATCCTTCAAATCCTTTAAACCTGATGTAAATATAAATGTATGTATCAGAAGTAAAAGTAAACTTGTAGTAACGTTTAGTAGGCTGCAAAAAATTAGTAACTCATTCAAAGGAAATTGTATTTTATTTTATAATAAATTACCTATAGTGATATCTTGGAGATGTCTATCAATAAGTTCAAAGATTTTATAAAAAGAGAGTTTGTAGAAAAATCATATTACGATATTTCGGATTATATAAACGATAAAAAAGCTTGGGTGTGAATTGCTCTATCTCCATAGGAACTATTATTTATTATGTGAAATTGTGATAACGAAAAAAAAAACCCCCCACTGAGTTAGTTGTGGGCTTCTTAATAGACCGGGACGTGTTTGGAACCCTCATAGCTTTACTTTTAAGTTTACGAATGTAGTTATCACTATGAAATAACTACTATGTAAATTATTGACGCGTCAAAAGTGCCTTTTAAAGGACTATTTGAATAAAGATTATTTTGAATTTGAAATGCATCAACTATTGCATTAATAGATACTTATAAAGAGTTAGCGATGTCACTACCATCACTATATCATACTATATATCCTGCACTCCAAGCTTCCTTTAGCTCCATTAAGCCAAACCAGTTTCAGTCCCAGTTCTCGTGATTTAGAACTGGGATGATTTGTCAACCATTGCTTTATCTACGCATGGGCTACTTCTAACTAGTTAGCATCATCGACCCTAGGCGAAAATTTTCACAACTTGAAGGGTGAGTCCCGGTGATAGCCTAGTGGTTAGGAAGTCAGCACCTAATCAGAGGTCGGCGGTTCGAATCCGGGCACGCACCTTCTAACTTTTCGGAGTTATGTGCGTTTTTATATAATTAAAATATCACTTGCCTCAACGGTGAAGGAAAACATCGCGAGGAAACCTGCACGCCTACGAGTTCTCCAGAATGTTCTCAAAGGCGTGTGAAGTCTGCCAATCCGCACACGGCCAGCGTGGTAGACTATGGCCAAACCCCTCTCATATTGAGAGGAGACCCGTGCTCTGTAGTGAGCCGGTAATGGGTTGATCATGATGAAAGGTGAGTCTTACATTATCACACTTACCCTGCCATCCAAGCTGCCCTTAGCCCCGTTAAGCCTGATGTAGAACTGGGTGGGTTTGTCAACTTGTGCGTTATCTGGGAACTGCGCTACTTCTAACAGGTGGGCGTCGCCAACGGCGGGTGAGATGTACACCTTGAAGGGTGAATCTGGGATATGCTGCTCGTTGAACTTCAGACCGATGCGGTATTCACCTGGATAGACAAAATACATCTGTATCATATAAATTTATTTTTTTATTCACCACAAGTTAGCCCTTGACTGCATCTCACCTGATGGTAAGTGATGATGCGGTCTAAGATGGTAGCGGGCTAACCTTTTGGTATATGGTATGGTAAACTCATACTCCTAATCGGTTTCTACGCGACATCGTGCCGGAACGCTAAATCGCTTAGCGACACGTCTTTATCGGTTGGGTGCTAAACTCCCACCAGACCAGACTCGAGCCGGGAATCGAACCCAGGACCTCCAACTTTATAATGCAACAGCGCACGCGCTGCGCCACGGAGGTCGTCAAAAAACTTGACGTCCAAGTGATGGTGATAACTACAATCGACAACTTAAAACTAAAGCTAAGAGGGTAAAAGGGCAGTGTTCCAACGCGACCAGAACGCTAAATCACATGGCGGCATGTCTTTGTTAGTAATTACATTAGAACGATGGGACATTTTAAATTGACTTAAGACCATAAAGGAATTATAAAATAATAACCATTATAATGGCACTAGAATGTATTATTTTCCCTTCCCATTTTATTTACTAGTAATAAACACAGGAGAACAGTAAAAATGAAACATTCCCTACAAGCATTAGCTATAGAATGTTCTATTTAATAAATAATTTATTTTAGTATAGCTAAAATTAAATTAAAAATGCTGACTCCGAAAAGTTAAAGGTGTGTAGTAGGGTCTGTAGTCTTTAACGATTTTTTTTTTTTTTATCCACTACAAGTTAGCCCTTGACGGCATCTCACCTGATGGTAAGTGATGATGCGGTCTAAGATGGTAACGGGCTAACCTGTTAGGGGTATGGAAAACATATACTCCATATCGGTTTCTACGCGACATCGTGCCGGAACGCTAAATCACTTGGCGACACGTCTTTGTCGGTAGGGTGGTAACTAGCCACGGCCGAAGCTTCCCACCAGACATACATGTAATATATACATACAGATAATAACAGATACAGATAATGTTACAGACAGACTAAGTTAAAGCTGATTTCTTAAAGTCAAAGAATGACACTTGATTTTTATCGTTCGAGAACTTTCAGCCTAAATAGAAACATCTGGCACGTCTAATTTAAATTTTATTGCACGCTACAGAAACCGAGCCAGATGCAAGACGCAAATAATATCTAAGTCAACCCTTATCCCATGGCCGACAAATGCAAACGATAAATTTGCGCGGCGGGCCTAAAAAACCGACAAAATTGGAAAAAATCGCCATAAAAACGGGACAAAAACTGGCAAAAACGCAATTTGAATTGCATGAAAAAAGTCTCAGCCCGGAGTCTTAAGACGTCACTCAATCTGAATAACTGGCTAACGATGTCAGCGATATTTCTTCCAGGAGACGAAAATTTAAATTCTTACATGAAAAGCGTGGCTGTACAAAATCTAGATACGCATTTTGCGTTAGATTCACATGTTTAAGATTAGATTCGGAATTAATCAAGTTGGAGATCCTGGGTTCGATTCCCGGCTCGAGTCTGGTCTGGTGGGAGGCTTCGGCCGTGGCTAGTTACCACCCTACCGACAAAGACGTGTCGCCAAGCGATTTTGCATTCCAGGACGATGTCGCGTAGAAACCGAAAGGAGTATGGGTTTACCATACCCCTAACAGGTTAGCCCGCTACCATCTTAGACTGTATCATCACTTACCATCAGGTGAGATTGCCGTCAAGGGCTAACTTGTAGTGGATAAAAAAAAAAAAAAAAGTTCGAAAATGCCGAGTTCACATATCTCATTCGACCCACACTGTTATATATATTTTTTGTTAAAATTTTTAGTTTTAGGTTAATCTAAGGTTTATTTTAAGTAATATATGTATTCATGAAAACTAATACATAATTTTTTTATTGTTAAGGTGAAACTAAATAATTTAATAATAAAAACACACTTTTTTTTTCGTACTGTCTATTAGCTGTACTGATTTGCCACAGCGTAACCGGGCTGTTTGGCGAGCTTCGGAAAGAAGCTCTGCCAGAAGAAACTTTTAGCCTTAGAGCTCGAAGAAACTAAGGGAACGACTGCCTAAGGCCTCCTTTGGAAGGATATGTTTCGGTCTCCTCTTTCGGAGAGGAGCGCTGAGGTCGGGGGAGTAAAAAGAAGCCGCAACTACGAGAGGGTTGGGGTGTCGGATTGTGTATCACACTGGTCACTTGGTCTGGTTTGTTTGCGTTTATTGACTGGTTAAATGCACATTTTAAATTCAAATTACTCCAGCGAAAAGCAACGGAATTATATAAAGACATTAGCCTGCCAATTCCAGAGGTCTAAAAAGGGTCACAGTTCTAAAATCCATTTCTGCTTTGCCTTATATTGGGGAATTAATAAGCTAAATATGTTATAATAATTATGAGATTATTGTATTTCCTTGCAAATAATTCTGAGTAAAAAATTTTTCTATAATTTTTTATTGCTAAAAGAAGTTTTTTACTATTGCTTGCTTGAAAAACTGCGATAAGATAAGAGATAAGATAAAAATAAACTTTATGAATAAATAACTAAGATGTAAATTTATCGCGGTATAGCGATCTCCGCCAAACCATTCTTAGGACTTAGAAATTAACTGAACGTATATATTATTTACAACAAATTTGTGTATACAAAATAAATATTGTTATTATTAATATAAATTGGGAGGCTTCGGTCATGCCTAGTTACCACCTTACCGACAAAGATGTGTCGCCATGCGATTTAGCCTTCCGGCACGATGTCGCGTAGAAACCAATTAGGAGTATCGGCTGGCTATACCCCCAACAGTTTCGCCCGCTACCATCCTAGACTGCATTATCACTTACCATCAGGTGAGATTGCCGTCAAGGGCTAACTATATAAAATATTTTTGCAACTAAATTCACTTGCATGAGACATTGCGTATCTTGGATTGTATATCAAAAAAGCCTATTCCTTTCAATGCCCGTATTACGGATTTCATGATTGACACATTGCAATCTTCACTATCGTTATGGATAAAATTCCCTTACCAAAACTGAACTTGAGGAACAGTAGCCCTGTGCGAAGGGATTGCGACTGTCGCATTGATGGCGACAGAGTTTCGTAATACGGGTTTGTATTAACTATTGTGCTTCGTGGAGGGTATTATTGTTGCAGATTTATTTAAATCTGGAGAGCTTTTTTCAATCGTGTTTTTTGGTGATTGGACAAAAAATCCTTTTTGTGTTTCGTTGAGTGTTGTTATGTATTATTTTTTAACTTGTAACTAGTGTTTAGGCCGGTGCCACTGTGATTGGTTGGAAAACCGTTGTTAAGTTGTTGAGTAAGATTTTGGATCATTATTAGCAATCATTGATTAAGTTTCTTAAATTATGAGGTAATTAAAAATGTATGTAGTTTATGGTTAGATATTCATTCAGATCGATAAAATTGGAAGGCATTTGCAACACAAATTAACAATTTCAATAGATTAATTATAAGGCACTGCGAAAATGATACCCGGCTAAGTTTGTTGTGGCCGTTATCTTAGAGCACGGGTTTGAACCCTCATAGCTTTAGTTTTAAACTTACGAATGTCTTTATCATCGTCGCTACGGTTTAAAAAATTGTGTATACTCAACAAAAGCACCTTTTAAAGGCAAATTTGAATGAAGATAATTTTGAGTTGGAGTATGAGTTACGCTTAGAGAACTTTCAACGTATTGGAGATTGTAAGAACTTTGAGATTAACACAGATAATGAATAACCCCCATGACTTTAAAAACCTTATCAGCCACTTGTCCTAGACACGACACCAAGTGAAGGATTTAAAAATTCTCTACTATCAGAAAGGACATCTGTGAACTACTGTACCGTATTAATAGGCTGATTGATAATCGTGAACATGATATATTTTCGGTGCTAAAATCATTGTTCTCAGTCCTATTGTCTGTTGGTATATAAAAGCCCAGATCAAAATAACAGATTAAAAATTGTTAAATCAACAAAAAGTTAAAACAATCTCGACTTAGATACGATTACGGTGCAACCGGGCCAATTCCCCAAATAATGATGTAGGCCTCATGCAAAACGGTGGTATTGACATGTTACGGGTTCGATGGCCGAGCCGCTTCCTCTTTCTTGTACTTTTAAACAAGAAATGTGATGTTGGTCTTGCAAATTATACCAAAAAAATGCAGTAGGAACAATGAAGAATAGATATATACAGATGGAGTAAGGAGCAAGACTGTCAGCAGGAGTTCAATGTGGGCTGGAAAGCCTATACGAATATTTCTGGTCGTCCGCCTCATAATTAGAGGTTGGAGGTTCGAACCCGGACACGCACCTCTAACTTTTCGGAGTTATGTTCGTTTTTAAGCAATTAAAATATCACTTGCTTCAACGGTGAAGGAAAACATCGTGAAGAAATCTGCACGCCTGAAAGTTCTCCGTAATGTTCTCAAAGGCGTGTGAAGTCTGCCAATCCGCAAATTGCCAGCGTGGTGAACTATAGCCAAACCCTTCTCATGTTGAGAGGAGACCCGTGCTCTGTAGTGATCCGGCAATGGGTTGATCATGATTAATATATGAAACTTTACCGGCCACAATAAACACAAATAAATAACAACAAAAGAACATTCGCGGATAATTAACTATATATCACTATGTAAAACAAATGTAACATACCATAAAAAGCATAAAAAAGGGGTACGATGTTTTGTCTTCACGTTTTTATATAAAGAAAAACATAAGTAACAAAAAAGTTTGCGATTTGTTTTATTGTGCAAAAAGCGTTTATATTTATTTTGCAATAAAAATTTGTCTTTAACATGAATTAATTAAAATATATAGTTGATTATTAAAACTGCATTGATACAAATCGAAGAATAACATTGGGTCTAAGGTATTTACCCTTGAAGAAACTTTGGAATCGTATAAATGAATGGGCAAAATGACCGGCCCTTTGACGACCGCCGCGGTTTGCTTTTAAAAGTATCCTTTTATTTGCTTTTATTTCATAGAAATGATAAAGAAAGGTTTTCTTTTTAGGCTGATTGTTTTAAACAATATAAAAAAACTTTTGAAATCACTTATAAGTATCAATTTAATGAATTAAACTTCAAAGAGGTAACCTTAAGATTGTAATAGGTACAACATTTAAATGTTTCTGTGTTTAAATTCAAAAATTCCAAATTCCAAATAGCTTTATTCATGTATATATTTTTCATTATTTTAATTCTTGAGGTGATAGCGATAACTTTATTAAAACGAAAGCTAGTACAGTTCCAAACGCGCCCATGTCTAGGAAGAAACCAATAACAGAGCCGGGCTTTTTTGTTATCACCATCTCACATGGTTAATATTAAATTAGAATTAGCTATAGAGTTAGAGCAGTTCACACTCAAACCTTTTTATCGTTTTTGCAATCTTTAATATCATAATAGGATTTTTCTATAAGCTTACGTTTTGTAAAAACTTTTAAATCATTGAGAGACATCGCCAAAATTCATTTAAACTTTGTATTTTCTTTATTTCTTATATTTCAAAATAATTATTATATTTCAGTACAACAAATAATAAATAAAAAACCTATAAAATTATAATCGGCTTATAAGTTTTATAAAACTTGCTTGAGAGTGATTCGTTAAGAGGTATTAGAATCGGCCTATAGAAGTCCTCTACACTTTGACGTCGAACGCATATACCGTTTCACAATAAATACGCCGAAAATCATAACAGCTCGTAACTTAAAACGAAGAAAACCCCAGCTTAAGTCATTATAAGTCCGAAATAGCTAAGAAATTTCTAATCGCTATACACTTATGAGGTATCCGAAAACAAAAAGGGGCCGCTTTCTTTGTCGGATACGCAGTATTTTTTCCCCCGGCCCGAACACAATGGGGCCTGGACAAATTTAGTTTTAGATCCCGGATTCCTTGCCACTGGTGTTTAGGAGTCATTTTAATTGACCGTCGGCCCGATATTGTGTGGGGGGAAAAAAGGTAGCGTCCCCGCGGCCCTTGCGCTCGCGCTATGATGGAATGTCGTGTTTGAACGGACTTTTTTGGAACGCAATTCCAATTTTTAAGCAGCACCGAATGTTCATAATGCATTACGGTGTAGTGTTTTTTTTTCGGACTGTCTATTAGCTGACCACAGCGTAACCGGACTGTTTGGCGAGCTTCGGAAAGAAGCTCTGCCAGAAGAAATTTTGAGCTCTAGGGCTCGAAGAAACTAAGGGAACGTCTGCCTGCTTTGAGGCCGAACCTCGGCTTAGGCGACGTTTGGGATAACGGGGGATCGGACGGTGATTGGTCCGTACGTCTCCAAGGCCGTGGATGGAGCCCACGTCCGGATGACATAGAATAACGGGGACATCGTCTTCGCCGGCGAAGACGATGTGTAGCGTATGATTGTGTGGTAGGCGGTACGAGTGTGTTGTCAATAGTCATCTGATCGTCAGGGTCATGAAGGATATGTTTAGGTCTCCTCTTTTGGAGAGGAGCGCTCAGATCGGGGGAGTAAAAAGAAGCCGCAACTACGAGAGGGTTGGGGTGTCGGATTGATTTCTCGAAATGGCTTTTCGTACGGTGTAGTTGTGACGAACAAATCAAAGCTTCTTCATCGATATATCATTACGTGGGGGTACCACTTTTGAGCATATTACGCACACACAGACGTGTGAGATTGTGTACAGTTAAAGTATGCATAATACAAAATAAAACGAAGCTGTAATAGTTTAGTGGTTTGGGCGTCCGCCTCCTTTCGAACCTGGACACGGACCTCTAACTTTTCGGATTTATATTCGTTTTTAAGCGATTAAAATATCACTTGGTTTAATGGTGAAGGAAAACATCGTGAGGAAACCTGCACGCCTGAGAGTTATCCGTAATGTTCTCAAAGGCGTGTGAGGTCTGCTAATCCGCACATGGCCAGCGTGGTGGACTATGGCCAAACTCTTTTCATATTGAGAGGAGCCCCGTGCTCTGTAGTGAGTCAGTAATAGGTTGATCATGATGATAATGGTGGTTTATTTATGTTAATTTCAAACAACGAGAGCGGTTGGACTGATTTGGTAAAACTTCGGATTTGAAATATTAATAGAAGCCCAGGGAAAATTTAAAAGGTGCAAGAGTATATACTATTACTTTGTATGCAGATCAGAAACTATTTTTATGTTTCGTATTTTATAATCTAGTTTATATTAAATTGGGCCTAGTGGCCATAATATAGAAAATTCCATAAATATATTAGATATTATTTGCTAAAACTGTTTTGTATGTTGGATTCATCTCCACTAAAGGTTTGTTTTATTTATATAGATATTCAATTTTTTTTTTTTTATATATAACGAAGTTAGTCGGTTCTGAATAAAACATCAGCAAATAAATATTATCAATTACACAGTAATCCATTTAAGAAATCATGTATGCCAAAAGACAAATTACAGGCGTAAAGATTTATTAACTCGTTTTTTTTTCTAAACATTGTCACGAGCGGAATTCATGATTAAATTAATCTGTTTATTCCTTAAAAGGGCTACAGTTTGTCATGGTAATAAAGTAAATAGATCAATACTAGTAAACAAGAAGTTATTCGATAAATAATACATAGTTTGGTTAATGACTTCAACTATGTATAGTTTTACCCGGCTAAGTTTGTTGTGGGCTTCTTCTTAGACCGGGGCGCGTTTGGAACACTCATAGCTTTAGTTTTAAGTTTACGAATATAGTTATCACAACCAACTCACTACTATGTACATTATTGACGCGTCAAAAGTGCCTTTTAAAGTATTGAATAAAGATTATGGTTGATTGATTGAACTAATTTATGTTGATTACAGTCAAAAATTGAGCCGACCAAAATAAGCGCAACAGCGGGTCTTAGAAGATTCTTTTAACACCCAGCGTTTTTGAAAGGAAGCGGTGATAGCCTAGTGGTTCGAATCCGGGCACACACCTCTAAATTTTCCGAGTTATGTGCGTTTAAAAAAATTTAAAATATCACTTGACTTTAACAGTGAAGGAAAACATCGTGAGAAAAACTGCACTCTTGAGAGTTCTCCATAATGTTCTCAAAGGCGTGTGAAGTCTGCCAATCCGCACATGGCCAGCGTGGTGGACTACGGCCAAACCCTTCTCATATTGAGAGGAGACCCGTGCTCTGTAGTGAGCCGGTAATGGGTTGATCATGATGATCATGATGTTTTTGAAGTGTCGGTCATTTAGGTTTAGAAGATTTAGAGGTTGTCCTGCTGGGTTGTAGATATGGCTTTGTATTGTACCTCGATTTTTTCCAATTAATAATACGATTACCACATTTTGGTGATAAAATAACCGCGATGGTCACTAAACGTGCTCTCCAAGCACTAACCCAACCCCAGTGGGTTGGCCACTATTCACACCAATTATATTTCAATTAACTTAAAAGCCCATTACTGCGGTTTATTTAAACAAACTGTAGACCGTAATGTGTAATATGCAAATGGTGGAATTAGCAAATCTAATGCAACTCCCGCGCGTTTAAACTGTAGTTAGTGGCAGCTGACGCGACCGTTATTGTTAACTGCATTTAAATTGTGTTAATTAAATTAACTTTAATATATACTATATATATAAAAGCGAAAGGTCACTTACATACTGACTTACTGACGTACTGATTAAACACGAGATCTCAAAAAGTATTGTACGTATAAAGCTATAATTTAGCAAGTAGGTAGTTGATAGTTAAGAGATGTCAGCTAAGAAAGGATATTTGAAAATTCCACCCCTACGGGGGTAAAAAAGGGGTTGGAAGTTTGTATGAAACTTCTTTGTTTTTAGAGTTAGAGACATAAAAATTTGCATTGAGATTCATTATAATAAATAAAAAACATGTACATCATTATTTTTTTAAATATTACCTGTTAAGGGTGGTAAAAAAGGGGATGTTAGTTTTTGCTTATTTTTTTATTATGAAGCCTACAAGCATGAAATTTTGAAAATAGGTTTCTTTTAGGGCGTAAGTATTAGGTTAGAATTTGGTTTCATCCAAATCTACCCCGAAGGGGGTAAAATAGGGGTTTAAAGTTTGTATGAAAATCCTATGTTTTTTAATTTAGAAACACGAAATTCGGCAATTTGACATTTGCCTGTAGCTTATTTTCTGAAGCAGGGCAATCACGGGAAATCAGCAATTCTACGCAGACGAAGTTGCGGGCAACAGCTAGTATACAATATTCGCGAATCATCACACTAATATCATAAAAGAGAAAGTATGTACATCGAAAAAAAAGATTGTCTAACAAGTGAGATATTCTTTTGTTTATTTTATGTTTGATTGCAATTACATTGAAGCGATGATAGCCTAGTGGTTAGAGCGTCAGCCTTCTAATCAGAGGTCGGCGGTTCCAATCCGGGCACGCATATCTAATCTAATCTTTCCGGAGTTATATGCAATTAAAAAATATTAAAATATCACTTGCTTTAATGGTGAAGGAAAACATCGTGAGGAAACCTGCACGCCTGAGAGTTCTCCATAATGTTCTGATAGGCGTGTGAAGTCTGACAATCCACACATGGCCAGCGTGGTGGACTATGGCCAAATCCTTCTCATATTGAGAGGAGACCCGTGCTCTGTAGTGAGCTGGTAATGGGTTGATCATGATGATGATGATAATATAATATATAGTGTGCTAATTTATTTATATATGACATGGTTTAATCTTTTCCCATTTCACTAATTGAATCCGGCCTCTCCTAATTTTCCGTCACATCCGCTCCAACCATCCAAAGTTAATCCAATGTCAAGTTTATTTTGCTCGGACAGGTAATCACCTAGTGTAGGGTCCACTGGCAAATTTTTATTGCTAAGAACAAGTACGTCAAATTGTAAAATTGTAATTGTAGTAAATTTAGCTCAACAATAAACAGCAAGTATAATTTGCTATATTCCGCCGACAACCGAGAGATTTGTACAATAAAACACCAAACAAAATCTTCCACTAGAACCTCTACGCACGTTTCGACCCGACACCGGATCATCCTCAGGAGTCGGCGTACCTCCCGGTTGTCGGCGGAATATAGCAAATTATACTTGCTGTTTATTGTTTATCATGAACTTCCGCAAAGTGACGCCCGCTTCTATTCATTAATTTAGCTCAAATCAAATTTAGTCAGAACCTTTTGATTTATATAGTAATTGTTTCACTTTAAAATGTTTTTTATAAAAATGGAAAATTAAAACAGATAAAACAAACATAACTAGCCATAAATTTAAAATGATTTAAGTGAGAAAGGTGGGAGACTTCGAATTCGACGGGTGAGTTTTTTCACGTTTTTCTTGAATTAATGTTTGCTGGCTAATTTTGAAAAGGACTGGTGTTGGTTGTGTTGTGGACATTATAGTTTTGGTGTCGTTTGTGTGGTGGCTACTTTTTTGAATGGTCTGGATAAAAAAAAAATCTGGATAATTGGGTCAAATTTTCAAATTCTAATTTCAAATTCAAATAATCTTCATTCAAATACTCCTTTTAAAGGCACTTTTGACGCGTCAATAATTTACATAGTAGTGATTTGATGGTGATAACTACATTCGTAAAATTAAAAGTAAAGCTATGAGGGTTCCAAACGCGCCCCGGTCTAAGAAGAAACCCACAACAAACTTAGCCGGGTATATCTTCTTTTTGTTATCACCATCTCACATGCCACTTAAAATTATATTAAGAGCTATCTTATTAGAGCATTAGGGTTTAATGTTTAAAGGCTAATAAATGATTTTATTATTATTTAATATAATTATATCCTAGTCACATGGTAACATTTTTACCGTCTCAAATCCGGGGTCCGTTAAGTCGATCTATACTTTATACGTTACTACTAGTATATTTAACCGTAGTACTGTTATACAGCTGAAGGGTTTCTTTGTTTTGTATGTTTGTTTGATTCGATATATATCAAAAGTAGAGTCCAAACAATTTTTTATGATATTGTTTAAGTAGATGATGATGAGGATAAAAGTTGTTAATTAGCAAAATACCTGTTCATAGAAACAGTGAGATTACCTTAGTCTGAAAAGTCTACTAGATTAAAAAAAAAAACTAAATATTTTATAGTGTGATGAAAAAAGTATTTTGACAGATATTAATAAAGTGCTATTTTATTATTAACTTCTACTCTCTACGGTACTCTATGGTCTTAATAAACTTCACGTATTGTATTCCCACAGAGTATTTCTATATGTCAATGTAATTTCTAATTGAATGAAACTCTTTACTTTGAGAATACAAATATTTAAACATGACGGACTTGATGGTCCACAAACAATCGTAAATCAATCATTTAAAATTAGATTTTCATAAACAGCTCCATCGAAAGGTTCCGAAACAAAATATAAAAAAAAGAAAACAGACTCAAATTTCCGAACGCATACGATTGGAAACGAAACGATAATTATAAATGTATTAAGTATTAACATTTAAAAATGTTTTCATAAAATTACCGCGCAAAAAGCGAGAATATCCAGCCTGGAAAAGTTATGACGGACATTAGCAAAAACAAATAACATAAATTCGCGTAATCACTGGCCGAAAATGCGGCGGCTATTGCCCGTGTACCGCTTTTGAAAGAAAAAAAAAAGAACTGAGCTATTCAGAAAAAAAAAAGAAAATTAAAAAATCGATCTGTCAAAATGCTTCGCAGTAAATTTTGCCGCGGCCGGGCTGCGGTCAAGTTGGCGTCGATTGGCCGGCCTGCTGGAGGGGCGTGTCCGACATTCGAATAAGGAACAAGTCAGGCGATTTATTTATGAAGTGCATTTCAGTTGTTTATGTGGGTTTTTTATGTTGCACAGTTCAGTAAGGCCCCGCGGGGGCGTGCGGGTCATTTGACTTGGTGATGCCGATCTGGGCATGATAAAGCGCCTTAAAGTAAGTTATTTCGTTCTGTACCATAAAACGTTAGTTGGTGTAGAGTTATACGCTCTTTTATTTCGTTTTCTAAACAAAGCGTTCGCTTTTTTCTCTGTTAGTGGTTTTATTTGGCCTTTTACCACTTACGTTGCTAAAATAGAGGTGTTGTAACTAAATTTCAAATTCAAAATAATCTTTATTCAAATAGTCCTTAAAAAAGCACTTTTGATGCGTCAGTAATTTACATAGTAGTTATTTCATGGTGATAACTTTATTAGTAAACTTAAAACTAAAGCTATGAGGGTTCCAAACGCGCCCCGGTCGAAGAAGCCCACAACAAACTTAGCCCGGGTTTTTCTTTTTTTTTTCGTTATCACCTCACATTATGAATAAACTATGGAAGCTATTTTCGTTTGTTTGCTAACGTAACGATTATAAGGACAGACTTCTGGGATATTTTATGATATTATTATAGCATTTTGGCTATAAAAGAAAGGTAATTTTACATACTTTTTAAACCAAAAAAGCTGCGTTAAATGTTCCGTAAAAAATAAATGTTTTCAAGAAATTCCGTATATAGCGTATAAAGCAGGAGTTACATTACGGAAGTCCATGGTACATTAACTTAAATTGCTCTTCTTATTGAAACTTGTAGCTGTGATAGCCTAGTGATTAGGGCGTCCGCTTTCTAATCAATGGCCGGAAGTTCGACACCGGGCACGCACCTCTAACTTTTCGGAGTTATGTGAGTTTAAAAAAAAATCAAATATCACTTGCTTCAACGGTAAAGGAAAACATCGTGAGGAAACCTGCACGCCTGAGAGTTCTCCATAATGTTCTCAAAGGCGTGTGAAGTCTGCCAATCCGCACATGGCCGGCATAGTCGGGTTAGGTTAGGCTGGCATAGGGTTCGGCATAGTCCACCACGCTGGTGGACTATGCCGAACCCTTCTCATATTGAGAGGAGACCGTGTTCTGTAATGAGCCGGCAATGGGTTGATCATGATAATGATGACGATTGAACGTTGTGAAGTCAATATCTTAGGTTGCTCCGCTGTTAGAGCCAAACGTGCGTTGAGAGGTCATTTAGAGTGACCATATTGGATTTATAGTTTCTTCTTAAATAGCACCGTAAAGATTTGCCAGTCTCACGTCATCATCATCATGATCAACCCATTCTCGGCTCACTACAGACCACGGGTCTACTTTCAATATGAGAAGGGTTTGGCCATAGTCCTCCACGCTGGCCATGTGCGGATTGGCAGACTTCACACGCCTTTGAAAACATTATCGAGAACTCTCAGGCGTGCAGGTTTCCTCACGATGTTTTCCTTCACCGTTGAAGCAGGTGATATTTAAATTGTTTAAAAACGCACATAACTCCGAAAAGTTAGAGGTGCGTGCCCGGATTCGAACCGCCGACCTCTGATTAGGAGGCTGACGCCCTGGCCACTAGGCTATCACCGCATCGCAACGTGGGTCTTCTTCACAAACTGTCTCACGTGGGTTATAGCAAATTAAGCTAAATAACCATTTAAAGGAATACCGTGCCTGAAATTTGAGTCAAAAAAATCTAAAAATTCTAGGTCTAACAAATCAGCATACCTGGCTCTTCGACCTTGTAGGATACATCGCAGGAGCCGTCCTTCCTGTCCTTGAAGTCGATCTCGGCCTTGCTGGGTCCCTCCAGGGATATCGCCAACTGGCCAGCCCCGGCCTCCCGTGTCCACACGTTGAACTCGTTAAACCTGCCCGCTTCCCCCCTCTCCAGGCCGGCGCCTCCCGCTTTGACCAAGTGAGCGCCGGAGTCCCGAAGTGGACCCACTGTGAACTGGAAGGGTGATCCTGGGGAAGAAGTTATAAGGTATAATAAATTATTGACGCGTCAAAAGCGTCTTTTAAAGGACTATTTGAATAAAGATTATTTTTAATTTGAATTTGAATTTGAATTTAATACCTATTTAGATATCTCCCAGTAGGCTAGGGCACTAGGGATTTAGCGTTCCAGTATGATGCCGAATAGAAACCGATTAGGAGGATGGTTTTGACGACGTGGCGTACCTAGTGCGCGCTGTCGCATTAAAACGTTGGAGGTTCTGGGTTCGATTCCCGGCCCGAGTCTGGTCTGGTCTGGATGTCTTGAAAAAATAATTAAGTTAACTCATATTTTGGAAAGATTTTCATCATCACATATACACATATACCTGAACGTCTTGAAAACACTAAGTTTACTGATATTTGGGAAAGATTTTTAGTGTCACACGTCACAATTTTATGAAAAAATAATAATAATTCAGTGAACTCATTATTATTATTATCAGCACGTACTGTCCCAATGTTGGCCAAGGCCTCCCTTTCTTCCTTCTATTCGTCTCTGTCTAGGGATATTTGGGGCCAAGCCGACATATAGGCATCGAGTTCGTCACGCCAACGACGCCTCGGTCTACCTCGACGTCTTTTGTTTTTGTTTTTTGTTTTTCAAGTGAACTCATATTTTGTAAAAATTTATATCATCACATAACACAATGTCTTGCGTAAAAAATGACACCTATTTCGGAAAGTGTCATAATGTCAATGTCACATGTCATAATGTCATGAAAAAACAGTTTAGTTTACTGATATTTCGGAAAGTTTTTTTAATGTCATATATATATGTCACAATATCATTGTAACTCGTTTATTCGCGTACGATGTACTAGGAGCACAGAACTCACCAGGAATATGGATCTCCCTGTACTTGACGGAAACGGTGTGGACACCCAGCTCCTTGGGCACAAAGTGAACGGAGTAGAGGCCGTCCACGACCTCCTGAATCTCAGCGTCCTCGGACACTCCCCCAGGGCTCGTCACCGTCGCCGCCAGGTCGAAGGATGTGATGCCTGCAAACATATTATTTTGTTAAAGATCAAGAAGCAACTAGTTCGTAGGTTTTTGGGTTAGTATCACGAGGCCCCAGATGCGATACACGCGTTAGCGACGAAAGCTTCTGTGCAGGTTTCCTCACGATGTTTTCCTTCACCGTTGAAGCAAGTGATATGTAAATTGCTTAACAACGCACATAACTCCGAAGTTATAGGTGCGTGCCCGGGTTCGAACCCTCGATCTCGGATTAGGAGGCTGACGTCCTAACCACTAGACTATCACAGCTTCGCCTAGCTTTTATATATTATACATATACGTATATTTTTTAATTCTTTGTGTTTTCATTCATTCGATTAATTCATCCATTCATTCAACAAACGCACCTGGCATCTTGAAGGTCAGCTTGCAATTGGTTCCGACCTCAGTCAGCGGAGCAGGGTCTCGCTGCCTTTGGATCTTTTCACGCTGTCTGTTGCTGCCCTCACCGGAAACCTTGAACGTTAGAAATCAAACTTAATATCATAAATTCACGCAGCAACGGAGAACGGAAAATATTATTTTGCGCAGAAATTGTTTTGTATAACCTGTCGAGGCTTTTCCACAAAACATGTTCATATGTAATACATACGAAATACCTAGAATTAATATTGTTTATAAGCTAACGTCAGAACCGATCATATTATAGATGCATTACAAAATAAATCAGCGAAAGCATAAAAAAGTCCTAAAAATAATTGTTATTTCACTTTAGCACCATCTCATAAATTTTAATTCAACTTCTAAGAGATGTTTAGTTATACAAATTTAGACATAAAATTTCAATTTTATTACATTTTATAGTCATTAATATAACGGCTGAAGCATGGATATTTTAATTGTATAGAAGCACAGACTCCGATTTAATTGGGCTGCATCTTTCAAGACAGCTTCACTCAAATAACGAGTGCTTTAATGTATAATCAATTAGCGTTAAGAAAATAGTGACTCATTATAAAGACTTCACCACGTAAGTGCAGTAAAGATTATTATATTTTTAAAAAATGACGTTAACGAAATCAATATTTACTGTAAAAATTTCTTACCAATAGACAAATGTATTTAAAAAGTTGTAACTTTATTTTATCTCCTACTTCATAACTCACGAATTATACGGTGCCACAGTGCATTTGCCCGACGTAAGGTCTATAGATAATAAGGTAAAACTCAATCAATGTCACCTTGACAGTGAAGGGTGACCCTTCCACGTGATGATCAGCGAACTTAAGGTTGACGATATAGTAACCCGGCTCAGTGGGCTTGTAGCTAATGGCCAACACGCCATCTTTGCTGTCCGCACACTGAATCTCCGCTTTGCTGGGACCTAGAAGGGAAGGAATCAATACATTAAGTTTGATGGAAGAAGTGTCGCCAAGCGATTTAGCTTTCCGGCACGATTTCGCGTAGTAACCAATTACCATACCCCTAACAGATTAGACCGCTACAATTTCAGACCATCACTTACCACCTGGTGACAAAGACGTGTCGCCAAGCGATTTAGCGTTCCAGCACGATGTCGGGCAGAAACCAATTAGGAGCGTGGGTTTACCATTCTCCTAACAGGTTAGCCCGCTACCATCCTCAGACAGCATCATCACTTTCCACCAAGTTAGTTCTTAACTTGTGGTGTATAAAGAAATCCTGGTGAGATAGCCATCAAGAGTTAACTTGTAGTGAAATAAAAAAAACAGAAATCTAGCTAATTACGTTCGGTTTGGTAGAGTTCACATTACTTTGAGAACAATATTGTGGTTTCAAATGGTATTTTATGCCTTTTATTGATTGAGGATTATTTTTAAGGGTCCAACATTCATCGTAAGAACTTGTTTTATTACTCAGAATGAAACCAATGTTCACTAGATCTAGAATGCCCTTCCAGCTTCCGTCTTCTGTAATATGTTTTCCTTAATAGCAATCGAAATAGAATCTATTCGCGTTAAGAAAACAGTAAGTCATCATACACGCAATACATAAGTGGAGTAATATGTTTAACAAAGTGTAGTAGATTTTTTGAGTGGCAAGTCATTTGAAATAGATGACTCACTATTTACTTAACGCGAACGAAACATTCAAACAGGTATTAGGTAAGCGTGCTCCACTGAAGGCTGCATAATCACTTAAGATTGAATGTAATTGGTGTGGAATTTTATACAATTTAAGATAAAAATTATGTCTTAGTCCAAATTTGACCTTGACGTAATACTGGATAGGAAAGCATGCTTATGATTGTTGGACTTCTAGTACTAGCAAACACAAAATTGGTAGATAAGCTAATGGTATTTGTTTTCCTTATCTTACCTTCAATAGATAGAGAAAGACCACCATAACCAGCATTCCTGGTGTCCACGGAAAAGGTGTTCTCCCCGTGTGTCTTGCCCTCCTTCAAGGCTGTTCCTGATACCTGGGAATCATTAAGCAACAGATATCAATGTCTGTTAGAAGAGAACATACACGCGCTTTCTGTGAAGTCCGTGGGGATCAGAGACTCTTTTTTAGTTGATAAGTTTTAGAGCTACCTTCGTCCTTTGGTTAGGACGATTATGTAGGATTCTCACCCTCGTACGGGGTATACTCAAACTAAAAACCACAACGGCATGTCATGTTGTATACTTCTCGAACAGGAATTATTGAAATTCCATTAGTACCTGAATCGGCCTTGAAAATGCCTTTCCAGGTGGAAAACCCTGTGTGCTTCAATAAAAATAACTAATAACGTTTAACCCAGTCTGGGTTACGTAACTTGTTCCCTATTGGAACAAATAGTTTATAACTTAGGTTATAAACTATAAACTAACTCTTTTGAAATATTTTTTTAACAATAAAGTTAATTTGATTAGTATTTAAAACATAATAATCAACTAACACTTCTATTTTATTTGATACACAGACCCTGAAAACTAACCTTGACTTTTTTAGCATCTCCAACTTCTTGATCCTGGACGGTTATATTGAAGGGCGAGTTCTGGATGTGGACACCCATCTTCTTGACGGATACCACGTGCTGGCCTGCCTCGCGGGGTGTGAAGCTGATGCCGATGTTACCAGAAGGTAAGCGCTTCAGGAAGCAAGGCTCTTCGAGACCAGATGGCGCCTAAAAAGGATTGCAAAGTATTTTTTCTATAGCACTGACCCTTCTGAGAAACTGGTGAGGTTAGTCTTATCAGTAAACGGGACGTCAATAGTCTTTTTGTGAACAATTAGTCTAATTGTGACAATAATTAAGAACCAATTATGAAACATTGGGACCGCTCCCAAATTATTGCTTTTACTTTTTTGTTTCTTCCTTCCTTTTTTGTTTAAGTTCCTTATCGCGCGTTGTGAAAGGGGGCTAGACGGAAAAAATTCTTACGAAAAGTTGTCACGACACTTTTTGTTATTGTAAGCTGTGCGGCGTCGCATGTTTCTCTGTCTGTCTCTCTCTCTCTCTTATAGAAAGCAAGCTAGATATTTTCATTTCTATTTCGCATTGAACAGTGTGGAGTCGCGACGATTATTTTTGTTGAGTGTATACAGGTTTTTTGTAAATAATAAATAATAATAATTAATCCTGACAGTGTTTCTGCACAAGTTCCGGATATTGCTGATGGAGTACAAAATTGAGCCTACTGATTAAGTTTATATTACATTATATTTGGTAATAATAAAGAAAATATTATTATAACTTAAATAAAATAAAATTTTATTACAATCCCTTCACTAATTAATTTTGTTTTTGGCTCAAAAAGTTATAGGATACTTTTCATCACGGAATCACTATCTCGCGGAAAAATAACCCTCGTTCTTTTCATGTTTTGAGACAAGTATAAAGATAGTTTGCCTTTTTGCGGATGTGACATGACATGGTACAGATGAAAAAAATAGTACCTTGTTTTAAAAAAAAAACCAAATTGAACAAAGTTGCGGGCTACAGCAGTTATCAGCTGCTTTTTCATTAACCATAGCCTCTGGCGTTCTTGCTACCTACCTTTTCCCTTGAAAAATATACTCCAAAAAAGTAAATCTAAATACCTGAATGGAAGCGTTTAGACTGCGAATGTCGTCATCATTGACCTTGCCAGGCAGTGTCACTTCGCTGCAGCTGCCGACAGATATCTGGTTCCTCTTACGACCTTCTCCAGTAACCTGCCAAACACAAGATTGACCAACGTTTACTTAAGAGGAAGATTGTTATCAAATATGCTGTACTATGGACTTCAAAAATATAGTACTCTTCTTAGCCACAGGGAGAATTATGAAAAGAACAACACTGCATTCAGACCTGTCAATATACATAAGTTAAGAGCCTAGCCGAGATTTTAGTAATGACAACCTGAAAAGGATCGCCGGTGGCGGGTGGATGAGGAAGGCGGAGGACCGTGTGTGGTGGCGCGCTCTCGGAAAGGCCTATGTCCAGCAGTGGGTGTCTATAGGCTGATTGATTGAAGTTAGCCCTTGACAGTAATCTCACCTGATGTAAGTGATGATGCAGTCTAAGATGGTAGCGGGCTAACTCGTTAATGGTATGGTAAAACCAAACTCCTAATTGGTTTCTACGCGACATTGTGCCGGAACGCTAAATCGCTTGGCGACACATCTTCGTCGGTAGGGTGGTAACTAGCTACGGCCAAAGCCTCCCACCAGACCAGACTCGAGCCGGGAATCAAACCCAGGACCTCCAACTTTATAATGCGACAGCGCACGCACTGCCACGGAGTTCGTCAAAAGGTTTCTACGCGACATTGTGCCGGAACGCTAAATCGCTTGAAGACGACGTGTCTTTTGTCGATTACTATTAATTGTATTTTGTATTGACACTATTAATTATAGAGAAAGTAGGAAAAGCTTGAATGATTAGGAAGATTCCAGCAAGTAGTCTACAACAGATGTTTGTTGTTGTGATAGAATATACATAATAGATAGATAGAAGCTATAGAAACCTCGACGCACTGACGCTCTGAACATTGCAGATGGGGTGGCCAAGTATTGTGGCGTTGCACGATGTATTTATTTACCTTTGCTGTGAAAGGTGAGCCCTTGATGTGCTTGTCCCCGAATCTGACGCTGACTTTGTATTCTCCGGGCGCAGTGGGCAAATACGACACCGAGACGGTGCCATCTTTGTTGTCGTGGCATGTAATCTGAAAATTGGATTTCTAATGTAAACAAAAATAATTCTTAGATATTCCAGTAATCGCAGCGTTGGTAGACCCTTAGCTTCAAAAAGGGGGTAGACAATATAAATGACACAGGTTTCAAGATACGCAAAACCTTCCACAAGTTCCCGAAGATCTATATCCAGTTATAGAAGTCCTTTGATTGAGACGATAATCATGGTGGCACTTTTAACTAACCTCAGCTTTGCTGGGACCTTCGACTGCCATAGACAGCCCTCCAGCACCTGCGCCCTTAGTGCTGATGGTGAATTGACTTGGCTCCCCACTAACACCTGCGGTGAGACCTGGTCCATATGCCGTCACGTAACCAGAGGATATGGAGTCCACATGGAATTTATAGGGGGAACCTGAAAACATTATTTGGACAAATAAACGATAGTCTCATGAATTGAAAAGATTTTTTTATAACTGCCTGGTTAGTCTAGCAACTATACACATCTTGTGCATTATGAATTCAAAGCTTGTATGATAAGAAGCAATAGTAAATTATATATGTATATATTTTTTTTTTGTAAAACAAATTTTCTTTATTTCAAATGTAAATTTGGTATCTTAGTCTTAGTCATATCTAACTTATCACTCATGTCATCAAATTTGGTTTTCTTAATTACTATACTTTATTTGTTTATTTATTTCGTTGCATATTGTGTACACATACCCAGTTTGGGTGTTGCAACTTGGTCTGGAATCGACCGTAGTAGAGAGACCGATTTCAATTATTTTACTTGCATCGTTTAAAAAATCATTTACTGTGAACCGTTGAGTGAAACAATTTTATTTTGATTTTTATTTATGTCTTTACTAATGAGATCGAAATCTTGTTATAGATATATAAAGTATACGAAACGATCAATAAATCTAACTATACCTTGTACATGTTCTCCATTGTACTTCACGTAAAGTTCATGCACGCCCTCTTCTCGAGGGTCATACTTGATGCTGACTGTACCATCCCTGTTGTCTTCTATTACTGGAGAGTCGATATGGCCGCTCGGCATCTTTACTTCCGCTGAAAAGAGGAAGATCTGTAAGATGGTTAACTGACGGATAATTATTAGGACAAAAGTAATTACCTTAGTGATCCATATACAGTAAATAATAGGCGGCTTTCTTTCGATAATAATAATACAAGCTACGCAGGATCAAAGGAGTTTATAATAATTGTGAATAGAAATGTAAGCATATCAACGAGCATATAACAAGAAAAACTAAAACATGAAAACATAAGGAATAATAAAATGAATGAATGTAGAATTAATTTAGTCTAGTAAACGTGTACATTTATAGATTATAAAACGTACGTAATCCTTGGTTACTGTACATTGTGCAAAGGGCCTTCTTAAAAGAATTTAATAGGATTAAAGACCTTAAGGTTTTAAGACCTTGAAAGTGTATTTTTCAAACACTTCTTGCTTCTATATTCAGAAGCCATATCTAATGGAACAGCTACGAAAATTAAACCATACCAAAATAATTAGAACCTTGAGTTTGTTCTCTTTCTTCTGCTACTAGGTGTTTTTATTTCAAACAACATTAGCAAAATGTTACGCAGAAAATCTCATCATTGTGATATGTGGCATGTCCCATGGCATTTATTTAATCAGTACAACTAATCGGTCTGTACATGTTATCGTATCGGAAATATAAATCGCTTAGGGGCACATCTAACCCACCAGACCAAACCAGAGATAATTCAGAAATTATATCTTCCTAAAATTGTCCATTATCCTCCTTTTAAGACCACAGCTCTTACATTTTCTAACCGATCTGTTTTATTTTGCAAATTTAAGAGGAATTAAAGACAAAACAGTGATACGGTAAGTGAGACTGAAAATATTGAACTGAATAATGATCCAAAACAAGGTATTTGCGACCAATACAATAACAAACCTTTCCTAGTATCAATATGGTAGATAGACACAAAATTTAACGGCGTGTATGACAGTCCAAAACCAGTTTTGTTGAACGTTATCTTATGGGCTTCGGCGTATACTATAGGTATTGCCTCTTTATCGATCTCTGACACTGAGAAGTACTTCTTCTTGTTGTCGAAGTAGAATAGCGATGCCACGTTCCAGTCTGCTTCCTTTTCGTTGCCACCAACGATAGAATTCCAGAGTTCAGACAGTAACGCCATTTATCCAGCTTTGTAACTCTTGAAACGAAACGCGTTATTTTTGAGATGTGTAGTGTTTTGTGTTTTATTTATTTTGCATGTTTAATTTTATGTCGGCAATGGGCACACCGCGTTTTCTATTAATTCTGTAACTTGTGATTCAATTTCTATTTATCGTGAGTAATCATACGATGAGTTGCATTCAGAGCTGATTTTTACTGGTGAGTGAAGTTTTGAATAGGAAATATTTGTACTTATTTATTTATTTATTATTAATATAAAAAGGAAAAATAATTCATATTACAATAACGGCACCGAATAAACCGAAAAAGTTTGTCCTCGATGCTAGTCTGCAACTTAACGGCTTAAAACTAGAGGCACTGAGTAAGCATATTGGGCATGAAAAGAACATTTCCTGAGTTAGACGGTTGACACAGATGAATCAACCGTCCAACTCAGCCAGAAAATATTCTTTTAATTTCCGTTTGACATTTTTAATATGTAATTTTTGGACAGCTGGAGGTAGTTCGTTCGTTTACTTGGTTATAATTGTAGAAAATGTATTTATACGCAAATTCAAATGAACTAATGAAAGATTCACAATTTTCGTATAAACTTTTTTACTAAATTAATTTGCTAGTGGAAAATTGTGCTTGTAAAGCATTAAGAATTACGAAATTCTTATATACTGAATATTAAGATTCAAATACTGTCATCCGCGTAAAACAGGCAAAAATGCGCAGTGCAAATCTTTGTTTTCGTTTTCGTTTGCTTAGAAGGCATTGAACGTTGTGAAGACAACATATTATGAGGATGCTCTGGTGTCGCAGACAAACGTGCGCTAAGAACTCATCCTGGAAGATCCGTATGGTGTGGTGTGTAAGGATTGAGGAAATTATAAATTGTACTGTGCAGATTGCCTTTTTCACGCGGATTAAGCCTACCAAACCAATACTTTATTTACGAATTATATCCATTATTAATGGATTTTTTTCTACATATGTGACTATTAAACTCACATTTGAAAATCAAAAAAATATTTTGTACAATAGCAATAATTTAGTTTTTATTTGCCGTTCCGTATTACTTTATCTAACTGTATTTAGTGTGATTTGCAAATAATCATTAACAATATCGACATTCTTAATCGCTATCCAGTTGGAGCGTAGCGAAGATAAAACATTTATATAAGAAAGTCATTGTCATGATCAAGCCATAGCCGACTTACTACAGAGCACGAGAAGGGTTAGTCCATCACACTGGCCATGTCCGGATTGGCAGACTTCTCACGAATTTGAAAACATTATGGAGAACTCTCAGGCATCCAGGTTTTCTCACGATGTTTTCCTTCCCGTTTAACTGATATTTTAATAGCTTAAAAAATATATACAGATATAAGATAGTAACCAAAGCAAAATAGGTGTAGAAATGTAATAAAATCAAAGTTTTGGCTTGATCACTGACTCTGAAGAAGGGAATGAAAAGTATATAAGCCAAATAATCACACATTCGCACAGTTTGAGCACGTCTAAAGAGAGATGGCGCTGTTCCGTTACTGCCTTACAAGATGTATTTTAAAACAAAAACGTACTTTGAAATACATCCATAAAATAAGATTAATTTTTGCAGTTAACGTCTAATATGCCAACGTATCAGATAAGATCGCTCACAAAAGTAATCGAAAATTAAAAATGTTCCGTTGGAATGAAAACAGTGTCGCCATGTTTTTTATATCGTATAAAAATTTCACCGCATCCATGCAAATGTTTGAGAATGCCAATAAATACGTTATACCTACTCGGTCCACCGACTATTTTATCCCCCACGTGGCGTCACATTTACGTCACAGTTGTGTAAGCTGGGTACGAAGATGTGGTGGTGCGATTATATAAAATGTGTTGTTTATTCGAAAGTTTTGACATTAGAAATAATAAAAATACTTGGCATCTTAGTAGACGCGTCTGTGTGTTTATTATAGGACACGGTTATATGGCGACAGATATAAATATTTTTAATGTAATCGTTCACGCAATATAGCATCGGGCGAACAACGGAAATCGAATTCCCTTAGCGACATCGCACAGCAATGAGGTCACTGCTAAAAAAGTTTGAACATAGAACAATATATATATTTTTGACGACCTCCGTGGCGCAGCGCGTGCGCTGTTGCATTTTAAAAAGTTGGAGGTCCTGGGTTCCATTCCCGGCTCGAGTCTGGTCTGGTGGGAGGCTTCGGCCGTGGCTAGTTACCACCCTACCGACAAAGACGTGTCGCCAAGCGATTTAGCGTTCCGGCACGATGTCGTGTAGAAACTAATTAGGAGTATGAGTTTACCATACCCCTAACAGGTTAGCTCGCTACCATCTTAGACTGCATCATCACTTACCATCAAGTCAAGTCCAGTCAAGGGTTAACTTGTGGTGAATAAAAAAAAAAAATTTTTTTTTCGCCTGTCACATGATTCATCATCATCATCGTTATCAACCAGCCGGCTCACTATAGAGCACTACTCTCAATATAAAAAGGATTTGGCCATAGTCCACCACGCTGGCCATGTGCGGATTGGCAGACTTCACACGACTTTGAGAACATTATGGAGAACTCTCAGGCGTGCAGGTTTCCTCACGATGTTTTCCTTCACCGTTGAAGCAAGTGATATTTGAATTGTTTAAAAACGCACATAACTCCGAAAAGTTAGAGGTGCGTGACCGGATTCGAACCGCCGACCTCTGACTAGGAGGCTGACGCCCTAACCACTATCTATCACCGCTTCTAGGCTATCACCGTTATATTTGTGTAATAAATACACTGCAGTCACATGATCATCATCACCATCATGATCAACCCATTGCCGGCTACAGAGCCCTACTCTCAATATGAGAAGGATTTGGCTATAGTCCACCACGCTGGCCATGTGCGGATTGGCAGACTTCACACGACTTTGAGAACATTATGGAGAACTCTCAGGCGTGCAGGTTTCGTCACGATGTTTTCCTTCACCGTTGAAGCAAGTGATATTTGAATTTTTTTAAAACACATATAACTCCGAAAAGTTAGAGGTGCGTGCCCGGAATCGAACCGCTGACCTCTGATTAGGAGGCTGACGCCCTAACCAATATCTATCACCGCTTCTAGGCTATCACCGTTATATTTGTGTAATAAATACGCTGCTATCACATGATTATGAGTCTCTATTTCTACGTTACTATCTTTGCTTGACTTCGAGTTCACGTTTGTTAAGGAAAAATTAGCTTACACTGTGCCAAGGTTTTGAAAACAATCTAGATAATTTGTAATATCTCATGTAACACAGGTTTTAACGGAAAACATTTAATAAAGCGTGTGTCACACGTTCGCTGAAATATTTACAAGCGACATTTCCGTTAGCTGACAATTTCACGACTTCAAGATGTCAACATGTCTGGACTCGCTTGTATTGTGCAAATACTTTATTTACGACTCGTTATTCTTGCTTTCAACATAAATTTTGTCGACCTTGGCCTACGATATTTAAAAAAAATATATAAAATGGATACACAGAAAACTCGTGTAAACTTAGATAAATATGCCACTAAAATTGAGACCTTTCTTCTAAAAATATCACTCAACTTATCGCAATGTCCTCGTGGCGTCCATTGTTATTGCTATTTTTCGTGGACCAATCACTTGCCACCGTTTTGGCGGGAACCAATAGCGTGGCGACACGACACGATGACAACCAACTTAAGACATTAATAATAGTATTCTAGTTAAATTTTATACTCTTTTGTACGTATACAGATTTATAACATTTTATCCCATACAAACAACTTGTAAAATATGTGTCAGAATTAATAAATACATCATAATGTATATATATTAAGCGATTCTAATATTTATATATATAGAGTTTACATCAAATATACTCCATTACTATAAAGTTAGCGATGATAGCCTAGTCGTTGGGCCGTCAGCCTCCTATCAGAGGTCGGCGGTTAGAATCCGGGCACGCACCTCTAACTTTTCAGTTATATGCGTTTAAAAAAAAAAAATATCACTTGTTTCAACGGTGAAGGAAAACATCGTGAGGAAACCTGCTCGCCTGAGAGTTCTCCATAATATTCTCAAAGGCGTGTGAAGTCTGCCAATCCGCATATGGCCAGCATGGTGTACTATGGCCAAACCATTCTCATATTGAGAGCAGACCCGTGCTCTGTAGTGAGCCGGTAAGGGGTTGATCATGATGATGATAAAGGCAAAGGTATCCAACCATCACATCGGAGGTAACTGGGCTCAGTTTTGCCGCTGCAAAACAATGGAGTCTTAAGAAATAAAAAGGATGCTGTTACATAGGTTTTAATGGTCGGAGAAATTAAAAACTTATAAATTACACCGTAGATGTTTGTCTGTTTGTCACGGCACATAGCATCAAAAGTTTAATGTTTATTGTATACATATTTGTCGCTTTTGATTGGCGTTGATAGTAATTATCAATTTGGAATGATGCCTAAAACAGATAAGTCGATGTCATACTGTTTTGATTCGGATATAAGAGTAGTATTCCACGAATGCGTCATTTCATTTTTAGGAATGTAATTGACATTTAATTGACGGCCGTATTATGATAGCGTACTGTAATGTCGATATCGGTTACATTGTTCGGGTAATTCTTGCAAAGTTGACAGCACTGATACATTGTCCAATAGAAAAATCCTATTATGATATTAAGGATTATATAAACGACACATTGGGTGTGAGTTGCTAAGTAATAATGATTTATTATTGACTATGGTAACAGAAAAAAATCGGCGACCTGCACGCGTTTGTAACCATAACCATCCGGCCCCCCCCCCCCCCTTATTCCAAACGTCGCCTAAGCCGAGGTTCGGCCTCACAGGAGGCCTCCTTAGACAGACATTCCCTTAGTTTCTTTGAATCCTAGGGCTTAAAATTTCTTCTAGCAGAGCTTCTTTCCGAAGCTCGCCAAACAGCCCGGTTACGCTGTGGCAACCAATAGGATTAGCACAGCTAATAGACAGCCCGATGAAAAAAAATTTTTTATAAAACCCTCTTAGCTCTAGTTTTAAGTTGGCGAGTGTATATCACGATTTAAAATACTAAAAAAAACTAAATTGTCCCTGCCGGAGATCGAACACGTAACCTTCTACTTATAATACCACAGCGCTCAACTGCGCCAGGGATGTCAATACACAATGGGATGACAATGTACAACCTGAGGCCCGTGACTTTATCAAGATTTATCTACATTAAGTTTTTGAAATTCTATCACAAACTCTGGCGGGAACATTGTTTTCTGCCAGACTTTGTGTGTCGTTATTATCATTATAAAATCATTGCCGGCTCACTACAGAGCACGGGGCTCCTCTCAGTATGACTTCTCAACTGAAAGGAGACTCGTGCTCGTGAGTCATCTCAGTTCGGTCATAGTCCACGCTGGCCATGTGAGGATTGGTAGACTTCACACGCCTTTGAGAACATTATGCGGAACTCTCAGGCGTGCAGGTTTCCTCGCGATGTTCTCCTTCACCGTTGAAGAGAGTGATATTTTAATTGTTTAAAAACCCAATAACTTATTTAGTGTTGCTTAGTTAGTACCCGGGATCGAACCCCCGACCTCTGATTAGGAGGCGGACGTCCACTAGGCTATCATTACCTATAGAATTCGTATGTATGGATTAAGTTTTTTTTTATAATTCCCTTTTAAAACCCTTTTTTTTGCGGAATAAACAGTATCTGACTCAACAAAGCTTCTCAAAGTTCTCTCTCTATTTACAAATGTTTATCGAATTATATTCAGCGGTCACAGAGTGAAGATACAAACACAATTACATGTGTATTTATGATATTAGTATGGATTTATTACTTGTAATTATTTCAACATTGTTTTGTCAGTAGACAACATTTTAAAGCCACAGGCTACGCAACTAGGTTAATATTAACAGCTCTAATAAACCGAATACAATCTTTTGATAGACTTAGATATTCCTATTCCACTTGGCTGTGGCATCAAACGCGTTTGTATAGACAAACCAATAAACTATTAATTTGATATATTAACTACTTAATGTCTCGTCCGAGTTTCATGGAAATGGGGTTATAGATTCTCTATATTAATAAATCAGAGATGAATAGACGGACAAAATGTAAAATGACAATGTTTTGGTTTGTACGAAAAAACTAGTGTTGAAAACGGAATTTTAATGCTTCAGTTTAATTTATTTTCTATGCTTAGCACCACGTATAATATATATCTCTCTAGAAAGCCGTACAACCGAAAACCTATTAACGGGAGATAAAAATAGGCTGAGTATAAAATAAATGTGTTAATAAAAACATATATGAAGTGGTCATCTTCTAACATCGACTGTATAAAGTCTCAATGAAATTTAATTAAAATGTGAACTAGCTAGCTTCTTCGTCTATCTTTTTCTTGCCCTTATCCCACATTACGTGGGGTCGGCACAACACGTCTTCTTCTTCCACTCACTTCTATCAGCCGTCATCTCACTACCCACACCTTTTACCCGCATATCCTCGTTTACTCACTCCATCCATTTCTTCTTCGGTGTTCCTCTACTCTTTTGCCCTTCCACGTTCATATATAACATTCTTTTGGTGACATCACTTTTCTATAATTTGACATAACACAAACACTGCTGAAATCTCTGTATTGAGGCAAGACAAACAAGATAAATTCGACCCATTTTCAAGCTATCGAAATCCACACGGTAATTAAATTACCACTTATGAGCTTACTAATGAAACCGACACGGCAATATAGTTTTATATATATACAGAAGAAAATAGGAATAATAACGATACTGGGATCTTAATTCACTCAATCTATCATTTCTCTCAGCAAATATTAAAAATATTATCAAAAAACTAATTGATTTCAATGACAAATAATTTATCATACTAACATTATGTTAATGTTACAAATGTGAATGTAGATTTGTTTGTTAAGCTTTCAAACGAAAACTACTAAACCGATAATCATGAAACTTTGCACGCATATTCTTGGAGGTATTACAAGTAACATAGGATACTTTCATTATTTTTTTTTTTTACAAAGACACAAAAAATTGTTTGTAAAACTATAGTTACCATATTGACTCATTTATATTCTAATGATCTCTGATACTTATTTATTGGCCATAATGCGGGGATAAAAGATAGTAAACAATAATTGATCAACATATCTTTCGAAACAAACCCTACTGACTTCTCCAAGATACAGATTGGATTGCGAAATATACACATTGGATTGCGATTATGGATGGATTATGACGTGTCAATGCTCCAATTCGAGGGACAGATGGATGTTTAGATGACCGATATTGCACCATCCAGTGGCATCTGCTAATTTTAATTAAATGAAATAAATAGGCGTATATCCAAATATCGATGATACGCTATTACTTCTGCAGGGATAGACGATTTAAGCTTCACCAACGAGATCTAAAGTTTAATCGACTTACTTATATTATTTGAATATTTCTTTTCATATTTGTTATTCGTCATCACCTATGTTAATTGAACATCTCAACAGATTTTGAAAACTTATATATCTCTCTAAGCGGTGATAGCCTAGTGGTTAGGGCGTCAGCCTTCTAATCAGAGGTCAGCGGTTCGAATCCGGGCACGCATCTCTAACTTTTCGGAACTATGTGCGTTTTAAAAAAAATAAAATATCACTTGCTTCAACAGTGAAGGAAAACATCGTGAGGAAACCTGCACGCGTGAGAGTTCTCCATAATGTTCTCAAAGGCGTGTGAAGTCTGCTAATCCGCACATGGCCAGCGTGGTGGGCTATGGCCGAACCCTTCTCATATTGAGAGGAGACCCGTGTTCTGTAGTGAGCCGGTAATGGGACGATCATGATGATGATGATGATTTGTTTGAGTAACCAACCTTTAGCAATCCAGTACGATGTCAAGTAGAAACCCATAAGGAGGATGGGATCAGCCGGCAATGCATGGGTAGCGTCTGGTACTTACGCGCGACGGTAACCACTTAACATCAGGTGAACTATATGCTAGTTTTCTCGCAATGTAGTATACAAATAAAAATGAGCTATATCGCAACAGTATATGTAGAGGAAAAGAAGAAATATATAAAAGAATAACCATTTATTCAATAAGACAAGATCAACATATAACGTATTTAGGTAACCTTCATATGAAACATGACATATCAATCCTGCAAATTGTGGAACCAGCTTCCATCTTCTGTGTTCCCTAATGGCTATAATATGGGGATTTTCAAAGGGCGGATTAACAAATTGCTCAAGGGCCAGCAACGCATTGGCGGTTCCTCTGGTGCTGCAAATGTTCATGGGCGGCGGTAATCACTTACCATCAGGTGACCCGCCTGCTCGTTTGCTCGCTTTGTATATTAAAAAAAAAATAATATCACGAAATTCTAGATTCTCAAACGTTTTACAACACAAGAAATTTGTAAAATTTGTAGTCGAATCGGAAGCAGATATATGTTTCAGTCATGACAGACAATTCAAAAGTATAATGGGTACATACAAAAAAAATCTCTACGATTAATTGATTTCGACGCTCATACATGCTACAAATTCCGAGCAGATTTTGAGAAGAAACTGACAAATTGAAACAATTTCGCATTGTGGTGAAAAGAGATTAAAATTCTTTTAAATTTACGCATTCCCCAATGGCCGCGTGTGGAAAATTCTGTCAGCAAAATAGTTGTAACTTGTTGACGTCGGATACATTAATCGTACAGTGACAAATTGGCGAAAACTTGACATTTCGAGTTGTTATTCTAATTTCATCACATTTCCACATAAACATCCTTGGCTATTAATAGCGCACTGCTGAAAACTGGTCTCCTCAATCGATAAAGAATCAAAAAGCTTTTTCACAAATTATATTTCTCACAATAAGTTCAAAGTTTATATAAAAAGTTAACTTGTAGCAAAGTCCTATGGATTATGTAAATAGGTATAAACAAGCATCTAAAATAATTTTAAGTGGCACGTAAGATGATGATAACGAAATCTGGCCAAGTTTGCCGTGGGCTTCTTTAGACAAGGGCGCGTTTGGTACCCTCGTAGCTTTAGTTTTAAGTTTACGAATGTAGTTATCACCATCAACTCACTACTATGTAAATTATTGACGCATCAAAAGTGCCTTGAAAGGATTATATGAATAAAAATTATAATTGATTGATATGGCGAGCAAAAGATCTGGTTTCATTAAAGAGATTTGTATATACAAACCTTATTTAAACTACATGAAAGCTATTTAATCAAATTAAATTTAATACTTTTAAGTGGTAAATTTGAAATTTGTTTCTGCGAGTATGTTATAGGACCAAAGAATACGAAGGAGATAAGAATAAGAATTCGTTAAAAAAAACTATTTAGAACACTCCATTATGCTGCATGGATTTATTCCATGTTATTTTGTCCTGCTCGTTCTGGTTTAGGAACAGAAATAATATAATCTTAAAAATAAAATTGCTGCAAACAAAATTTGTCGATATCAAGTGAATTTTTTGTATAGTTGAACATAAAACACTTTGTTCCTAGCAATAAAGCTAACTTTGTCACTGATATTACGTTTGTTCTCACCATGATACTTAATTATATTTACAAAGTGATATTCCAAACTGATTATATTTGCTAAGCATATTTAATCATTTTGACTTTATCACTAGTAACACATTAGATTTATTCGTGAAAAACACTGCCATCTCTTTCCAAATTCGACGACCTCCGTGGCGCAGCGCGTGCGCTGTTGCATTTTAAAGTCGGAGGTCCTGGGTTCGATTCCCGGCTCGAGTCTGGTCTTGTGGGAGGCTTCGGCCGTGGCTGGTTACCACCCTACCGACAAAGACGTGTCGCCAAGCGTCGTGCAGAAACCAATTAGGAGTATGAGTTTACTATACCCATAACAGGTTATCCTGCTACCATCTTAGACCGCATCATCACTTACCATCAGCTGAGATGCAGTCAAGGACTAACTTGTGGTGAATAAAAAATAACTATTGTATAATCAAAACTACTGGATCGATTTTTACCATTTTTTCAGTGAATGACATACGCTATATATTTTATACCCGTGCGAAGCCGGAGTGGGCCGCTAGTAATTACTATAATATACCCCGTGCTTTTTTAAGGATAAATAATATCTTTAATGGGTCACATAAAATTGAGGATGTTTCCGTTCGCGTATGGATGTGAACCGCGTGTTTTTTTTTTATTTCTTACATTATATCCCTTTCACATATAAGTGGGTCAGATAGCAGGGTGAAATTTAACCAGCGCGAGCAAACAAGATAAACTTGACGTGTGAGTCAATCAGGGCTGTCACATGACACGAAAATAGATTGTGTTCTACATTACGCTGCGATGAAAAAATATGACAGAATAGTAAATATTATTTCATATTTCAGTTTCAAAATATTTTCTTAATCCACATGATCTGCTAACCTATTTTAAACTACATATTTGTATTTTACGTGAACCGCTTCACTGGCCTTGGCGTTAATCCTATTAATAATACGTTTTGAGAAAGTGTTAATAACTTACCAAGTTTAACACAGTGATATTGGAGTGGAGAGCTATGCTAGGAGTATCTCTGCGTGATCAAATCAGGAATGAAGAGATCCATAGAAGGACCAGAGTTACCGACATAGCTCAGCGAGTTGCGAAGTTGAAGTGGCAATGGGCGTGGCACATAGCTCGGAGAACCAATGGACGTTGGGGTCCCAAGGTGCTGGAATGGCGACCCCGCACCTGTAAACGTAGCGTTGGTCGACCCCCAACAAGGTGGACAGACGACATCAAACGAGTCGCAGGGAGCCGCTGGATACAAGCGGCCCAAGACCGTGGCCATTGGAACTCCCTACAAAAGACCTATGTCCAGCAGTGGGCGTCTATCGGTTGAAATGATGATGATGATGATGATTGGAGTGTGAAGACTTTTTTAATACACACGAAAACACACACAAAAAATCGACTAAACTGTTTTGAATCCAATTTTGTAATAAACACTTTATCTATTCACCTATCTATCTAAACATTGAGACGTGCAAAGGCGGGCGATTAACAAAAGCGAAATCTTTAAGTTAACCTGTAGCTAGAATAATTCCTCTGTGTAGTACCTTAATTGTGGCTCAAAATATACTAGAAATTTTGGAACTTCTAGGCTTGTGGAAGAAATATCTCTAGAAATAAGTGGTGACTAAACACATCCTGTAATTTTTATGTTCAGACTTAAGTTATTGGTACAGAGGCCAGAATCTCCTATCAGACCAGAATGCCCAGTGCGTAGTAGTTTTTTTCTTTATCACACGAAAATTTGAAAATCAATAGAGATATATGAGATGGTGCTCTTTCGATTCAATAGAAATTTAAGTTAACTTTCACGCTATTATTCGATAGCGTAAATCACGTACTAAATCAATCAGCAATCTGTAAGGAGATTAAGAAATAATGGATTCATAAATTCGTCCTGCTTGGGATCGAACACGGAACCCCCGATTTCCAAGAACACAACACAGCGCTCCACAAATTCAAATTCAAATTTCACATACAAATAATCTTTATTCAAATAGTCCTTTAAAAGGCACTTTTGACGCGTCAATAATTTACATAGTAGTGATTTGATGGTGATAACTACACTCTTAAACTTAAAACTAAAGCTATGAGGGTTCCAAAGGTGCCCCGGTCTAAGAAGAAGCCCACAACAAACTTAGGCACACTGGCCTAAGGAGGTGGTAATCAGATGAAAATGCTGAAAAACGTATTTTCTAAAAGGAATCCTAGTTCTTCTCTTAATCGTTTATTATTAAAATAAACGTCGCTATATTAAAGAAAACATAAGATTAACTCCACGTGCGACCTTTAAAATTAATTATGACGCTATAAATAATTAAATAACATGTTTTTTAACACTCTTGTACCTTAATTTCGTTTCATATATTATCATAGTTCACAAATCAAAGACAGAATATGAGGCCAGAGTATATATGAATCGACCTTGTTCACTCATCAAGCATGAGAGTTTGTCAGATCTTTTCCGCATTTTTTCCGCGCTTTCGTCTTCATCTCGCGTTTGCAACATGGGCGTCAGTTTGAAATTAGCTAGTAAATAAATTCCCAAGTCAGGCCAAGGATCCTAAGATATTTTGATTTTTCTTAAAAATTCTCAGTGCCAACTTGTTAGAATGTGGAATGCGGTTTCCACCCCCTGTGCCTCGAAGACCTCGCTAGAATGTACTAGAGTACGATAGATGGAATAATAATATGTAATTATTATATATTTTTATTCATCAAGGTATAAAACCGTGTAACTTGTGACAATTTCAACTGTGTTTTATATATATAATAGATGAATGATTTATTTATTTCGTTGCAAATTGTTTACCCATCCCAGATATCTTATATAATAGATATCTTATCTTATTTATTTAGATACATATCATTTTGTAGCCATATTTTTGCTTGCCACAGTACCACATGGTACTTTGTTGTAAAATGTATTTTATTTTTTAATTATTATAAATTTTTTGTTAGTTGTGAAATCACTCGGTTCTCAGCTGAAAATCACAATCCAATATGCTGATCTGTACAACCTATCTGGTTGGTGTTACAGAACAGACATAACGTCTTTGTATGTAACATAATATGACAATAAATACATTTTATTTCATTCTTATCTTCGGAACCTTGCCCGGAGGGACTCCTTTTAATAATATATTTAAGTTATTATACCTATTATATTTTTTAGGTAAATCTAAGGTTTATTTGAAGTTATATAATTATGTATTCTTGAAATTAAATTTAATTAAAACTAAAAAATAAATAAGAGATAAGATAAACAAAAAAACCATTCTTTGTACATATGAATTTGATCAAAAACTTTTTTGATTTAGACTTTAATTTCATATTCAAAATGTGCAATGAAACGGGAATTAAGTGGTTTCAGTTATAAATTAAATTGGACATACAATGAATCATACATGCATTTGCATTAATTATTGTAATTATCACATAATAGCTCAAATTAATGTCTTAATCATAATGATTGATCTGTTATGTATACTTGAAGTTATTTTGGTGCTCTTAAAATTTAATTATCTCTTGTCACAATAAATTATATCGTAATGAGGTTCTTATTTCAGCGTGGTGGACTATGACCAAACCCTTCTCATATTGAGAGGAGACCTGTGCTCTGTATTGAGCCGGCGATGGGTTGATCATGATGATGATGACGAGAAGTAAAACAATACGGGTTGAGGGTGCACAAATGTATAATATAGCTTACCCAAAAATATTTTTTGCGAAAAGTCATCTTCATCGTTCAAAATGAAACTTAAAAAGCATTGTGTAAATTTATAAACAAGCCACTTTTGGCCTACTATTTCTTTTTTGCAAACTGTTTTATTTTATTAATTTCTCATTAAGTGAAATTGTTTCTTCTGAGAATAAATATCTTTAAACCTAAGTATGAACAATACATATGCGAAACCGCGGGTAACGCCTAGCTTATAAAGTAAGTAAAGATTTATATTCTCAATTATCGAGATGTTTGTTACACACTCAAAAACGAGTGTTCGCTTCGTGGAAATCCTTCATATCTGTCACAATATCAACTCCCTATCCGAATTTACTTGACCTATTTGGCTCAAACCCCCTCGTCCATGTAAACGACCATCCATCACTCATCCAGGATTTCCGTAGTGCACCTGGATGATGAATGTGGCCGTGCCGTCTGGAACATTCCATGTCGCTGGCACGTAGCAAATTATAAGCAGTTATCAGCACGAGGTGTGTATGCCAGGAAATCTTTCAAGATGTCATAAACAACGGTTACACAACAAAATTAAAAAATCATTCAATTACCAAATGAAATTTCTTTTGTCTGGTGGGAGGCTTCGGCCGTGGCTAGTTACTACCCTACCGACAAAGACGTGTCGCCAAGCGATTTAGCGTTCCGGCACGATGTCGTGTAGAAACCAATTAGGAGTATGAGTTTACCATAACAGGTTAGCCCGCTACCATCTTAGACTGCATCATCACTTGCCAACAGGTGAGATGCAGTAAAGGGCTAACTTGTGGTGAAGAAGAAAAAAAAAAAATCTGGGATGTCTCTCAAATTCTCAATAAGTTCAAAGTATATAAAACGTAAGCTTGTAGAAAAGTCCTGCTATAGTGTAAAGTATTATGCAAATGATAAACAAGAATACTGAATGAAATACTGCTCTAATAAGATAGCTCTTAAATAATTTTAAGTGGCATTTGAGATGGTGATAACAATAAGAAAATTTACCTGGCTAAGTTTGTTGTGGGCTTTTTCTTAGACGGGGCACGTTAGGAACCCTCATAGCTTTAGTTTTAAGTTTACGAATGTAGTTATCACCATCAAATCACTATTATGTAAATTATTGACGCTTCAAAAATGCCTTTTAAAAGTACTATTTGAAGAGTGATTGATTGATTCAATGGGGTTCTATATATATTGTATTTTGTACATCGAAAAATTCGAAAAACGCTGTGAAAATAATCGGATAAGTTATATTAATGTTGTATAGAAAATAACACCCGATTTTTTTTATAATTTATATAATCCTCCTTACTATACTATTTTGCCATAAGCTTACATTTAATATACCTTCCCTTTTATATATACATTTTATTCTGCCAATCCACACATGGCCAGCGTGGTGGACTATGGCGGAACCTTTCTCATATTGAGAGGAGACCCGTGCTCTGTAGTGAACCGGCAATGGGTTGATCATAACCCTTTTTACTATACCTATACTATACCTTTTTACTATAGTATTTTCCCAAAAGCTGATTTTTAATATACCTTCTAATTAATTCTAAATTAGATTATATATAGTATACTGTGTATATCTGTGTAATTATCATAAAGTTCGAGATATTATAATAATTTACATAAATTATGAATAAATTTGGGTGTTTTTTTGGAAAAATAAATACTAAAATTACAAAAAAATGTTATGTAATCATTTTTATTTTAGTAGTTAACCACAACCTAACAGTTAATATAGTTTCTCTTTAAGACATATACCATGTATTTTGTGCAGATGTGTAAAGTAGAAAAATTCGTGAAACGCTATGAAAATAATCCAATAAGTTGTGTGGAAAAAAACATCATAATTTCTTAGTTATTTACAAAATCCTTTTTAATTTAATATTCAACCACAACCTAACAGTTGATAAACTTTCCCTTTTAGACATAATATATATACACACACATATATTAATTTACATAAATTATGAATAAATTTGGGTATTTTTTTCCAAAAAAACACTTAAATAAAAATGGTTATGTAATCATTTTTATTCTAGTATTTAACCACAACCTAACAGTTAATATACTTTCCCTTTAAGACATATACCATGTCAAACAATAAAAAGAAAGTATAATTTGCTATATTCCGCCGACAACCGGGAAAGACTTTGCCTTTCGCACTTGTGAAGTCAACATCTCCTGAGGATGATCCGGTGTCGGGTCGAACCGTGCGTAGAGGTTCTAGTGTAGGATTTTGTGTGGTGTTATACTATACAAATCTCCCGGTTGTCAGCGGAATATAGCAAATTATACTTTCTGTTTATTGTTTGTCATGGACTTCCGCAAAGTAACGCGTGCTTCTATTCATTACATATACCATGTATTTTGTGCAGATGTCATCATCATCATCATCATGAACAACCCATTAACGGCTCACTACAGAGCACGGGTCTCCTCTCAATATGAGAAGGGTTTGGCCATAGTCCACAACGCTGGCCATGTGCGGATTGGCAGACTTCACACGCCTTTGAGAACATTATGGAGAACTCTCAGGCGTACAGGTTTCCTCACGATGTTTTCCTTCACCGTTGAAGCAAGTGATATTTTTTTTTTTTTTTTTAAACGCACATAACTCTGAAAAGTTAGAGGTGCGTGCCCGGATTCGAACCGCCGACCTCTGATTAGGAGGCTGACGCCCTAACCACTAGGCTATCACCGCTTCACTAGGCTATCACCGCTTCACTAGGCTATCACCGGTGCAGATGTGTAAAATAGAAAAATTTTTGAAACGCTATGAAAATAATTCGACACGATCACAGAAATAATCGGGGTCATCAATCGTCACTCCGCCGTGACCGGGCGGGCGGCGGCCAAGAATGTCACATCAGAATTTATACATCCGACCAGCCCCGCGCTGAACAGCTGCGCGCCGCGCTCCAGAGAAATGCGTTTACCCCAAAATATAGTTTATGATTGATTGATTGACTGAACGGGGATCTACACTTTTAAGTATTTTACATAGCGGTATAACAAATTCAAAATAATCTTAGTCCTTAAAAAGGCACTTTTGACGCGTCAATAATTTACATAGTAGTTATTTCATGATGATAACTATATTCGTAAACTTAAAACTAAAGCTATGAGGATTCCAAACGCGCCCCGGTCTAAGAAGCCCACAACAAACTTAACCGGGGTTTTTTGTCTTTTTTTTCGTTATCACCATCTCACATAATGAATAATAAATTATATATAGAGATAGAGCAATTCACACCCAAGCTTTTTTATCGTTTATATAATCCTTAATATCGTAATATGATTTTTCTACAAGCTTTCGTTTTATAAAAACTTTGAACTTATTGATAGACATCTCCCAGATATCAATAGGTAATTTACTATAAAATAAAATACAATTTCCTTTGAATGAGTTACTAATTTTGTGCAGCCTACTAATCGTAACGAGTCGGCAATCTATGGGAGGTTATTTAAAATCTTTTTCCCTTTCTACAAAAGAATATCTTTCATAAAGCATATATTTCCACAGAAAAGAGCATAGGCTACCTTTATATCCCGATTCCTTAAGCAGTTCCTGAGGGAAAATTTAAAATTGTTTGCGAATAAATTATAACGAACGCGGGCAGACAGCTTTTAAATTGCATTGGTTATGCATGTCACCTATGGTAAAGAACATGTACTTTCTATACCGTTCTATGCTCTCAAATATTTGCCGTGGGAAGATTAAAAATTGTTAACGAGCGAAGCTAAGGACCCTATTCTGAAGTCGTCGCACATGAAGCTATCGCGGGCAGAAGCTAGTGTAAAAATATTTCGCGCGCCCTGTCACATTATAAAGTTGGAGGTCCTGGGTTCGATTCCTGGCTCGAGTCTGGTCTGGTGGGAGGCTTCGGCCGTGGCTAGTTACCACTCTACCGACAAAGACGTGTCGCCAAGCGATTTAGCGTTCCGACACGATGTCGTGTAGAAATCGATAGGAGTATGGGTTTACCATACCCCTTCCAGGTTAGCCCGCTACCATCCTAGACCGCATCATCACTTACCATCAGGTGAGATTGCCGTCAAGGGCTAACTTGTAGTGGATAAAAAAAAAAAGCATTATAAAGTTGGAGGTCCTGGGTTCGATTCCTGGCTCGAGTCTGGTCTGGTGGGAGGCTTCGGCCGTGGCTAGTTACCACTTTACCGACAAAGAAGTGCCGCCAAGCGCTTTAAAGTTCCGGCACGATGTCGCGTAGAAACTAGAAACCAATTAGGAGTGTGGGTTTACCATGCCCCTAACAGGTTAGCCCGCTATCATCCTAGACCGCATCATCACTTACCATCAGGTGAGATAGCCGTCAAGGCCGTCAAGCCGTCGCCAACTTGTAGTGTATAAAAAAAATATGTACATGACATGTATAAGACAAAATCAAATTAACATTTTCTCATTCACAAATGAACTTGAACTTAATAAATCATCAGCACGCGGGAAATATCAGTTGCTATCTGATAATGACTGTGAAGGCGGAGTGTGAAATGATTTTATGGTTCCGGACACGTTGACATTTATATAACGTAGTACTGTCGGATGTGCAGCAACCGTCATAGCCGCCCATTTTCCCAAACTTCGCTTAAGCCGAGCAGCCTCACAGGAGGCGCCCTTAGGCAGACGTTCCCTTAGTTTCTTCGAGCCCTAGGGCTCAAAATTTTTTCTAGCTGAGCTTTCCGAAGCTCGCCAAACAGTCCGGTTACGCTGTCGCAACCAGTAACTCATATATATAGTTCGTTAAATTGAAATAAATATTATAAACATATTTTGTATGAAGCAAAAATAACAGATAATATCATGTTTAAGGTTTTAGAATTGATGAAAAAGGATTTATTTGTTTTCATTAATTTTCAAATCGCTATTCATTCATCCGTAAAATTAAGATAAATAAAACTATAATTCTAAAAACTAGTAGTACGTTCAATAAGGGATTTATATATACACATATATTAAGCGATTAAAATATCACTTGCTTCAACAGTGAAGGGAAACATCGTGAGGAAACCTGCACGCCTGAGAGTTCTCCATAATGTTCTCAGAGGCGTGTGAAGTCTGCCAATCTGCACATGGCCAGCGCGGTGGACTATGGCCAAACCCTTCTCATATTGAGAGGAGACCCGCGCTCTGTAGTGAGCCGGTAATGGGTTGATCACGATGTATTACTTATTGAGTAAGCCGACGTGTTGGCGTCCTAGTTAAATTACCTAATTGCGTAACTGGCAGAAGTTAAAAGTAATCATGTGAAAGTTTCGCAACGACAATATTATTTATATGAATTCTAAACTAATGCATAGAAATTTGGCTCAAACACCTAAAATTGTATCTCCAGTTCACGCAACGAGCACAAGTGTTCATTTATAACACGCAATAAATATAACGAATGAATAAAACTGGCCTTGATACAAATTATTTTAAAATTTTGGATTCCACTGCGACTGGAATCACTATGAAACCTATCGCTGTGACAGAAAACTTTAGCATTCGAGTAATTAGATTTGTTATTGTACTCATTCCTTATATAACCATACACATAACCCATGCCTGGCTAAGTTTTGGGCTACTCTCCCCAGACCTAAGTGCTCCTCTCCGAAAGAGGAAACCTAAACATATCCTTCATGACCCTGACGATTAGATGACTACTGACAACATACTCGTACCACCTACCGCACAATCATAGGCTACACACATTCTTCGCCGGCGAAGACGAGGTCCCCGCTATATATATTACGTCATCCGGACGGGGGCTCCATCCACGGCCTCGGAGACGTACGGACCACTCACCGTCCGACCCCCCCGTTATCCCAAACGTCTCGTAAGCCGAGATTCGGCCTCAAAGGAGGCCCTTAGGCAGTCGTTCCCTTGGTTTCTTCGAGCTCTAGGGCTAAAAATTACTTCTGGCAGAGCTTCTTTCCGAAACAACCTGGTTATGCGTGGCAGCCATTAGGGTTAGTACAGCTAATATACAGTCCGAAAATAAAAAAATGTGGGCTTCTTCTTAGACCGGGGCGCGTTTGGAACCCTCATAGCTTTAGTTTTAAGTTTACGAATGTAGTTATCACCATCAACTCACTACTATGTAAAATATTGATTGCGTATATTAGTATAGTATATTTGAATAAGGATTATGATTGATTGATTGATCCTATTGCTATAAACCAATAAAAAAAAAATACAATTTTAAGGATTGCGTAAACGATAAATTAATGACTTGGGTGTGATTTGTGACTTCATAACTAATTATAATTTATAATTGACTATTTTACTGAGTGATATAAAGAAACAAATTTCAGAAAAATTCAAGTAAATTCAAGTGGCCTTTGACTATAATATCACATGGTGGTAAGTAATGGGATTATATCAGATTGTAGCTGACTAACCTGTTAGGGATATCGCAGGTATATGAAACCCATTCGGGTTAAATGTGGCATAGAACCGGGTCACTAAATAACTTAATAGCACGTGACATGTATAACGAAGGCAAAAATTTAATACACTAGGCTATAACTTAAAAGAAACCCTAACATAAGTAGCGAGGATAAAAAAAGACAAAAGGTTATCTCACATTTTGGCGGTTCATATTGAAATCAAATAAATAAATCATCATCATCATGATCAACCCATTACCAGCTCACTACAGAGCACGGGTCTCCTCCCAATATGAGAAGGGTTTGGCCATAGTCCACCACGCTGGCCACGTGCGGATTTGCAGACTTCACACGCCTTTGAGAACATTGTGGAGAACTCCCAGGCGTGCAGGTTTCCTCACGATGTTTTCCTTCACCGTTGAAGCAAAGTTTTCTTTCTTTTTATGTACTAGTATATAATTATAAAGTCACAGTAAATTAAAAAAAAAAAGATGGGTCTAAAATATAATGTAAGTAAACGATAAATCGCTTTCTATTAAATATCCTATAAAATAATGTAATTTTTATACACGGATTTTTGATAAGGTTTTAGTTTACTAATACAAACTTTTCTTTTCTGTGCGATATATGTATTTAGGTTATAAATTAGTTATGTAATGATTGATTTGTAATACTTTGCATTTACTTTTTATTGAGGGTATGTATACCATGTTATTTGCGTAATAAAACTGTAATTCATCTTTAATTTAATGTGCATATTAAAGCTTCAAATTAAAAAAAAAGCAAACTTTCCGTAAACTCTTGCATTTTTATATTTTCATTTTGATGTTCGGTCGGATTAATTATGTTTTTCGCTTCTATTAATAGTTTTATAGTTTTAACTGAAAAATATCTTTATTTAACTCGTGTATTGTCTACGTTGTGTTAGCAACGACACATAATATAATAATTTACGTCGCTGTTTTGTCATATTTATAGCATTCGATGAAACTGAAATTCCTCACAAAAAAATATATAACTACATTTATTAAATTTATTGGTCTATTAAAATTCTCTAGAATTGCTTTATATTTTTACAATAAGCTTTTACAACAATTGATATACGACTCTTCCACACCGAGATAAATCTGTCGTAGCCAAGTTTTTAATGCTCGTAGCGTTTTCGTAGCAAACTTCACTCACCAACTACAATTTACTTTTACGCGTTCAAAAAGTTTCTATATTTCATTTCTTAAAAAAAAACTGTGTAAGTATGACGAGCTGTGTGTTAGGTATCTGTGTGACGTATTAAAAAAAAAGTATAATAAATAATCTGTGAAATCGTACTCCCGCCATTCCAAACACGAACCGTATTTTAAATTTTACCGAACACTGTCACTGTCACTGGGCACTAATAAATTTTAAAAATTTAAATTTCGAATGAATTCCAATGTCCAGAGGGTACCGCACAGCGGTGCGCGCGACTTTCGACTAGTCAGTCGACGTCCGACCGCGTAGTAACATGCAACTAAGTATTTATTTATATATTTTATTATAATTACGCTTATTTTCAACATTTCATTTCGGCACGAGTTATTTTCGGTGAAATATGTCTTTTGAGTGACGTGCTCGATTCATTTTGAGGTCCTTTGTGCTGTCGAGAGATAAGCTGATTGATTCAGCGGTATTTTTCTTTGAGATTACCGGATTATCAAGCTTAAAATACGAAATTGATGGTGGAAATTCTACACAGCAAAATCAACCACAAAGCCTGGGCAAAAAACTTGAGTTTTTATTTTTTGCACGATAAATTGCTGTCAAAACTTTAACCAATAATTTGGAATGTTGGTTTTTAAAGCAAATCGAGCAATAATCTCTGTAGTTTATCTTTTCGAGTATTTATTTTTAATATCGTTTATGCAAGGTATTTAATACAAGCTGTGATAGCTTAGTGGTTAGGACGTCCGCCTCCTAATCTGAGGTTGGGGTTCGATCCCGGACACGCACCTCTAACTGTCCGGAGTTGTACGAGTATGCGTTTTTAAGCAATTAAAATACGGTGATCTTCAATGGTGAAGGAAAAACCTTGAGGAAACCTGCACGCCTGAAAGTTCTCCATAATGTTCTCAAAGCCCTGTGAACTCTGCCAATCCCCACATGGCCAGCGTGGTGGACTATTGCCGAACCCTTCTCATATGAAGGCTGAAGGGCTTTTGTCCATCAGTTAGATATACCCCTATTTTGTTTTATAACAAATTACCTATTCATATCTTTGAGATGTCTCTCAATAAGTTCAAAGTTTTAATAAAACGTAAGCTTATAGAAACTGCTTCGGTCAAAAGCTTTTTGAACTAACTATATTTGGACATTTTTAACTAATACAGTTCAGTATTTATTGCGTTAAAGAAAAAGGGCGTTAGGTAAGATATCCGAACAATCACATTTATAATATTAACAAGATAAAATAGAGAGTTTAATGAAAGGTTTTTTTATATACAGACGGATATTTCATTTTTATTAGATGTGCAGAAGACAGACATAGTGGTAGACATATGGTATAATTATATAGTTCTCGCATTAATTTACCACACGTTATTACCATTTTCCTTGATCGACGACGGATTTTAACGTGTCGAAGGAAATGGCATTGGATGTAAATAGGGCTGGCTACGTTATTAAACTGCTTGGCTGATAAATTAACATTTATTGATGTGGAAGTGTAGAAAGAAATACAGACAGGTGTCCTCTTAAAAGAAGAGGCGATAAGAAATCATCTCATTACATAAATTCATCATTATCATGATCAACCCATCATCGGCTCACAACAGAGCACGCGTCTTCTCTCAATATGAGAAGGGTTTGGCCATAGTCCACCACGCTGGCCATGTGCGGATTTGAGAATATTGCGGAGAACTCTCAGACGTGCAGGTTTCCTCATAATGTTTTACTCCACCTTTGAAGCAAGTGATATTTTAAGTGCTTAAAAACGCATATAGCTCCGAAAAGTTAGAGGTGCGTGCCCGGATTCGAATCCTTGACCTTCCTAATCTAATTTCCTAACTATGCTATCACAGCTTCTTTACATAGATTAGCTGAGCTTAATTTTAAGAGGTTATTAACGCTGGGAAATGAATTTACGCATCCCCTCCGGAAGTGACGTAGGCAAAACTGCGCCACTTCCAGCGGGGTATGTGGGACTTCCCGTAGGCCAGATTGGCGATCAGAATACCCACTAAAACCCAGAGGTGCTCTCCCCCCCCCCCTCTCGTATGAATTTTAAATTGGAAATATCATGCTTGTATTATCTGAGACTTATATTTACTATATCATATGTTCTTTCAGCGAGTTGCGAAGTTGAAGTGGCAATGGGTGGGGCACATAGCTCGGAGAACCGGTGGATGTTGGGGTCCCAAGGTGCTGGAATGGCGACCCCGCACCGGTAAACGTAGCGTTGGTCGACCCCCAACAAGGTGGACAGACGACATCAAACGAGTCGCAGGGAGCCGCTGGATACAAGCGGCCCAAGACCGTTGCCATTGGAACTAACTACAAAAGACTTATGTCCAGCAGTGGACATCTATCGATTGAAATGATGATGATGATGATTTACTTTATAAAACTAATAATATTTTTTCCTAATAATGACGATTGAGAATGCGTTATCCATAAGAGATATAAGCTTCCTTAACTTTTTTTACGTCTACTAATGAGCAGAAATTTTGTAATACAATTTATTTACGTACGTCTTGCAATCATGTAAATTATGTTAATGTCTAAATAGTTAGTTAAATATTTTTATACACTACAAATTAGCCTTTGACGGCTATCTCACCTGGTGATTATTCAGTCTAAGATGGTAGCGGGCTAACCTATGGTAAACCCATATTCCTAATCTGTTCCTAAGAGAACGCTAAATCCCTTGGCGACACGTCTTTGGTGGGTGATCTTTGGTTCGGTAAGGTACTCGTATATTTCATCCCTTATCAGGGGATATAATCGTGGATCTAATTCGTTGATTAGGTGAGCATACCTATTGAGTACATTTGGAGTGCATGTCATTTGGTATAAAGATGGATTAGGGTCATATTTCGATCTCCGTGGCGCAACGCACACTGTCGTATTATGAATTTGGAGGTCCTGGGTTCGATTCCTGGCTCTAGTCTGGTCTGGTGGGTGGCCGTGGCTAGTTACCACCCTACCGACAAAGACGTGTCGCCAAGCGACTTAGCGTTCCGGCACGATGTCGCGTAGAAACCAATAAGGAGTATGGGTTTACCATACCCCGAACCGGTTAGCCCTACTATCTTAGACTGCATCATCACTTACTTGGGTGAGATTACCGTCAAGGGCTAACTTGTAGTGAAATATACATACCCATAAGCATTTTATCCGGAAAATAGTCCAGTCCCCGGTTAGACGGATCGGCAAGATTTATTTGACAGTTGTACTATTGTTTGATCAGACAGTCGAATTATTTTTACGATTACTGTGGCGTGATTCGATAACCCTACGTTTTAAACAAACTAATGGCAGTTTATCTGACATCTTGGCTTACATTAGGGTCGTAGCTATTTTCCACGCTGGAACTGGGTGATCGCCCTTGGTAGGCACTCTAAAATATATGGAATAGTCACCTCACGTACATCTATACATCTATACAAATAAATAAAATTGGAGTGTCTGTTTGTAATAATGAAATAACCGTTTTTTACTACATGCATGAAGCGGTGATAGCCTAGTGGTTAGGGCGTCATCCTCCTAATCAGAGGTCGGCGGTTCGAATCCGGGCACACACCTCTAACTTTTCGGAGTTATTTGCGTCTTTATAAACAATTAAAATATCACTTGCTTCAACGGTGAAGGAAAACATCGTGAGGAAACCTGCACGCCTGAGAGTTCTCCATAATGGTTCTCAAAGGCGTGTGAAGTCTGCCAATCCGCACATGGCCAGCGTGGTGGACCCTTCTCATATTGAGAGGAGACCCGTGCTCTGTAGTGAGCCGGTAATGGGTTGTTCATGGTGATGATGATGACTACATACATATTAATATGTATACGGTAACGTACACCAAAATAACAATTTTTACAATTTTTGTCAGTCTGTCTGTTTGTTCCGGCTTATCTCTGAAATGGCTGGACCGAATTTTACGGGACTTTTATTGACAGCTAGCTGATGTTATAAGGAGTAACTTAGGCTACTTTTATTTTAGAAAAAGTCTGTTATTTTAGAAAAATAAAGTGATGCTGCAATGTCAAAGTACTTGACCAGTACAGCGCCACCACTTCTCCAACCAACGAATTCATGTCACAAAGGCTGCCTATTAACTTTTTTGTTAAATTCCACGCGGACGAAGTCGTGGGTACAGCTAGTTATCAATAAAATCTCAAGTTTTAAATTGACTGTGTATTTTGTAATTTATTTTATTAGAGTCATTTATTTTTATGTAATGCGATTTATATTTCATTTTCTGTCATTCAAAATCATTATCAACCATAAACACTACCTTTTACAAATTCACTTTTAAAATGTTTTTTTTTTCGATTTATTTCAAATTCATTATCTTTTTCGTGCTATATATTTTTGATTTAGTAAAATATAAAGTGAAAAGTATTTAATATATGATCTTAATACTTATTTAATAATATATATATTAAAAATGTCTATCTTGATAATATATGTATATAAATGCAAGAAGCGTACTCCAACATGTGGATACATTGTAAAAGCAATAGATATACCGGAAACGGCTTCAAGTCCTATATTCTATATATATTATAAATGTGAATGTGTGGATGTTTGTTACTCAATAACGCAAAAACGGCTGAACGGATTTGGTAAAAATTTGACATGCATGTAGCCTATGACATGGAAAAGAACATAGGCTACATTTTATTCCGATTCCTTAAGTAGTTCCCGAGGGGAAAATTGAAAATTGTTTACGAGCTAAGCCGAGGGCAGACAGCTTTGAAATTTGTAATGCATGTCACCTATGCTATGGAAAATGTTGCCGTAGGCTTCACTCGTTAACATTAAAAATTGTTAACGAGTGAAGCCTGATAGAAGTGGGTGGAAGAAGTCGTGTTGTGCCACACGTAATGTGGGATAAGGACAAGAAAAAAAAAACATATCTAGGAATACTGTAATTTGATTTAGAAGTAAGTACTAGACAAATACTGTGTCATTTTATACAATGAAATGTTACGAAATTTAAAACTCGGTATTCAATGTCAAAGTAATTAAGTGTCTTTTTTAATTACGTGTTAATTAATTAATTATTCAATCAATCTCAAATCCCAAGAGCTGAGCGATGTAATGCGAATGGCGTACGCGGATCATCCTCGCCGTAAATTATTCGTCGAAATGCCTGAATAATCGCAAATCGCAATCGCGTTTATTAATCGATGTTTACGCGGCCCGTTTTTAGTATCATCAATTTGGGACACTTCCAAAAACTGAGCTAATCTGTTTGTGACATATTACTGTTTGCGTCTTCGAAAAAGTCGGAGTAGTATTTTTTTTTTTCTTTTTTGTTTCACTTCGGTCATTAAATAGACACCTACAAACTTCATTTTCATTTATTTATTTTCATTGTAATAAAACACAAAGAAAAACAATTCAAGATAACAAATATAGTAGGTTAGGTTAGGTTAGTAGTGTGCAAATGCAGCCTTATGACTTTATATTAATTTTATAACTTAATATATAAGTAAATAGTTAGCTTCTGAAGCCAAACTAGGGGTGGTACCTGTGCTTCAGCTTCATTGCCGACTCCCGTAGGTGTATTTTGAAACTTAATAAGTCTTGGCTTGGCCGAACTAGTATTAACAAAAATACAATAAGACAAAAATGTATAACCAAACAGAAAAGGAAAAAAAAAATCTTTATGCGTTTATAATGTATATACATAATACTTGTTAATCTCTTAACAAGTAAAATGATGTATGTCTGTTTTATGAGTGTGGGTATCTTTATGCAATTGTGTGTAAGTGTGTGTTTGTGTGTGTGTGTGTGTTTGAAGGGTAATAATATAAAAAAACATAGTTTTAATGCTACGTTTTGATTTTTGAAAATTACATTCATAATTAACATACGTACAAAGCTATTAAAACTTTAATTAAAAATACCTGAATAATTAAGAGTTCGATAAACCAGTAAGTTTTTGTTCATTGGGTAAAATCTAACTGGGAACTGTTTCTCAATTGAACCGCTTTAAAAACTCGCCACGATTAATAATTGGTTAATTTAAATCTCGGATGTTTGTTTGCTACGTATAAACTGTCAAATCAAGTTCATATACTGTATTTGATAACAATAAAAAACTCGGCTAAGTTTGTTGTAGGTGTAAGTGATAACGTCGTCAGTTGCTGTTTCTTTTGTAATTTTCAATTATTTTATAGCATAAAGTTGTATAAATAAATAAAATAAAAATTATGCCGGTTTCATCATGTTATTGCAAGAAAAACAATACCACACGCTGAAAACAATATGAGAGATTTTAACAAAAGAAATATTATGGAAAAAAAGATTAAGAACTTAAAAGGCATTCTCTGGCCATTTCGGGCCAGTGTTTTTGAGGCGCCGATTGTATTTCAATCGTGAGATGTGTTTAAAAGGTTTTTACAGATTAAGTAAACACAATCATTCAGAATTAAGAACGTCAGTCCGAGAAACGTTTAAAATAAATATTACATTAACTCCACCACTTTTAATACCTTTTTCCGAATCAAATTTATACCGATTGTGCCAGTTTTAGCGTGGATGAAAGTTCATGCCCACCCCAGCTAAGTTTGTTGTGGGCTTCTTCTTAGACCGGGGCGCGTTTGGAACCCTCATAGCTTTAGTTTTAAGTTTACGAATGTAGTTATCGCCATGAAATAACTACTATGTAAATTATTGACGCGTCAAAACTGCCTTTTTAAGGACTATTTGAATAAAGATTATTTTGAATTTGAATTTGAATGCTTTATTTGTTCTGTATCATCATCATCATGATCAACCCATTACCGGCTCACTACAGAGCACAGGTCTCTTCTCAATATGAGAAGGGTTTGGCCATAGTCCACCACGCTGGCCATGTGCGGATTGGCAGACTTCACACGCCTTTGAGAACAGTATGGAGAACTCTCAGGCGTGCAGGTTACCTCACGATGTTTTCCTTCACCGTTGAAGCAAGTGATATTTATTTTTTTTAAAACGCACATAACTGAAAAGTTAGAGATGCATGCACGGATTCGAACCACCAACCTCTAATTAGCAGGCTGGCGCCCTAACCACTAGGCTATCACCGCGATTGTTCTGTATATAGGCTGTCAAGTCACCTCGGATACCGTCAGCTTAACTGGTGCTACACCATTTTGCTTAACGAAGTTTTTTTAGTTTGTTTTTCTTCACACAATATTAGTCTTAATTTGAAAATCTCTCCCCTAAGGAAGCAAAATAGGGTTTTTATAAATATATTTTTAGAGGCGGTGATAGCCTAGTGGTTAGGGCGTCAGCCTCCTAATCAGAGGTCGGCGGTTCGAATCCGGGCACGCACCTATAACTTTTCGGAGTTATGTGCGTTTTTAAGTAATTAAAATATCACTTGCTTCAACGGTGGAGGAAAACATCGTGAGGAAACCAGCACGCCTGAGAGTTCTCCATATTGTTCTCAAAAGGCGTGTGAAGTATGCCAATCCGCACATGGCCAGCGTGGTGGACTATGGCCAAACCCTTCTCATATTGAGAGGAGACCCGTGCTCTGTAGTCAGCCGGCAATGAGCAACAATAATGATGACATATATTTATATACATAGGTTTATGTTTAGGCTATAATTGTTCTGTATTCTCTACAATTTTGATCTTATAGGCTGCCAATTCATCTTGGATACCGTCAACTTAACTGGTGTTACCATTTTGCAAATCGAAGTTTTTTAGTCTTCTTTCTCCGCACAATATTTTTTAATTTTTTTATACACTACTTAGCTCTTGATACAGTCTAAGATGGTAGCGGGCTAACCTGTTAGGGGTATGGTAAACCCATACTCCTAATTGGTTTCTAAGCGACATCGTGTCGGAACGCTAGATCGCTTGGCGACACGTCTTTGTCGGTAACTAGCCACAGCCGAAGAGTTATTTTATTTTTCAAATTTTTATTGCTATTTTCGCGCGGTTATCTGTAGTAATACGAGTATTTATTTGAAAATCCCTCCCCTATGGAAGCAAAATAGGGATTTTATACATATATAGGTATATAAATCGCGGATTAACGAGATCATGAGGTTAGAAAAGAACACAATTAAGAACCAAGGGACTTAAAAATATCCAGAATAGAGCTTATATCTGTGTATTCGACGATTTGAGATATTGTTCTAATAAGCTAGCTCTTAAATAATTTTATGTGGCATGTGAGATGGTGATAACAAAAAGAAAATTTATCTCGCTAAGTTTATGTGGACTTCGTCTTAGGAACCCTCATAGCTTTAGTTTTAAGTTTACGTATGTAGTCATCACCATTAAATCACTACTATGTATATTATAGACGCGTCAAAAGTGCCTTTTAAAGGGTTTATGAATTAATCTTTATTAATTAATTAACTAATTATGATTAATATGATTGATTGATAGCCTAATTAATGGACTCCGAAATCAGACGTAAGTTTTATTGAACGCCTTCATGCATACCTGAAAAAAATCTATTAAAACCGATCCAACTTTACGTGAGCGAAACCGCTGGCGGAAACTAAGTTTTATTATGCTGTAGCCAAACGACTGGGCGTGATAAATGACGCGTGCATGCCGCTCGATACATCACAGCAGCATCAAAGAGAAGAAAATTGTCGCGAGCTGCAGTTTTTTCCCGCGCATGCCCCTAAATTCTCGCGCGAAACAATTTTTTTTCACCAAGTCACACATTAAACCGATCGTGTCACATTTGGCAGTTGTTCAGGATGCGAAAAATTGAATTCTCCGGACGTCACAGCGTTTTGTTACTAATTCAGCCTAGCGCCATTTTAAAATAATTTTGGGTGATTCATGAATTGGGACAAAAAAAAACAAAATATGCTTTCAGTAAAACTTTTTCTTTTATTGAACGGCAGTAAGAAGTGATTTTAATTTTTAAAGGGCGCGTGAAGTCTGCCAATTCGCACATGGCCAGCGTGGTGGACTATGGCCAAACCCTTCTCATATTGAGAGGAGACCCGTGCTCTGTAGTGAGCCGGTAATGGGTTGATCATGATGATGATGAAGAAGTGATTATGCAGTCGGAGATTGTCGGCAGGCTAAACTGTTAGGGGTATGGTAGACTCATAGTCCTAATCGGTACCTAATTTTTTTTTCTGACTGACTATTAGCTGTACAAACCCTATTGGTTGCGACAGCGTAACCGGGCTGTTTGGCGAGATTCGGAGAGAAGCTCTGCAAAAAAAAAATTTGGACCCCTAGGGCTCGAAATAATTAAAGGAAAGTCTGCCTAAGGGCGCCTCCTGTGAGGCTGAACCTCGGCTTAGGCGACGTTTGGGATAACGAGAGGGACATACGGTCGGTACCTAAGCGACATCATGCACTAAATCAACTTCTTTGTCGAGCTCCGTGGCGCCGCAACTGTGCTGTCGCATTATAAAGTTGGAGATCCTGGGTTCGATTCCCGGCTCGAGTCTGGCTTCGTCCGTGGCTAGTTACCACCCTACCGACAAAGAGGTGTCGCAAAGCTATTTAGCGTTCTGGCACGATGTCGTGTGGAAATTAGTAGTACTAATTTACCATACCCCTAACAGGTTAGCCCGCTACTATCTTAGACTGCATCTTCACTTGCCATCAGGTGTGATCGATCAAGGGCTTACTTGTAGGATATAAAATGAATAGACTGACAAGATTGTCTAATTATGTTCATTATATATATAAAATCAACGTTGTCATTAATTACTGAGCAAAGTTCTTAATGTCAAAATCCATTAATTTCTAACAAATAATTTGATCAGTAACTTATCAATGGATTACAAATAGATTGATTGTAGAAAAGTAACTATGTAAGTTATTCTTTTAAACGATTATTTGAACTCGGTTCAATTGATTGATTAATTGATTGATTTGAAAAACACGCGGACGCCTAGCGACTAGGCTTCCCCTAGTCGCTAGGCCTCCGTTTCTATTAAATTTTCGAATGTAGTTATTTTTTCATGTCAAGAACGCCTTTTAAATACCAATTTCAGTAAAGTTAATATAGAATAAATGAATGAAATGAAATGAAAATATACTTTATTGTACACCATACAAAAAAGAAGGAACAAACACACAGAAACTAAAATAGGTGCAATAGGCGGCCTTATCGCTAAAGAGCGATCTCTAATATTGAATTTAATTTTACTGATTCACGTAACTACAATGTACCATAATAAAATAGGTGCAATAGGCGGCCTTATCGCTAAAGAGCGATCTCTAATATTGAATTTAATTTTACAGATTCGCGTATCTACAATGTACCGTAATGGCAGTTTGGCACGTCAAATTAACCAGCAAGCGGTACGTAACTACAGAAATAATCTCACGAAATCCAAATAAATATATTTAGTGAGTATATTAGTGCCAAAGATTGTGAATAATTTCCACTCAGTGGGCGACGGTAGCCTAGACGGGAATCTCGATTCCAGGCAAATCCAATATCGTAAATGAGTCACGGGATACTGCTGGGTAAAATAAGACACTGCGACCTCCGGGGCGCAACGCGCCATTCTCATTATAAAGTTGAAGAGCCGGTTCGATTCCCGGCTCGAATGTAGTCTGGTGGGAGGTGGCCGTGGCTTGTTCCCACCCTATTTATTTGGCTTTTGCGTTCCGGCACGACGTCCCGTAGAAACCAATTAGAAAGCTTCTACCATACCCTTGACAAGTTAGCCCGCTACCATCTTAGACTGCATCTTCACATGGGCTAACTTATAGTGGTAAAAAAAAGAAAAAAAAACTATGCCTGTACTAAGTAAGCGCTACTAAGCAATATTATTTTGTAATTTTGTATATTATTTTGTATTTTTTTCTATATTTTAAGTTGTATATGTATTCTTGAAAGAATAAAAAAAAATTGGTAAACTCCTGCGAATATGTACAAATAAATTATATAAAAACAATATAAATAAAAAAAAGCTGTGATAGCCTAGTTCTTAGGAATTCCACCTTCTAATCAGAGGATCTTGGGCACGCACCTCTAACTTTTCGGAGCTATGTGCATTTTTAAACAGTTAAAATATCACTTGCTTCAACGGTAAAGGAAAACATCGTGAAGAAACCTGCACGCCTGAGAGTTCTCCGTAATGTTCTCAAAGGTGCGTGAAGTCTGCCAATCCGCACATGGCCAGCGTGGTGGACTATGGCCAAACCCTTCTCATATTGAGAGGAGACCCGTGCTCTGTAGTGAGCCGGCAATGGGTTGATTTATGACATTCTTTTGAGCTGTAGAACAGGTTCGGCGCGTGCTAGGCTTTTGGCCGAGAGCCTGGCTACTGGCTTCACGCGTACTCTTCGTCAAATACAGGAACATTCCTTCGAATCGCAACTTGTCTACGGCTTGGGAACTAACGGATATTTCAATGAAATTATCACTTACAGGTGGAATGTCTCTTGAAAAATATTACTGTATCAGTTGTTAGGTTGGTTCCTGCTGATATATTTCAATGATTTCACCAAAACTTTGCAACATACCGGGATCTCCATAATCTTCCCTAGGGATTCTACGTTAGTACCGATATAGCCGCCGACGTTTAATATAAACAATATTATGTTATAAATGATATATAATAAAGGCATTCCTACACCTGTCCACATAAAACATATGCGATTGCGTCACTCTGCCTATATAACTGGGAACTGGACAGGGCTGTCGCGTTCAACATCTTTTCAAATAGATTTTTTTGTAAACATTTGTCCAACTGAGACCAGTCCTTGGACTATAATCAGATTTGAGGTAGATTTTTGGCTCTTCAGGCCTTGTACAACAATTAAGACCCATCCCTTTCAAAGTAAAATACATTTTTATTCCGGACTGATTATTGGCTGTGCTAACCTATTGGTTGCCACAGCGTAACCGGGCTGTGGCGAGCTTCGAAAAGAAGCTCTGCCAGAAGAAGTTTTGAGCCCTAGGGCTCGAAGAAACTAAGGGAACGTCTGCCTAAGGGCGCCTCCTTTTTGCTACGTTTAGGATAACAGGGGGTCGGACGGTGTAAAATACAATAATGTTATATTATGTTAGTAATGCTCTTTTACGGCAGAACTTTTTTTATTTATAAGCTACAAGTTAGCCCTTGACAGCTATCTCACCTGGTGGTAAGTGATGATGTTGTCTAGGATGGCAGCGGGCTTATCTGTTAAAAGTATGGTAAACCCACGCTCCTAATTTGGTTTCTACGCGACGTCGTGCCGGAACGCTAAATCGCTTGTCGGTAGGGTGGTAACTAGCCACGGCCGAAGCCACCAGACAAGACTCGAGCCGGGAATCGAACCCAGGACCTCCAACTTTATAATGTCTGTGACATTATAAAGTTGGAGGTCCTGGGTCGCACGCACTGCGCCACGGAGGTCGTCACGTGCTCCTCCTCCCTCCTTCAGAAGCTGTCCAGGCTGTTATGGTACTTTATTCAAGATTTTTTATCGTTTATATAATCCTTAATATCGCAATAGGATGTTTCTACAACCTTACGTTTTATGAAAACTTTGAACCTATTGAGAGACATCTCCAAGATTTCGGAGGGCAATTTGTTATAAAATAAAATACGATTTCCTTCGAATGAGTTACTAATTTCGTACAGCTTACTAAACGGCACTACAAGCTTATTTTTATTTCTAATGTTCAGCGCGTTACAGGCCATTTTTACGCTGATTTAAAATTATTAAAATGTTTTATTAAATGTTATTATTAAATGTTTTTTTGTTTGAATTAATGTTTAAACAAAGTGTGCCAACTTATATTAGCAAAGTTAAGTAATTTGTCGTGAAACTCACATATAAAATGTAGTTTTTTTATTTTATTATTATGCATGTATTATTCAGTTTCTTTTTTAAAGAAAAAATCTTAAAATCCTTCGATACTAACTGCGGGAGACACCTTTTTTTTCGGACTGTCTATTAGCTGTACTAACCCTATTGGTTGCCACAGCGTAACCGGGCTGCTTAGCGAGCTTCGGAAAGAAGATCTGCCAGAAGAAATTTTGAGCCCTAGGGCTCGAAGAAACTAAGAGCACGTCTGCCTAAGGAGGCCGAATCTCGGCTTAGGCGACGTTTGGGATAACGGGGGGGTCGGACGGTGAGTGGTCCGTACGTCTCCGAGGCCGTGGATGGAGCCCACGTCCAGATGACGTAAGATAGCGGTGTGTAGCGTATGATTGTGTGGTAGGTGGTACGATTATGTTGTCAGTAGTCATCTGATCATGAAGGATATGTTTAGGTCTCCTCTTTCGGAGAGGAGCGCTTAGGTCGGGGGACGCGGGAGAGACCGAATTTACTCCACAATTCTACTTTTTACCACCCGTAGTTGTACCTACCTGCCAGAACGAGTTTTTGTTTATTTACTCATGTAGGCTTAAATATTATAAATCCATAATTATTTCTCCGAAATAACACAAGTATTACATTAAAACACACGTTGAATCCAGAAGCTCAAAGAACAAATAATAAAAAACTTACAGCGCCATCTATGTACGTATCCCAATAGCTCGTTGTATTTGTACATTGTTCGGATGCGTGTGACATTGGAGTTCAATAAGTCCACAAGAGATGGCGCTGTTTGCAACTAAAATTACTGCATTTTTCAGCTCAATGCAAAACGTATGAAATTTATAGTTATGCAGATGATTCAAATTCAAATTCAAAATAATCTTTATTCAAATAGTCCTTAAAAAGGCACTTTTGACGCGACAATAATTTACATAGTAGTCATTTCATGGTGATAACTATATTCGTAAACTTAAAACTAAAGCTATGACGGTTCCAAACGTGCCCCGGTCTAAGAATCTACTAGTACTACTACTAGATTAGTTACTAACACAGGTAACAGAAAGGTACATTGATATCTAAACTAATCAATTGAATACAGAAAATCATCTCACAGCTCGGTAAGGATTGACAAAAAATAGATTTAATTAGTGGTTGCATGAATGAGTGAAGTGGGGCAAATTAAACATATCCCTTATGTTTACGAAAAATGAAATAGAACGGAATGGGGCAAATTGAACATACCCATTATGTTTACAAAAAATGAAATAGAACGGGGGAATGGGGCAAATTGAACATACCCATTATGTTTATCGCTAGTTGACTCTGTCGCAAGTTTGCTTGGTAGAATTCTGTAAGTACAAACTACGAGTAAGTGTTTATACCGGGAAGTGCAAATCCATAGCTATAAAAACATGGTTTTATATTCACAAAATAATTTTGAAACGTTTACCTTTTATAGATATTCTCACTACAATACAGTTTGAATGGGTGTAATTTTTGGGTGTATTGTAAAGTAGGTACTATAATATGTTTTTATTGTCTTCCAGTCCTATATTTTCCATTTCACATCAACATATTAAAAAAATCAATATAAAAAGAAGGGTTGAATTTTGAAAAAGACAGCTTACCCTAGATAATTATGTACTTAATTTTGAATTGACAGAATTAAGTTCGCAAGTACTTTCTATGAAGTTCTTTTTTATCTCAGTTAAGTGTTATTCAGTATAAGTATTTTTATTATTTACATATTTTTTATTACATATTTATGTATGTTTGGAATGTTTCAGTACATTATATTCGATGCTTATTTTTTGCTTTATTTTATTTGTATAATTGATTTTATGTATTAGAATGTAGTTTTTCGAATATTATAATTGCACCACCTTGTCTGTGTTCATCATATTTTTCGTATGTCACGTTTGTCTGAAATAGATCGCTACGAAGCGTTTAGGCTGTTTTGTTGTATCCCACTTCTTTCTTTATGTTTAGGTTTTGTTGTGTTTCTCTTCTTGCTGTGGTTTGTAAAGTGTATAAAAAATAGCAGTTCTGCTCACCTTCAAGAAATTGGCGGGTGGGTAGTCTGAGGGAGACCTTGAGGGAGGAAGCGTACGCGGAGTCGATGTACCAGCGCGGATCGGCTTCGTCCAGCGTCTTTGTACTGCCTCTGAAAAAACAAGAATATTTTAAACCACCTTCAGCCAATCAGGGTCAGGCACCTCGATAAAGACCTCTCCCATAAAAGAGAGGGTTTTAGAGTACCATATTTTTGTACCCGTTGAAACAAGTGATATTTTAATTGTTTAAAAACGCACATAACTCCGAAAAGTTAGAGGTGAGTGCCCGGATTCGAACCGCCGACCTCTTATTAGGAGGCTGACGCCCTTACCACTGGGCTATCACCGCTTTATATATAAGTACTTAATTAGATTTAATTAATTCTAACATTAATTTTAAAAAGAAGGTTTTATTTGTATGTCTGTTGGCATTTTTCATCCAGTTTCATTCCAGTGAGTATTTTAAGAAAATACTATGGGCGGAAAATCTATGATGGGAGCTATTTAGTTTTATTTGGAAAATGTGGACTTTGCAAATCGGGTTTAATATTTCCAATATGGTATAAATTATTAGTTGTAATTTAAGGGACTTGTTTGATGTCAAAGAACGATATCATCATGATCAACCCATTACCGACTCACTACAGAGCACGAGTCTCCTCTCAATATGAGAAGGGATTGGCCATAGTCCACCACGCTGGCCATGTGCGGATTGGCAGACTTCACACGCCTTTAAGAACATTATGGAGAACTCTCAGGCGTGCAGGTTTCCTCACGATGTTTTCCTTCACCGTTGAAAGTGATATTTTAATTGCTTAAAAACGCACATAACTCCGAAAAGTTAAGAGGTGCGTGCCCGGATTCGAACCGCCGGCCTCTGATTAGGAGGCTGACGCCCTAACCACTAGGCTATCAATAGATAGAGGTAGGTAGGTAGTACCTACCTATAAGTAAATATTGAGGTAGCTATATGTAAATATTGCCAAAGATCACTCATCACAACATAATGACGGAATTCGAAAATCTTTTTTAGAAACAACGTTGACTTAAATAGTAGGAAGCTACTAGAAATAGCGCGGGGTTGAATGAGTGTTTCAGTGTTTACGAAAAACATAATATACGGAATCTAGATCTATATCAATGAATTTTCATAAAAAAATCCTACTAATATTATAAACGCGAAATTTGTAAGTATGGATGGATGGATGTTCGTTACTCTTTCACATAAAAACTACTGAATGGAACTATTTTGGGGTAATGCTGCTGATATTGACACTGTATTCGTTTTGCAGAAGAGTAAATTAGGTCCCAGAGCGTCATTAAGAGATAAGTTTAAAGATTATAAAATAATGACAGTGCATAGCCAATATATATTTGAAAATTTAATGTATGTTAATTAATAAAAATATTGATAAATTCAAGATAAAAATGGACTGTAACGCACTGAACATCAGAAGTAAAAGTAAACATGTAGGCTGCATAAAATAAGTAATATATTCAAAGGAAATTGTTTGTTATTTCATAATGAATTACCTATTGATATCTTGGAGATGCTATCAATAAGTTCAAAGTTTTTAAAAAACGAAAGCTTGTAGAAAAATCGTATTACGATATTAAGGATTATATAAACGGTAAAAAAGCTTGGGTATAAATTGCTTTATCTCCATAGGTACTATAATTTTTTATTAATTATATGAGAAGGTGATAGCAAAAAAACCCCGGCTTTGTTTGTTTTGGGCTTCTTTTTAGACCGGGGCGCGTTTGGAACCTTCATAGCTTTAGTTTTAAGTTTATAGTTATCACCATTAAATCACTACTATGTAAATTATTGACGCGTCAAAAGTGCCTTTTAAAGGACTATTTGAATAAAGATTTTTTTAATTTGAATTTGAATGTTTTATTATAAAACTTAACAATAATATAGCTTATACATCAGAATAACACATAGGCTACAATTTATAAAGATATTGTGTGAATCAACCAAAATATGACGATAAGTGTCAAGTAAGTAGAAAAAAATCTACCATCTGCGTGATAATTTTAATGTCATAATGTTAGTTCTTTTCTACGCCACGCTAATATAAGCTACTCGAAATACTAATCCTGTACAGACAAAGTCGCGGGCACCAGCAAGTAGTATAAGAAAAGAAACAAAAGAAAGAAAATTTATTTATTCTGATATAGCGTTAATGACATGTTATTCTAGTCAGAAATTTTCTGTCTGTCTGTAACACCAAGCAGAAAGGGTGTACAGCTCAGCATATGTCGTGTCTTATATGTATATATATATATATGAAAAACACGTCGCTGATTTTCAGTTGAGACAGAGAGTCAGTTTTTTTATAGACTTGATGACGTCACACAACAACAACAACAACATTAACAAAAGTATTAATAATAATTGTGACGTTTAGTCCGGCGGGAATACCAGGATTAGGGATTTCTTAATAAGAGATGTTGGCTTCATTGTAAAACTATATTAACCACCGGACTGACATAACTGACATTACAAAACAAGAGATATATAAAATATATAAAACCTACAATAATTGCAAGAAAAATAAGAGAAAAACAAAACAAATTACGAATTTCAATATGTTTAATGGTGAAAAATAATAACACAATATAACATAGATAGATAGAATAACAATATTACAAAAACACAAAGAAACAATACAAGAAAATAGAACGATAGAAGTGCAAGAAAAAGAAAAACTTTTAGATGCAAAGTCGGACTTATCTCTCGGATCTTTGAATGGCAACCTAAGTATGTTTGTATATGTATATGTTGAATATGAACTTCATAAATGCCTGTTACATTGCTGGTTTACATGAATAAAACTAGGTATATTTTTAGATTATTTTTTTTGAGTACCGTAAGAAAATGGTGAAAAGAAAAAAAGAAAAAAATGTCCGGTAATTTTGTGTATGCAAAAGTGACGTTTATTGATTGGCGCTTTTTTTTGCATCGGATTGACTTGACATATCACAGATGTCTAAATGCTTTTTTTTTTTTATCTTTTCATGGCTTTACACAGATTAGCCAATGTCAAGTTTATAGCAATGGAGAATTGAAGCTAGGGAAAAGTGGCGGGAAACTTTGCATTTGGCGGACGCGGCTCCCTCATACCTTTTCCAAATTAATACATGTTAACCATTCAAAACTAGCCACTACACAAACGACACCAAAACTATAATGTCCACGACACGACCAGCACCAGTCCTTTACAAAATCAGCCAACAATTATTAACACAAGGAAAGCGCGAAAAAACAGCGCCCGCCGAATACGAAGTCTGTCTAAATGCTTTATTGTATTTGCATTTTTTTTCTATTATCTGTGGTGTACAATAAAAGAGTATTCATTCATTCAGTGAAGTAGCTATGGAACAGATCTAGTTCAGCATCTTCACGGTGAGATAGCTGGACGGGTTTTAATGATTTAGCCGATGTCTCCGTGCTACTATTTTTGTCGTCTATCCCCCGTGGGGGACCTACCAAAGTTCCGCTTTCCGGTATACGGTCATCTGTGACCCAAATTGCCGCCTGTATACCCAAATCATCCTTAACTTACAACTAGCTGATCCAACCAACTTCTTACCGTAAACAAAATTGTCTGAATATAACTAAACAAAATTGGATTAATAGTTAGTTATTTCTTATGATGAATCAATTATTTAATTTCTTCCATACATTATAAACCTTTTCCTTGGACTTAGAGGAATATTTCAAAACCAAAATTAGCCATATCACTCTAGCCTGTCATGATTTCCAAATGTTATAGAGTTTAGTGTCTTTGAATTTACATAAATATAACATCTTAATCATTAAATGAGAATATATAATTGAAGTATGTGATTTGACTTAAATGATTTAGGTTTAGAAGCGGTAATAGCCTAGAGAAGCGGTGATAGCCTAGTGGTTAGGGCGTCATCCTCCTAATCAGCGGTTCGAATCCGGGCACGCACCTCTAACTTTTCGGAGTTATGTGCGTTTTAAAAAATTTAAATATTATTTGCTTCAACGGTGAAGGAAAATATCGTGAGCAAACCTCCACGCCTGAGAGTTCTCCATAATGTTCTCAAAAAGCGTGTGAAGTCTGCCAATCCGCACATGGCCAGCGTGGTGGACTATGGCCAAACCCTTCTCATATTGAGAGGAGACCCATGCTCTGTAGTGAGCCGGCAATGGGTTGATCACGAACGTTTTAGGTTTAATTTTGGCTATTTTTATGAAAAGTATCTCAATTGACTGTTTTCTTAAGATACCGGATTCGAATGAGGCAAAACGGAAAACATGACGTTCGAATCGGCCCTTTATAGGTTAGTTAGTCGTTGGTCATTGTTGGTTAGTTATTGAAGTGAAAACTTCTTTAGCGGCGTTGAGCACGTTTTCTGTAATGGGTATAAAATCTTAAACTCGCGTCAGGACACGTGACCTGATCGAAAAAGCGTAAGACGGATGGAGAGTAGACAGCTATCCCCTCTCTACGGCGCGGCGAAAATGTATGCCTGGGCCTACTGTTTCGTTTAGGCAGCGCAGGGCGCTTGCGCTAATGTTCGTGTATGTTACAGCGTGCCACGCGCATCCATGGATGGTGACAGCTGATGGCTCGACCGTCTGTGTAGTGATCACATTGTTGTGTATTCGTAAAATTCGTGAATGTAAAGTGCTTAAAATATGGAAATTGATATAGATAAACTTTTTAATGTAAAATAATTGTAATAGTTTTAAAGTGTTAAATTTTTAATGTAATATAAATTGTCATGTTTGTGTACGATAGCGCAATAAATGAATATTGTATTCTACCACATAAATGATAGTAGTTTTATACTGATAAAGCAATTGGTGCAAAATTATTCCCTAACCATTCCAAAATATCAAACATGCTCAACGTTAATAATCAAGTTTTCACTTCTGCCGGCACTCCCGGAGTGCAACCCGTCTTTTTTGTTTAGTGTTGGTACCGAAAAGTGGTCTCCAAGGTTCTGGTTGTACAAATGTGTGTAAAATGTTATAGATAAACAAGAATAGATATTGAAGAGTTGCGTTACTTATCAACAAGGTGTGTACCATCCTGTAAATAAATAAGAATAGATACTGAAGAAGTGTGTTTCTTAACAAGCCGGTCTCGAGTTTCTGTGAGTGAACAAATGACAATTCATTTTTATGTATGTACTCGTAGGTAAAGCTAACTTAGAACTATGTGAAGACCAGACTAAGTAAATTGTTGCTTTAAAAATTTTAAATTTTGAAATTGTATTACGGAAAATCGATTTTGCGTTGTGTAATCCAATCCTAACTATGTAGTTTTATAAATGAAAATTTCACGTTATTTGTTTGTTTGCTACGCTTTAACTCCTAAACCACTAAACCATCTTTTACAATGTTCAAAGTGTATATAAAACGTAAGCTAGAAAGTCCTACTTTAGTGTAAAGGATTATGTAAATGATAAACAAGTTTGGGTATGAAATAATGCTCTAATAAGATAGCTCTTAATATAATTTTAATTGGCATGTGAGATGGTGATAACAAACAGAAAATTTAACTGGCTAAGTTTGTTGTGAGCTTCTTCTTAGACAGGGGCGCGTTTGGAACCCTCATAGCTTTAATTTTAAGTTAACGAATGTAGTTATCACAATCAAATCACTACTATGTAAATTATTGACGCGTCAAAAGTGCCTTTCAAAGGACTATTTGTATAACGATAATTTGAAAGGCTTTTACCAATAGAAAGGTACATTATCAACACAAACTGCGCAGGTGAAACCGCGTGCCACAGCTGATGATTAAATAAATAATAAATAGCACTTATTATAATTCCTTTTAAACAATTAAAATATCACTTGCTTCAACGGTGAAGGAAAACATCATGAGGAAACCTGCACGCCTGAGAGTTCTCCATAATGTTCTCAAAGGCGTGTGAAGTCTACCCATCCGCACATGGCCAGCGTGGTGGACTATGGCCGAACGTTTCTTATATTGAGAGGAGACCCGTGCTCTGTAGTCAGCCGGTAATAGGTTGAACATGATGATGATGATAATTCCTTTAACCACTATTCACGACACACGAATCTAGTAGAAATACAATCTTAGTTGCCTTTAAGTTAAGAGTGAATAGGCTTTCCCTAGGCAAGCCGCTAGCACCCTAGACCTTCATCATTGATTAAAAAAAAAAATTACCTGAACTTTACTCTGTGTTTAGTTTTTAAAATAATTTCTCCGATTTCTTATCATTGAAGTGGTTAACTATCGTAAAATTAAAAAGGACCATCAAAATCGGATTAGACATATAAAACAGAAAAATATTATAGAAACGTCTCCAAAAAATGGTCGTTATTTCATGACGATATCAAATTATTTTCTACGCAATAATAAAACAAGTTACGTACTATAGACATTGTACATACATTGATACATATAATATCGATTGATTTGTATGTTATTTGGGCATGTTCAAATGAAGTAATGAATTCATTTTTGGTTGCGTCTATAGCATTTAAGTTTAGTTCGAAGTTTATGCTCGATCCAGTATAACAAAAACAAGGGGCAAAAGAGGTTATCACATGGAAAAACATTCGCAAAACGTTGTATCTTCTGAATTAACTCGGTAAGTATTTCAAAGCGAAATCAATACAATAGTTACCCCGAATCCATTTGGATGGTCATCTATAAAGGCACGGCAACACAAGAAATACTTTAATGTTATAAAATTCGCAAAAAGACGACATTCAAAATAAAAACTACATGTTTCCAGCGTACATATGTCAAACTGTACTATTTTGGGAAACCCAAGTTCACACTGTTCGCCGCAAATATAAATATCTTCGGAAGTTGTCGAGCTTTCAGTTTCAGCGATGGTTCGAATCTGAAACGGTGCAGTAGGAAGTACGTGGAAATGTCCAGAGATGGCGTTGTAATCAATATTGATTTTTCAAACGCTGTTATTGTTATTTTGTAATAGATGGCGCTGTTTACGCAGAAAAGGACTTTTCTAACATGATATTTTAGAAACTTCAGGATCAAATACAGCGGGTCTGTAGTTTTTTTTTTTTCTTCGTTTTATGGCTTTACACAGATTAGCCAATGTCAAGTTTATTATTTTATTAGTTCTCTCTCTCTATGGGTTTGCACAGACCAGCCAATGTCAAGTTTATAGCAATGTAGAAGCTAGGGAGAACGCGTCGCGGACGCGGCTTCCTCAAACCTTTCCCAAATTAATATCTGTTAACCATTCAGAAAACCAGCCACTACACAAACGACACCAACACTGTCCACGACACAACCAACACCAGTCCTTTCCAAAACCAGCCAACAAACGTTAATTCAAGAAAAGCGTGAAAAAACCGCGTCCGCCATATACGAAGTTTCCCGCCTTTCCAATTTTGGTCTGTAGTTTTAGATATGACATTTATATAAATACTAGCTATAGTTTTTAAATAAGCCTGTGATAATAAACAGCGTTAAATTAGTAGATAGGTGGTCAACTTTGTTTAAGTTGAAATTTACCTGAAGGAGAATTGGCGATCTGGTTGGCCATTAAATTGAAAATAAAATGAATAAATAGAAAATCACTGCTTCGCTTGAAATGTAGAAATTATAGTATTGTTATAATTAATTAGCTTCTAAGTACATCTAAAGAAGCTTTCGCTCGGCTCTTTGATTAAGGGACGGGTGCAGAAGCTGTATTACTTGAGACGGCGCGTATGGTGATAAGATATCTTTTTTTTTTTTATACACCACAAGTTAGCCCTTGACGGCATCTCACCTGATGGTAAGTGATGACTAACCTGTTAGGGTATGTTAAACCCATACTCCTAATTGGTTTCTACACGACATCGTGCCGGAACGCTAAATCGCTTTGCGACACGTCTTTGTCGGTAGGGTGGTAACTAGCCACGGCTGAAGCCTCCCACCAGACCAGACTCGAGCCGGGAATCGAACCCAGGACCTCCAACTTTAAAATGGAACAGCGCACGCGCTGCGCCACGGAGTTCGTCAATCTGAAGCCATTTTCTTTTTAACGTTAGGAAATGCATTTCCACATCCCCTCCGGGAACGGCGCAAGCAGAGCTGGGCTGCTTCCGGTGGGGTATGTGGGAGTCGCAGGCGGCTAGTCGAGCATACCTACTAAAAACAGCGATACTTCTTCGGGTCATTTAACGTCAGACCCCCCACCGGGGATCTTGGCCCACTAATTCCGTTCGACGCGCTCCTCACGACTCGCTTGGGTCTTACGATGCAACATTCGTATAATTTAAATCATTTTCGTCAAAGTTGATATCATTTTCGTATAATTTTAAGAATGTTTTTTTTTTTCATTTTAGCTTTATAATTTTGTGCCTAATATAAAAAAAAATGCTCACGATGTTTTGCTTCAACGGTGAAGGAAAACATCGTGAGGAAACCTGCACGCCTGAGAGTTCTCCATAATGTTCTCAAAGGCGTGCGAAGTCTGCCAATCCGCACATGCCAGCGTGGTGGACTATGGCCAAACCCTTCTCGTATTGAGAGGAGACCCGTGCTCTGTAGTGAGCAGGTAATGGGTTGACCATGATGATGATGATGATGATAAAAAAAATGGCAACAGTTACAATATATGCATGTGAGATAATAATTAACTTGTTTTAAATGTTGCAACCTTGCAAACGCCTTAGACATTCTTCGGTCGGATTCTCGCCAACAATGTAACAGCGTCTGACCGCTACGAGCTATAAAACATCTAATTTTACACATTCCGGCACAAGTGTATTAACAAAATACCTATTTACTGCAACACACATAATCTCTATTAATATACAAACCTTACATATATATACTATGACTCAACTAACAAATAAACGTTTTATCTTCTATATATATAAAAGCGAAAGGTCACTGACGTACTTACTTACTCATTAAACACGAGATCTCAAAAACTATTGCACGTATAAAGCTATAATTTAGCAAGTAGGTAGTTTATAGTTAAGAGATGACAGCTAAGAAAGGATATTTGAAAATTCCAATTTTACCTGTAAAATGAAGTAAACTAATGAACTGAACATAAGGAAATTTTACATTTGCCTGTAGCTTACTTTCTGAAACTTGGCTGCACGGGAAATCAGCAATTCTACGCAGACGAAGTCGCGGGCAACAGCTAGTTAGAGATATATTACATTAGCTTACGCCCGAGCTTAGTAATCAATGTAAAGAAAAAACTAATGATAGCAGATTGAATCTACTTTCGCCATCTTTATAGACCGGGAAGAGTTAGATAAATATAACTATTCAATTCAGATTTTCGATCGACTGATCCATCGACTGATCGATCAAGTGATCCATCGACTGGTCGATCGACTGATTGATGGACTGATCGATCGACTGATCGAATATTTTCTCAATTTTTTCTACATATTCAACAAAATCATCGCTGGGTACAATTATATAAGTTTGCGTATTAAACTTATTACAGTCCTGGTACCTTAAATACCGACACTCTTGAGTTACTCAACTAAAATGCAAGAAACAGCTGACGAATAATTTTAATAATTTTTTATGTAAACTTTTTATCTTAGCTTATTAACGTCTCTATAAATTAGGTACCTACAACTTGCAACAACTCAAAGCAAAATTCTTCTTTCGCTGCTGCCTGCTGCTGCTGTGTATGTTTTGAAATCACAACCCTCTCAAATATCAAAACATTCTGTGAATTTTTCATGAGTCTAGCTATTCATCTACTATCATCATTCTGTAGCGATCCATCGACTGATCGGTCGACTGGTGGGTCGACTGGTCGTTCGACTGGTCGGTCGACTGATCGGTCGACTGATCGGTCGACTGATCGGTCGACTGGTGGGTCGACTGATCCATCGACTGATCGATCGACTGATCGGTCGACTGGTCTGTCGACTGATTTGTCGACTGCTCGATTGACTGATCGGTCGACTGGTCTGTCGACTGGTCGGGCGACTGGTCGGTCGACTGGTCGGTCGACTGGTCGCTCGACTGGTCGGTCGACTGATTGAAACACAAAGTAGGCAAAATTGAAACACAAAGTAGGTAAATATAATTAAAATGCTAGAGGCGGGCAGCCCTATCGCATGCTTAGGTACCGTGCGGCGTGGTGCGACTGTAGGCGCTTATTTCAAAAATACGGCCGAGTTACAATACTGTTTAGATAATATTAACATGGCCAGGGCTCGATTTCCGATTTGAGTAATTTTTTTTACAGTATATACATTATGATGTATATACTTATATATATTAATACTAGCTGATGCCCGCGACTTCGTCAGCGTTGAGTTAGTGTGTTTGTTTGTCTTTCAATCACGAAGCAATAGATTACTAACCCGTATTACTTGAAATAATTACTAAACTAAAACCACCACCACCACCAATAACTTACACCAGTTGGGTGGGGGAAGTGGGAGACGTGATGGCACAGGCGGTGGCATGCGCGTGAGCTGCACGCGGTACTGGACAGTACTTGGACATTGCAACATCACTTTATTTTTCTAAAATAAAAGTAGCCTAAGTTATTCCTTATTACATCAGCTACCTGCCAACAAAAATCCCGTAGAGATCGGTCCAGCCATTTCAGAGATTAGCCGAAACAAACAAACAGACAGACAGACAAAAATTGTAAAAAATGTTATTTTGGTGTATGCACCGTATACATATTCATATGCGTGTAGTAAAAACGGTAATTTCAATATTACAAACAGACACTCCAATTTTATTTATTTGTATAGATTTAGAGGTTCTTGGAATCGCGGCGATAACATGTTGCTATATATGAAGCGGTGATAGCCTAGTGGTTAGGTCGTCATCCTCCTAATCAGAGGTCGGCGGTTCGAATCCGGGCACGCACCTCTAACTTTTCGGAGTTATGTGCGTTTTTAAAGAAAAAAATATCACTTGCTTCAACGGTGAAGGAAAACATCGCGAGGAAACCTGCACGCCTGATAGTTCTCCATAATGTTAAAAGTTAGAGGTGCGTGTCCGGATTCGAACCGCCGACCTCTGATTAGGAGGCTAACCCTAATCACTAGGCTATCACCGCTTCCAAAAGACTTCCGCAAAGTTGGTATAAACCTTGTGCTTTTCGTTAGAAGGGCCGGGCTCTGTAGTGAGCCGGTAATGGGTTGATCAAGAAGTTTTAGAAAGTTGCTATTCTATTCTATTATATACTCGTACGTCAAAACTAAAGACAATATCGATAGAGACAGGAGTGGCGAAAACTGAGAAGTGTAATCGCTATTTGTCAACCGTTGGCCAACACAAACAAATCTTGGCAAGATTATTATCCAACCGCTCGGCTGTAACGCGATATCCGACACGACAGACCTAAAAACAACAAACAAACTTAAACATTGCGATGATGTGAGATGGTGACAACAAAAAGAATTACACGGCAAAATTTGTTGTGGGTTTTTCCTTAGACCATTTTTTTTTTTTCGGACTGTCTATTAGCTGTACAAACCCTATTAGTTTGCCACAGCGTAACCGGGCTGTTTGGCGAGCTTCGGAAAGAAGCTCTGCCAGAAGAAATTTTGAGCCCTAGGCCTCGAAGAAACTAAGGGAACGACTGCCTAAGGACGCCTCCTTTGAGGCCGAACCTCGGCTTAGGCGACGTTTGGGATAACGGGGGGGTCGGACGGTCCTTAGACCATTGCTAGGCTAAGTCTTCTTGGAACCCTCCTAGCTTTACTTTTAGGTTTACGAATGTAGTTATCACCATCAAATCACTACTTTAAAAGTGCCTTTTAAAGGATTATTTGATTAATAGTTTTGAAAGGTATTGTAATTAAAAATGGTCTATAATTCTGTTGTGCATAAATTAGCATATCTATATACAGTTTTCGGTTTAGTTTAGAATACTGTACTGTATTTTATAATAAATGAATTATATCATAGTTCACTCTTTTTATGGCTTTGTCACAGACTAGCCAATGTCAAGTTTATAGCAATGTAGGAGTTAGGGAGAAATGGCGGGAAACTTCGCACTCTGCGGACGCGGATCCCTCAAACCTTTCCCAAGTTAACCATTAAGAAAACTAGCCACACGCAAACGACACCAAAACTGTCTACGACACAACCAACACCAGTCCTTTTCAAAATTAGCCGACAAACATTAATTCAAGAAAAGCGTGAAGAAACCGCGCCCGCCATATACGAAGTCTCCCGCCTTTCTCCCCAAATTATATCATAATACATGAAAGGTAACAAGGAGTATTGCCTGACTTTTGTACATGATCTGTGGTCATCGGTCATTTTTGACAGATGACATGATGGCGGTTGGAGTTCAAGCACTTAATGGAAAATTTTGTTAATGGAATATTTATAGAAACGTTATTAAAAGTATTTTAACTATGCGAAGTCTTTCTTCTTTGGTTCCTGACTACAGGCGAAAGCTTACATACATATGTAGGTACATTATGTTTTAATAAATTTAATTTAATTTTAATACTTTATATTTTGACCCAGATACATGTTTGAAGCGGTTATAGCCTAGTGAAGCGGTGATAACCTAGTGATTAGGGAGTCAGCCTCCTAATCAGAGCACGCACCTCTAACTTTTCGGAGTTATGTACGTTTAAAAAAAATTAAAATATCACTTGCTTCAACGGTGAAGGAAAACATCGTGAGGAAACCTGCACACCTGAGAGTTCTCCATAATGTTCTCAAAGGCGTGTGAAGTCTGCCAATCCGCACATGGCCAGCGCGGTGGACTATGGCCGAACACTTCTCATATTGAGAGGAGACCCGTGCTCTGTAGTGAGCCGGCAATGGGTGATGATGACATGTTTTAAACAATCCATTTGGTGTCATACCTCGATAATTTAAGTTTTTCATCGTTAGGTTACAACCGAACCGACATACATAATTATCATTACTAAAATCTACTCTCTTCTACTGCCTTTTACTATTTAGAATATTTTAGTATCTTTAGCTTCTGTGGTGTTAAAACTTTTCGTGTTAGACGACCTCCGTGGCGCAGCGCGTGCGCTGTTACATTTTAAAGTTGGAGGTCCTAGGTTCGATTCCCGGCTCGAGTCTGGTCTGTTCGGAGATGACCGACAAAGAAATGACGCCCAGCGATTTAGCGTTCCGACACGATGTGTAAAAACCAATTAGGAGAATTTGTTTACCATACCCTAACAGGTTAGCCCGCTACCATCCTAGTCTGCATCATCACTTAACGTCAGGTGAGATGCCGTCAAAGACTAACTTGGGGTTTATAAAAAGAACCTAGGATTTTCTGAAACAAAAATTACCAAATACAAAAAACACAGAACCAAGATGTGCTTCGTAGAGCACGCAAAACTGGCTTAGTTATTACTCCTTGTTTTTTTTTTTTAATTCACTGCAAGTTAACCCATCACGGCAATCTTACCTGGTGGTAAGTATTGATACAGTCTAAGATGATCGCGGGCTAACATCTAAGGCGTATGGTAGGTAAACCCATACTCGTAATTGGTTTCTACGCGACACTAGTCTAGTCACTAGCCACGGCCGAGGCCTCCCACCAGCCCAGACCGCATAAAACTAAAAATAAATTTCCTAATTGTTCCTGCCGGGGATCGAACCCGGTACCTCCCGCTTTCAAGATCACATCGCGCTACATTGGTTACGTCATAAACATTAACCAATATCCGGCGGAAGCGGTCTTGTAATACCTCCATTATTAATTTCATTTCATTTATTTCCAACATTAACGACCGCCATGACCTTCGTGACACAGCTAATAATATTTCTCTTTTATTTTGTTAACTAGTTATACACGCAGCGTCACATGTGATTTAGGGCCTTAAGAACTTAGACTTAAGAACTAACTTAAGACTAAACTTTAGACTAAAGAACGAGATTACAGAAGTTCTCGAAACGAACTAGGTAACAGTCAAACGAACGAATGGGTCTCGAAAGAGACGACCTCCGTGGCACAGCGCGTGCTTTGTCACATTTACTATTTGGCGATCTCCTAAAGTTGGAGGTGCTGGGTTCGATTCCCGAGTCTGGTCTTGTGGAGGCTTCGGCCGTGGCTCAAATTCAAATTTTCAAATTCAAATAATCTTTATTCAAATAGCCCTTTAAAAGGCACTTTTGACGCGTCAATAATTTACATAGTAGTGATTCGATGGTGATAACTACATTCGTAAACTTAAAACTAAAGCTATGAGGGTTCCAAACGCGCCCCGGTCTAAAAAGAAGTCCACAACAAACTTAACCGGGTTCTGGTCCGGGTCGTCGGTCTATTAACTAAGTAACTGAGCATTTTCGCCAGCTTTAGTAACTGATCACCTATAATTCGGCAACAACTACCTACCTGTACTAACTACTACTTATAAACGAGCGCGTAGAGAACCCCCTACCTCCTAGCGGTTCCTATGTTTGTGAACTGTGCGGACGTCACTGTCGCTCTCGTATTGGCCTCATAAGCCATGAAAACAAATGTCGCCGCCCATGAGACGCTGTTCAAAACATCTTTCGAAGATGAATAGGGCCAATGATGATGATGATGATGACCTACCTGAACTTAAGTTGTTTGACGACCTCCGTGGCGCAGCGCGCGCGCTGTTGCATTATAAAGTTGGAGTTGGGTTCGATTCCCAGCTCGAGTCTGGTCTGGTGGGAGGCTGCGGCCGTGGCTAGTTACCACCCGACCGACAAAGCCGTGTCGCCAAGCGATTTAGCGTTCCGGCACGATGTCGTGTAGAAACCAATTAGGAGTATGGCTTTACCATACCCCTAACAGGTTAGCCCGCTACCATCTTAGACTGCATCATCACTTACCATCAGGTGAGATTGCCGTCAAGGGCTAACGTGTAGTGGATAAAAAAAATAAAAATCTTACGTCATCCGGACGTGGGCTCCATCCAGGGCCTCGGAGACGTACGAACCACTCACCGTCCGACCCCCCCCGTTATCCCAAACGTCGCCTAAGCCGAGGTTCGGCCTCAAAGGTGGCGCCCTTAGGCGGTCGTTCCCTTAGTTTCTTTGAGCCCTAGGGCTCAAAATTTCTTCTGGCAGAGCTTCTTTCCAAAGTTCGCCAAACAGCTTAGTTACGCTGTGGCGACCAATAGGGTTAGTACAGCTAATAGACAGTCCGAAAAAAAAAATGACGGTCGGACGGCCACATTACTGAAGGTCTGCACTAAAGTTAGGCAACATCTACCTTAAGTTAAGTTATTTCAGGTAGTGTAAATAAACCTGTAAAACCATTTCTGCGCTTCGGTAAATCGCAAGCTGTCCACTTGGCCACACGAGGAGTCAGTGAAGGAATCTGATCGGGGCGGACAGGTGTGCTGGCGCTCCGCCCGCCCATGATAGAGTGTGATAGCGGTCGAGGGAAATAATTAGCGTATTGTTTAAACTATTAAAACTACAATGAAACGCTTTTCCAATGATATAACACGATATTTATCACATTGGTATTTTAAAGTGCTTCTACGAAAATAAATATCCATACTATTTAATATTATAAACGTGAATGTATGTTTGTTTGTTACGCTTTCACGCGAAAACTACTCAACCGATCGTCATGAAACTTTGTACACATATTGTTTGAGGTATTGCCAGTAACATCGGCTACTTTTTATTAAAAAAAAAATATATTAACCTATCCTAGGAATATCTCTCAGTTCGTAAGTACACAGTGGCTTGAAAGTCAAATTATTTGTAAGGTACTCGAAGAGATGTGACGTCAAAATTATCTAAGGTATGTGACGTCACATCCTCGCACGTTTTTACAATTCAGGAAAACCTCCCTCCTCTTTACGAATAGAAGTGGGAAACAAACCTCCCCGTTGCCTTGGAGTCACACTGAGCGAGGCCATCTCCCTATCCTCGAGGACAAGGCTACCCTGGCAAATTTTCTATCTCTTTTATTACTGTACCTGTCTCAACATTACCTTCGAAGTAACATGGCTACAAAGTATTGTGATTTTTCAATAATCTATCCAGGAATTAATTTTACAATTAACAAATCTTGTTGTACATGATATCTATGAATTTTTTTACTAAGTTAACGACAATTCAAAAGTTCCTTTGTGAGGTTTTGAATAAAATTTATAATTCATTGTATGATAGGATCACTCACTGACCGACCCTCCCGTTATCCCAAACGTCGCCTAAGCCGCGGTTCGGCCTCAAAGGAGACGCCCTTAGGCAGTCGTTCCCTTAGTTTCTTCGAGCCCTAGGGCTCAAAATTTCTTCTGGCAGAGCTTGTTTCCGAAGCTCGCCAAACAGCCCGGTTACGCTGTGGCAACCAATAGGGTTTGTACAGCTAATAGACAGTCCGAAAAAAAAAATGTATGATATTTAAATTTACTCTTGCTGGTTTTAATTATTATAACGCATTTTAAATGCATATATATTTAATTACAAAATCAGTATTTATGAAATAACATTTTGTTTAAATTATGATAAGCAATTAGGATGGTCGAATATAACCTATGAAGGTAAACTACCGTTACTTTGATCGAAAATTTGGAGCCGTTTTACTAAATAAATGCCAGCTCTTGGGTCACAAGACGATTGGATTATATTAGAGGCAATATCTGAAGACCATGAACCCAGAGCCTCAAACTCAAACGGTAAAATGTAGTCGGTACATAATGACAGTATTTGCGACGATTACAAATTATTAATTTAATTGTATGTTTTAAAATTGTTTTATTGTGAATTTTGTAATAATTGTAAGTTTTTAATTAAAAAGCAAAAAAAAAAGGTCTCTTTTACTGAAAGAGGACACCCGTGACAATAAAAAAATAATAATAATAAAAAAATATTAATTATTATTTTTTATTTACATACTAATCTATACTAGAGATGTCGTCCATGACGATGAAATATAGGTACCTGTAGAATAGCAACGTTTGTAATTGAAGATTTTTTTTTTTTATACACTACAAGTTAGCCCTTGACGGCTATCTCACCTGGTGGTAAGTGATGATGCTGTCTAGGATGGTAGCGGGCTAACCTGTTAGAAGTATGGTAAACCCATGCTCCTTATTGGTTTCTACGCGACTTCGTGCCGGAACGCTAAAATCGCTTGGCGACACGTCTTTGTCGGTAGGGTGGTAACTAGCCACGGCCGAAGCCTCCCACCAGACCAGACTCGAGCCGGGAATCGAACCCAGGACCTCCAACTTTATAATGCGTCAGCGCACGCACTGCGCCACGGAGGTCGTCAGATGAAATTTATAAATATAAGTTGAATAAATCTTAATTTAAAGCACATCTAGATACTATATTAAGGCAACCCTCGTTCAATACAATTTAATATCCTAAAAGCGTAACAGCGATATCTTTGCTTCTCAGTCCCTCGTGAACTTGGGAAAGGCCTTCCTTCAAGGTCCGTCCTTGGAGCGAGGCCGAGGGCGACGCAGAAGGTCGACCTCGAAACAGGGATGCGGCATTGGGACGCTACCTTGAGGGCTAAGGTCAAACCTTGAGAGCTAGGTCAAACCTTGGGGTCGAGGGCAAGTCTTGGAGGCTGATATTTGAGTTCATTGTATCAAGGTTTTTTCTGAAGGTCAAGACTGAATACGGAGTTTCACCCGCGTTAAATAAGAGTCGTGACGTAATGTTATAATTTAGCATAATATAAGCCGCGTACCTTCTTCAACGTTTATTTTTAACAATGTATTTTAATTTTTCATCATCATCATCATCAACCCATTATCGGCTCACTACAGAGCACGGGTCTCCTCTCAATATGAGACGCATATATTCTTTTTTACGCACATAACTTTTCGAAGTTATGTGCGTAAAAAAGAATATATCACTTGCTTCAACGGTGAAGGAAAACATCGTGAGGAAACCTGCACGCCTAAGAGTTTTCCATAATGTTCTCAAGGCGTGTGAAGTCTGCCAATCCGCACATGGCCAGCGTGGTGGACTATGGCCAAACCCTTATCATATTGAGAGGAGACCCGTGCTCTGTAGTGAGCCGGTAATGGGTTGATCATGATGATGAATCCTTTTATTATTTTCGACGTAAAATGTATCATTATGGCTCATTCATAAGAAATAGGTAATTGGTAAAATTGATCTTATAGAGCTACTCAAGACCAGAGTTTGTAGTAGATGGCTGGGACGAGTGCGCGACCGTTCCCGTGACCAGGTGTCAGGCGACGCTACGGGGCATCGCTGGGTTTTAGAGGGTATTCTGGTCGCCAATCTAGCCACCGGGAGTCCCACATAGCCCGCCGGAAGCAGTTCTGCCTGCGTCGCTTCACGTAAACGCATTTCGCAATAACGCAATAAAATCTCGCTAGTGCTTTTTCTATGACGACCTCCGTGGCGCAGTGCGTGCGCTATCGCATTATAAAGTCGGAGGTCCTGGGTTCGATTCCCGCCTCAAGTCTGGTCTGGTGGGAGGCTTCGGCCGTGGCTAGTTACCACCCTACTGACAAAGACGTGTCGCAAAGCGATTTAGCGTTCCGGCACGATGTCGGGTAGAAACCAATTAGGAGTGTGGTTTTATCATACCCCTAACAGGTTAGCCCGCTACCATCCTAGACTGCATCATCACTTACCACCAGGTGAGATAGCCGTCAAGGGCTATCTTGTAGTGTATAAAAAAAATTGAGCAATTTATAATCTGACTATTTTCATTATTTTAACCTGAAACATCACTGAATATGCCCATTTTATTGTGGTGCGATAGTTAAAAAATCTTCTTCTATTAGCATACAATGTTTATATGATGTAAGCTATAGGGAGTAGCAGATAAATTCAATTCAAATAATCTTTATTCAAATAGTCCTTTAAAAGGCACTTTTGACGCGTCAATAAAATGCTGTTGCATTTTCGTACAGTCACGCAAGTGGTAAAGGATTGAATAAAGAATGAAAAACATATAAATTATAAAATAAATACATATATTCCCTATTTTTAGTTCAGCTGTTCAAAGGGAAATGCTGCCAGGATTTTATATACTTTGCTACGCCGCGGTGAATGCATTCCGCAGACGTTTTGAATTGAATCTAGTTTTCTATTTAAAAATTCTTCTCATATAATAAACGAAAATGTCTTGTATACTTTTAATAAAGATTAAAAATGCCAGAACGGCTGCAGTCTTCGCTTATTTACAAATATATTAATTTTTCATAGCATATGAATTTCCTCATAAATCTTAACATCGGACAGATTTGTTAAGAAAGAAATAACCTTCGTCACGAACAATAAGCGGCACGGCTAAGATTCGGCTCGCCCGATCACAGTTCTGGAATATTGAAGTCAAAACTATTTATCAAGCGATGCAATTAAATTAAATAATATGAAAACTTATATCTAACTTTCACATTTACTCTCAGTATCTTAGTAGATAGCTATAACAACTAAGACATGGTAGCTGGCCTGAGTACCGTTTAGTAGGCTGCACAAAATTAGTAACTCATTCAAAGGAAATTGTATTTTATTTTATAATAAATTACCTATTGATATCTATCAATAAGTTCAAAGTTTTTATAAAACGAAAACTTGTAGAAAAATCATATTACGCTATTAAGGTTTATATAAACGGTAAAAAAGCTCCATAGGTACTATAATTTTTTATTGATTATGTGAGATGGTGATAACGAAAAAAAAGACAAAAAACCCTGGCTAAGTTTGTTGTGGGCTTTTTCTTAGACCGGGGTGCGTTTGGAACCCTCATAACTTTAGTTTTAAGTTTACGAATATAGTTATCACCATGAAATAACTACTATGTAAATTATTGACGCGTCAAAAGTGCCTTTTTAAGGACTATTTGAATAAAGATTATTTTGAATTTGAGCCATTTTTTGTATTTATCGTGGGCAAACGAGCATACCGGTCACCTAGTGTTATACGAATACCGCTGAATTTTGCCACCGATTCATTGCCGGTTGAATCCATCCGCCTAATCAGCTTTGCTTACAGAGTGGTAACTGGCCACAGCTGAAGTGTCCCAGCCGAGCCGAGAAATAAAATACTCTATCTATACAAATAAATAAAATTGGAGTGTCCGTTTGTAATATCGAAATAACCGTTTTTTACTACATGCATATGAATATGTATACGGTACATGCACCAAAATAACATTTTTTACAATTTTTGTCTGTCTGTCTGTTTGTTCCGGCTAATCTCTGAAATGGCTGGACCGATTTTACGTGACTTTTATTGGCAGGTAGCTGATGTAATAAGGAGTAACTTAGGCTACTTTTATTTTAGAAAAAGTCTTTTATTTTAGAAAAATAAAGTAATGTTGCAATATCCAAGTACTGTAATAATTTCAAGGTCGTCTGTCGTAGTTTAGTAATCCATTGCTCCGTGATTGGAAGACAAACAAACACACTTTCACACATTAACTCAAAGCAGACGAAGACGCGGGTATCAGCTAGTACTAAATAAAGGTACCATGTAGACAAACAAACCAGACATTTTTCAACATGTATCCGTAAAATATGTTTCAATTTTCAACCTTTTATGGCCAGCATACAAATATTTAGAAAAACCACATTCAAATTATACCATCTGTTTGGGGTTAAAGAGACACTGACAAAGAGGGCATGCAACTTTACAAAATAAGCTCTGAAGATCTTTAAATATAAACAATGTGTTAAAAACATCATCATCATGATCAACCCATTACCGGCTCACTACAGAGCACGGGTCTCCTCTCAATATGAGAAGGGTTTGGCCATAGTCCACCACGCTGGCCATGTGCGGATTGGCAGACTTCACACGCCTTTGAGAACATTATGGAGAACTCTCAGGCGTGCAGGTTTCCTCACGATGTTTTCCTTCACCGTTGAAGCAAGTGATATTTTAATTTTTTCTTTTTTTAATTTTTAAAAACGCTCGTAACTCCGGAAAGTCAGAGGTGCGTGCCCGGATTCGAACCGCCGACCTCTGATTGGGAGGCTGACGCTTGAACCCCTAGGCTATCACAGCTTAGTTAAAAACATCAAGTGTAATTTAATACAAAATATATTGATTTGTTAATGATAAACATACATTAGAGAAGCGTGGACCCGTGGACCACTTTCATCTTCATACACAATCTCATATAATATATTATATTGTTAACGCCTTTAAAAAGAGAAATTGCTAAGTTTGTTCCCAACATTTTCTCAGTAGAAACCCTATGGAAGAAAACAACCGGTTGCGTTGTTAAATTCACAACAAATACGTGAAATAATGGCTATTTGTATTTGATTGGCAATAGTTTCTATATTGTTTGGCCAATTGGTCTTGTACTTTTGCAGATGGGAAACATGAGTGTCTCTATTTAGAGGCGACGAACGAATTATGCAAAAACACATCAAAGGCAAGTGGGTATATAAAAATATTCATTTCTCTCCGTAGCACCAATTTTGACACATTACAAATTGTTTTTAGTTTGTCAGTCTTCATGCTAATTAAAAATAATGTGCTTCTGAATGATTTTCATGGGAAAATAGTGTATTTATCTATCAATCTTTCACTGCTAAGTTCTAAATGTGGTCGGAATTTGGTAAACACATCGCTGAATGTTTTTCAATAACAGTCGAAAATATGTTAAAGTCGTATCAAGCATGTTTTAAATAATTATTCCCTTGCGTATATTATATATTTTTGATTATGTCTTTACATATTAGTTATAAGTATATTTGTACGAAGTTTCAAATAACATAAATTACTTTAATTCTCATTAAGACATATGTAAATAAGTTTTCTTTTAATAATTATCCTAGGTGTTTCAATTTACCCAAACGCTTTAACTCGTGTAATAAATTAAACATTGTGATAAAATTATATAACATAACGTTGTTTTACCCACAAGTTTCTGTATTTGAAATCTGTGAAGGTGACAAAATCTTCCATCAGGTATTATTTATTAGCATAACAGGTCCTTAGATTGCAAGTAATTTAACTAAACCCGACGCTGCAAATTGAAATTCAAATAATCTTTATTCAAATAGTCCTTTAAAAGGCACTTTTGACGCGTCAATAATTTACATAGTAGTGATTTGATGGTGATAACTTCATTCGTACACTTAAAACTAAAGCTATGAGGGTTCCAAACGCGCCCCGGTGTAAGAAGAAGCCCACAACAAACTTAGCCGGATATTCTCGCGATCTTATTAAACATGATCCGAAGAAAAGAAAATCATAAAATTTGACCTCCAAAACAAATTATCCACCCAGATACTCGTAGTTAAAATTTCACTACCATCAAAATAAACTTTCACGTTTTCTCCATTCCTAATGCTGCCTTCAGTAAGCCCCGAATCTTGGTATAATGACTTATTACCGTCCGAACCCCCCGTAATCCCAAACGTCGCCTAAGCCGAGGTTCAGCCTCACAGGAGGCGCCCTTAGGCAGACGTTCCCTTAGTTTCTTCGAGCCCTAGGGCTCAAAATTCTTATTACCGTCCGACCCCCCGTTATCTCAAACGTCGCCTAAGCCGAGGTTCAGCCTCACAGGAGGCGCCCTTAGGCAGACGTTCCCTTAGTTTCTTCGAGCCCTAAGGCCCAAAATTTCTTCTGGCAGAGTTTCTTTCCGAAGCTCGCTTAACAGTCCGGTTACGCTGTGGCAACCATTAGGGTTAGCACAGCTAATAGACAGTCGGAAAGAAAATAAAAAAAAATTGGTATAATGAACAGTGTCACCCTTTATTCAAATTACTTTAATAGAGACAACATTATAATAAAGTCGACCACGTGTGGACCATTGTTTAAAATTAATGGCAGGAGTAATTCGATGTCACGCGGGCTAATCGCCCGTCGACAGTTGTGACAATTACCTTAGACAGGTGACGACGCGTCCGCCATCTTGGAATTTTCTTTTGTTCTTCACTCATTTGTCTTTCAGGCGACACGTGAATATTTTAGCGGCGGTTCAAAATGAAATTTGGTGAAAAGTTGATAAGGCATTTAATATTGCCTATTAGCGGTGATAGCCTAGGCACGCACCTGTAACTTTCCGAAGTTATGTGCGTTTTTAAGCAATTAAAATATCACTTGCTTCAACGGTGAAGGAAAGCATCGTGAGGAAACCTGCACGCCTGAGAATTCTCAATAATGTTCTCAAAGGCGTGTGAAGTCTGACAATCGGCACATGGCCAGCGTGGTGGACTATGGCCAAACCCTTCTCATATAGAGAGGAGACCCGTGCTCTGTAGTGAGCCGAGAATGGGTTGATCATGATGATTATGGTGACTTGTAGGTATAGAAATATAGGGTAAACAATAAACAGCAAGTATAATTTGCTATATTCCGCCGACAACCGGGAGACTTGTATAATATAACGCCACACAAAATCTTCCACTAGAACCTCTACGCACGTTTCGATCCGACACCGGATCATCCTCAGGAGATGTTGACTTCACAAGCGAGAAAAGTAAAGTCACATTTCTCGGCTTTCGGCGGTCGTCGGCGGAATATAGCAAATTGTACTTGCTGTTTATTGTTTATCATGGACTTCCGCAAAGTAACGCTTGCTTATTCATTATTTAAAATATGCAGTAAATCCATATGCAGAAACTTCATACATTTTTGTACTGGCAAAACTCTCTCAGATCCGAGAGGGCATTCCAAGAAACACGTGAGTGTGGTAATAACAGTTAAACTTAAACAGCAATTGCCGTTTTAGAGTTATTTTCGAATACAATTGGTTGCATCGCTATCGAATTACATGCAATTAACGTTTAGTGACATTGCCAAATATCTATTAAATCCAATTTATTTTTTTGACATTATTTTACACGGTATTTAACAATATTTTAATGGGAACACGAGGGTATAATATAGCTAATATATAATTAGGCGACCTCCGTGGCGCAGCGCGCGCGCTGTCGGATTATAAACTTAGAGGTCCTGGGTTCGATTCCCGGCTCGAGTCTGGTCTGGTGGGAGGCTGCGGCCGTGGCTAGTTACCACCCTACCAACAAAGACGTGTCGCCTAGCGATTTAGCGTTCCGGCACGATGTCGCGTAGAAACCAATTAGGAGTGTGGGTTTACCATACCCCTAACAGGTTAGCCCGCTACCATCTTAGACTGCATCATCACTTACCATCAGGTAGGATTTCCGTCAAGGGCTAAGTTGTAGTGGATAAAAAAAAAACAGCTGTAGATAAAAAAAATCAAAATAGGATCTCTAGTATCGGAGATAACTCTTAACATCCAAACTCACAAACAACTTCATCATCATCATCATTATCGGTTCACTGCAGAGCACGGGTCTCCTCTCGATATGAGAAGGGTTTGGCCATAGTCCACCACGCTGGCCATGTACGGAATTAGCAGACTTCACACGCCTTTGAGAACGTTATGGAGAACTCTCAGGCGTGCAGGTTTCCTCACGATGTTTTCCTTCACCGTTGAAGCAAGTGATAATTTAATTGCTTAAAAACGCACGTAACTTCAGAAAGTTATAGGTGCGTGCCCGGGTTCGAACCCCGGCCTCTGATTAGGAGGCGGACGTCCTAACCACTAGGCCATCACAGCTTCCACCAATTACACAGCTACAAACAATTTACCTCTTCATAATATGAGTAGGCTAGATTATTATCGGCATTGAGCAAAAGATTATTCGGGTCACTTATCTCGTAACACCTTGAAATAATAGTTAACTGGGATTTGTAATACTTTACTTATGAGTTATGGCTGCGGCTAGCATTGCATTAGAGCGGCGTGGCGGGTTCAAACTATGAATTCCTAACGCCTATAAAAGAGGCATGTATATAAAGTATTACCTAAACTCACAATAATTATTCGATCCCCGATCTCAACTACTATTTCCTTTTAAACTTCGTTATTATCTTCGAGCTAACCATGCTCTTCCAATTCAAATTAAAATTCAAATAATCTTTATTCAAATAGTCCTTTAAAAGACACTTTAGACGCGTCAATAATTTACATAGTTGTGATTTGATGGTGATAACTACATTCGTAAACTTAAAACTAAAGCTATGAGGGTTCCAAACGCGACCCGGTCTAAGCCGGTCGAAGCCCACAACAAACTTAGCCGGGGTTTTTTTGTTATCACCATCTCACATAATTAATAATAAATTATAGTACCTATGGAGGCAGAGCAATTCACACCCAAGCTTTTTTATCATATATACATATGATAAAAAAGCTTGTATGTTTTTAAATTGTTTAAATTGTAAATTTTCCTAGTAATTGTGAGTTTTTAATTGTAATTTAATTGATTGTTTTTATTGTAATTCCTTAAATGTTTTAATGTATATTAAATGTAAATTATATGTAAACCTTTTCAATAAGAAGATGATAAGTGTACTGATTTTTAAGAAATAAAGCAAAAAAGGTCTCTTTTACTAAAAGAGGACACCCTAGATAAAAAAAAAGCTTTTTATCGTTTCATCATCATCATTATCATGAACAACCCATTACTGGCTCACTACAGAGCACGGGTCTCCTCTCAATATGAGAAGGATTTGGCCATAGTCCACCGCGCTGGCCATGTGCGGATTAGCAGACTTCACACGCCTTTGAGAACATTATGGAGAACTCTCAGGCGTGCAGGTTTCCCCACGATGTTTTCCTTCACCGTTGAAGCAAGTGATATTTAATTTTTTTTTTTTTTAAACGCACATAACTCCGAAAAGTTAAGAGGTGCGTGCCCGGATTCGAACCGCCGACCTCTGATTAGGAGGCTGACGCCCTAACCACTAGTTTATTATCGTTTATATAATCCTTAATATAGTAATCTTGGGAAACTAACAGCAACTGGCCTTATTGATATTAATCGACGGGTTAGATTCCTCTGAGACACGGAGGAAAAGCATAGATTAATTCGTCTACCAAAGACAATCCAGCCAATTACTGTCAATGTAACTAATTACTGAAATTAATAATCAATGTCATGCAAAATCTTCAGATGTCAGATTGTATTTAGTAATGCTATTCTTACCTACAGGTCTTCTATGTAGATGAGGATTATTAAATTCAATCTGACATGTGAAGATTTTGAATTATATAGATTAATAGTTTCAGACGTTGGTATGCTCCTTGTCCTAAGATATCGATTGATGTAGCTCACAAGGTGTTTTTATTAATGAAAATTAATAATATGATTATTAGTATTACCGAATTATGAATCTCAATTAATTAACTAAAACTTTCCTTATATATAAAATAAGTATGTGTAAAACGTTTGCTTTATAGACAAAATGTCAAATAACATACAGGAATTCTTAACTTTATTTATATAACTTTATTGCATATTGAACAAAAGAAAGGAAAGAAAAAAAATATATAATATAAATGCAAAAGGCGACCTTATCACTAAAAGCGATCTCTTCCAGGCCACCGCTTTCTTTATATTCATTTTTTTTTTTTGTACTTTCATGGTTCAACGAATCCCTGTTTAGTGAAACTTTTAAAAAATAATTAAAAATAATCTAAAGTATGAATGATAAAAATTTATAGAAACGGCATATCTCTTTTGCAGTTTAAACTTGCTTGATAAATTTATGCTTAACTGTAAAAGAAATAATAAAATTTCATAGATGTTTCAATGAGAAACAGTACCGTACGCAATGATCGTCCGAATTCCATAAAAAAAATATTTAAAGAAAAATAACAAAACGCTATAAATAAAAGCCAGTGAACCGGAGGTCGTATTTCAAAAGTAAAATAATCACCGACATTAAATCACAGAACACAAACGCGAAAACTAAAAAAAAAAAAAACTCCCACAGCAATCTAAAATCTAATAAAAACTCACCCCGTGACCAAGCAAAGTGCACAACACAGACACTAAATTAGTTACACTTAACTAAATTTACACGCTACACTAAACCTAACTATCTAGAATTTGACGTCTACACGTTCCTAGTTGTAATATAGGTTTAAAATATAATATCTGGCCGGCGGGACTCCAATCGTGAGGAAACCAACGAACTATAAATACAGTTTGGATGGAACGACACGAAAATTCCGTGTTCACTTTATAATGAAGGCGAAAAGGGACGTGATAAGGTACCGCGAGTTTTAGTAGTTCAATGCCCTCTTTCGTCTCATCAAGAGCCAAAATACCCATCTTTTCACACAGACCAAGTTTGTTAACCCGGCTAAGTTTATTGTGGTCTTCTTCCTAGACCGGGGCGCGTTTGGAACCCTCATAGCTTTAGTTTTAAGTTTACGAATGCAGTTATCACCATGAAATAACTACAATGTAAATTATTGACGCGTCAAAAGTGCCTTTTGAAGGACTATTTGAATAAAGATTATTTTGAATTTGACCACTCTTCCAAACCTTTTGTAGAATTGATAAAATTTTACGTTTAACTAGCGGATGACATCTCGGAAAGTCTCTCAATAAATTCAAATTTATATATATGTCCTATTATATAAAATTAAATATTAAGTAAATGATAATGCTTCTGTATGATAAAAGCTTTAAAAAGGATGCTATTAAATATTGATATCTCGTTCAAAGTAAATTAAATTAACAAAATAATATGCAAAAATACCTAAAAATCTAATTGACCGAATGATCAAAATATTTAGTTTAAACTACAAAATTCTAATCAATGAGCAGACAAAAATTTCATTTATTTATATATAAGTTACTTAACTTTTTCTTATTATACATTTTACAGCCTATTCAAAATTCTACACCAAATATCCTAACGAGTTATAGATTTACGACATACCTAATAAAGTACTCACTTTCATAGAGAGTCATATAGCCGAGAAATATTTTTTTAAACGCTATATGTGATAACGCTCCTTTTTTTCTCTTTTTATGGCTTTACACAGATTAGCCAATGTCAAGTTTATTATTATATTAGTTCTCTCTTTTTATGGCTTTGCACAGATTAGCCAACGTCAAGTTTATAGCAATTAGCAATGTAGAAGTTAGGGAGAAATGGCGGGAAACTTCGCTCTGCTGACGCGGATCACTCAAACCTTTCCCAAATTAATACCTGTTAACCATTCAGAAAACTAGCCACTACACAAACGACACCAAAACTGTCCACGACACAACCAACACCAGTCCTTTTCAAAATTAGCCAACAAACTTTAATTCAAGAAAAGCGTGAAAAAACCGCGCCCGCCATACGAAGTCTCCCGCCTTTCTCCCCGACAAAATATGTTAAAACATTGACATGTGAGTTCTCGTTTTTTTTTTTTATTTTAGCTTGTAACGCTAAAACAAGTAACAGATATAAAAAAAATATAACATGTAAACTCATTCTAGTTTATACCGTCTTAAATTGCCGAGAGCAGACGAATATAATTCCAGTAACAATAATATTTACTTTACTGAAGAGCTTTCATTAGACGTTTTATTTGGTGAAGATGAAATGAATTCTCTTGAAATAGCTACTTCACTAAAGACTGTTTCATCATGACATGACATGACTGACACATAGGTCTCTATCATGTGGCGTCCTCGGTGTCTCTGAGCGTGAGATCTCCACAATGCCGACTCGAATTTAAATTCAAAAACTCTTTATTCAAATAGTCCTTTAAAAGGCACTTTTGACGCGTCAATAATTTACATAGTAGTTATTTCATGGTGATAACTGCATTCGTAAACTTAAAACTAAAGCTATGAAGGTTCCAAACGTGCCCTGGTCTAGGAAGAAGCCCACAACAAACTATCAAACCTACTCTCTAAGACGAAGGACCAGTATTGAGATTTAACAAGTGAACTTAAATTCACTCGTCTTCTTGATTTTCCTTTATGGGCTTTGAGATATGGAAGACGTGTCGCCAAGCGATTTAGCGTTCCGGCACGATGTCACGTGACCAATTAGGGGTTTGGGTATACCATACAAATAATTAGAAAAAAGGAATTAAAGAAGGACAGAAGGAGAAAATTCCAAACTCTCGTGTTTCGGCCTGACCCCGCGAATTTAATAGCAACGATCTTGCGAATCTAGGACCTTGTGATCCACAAACAAACATAGTGACCGCTAGATCAACAGGAAGTTACTAATATGTAAGTACATGTAGATTTACAATTTCTACAATTACCGGCATTGACTTACAGAGTAGATAATAAATTGTTTGCCTTGGCACCTCACGTGAAAGTTGGGCGTGATATATGATAGAAGAATATTTCTATGTCGTTACATAATAATCATGTTCAACCCATTCTAGGCTCACTACAGAGCAACCTCCTCTCAATATAGCCATAGTCGCTGGCCATGTGCGGATTGGCAGACTTCACACGCCTTTGAGAACATTACGGAGAACTCTCAGGCGTGCAGGTTTCCTCACGATGTTTTCCTTCACCGTTGAAGCAAGTGAAATTTTAACTGCTTAAAAACGCACATAAATCCGTAGATAGAGGTGCGTGCCCGGGTTCGAACTCCCGGCCTCTTATTAGGAGGCGGACGTCCTTTTTCAGCGTTATACAATATAATATCTTAAAGGACAGAAATTTCTAAAACAGCCAAGATGTTGGACATAAAAAAGTCAGGGAAACCAGTTCAGTTGGAATTACTTACTTAGTTATTGCATAGTATGACCGTTTTATCAACCGATTTAGAAAAGTGGGAGTTTATACTGTATTTTTTTTTGTTTGTTTGATTATTAATGTAATTGTGGACCGATTTTATAATTTATTTGAAACATACACTCCAGATATAGTCTATCAACACCTCACAATCAATCAATTGTTAACAGTAATCAATTCTTACATTTCATACCCAAGCTTTTTTTCATACCCTATTTATTAATAACCTTTAATGGAACTATTTATATTATACAAATTTTCTATGATTTTACATTTTTATTAAAACCTTGAATTTATTTAGAGACATGTCCATTCTCCACGATTTCATTAGATAATTTGTTATAACTAAAATAACATTTACTTAGGCAGCCTAGTTAAATCCTAAGTCAATTAGTACGTAGAGAGAAAATTAGGTGTCGAAAGGAAAGTGATTTTTCAACAGCTGTCATCGAATGGATAGCACCGAACTAGAAATATGTGTGATTTAATATAAGTTTTCATACTTTGAATATACGTATTTATACATTATGATATATTTATTAATTAAGACATATATTTTACAAGTTGTCAATAAGGGTTAAAATATTATTAATCTGTGTACGCACAAAAGAGTATAAAACTTGACTAGAATACTATTATTAATGTATTAAGTTGGTTGTCGGGAGAAAGGCGGGAGACTTCGTATATGGCGGGCGCGGTTTTTTCACGCTTTTCTTAAATTAGTATTTGTTGGCTAATTTTGAAAAGGACTGGTGTTGGTTGTGTCGTGGACAGTTTTGGTGTCGTTTGTGTAGTGGCTGGTTTTCTGAATGGTTAACAGGTATTGATTTGGGAAAGGTTTGAGGGATCCGCGTCCGCAGAGTGCGACATTTCCTGTTTTTTGTCCCTAACCTAACATTGCTATAGACTTGACATTGGCTAGTCTGTGCAAAGCCATAAAAAGAGAGAACTAATAAAATGATAAACTTGACATTGGCTAATCTGTGTAAAGCCATAAAACGAAGAAAAAAAAACCAACTGGTTGTCATCGTGTCGTGCCGCCACGCTATTGGTTCCCGTCAAAACGGTGGCAAGTGATTGGTCCACGCCAAATACCAATAACAATGGACGCCAAGAGGACATTGCGATAAGTTGAGTGATATTTTGGAAGAAAGGTTTCAGTGTAACTGGCGTATTAATCTAAGTTTTTACAAGATTATTTGATTGATTAATTGATGAAGCACTATCATCATCATCATGATCAACCCATTGCCGGCTCTGTAGTGACAGAGCACGGGTCTCCTCTCAATATGAGAAGGGTTTGGCCATGGTCCACCACGCTGGCCATGTGCGGATTGGCAGACTTAACACGCCTTTGAGAACATTATTTAGAACTCTCAGGCGTGCAGGTTTCCTCACGATGTTTTCCTTCTCCGTTGAAGCAACTGATATATTTTTTTTAAACGCACATAACTTCCAAAAGTTAGAGGTACGTGCACGGATTCGAACCGCCGACCTCTGATTAGGAGGCTGACGCCCAAACCACTAGGCCATCACCGCTTCATGAAGAATACTATATGTATATTTAAAAAAAATACACTAACGAAGATACCTCTAAGCGTAGATATAGTTGTTCAGAAGTATTTACAGTCACAAGATTTATAACTACGCCTCATATCTAGCCACTTATTTCGCTTTCCATATTAATTCGCTCACTACATTAATACCTTGGTTTCGATTGGTCGTAAAGCGTAATTTAATGTCGCAAAATATCTTTACGGCGAACAAGAATGCCAATTCGTAACGATCATTACGCTGAGATACGGCCGTTTATGCAGCATTATATCAACTCTTATGAGATGTTCATGTGATAGCTCTTCTTAGATACCAAATAAAACGGTCAGCTGATTGGACAGCCTGCCTTGCGAGAAGGTTTTAATTAAAAGATACTACAGTATATAACAGTGGACACTGACACTGAAGCGGTGATAGCCTAGTGGTTAGGGCTTCAGCCTCCTAATCAGAGGTCGGCGGTTCGAATCCGGGCACGCACCTCAACTTTTCGTAGTTATGCTTTTTTTAATAATTAAAATATTACTTGCTTCAACGGTGAAGGAAAACATCGTGAGGAAACCTGCACGCCTGAGAGTTCTCCGTAATGTTCTCAAAGGCGTGTGAAGTCTGCCAATCCGCACATGGCCAGCGTGGTGGACTATGGCCAAACCTTCTCATATTGAGAGGAGACCCGTGCTCTGTAGTGAGCTGGTAATGGGTTGATCATGATGAATTTAAATAAATTGTTATTGAATTAAGGCGATAATAGCTGACACAGTTTATTTTACTTTTTTTTTTGTTATCTACTACAAGTTAGCTCTAGACGCTACTCTCACCTGATGGTAAGTGATGTTGCAGTCTAAGATGGTAGCGAGCTAACCTGTTAGGGGTATAGTAACCAGTTCCTATTGGTTTCTACGCGACATCGTGCCGAAACCACCATCAAACCAGACTCGAGCCGGGAATCGAACCCAGGACCTCCAACTTTATTATGCGACACGATGCTGCTCCACGGAGGTAGTCGAATCGACGATATCCGTGATACTATAAAAAGGTAAGCTATTAAACACGAATTCGTCAACAAGTCAGTGTCGCGTTACTAGAGGCGCGCGGTCCGGTCGCTGCTGAGGTGTCATCGCAGACTATAAAACTATAAATACCCGCCAGCCGTCCGCGATATTAATTAACGATACGAAAATTCCTAACGGAACGGGATATTTTTATATACTTCGTTATATTATATCATATTAGGGCTGCCACTTAAGTATGAAAATAAAAAAAATCTTTACCCTCATATTGGAACGAAGTTCCTTATCGCGCGATGTGAAAGGGGGCTAGACGGAAAAAATTCTTACGAAAAGTTGTCACGACACTTTTTGTTATTGTAAGCTGTGCGGCGTCGCATGTTTCTCTGTCTGTCTCTCTCTCTCTTATAGAAAGCAAGCCAGATATTTTCATTTCTATTTCGCATTGAACAGTGTGGTGTCGCGACGATTATTTTTGTTGAGTGTATACAGGTTTTTTGTAAATAATAAATAATAAAAAATAATAATAATGAATCATGACAGTGTTTCTGCACAAGTTCAGGATATTGCTGATGGAATACAAAATTGAGCCTACTGATTAAGTTTATATAACATTATATTTGTTAATAATAAAAAATATTATTATAACTTAAATAAAATAAAATGTTATTACAATTCCTTCACTAATTAATCGAAAGGAACTTCGTTCGATCCGGGTGTCCCTTGACACCTCTCAAGTTTTTTTTAATTGATTCTTTCCCCCAAGGGTTGTCTGGAAGAGATTGCTGAAGCAATAAGACATACTTATGTGTTAAGTGTTTTGTGTTGTTGTTTCTTTAAAATTTGTGTGCAATAAAGAGTATTTATCTTATCTTTATTGTGCCTTGATTTACAGAAGCATCATAAAACCAATGAACGTTAACATCTGTTTTTGTTGTATGTTATAAAGTTGGAGGTCGAATCTGGTCGGATGGGAGGCTTCGGGCGTGGCTAGTTACCATCCTACCGACAAAGACGTGTCGCAAAGCGATTTAGCGTTCCGGCACAATGTCGCGTAGAAACCAATTAGGAGTATGGGTTTGCAATACCCCTATCAGGTTGGCCTGCTACCATCTTACACTGCATAATCACTTACCATCAGGTGAGGCTGCCGTCAAAGGCTAACTTGTAGTAGATAACAAAAAAAAAAAGTAAAACAAACTGCGTCACAGCTATTTATCGCCTTAATTCAATAACAATTTATTTAAATTAATTAATAATAATCTTTTATTTCAATTTAGTACAATTTTTCTTAAACTAACCTACCTGCCCCCAAACTAGGAGAGCCCGTATTTTGTGGGTCAGTTTCTTCCAATTAGAACAATGACGCTTTAAATTAACGTTACGTTATAATGTTATTTGGACACCTTATCGCTTTACAATGCAGGGTATTTTAAATGTATATAATACCCTGAAATAAAAATAATTCATCAGAAATTTTACATCGCAATAAATTATTTACCAGGTACTTCAATACTTGACTATAAATCTTACAATATTAACTTGTTGTTTCATTTATACCATCGCTTTAATCAACTGTAATTGTAAAAACTGTAAGTGTATTTATGTAATGAAAACGTTTAGTTGAAAAAAAAATACACCAGTTTTCTTGTATGAATAGTGCGGATAAAAAAAAAGTAATTAAATATTTAATGGTGGCAACCTTGAAATGACGTCATGTCCGAATTCCCGAGCTACCAACAGCTGTTTCGAATACGATGTCAGTGCGTTAATACAAAATATGAGATAGATTGTGCTAATCTATTGCTCGCTTAAATCTATTATTTGAGAATTGTACCTATTTCTCGAGTGCAATAATTTAAAATTACGTCACTAGAATTGCACTCACACAAATACAATATGACGTAGGTGTGTGTGTGTGTCATAATCACTTAACTTATTAATAGTTTGCATACTTTATGTTAAATTATACTTAGTTTAATTATAATTATTGTTAGACGTTGGAGTCGGAAGGTCCTCGCGTGGAGACCACGTTTCGGCAAACGGTCCTCCGGCCGTCCTCCGGCCAGGTGGAGTGATGACCTCCGAAAAGTGGCAGGCATCGACTGGATGCGAAAAGCCGGAGACAGGATGAGTTGGCGCTAATTCAAAGAGGCCTATGTCCAGCAGTGGATTAATGTTGGCTGATGATGATGAAGATGTTAAATTACGTAAAAAAGGTTTTATTACGTTACAGATTTAAGAAAATATTAAATATATTATGTGAATAAAATCAAACTACATATATATATGGCCTTATACATCTTTATGGATAATATTGTATATCGAAATATACGTATAAAATGAAGAAGTGATATTTCATTTTTCAAAAACTACCCTACGTTTAGCATGTTAGTAAAGGAATTTATTGAATCGAAATTTTATATCTGGTTTTGTATATGGATATGAATAAATTGTGTAGGCATCTTTATTAGAAAAGCAGAAATTATTTCGGATTATCCAATAGATTCAATTCTGAATATAAGATACTTATTAAAGGAAATGTAAAATGTTAGTAAGAATAGATATAGTTTATAATTAAACTTTATTTTTATGATATCAAAGAAAAAACGTCGGCGGTATTAGTAACCCGTTCCGTGACGAAGTTCTGCGACTATAGGAAAAAATCACATTTAACTAACACGTGATATAAGTATGGCGGCTAGCGCTTGACGATAATATACAAACGGAACTCAACGTCTACCAAGATGGAAGCATAGCAATTTTCCATAAAAGTTTACTTCTTCCAATAAAATTTTTAGAAATATGAATTACTAGCTTTTGGCCGCTGCTTCGCTCACGTAAAGTTGAAAATCCATACAAAAACCAAACCTCTATTTTATAACCCTAGGGAATGATTTTTCGAAATTCCGTCTTGGTGGACGTATGCCAAATTACAGCCTCTTCTGTCCACTAATTTGAAGTCACGACACATCTTTTTATGTTAACATTGTTATAAATATAAGCAATCAAAATATCACTTGCATCAACGGTGAAGGAAAACATCGTGAGGAAACCTGCACGCCTGAGAGTTCTCCATAATGTTCTCAAAGGCGTGTGATGTCTGCTGCGCACATGGCCAGCGTGGTGGACTATGGCCAAAGCCTTCTCATATTGAGAGGAGGCTCTATGTCTACGGCAGCTTACAGATATTCATTCCTGGTGCAGAAATAATAGGGATAATAATGGGATGACGGCCTAACCCTAATATGTAGGAAGTGCAGTGACTGTGACACTCTACCCGCGTCTTATATATGTCATCCCAGATAATTTAGTGCCGCGGCGTTTAATGGACTGTCCTAAGTGCACGATGTCGGTACACCACACGGTCCGTTGTAACCTTTTGTTTTATTGTAATTACTAGCCGGTGCCCGCGACTTCCTCTGCGTGGGTTTAGTATTTCGAGTAGCTTGTATTAACGCGTAGAAAAGAACACAAGTACATTTTGACATTAATTATTATTATAATAATTTATTATTCACTATGCGACATGGTGATAACAAATAAAAACCCCGGATAAATATGTTGTCGGTTTCTTCGTAGACTAAGGCGCAATTTGAACCCTCTTAGCTTTAGTTTTAAGTTGGTGAGTGTAGTTATCACCATCACATCACTATACGAATAATTACAGCACAATTACTAATTAAGTACTTAAATCAATCAATTAATGGGACACACATCTATGTCCTTATTAGTTAGTTAGTTATCTCTTATTAATTACTTAGTTATCACCAAAACACTCTCCAAAATGATCCAACTCGATCAACAAACGATGCTAAACATCCACCTGTTTTCCCGCATGAAAAACAATGGCGCCCCGACCCCGCTCGAGGCCTACCCTCCACTTTGATTGGACCTAACTCATTCAATAGAGACTTTAAATTAAATAATGAGTTTAACGGCAATATTAAAATATTATCGTCGTGATCAACCCATTACCGGCTCACTACAGAGCACGGGTCTCCTCTCAATATGAGAAGGGTTCGGCCATAGTCCACCACGCTGGCCATGTGCGGATTGGCAGACTTCATACGCCTTTTAGAACACATAACGATCGCTTACATATTAAGCTAACAGTTATCATGAAAATGATTACATTGTTAAAGACAGCGACTTAGTTAATTCTGTTAGTCTGTAAACCTAATTAATTGGAAACACGAAGTGGGGCAGCTGTGAACTCCAGCAGTTAAGTTTCCCGGGAAACCGATTTCCGGGGCATTCGGGCTAGACATTAATACATTTATTGTGACTGCTCGATAAATTATTATTACACGATTTTGTGTCCTATATCCGGTCTTGTTATATAGTTATTTTCATAGATCGATATTAGATACTTATATCATGTTTTAGAAACCGGGTGAAATTAATAACCACTTCGTCTTTATTTCATCATGATCAACCCATTACCGGCTCACTACAGAGCACGGGTCTCCTCTCAATATGAGAAGGTTTGGGCATGGTCCACCACGCTGGCCATGTGCGGCAGACTTCACACGCCTTTAAGAACATTATGGAGAACTCTCAGGCGTGCAGGTTTCCTCACGATGTTTTCCTTCACCGTTGAAGCAAGTGATATTTTTTATTTTTTTTTAAACGCACATAACACGGAAAAGTAAGAGGTGCATGCCCGGATTCGAACCGCCGACCTCTGATTAGGAGGCTGACGCCCTAACCACTAGGCTATCACCGCGTCTTTATTTACAAATAGCTATTGTTCTTTGATAATAAACAACTTCTTTTCGAGTTAACATAATTAATTATTGTCAACTAAACGATGCACGCGACTTCGTCCGCGTAACATCTCCTTTGGAATAGGAGACGAGTCCAATTCGAGGAAAATTTCTGCTCTAGCTGAAACTATAGTAATAGTTCGCTGACATGAAATTCAGTTTTTCATAAATCCCGCGGAAAATGTAACGGGATAAAAAGTATCCTATGTCCATCTCCTGGTTCTAAGCTACTTCTCTACCGATTTTCAGCCAAATCGGTTTAGTCGTTCTTGAATTATAAATAGTGTAACAAACACGACATTCTTTTATATATATATATATATATATATATATATATATATATATAAAACAATGGCGCCCCGACCCCGCTCGAGGCCTACCCTCCACTTTGATTGGACCTAACTCATTCAATAGAGACTTTAAATTAAATAATGAGTTTAACGGCAATATTAAAATATTATCGTCGTGATCAACCCATTACCGGCTCACTACAGAGCACGGGTCTCCTCTCAATATGAGAAGGGTTCGGCCATAGTCCACCACGCTGGCCATGTGCGGATTGGCAGACTTCATACGCCTTTTAGAACACATAACGATCGCTTACATATTAAGCTAACAGTTATCATGAAAATGATTACATTGTTAAAGACAGCGACTTAGTTAATTCTGTTAGTCTGTAAACCTAATTAATTAATTAATTACATATATAATGTATATATCCAAATCACCGCGTTTGTACTACGTACTGTAAAAAAATGCCAGCCCAGTTCCCGCTCTTTTTCTATCTTTAAGCCATCACCGTTTTTTTTTATTTTACATAATACGTTCGCAAACCGAAGTTGGCTTTTCTTTGAAGTTATAATTGGTGGATTATATTAAGTCCACTCAATTTAATATTTATATGACGCATATAAACTCTCAATCAAGAAACACCAGTACTCACTTCAAAGAAGATACAACTTCGGTTTGCGAAGGTAAAGTGAAAAATAAAAAAGAACGGGTATTGCAGGAAGATAAAAAAAAAAGAGTGGGACGGTGCTATAGTAGAGCAGTTTAAGTGAATGATGCATATTTATTCTTGACTTGTAGATGTAGTGGGTTTCTTCGGTTTTCGAACGTAGTATGAAAAATAAAAAAAGAACGGGGATGGCTTAAAGATAGAAAAACTAGGCTGATTTTTCTTTTAGAGAACGTGGTACAAGCGCGGTTGATTTAGATAAATTGATAACAATTAATTATGTTAACTCGAAAATAAGTTGTTTATTGTCGAAGAACCATAGCTCGTTCTAAACAAGAACAAAGCAGGCGTTACTTTGCGGAATAACAAATTATACTTGCTGTTCATTGTTTAAGAACGAAGCGGTTATTAATGTCACCCAGTTTCTAATACTATAAAAACGAATAAGGGAGATATAGGTACATTTTTTTTCTGTCAATTAGCTGTACTAACCCTATTGGTTGCGATAGCGTAACCGGGCTGTTTGGCGCGCTTCGGAAAGAAGCTCTGCCAGAAGAAATTTTGAGCCCTAGGACTCGAAGAAACTAAGGGAACGTCTGCCTAAGGGCGCCTCCTTTGAGGCTGAACCTCGGCTTAGGCGACGTTTGGGATAACGGGGTGGTCGGACGGTGAGTGGTCCGTACGTCTCCGAGGCCGTGGATGGAGCCCACGTCCGGATGACGTATGATAGCGGGGACCTCGTCTTCGCCGGCGACAGTGTGTAGCGTATGATTGTGTGGTAGGTGGTACGAGTATGTTGTCAGTAGTCATCTGATCGTCAGGGTCGTGAAGGATATGTTTAGGTCTCCTCTTTTGGAGAGGAGCGCTTAGGTCGGGGGAGTAAAAAGAAGTCGCAACTACGAGAAGGTTGGTGTGTCGGATTGATATAGGTAAAGTTAGATACGCTCTATGTGAAACCTAACTAGACAAGTGTTTTAATATTTTTTCTTAAAATCGTGCAGTTTGTCTTTAAAAATATATTGCATTAGTTATAAAAATACATCATTTTTAATTCCAGTGTTAGAAGATAACTGCTTAATTGCATAATTTATAACAGCTTAGACTATTTTCTCCTCGCTGCGACCGATTAATTAATTACCAAGTGGAAGTGGGTCAAGAAACGGGAATACGCTGTTCCTACCTAGTGGGTGGTTTTCCGAAAAAATGTGACACATTTGTGACATATTTTATTTTCAGACTCACGCTTCTTTTAGACGTCATAAATATAAACGTCAGAATTCAGATGACAGTTAACAGATCATTAACTAACGTATGACAACCATTGTCATATTGTAAAGCGGAAGTTATTGTGTTCTATACCCAGTTTGAGATCTGGTGGGATTTCCGGAAAGTATAGCTCGTAATATTATTTTAAGTTGCATGTGAGATGGTTATACCGAAAAGAAAATTTACCTGAATTCTCAGGTATTCGCAGGTTTGCCCACGATGTTTTCCTTCACCGTTGAATTGATATTTTACTTGCTTAAAAACGCACATAACTCCAAAAAAATAATATAGGTGCGTGCCCGGGTGCGAACACCCGACCGTTGATTAGGAGGCTGACGTCCTAACCACTGGGCTATCACAGCTACATTGCGTGTGTAAGATCTTATATTCCATGAATATAACCGAAGCGTACGAACTTGCATGGACCATTTGAAACGGACATAGCGTAAACTCCTTTCATCACGGGGCCATGTTATACGGGATAAAGCATCCATTGTCTTCCAAGTTTATGGGCCTATATATTCAACGCTATATCGCTGTTATTACTCAACAGTAGGTAGGTTACTAACAACATTAAATGACCCGTAGATAGGTACGTTTCATTTTGATTAAATACATCTGACCTTAATTTACTAGAGGGCTCGAAAAATTTCAGAGAACTACTTTAATTTTATTAAAGAAAACTTCCGCAAAATCAAAATCAAAATCAAAAATAGTTTTATTCATATAAACCTATTACAAACATTTTCATTATTTCTATTAGTGTTGGTGAAAACTACAATCGACAACTTAAAACTAAAGCTGAGAGGGTCCAAATCGCGCCCAATTCTAAGAAGAAACCCACAACAAACTTAGCCGGTTTTCTTTTTGTTCACCATCTCACATAATCAATAAATAAATTGTGGTACTTATGGAAATATAGCAATTCACACCCAGGCTTTTTGTAATCGTTTACATAATCCTTAATATCGTAATATGATGTTTCTATAAGCTTTCATTTTATAAAAACTTTGAACTTATTGATAGACATCTCCAAGATATCAATAGGTAATTTATTATGAAATAAAATTTCCTCGAGAACTATCCTCATAACGTGACTGAATAAGCATTTTGCGTAAAATTCGTTTTTCATAGATTGTTGTCGATTTTGTTCTCCGCGACAAACCAAGCGTTCAAGTTTGCATGCGTGCGAGTAACGACCAATCACAAGATGTACCAGTTTGAGCTTTGTCTTGTGATTGGTTAACAGCAGCACTCAATCTTGAACACCATTCGCAGGTAATAATAGCTCAATATCATTTGCTCTAATGCTGAAGGCAAACATCGTGAGGAAACGCGTGTACCAAACCACACTTGCCCAGATTCGATAGGTGCAAAAAAAGGATATACTGGGAGGAGACCAACATGGTACACGCCAGTAATTATTTATGTTATTGTATCTTCTTTGTTATTTTTAGAACCGCTACTCAAATCAATTCAAAAATAGCTTTATTCACATAAACCTATTACAGGCATCTATGAATTGTTCATTTCTTTATTTCTATTCGTGAAGTGATGGTGACAACAACTTAAAACTAAAGCTAAGAGGCCCGCCCAGGTCTAAGAAGCAACCCACAACATACTTAGCAGCGTTTTTTTGCTATCACCACCTCACGTAATCAATAATAAATCATAGTACCTATGGAGATAGAAAAATTCACACCCAATTCACTCCTAATATATCTCTATCTATCTATCTCCTCTTGGAACCGAACCCGCGAGTCACGCGCATACCACTACGTTAGAAGGGTAGTCATATTTCAAAACTATGACTAACACTTGAAAAACGCATCGCAAATCCGACATAAGAATATGCACGGATTAAAAATACTTCCCGCTGTTCACAATCCGCGTTATTTACGTTAACACATATCGCGAGCGTTGGGTACTTTTATAATAACGGATTCCGGGCTAAACCCGAAATAGAAGGGCTTTACCGGTTACATCACATGTTGACATTCTGCGGCAGGGTTGGCAACTGGGAACCGAAGATGGCACGTCTCAGCATACTCTTGAGGTGTGCGGCCAGTGGGATCCGCAGCGCAGAGCTCTGGTTGCGATAATTGGTGGAGACCTATCGCTATCCAGAATACTGACTATTCTGCTATAGCCATGCTGAGCAGCGAGAGATCTTGGGACGCCATGGCCACTTCCTGCGAGGCCGTTATATCGCAAAAGGAAGCTGCGGAACGGGCGCGTGAGCAAGCCGCTGATGCACACCCACTCCGACGTAGACGGGCCGGAAGAAGACGGCTCCTGCCCAAGGGACGGAGGTAGCAATAAAGCCTTTCCACCACGACAAAAAAAGGGTTGGCAACTGAAAATAAGAGATGACCTAGAACTTAAAGTAACTCGGAGTAAGCAAGAGTAAGTATGGACGACAATCCTGGCGCAGTCTCGAGCGCTGGTTTAAAAGTGACTGGAATTAATCATTGCTTAATTATCTCTGGTCTGGTCTGGTTTCAGGATTTTGCCGTGGCTAATAAACAGCTTAGCCTGCTTCCATCGCCACTTACTACCAGGTGAGATAGCCGTCAAGTATTTCGGACTGACTATTAGCTGTACCTACTAACCCTATTGGTTGCAACAGCGTAACCGGGCTGTTTGGCGAGTTTCGGAAAGAAGCTCTGCTAGAAGAAATTTTGTACCCTAGGGCTCGAAGAAACTAAGGGAACGTCTGCCTAAGGGCGCCTCCTGTGAGGCCGAACCTCGGCTTAGGTGACGTTTGGGATAACGGGGGGGTCGGCCGGTGAGTGGAGAGGACCAGGCCGTGGATGGAGCCCACGTCCGGATGACGTAAGATAGCGGGGACCTCGTCTTCGCCGGCGACGACGGTGTGTAGCGTATGATTGAGTGGTAGGTGGTACGAGTTTGTTGTCAGTAGTTATCAGATCGTCAGGGTCGTGAAGGATATGTTTAGGTCTCCTCTTTCGAAGAGGAGCGCTTAGGTCGGGGTCGCCGTCAAGGACTAACTTCTAGTATATATAAAAAAATATTGACGTAATCTATCTTATGCTGTAACGACCAAATAAAGGTATCCCACTTAATATGGATAGCCAGTCATAGTTGTAACCAGACCAAAATTTTGGAAATATGTATTCGAAAAACCGATAAATTTTAAACGCAAATTGATTAGCGCTATAATCAATTTGCCGTCAAATAACTTTAATCAATATTAAAATAACTGGACGGTCTGCAATCAAATCAATCCTTTGCCAATTTCTCAAATTAAGTTTCCGCATTTCAATTCCAAGATAACTACTTCCTTAATTACAAAGTAAATGAGATGAATACTTTATCATAATAAGCTCAGCTTACCCTTGTGTCATGATTTCCAAATGTTGGAACGAAGTTCCTTATCGCGCGTTGTGAAAGGGGACGGAAAAAATTCTTACGAAAAGTTGTCACGACACTTTTTGTTATTGTAAGCTGTGCGGCGTCGCATGTTTCTCTGTCTGTCTCTCTCTCTCTTATAGACAGCGAGCCAGATATTTTCATTTCTATTTCGCATTGAACAGTGTGGTGTCGTGACGATTATTTTTGTTGAGTGTATACAGGTTAATAATAAAAAATAATAATAATAATGAATCCTGACAGTGTTTCTGCACAAGTTCCGGATATTGCTGATGGAGTACAAAATTGAGCCTACTGATTAAGTTTATATAACATTATATTTGTTAATAATTAAAAATAATATAACTTAAAATAAAATTTTATTACAATTCCTTCACTAATTAAACGAAAGGAACTTCGTTCCATCCGGGTGTCCCTTGACACCTCTCAAGTTTTTATTTTTTAATTTTATTGTCTTTTAATTTACATACATTTAATAACTTAATCATTAAACGAAATTATATAATTAAAGTACGTGATTTGTTCTTTTGACTATTTTAATGAAAAGTATCTCAATTGACTGTTTTCTTAAAACACCGGATTCTAATGAGGCAAAACGGAAAACATGACATTCGAATCGTCCCTTTATAACTTCATCATCATCATTATCGTTATCGTTTTGGTTAGTTCTTGTTTAGTGTTCCTACTGAAAAGTGGTAGGTCATCCAAAGGTGTGTAAAATCCTATACATAAACAAGAATGGATATTGAAGAGGTGTGTTACTTATCAACAAGGTGTGTACAATCCTGTAAATAAACAAGAATAGATACTGAAGAAGTGCGTTTCTTATCACTTGCATCACAACTGGGCCTACGCGTCTTATCTTGTAAGAAAAAGGGGTTTGAGAGCTTGTACCCTGCACACTACTCCATTACCTTCCCTCCCCCGACCTAAGCGCTCCTCTCTGAAAGAGGAGACCAAACATATCCTTCATGGCCCTGACGATCAGATGACTACTGACAACATACTCGTACCACCTACCACACAATCATACGCTACACCCCGTCTTTGCTGGCGAAGACGAGGTCCCCGCTATCTTACGTCATCCGGACGTGGGCTCCATCCACGGCCTCGGAGACGTACGGACCACTCACCGTCCGACCCCCCCGTTATCCCAAACATCGCCTAAGCCGAGGTTCGGCCTCACAGGAGGCGCCCTAAGGCAGTCGTTCCCTTAGTTTCTTCGAGGCCTAGAGCTCAAAATGTCTTCTGGCAGAGCTTCTTTCCGAAGCTCGCCAAACAGCCCGGTTACGCTGTGGCAACCAATAGGGTTTGTACAGCTAATAGTCCGAAAAAAAAAATTACCTTCCGTCGTTGTTTGGCTCTGGTACTGACGATGCTTATCGGCGATTGTTACCATTCAAAATCTGGTTACCCATCGATTCTTTTGCCCGCAATGTAAATAAACGTCAATATCCAATACTTCTGCAAAATTCTGTATGGGACTGCATATTTAGTACAATATTGAGCGAGGCACGCAAATCTCTCGGTATCATAAAGTTAAGTAGGTCAGTTACCTAACATAAATTTGACTACCTCCTTGTAACAGCGCGTGCGCGTCACATTTTAAAATTGGAGGTCCTGGGTTCGATTCCCGGCTTCGGCCGTGGCTACTTTAGCACCCTACCGACAAAGACGTGTCGCAAAGCGGCTTAGCATTCCGGCACGATGTCGCGTAGATACCAATTAGGAGCGTGGGTTTACCATACTATATATATATATACCATACTCCTAACAGGTTAGCCCGCTCTCGTCCTAGACAGCATCATCACTTACCACCAGATGAGATAGCCATCAAGGGCTAACTTGTAGTGTTGCAGATTTAGTACATTACTAAACGAGACACGCAAATCTCTCCGTATCACAAAAAGTTAAGTATGTCAAGTATCTATTATAAATCCCCCGAGCAAAAATGCTTTTTATTATAAACTAGCTGTTGCCCGCGACTACGTCTGCGTAGAATTGCTGATTTCCCTTGAGATTGAGGTTACCCGTGCGGCCAATGCCCTGCTTCAGAAAGTAAGCTACAGGCAAATGTCAAATTGCGTTTGTCAATTTTCGTGTTTCTAAATTAAAAAACATAGGACTTTCATACAAACTTCAAACCCCCCTTTTACCCTCTTAGGGGTGGAATTTCCAAATATCCTTTCTTAGCTGACATCTCTTAACTATCAACTACCTACTTGCTAAATTATAGCTTTATACGTACAATAGTTTTTGAGATCTCGTGTTTAATCAGTATGTCAGTAAGTCAATATGTAAGTATGTAAGTGACCTTTCGCTTTTATATATATAGATTAATTTGGTACACAGTATGTTGCAATATCAAACGTAGGTAGGTAGGTAGATGGTTTTCATCGAGTGCTTTATTACTGCATTTCTTGGAAACGACCGGGCGACGTGACAAATAGTCGGCGAATGCTCGGGCACCCGATTATTACGCAGAAAACATTAAATTGGGCTTGGCAGTATCGCGGGATTGCATACAAGACGCCGTTGCATATACTACCCAGAAATCTGACCAGTTTGGTACATTGTCGCCAGTCTTTTGGTATTCTACAAGAAATATTTCTCATGATCAACCCATTGCCGGCTCACTACGGAGCACGGGTCTCTTCTCAATATGAGAAGGGTTTGGCCATAGTCCACCACGCCATGTGCGGATTGGCAGACTGCACACGCCTTTGAGAACATTAAATTGGGCTTGGCAGTATCGCGGGATGGCATACAAGCCGCCGTTGCATATACTACCTAGAAATCTGACCAGTTTGGTACATTGTCGCCAGTCTTTTGGTATTCTACAAATATTTCATCATGATCAACCCATTGCTGGCTCACTAGCACGGATCTCCTCTTAATTTGAGAAGGATTTGGCCATAGTCCACCACCCTGGCCACGTGCGGATTGGCAGACTGCACACGCCTTTGAGAACATTAAATTGGGCTTGGCAGTATCGCGGGATTGCATACAAGTCGCCGTTGCATATACTACCCAGATATCTGACCAGTTTGGTACATTGTCGCCTTCTTTTGGTATTCTACAAGAAATATTTCATCATGATCAACTCATTTCCAGCTTACTACATAGCACGGGTTTCCTCTCAATATGAGAAGGATTTGGCCATATTCCACCACGCTGGCCATGTGCGGATTGGCAGACTGCACACGCCTTTGAGAACATTAAATTGTGCTTGGCAGTATTGCGGGATTGCATACAAGACGCCGTTGCATATACTACCCAGAAATCTGACCAGTTTGGAACATTGTCGCCAGTCTTTTGGTATTCTACAAATATTTCATCATGATCAACCCATTGCTGGCTCACTAGCACGGATCTCCTCTCAATATGAGAAGGGTTTGGCCATAGTCCACCACGCCATGTGCGGATTGGCAGACTTCACACGCCTTTGAGAACAATATGGAGAACATTATAAAATTATAATGAAATATTACAAGTTGTAGTACTTAAAATAATTATTACGCATCAGAATATATCCTAGGTCATTAGTGGAAAACGCTGTTAATAGACGCTATTAACTAATGCTCTCAGTTTTTGTACTATATATTTACGATTTGAAAAACCTAAAGTTGTATTTAGTCATAAAAGAAAAAAATCATGAATAGAAAGCCCTTCTTCTTCCGGGCACGCACCTCTAACTTTTCGGAGTTATGTGCGTTTATAAAAAATTAAAAGACTTGCTTCAACGGTGAAGGAAAACATCGTGAGGAAACCTGCACGCCTGAGAGTTCTCCATAATGTTCTCAAAGGCGTGTGACGTCTGCCAATCCGCACATGGCCAGCGTGGTGGACTATGGCCAAACCCTTCTCATATTGAGAGGAGGCCCGTGCTCTGTAGTGAGCCGATAATGGGTTGATCATGATGATGATGATGAGAAAGCTCTTCTTAATTATGTTCACTTTGAACTTACAAATGTTATGATGCGCCTTTTTACGTTTACCTTTATGCGAGTCCTAATCGCAACTACTCGTAGCGGGTTTTTGTAACGTTCTGAAAAATCGTTAAAGAATAGATCATAACTGATAGTACCTAGTACATACCCACCTACTACGGACTCGATTGTCAGGCTGCAGATCGATTTTTCTTATAATCATGGAAGTCCGTAACCATACTTACATTTAAAGAAAACGCGTAGCGCTTTAGATATCATCATCATCATCATCATTTCAACCGATAGACGTCCACTGCTGGACATAGGTCTTTTGTAAGGAGTTCCAACGGCCACGGTCTTGGGCCGCTTGTATCCAGCGGCTCCCTGCGACTCGTTTGATGTCGTCTGTCCACCTTGTCCTTTAGATATCGATGGCAGCTTATTGTCAAAGTAGTACCATCAAAACAAATATAGATACCTACTTCGACGTAATGTACCTACCTATGGTCACGGTAATATAAGACTGTTGCCGTGGAACAACGGTGTCACGTATGCTCTTTATGCAGAAGGTCCCAGGTTCGAGCCCGGGGTACGTCTTGATTTTATCTTCTGGCAGAGCTTCTTTCCAAAGCTCGCCAAACAGCCCGGTTACGCTGTGGCAACCAATAGAGTTTGTACAGCTAATAGACAGTCCGAAAAAAAGAAAGAAAAAAAAAGGTAATATATGGTTTAATCTTTTGGACTACCGATTTGTAATAAAAACTACGTGTAAATAATTAGTAGCGGTAGTTTAAGAAATATTTTCTCAAAATCTTACCTTTCGTTTTTGTTATTTCGCACAACACAACACTCAGTCTAAATTGGCTGTTTAAATAGATTCCATCGTCACTTCGACCGATGTTCGAAAAAAAAGTTGTAAATCGATGGTCGATACAAAAGCGCGCGAACTGAAATGCTTTTTAAAAAGTTACACCGTTTTTTTTTTTTTTATTTCAGCGAATTACGCAAAGGTATTACGTTTAATTGTTAATTATTGTACGAATTTCAGCTGGGGTGATTTTTATCGCGGTGTTGTGAACTGAGCCAACGAACATACGTGACTAAACGAAATTCACGTGCTTTAATGTAAATTTTAGATAGCTTGCTTGGAAATTTGTGTGTATGATGTATTTTGGAACGCGTAAATCTTGCATGCGATTTCCCACTTGCATCGAATTATGATACGATGAACTCTGTGCGAGGATCAAAAAACCGTTATTGCATTGATTTATGTATTAACAAATATTTGAGATTTAATCCGACTCAAGGCGAATGACCAACGTGACACAACCCTCTTTTTTACCACATACTTTTATACTACCATACCCCTAACAGGGGCTAACCTGTTAAGGGTATGGTAAACCCATGCTCCTAATTGGTTTCTACACGACATCGTGCCGGATCGCTGAATCTTTGTCGGTAGAGTGGTAACTAGCCACGGCCTCCCACCAGACCAGACTCGAGCCGGAAATCGAACCCAGGACCTCCAACTTTTTTAAAAATGCAACAACGCACGCGCTGCGCCACGGAGGTCGTCAAGTCTGCGTACCTAATTTTTCAGACTATCTATTAGCTGTGCTAACCCTATTGGTTGCCACAGCGTATTCCATCCAGGCGTGGAATTCGTAAAGGCATGAGATATGGCCTAGCCTGATAGTTAACGGTAGCTACTAGTATACCATCTACAAAGGAAGGTAGTAGGTTCAGAGTCTCTCAGCGGGCGATGGAGAGAGCTTTTCTTGTATCTCTAAGTGATCAAATCAGAAATGAGGAAATCACTAGAAGAACCATACCATTAGTAATGACAGAGCTGTAATTTTGTGTGTTGTACCGTCCGACGCCCCCGTCACCGTCTGACCCCCCCGTTATACCAAACGTCGCCTAAGCCGAGGTTCGGCCTAACAGGAGGTGCCCTAAGGCAGACGTTCCCTTACTTTCTTCGAGCCCTAGGGCTCAAAATTTCTTCTGGCAAATCTTATTTCCGAAGCGCGCCAAACAGCCCGGTTACGCTGTGGCAACCAATAGGGTTAGCACAGCTAAGAGATAAACCGAAAAAAAAAATGTGTGTTGTAAAACTTATTTTGTTACGATTTCTTTTTTATTCATTTGTTTTTAGTTTACTTTTGTTATATTCTATTTAATTAATAGTACTATTATTTCCTTTCATGGTTTGTGACGCCCTCGTTATGATCATATTTATATAGGTCGTGGATAGTGTTGTGAATTGTATATTTCATAATAGTTATTAATATTTATTTAGGTCTGTATTAATATTTAACATACAATTTTTAACTGTCCCAAATAAATAAATAAAAATATAACCAGAGCTTCTGTCATAGCTCAGCGAGTTGCGAAGTTGAAGTGGCAATGGGCGAGGCACATAGCTCGGAGAACCCATGGACGTTGGTGTCCCAAGGTGCTGGAATGGTACCCCGTACCGGTAAACGTAGCGTTGGTTGACCCCCAAATAGCTAGACAAAACAAGACCGTGGAGATTGGAACTACAAAAGACCTATGTCCAGCAGTGGAGTGGTTGATGATTATGATGATGATGATGACTAGCAATTAAAAAAATATAAATGCATTTGAAATTATTTTTTTATTTATTTATCATTATCAAAAATACATATAATAGAACAAAATACACTAAAAACCGCTTAGGTATGTCCTCGATTCTGATTAAAGAGCACGAGCGTCTATTACATGCGTATGTTTGAATATCACAAGATTTTGTATTCGATCCCTAGATAGCACCAATAATTGAATGGTTATATAACTATATAACCATTCAATTATTATTATTCAATTAGTATTGGTGCTATCCGGGCTATATTAATAAACTTATTAACCCAAAAAATCTCATTACCAGCTTTGAGTTAGAAAAATTGCCGGTTTGTGAATCGGAAAGACCGCTTACCTGCCGTTTCCAGTTAGACTCACTCAACACTTCCATTTCTACTAATATTATTAAAAAGTTTGTCTGTTTGTTTACTGTTGTTTCCTATGTTTTTATTAACTAATGCTCCGATCTTCATGAAATTTGGTACAGAGATAGAGCTTGTACCCTTTTTTTCTGTCGTGGTGGAAAAGCTTTATAGGTACTTCCGTCCCTTGGGTAGGACGGAGGTTATGTGGGACTCCCACCCATGGGTGGTATGCCCGAACTAAAAACCACCACGGCATGTCCCTCTCGCTGGTTTTACTGGACGCCCGGGGGACCCATCCCTTTTCCCGGTCGAGAGCTTGTACCCTGGAGATTGTTGACATAGGACAATTTTAGTCCCGGAAATGCATAATATGACCTGAATGGTAAAATTATGCATACGCGGGATGTTAAAAATAACTTCATAATTTATTTAACAGCTTTACCGCAAAACAGGTGTGGATGAAATAGTTCATAGAGTGACCGATACCGATCGTTCATACCGATTCGGGATAGCTACATTTTAGCACAGGAAAATAAACGCTTCCCTCGGGATTTCAAAAAAAATTACGCGGACGAAATCACGGACAGCTGTCGATGTTATTTTTAATGTGTTTTCAAAAAGTGTTAGGTAAGCAGGTAGGTACCTACACAGATTGTCAGCAATCGGAATATTTAATCTTGGCGCGAAAACTACAATAAATATAAATGAAACGTAAACAACAATTTCGTAATGAAACGCTATACTTATTTTTATCTTAAACCGAGTAGATAGGTATTCACCTTAAAACCGCCATTTTCATTTTATGATCCCCACAAAAATATTTGTGTGGGATTTCTTTACACTTAAAACACGAGATAACTCTCGCCTGCAATTAGAAGCATCATCATCATCATCATCATGATCAACCCATTACCGGCTCACTACAGAGCACGGGTCTCCTCTCAATATGAGAAGGGTTTGGCCATAGACCACCACGCTGGCCGAGTGCGGATTGGCAGACTTCACAAGCCTTTGAGAGCATTATGGAGAACTCTCAGGCGAGCAGGTTTCCTCACGATGTTTTCCTTCACCGTTGAAGCAAGTGATATATTTTTTTTTAGACGCACATAACTCCGAAAAGATAGAGGTGCGTGCCCGGATTCGAATTAGAGACCGACGACCTCTGATTAGGAGGCTGACGACCTAACCACTAGGCTATCATCGCTTCATTAGAAGCATGTCTGTGTATATCTAGACAAGGTGACAAGTCGAACGACCTTCACGTGTTCCCGAGTGGTCCCTTTAGATTCGCTGAAGGGAAGCAACGTTGCAGCGTTCGATCCAGTGTATCCCAGAAACATAGATTAACAATTTCTCTTAATGGCTACAGGTACAACGAGATGATCTCCGCCCATTCCTCCAACAGCGGAGGGCGCAGTAGATTTGTCAGGGGTGACTGACCCCGAGTGGTGGAAAGCGTGCCCAGGTATGGCACTGGTGGGTGGCAATCTTTCCGTTGGAGTGTGGTATCGGGGAGCGACTTTTTGGTCGTCCCCATCAAAGAGTGTGATTGCTAAGTTACCTAGATATTCAAATAATTTGCAAGTCATAAATAGTTTCCAATAATAAACCGCTCCTTTGCAATCAATCCACAGGCTCGATCTGTTTAATAATCCTGAAGCAAAATACAGGTTATCGTGTACATAATCATCATCATGATCAACCCATTATCGGCTCACTACAGAGCACGGGTCTCCTCTCAATATGAGAAGGGTTTGGCCATAGACCACCACGCTGGCCGTGTGCGGATTGGCAGACTTCACACGCCTTTGAGAACATTATGGAGAACTCTCAGGCGTGCGGGTTTCCTCACGGTGTTTTCCTTCACCGTTGAAGCAAGTGATATTTTAAATGTTTTTAAAAAACGCACATAACTCCGAAAAGTTAGAGGTACGTGTACATAATAAACAAAACAAAAAACGCGGTAATTGTATAATATGTCACAGCTTCTGTTATTAATATCTTGGATTTCATTTCAGTCCCAGTTTAATTTTGCAAACGAGATCGCTCGCAGGTTTGCTCGTCGTTCGACCTCTGTAAAAGTAACGCTCTTTAGAGCTTACTGCACGTCTTTTTACACGAGCAACCTGAGGGTTGACTACACGCACAAACAGTACAGTGCGTGTACAATATAACAGTGCTTTCAGGTTCAATCCGACACCCCAACCCTCTCGTTGTTGCGGCTTCTTTCTACTCCCCCGACCTAAGCGCTCCTCTCTGAAAGAGGACCTAAACATATCCTTCATGACCCTGACGATCAGGCGACTACTGACAACATACTCGTACTACCTATCACACAATCCCCGTTATCTTACGTCATCCGGACGTGGTCTTCATCCACGGCCTCGGAGACGTACGGATAACTCACCGTCTGACCCCCCCGTTATCCCAAACGTCGCCTGAGCCGAGGTTCGGCCTCAGAATTGGCACCAAAATAAAAACTACCCTCCTTGATATATGACTAAAACGGTATAAATATCTAAAGTAATAATATAATAAAGTATAATAAATATTAAAAAAAACTTCGTCAGTATTTAATTATTAAATTAGTACCAACTGTAGTCTTTGATTAGTAATAGTTATTAATTTAGTTGAAATCAACCTACTTTTGTTTTCAGGTTCGGTTTAAAAAAAAAAAAATTAGAATCGGCCGATTATATAACCGATTCGCAGGATACGAGCTGGCTATTTTAATAATCATCAGATGTACCTACTCAGAAGCGAGCTCATCCACTCACCGATGGTCACAATATTGTATATTATCTATGGGTGGTCACATACCTATGAGCTAGCGTTGCTTCCTAGAACTAGACTGAATCTTAACAAGATAGGCGAGGTGTAATCATTACTAGCTTCTCCATCTATTGTAAAGTTAATGAACTACAACACAATACCAACGAATATTATAGACATGCTTTAATTTTAAAGCCAACAATAGAGGGCGTTGTATTTAAGTCAGCACTCTGATTAAAATGCTACCATAGCATAGAGATAACAACCCCACCTCGACCCCCACAGACAGAAACAACACCTGACGCCTCACATTTCCACACAGACTTGTATAACATAAACAAATGGACCTTTTAATATAACCTCGTTTACATTACAATTGCTAAGACATTATCTTAATAATATTACGAATGATTTATACCTTAGTGAAAAATTAAAAACCCCTGTATTTGGTCGAATATTATCCACATTAATTTTTTTAATCTTTATTTCGGCCTTTGATACCTACCTACCTTCCTACTTATTAAGTTATTGCTAGCTTGAAATATATAAGTAATTACTTATTATGGAATTGGGAAATTCTTGATTTTTTTAAACCAAGATCATCTTTATAGTGTTTGGTTCGAGAGTTAGAACTAGTTTATTAGTCTCGCTTGCGACTCACGAAGATATACGACATGATTTAAATATTCAATGTGCTCTGTGGACTTGATAATTGACAAGATGACATTACGACTGTGTAAACGAGTCATCTAACAAACAGCTGAATGCGCTGTGTTGTAAAACTTGTAAGTTAATTTATGCCAGCCCTAACGTCCTACTCGCACATTTAACTTGTTGCACCTACTTTCAAAAGTTAAAAGTTTTACGTGTTTATGTGAGAAAGTGGACTCGTTATCTAATTAGCATGTTATAATATTAGCTTTCGAATTGTGTTATCTAATTTACCGTTACAGGGACGCGGAATGTGTGTTGTTTTCGACACCACAGGTATTTCGTTACGAGTTGCGATGCACCTGCACTGCGGATACATCGGGCCTTGATTAATCGTGCACGGTGCAACACTGACTCGACCGAGCGACAAATTAATGTAATAAGCTCGATCAGTAACAACGTGGAAATTGGAATTGCCTGTTGCTTAAAAAGTAAAAAATAGACCCTAAAACCTAAGGAGTCATCAGTTCACAAAAATGAGTCACTGTTCGGTGCCTCTATTGTTTTGTTTTTGTGGAATGCCTACCGTTCCGATGACTAAAGTTCAAAGAATGCGAGCCAAGTGAAGTGAAAAAGACTGTTCCAAATTCAAATTGGCAAAACTATTTGGCGGGAACAGTTGTTGAAATCGTTGATTTTTGATACGAAATGTGCGTGTTTTTATAAGTGTAGTGATTAATAGCTATGGCTCAGAGTTCCGTGGATTCGGATAGACTTTCTTCGGCTAATATTTCGACTCACAGCTCTGGTACAGCTGGTACAGTGGGTGGATCAGTGGTTGGAGTCAGAGTTGGTGATCCCAATCATAAACGAGAGGATGAAGAGGATTATACCTTGGGACCATTACCTCCGATGTGGGAGAAGGCTTTTACACCTTCTGGGGAAAGATATTTTATAGAGTAAGTAATCATATCCTATATGTAGCTACATTTGAAACTAGTACAACAAACTATAGATATTAATTAAAAGCACCACAAAAACAGATTGATCTTCAAATACCATTCTGTATACTTACTGATTGCCTTCTGATTGTCTTGAACATCTAATGTAAACATTATTCTATGAAACTATTTCATATTATTACTATTGTGATAAACATAGAGTGGGTATAGAATTTGTTGGACATGACTGCCTCAGAATCACCTGACCAGCATCAAGTGTAAACTAGCACAAAGCAGACAAAAGCACTGGTATTAACAAGGCTGTGCACTTAAATCAAATCAATACTATATGTGTTTTATTAATTGAAGGCACCTACTACTTCAGACACCTAAGATAAATTCCCACATATTTTTCCCATTATTCAGAGGTAATGGTGATAACTATATGCATTACTTAAAACTAAAGTTGATATGGTTCTAAACAGCCCCTGGTCTAAGTAGAAACCCACAACTTCTTTAAATAAGTAAATTAAACTTAGACAACTATAAAAGATGAAGCTGGAAGCTCAGGTATATGCAGACTGCAAAACCACCTATCCAACAAATTTTATACAAGTAATCGTTTAAGAAGTATTTTTGATGTATCAATGGCTTACATATACATATTATATAATTATTAGAGATGGGCCGAGTACTCGGTTTATACTCGGTACTCGGCGTACTCGGCGGGTTTTTTGATACTCGTACTCGCCCGAATAACTCGGTGTCTAGGCCGAATAACTCGGTTTAAATCCCGAGTATACTGTTTATGTTTTTATTCAGTCTTTTTAGATACTTTATGAAAATTAATATATTTAGGCCTAGTTTCACCATCTCTGTTAGATCATTAACACCTCTATTACATTATAATAAGGGATTAGTAGTTAACTTTTGACACATCTCTCAAGAATTCAATATGGAAATTTTATTTTTGATGACACAATGTAACAGGAAAGTCAATGATCTAACAGACTATGGTGATATTAGGCCTTAGGTAGATATAATAAAATCCAACAGTGTTAATCAAAAAATATTTATTTTGATTGAACCGAGTTACTCGGCCGAGTACTCGGTTGGGAAAAAATTGGACCGAGTAAAACTCGGTACTCGTTACTCGGCAAAAGTGTTACTCGGCCCATCTCTAATAATTATAGTGAGTTGATAGTGACAACTGCATTTATAAACTTAAAAATAAGGCTAAGAGGGTTTCACAAACAGGCTCTGGTCTAAGAAGAAGCCCACAACAAACTTAGCCGGTGTTGTGTACAGTATTGTGATTAGTTTGAAGTAGGTACTTTTTTACTTTGTTAAATAATAAAGTGAATTAAGTAGGTAGGACAAAAAGATGAATGACAGTGTGTTGTTGAAGGCTACCTAGTAATACAGTTGTGATTAGAACTCCCGAGTTTTATTTATGTTCCTAAACATATTAGCCGGGTAAGTATTATTTTTGTTACAGCCATCTAACATGTCACTTAAAATTAAAATTTAAATTTAAAACAATATTTCATACCATGAGTCAACATATTTTTATACTAGAGATCATTGTGTTAACTTTATTTGTGACCCTTACTGTTAATCTATCAAGCAATACATATTCTTATTTAGGAACAAAACCTATCTCAAATTTGAAATTAGTCTGTTGAAATGTGGGCAAACAGGGTTACAGGTTACCTCAATGTTATATTCAGTTTATCACATATAACATGTGGGTGAAGCTAAAGTCAACAGTATCACCATCATCACGATCAACCCATTACCGGCTCACTACAGAGCACGGGTATCCTCTCAATATGAGAAGGGTTGGCCATAGTCCACCACTCTGGCTATGTGAGGATTGGCAGACTTCACACGCCTTTGAGAACATTTTGGAGAACTCTCAGGCGTACAGGTTTCCTCGCGATGTTTTCCTTCACCTTCAACGGTAAAGGAAAACAAGTGCAATTTAAATTTTTAATCAAGTGATATTTAAAATTTTTTATAAACGCACATAACTACGAAAAGTTAGAGTTGCGTGCCCGGATTCGAACCGCCGATCTCTGAAGCCTCCTAAGGCTGACGCCCTAACCACTAGGCTATCTCCATTTCAAGTCGTTTCACAGTTTGAAGTAAGAAAGTATAGTGAGAGTGAAATTGGAATAATACTTTCTGGTTGTAAATCTGTCAATTATGTATTCAAATGCATTACCAATTCAATCAGTAGAAAATGTGTATCCCATATGAGTTGTTAATGATGCTAACCAGGCCTCTCATTGTAGGCGTAATAATGTAAATATTTTGATCTACTAAAAATAGCTATTCAAGTGAAGAGTGTGTTGAAAAATTTCAGTTTCTTTTCCGAAGCTACTTGAGTGTACAGTTTGTCTTATTATTTGTGATTTATATTTAAGATAGTTTTATTACAATATAATATAGTGCTTAAACAAAACTTTAATAGAGTTGTTGTGTTAAAATGTTTTTGTGTTATTCAAAGAAGGATATCATTAGAGGGTAATCGTTTTTTATTTTTTTAATAATAAATTCTATTTTACTTATTTAATTTTTTGTTAAAGCAAGTGATATTTAATTGCTTAAACCAATTTGTGTAATGAAAATTGTATTCAATTCTAACTAAACTGTGCCATTTCCAAACTAATTAATTTAATGCTATTCAAGGTGTCAGGGCCAACTTTATACTCTGATAATCCTATATTGATTACATGACCTGCTAAATTTAGTAGCACTTATAAATTGAGTACTTTATGTTAGAATAATTTGTTACTATAAACTTTTAATAGAATGTGGTTATTGTTTAAGTTAGAATTATGGGGGAAATTAGATATCATTTTACTAAAGCAACTATGAAAAAGTGTGCTCATAGCTTAAGACTCTCATGATCAAACCATTCTAGACCCACTAAAGAGCACGGGTCTCCTCTCTCATGAGAAGGGTTTGGCCATAGTCCACCACGCTGGCCACGTGCTGATTGGCAGACTTCACACGCCTTTGAGAACATTATGGAGACTCAGGCATGCACAGGTTCAGGTTTCCTCACAATGTTTTCCTTCACCATTGAAGCAAGTCATATTTTAATTGCTTAAAACACACATAACTCTGAAAAGTTATAGGTGCCCAGGTTTGAACCCCCAACCTCTGATTAGGATACTGACGTCCTAACCACTAGGCTATCACAGTTTAGGACTATAATACTAAGCATTGATTTCACAGAACTGATTAGAAATCAGATTTTATGGGCTGTATCAGAAAGATTGTTCAGTTTCAACGATTGTTGTTTGAATGTTATTGGCAAGAGATTTAATGGTGCCTAATGCCTCCAAAGATCAGAGCAGAGAACAGAACTTCATTCCTGGCTGTTCTAACTGCACACATTTTTTCTGGTTCTAGCCATGAACTCGTAACTGAAGATGAAATTGTTTCAAAAATTATGGTTTTTGGACAGCCAAATTTTTTTCTTGTTTGAGCCATGAACTCTTGGTAACTGAAGATCAAATTGTTTTAAGAACTATTGTTTTTCTAGGCGAGATTTTAAGTGTATTATTTTGCTTATAGCCTATGTCCAAATTAGAAAGAAGGAGCTACATAGAAGACTGTAACTAACATGATATTGGTAGTAAAGCAATGGTTGGCTTATAGAAATAATGAATAATAGAATGTTGAAATTCGTCTTTTTAATAATTATAACTATGTATGATAGATAATTGTTATTATTATAGTGTGTATCCTTCAGTATATGTATATGTTTAGTTTATCTGTATACCAACCATATATTGTAATGTTTAATTTTTTAAAGCGGTTGCCTGAAAAAAAAATACTTGTAGTGATAAGGCCGCCTTACAACCTGTTTTACATGTTCATTTTTTGTACTTTTTTTATTTATTTTTAAAAATGAATGTGTAATAAAAAGTTTTTAATCATTATTATTATACACACATTATATTGTGGTATCAACAAGACACCCTACTCGGACTACTCTCCAACCATTTTTCTCTCTTTCCCCAATTCACCCCTAGGCCTGCCAATGCCCCCCCGAGTTGGCACCGTCCTAAGGACGGACTCTGCCGGCCTGGTTGCGGTTGTGTGCGCGAGCGAAACCCGTGACCCGGCCACCAGGCGGCGGGAAAGGATATACACCGTGGGGGTTTAGTCAGTAAGAGTCTGACATAACCGCCGCGTCTCCTCGGACGCGGGGTATCCATGAGGATTACCCACGTTAAAAAAAAAAAAAAGGCCTGCCAATGCCCAGTGAGACATTAATTGGCTGAAGATAATGAAGATGATTCTCTTTTTCAGTTACAACACTGGCACGTCACATTGGCTTGACCCTCGCCTAGCCCGAGTCAGGAAGCACTCCCTCGGAGAATGCGGTGAAGATGAGTTGCCATACGGTTGGGAGAGAGTCACGGACGAGAGATATGGCTCGTACTACGTCGACCATATTAACAGACGGACGCAGTATGAGAATCCTGTGCTGCAGGCTAGGAGACTTCGAGGTTTGTTAAATCTATGTCCTTCGAAGATATTGCAGGCAAAAAATATTAAATCTTTTCCTTGAAAACCAAGTTTGAGTTACAACTCAGGCCTTTTCCTAAGTACTCTAAATTCAGCTTTGGTATCAAAGCAAAATGTGATCTAGACAGCGTATATTCGAGGATCAGTTATATGTTGCACTTTGAAATAGTTAAATAATTACCCCGGTCGGTGCAAGGTTGGCAGATATTATAAATCGTCACTTTTTTTAATTAAAAATAAAAAAAATATTCAAAGGTTTGTGAAGTATAAAAATTCGTACATGGCCAGCTTGGTGGACTATGGCCGAAACCTTCTCATATTGATAAAAGACCCGTGCTCTATAGTGTGCCGGCAATGAGTTGATCATGATGATTATAAAGGGAACGGGAAGCACGCGAATGAAACAACTATATATAGTACTTTTCATATTGATGCCAGCTATTCATTCATACAGGTGTCAGGGCTGCTGTTTTGGAAAAAGAAAATGGCGGACTTGTTATCGTTTGAGTCGAATTATTGAAAGCCATTTCAATAAAATAATTTGACAATATTCAATAATTCCAATTTCCAACAGTCCCCTTCTTATGAATTGCTAATCCCGAAGATATTTAAATTCAAATTCAAAAAATCTTTTTTAAATGCGCTTTTGACGCGTCAAAAGCGCCTTTTAAAGGACTATTTGAATAATAATTTACAAAGTAGTGATTTGATGGTGATAACTACATTCGTAAACTTAAAACTAAAGCTATGAGGGTTCCAAACGCGCCCCGGTCTAAGAAGAAGCCCACAACAAACTTAGCCAGGTAAATTTTCTTTTTGTTATCACCATCTCACATGCCACTTAAAATTCATCATATTCATTTAAAAGCCTATCATTGTATATTTATTCTAGCGGAAAAAATGGGAGCAGAAAACGGAAATAACAACCAAATGAATGGCCCTCCACCCTCAGGGGAGTTAAGGGGTGAGAGGTTCACCCTCAATCTCACGAAAGGCACGCAAGGTCTGGGTTTCACATTGATCGGCGCTGAGGGCATACCGGAAACGGAGGGTTATCTCCAAATTAGGAGCATAGTGCCGCACAGCCCTGCTTGGATTGATGGTAAGTTTAATATTGATGTAAGACATCATAAGCCCTTTTTTATTTCCTCTCATAGGGAGGAGTGATTCGTCCACGCAAAATCAGGTCAAAATCAATGTCAATATATGTTTTATTCATGTAAAGCAGCTACAGGCATCTATTAAACGGTTATATAATATATGTATATATTTTTTTCATTTACTTAAAACTTATGCTAAAATGGTTCCAAACGCGCCCAGGTCAAAGAAGCACACAAAAGCTTAGTCGGAAAGTTGGCTTTAATTTTTTTTTATCATATTAGTTGGGGTGAAGTAAATTGGTTTTTTGGATTTACGGGACGAGATACCGTACGCCCACTATTATAATCCATACTAGTATGTTTAGAAATACGAATAAAACACGGGAGTTCGAAATCACAATTGTATTAGCTAGTAGCTTCGCTTGAGCTGACATTGTCATATAATATTTCATCCTACCTACTTAATTCACTTTATTTGACAACAAAGTAAAAAAGTACCCGCATCTTACTTTATATAATTACTAATGACAATAAATACTAAATACAGTATTAACTACTTAAAACAAAACAAATAATCTAAGATTAAAAACCTTAAACAATATAATATAATAACTAAAATATATTATTAAAAGGAGACCCTTTAGGCAAGGTTCAGAAGATATTGGCAGCCTTCCTCCTTTGAATAGCAAGACTAATTCTTTGTCCGAGGTAGCTGGCGCTCTTTGGTCTCCTGTGATGTCGACTAACCTTTTTGCTATTTCTTTAAAAGCCTTATAGCGCTAAGACCCCACGGACCAAGGGTTTCGACACCGAATGGGACAAAATCATATTCGGAGCCTAGACTCCTGTATTTGCATGCTTTAGCAAATCAAAGTCAATATCTACTGAAGGATGTTCATTTGATGCGCATTGTTAGGTCATCAAGGATCTGTACCCGTAAACGAAATTTACTTTTTTTTTATTATTTATTTATTTAGCTTCCTTGTGTGAATATTAATAGGGTTGAACAACCGCTCGTGTGTGAGATGCACAAGCGAGTATTATTTCTAAGTTTCTTGGTCCAGGTACAAAAAAAAAACGATTGAAGATTTAATGTTGTGTTCTTAAATTAATTTGTCATATCAAATCTAGCAATATATAACCTGTTTGTTTCCCAGGTGCCCTTCGCCCCGGTGACGTGGTAGTTGGCGTGGGCAACAGAGGTGTGCGTGGTTTGTCCCACGCTCAAGTGGCTCAAATCTTCCAGTCCATCACGCCTGGCACTGAAGTTACGCTGCATCTAGTGCGTGGTAAGTACCACCGCCGGGTATCGAATTACTATTGTAAGCCCAGTGGGCTAACACTGTCTCTACTTTAACACACCCAGTTATGAGTTGTATAAATATTACTGTCTGTATATAGGTTACACGTAAAGTGAACCTTAAGTAGTGAAAATCCCGTCAAAAGATATAGTATCGTCAAATATCCCCACGGTTTTTGTGCTCTACAATTGAATAGAAAGACCTAATTATAAATTTATTAGATTCGCAAACTCTATTTGACTGGTTTATAATTTATAAACGTACTAGCTATTGCCCGCGACTTTGTCTGCGTGGAATTGCTGATTTCCCGTGAGATTGAGGTTTTAAGCTACAGGCAAATGTCAAATTGCCGATTTTCGTGTTTCTAAATAAAAAAACATAGGACTTTCATACAAACTTCAAACCCCTATTTTACCCCCTTCGGGGTAGATTTGCATGACAAAAAATTCTAACCTTATACTTACGCCCTAAAAGAAACCTATTCTCAAAATTTCAAGCTTGTAGACTTCATAATAAAAAAATAAGCTAAACTATCATCCCCTTTTTTACGACCCGTAACAGGTAATATTTAAATAAAATTTGATGTACATGTTTTTTATTTATTATTATTTATATTAATGCAAATTTTTGTGTCTCTTAACTCTAAAAACAAAGAAACTTCATACAAACTTCCAACCCCTATTTTAACCCCTTATGGGTGGAATTTCCAAATATCCCTTCTTAGCTGACATCTTTTAACTATCAACTACCTACTTGCTAAATTATAGCTTTATACGTACAATGGTTTTTGAGATCTCGTGTTTAATCAGTATGTCAGTAAGTCAGTATGTAACTATGTAAGTGACCTTTCGCTTTTATATATATAGATTGCTAAGTGTTTGCTATATAAAATAATAAGAAAGGTAGTAATAAAAATAGTTTTTTTTTTTTTCATTATGCTACTACAAGTTAGCCTTTGGGAAATCCCAAGTCATGGTACTTCTATTATACGAACGCAACTAACGATGTCATATCCACAGGATACCCGCTATCATTCGATTCTGAAGACCCAAATACGCGCGTTTTAAGCACACTGGCAGTTGATGCGACCACTCCAGCTACCTCCGACGCTGTTGCTATGCAGCAACTCACCCGAGCTTTGAGGACCAGGTGAATTGTTTTTTCAGTTAAACATTTTAGTTACTAACGTAACAATGGGGGCCATCCTGCAATTGTTTGCAAAAAAAAAAGTTTAGTAAAATTAAAATGTTTTGTACAATAAACAGTAAAAGTTTGAATGCTTTTAAAAACTTTTTGTTAAAGAATAAAGGTTTTTAAAACTGTTTTTCTTGGTTCAAATGTACCCTATACCCATCACCATTTACGCCTGGCAATTAATCCTGAAAGCGGTGATAGCCCAGTGGTTAGGGCGTCAGCCTCCTATCAGAGGTCGGCGGTTCGAATCCGGGCACGCACCTCTAACTTTTAGTTTATGTGCGTTTTTAAACAATTAAAATATCACTTGCTTCAACGGTGAAGGAAAACATCGTGAGAAAACCTACACGCCTGAGAGTTCTCCATACTGTTCTCAAAGGCGTGTGAAGTCTGCCAATCCGCACATGGCCAGCGTGGTGGACTATGGCCAAAACTTTCTCATATTGAGAGGAGACCCGTGCTCTGTAGTGAGCCGGTAATGGGTTGATCATGATGATGATGATGATGAATTAATCCAACCTGTATACCGTCACCGCAAATAGCATAATGCTCTCTTGTTCTGTCAAGCACCCTCTAGATAAATTTCACTATCATATCTGTCAATTTAAAAATGACAGTGTTTTTTATTTGGCTGTTGAAGATAGAATTGGCAATCAATTAATTAGTAAGTTATATAGTATAATAGTATTAATTAGTAATTAGTAAGTTAGTAATTTAGTTATTAAGGTAGGTGCACTACTGTCACTTGGTTCATCTGTGATGACCTTGGGTTTGTACCAAGCTGTCAAGTATTTAATCACAATCAATGTTCGGGATAATATTTGAGCTCGACGAATTTATGAGCACATTAAAGCAATTTTGTGGTTCAAATGATAAATATCTAAATAGATACTATATTTTATTTATTTATTTATTTATTTATTTCCTCTTATTCTAGCTTAACAGGATAAAAACCTAATTTGCTAGAGTAGCCTAATATAAAAGTATATATATATTAAAATTGCCTAAATTTAAATCCGGTAACATATCATCCATGATATCACTCTATCCTCTATACATGATATCCTATGTCTGGGAGTGTACTAACATTTTCTCGGGAGAATAACTTATAATTTTTGCCACCTTCCACAGTTGAATAGTGCATAGTTGAAAAGGCTTAATATAAGAGCAATGACGAAGGTGGAACAATACTGAAAATGGTTTTAAATATATCTACAGATTTAACCTCGACTCGCCAAATCACGTAGAATCTCAAGGACGCGACGAAACTGACAACTCCCCTGTAACCCCACACAGCCCCAACCAGAGGCGGCTCATGTCAAGATCCTTCGAGCTGGATGAACTGGCCACCTCCGTCGACCACGACCCCGTACCGCCCAGGTGCCCTTCAGCCGACCATCTGCTGACCCTTGCTACTGGTGAGTGACTTTCACAGCAGAAGTTTGCATGATTTTAACCAAACATTCTTCTAGCTCGACGTAATCGCCAAAATCGTATCGAGCAAGTATTATTTTGCTGACCCTGACCACTCGTAAGCTACTGTATGTAAAACGTGTGGGTAAAACGTAAGCTTGTAGAAAAGTCCTACTATAGTGTAGAGGAATTTATAAATGATAAACAAGCATGTGTATGAAATATTGCTCCAATAAGATAGCTCTTAACATAATTTTAAGTGGCAATTTTGAGTGGCAACTCACGTTGGTGATAACAAAAAGAAAATTTACCTGGCTAAGTTTGTTGTGGGCTTCTTCTTAGACCGGGGCGCGCTTGGAACCCTCATAGCTTTAGTTTTAAGTTTACGAATGTAGTTATCACCATCAAATCACTACTATGTAAATAATTGACGCGTCAAAAGTGCCTTTTAAAGGACTATTTGAATTTGAATTTACTCTGCTTATTCCTAACCAAGTGTGAAGTCTGCCGATCCGCACACGGCCAGCGTGGTGGACTATGGCCAAACCCTTCTCATATTGAGAGGAGACCCGTGCTCTGTAGTGAGCCGGTAATGGGTTGATCATGATGATTCCTAACCAAAGAGCCTTCGAGCATGATGAGTGACGTCCTCCGGCCAAGTGCACTTCTGCCGACAATCTGCCAACCAACCACTGGTGATTTCCCGTAACCAAAGATCGTAAAAAGCATATAGCTAAGATCAAGACGTATTTATTGCTCTCGTAGCTTTATTACAAAGTTAACAATTACGTAACACTATCACTAGCTACACATGGGAACAATAAGTGAGTAAGAATCAAAAGTGCATAGTGTGTATCTGAATAAAATTTATTTATTTTACACCACCTTACACTATCATTACAGAACTTCCGATTCGATAAAGAAGTTATACTAATCTAAATTGTTAAAACTACCTTACATCTAGACATATTTTGCTCTAACAAATAGTCCACATTGCTGTCCTGGTGAGTTCACTCAAAGAGCGACCAAAAATATCAGTCTTTTGGGCTATGAGCATAAGGATGCTTCTCACACACACACACACATACACGCACGCACATACACAGCACGTGCCAGCAACTATGTTTGTATCATAGAGGGAAGTTCCCACTTTCCAAGATACAGTCAGTATATACTAGTTTGGTAAGTGGGAGATCATAAAATTATTTACCACTCTAATTGTTAGCAAAATAAATAAAAACTATAGAAAAAACTAAAAACTTCTTGAGCAATTTGGTGCACACTGTACCGCTATCGATCGATCGATCCACGTACCTCTCAAAAGCTTCTTGGGCCAATATTTAAAAACCTATTGCAGACCATCAACACCGGAACACCAATGGTGCATCAAATGAACCGGGACGGGAACTGGTGCTGACGTTGAGAAGGGGCGCTGCGGGTTTCGGATTCACTATCGCTGATAGTGTACACGGACAGAAGGTTAAGAAGGTATAGCTTTTTTTTTTTATCCACTACAAGTTAGCCCTTGACTGCAATCCCACCTGATGAAAAGTGATGATGCAGTCTAAGATGGTAGCGGGCTAACCTGTTAGGGGTATGGAAAACCCACACTCCTAATTGGTTTCTACGCGACATCGTGCCGGAACGCTAAATCGCTTGGCGACACGTCTTTGTCGGTAGGGTGGTAACTAGCCACGGCCGAAGCCTCCCACCAGACCAGACTCGAGCCGGGAATCGAACCCAGGACCTCCAAGTTTTAATAATCCGACAGAGCGCGCGCTGCGCCACGGGGGGCGTCAAAAAAGCTCCAATTTAAACTCACGTTGCTTACGCGTTTTATGGGGAAACCTTGAGACTGCTTCTCCAAAAAATTATTATATTTCAATATTATTATTAGTTATTTTTTGCCTCTAATTTCCTTATAATTAAGTTGTTAATTTTGTATAATTTTAAGTTCCTTCGCACGATTTATCCGTCTAAATCCGCATGCTGTAGCCTCCTATAAGTGGAATTATATGTTGATCTAGCACCTAAGGTCTAAATTATGTGCATAAATAATATGTATAATTCTGTTGGTGGTTCTAATAAATAGAAAGGCCAATAAACTGTAGCCTGAATATCTTTATTTACCCGATACTTCTCTAATGTGCTATCTAATTTTGATTTGGTCCAGATATAACTTTTAGGGGTATAAAAAATTACTTCTCAATTGTGCTATCATTATGCATTATTTTGATTTGGTCCAGATATAACTTTTAGGGGTATAAAAAATTACTTCTCAAATGTGCTATCATTATGCATTATTTTGATTTGGTCCAGATATAACTTTTAGGGGTATAAAAAATTACTTCTGAAATATGCTATCTTAATGTAATTAGGTTTCGATATAAATTGTAGGGGTATAAAAATCTATTTTCATCTCTCAGGTTTTAGACCGCAGCCGTTGCGCCGGGTTACGGGAAGGAGATCTGTTGCTACAGATCGGTGAAAACGACGTGAGACACGCACCTCATCAGCACGTCGTACAGGTAGAGAAGTAATAATTATAACGTTTGTTTCACTTAGGGGAACAGTATATCGACCAAAATGTCTGGTGGGAGGCTGCGGCCGTGGCTAATTACCACCCTACCGACAAAGGCGTGTCGCCAAGCGATTTAGCGTTCCGGCACGATGTCGTGTAGAAACCAATTAGGAGTATGGCTTTACCATACCCCTAACATGTTAGCCCGCTACCATCTTAGACAGCATCATCACTTACCATCAGGTGAGATTGCCGTCAAGGGCTAACTTGTAGTGGATAAAAAAAAAAATTTTGTTTTACTCGACTCAAACGGCTTGTAAAGAAGAAAAATGAAAAGTAGGAAGAACCATAAGGAATAGCGAAAAGCTAAGAAATTGAAACCAGGAATATCTTTTATGGGAATTCTCTCTTTGGATTTCTCTCACTAGATATCGTTTAGTTACCCAGTTCGCAGGGTCATCTAGTACAACATAAATCGGATATCTGCGAATTGGCCCGCACCATAGTGCAATATGAAACTCTATTATATTGCCATTATTAAGATCGAGTAAAAAAAACAAAGCAATTAAAATATCACTCGTTTCAACGGTGAAGGAAAACATCGTGAGGAAACCTGCACGCCTGAGCGTTCTCCATTATGTTCTCAAAGGCGTATGAAGTCTGCCAATCCGCACATGGCCAGACACTTCTCATATTGAGAGGAGTCCCGTGGTCGAGTATGGGTTGATCATGTTGATGAAAAAAAATAATACCTTCAAATTCAAACTTAGTTTTATTTTTGCAGCGGCAATATAATCCTATTACGTTTTATCACACATTGTTACCCTCCTGGTACAGAACTCTAACTCTTATCCACTACAAGTTACAAATAAAGAGGATTATTCTATTTTACGTTAAACAACTGTACCACTTTCGCGTTGCTGCAGGTATTAAAAGACTGCCCCGCGTTGTCGGAGACCACTTTGCGTGTTTGGAGACGAAACACCATAACGCGAGCGCCAAGGAGTAGATCTGCGACGCGCGTCCAACCTGCTACGAGTAAGTAACATTTGAAAGCTCAAGGAATTTCTCATGAAATACAGATAGGTTACCAATTTATTAATTATAATAATTATTAAAATATATTTAATGTATTTCTAACAATTAAAACTTAAAATAAACCGAAAACTAAAATATAATATAATTACTAAAATATATTATTAATTATAGCAATCGAATATCTAGTAGAAAAGAAAAGGTGTATAAATTCATCCAAAGTATCAGACTAAGGTCTAATAAAGGTTTAACTCCCCACATGTTTTTATTTTCTTTCAAATCGTTATTTAGCGATTAGGCCAAGTTGTACCTACTGTCTATCCGAACTTGTATTTGATTTTTTATTATCCTCATGGCATATTAGAATCATTCGTTCGGCTTCGGCCGTGGATAGTTAACACCCTACCGACGAAGACGTGTCGCCAAGCGATTTAGCGTTCCGGCTCGATGTCGTGTAGAAACCAATTAGGAGTATGGGTCTACCATACCCCTAACAGGTTAGCCCGCTACCATCTTAGACTGCATCATCACTTACCATCAGGTGAGATGCCGTCAAGGGCTAACTAAAAAAATCAAAAAGTCACTAAAACCATATTCTTCATAGCTCTTGTTCCTTTAGTCGTGTATTGGTTTACAGCCCCATCGAATAACAACAACCTGGGCAGGAGTAAAACGCCGACCGCAGAACAACTGCGATCTCAACAGCACATAAACGACAATAATGTTAGAGAGAGGCAGAACGGCATGAACTCAGGTAAGTTACCTGAAATGCGTATCAAATAGTGGATTTTCCATCACTTATGAACTGTTTGGGTTATTATTGGGATAAATTGTGACTAGGGATTTTGCAGTAAGATAACATCTGGAATCTTGAGTGAAATAAGGGTTTCAGAGGTGATAATAGTCATAAAAGCAGTGATAGCCTAGTGGTTAGGACGTCAGCCTCCTATCAGAGGTCAGCGGTTCGAAACCTCTAACTTTTCAAAGTTATGTGCGTTTAAAAAAAAAACAATGAATAGTCCACAAAACCGCTATATGAAGTTTTTAAGAAAATTTTTAGTTATACGCATTTCATGGGTGAAGAGATGCATCATATATTGGAGCGTTCGAACATTCTAAACACGCTTTCGAGGGAGACGTCATCATTTTGTGACGCGAGATGCAAGATTTTCTTTTTTTACGTGTGTGGGTAGTTTCACAATTTAAGTAATGTGAGATCGTAATAGATTAATTGCTGTTGTTGTATTTGTTCTTTATGCAGGATATTAATGGTCGCATCTGGATGGCACTCTTGCTATAATAACTGAATGTTGTTACTTTTTATTAACTCTGTTTGTATACTCATTATATAGTTAAATTAGGCTAACGATTTTAGATTGAGTACGTAAAAACTAAGAAATCAATTGAACCCAAAATGATAGCATAAAGAATTTAAATTTAACACAAAACCTTTAACCCCCCTTAGTTGAAGCAACGTACGCGGTCCCGGAACACAAAAACCGAGAAAACCGGGAAACTTTAATGGAAAGACGACGTCGAAGCAGCACCCCTGGAGCAAGACTGACCCTACCCGTAGTCACACCCTGGAACGAAAACCAGGACAACCAATGGCAACAGCAACCTTGGCTGGATAACTCCAATAATGTACGGAACTGGGCTGAAACTCAGAAGTGGGATGAAAATGGGCAAAAGTGGGAGGAGACCGGGCAGAAATGGGATGGTAACACCACAGAGTACATAGGCCGGTTGGACGGGCCCAGTGAAGGGTGGGAGGGGGAGAGATGGAACAACAACTGGGGGGAAGTGCCCACGCCAACTGTTCACGTGGATATGAACGCTGCGTATTGGAGGGGGAATGCCAGCGTTGCCGATAGCAGCGACAATGGAGGTAAGCTATACCGCCATTTAGGATACCTGTCCAAGTTTGTTGTGGGCTTCTTCTTAGACCGGGGCGCGTTTGAAACCCTCATAGATTTAATTTTAAGTTTACGAATGTAGTTATCACCATCAAATCACTACTATGTAAATTATTGACGCGGTAAAAGTACCTTTTAAAGGACTATTTTAATAAAGATTATTTGAATTTAAATTTGATTTTTGATAAAATCATTATTGCAATCGAACATAACCCTTCAGTAAAATCCAGGGTTTTGTGCGACCCGTGTCAAGCAAATCCTTTGCGACTCGCTTAAATTGTCTGGGCACTTAATACGTCGAAGACTTTCATCATCACGATCAACCCATTAACGGCTCACTGCAGAGCACGGGTCTCCTCTCATTATGAGAAGGGTTCGGCCATAGTCCACCACGCTGGCCGTGTGCGCATTGGGAGACTTCACACCTTTGAGAACTCTAAGGCGTGCAGGTTTCCTCACGATGTTTTCCTTCACCGTTGAAGCGAGTGATATTTTAATTGCTCAAAAACGCACGTAACTCCGAAAAGTTAGAGGTGCGTGCTCGGATTTGAACCGCCGACCTCTGATTAGGAGGCTAACCCTAACCACTAGACTATCACCGCTTCCAAAAGACTTCCACAAAGTTGGTATAAACCGTGTACTTTTCGTTAGAAGGGCTCCAACGTGTACAGGTCCCATTGCCACATTAAACTCGCTACTCGTTGAGTTTTCTATCGTAACATAGGGTCTGTTATTACGAACAAGTACAAAGAACATTATTCAATACACTATACAATGAACATATTTCTACAATGTGGGCTTTTTGTAAGAGCAGGGCGCGTTTGGAAGCCTATAGCTTTAGTTTTAAGTTAACGAATTAAGTTATCACCATCAAATCACTACTATGTAATTGGCGCATCAAAAGTGCCTTTTAAAGGATTATTTGAATAAAGTTTGCGATTGATTGATTGGTTAATCTTTGTTTGATTTGTGAATTGGTAAATCTGTGCCAAATATTGAAAAAATTACAGCAAACTTAGCTTAATATTCATTGCATACCATGGACTGATAAACAGGACAGATTTAAAAGAGTTGTTTCTTATGTATTCGCGTAAAGATACTTCAATGAAATGAGTGGATTGAGGTCGCTCTAACCTACTAATCCACTTTGTCTGGTATGCTTAGTACGAGATTTATAGCCTAGTCGGTAACTGTGGGTATTCATTTGTGGCACCGTTGATTTATCTGATCTCGAAATTTCCTTCTTTATTTATAATAAACAACTAAAACAATGAAACTATTATAAACACTTAAAAACTTAAAATAAACCTTAAATTGAACCTAAAACTAAAAAACTTAAAATATATATATATATATATATATATATATATATATATATATATACTAATAATAACTAAAATATATTATTGATGGAGTCCCTTTTGGCTATATCGAAATTATATTCAATTTGATGGTATATAATTAAAAACACCTCATGCAGCTTTATGAATCGTGGTACCTATTTAATTTGCTTTACTCGTTTGTGAACTTTTTAACTACTTGCAGTGGCGACTAGTTAAAATAAAAAAGGTGCATAAGATCCACCCTACAGTTAGAGCTACCGCGCGGTGCGGTGGCGGAGTAACTAAAGTATTCTGCTTGAAGTTTTCTGTTAACTAAAGCGCCCTGTTCAAAGGTTTCCCTGAAGATGGGATGCTCCATTCACCCCACACGGCGGCCGTGGGGGGCCTGTCGCGGCAGTCGCCTTCCACCAGCAGGATCAGACCGCATTCACCTTCCAATTCCACCGGTAAGGGGTCAACCCCTCCTTTCATCATACGTCTAAGCAATATGCTTTAAGTATCAATTTTTTTTTAAATAAATTTGAGAGTTTGTCTCCATTAATATTATAGGTTATAATAACTTGATCAGCAAGCCATATAATTTTAAAACGTACAAAGATACAGTGACAGTTTTAAATACTACGCAAAAAAGGGAGGCCTTTGCCCAACAGTGGGACAGTACGGGCTGATAATAAATAATAAATAAATAAGCAATGCTATTTATGGAAAGGGCTATGTTGGGTGTTTCTCTGAGGGATAGAATCCGTAACGAGGACATACGTAGGAGAACAAAAGTAACCGACATAGCCCAACGGATTAGCAAGCTGAAGTGGCAGTGGGCGGGTCATATCTGTCGCAGAACCGACGGCCGTTGGGGCAGACGTGTTCTGGAGTGGAGACCGCGTACCGGTAAGCGCAGCGTAGGACGACCACCTGCTCGCTGGACCGACGACCTGAAAAGGATCGCTGGTGGCGGGTGGATGAGGAAGGCGGAGGACCGTGTGTGGTGGCGCGCTCTCGAAAAGGCCTATGTCCAGCAGTGGGCGTCTATAGGCTAATTGATTGATTGATTGATTGATTTATCACAACGACTGTGACCTAACAACAAATGTCTCATAGTGCATTGTTGACAGGATCTAGTTTCATACTTGATCGCATTGTTTTTAGGGCATTACTTGATCTAGTTTCATACTTCTGCTTCCATTATCTCTTCAAATGTTTTAGGAAAATTAAAGTTAATTTTTGGTATTGTAATACATACATTATTGAAAATTTTCATTGTAGTGGACAATTTTAATATGTTAATTTTTTAGTAGGTAGGTAGTAGTTAATGCTATCAGCAAAATGTGGTTCGAGACATATAAAGAGAGACTGCTCTAACTGTGCTCAGTGTTGAAACGAAACAGATTTATGTTGGATATACATTTATCTCGTTATATATAGATATCAGACTTAGTATAAGATTTGCTCAAACGCAGACCTTGAGTCGATTTCCAGTACTGAAAATGACAGCGTCACAGTAAAATGCTCTTAATTGATCTCGTTTTAGAATCTTTACTTTTATTATTTGCATTTTACAAGCGCTTAAAACAATACAGAATAGCTCATTTTTACTTTGACATTACGATACTGGTTTTTTTTTTAATCTATTATTTTTAAGGACTTTGGTCTGAAACGGATATGCCAGCCCAATCATCTCCAAATTAAATATAACAAACTTAGATCTAAAATCACCTTAAATAAAAAACTCTATGCTGATTAAGAATGTATCAGATACAACCTACTTATGCAGAAATATAGATATTACGTTAAGATTATAATAAATCATTTATTTGCAAGAATATTTGTAAAGAGATGGTGAATATACTTTTCCCAAAAATCCCTGCAAGCAACTATCTTCTAGAGTACAGGTTTTCCTAGTGCAGAGAATAGGGACAAATTACATATTGTAATAATCTTAATCATATGAAACAATAAATAATATCTTAATTTTGTCAATAAATTGACTAAATAAATAGTGTGCAATATATAAGCAATTACCAGCATTGTATATTTTACTAAGGATATTGGACCGTAGTTAGTAACCAAGATAACCTTTCAGTATAATGTCGCGGTGTTCCAGGGTTTGGACTTGCCACTTTTTGCCCATTTCAAATAATCGCCCATTTTCAATTGTCTCCACAGGTCGGATGAGAAGTCACTCGCCATCAAACAACAGTGCAACGGATCGACTTCTAACAAACTCACCTTCGACTCGCTTACAAAGTCAGTCTCCCTCAAATAACTCGTCGAATAGCAGAATAAAAGGCTCGCCGTTAAGGTAAATTGAAAAAACTATCAGCTTCAGTAAAATGGACGACCTTTTAGCCAATACCCAAATAGGTAATAACCTATTAAATGTATCTAACCAGGTATCTTAATTTTAACTAGATTTTCTTATACACTACAAGTTGGCACTTGGACCGCAATCTGACCTAAGTGGTAAGTGATGATGCAGTCTATGATGGTAGTGGGCTAACCTGTTAGAGGTATGGTTAACCCATACTCCTAATTTGATTCCCAAGCAACATCGTGCGGGAACGCTAAATCAAAAATAATAAATAATGAATATTTGAAGCCGAAACTTACGAAAGCCCCGAACCACTCAACAGGGCTCAAGAAGTTTCGATTGTGTTTGGCGTCACCGACATGCGACACGTTTGAATGGCCGTTGTATATATGTACAATGCGAATGTATCCTAATTTATTTTCGCTTTTTAATTATCGTACAGTAAGAAAAAAATGTTTTGAAATTCCACAGAACATTAATTGACCGGTGACTATAGTCGCTCTGAAGATATACATATATATTAATTTGAACTTAACAATTAGAAACTTGATCAAAGACAATTTATTTTTTACTTGAAGCTGTCCGAGGAGGTGTAAACCTTTTACTATAGTCATTTACTCTAAGTAAGTTTTAAATATATGTAACCTTTTTCTGTGGCGTTCGTAGTATACCTACCTCTCCTTTGTATATTTATGTAACATGAAAAGAATAGGCTTGTTTGTCCCACTTAGACAGACGTGTGTACCAGTTTTTTTGCACTAGAGCGCTTACCAATTAGCACGAAAACCAATGTGTAGTCATCATCCTATCATCAACCCATTACCAGCTAGAATCACATCCTAAGTACGTCTTAGCAGCCTTTAAGACGTACTTAGGATATGATGCTGATTTATTCACTATAATTAAGCCATTGGCTATATTCTCACCTGGTGATAAGATAAGAAAGACATGATGCAAAAGGTATGCCAGTTACGCAAACCCTTATCGGTTCCTAAGCGGCATAGTAACAAAGCGCACAATTGCTTGGCACATCTTTGTCAGCAGTGGTTACAGCTGAGCTTCCCACTAGACCAGACACAAAATTAAGTAATTATTACTTTTAGTTACAACTAGTCGATGCCCGCGTCTTCGTCCGCGTAGATTAGGGTTTTTAAAAACCCCTATGGAAAAAGCTACCAATTCGAGGAAAATTTCTGTGGCAAGCTGAAACTGTAGTTATAGTTCGTGGACGTGAAATTCAGTTATTTATAAATCCCGCGGGAAATGTAACGGGATAGAAAGTATCCTATGTCCATTTCCTGGCTCCAAGCTATCTGCCCACCGATTTTCAGCCAAATCGGTTCAGCCGTTCTTAAGTTATAAATAGTGTAACTAACACTACTTTCTTTTATATAGATAAACGACTCTTGTTCCTTTGATTTGTCTGTAATTTTTTTTTAATATCGTGTCTTGTACATTTCGTAGGTTGCGCGAGGCATCGCCCGCAAGGCATATGCACAGTCCGGCGCGATCGCCTTGTTATGAGACGGAGCAGCCGGCTTTGTACGTCGCGAACTACCCTCAGGTATACACTATTCTTTTAAATAATGAATAGAAGCAGGCGTTACTTTGCGGAAGTCCATGATAAACAACAAACAGCAAGTATAATTTGCTATATTCCGCCGACAACCGGGAGATTAGTATAGTATAACACCACACAAAATCCTCCACTAGAACCTCTACGCACGTTTCGACCCGACACCGGATCATCCTCAGGAGATGTTGACTTCACAAGCGCGAAAAGTAAAAACTATTCTAGACCAACATGCTAAAATTCCAGGTTTTACCACTTAACGCAAGACCTACATTCGACGCATCGACGCATTTTGAACTGAGTCCTCGGGTCATAAATCATATTTATCTATCTGTTTCGCGTTCAAAAATTGTCCATTGTGCGTAATGCTTAACGGGTTGCAATGCGTGCACATACCTACTGTCAGTGACATCTATTGCCCGACGACTCAGTTTAACATTTTTAATATATGCTTGAAGGGGGATATATCGTAAAAGACTGCTGGTTTATTAAGATTAAAAAGTTAACCCATAGACTATTACCCATACAATAACCATACACGTTTGGATGAGCCAGTCATTACAGGCCCACATACAAACGTGTACTTAATGTGTATATCGGAGGAAATGTGCTGTGGGTTTGCTTAAAAAAGAAATTAAAAAACACTGTAAAAGTTTGTTTGCACCGTAAACAAACTTTAAAAGCTATCGTATTTTATATTTTATAGTGTAATTTACGTATCATCATCATCATCATCATGAACAACCCATTGCCGGCTCACTACAGAGCACGGGTCTCCACTCAATATGAGAAGGGTTTGGCCATAGTCCACCACGCTGGCCATGTGCGGATTGGCAGACTTCACACGCCTTTGAGAACATTATGGAGAACTCTCAGGCATGCAGGTTTCCTCACAATGTTTTCCTTCACCGTTGAAGCAAGTGATATTTAAATTTTTTGAAAAATGCACATAACTCCGAAAAGTTAGAGGTGCGTCCCCGGATTCGAACCGCCGACCTCTGAATAGGAGGCTGACGCCCTAACCACTAGGCTATCACCGCTTTTTTTTTACGTATATTACGTCGGAAAATATATATTTTCGGGGTATAATCTATCTCCATATCAAATTTCAGTAAAATTAGTTCAATTAAACAAATTAACTTTAGCGTTTATAATATAAGAGAATAAGCTTCACTTTGCTTGCACCGCCTGGTTTTGACTAGCAAGTTTTATTTTTAGGTAGAAGCGGGCGGTACAACTGACCCGGAAGCAGATGTGTTGGTGAGGTTAGCCAGGGGATCGGCTGGCTTCGGATTCCGCATAGTGGGGGGCACTGAAGACGGCAGCCGCGTCGCAGTGGGATACGTCGTACCAGGTAACCGTAGCTTTCACTATCCGTATATTTTAACGTTTCTACTCCTTCGAAGTAATGAGAAACTTTGAGTAACATATAGCTATTAAGTATTGAGGGGTTGGTTGAAAACCAGTGCTTCAAGTGTCCAGCTATACTGAGCAGCTCATTTCTCACTTCATCACGATCAACCCATTACCGGCTCACTACAGCGCACGGGTCTCCTCTCAATATGAGAAGGGTTTGGCCATAGTCCACCACGCTGGCCATATGCGGATTGGCAGACTTCACACACCTTTGAGAACATTATGGAGAACTCTCCAGCGTGCAGGTTTCCTCACGATGTTTTCCTTCACCGTTGAAGCAAGTGATATTTTAATTATTTCTTTTTTCAAAACGCACATAACTCCGAAAAGTTAGAGGTGCGTGCCCTGATTCGAACCGCCGACCTACCGACCTGATTAGGAGGCTGACGCCCTAACCACTAGGCTATCACTGCTTCGCGCTTCGCTTTTCTCACTTATAACAATGTAATGTAAATCTGTTTGAATGATTTTTCTCAAATAATTCTCCAAGGTAAACTTGGAAATTTTTTTCAACGATAAGGAATGTAAGTTCACTGCCAATTTATAAATTTATTTGCTGTGAACATATAGAGTATTCTTGATAATTTATATCCACTTTTTGAAGGTAATAATAATTAAAAAAAAAAAATGTATTTTGCTTTGTTCTCTTCTTATGTTATTAATGGAAAAGTTTATATATTAAATAATAGCATTTCGGGATGGATTCCTGCTCATTTCTCATTGGTTTGCATTATTGACTATATCTAGCAATTTTTGATTAATTAAAAAAAATCGGGACTGTTAATTCATTAGAGCATAATTTACATCATTGTGGTGTTAAAAAAAAACTTATTTTGTATACACCACTATTTATCCCTTGACGGCATCTCACCTGATGTTATGTGATGATGCGGTCTAAGATGGTAGCGGGCTAACCTGTTAGGGGTATGGTAAACCCATACTCTTAATTGGTTTCTACGCGACATCGTGGTGGAACGCTAAATCGCTTGGCGACACATCTTTGTCGGTAGGGTGGTATCTAACCAAAGCCGAAGCCCCACCTGACCAGACTCGAGCAGGGTATCAAATCCAAGAACTCCCAACTTAATAACGCAACAGCGTACGCGCTGCGCTGAGGTCGTCGACGTCAAACTATTCTATATCTTTCTTCTTTCTCCTACTCATTTCTTACTAACACACGATGATCCTAGCTGGTCGAATTTTTAATTCTTTTATTTTGTAGGGGGTCCAGCAGACGGTCTACTCCGCCCTGGTGACTTGTTGACGTCAGTGGACGGCATACCTCTGGCGGGTGCGACGCACGCCAGAGCGGTCGCCTACGTCTGTCAAGCGGCATCGCGAGGACATGTAAGTTTACCATCTTAACTTGTACATATAACATTACTTCTATCAATTAACTCACTTTCTCTCTGCGTCGTTGTCCTTATAACTGAGGGTCGTGACCTCTTCCACTGGCGACTTTCTTGCGGACGATGTCGCTCCATGTTGCTCTGTTGTTTGCGACGTGTAGAGCATCGTGGACTTTCGTGTCAAGTGCGGTGCGGATTTGATCCGACCAACGCATCGGACTCCGTCCCCGAGGCCTCTTTCCTTCCACTTTGCCGGTGATAACCAACTTCTCCAGGTTGTCACCTTCCCGTCGGTCAGTGTGACTGAAGTACTCCAGAATCCTCTGTAGGCAGATGGTGGATAGCCTTTTCGTTATTTTATATCAATTGCGGCTCATGCAACACAGTTTATACTAATGCAGGGCCATCCTTGCCATTTTTCTGTATGACTCAAGTGCTCTTTCAATAAAGATTTTTATTTTATTTTTTATTTATAATTAACTATTAATTAACTTTATGCAAATACTACTAACTATCTATCTATTATTATTTTTATAAATATTGTCTTAAAGCTAGTTACCACTATTTCATATTAAATATGAATAGATAAAGCCACCGTGTGGGCACAGCAATATATAACTTCATTTGTTATTATGCAAATTTTTCTGCAAATTAATTGCTCAAATAGATGCACAGATATCGAGCTCTAAGCTACATTAGTACCATAAACTATGTTTGGCCAATTTTCAAAGTAAGCCAAACCAAGAAAAATCGTCACGCTGTATGTGACAGAAGATATAATTTTTTGTCTCAATTTTGTTACGTAATCTAAAACGTTTTTCTCTCTCTTTTTATGGCTTTGCACAGATTAGCCAATGTCAAGTTTATAGCAATGTTAGGTTAGAGAGAAATGGCGGGAAACTTCGCACTCTGCGGACGCGGATCCCTCAAACCTTTCCCAAATGAATACCTGTTAACCATTCAGAAAACTAGCCACCACACAAACGACACCAAAACTGTCCACGACACAACCAACACCAGTCCTTTTCAAAATTAGCCAACAAACATTAATTCAAGAAAAGCGTGAAAAAACCGCGCCCGCCATATACGAAGTCTCCCGCCTTTCTCCAAAACGTTTCTCATTTCCTCACTTCTCAAGTTTTCACACAGATTATACTGAGTGAAGCCGACATAAATTAATATCCTCAATTTGATGATGTTACTGTTCGCAGGTAACCTTGGGAGTGCGACACAACAGAGCCGATATACAGCCACTGGGATTACCGACCATGCCAGCGCAGCATGTGCACCAGCCTCTACTTGCGTAAGTCAGAAATACCCACTTCTAGAGCTTAAGGGAAACTTACAAACTGAGCTATGAATTAATTTTGACCCATCTTTCGTTATAAACATTGATTTACCACTAGCCGTAGATCGATCATTAACGCTCAAAAAATGGGACAGAAAAGTAGTGCACAAATAGCGACGCGTGCACTCCTTTCCCCCAGTGTGTCACAAGGCTAGACGAAAGTCACCGATTCTAACACTCGAGTCGTATAATCCGAATGAATTACAGAGCACTACGCGCCGCTATAGATAATATAACGGCCAGATGTCTAGTGTATTAGAAGGGTTGTAATACATCGATATACCGATATGTAGGAATGTATTTATTTATTTAATTTTTAATTTAATAAGAACGGGCAATATCCAATAACACTAATTAAATAAATTAAATGATTACACATAATAACATTATAACAAAAACAAAGTCTAAAGAAAAAAATAAACACTAAAAACAAAAAAAAAACAGACAAGAGAGACAAAAACAAATATTTAAGATCTATGACAGAGTCATAGTGGTATTATTATACTTTTCGGAAAACTGCAAGCATTGGCTTACGATTGTATTCCATTGGCCTGCAAATATGTCACAGTGAGGCGAGTCCGTCAACATTGTATTTAGGGCTGACAATGTATAGTTAGTTGGTGACAAATTCTCGCCTTGTTTCTGTATGACGCGCTCTATCTACGGCTAGTGGTAAATCAATGGTTATAAAACGTAAGCTTGCAAAAAAGTTCTACTATAGTGTAAAGGATTATGTAAATGATAAACAAGTATGGTTATGAAATATTGCTCTAACAAGATAGCTCTTAATAACTTTAAGTGGCATGAAGGGGGGGGGGGGGGGTTGACAAATAACCCACCACGCTGGTCCAATGCGGTGAGTGAACAGTGGCCGAGCCGAAGCCCATCCGTAAAAACCTTTTATAATATATAGACCAGGAACTGCAATTACTGTACCTTTAATATCTGATCTGTATACCTTTTAAATCTAAATGATTTAACAAGATTTAGATTATAAAAACCTTTTATAATTAAGGCATGCCTGATATAGACTCTAGGAACTGTAGTTACTGTACCTTTAATATTTGATCTGTATACCTTTTGAATCTAAATGATTTAACAAGATTTTGATTATAAAAACCTTTTATAATTAAGGCATGCCTGATATAGACTCTAGGAACTGTAGTTACTGTACCTTTAATATTTGATCTGTATACCTTTTGAATCTAAATGATTTAACAAGATTTTGATTATAAAAACCTTTTATAATTAACGCATGCCTGATATAGACTCTAGGAACAGCAGTTACTTTACCATTTATATTTGATTTTTCTCAGAACTGAGCCTCTGCATCAGGTGCCAACGGGTCCCTACAACATCTTACACCCGGCACCACTGTATCCGCCCGCTGCGCATATACCTTTGTAACTATTTTTTAATATTTAATCATCATCTTCATCATCACCATCATCATCATTATACACATGAACCCTCACTGTTGGGCTGCAGATGACAAAATTTATATTGGGTTGTTGATATGATATATATTACAGCCTTATAGGTGTATCAGTAAAACATTATTTGACGTTTTGACGTATTTAACCTTTAGATATTTTTGAAGTGAAAACTTCTTTAGCGGCGTTGAGCACTTTTTCTGTAATGGGTATAAAATCTTAAACTCGCGTCAGGACACGTGACCTGATCGAAAAAGCGTAAGACGGATGGAGAGTAGACAGCTATCCCCTCTCTACGGCGCGGCGAAAATGTATGCCTGGGCCTACTGTTTCGTTTAGGCAGCGCAGGGCGCTTGCGCGAATGTTCGTGTATGTTACAGCGTGCCACGCGCATCCATGGATGGTGACAGCTGATGGCTCGACCGTCTGTGTAGTGATCACATTGTTGTGTATTCGTAAAATTCGTGAATGTAAAGTGCTTAAAATATGGAAATTGATATAGATAAACTTTTTAATGTAAAATAATTGTAATAGTTTTAAAGTGTTAAATTTTTAATGTAATATAAATTGTCATGTTTGTGTACGATAGCGCAATAAATGAATATTGTATTCTACCACATAAATGATAGTACTTTTATACTGATAAAGCAATTGGTGCAAAATTATTCCCTAACCATTCCAAAATATCAAACATGCTCAACGTTAATAATCAAGTTTTCACTTCTGCCGGCACTCCCGGAGTGCAACCCGTCTTTTTTTTTATTTATCCACTTCAAGCTAGCCCTTGACGGCTATCTCACCGGATGAAAAGTGAAGATGCAGTATAGGATGGTAGCGGGCTAACCTGTTAGGGGTATATTAAATCCACACTACTAATTGGTTTCTACGCGACATCTTGCTGGAACACTAAATCGCTTGGCGACACGTCTTTGTCGGTAGGGTGGTAACTAGCCACGGCTGAAGCCTCCCAGACCAGAACCAGACGGGAATCGAACCCAGGACCTCCAACTTAATAATATAATGGCCACGGAGGTCGTCGATACTGAAAAAATAACTGGTTTAGCATCGTCTAGCGAGTGGAGTTAAGAAATATAAATAACTAGCGGCCCGTCCCGGCTTCGCACGGGCATTAAACATTACATTTAGATTTGTTAATTTTAACACATTCATAATAATAATAATATGACACATATTCATCCCTTTTTGCGTCGAGCTCCTAAAAAAGAGTAAATAAAAAAAAAATAAGAATAATTAAATTCAGATATTATTTAATGATTTTTTTGTATTTATGTGTTTTTTTTTGTATATTTTTGGGGTTTTCTTTCTTTTTTTTGATATATTTTTTTAATTTTTTGTTTTTTTTTTTCAATTATTGAGGTCATAACCCTAAAAGAAAATACATTTATTTTGTTAGAGCTTCTCTGTAAACAATATTTGATGTTGTTTTATTTTGTGGCAGCAAAATAAATTGATTTTCAGGGGCTCCGACTCGCGATAGACCAACATACAGTTGACCATGAGTAAAACATTTCTTTCGCAGATCGATCCCTACTAATTCGAAGGTTTGGCCTTGGGACTTGTTAATTGTTAATGCGAAAGATGTTTTTACCGGAAATTGAAGCCGTTTAAATGGGATTGGCAGATCAGTTGGGATCATCGGTATCCTCGGTATATGAGCTAGTTGACCACCTGCTGGGCCAGTGATAATAGTTGCTACTATTAAATTGTCCTTTAACTCCTTAATAAGCAGCCTCGTCCCATTACACATGCTCGGAGGGTTTAAATTTCTTAAAAGCATGATTGGGATTCCGATTTTTAACGTCAATTCATGGGGTGGCAGTCCAGAAGGGTTCAACGAATTTAAAAATTCCTGTGGATGACATGGACTGCATCTTCAATATTCGTTACAGTGTCGATCGATTTGTATGTTTTTGTTTGGCCGGGGACTTTTTGAACAATCAGATTGTTTATTTCATTGACAGTATCATTCTTAGGTGATACTATAGCCCGAGAACACAGCCAATGGAAGTCTCTTTCGTGCAAATTCTCGATATCAGGGTATACAGAATCTATTAAATTTTCCAAATTATGGAGTATTTGGCCTAGAGACTCATCCAGAAGAATGTCACAATGACCGCTTAAATTTGGAGTTGGAAAAATTCCTTCCCCAAGTTTTAGCAGTTGCTGTGGGAAATCGCTATCAGTGATTCCATGAAGATGAGCTCTCATATTTGTCCTTAATTTTAATGTTTCAATCGTAGTCCATAAGGGAGACGATTTCAAGCATGCCTTGATGATATCTGCTCGCGTGCCTCTGTTAATAACGGGGAGAGTCTGTCGAAAATCTCCAGCAAATACAAAAGTAATCCCGCCCATGACTGCAGAGGAGTTCCTTATAATAATTATAATAATTAATAATAATAATAATAATAATTAATAATAATAATTATAATAATAATTTTTTATTTCTTATTTCATAATCATAATTCTTAATACATATCTAATAACAATAAATGCACAAAACACTTATATTATTAGGATTCAGTACCTTAGATCCTGTAAGGTTCTGTTCACGGCCTCTATATGTGCTCTATGGCTCATCGTGCATTCGTCCCACATAATCAATGAGGCGTCTTGTAGTAATTTACCAATCGGTCCATTTTTGCGGATGGAACATGTAGATTGTTGTTCAAGATTGACGGATAGTGGAAGTTTAAAAGTAGAATGAGCAGTTTTGCCATCCTTCAAGAGAGTTGCAGCAATTCCTGAGGAAGCAACTGCTATTGCTATCTTCCCTGATTGTCTTATCTTAGCAAGTATCAAATTTGCAAGAAACGTCTTTCCCGTTCCACCAGGTGCATCCAAAAAGAAAACTTTTCTTTTGTCATGAATGACGCTATCGACTATAGTTTCAAAAGCATGTCTTTGATCTGGGACTAACTTTGGCAGGTTTTCATTGACAAAAGCGGTCAAATTATTTGTATCATAGAATAGTAATTAAAGTGAATATTGTATCCCGTACCTATTATCATTTGAAACCAACCTACCCACAAACGCCCACAGTAAAATAACTTGCCTGTTATCAAGTCTAGGTTAGATCTAAAAATGGAATCGGACATAGGCAAGAATGCACAAGTCCCGTTATCAGATATTTTTGATGCCCTGGCCTGGGAACTATTTCTAGAAAGTTGAGATCTTGATCTTTTAGGCATTTCAAAATGACAAAAGAAAAAATGCCTTTGAACTAAATTAGCATAACTGTAAGCTATATATGCTACTATATTACAACGTACACAACTACCTACTATTTATTAAAATTAAATTTAAAATCATGAAAAATATTCAAGTAATTTATTAGGTTAATAACTAAGTGAACAATATTTTATATAAATGGGTTTAGTTCTGAAAAGAACTTTTTAAATCGGTTTAGTTACTTACTAAACGAATTATTATCAAGCGTAAATTCCGCACACGTCCATCACGTAGGGAGCCGACCGCGCGAGTAAGCCGCGCGGCAAGTTTATTTCGTGATCTTAACCCCCCTCCCGTACCCCTGCCCGAGTGACGCCTACAACGCATAGCTAGCCGAATACAGTTTATTTTTTAATTTTTTTTTAACTCGTGATATCTTTTGAATGGATTGTCAGAATCGAATAATTCAAAAAGTAATATAAAGATATTGAAGCAGTCTTAAATAATACATCATTTATTTTGATAAGGGTTAATACCAAGGTACAAATAAAGAGCTTTTTGTAGCGGTGGTATTTTAATTTCTTTTTTTCAATAAAAAAACGCTTATTGTGACATGACTGTAATAGTTAGAGATATGCTGCCGCTGATTTTTTGTAGATAATGGTGTGTTCTAAAAAAATGTAGTATATCATTTTGTTCTATCATCAATAGTTTTCGCAGCGCACGCGATGTAAGGTAGTTTTTTGATATTTTTTTCACACCTTGGATTACGTTATCGTAATTTTAGTAAGGATGCCTATTTTTTTTGAAAATGAAATATAGCCTATGTCACTCAGAAATGATGTAGCTTTCCAACAGTGAAAGAATTTTTCAAATCTGCCAAGTAGTTTCGGAGCCTATTCAATTCATACAAACAAACAAACAAACAAAAAATCAAACCTTTCCTCTTTATAATATTTGTATAGATGTATAGATTCTTTGACATATCACTTTATTTATATTATGTTTATATATTTTAAAATATATATTAATATGGGTATTATTATTAGTATGTGTATATATTATACTAGCTGGCGCCCGCGACTTCGTCCGCGTGGAATAAGTTTTTAAAATTCAGTCAGAATAAGTTGTTAAAATTCCTACGGGAACTCTCCTATGTCACTCTCCAGATGCTCAACTATACATTCAAAAATCACGTCGATTCAATGCTCTGTTGCGACGTGATTGAAGGACATGCCAATATACAAACACACTTTCGCATTTATAATTTACTATTCGGACTTTTACAAATTACTTTCTTAGCGATGTCTACGCTCTACGGTCTAACTTCCAAATTCCTTTTCATTATTTGTTTCTACTTTCAAGGTGTGATTTTGCAAAAGAGCTTATACCTACATGTATTATTACTGAAAAGTAATGCTCTAATTGCCGATTTTAATTTCTCTAATTCCAAAAACGTAAAACTTACCTACCAACCCCTCACCCCTCTCGCTCCTTTTGGGGTGTATTTTTTATAGGTTTTTATTATTTTAAACAAATAACCTAAATGTCAATTTTCATGTCCCTATCTTCGAAAACATAGAATCCTCATGAAAACTTCCAACCCCCATTTCACCCCCCTTGGAGTAAATTTTCGTAACATTGATTGAAAGAGATCTTTATTATTTATAATTAACAACTTAGTTACCAACTTTCATGTCTCTAACTTCAAAATATAGGACTTTCACACAAACTTCCAACCCCTGTTCTACCCCTTAGGGGTGGATTTTTGTAATATTGCGTATACAGGTTTTTACTTTTTAAAACAAATTACCTAAATGTCAATTTTCATGTCCCGTACTTCGAAAACAAAGAATCCTCATGAAAACTTCCAACCCCCATCTTACCCCCGTTGGTGTAGATTTTCATAACATTGATTACACAGGTCTTTATCATTTATAATTAAAAACTTAATTGCCAACTTTCATCTCTCTAACTTCAAAAATATAGGACTTTCATACAAACTTCCAACCCCCATTTCAAACCCCTTGGAGTAGATTTTGGTAACATTGGTTATACAGATATTTATCATTTATAACTAAAAACTTAATTGCCAATTTTCATGTCTTTAACTTTAAAAATATAGGACTTTCATACAAACTTCCAACCCCCATTTCTACCCCTTAGGGGTGGATTTTTGTAATATTGCGTATACAGGTTTCTATTATTTAAAACAAATTACCTAAATGCCAATTTTCATGTCCCTAACTTCAAAAACTTAGAATCCTCATGAAAACTTCCTACCCCCATTTCACCCCCCTTGGAGTAGATTTTCGCATTATTGATCATACAGATATTTATCATTTATAATTAAAAACTTAATTGCCAATTTTCATGTCTTTAGCTTCAAAAATAAAGGACTTTCATACAAACTTCCAACCCCCATTTCTACCCCTTAGGGGTGGATTTTTGTAATATTGCGTATACAGGTTTTTATTATTTAAAACAAATTACCTAAATGCCCATTTTCATGTCCCTAACTTCGAAAACATAAAATCCTCATGAAAACGCCCCACCCCCATTTCACCCCCCTTGGGGTAGATTTTGCTAACATTGATTATTCTGATCTTTATTATTTGTAATTAAAAACTTAGTTGCCAATTTTCATGTCTCTAACTTCAAAGATATAGGACTTTCATACAAATTTCCAACCCCCATTTCAACCCCTTAGGGGTGGATTTTCTCAAAACCGTTTCTTAGCTGACCTCTACTTCATAAAAGGAATCTACCTTCAAAATTTTAAGTTCGTATGTTTTATAGTTCCTGAGATATCGTGATCATCAGTCAGTCAGTCAGTGGTATTTCGCTTTTATATATATAGATTATTGCACCACCTTCCTCTTTCCGTATTTCGTAAAAGATATACTTTTACATCTTTGGTTGCTGGAAGAGATCGCTATATTCGCTATACTAGCTGGCGCCCGCGACTTCGTCCGCGTGGAATAAGTTTTAAAAATTCAGACAGAATAAGTTGTAAAAATTCCTACGGGAACTCTCTTATGTCACTCTCCAGATCCTCAACTATACTTTCAAAAATTACGTCGATCCATTGCTCTGTTGCGACGTGATTGAAGGACATACCAATATACAAACACACTTTCGCATTTATAATATTACTATTCGGACTTTTACAAATTATTTTCTTAGCGATGTCTACGGCTCTACGGTCTAACTTCCAAATTCCTTTTCATTATTTATGTTTCTACTTTCAAGGTGTGATTTGGCAAAAGAGCTTATACCTACATGTATTATTACTGAAAAGTAATGCTCTAATTGCCGATTTTAATTTCTCTAATTCCAAAAACGCAAAACTTTCCTACCACCCCCTCTCTCTCTCTCCTTTTGGGGTGGATTTTTTAAATGTTTTTATTATTTAAAACAAATAACCTAAATGTCAATTTTCATGTCCCTAACTTCAAAATCTTAGAATCTCCATGAAAACTTCCAACAATCATTTTACCCTCTTTGGGGTAGATTTTCGTAACATTGATTGATTTATAATTAACAATTAAGGTGCCAACTTTCATGTCTTTAACTTCAAAAATATAGGACTTTCACACAAACTTCCAACCCCTGTTCTACCCCTTAGGGGTGGATTTTTGTAATCTTGCGTATACAGGTTTTTATTTTTTAAAACAAATTACCTAAATGCCAATTTTCATGTCCCGTACTTCGAAAACATAGAATTCTCATGAAAACTTCCAACCCCCATCTTAACCCCCTTGGTGTAGATTTTCATAACATTGATTATACAGATCATTATCATCTATAATTAAAAACTTAATTGCCAATTTTCATGTCACTAACTTCAAAAATATAGGACTTTCATAAAAACTTCCAACCCCCATTTCTACCCCTTAGGGATGGATTTTTGTAATATTGCGTATACAGGTTTTTATTTTTTAAAACAAATTACCTAAATGCCAATTTTCATGTCCCGTACTTCGAAAACATAGAATTCTCATGAAAACTTCCAACCCCCATCTTAACCCCCTTGGTGTAGATTTTCATAACATTGATTATACAGATCATTATCATCTATAATTAAAAACTTAATTGCCAATTTTCATGTCACTAACTTCAAAAATATAGGACTTTCATAAAAACTTCCAACCCCCATTTCTACCCCTTAGGGATGGATTTTTGTAATATTGCGTATACAGGTTTTTTTTATTTAAAACAAATTACCTAAATGCCAATTTTCATGTCCCTAACTTCGAAAACTTAGAATCCTCATGAAAACTTCCTCCCCCCATTTCACCCCCCTCGGAGTAGATTTTCGCATTGTTAATCATACAGATCTTTATTATTTATAATTAACAACTTAGTTGCCAACATTCATGTCTCTAACTTCAAAAATATTGGACTTTCATACAAACTTCCAACCCCCATTTCTACCCCTTAGGGGTGGATTTTTGTAATATTGCGTATACAGGTTTTTATTATTTAAAACAAATTACCTAAATGCCCATTTTCATGTCCCTAACTTCGAAAACATAGAATCCTCATGAAAACTTCCAACCCCCATTTCAACCCCGTTGGGGTAGATTTTGGTAACATTGCTTATACTGATCTTTATTATTTGTAATTAAAAATTTAGTTGCCAATTTTTATGTCTCTAACTTATTTCCCCCATTTCAACCCCTTAGGGGTGAATTTTCTCAAAACCGTTTCTTAGCTGACCTCTACTTCATAAAAGGAATCTATCTTCCAAATTTCAAGTTCGTATGTTTTATAGTTCCTGAGATATCGTGATCATCAGTCAGTCAGTGGTATTTCGCTTTTATATATATAGATTAGATCCCCAAATTGTGTACTACTATTTCTGTGCTATTTTCTGTCTTTTTGTTTTTTTCCTATCTTGTGGTGTGCAATAAAAGTGTAATCAATCAATCAATCAATATCAGATTTAAAAATTGAGACCATTAAGAGTAATAAACAAATTCTTAATAAAAACAAATTTCGTCATTCAGGTACGGCGTTCAATACGACACAAGCTCCTCGCCCGGTTGGTCGAGCGCCCCCTACGACGTGACGGTGACCCGGAACGAGGGCGAAGGGTTTGGGTTTGTCGTCATCTCCTCCACCAATAAAGCCACCAGTACTATAGGTATGAACTATCGTTGTATTCAGATACTAACTTTAAGTTGGAGTTATAAGGTAATGTTATTTAGCATAATAGGAGCCGTATCTGGACGTATGTTAATTCGAATATTGAGATGGATGTGTGGTGTGACAAGAATGGATAAGATAAGAAATGAATATATAAGGGGAAGTCTAAAAGTAGCGCCAGTGACAGAAAAAATGAGGAGTAACAGGCTAGCATGGTATGGTCATATAATGCGGAGGAAAGAAAGTGATGTCACCAAAAGAATGTTGGAAGGGCAGAAGAGTAGAGGAAGACCAAAGAAGAGATGGATGGATTGTGTAAAAGAGGATATGCGGGTACAAGGTGTGGGTAGTGAGGTGACGGCTGATAGAAGTGAGTGGAAGAAGAAGACGTGTTGTGCCGACCCCACATAGTGTGGGATAAGGGCAAGAAGAAAAAGAAGATCTGGACGTATGTTAATTTTGGTTTCTCCTAATTTAAATTATTCTTAAGAGCAAAGTTTTTATATATATAAGATATTCTTGATAATAAAATGACTTATGTACGGATTGAAAATTATCTTTTGTTTTTTTAATTATTTTCAACATTATATGCGTTATTGTGAACTGTACATGAGATGTAGACACTTGCTTCTGTCCAATAGTCTGTTAATGAAATGTAATGAATTATTTATAAAATTAATTATAGCGTGAGCTAAAATTAGCTCATTTATTTATGTATAAATATCGCTTTAAGCGATAAGACCGCCTTTGCGCATTATTTTTGTTTTTATTTGTTTTAGAATCCAAGTATTGTAATGTGCAATATATACATATCATCATCATCATCATCATTATCAACCGATTGACGTCCACTGCTGGACATAGGTCTTTTGTAGGGAGTTCCAATGCTCACGGTCTTGGGCCGCTTGCTTCCAGCGGCTCCCTGCGACTCGTTTGATGTCGTCTGTCCACCTAGTTGGGGGTCGACCAACGCTACGTTTACCGGTGCGGGGTCGCCATTCCAGCACCTTGGGACCCCAACGTCCATCGGTTCTCCGAGCTATGTATACATTTTCTATCTATCTATCTGTCATATTGCACCCGCAGGCCAACTGATCCCGAACTCGCCGGCGTCGCGCTGCGGCCGCCTGCACGTGGGCGACACGATAGTGGCAATCAACGCGCAGCCGGTGCGCAACCTGCCGCACCCTGACGTCGTGGCGCTGATCAAGAGGTCCGGCACCGCCGTCACGCTCACCGTCACGCGCCCGCGGCAAGACTGACCGGCGGGGACGTCAAGACTGAGTGAGTACGCGTACAGTTCGCAAACTAACACGCACGCATCCATGTTCATACGTGTGATTTTTTGTCCACTACAAGATAGTCCTTGACGGCAATCTCACCTGATGCAGTCTCATCATCATGATCAACCCATTACCGGCTCACTACAGAGCACGGGTCTCCTCTCAATGTGAGAAGGGTTTGGCCATAGTCCACCACGCTGGCCATACGGATTGGCAGACTTCACACGCCTTTGAGAACATTATGGAGAACTCTCAGGCGTGCAGGTTTCCTCACGATGTTTTCCTTCACCGTTGAAGCGAGTTATATTCAATTTTTTTTTTTTTTTGAAAACACACTTATCTCCGAAAAGTTAGAGGTGCGTGCCCGGATTCGAACCGCCGACCGCTGATTAGGAGGCTGACGCCCTAAGCACTAGGCTATCACCGTATGATGCAGTCTAAGAAGATATAACGTATTTAATGGAAATAAACGTTATTATTAATTAGTTTTAAGTGATTTTTATTGCATTAAGGCGATAATAGCTGTGACGCAGTTTATTTTACTTTTTTTTTTTCTACTACAAGTTAGCCTTTGACGGCAACCTAACCTGACGGCAACCTAACCTGAAGTGATGATGCAGTCTAAGATGGTTGCAGGCTATCCTGTTAGGGGTTATGGTAAACCCATACTCCTAATTGGTTTCCACTCGACATCGTGCCGGAACGCTTAATCGTTTTGGCGATAAATCTTTGTCGGTAGGGTGGTAACTAGCCTCGACCGAAGTTTCCCACCAGACAAACCACCAAACCATGCTTTGATAGACATTAATCACCCCCACCATCACTGAGCTGTGTTTTTTCGACGTTTCTGAGCATCCAATGACCGATGTCGATCGATATCCGCCAACAAGTCAATTTAAAGTCTTTTAAATATACAAATCTATCAGAACCTAACAATAGATAGATCTATAACAGTTGGTCTAAAGTGTAATTGTTTAATTGTTTCAGATTCTCGAAATGGAATCTAACCTGCCGATACTCAAAACGGTTGAAGAAAAAAAATCTCATTTTCAAATATACATTGTATAACACTTTAAGATGACTACAGGTATTTAAATTAAATTACCTAGAGTATTGAATCCAATAGCTTTAATTTAATATCAAATTTATTTTATAGGGATTTTTTGGATAAGTAACCTTAGTTTTTATCTAGTTGTATTTTTTAGATAAGCATTTTACTGACATTCTTAATAAGTAGTTATTACATACTGTAGTTAATTAGTAATAATTAGTATTCCTAAGCACACTTCTTCCAAATAACTACCGTCCAAATTATATACTTCAAATATAGATCATTGACAAAATATTATTTTAACTTGACACACAAAAATGCCTTCAAGATATTGTATGTCTTTGAATACTTGATTCTTAACATTTCTGCCTCAAGTACTGCTTTGACCTTGGTATAAGGAGACAGTCCAGGTATAGTACATTCAATATTAACTGACGTCTTTCCACTTGAGACCGTCATTAGCAATAACATTAGGATTAAGTGGTGGCGGGTGAATTCTTTGTATTGCAAAACACGTGCGTCGTTCAAACGGTGTTTCAAACGTTTTTGATACTTTCCCTATGTTATCTTCCTTTAAATAATAAAATCAAATAGAAATACCGCTCAGTTGTTTTTTAAACTTTGAAGAGATTAGTTCAGTGGAAATATTACGTCTTCCGATATGTTTCGTTCTTGGGTTTTCACCCAATTCTGATGGTGATTTCTCACCATCCACTGTGCCATGTGAAAATAATAAAGACCATAAGCCGAATGTGTTCAACAAGCATCTAAGTCGTGATGCATAAATAATTCTCTTGAATGTTTATTTTAATTAAAATTCAGAGTGAGAAAGGTGCTCTGAAAGAACGAAGAAAAAGAAAAAAATATTCTATGATTATTCAAAAGTATCAACACTGGTTGGTTTGCAACAAAATAGATAAGACCTAAACGGCTTCTTTAAAAATGAATGGACTCTGAGTGTTTGGTTTATTACCCCTATTGTTTAGGTTCAAGTGGAAAGACGCCAGTTAATATTGAATGCACTATATATATAAGCTGTGATAGCCTAGTGATTAGGAGGCGGACGTCCTAACCACTAGGCTATCGAATCTTTTTTCAGATTCTCGAATACTACAACAGTATTGTAAATATAAAAGTTATTATTTTGTTCGAGATAAAACTTTAGCATACATTTGTTTCTATTTAATTCAGGCTTCTTTAGTTTTTCGTGCACAGGATTCTGTAGTACATAATGTTCAAACAAGAAACCTTGTGTTACTTCGAGGTTAGTGAGTAATCGTAGACTATTAAAGTCTCTAGAATGCTTAATTTGTATTCAAACCGGAACGGTCATCAACCTGATATCAACCCTCTTTTGAGGGTAAGTTTGTAATACCTATTTAGTCGCAAGTAAGTCTGTCTCCTCATGGAGAATGAAGGATGGAAGAGAGAAGTGGTATTCATGGGAAAGGGTCGCATGAATACCTCTTGTTTTCAGTGTTGTAATTTAGCATTAATATTGTCAACTTTCCTGTTCAATATTTGTTTATGGGCGCGTATCAGTACGTGTTATAGGTTTGTTTGTAACTATGGGACCACCGAGAGGGTAGTTAGATAATAATATTAAGGACTACCACTTTTATAAGCTACATAGTCGATATTCGTTAGCGCTGAAGAGTAAACTAACGCTGCCATGGAATTGTCATTTTTGCTTAAATACAGAGAGGAGTTGCTTCAACGGTGAAGGAAAACATCGTGAGGAAACCTGCACGCCTTAGAGTTCTCCATAATGTTCTCAAAGGCGTGTGAAGTCTGCCAATCCGCACATGGCAGCGTGGTGGACTATGGCCAAACCCTTCTCATATTGAGAGGAGACCCGTGCTCTGTGGTGAGCCGGTAATGGGTTGACCATGATTATGATACAGAGAGGACCAATAGTGGCTGTTAATATCTCCCGCGTAAATGTGCGAGTTATGATTGGCTAGAATATTCTGGCGCCAACCCAATGATATGAGCTTATAAAAGTGATAGTGCGATGTAGTGTTATATGTTAGTATTAAGTAACGCAATAAACCGTGCCTTCGTTTAACTTTGTCTTGCCTTTATCCAATTGTATATTAATTGTTAAATACGCCCAAAGATTGATGTGAAATCTACATTAAATGACTTATCAATGTAATATCACACGCATCTATGTTTTATAACGTGGTTGGCAAGAGATCGATCAAGATTGATTATATTCGGTCGCGAAAATACTAATATAGGTAGTACATTCAAATCCAAGAAACAAACGTCGTAACTGAAGTTGGAATAGTGATTGCGTAAATTACAGTAGAATGAGTCCATTTTTACGCTTTTATGTCTTTAACTTCGGTTGATCTGTCTCTTATAAACGAATTGTGTCGTTGCATTCACTTGATGCTACCTAATATTATGAAAAAAATATTATTTGACCAAAAACAGGTCGCACATTGAAAATAATAGTGTCACTATCCAAAATTCTATATAAAAAAAAACCTATTTTAAAATACTTTTTTTGTTTTTTAAATATTACTCAACTGTTACACTTAATGTCCTTCATAAACAGACTATTACATTAATAACAATTCATTCCGATTTTCACATAGAATTAGCCTTCAAAATATTTAAATGCTTCTACTGGAAAACATGGAATTTTGGATTACTATTATTACTTTGGACACTATTATTTTCAATGTGCGAGGTATACATTTTTACAGTATTCCGTTATTACACTAGGTAATCCTGTCTCGCCTAGTGTGGGTTCCATCGGAATACTGTATATAATTTGCTATATTATGTATTATATAATATGCATTATTATCCACTATCTATGATATTAAGACCACCACGTTTCTTTCGATATAACTGGTCTGATTACCAGTACATTTAAAATCAGTGTCTAGCTTTCTACGTGATAATCTACCGTCTTTTCATTTCGTTCGATTATATTCTGTAAGTATCAGTGATGGATGTATAAAATTTTTAGTCAATGCAAATGAAATATGTTACGATTGGGCGTAATAAAACACAGAATTTACTAAGTAAATAAATATATTTTTTTTATAATAATTCCGTAATTTTGTTTTATTTTTTAACCTAATTTATCCTAACATTTCATCTTGTGCATCGTGGGAAGAATAAAAAAAGCATATGCTCGTTCTGCAGACGTCTATAAATTGGATTTAACGCCAACTTAAATGGTTTTATTTTGTCAAGTATACTACTAAAAGATATCTAGCACTTTAGTCCAACCAGACGTAAACATCGCTGCTCATATACGACGAAACAAACTAAATATAGTCCATCTCTTTGGTGACAACCTCCGTGGCGCAGTGCGTGCGCTGTCGTATTTTACAGTCGGAGTCAATATACTTGTTGTCGCTTAGTAAAGGATGCCTAATATTTATTGTGTACTATGGGTTAAAATTTTTGCCAAGTTACACTTTTTTTTATACACTGCAAGTTGGCCCTTGACGGCTATCTCATGATGCAGTCTAGGATGGTAGCGGGCTAACCTGTTAGGGGTATGGTAAACACACTCCTAATGGGTTTCTACGCGACATCGTGCAGGAACGCTAAATCGCTTTGCGACACGTCTTTGTCGGTAGGGTGGTAACTAGCCACGGCTGAAGCCTCCCACCAGACCAGACTCGAGCCGGGAATCGAACCCAGGACCTCCAAGTGACAGCGCGCGCACTGCGCCACGGATGTCGTCAAAATGTTATAGTTGTGGGCAAGGTAGAGGGGAAAAGACCGCGTGGCCGATCGCCTGGCCAGTGGACTGATCAGGTGAAATCACTCACTGGCCTTCCGCTCACAACCGCTTTTATATAGCCGAGGACTGTACAGAGTGGAAGGCTTTCGTTACCAACGGGACGAAGGCACTTTCATGTGGACACGACCTTCAGCAATGAAGTGTGCGACCAAAAAGATTATTTCTATTTGTGAAAACTTGTAATTAGCTTTAATTTTCTTTGGTTCTTATCTATTCTTATTTTCTATTAGCTGTAAGTTTTCCTTGTAAAATAAAATGAAATAAAACATACGTCCCAAAATTAAGCATAATTTTTATTGTTTTTAATAAATATATCATTATTAGTAAGCGCTCCTTAGGGGTTTCTCTCCGGCGGGAGATACAGCGACCTCCATGATCCAGTTGGTGAACCTGTCGACCCTGGTGAACACGTCGGGGTACGTGCTGTCACCGCAGTCCTTGTAGTAGGACGAGATGCCGATCAGCACGTTGTTCAAGATCATCGGTGCGCCGGAGTCTCCGAAGCAGGTGCCGGCGTTCTCACTGGCCGCGCAGATTACAGCTGTGAATAATTCAAATGAAATCACATCATCATCATGATCAACCCGGCTCACTACAGAGTCTACAGTCCACCACGCTGGCCATGTGCGGATTGGCAGACTTCACACGCCTTTGAGAACATTATAGAGAACTCTCAGGCGTGCAGGTTTCCGCACGATGTTTTCCTTCACCGTTGAAGCAAGTGATATCTTAATTGCTTAAAAAAGCACATAACTTTGAAAAGCAAAAAAGAAAACGTCCCGACCTCTGATTAGGAGGCGGACGTCTTGACCACTAGGCTATCACAGATTCACTCGGCTACCTATTACAGGCATCTATGAATCGTTCATATCACATTTTTCATTATTTCTTTTGCGAAGTGATGGTGATAACCCTCATAACATAAAACGAAAGCTAAAAGGGTTCAAATCGCTCCCAAGCTAAGAAGCCCACAACAAACTTACTCGGGTTTTGTTTTTGTTATCACCATCTCACAATAAATAATAAATGTGTTTTATTGTCATTTGAATTAAGATCAAGTAATAAATTTTGGTTATTCCGATATTGGTGTCTCGCTCCGTTCATTGACGGCTTTTACACGCCAGAGCGCGAACAAGAACAAAAAAGTTAGAATAGGTTATTAAAAATTCAAGGTTTAGAATGTAGTGTACCACTGCGGTGAATTTGGAGGTCCTGGGTTCGATTACCGGCTCGAGTCTGGTCTGGATGGAGGCTTCGACCGTGGCTAGTTACCACCCTACCGACAGAGACGTGTCAACGCTAAATCGCTTTCCGGTACGATGTTGCGTAGAAACCATTTAAGAGCGTGGGTTAACCATACTCCATACTACTAGACTATAGCATCCCAGACAGCATAATCACTTACCACCAGGTAAAATAGCCGTCAAGGGCTAACTTAAAAAAAAGTCTTCGTTTTAGCTGCTGGTATAAATCCTGAGTAAGTAAGGTAAAGAGTAACTCTTGAGCTTGTTGCACCTAGAATCCTGAGGGTAGCGAGGAGCATATACTCCCATAATCCTTAAACAACTTACTGTCGCTGATCTCAATGTCTTCCACATCTTCGTAGGCCTTCTTGCACTGTTCCAAGCTCACTGTGGTCAGCGTAATGGCTTTCAGGCTCTCATGCTGGGGTCCTTCCTCCTGCAATAGCACCAGTTACAAGTTTTAGTATATGAGAATCAATGGAATCGTTAATTCAACAAAATAAGCCAGATTCACGCTCCCGTATCAGAATTTCATTCATTTTATGTGTGAATCTGTAATAGCCTAGTGGTTAGGGCGTCAGCCTCCTAATCAGAGGTCGGCGGTTCGAATCCGGGCACGCACCTCTAACATTTCCGAGTTATGTGTGTTTTTATATAATTAATATATCACTTGCTTCAACGGTGAAGGAAAGCATCGTGAGGAGACCTGCACGCCTGAAAGTTCTCCATAATATTCTCAAAGGCATGTGAAGTCTGCCAATCCGCACATGGCCAGCGTGGTGGACTATGGCCAAACCCTTCTCATATTGAGAGGAGACCCGTGCTCTGTAGTGAGCCGAAAATGGGTTGATCATGATGTGTGAAGGCCATGGGTGAAAACATTAATAATTTGATATTTATTTAATTAAACAACTTTATTGCACATTGAAACAAAAGAAAAGTGGAAATAAATATTACATAACATAAAAGCAAAACCTTATCATTAAACGCGACCTCTTCCAGGCCACCGTTTCGAAAGAAGTCGACAGATATGTACTGTATGTACCTCGCTTAACCCGGTAAAGCAAGCCGAGAGGTGGTTATGCCTGTTTTTAAGCTGTGATAGCCTAGTGGTTAGGACGTCCGTCTCCTAATCAGAGGTCGGGAATCCAAACCCGGGCACGCACCTGTAACTTTTCGGAGTTATGTGCGTTTTTTAAGCAATTAAAATATCACTTGCTTCAACGGTGAAGGAAAACATCGCGAGGAAACCTGCACGCCTGAGAGATCGCCGTAATGTTCTCAAAGGCGTGTGAAGTCTGCCAATCCGCACATGTCCAGCGTGGTGGACTATGGCCAAACCCTTCTTATATTGCGAGGAGACCCGTATTTTGTAGTGAGCCGATAATGGGTAGATCATGATGATGATGATGATGATGATCAAAAATTCTCACAGTTTCGAATCCCCACCCAGCGACTCTAGTCTGGAGATTGTCGGGCAGGTAAGTGTTGGCGGGCGGGATGTACAAGATGTTCAGGGAGCCGCCCAGCGAGAAGGGCTGGCTGGCCACCACCACGGCGAGGTCTGCGGAGCGGGTGGTCGCGTTGTACTCCGGGTGTGGGATCATTTGGCGCACATCCGTCAGCTGTCCACCGGTCAAGCTCTGGGTCGACCCCCCGCTGAGGCGGACGTTAGTGAGGGTTGCGCCGCTGTGGAAGAACACACTTTAGCATGCCTTAAAATGAACAAAACCATCTTTAAAATTAATATCATCATCATCATCGTCATGATCAACCCATTACCGGCTCACTACAGAGCTCGGGTCTCCTCTCAATGTAAGAAGGGTTTAGCCATAGTCTACCACGCTGGCCATGTGCGGATTGGCAGACTTCACACGCGTTTGAGAATATTATGGAGAACTCTCAGGCGTGCAAGTTTCCTAACGATGTTTTCCTTCACCGTTGAAGCAAGTGATATTTTATTTTTTTAAAACGCACATAACTCCGTAAAGTTAGAGGTGCGTGCCCGCATTCGAACCGCTGACCTATGATTAGGAGGCTGACGCCCGCTATCACCGCTTAAAAAGAGGCATAATCACCTCTCGGCTTGCTTAAATTAATATTACTAGGTAAACTCGTTAGGGGTTCTCGTTTCTTTAGGTGGTTAATCAGTTGATTTTTAGTTCAATACCAGCCATACACACGTACCTACAAGTTTTCCGAAGTAATTTTAAACTTATGAACCACTTTCTCGTTCACGTTTACATTCACGTTAACGTTCACGTTCACATTCACAATTACGTTTATGTTTACGTTCACATTTACGTTCACGTTTACGTTCACGTTCAAGTTTACGTTTACGTTCACGTCCACGTTTACGTTCACGTTTAAGTACATGTTCACGTTCACGATTACGTTTATGTTAACGTTTACGTTCACGTTCACGTTTAAGTACATGTTCACGTTCACGATTACGTTTATGTTAACGTTTACGTTCACGTGTACGTTCGCGTTCACGTTAACGTTTACGTTCGCGTTTACGTTCACATTTACGTTCGCGTTTACGTTCACGTTCATGTTTACGTTCACGTTTACGTTCATGTTTACGTTCACGTTCACGTTTACGTTCATGTTTACGTTCGCGTTTACGTTCACATTTACGTTCACGTTTACGTTCACATTTACGTTCACGTTTACGTTCATGTTTACGTTTACGTTCACATTCACGATTACGTTTATGTTTACGTTCACATTTACGTTCACGTTCACGTTTTCGTTCACGTTCACGTTCACGTTTTCGTTCACGTTCACGTTCACATTCACGTTTACGTTCACATTCACGATTACGTTTATTGTTTGTTTACGTTTACGTTAACGTTCACGTTCACGTTTACGTTCAAGTTTAGTAAATTGTCTAATGTAAAATGTTTGATGTATAATAAATATTTTGACACTACAAGTAATGTTAGGTAATGCTTTCTTAAGGTAACTATCAGTTGAATTTTTAGTTCAATACCAGCCATACACACGTACCTACCATCTTACAAGTTTTCCGAAGTAATTTTAAACTTATGAACCACGTTCTCGTTGACGTTTACATTCACGTTAACGTTCATGTTCACATTCACGATTACGTTTATGTTTACGTTCACATTTACGTTCACTTTCACGTTCACATTTACGTTCACGTTTACGGTCACGTCCACGTTCACGTTTAAGTACATGTTCACGTTCACGATTACGTTTATGTTAACGTTTACGTTCACGTTTACGTTCGCGTTCACGTTAACGTTTACGTTTACGTTCGCGTTTACGTTCACATTTACGTTCGCGTTTACGTTCACGTTAACGTTCATGTTTACGTTTATGTTAACGTTTACGTTCGCGTTCACGTTAACGTTTACGTTTACGTTCGCGTTTACGTTCACATTTACGTTCGCGTTTACGTTCATGTTTACGTTTACGTACACGTTCACGATTACGTTTATTGTTTGTTTACGTTTACGTTAACGATTACGTTCACATTTACGTTCACGTTCACGTTTACGTTTACGTTCACATTTACGTTCACGTTCACTTTTACGTTCACGTGAATTTGAACGTTAACGTGAACGTTCATGTTTACGTTTACGTTCACGTTCACGTTTACGTTCAAGTTTAGTAAAATGTCTGATGTATAATAAATATTTTAACACTACAAGTAATGTTAGGTAATGCTTTCTTAAGGTAACTATCAGTTGAATTTTTAGTTCAATACCAGCCATACACACGTACCTACCATCTTACAAGTTTTCCGAAGTAATTTTAAACTTATGAACCACGTTCTCGTTCACGTTTACATTCACGTTAACGTTCATGTTCACGTTCACGTTTACGTTCATGTTTACGTTCGCGTTTACGTTCACATTTACGTTCACGTTTACGTTCACATTTACGTTCACGTTCATGTTTACGTTCACGTTTACGTTCACATTTACGTTCACGTTTACGTTTACATTCACGTTTACGTTCATGTTCACGTTAACGTTCATGTTTACGTTCATGTTCACGTTTACGTTCATGTTTACGTTCGCGTTTACGTTCACATTTACATTCACGTTTACGTTCACATTTACGTTCACGTTTACGTTCATGTTTACGTTTACGTACACGTTCATGTTTACGTTCACGTTTACGTTCACATTTACGTTCACGTTCACGTTTACGTTTACGTTCACATTCCTTCAAAATAGCCTTAATGCAGTCGTGAGATTAAAAGATTTACACTTGAGTCTCCTGGATGTGGACTTGACATGTTTAAGGGGGGGCACAAAATAACCTTTCAACATAAAACTGAGATAACAAAACAAAAAAAAACAAAACAAAAGAAAACAGCGTTTACGTTCACATTTACGTTCGCGTTTACGTTCACGTTAACGTTCATGTTTACGTTCACGTTTACGTTCACGTTTACGTTCATGTTTACGTTTATGTTCACGTTCATGTTCACGTTTACGTTTACGTTCACGTTTACGTTTACTGAACACACTCACAATCACAATCACAATCGCAATCGCAGGCAGGCAGACACTATGTTGAAGTTATGTTAGTGATAGTAACAGTGTGTTAGTTTTAGTGTTAGTGATAGTGACAGTGATAGTGTTAGTGAAAGTGACATTAACAGTGACAGTGACAGCGACAGTGACAGTAATAGCGACAGCGAGAGTGACAGTAACAGTAACAGGAATAGTGATAGTGATTGTGATGATCAATTATCTATCTATCTACTCGTATATATATAGCAGGGACACACAATCCACCACCACAATCCACCATAGTTTTTGCTTATTTTTTTTATTATGAAGTCTACAAGCTAGAAATTTTGACAATTTGTTTTTAGGGCGTAAGTATAAGGCTTTTTTTTTTCATCCAAATCTACCCGAAGGGGGTTAAATAGGGTGTTGAAGTTTGTATGAAAGTCCTATGTTTTTTAATTGAGAAACACGAAAATAGGCAATTAGGTTGGTAATAAACAATAAAAAAATATGTGACGGAATATTTTTGAATATCACCTTTTAAGGATGGTTAAATAGAGGTTTGAAGTTTGTATGAAAGTCCTATATGTTTTTTAATTTAGAAACACGAAAATATGCGATTAGGTTGTTAATAAACAATAAAAAATATGTGACTGAATATTTTTGAATATCACCATTAAGAACATAGATTTCTTTTAAGCCGTAGTTAGTAGGTTGGAAAGATTTATTTGCAAATTTACCCCTGAGAGGGTAAAATAAGGGGTTCGAAGTTTGTGAAAGTCCTATGTTTTTTTTAATTTTTAAATGTAAAATAAATAAATAATATAAGTCAGGTTCATATTGTTGTTTTGTTCACATGTTTAGATGTGATGACCCAACCCATAAACCTTCGCTTGAAGCCTGGTCCCATTGCATAGGGGACATTTCGAAGGGTTGAGATTGCGTAGTAGCTGGTTGAAGAAGGGTTTTTGGCAAATGAACTTTTATAAAATATTTTTCATATAGAAACTTCATACGGGATAATGGGATTCTTTGAAATCCGCAATATGTTCATATAATAATTATAAACGTCAAAGTGTGTATTTCTGTCTGTTTGTGGCCATCTAACGTGTAAACTTATGAACTGATCTTAAGTAAATTTGACATTTGCCTGTAGCTTACTTTCTGAAGCAGGGCATTAGCCGCACGGGAAATCTCAAGCTCACGAGAAATCAGCAATTCTACGCAGACGAAGTCGCGGGCAACAGCTAGTACTATATATTTAAAAGGAACGTTAAACATTATTTCTTCATCCACCTAGAAAATTGTTTCTAAAAGTGATTACAGACGTTAATTAAAAAATATATGTATTTATTACATATTCCACGACACATTTCCTGTGTTTAGAAAGAAACTCATCGATCATCTATGGCATGATCGGTGAGTCTCCTATCGCTTAACAATTTTAATAATTTTAATTTTAATATATTCAAAATGTGTAGAATGTTATTTAATTTAATTTAATTTGTAATTGTGGTTAATTTTTCCTAATTTGTTCTTTTGTGGCCGTTTTCATGTACCTTTGCAGTCAATGTTGTATATACTTGTAACTGATATGCATACAGGTGAATGTGACACTTTTGTATGCTAAAATGTATATTTTTGTGTGTATATTGTAAGTGTATTTAAAATAATAAATAAATAAATTTACCAGTAGGTAGGTTCTTATCTACTACCGTATTGTTTTTAATTCATAACAGATAACTATAAAGTATTAATCTTATGTAATTACATCAATTAATTATTATTCGTTAATCTTAATTACAATCATAAATATTAATTTCGTTTTATCATTAGGTACATTGGAAACAACGGATTACACGTTTAAGTACCGGATTACGTACTTTAAAATGTATCTAGGTATTAGCAGTTGAAATGTTTGTTAACTATTCAGTTCGTTTCGGATAGCAAAAAATATTGTTTTAAACCTTTTTTTTACAGATTAGGTTAAAAATACACCGGTACAAGTGGACGTCTTATTTTGTATCTATATATATAAAAGCGAAAGGTCACTTACATACTGACTTACTTACATACTGATTAAACACGAGATCTCAAAAACTATAGTACGTATAAAGCTATAATTTAGCAAGTAGGTAGTTGATAGTTAAGAGATGTCAGCTAAGAAAGGATATTTGAAAATTCCACCCCTAAGAGGGTAAAAGGGGGGTTGGAAGTTTGTATGAATTTTCTTTGATTTTAGAGTTAGAGACACAAAAATTAGCATTAGCATTAATAATAATAAATAAAAAACATGTATACATAATTTTTTTTAAATATTACCTGTTAAGGGTGGTAAAAAAGGGGATGATAGTTTTTGCTTATTTTTTTATTATGAAGTCTACAAGCTTGAAATTTTGAAAATAGGTTTTTTTAGGGCGTAAGTATAAGGTTAGAATTTTTTTTCATCCAAATCTACCCCGAAGGGGGTAAAAGAGGGGTTGGAAGTTTGTATGAAAGTCCTATGTTTTTTAATTTAGAAACACGAAAATTGACAAACGCAATTTGACATTTGCCTGTAACTTACTTTCTGAAGCAGGGCATTGGCCGCACGGGTAACCTCAATCTCAAAGGGAATCAGCAATTCTACGTAGACGAAGTCGCGGGCAACAGCTAGTATGACCATAAAAACCACGTATTTTTTTGAACCAAACAAAGATGTTAATAAATAAAACACTAAAGTAACATATCCAAATAATGAATAGAAGCAGTCGTTACTTTACGGAAGTCCATGATAAACAATAAACAGCAAGTGTAAAGTTTTACTTTTCTCGCTTGTGAAGTCAACATCTCCTGAGGATGATCCGGTGTCGGGTCGAAACGTGCGTAGAGGTTCTAGTGGAAGATTTTGTGTGGTGTTATATTATACAAATCTCCCGGTTGTCGGCGGCATATAGCAAATTATACTTGCTGTTTATTGTTTAACATATCCAACCCATCCAATTCTGTATTATTTATCGTAAAAGCGTATTTTCGAAGATATTTGTATTGCAGCGTTATAAAACATTATAGGGACGATATACATTTTAAACTCTTGAAAAGAGTTATCGTTCCAGCAGTTAGTTTTTTTTTTATACACTACAAGTTAGCCCTTGATGGCATCTCACCTGGTGGTAATGGTAAGTGATGATGCGGTCTAAGATGGTAGCGGGGTAACCTGTTAATGTATGCTAAACCCATAATCCTAATTGGTTTCGAGACAACATCGTGCCGGAACGCTGAATCGCTTGTCGACACGTCTTTTCGATAGGGTGGTAACTAGCCACGGCCGAAGCCTCGCACCAGACCAGACTCGGGCTGGGAATCGAACCCAGGACCCCAACTTTATAATGCAACAACGCACGCGTAGTAGGAGTATGGATTTACCATACCCCAAACAGGTGAGCCCACTACCATCTTAGACTACATCATCACTTACCACTAGGTAAGATAGCCATCAAGGGCTAACTTGTAGTGTAAAAAAAAACTTTTTCTTTCTTCAGATAGCTACTTTTGTGACGTCATCATCATCATCATCATGAACAACCCATTACTGGCTCACTACAGAGCACGGGTCTCCTCTCAATATGAGAAGGGTTTGGCCATAGTCCACCACGCTGGCCATGTGCGGATTGGCAGACTTCACACGCCTTTGCGAATATTATGGAGTACTCTCAGGCGTGCAGGTTTCCTCACGATGTTTTCCTTCACCGTTGAAGCAAGTGATATTTAATATTTTTTTTAAAACGCACATTACTCCGAAAAGTTAGAGGTGCGTGCCCGGATTCGAGCCGCCGACCTCTGATTAGGAGGCTGACGCCCTAACCACTAGGCTATCACCGCTTCTACGCTTTTGTGACGTGATGTTACCTAAACATGCAATAGGTGATCTTCCTCAAGAATTTCGAAATACAGTGCTAAGATTTTTCAAATTCAAATTTTTCAGCTTTGCTAAAATAAATAGATATAGATAGGATAGATTCCTCAACGTAGCCAACTTACGTAAAGCAGAAAGCCGTAGTCAGCACATGCCATGAGGATATGAGAGCGCCAGCGCAGCGTTGGATGTAGAGGTTCGGCCGGGGGTAGTGGTAGACCACCGCTATGACGGAGGGAAACTCCTGGATGGAGACGGGAGTCCCGCCCACGATCCTGTTTTCAGCGGACGCTGAAACTAAATATGTCCAATGTGAGATTTTCCGCTTTTTGTGCTCTTGCGCATAAAATGTTTTGTGGGTGCAACCAGAATTGGATGGCAAAAGAATTTCGAGTGCATTATCAATAAAAATGATTGGGCAGATATCATCATCATCATGATCAACCCATTACCGGCTCACTACAGAGCACGGGTCTCCTCTCAATATGAAAAGGGTTTGGCCATAGTCCACCACGCTGGCCAATTGGTTTCTACGCGACATCGTGCCGGAACGCTAAATCGCTTGGCGGCACGTCTTTGTCGGTAGAGTGGTAAATATTATATTTTATTGTCATAGAAAGATTAATTACATTTGAATTTAATTAGTCTGTATGTTATAAAGGCTATCCACCATCTGCCTACAGATGATTCTGGAGAACTTCGGTCACATTGCTCGAAGGGAAGGTGGCAGCCTGGAGAAGATGGTTTTCACCGGCAAAGCTGAAGGTAAGAGGCCTCGGGGAGTCCAATGCGTTGGTCGGATCAAAGCCGACACGAAAATCCACGATGCTCTACACATCGCAACCAACAGAGCAACATGGCGCGACATCGTCCGCAAGAAAGTCACCAGTGGAAGGGGTCACGACCCTCAGTAAGGACAACGACGTAGAGAGAAAGAAAGAATCTGTTTATTATAATTAAAACATGAACTTACAATAATTATAGTATGTAACTACCTACATAATATCCTCGTTTCATTTCATTAATTTTAAAAAGTAGTAGTAGATTAAAAATATGTCAAATTCAAATTCAAATTCGTTTATTGCATGAAAGTGGTACATTCATATCAAGATCTTAAGATTAAAGGGTAGCCTAACACATTCTGCCTTTTTTTTTTACTAAACCCCCACGGTGCATATCCTTTCCCGCCGCCTGGTGGCCGGGTCACGGGTTTCGCTCGCGCACACAACCGCAACCAGGCCGTAACACATTCTGCCTAAAAGGCGTGCAACAAAAATCTTACAACGAAATAAACAATAATGTCAATTTAAAATAAGAATTATGAAATCAATTAATAAAATGAAATTAAATAGAAAAAAAAACAATAAATTATACCTACTTTAATAATTTATTTTATTTTCTTTTAACATTTTTTTTTGGTTATTTCTAAGGTTACTAACGTAGGTCTACTAACTAGAGCATTGTTTTTTTTTTATTGTTTGTTAAATTTTCTAAAAACTATTGCTCGCCGCATCGGTTCGTGGTTCTCGTGTTTCTAACTTTAAAACTATTTCACGGGTTATTTAAAAAATCCTACCTTAGCGGTCCCAGCGTAACAACTGTTAATATCTTAAATCAGAGGTATGAGATTGTTTTATGTCGATAAACCCCAACGAATCTCACAATTACTTTGGTAAATTAATACACACACATAAACACTTGTATAGTTGTATACCATAAAAATCAATTTTACTTTTTCATACTAATTACATTGCCCGCCATTTTTTCTTTCATCTTAAGAGAGTACATCCTCGTCTATGAGTAGACTATTCAAAGAGAATACTGACCAAGATTTAAAGCTAAGCGCACTTTATTGATCTTGCACTTATTTATCAAAGAGTATATGTAAATACGTTTGGAACTCACCTGCACAGAATAAGGCCAAGGCCAGACATAGCGTTTTGATAACCATGGCTTTGGTTATACACTGACAAGGCGGTATCGATATCCTATGAAGACCGTCGCTTTTATATTTTCAGTTAATTAAGCTCCATTAAGGGGTATTATCTTAACGTTTAATTAATCCTAGCGAATATACAGGATGTTAATTAATTGCTAATTCTTTTTTTTTATTATTATCCACTACAAGTGAGCCCTTGACAGCAATCTCACCTGATAGTAAGTGATGATGCAGTCTAAGATGGTAGCGGACTAACCTGTTAGGGGAATGGTAAACCCACAACCTTATTGGTTTCTACGCGACATCGTGCCGGAACGCTTAATCGCTTGGTGACACGTCTTTGTCGGTAGGGTAGTAACTAGCCAGGGCCAAAGCCTCCCACCAAACCAGACTCGAGCCAGGAATCGAACCTAGGACCTCCAACTCTATAACATTTAGCCGATGCCTGCGACATCGTACGCGTCGTTTAATGGCTTTTAAAAATTCCTGTGGAAAATGCAATGCTTATAATTAAAGACCCTTTCCTATCATATAAATCTAATTTCTAGGAAGTTTGCTATCGCAAAATATAGCTATCGTTGTAGTTCATCGAAGACAAATTTAGTTTTTCACAAATCCGACGAGGGCCACGTATTCTCCAGGGATTAAAAGTTAATCATATGTGTATTTATCTTAATTCAAAATTTCAGCTAAATTAGTATAGCAATTGAGTGAAGTAGAAGTAACTAACACACAAACTTTCGCTTTTTATTATATTACTGTCATATTAAACAAAGTTTTCGTTCGGAAAGTTTCACTATTTATAATTCCACACAATATTTGAATGTTAAATGCAATGAGAAAATAAATGGTTTTCTAATTTTTTTATTTCATTAGTAGGTACCATGATGTCACTTATCGACCAAGGATAGCAAGGATGTACAAGTTGATTCCTGTGAAAATTCAACGATGAAAAACCTAACCTCCTTTGAAAATGATTTATTATAATCAAGTTCAAATTTGAATCATCTGTATTTGGCACAGGAAACGTTAAAAAGATAATTTTGTGCGAGTAATCGTGCACGTACGAATTATCAATCTTCTATCTATACCACAGAATAAATAAAAATACAATTCTACTTATAATACTATATGTATTATAATACACTATATATTATAACTAGACGATTCATGTACATATTTAGATTTTTTTTTATTGGGGAGAAACTTTTATATCAATATATTTATTAATTAATATATTTATTAATTAAGACATATATTTTACAAGTTGTTAGTAAGGGTTAAAATGTTATTAATCTGTATACGCACAAAAGAGTATAAAACTTGACTAGAATACTATTATTAATGTAGGTATTAAAAAAAATGTCATCATGTCGTGCCGCCATGTTTTGGTTCCCGCCAAAACGGTGCATATTGACTGGTCTACGAGAAATAGGAATAACAATGGACACCACGAGGACATTGCGAGAAGTATAGAGATATTTTTGGAAGAAATCTAAGTTTTTACAGAACACATTCAATAAGAGAGTATATTAGTGCCTGCTGGTTTCTTTTTTTATTATGATGACAAGCTATACCCCACAATAGATCGCGAAAAGTTAGATAGGCAGTAAGACAGACTTAAATAAAATATAAAAAAGGTTAGCTTCTGTATCGATCGCTTCCCGGTCAAATTTTCATAACATATTTACTGTTCAGGAAGCGCCCAGTTACAGCCTTTTTGGCCGACCTCAATTCGGTTGTAATTATAAACCGATTTGGACTTTTAATTATTTATGTTAATTCATTCATAAAAGCAGCGCTTCTTAGATGCTTCTTAGATTATATAGTATATAATATATATATACATATCCATTTTTTTAATTCTTGAGATAATATCCGCCAACTTAAAACTAAAGCTAAAAGGGTTCCAATCGTGCCCAGTTCTAACGAGAAGCCCACAACAAACTTAGCCGATTTTTATTCGTTATCACCATCTCACATAGCCATTTATTATAATTAGCTACGAATATGAGCAATTCACACCCAGCCTATCTTTAAGGTTTGCGATTTGGTTTCTTTTGTGAAACTGATACATTTGCCTTCGCCTAGACTTAATTGGAACCGATTGGTGGATGATGAAGTCCAAAGATTGTCACCGGAATAACTCAATCACTTTTTTTTCGGACTGTCTATTAGCTGTACTAACCCTATTGGTTGCCACAGCGTAACCGGCCCGAAGAAATTTTGAAGAAACTAAGGGAACGACTGCCTAAGGGCGCCTCCTTTGAGGCCGAACCTCGGGTTAGGCGACGTTTGGCATAACGGGGGGGTCAGACGGACTCAATCATTCAACTTATAACAATATTCCAGAGGCATCCATTGTTATTACTATTTTTCGTGGACCAATCGCTGGCCACCATTTTGGCGGTAGCCAAAACATGGCGACACGACATGATGGTAACCTCCTTAATACATTCATAATAGTATTCTAGTCTCTTATTCAACTCTTTTGTACGTATACAAATTAATAACATTGTAACCCTTACAAACAACTTGTAAAATATATGTCTTAATTAATAAATATATCATAATGTATAAATAGGAAATTATACAGAGAAAGGCGGGAGACTTCGTATTCGGCAGGCGCGATTTTCTTGAATTAATGATTGTTGGCTAATTTTGAAAAGGACTGGTGTTGGTTGTGTTGTGGACATTAAAGTTTTAGTGCCGTTTGTATAGTGGCTAGTTTTTTGAATGGTTAACAGGTAATAATTTAGGAAAGGTTTGAGGGAGTCGCCTTGACTAATCTGTGTAAAGCCATAAAGAGGAAAAAAAAAATATATAGCTTCTTCGAATCGCGGCGATAACATTAGATTCAAGATAAGTTTGCGTTATTGGCGCGCCAATTCCTTTCTACTCTTTTTTTTAAGTATAGCCTAAAAAAGAGTAGAAAGGAATTGGGGCTTATACATAATCAATGCATAATTATTTAATAAGAATATATCGTTGACACATGGTTGTCATTAGCTTTATTATTAGATCTCTCTTTTTATGGCTTTGCACAGACTAGCCAATGTCAAGTTTATTATAGCAATGTAGAAGTTAGGGAGAAATGGCGGGAAACTTCGCACTCTGCGGACGCGGCTCCCTCAAACCTTTCCCAAATCAATACCTGTTAACTATTCAGAAAACTAGCCACTACACAAACGACACCAAAACTGTCCACGACACAACCAACACCAGTCCTTTTCAAAATTAGCCAACAAACATCAATTCAAGAAAAGCGCAAAAAAACCGCGCCCGCCATATACGAAGTCTCCCACCTTTCCCCGTCATTAGCTTTATTGTAAAGAAACACATTTAAAATTATCAACCATAGATTACTCATTATTTCTATAATATGTCATAGGTTAATTGGACAAATAGAGCCTTTAAGAAAAACCTAGGACTATTGTGGAGCGAATAATTGTTAACAAAGAAAATTTGCCTTTGTATTTCTTTCTTATTTTTTAGTTGTTAGGTTATAACAATGTGGAGCTAGGATAGACTGGCTGAGCATTTATAGTTTATTGAGTAATTAATATCAATCAACCAATCATAATCTTCATTCGAATAGTCCTTTAAAAGGCACTTTTGACCTTAATACCTACCTATTTAATACTTATTACAATTCAGCTCAGAGAATTGTAGATTCCCTTCATCTTCCTCATAGCAACCCATTGATGATTGGTAGAAGTCTTTAGTAGGGATTTCAAAGTCCACGGTATTAGGTCGCTTCTTTTCGAAACTTTCTTAATTTCCTATTATCCACGCCATGGCAACCTCCCTAGGTTTTTCAAAAAAAATTGTTTCTTTTATCCTACAACATTTTCTAAGGCTTCTTTATAATTGTCAAAATGAGAAATGTTACTGTCAAGAATTTCATTGAAATGAATGTTTGACGTTTGAAATCCGGGTTGAAATCAAAATTTTTGTGTACACAATAATTTACAAAAACCTCAATAAACAGCGATTAGAATGGGCAATCTCAGTCCGAGTGGTATACCGCCGAATATAAAGTCTGGTGACGTTGCAACAACTCCCCGGACAATACCTGCGTTGAAAAAGAATTTACAAAGAAACAATGTTATTAATGCAAACCAGAGAAAAGTGAGAAAACCGAGGTCTGAAAACAAATCCAGGCTAAAGCGGGGCAGTTACAGCTCAATAAAACAATTAATAAATGACAAAGTGCCCGTGATGTTAGCGATTGTTACTTCCCAGTCTCAATGTCGTTTACGGCTCGAAAAAAACGAAACCAAATGTATGTCTTTGAAAAACTCCGTCATATCACATAGCACATCGAACCGTCAATTAGGTTTATTTCCATGTATATCGCATTGTCGCGTTTGCAAGAAATTATCACTGCTGGTAAAGAATACCTAGCCTGTACCTATTGTATTGTAATTTGTATTTATAAATTGTAGATCAATAAAAATACATTTTCTTTGCAAGTATGGTAAATTTATTGCTAGACGACTTCCTAAACGGATTTCTGTCTTATTTTATCTACTTAACAACATTTAAATTTTCTCTGTTGTGTTGGTTAAAAGTTCTCTATTTGATACTTTTTTACTTATTGCTTGACCGATTTGTGTATTTATTTTTTATTCGGCCTGTTTTACTCTTTACTCTTGGTGGGAATTTTACCAATATAATAAGATATTACAAGTTTTAGCTTTCTTCCCTCCATATAAACTTGTATTATTTTAAATATCACATTACTTCGTCCAGACATTATGGTAAAGGAGGCAAAGTTTTCTCAAAACCTATTATTTTATGGAATAGGTAGGTACTTAACTATTTTCACCACTACTACTAAACATATTTTTATTGTATTTCTAATACGAATTTAACATGTACTATCAAATTTAAACAGTATTACTTTAAATCATATTGTTTTGGCGTTCTTTAAAATATTTTCGTTAAAAATAGATTTTACAATTGGCTATATCATTTATTATTTAAGCTGGTAACGCCAATTTTATTGGTAAACAAAATTATAATGTGGTATCACTATGCAGTGGCGCGCCTTCTAGCGAGAGAGGAGCGTGTTCTATATTTTTTGTGTTACAGCAAGTTTTAAGTTTGTATGTTTTCCGGTATTATCTTGGTTAATCCGTGTAATTATCTTGTGCAGACATTATTGTGATTATGTGTTATCATTTTACGTGCGCTCGAGCCGTGTGATAAGGGTAAGCTAATCGTTTATTCATTTACATTTTGCACTGTACACATGTCAGACCCTGATTCTTCAGCATAATACGTTACGAAATTGCACTTCTATTGGAATAATGTTTAATATTGAATTTCACCAACGCACCGTTTATTCCATTTGCATATTCAGAACACTGGGATGTAAAAAAAAAAACTTTTGTTTTCGATGACATTGGGCAGGTACGTGATAGTGAAACTAGTACTTTACTTACTCAAGTTTTAGTTACTTATTCACTTAATTTGAGACCGGTTTTAAATATTTAACCAAAGTTTACTTGTAAGAATCCTATTAGAAACCTCAAAACAAGGTACACTAAACATTGCAGTAAATATTTTAAGAAGATTATTTTCGTATTAGTCGCTTTATTTTTCTTATAATGTTGTTAATAGATATTAAAAAAATTATTACATATATATAATCGTTTAAATATCGATTAATTCATCAATATTTATGGAAGTTAAGAATATTTAAGGCACATTAAAACAATCAAAATATCTTTCAAATTCATTAATGTTACCCAATGCAATGCTATAATAATGTAAAAGATTTATTATACAAATTATATACAAGCTAATCATAAATCTGAATTTCTAATAACTTTAGTGAAAAATGCAAGTTTGCTGCTCTTTTATAATTCTAGAATTGATATTGAATACTTAAATTACTTTCATTATCATATGGTGGTGTTTAAAAATCTTTTAATGATTGAAGCAGCTATCATGTGTTTAAACAATTTAATTTTGTGATAATGCACCAATTACAGGGACAATAAGCTATGGGCCACAAGTTTTATCTGTTGAATGAGAGTAAGATATAAAGCTTTTTCAAACATATGAAAAACTCAAATGTCATGTCATATTGGTATCTTTTGAAAGCCACTACATCTACAAATCAAGAATGAATGCATCATTCACTTAAACTGCTCTACTATATTCAATTATTTATTTATAAAATGCAACAAAAAATCCAAAACCTGTTATCATATTTTTATATGCATTTTGGTTATTAAATATTTGTAGTTACCAGTTAGTTAGTAGTAAGGGCAGTGGTGTTTATTAATTAGAAGCCACAAATACAGTTACCGACTTGGTATATTGCCGAACTAACACAACTGAGTGATTTGCACATAACCATAACACACCATGTATTTTAGCAAGTCAAATAAGGAAGTAGAACCCAACAAATTTAATCTAATTCAGTTATTAGTATTAAACAATGTGATGAGTAATAAACGATGACTTGAATTTAATAATATTCACATATAAATGAACTCAAAATTAACACTGTTTTATGAAATTCAAGAGGAAAAATATATGATTAAATGATACTGTGTTATTGCAGTTTAAAAATAATAGTCATTAAACTGTACACATTATCAATGATACTACACACTCAAGCAATAAAAGAAGTTTTTATATTTCCATACTAGCTCATAGTGCAATAAGCAAACTAATTATGGCGATCTTCCAGACAATCAAATGCAGATTTAATATGTTTAAGATAGATTTAACAATTTACAATGGTCAAAGTCTTACAAACTCTTTGTAGATATGGACAGTTTCTATTCTCAGAAAATGAATATTATTTTAGCAAGAAAACATTTTAACCACTGTATCGACAAAGACATGTTGCCAAGAGATTTAGCGTTCCATCATGATGTGTAGAAACCAATCAGGAATATGAGTTTACCATACCCCTAACAGGTTAGCCCGCTACCATCTTAGACCGCATCATCACTTACTATCAGGTGAGATGCAGTCCAAGGCTAACTTGTGGTGAATTTAAAAAAAAAAGAATTGTATTGTGAGCAACTTACCAAGCCTGAATCCTCAAGTAGTTTGTTGAATGAAAACCCTATATTTTTAATATTTGATTTATCTAGTTGACCAACTGATAGCTTGAGCATTACTGAGACTAATACACAAAACGTCTTCACAACAGAATGCCAAGTGATTTAGCATTCTTGTATGATACAAAATACAGACAGATTAAGAAAAAGAGGTAGCTACCAAGGCCCTGCTGATTTAATAGATTAAGTGAATTACAATTAACATCAGAAACACATTGGCTCAAGATGTAATATATCAAAAAAGAAAGCAATTGAGTGGAGCCGACTTGTATACTAAGATTTTTATATACATGATTTGAAACCTTAAAAAGCATTTAGTATTTGTTTGTGCTTTAAATGGTGCATGCCGGCAGTATCACCAAGTCATACAGGTCTTGTATCTGCCAAGACTCTTTCTGGCTATATGTGTTCGAAAACCATCCAAATTGAAAAAAAAAATCTGGTACTTGACCATTTAGAGTTTAGAGTTCATATTGTTTTACAACTAAGTTATATATTGCTTTATCTCCGTATTGGTGCTAATTTTGATTTGTTGTACACTTGCTAATCTCAAACTAAATTGACAGGTCTAAAAATAATGTAATTCTTTTCACATTTTTTTGTGTGCAAAAGGATAGCACCACTTATAGACCCGTCGAAAGATTATTGATGTACAACAGAATTAGCCCAATTAGCATCATATACACACATAGTGGCCCTCAATTATATAATATAATTTATTGATTCTCCATCATATAGTGCAAAACATCCGTAACTTTTATATATTGAGATTTTGGTGTCATTCTATGATATAGTAATGAAGGTGGAAACCTTAGCTATGGTGCGGGGCTGCCAAATTATTCCAACCAAATTAGACTCTTATATCAACTATTGTGACCTAAATCAAAAAGAATAACACCTCTTATCAATATAAAGCGAACATAATTATTATGTTGATAACATAACTGAAATTATTTGCATTTAGGCCAAGTTGAAATGAAAATGGGCTATGAATGGTTGGTATTTGTTCACCATTTCAACATGTTTGAAATTTTTAATGAATGTTAGTTTTGAACATACAAATTCATTAACTGTCAACTATACCAGCTATTAAACAATCTCTCTCTCCAGTTGTTTCTTCAGTACTTAAGATCGTGGTCCTGGTGGTGTCCTTGCAACCTCGTGCGGATTATTTGTTTCCACCGGCTTCTATCGGAGGCTAGTCTCGCTATTGTATTTTTAAATGCAAAGAATATATTGTTTATTTGTTTGTTGAATATTTTCAGTGCAATGTAAATTATAGGTATATTAAGTTGTAATAAAATAGGAAACCTTTCTGCTCTTTTTTCACTGTATGTAGATCTTCTTAATATTGACAGTCTCCTTTACTTATCAATCTCCTTTAAAAAAAAACTTGTTTGTTGGTTTCTAGTGAAGTTATGGCCTAATTGCGTTAACTGGCGCCGCGTGAACTGCGCTAATGAATTGGAGTTTTACATTGCTGCGTTGTTGAGCTGATCTCACATATTGACATGCATTCAATGTGGAATTTTTATGCATCTTCATTATCATCATAATCAACCCATTGCCGGCTCACTACAGAGCACGAGTCTCCTCTCAATATGAGAAGGGTTTGGCCATTGTCCACCACGCTGACCGTGTACGGATCGGCAGACTTCACACGCCTTTGAGAACATTATAGAGAACTCTCAGGCGTGCAGGTTTCCTCACGATGTTTTCCTTCAGCGTTGAAGCAAGTGATATTTTAATGGCTTAAAAACATGTAACTTTGGTATTAGCTATATTATACTTGCAGAGTATGATATAGCTCATACCAAAGCATATTCATTACTAGCACTTGGCCAAAGATGGCCAAGATCTTTGGCCAACTGCTGTCCTATCTTAAATCTATAATTCTATATGGCCATGATCTCATGGGTTATAAGTTAGAATAATAAACCTGGCAGATAGATACATCAAAAACAAAAAATGTCCACGTCATGTAGTATGCGGACTTTTCTCTTAAATATAAAATAAACTTTATGTTAAAAGAGGTCAAATTTAATATATTTCTAGTGGTCTCTACACCGGGTAACCTGTATCGTGGAGACCATATAATGTCATTTAGTGCGTTTTAATAAAGGACTAGGAGAGTTTCTTTTCTATGTTCAAAATATTTAGTAAGAATCGCTAAAAAATACATAAATACACACATATGCTAAGGTATGTATATATATATTTTAAATATTTACTTGTTACGCTGAACATGAACTACAAATTTACGTAAAGGTGGAAACCTTTATGAGGTCAAGTCTTGCCTCAAAACTCGAAACCTTGATTACGCGGTGCGTTTCGCAATATTGCAAATTAAATCTTATTCAGTGCTATATACTCTGAGGTAAGTTTGGTTAAAATGTTTAAATACCTACCTACCAAGGTAAAGAAACAATTATCTCTGATTTTTATGTAATCTTTACTATAAAGCTGAAGTCTCTTTGTATTGGGGCACATAAACATAAAAAATTAAAAATTAGTAGTCCCAGAGGAAAAATAATTATAAATATATAATGAAATTAAATTTTCAGTGATTATTTATTTACTGTCTTTAAATCTAAATGGTTTATGGTGAACTCGGTTAAGCCAAAGACTCTGGTGGTGGACGTTGCGATGGAAGCGGGGTCGTCCATCAATCACAGTACGGTCCTCAAGTTGGCTGGTGTGCTGTTGTTCCGGCACACCTCTAACAGGCGAAACTGGGCACGTTGTACCGTGCCCGAGGAGTGTCTACTGCGGCAGATTACCGCTGGTGGAGTCGCGGTTGTATGCGAGAGCGTTCCCGTGGCTCCGCTATACAGCGGCGAGTAGGAACACATGGGGGTTTTAGTCAGTAGGAGTCTGACATAATCTCTGTGCTTCCCCGTGGCGCAGAGATATCCATTTATCCACGATAAAAAAAAAACTTGAGAGGTGTCAAGGGACACCCGGATGGAACGAAGTTCCTTTCGATTAATTAGTGAAGGAATTGTAATAAAATTTTTCAGATAGCTTTGTTTTTTAAAAGAAAATAATGAATATTGTAGTCGTTAAGTTTGTTATCATTTAATTTGTTAAATTTAGTAATATTGTTATTTGGTGGTTTTAGTTTAATTGGTTATTACTTAGTTTTTATTTCTTAAGGGAGAAGATGTTGTATATGGCCGTTATAACTGAATAATGTCAAAAACAAAATTAAAAATAAACCGAGCTGCGTATAGTGATATACGCAGCTCGATGAAAATATCTGGCTTGCTTTCTATAAGAGAGAGAGAGAGACAGACAGAGAAACATGCGACGCCGCACAGCTTACAATAACAAAAAGTGTCGTGACAACTTTTCGTAAGAATTTTTTCCGTCTAGCCCCCTTTCACAACGCGCGATAAGGAACTTCGTTCCAAAAAAGAAACGTTTAAATTGTTTTCATATCAAATCAATGAACGCATGTCGTCTGTAAGTACAGCAATTAATTTGAAGTGCCCATTGCATTGTAAGGCGCGACCTTGTCCATTATTTTCTTATGCCGTTTAATAAACCGTTTGCAGCGTACACTGGTAATTAAACCCGGTTCAGATAGATTGACACCCGTATTCACAGACATCACTTCCATAAGTATAGAAGCAATTATATAGTGCGTAACACATTTGTCGGTGCGTTCAGTGTGGCTAGTGGTCAGTTCATCAACATTACTGAACCACCGTGCCGACAATATGGGGGCTTTCGATTAAAAATATATACATGGAAAATAACTGCCACCTGAAATGTAGATTCATACCTAAATCAGGGACAGTAGATTATAAATTCACATGCTCATAAATACACACAATTCTATCGGTGATTACTTAAGAATTGCACTAGTTTGTAATTGCATTTTTGTAAGGCTTGTGTGTTAATCTACATGTTGCTATGAACAATAAAGAAATTATCATTATTATTATAACTAATTCGCAAAGTCCTATGATTCCGAGAGTCAGTTTTCGGAGATCTATCTATAAATTGTTAACTGCTAACTGGTTACAAGATTGAAAACTAAATAATATAGTACAAGATGATGCCGGGGACTTTAATAAAATGCCATAAATTTATTTGTCGAGATTAAAAGAATTGTATCTTCTTGGATGTTTTATAGATAGAAATCTGAATCGATTGTTGGTAGTGTAAGAAGACTCAGAACAACAGAGTTAATTGGGAATTACTTAAATTAATTGCAAAAATTTTTTTGCTACGAGGGAGTATTTTTGATACATGCAAATTTTTTGCATATGTCAATGTTCCCTCGTAGGAAGCAGTACCCTGCACACAATTACTGGAGTCCACTTCGGGTTCCCTATTTGGGAGACCTAGTTTGATACCCAGCAAGCACCTCTTATATTTTCGGAGCCTTGTGCGTGTCGAAGAGTTTAAGCAATATTAAATTGAATATCACATACTTTGAAGGTGAAGGAAAATATCGTGAGGGGCATGACTGCTCCATGAAGTTTTTCAGGGCGTGTTTGATCTACCAATTTCGCACTTCGCGAACCCGTCTCATGCTAAAAGGAGACGCGAGTCCTCGAGTGGGTAGTATGGGTTGATAATGTTGAATATGCAAATGTATCACTTAGCAACGTTACGTAAGGTATTTATTCCTAGGTACTCGCATTAAATTCGATACAGAGGCTCAGCGTGTCTGAGGCGGCGGCATTGTGAGCGAACAATAGCCTCTTGGGTGACGCCGTGAAGGTCTAGCGAGATTGTGTTTCAAACGGTGATGCTCCACGGCGTTGGGTTGTATTCCTTTACAAGTTACTCCCACATGGTATAAAAGCTGTGATAGCCTGGTGATTAGGGCGCCCGCGTCGTAATCTGAAGTCGGGGGTTTCGAACGCGGGCTGAGAGTTATAGGTGCGTCCTCTAACTTTTCGGAGTTATGTGCATTTTTAAACAATCAAAATATCACTTGCTTCAACGGTGAAGGAAAACATCGTGAGGAAACCTGCAACCCTGAAAGTTCTCCATAATGATCTCAAAGGCGTGTGAAGGCTACCAACACATGGTACACCTGGCGCACATGGCCAGCGTGGTGGACTAGGTCAAATCCTTCTCATATTGAGAGGAGATCCGTGCTCTGTAGTGAGCCGGTAATGGGTTGATCATGATGATGACGGCTCAGTAAAGTGACATAAGGTATATGAAGTAGTATTATCGTCCGGCCGCGCCACGTTACGAAATATTTAACGTCATACGAGCTAAGTGTGCGAGGAACAAAGCACCTGTATGTTACTATTGAACTATTTGTCGAAATAACTTACGTTCTAAATAGTTCAGTAATTTGAGCAGTAATAAAGTGAGAGTTTCACAGCATATCTACAAATTGCCGTCTGATATTTGGCTGTCGTTCCGTCGCTCGTAAAGAGCTAATAAACTGAATATATGGCGGCATCTAAATACGCGTTTACTACACTATATAACCTTAGGGCGTGCTTTCGTTAAAATTGTTTTTTTTAATTAAAATCATAAAATCTGGCATAAGCAAACATTGCATTGTTTACTTTATAAGCTTTGAAAAGACCTGAGAAAATAATTGTCGATACGGTATTTGGCGGGCGTGGTTTTAACACGCTTTTCTTGAATTAATGTTTGTTGGTTAATTTTGAAAAGAATTGGTGTTGGTTGTGTTGTGGGCATTTTTTGGTGTCGTTTGTGTAGTGGCTAGTTTTTTTTTTATGGTTAACTGATGTTAATTTAGGAAACGTTTTAGGGAACCGCGTCCGCCGTGCGAAGTTTGCCGCCATTTTTCCTTAACTTCAATTCTCCATTGCTATAAACTTGACATTGGCTAATCTGTGTAAAGTCATATAAAGAGAAAAAAAAAAACTTGAGAGGTGTCAAGGGACACCCGGATGAAACGAAGTTCCTTTCGATTAATTAGTGAAGGAATTGTAATAAAATTTTATTTTATTTAAGTTATAATTATATATTTTTTTATTATTAACCAATATAATGTTATATAAACTTAATCAGTAATCTCAATTTTGTACTCCATCAGCAATATCCGGAACTTGTGCAGAATCACTGTCAGGATTCATTGTTATTATTATTTTTAATTATTTATTATTTACAAAAAACCTGTATACACTCAACAAAAAAAATAGTCGCGACACCACACTGTTCAATGCGAAATAGAAATGAAAATATCTGGCTTGCTTTCTATAAGAGAGAGAGAGAGAGAGAGACAGACAGAAACATGCGACGCCGCATAGCTTACAATAACAAAAAGTGTCATGACAACTTTTCGTAAGAATTTTTTCCGTCTAGCCCCCTTTCACAACGCGCGATAAGGAAATTCGTTCCAAAAAAGTTTAACAACTTATTGTCTGATATCGTAAAACCTAAGTTTACCGAAATGGCGCTATGTTGGCTAATCTGTGTAAAACCATAATAAGAGGAAAAAAAATGTCAATACGTCAACACGTCATTGTTAACGTCACGACTAGAATTTACGTCACAGCAACAGAAATGATATTTCCTGTCGTCGGTCACGTGGTCTCTGTGGTTAACTAATGTTAACCCAACCTACCTTGTGTTAGCGATTGTGTGAATTTATAGCAAATTCGTCTTTTTTTACAAATACCTTCATTATCTTGACTATAAACAACTATGGAGTTTTAAAGTTAACTTAAAATAATTATCAGTTAACGTACACCAAAACGCCGCTCGCTAGTTCCCGCTTTCTTCTCCATCTTCCCGCCATCGAAGTTCTTTTTTCTTTTTACGTTAAGTTCGAAAACCAAAGTTGTTTCTTCTCTAAAGTGAGCACTCGTATGTCTTAATTGCCAGTTTATATACGTAATGTAAATATTAAATTAAGTGGACTATAACATGATCTCTAACACTTAATGTGCAACCACATTTGCAACGTTTGACACCGTACGACCCGCCCGTTATCTCAAACGTCGCCCAAGCCGAGGTTCGGCCTCACAGGAGGCGCCCTTAGGCAGACGTTCCCTTAGTTTCTTCGAGCCCAGCCCGGTTACGCTGTCGCAACCAATAGGTTTAGCACAGCTAACAGTGAGTCCGAAAAAATAAAATGCAACGTTTGTGCCAATCTCTCCTCAGGCATACGTTAGACATTGCCCATACACATTGCATCTGACAATTTATTAAATGTGGTGCACTACTAATTGTAATTTTAGCATGAGAAAGGTGGCGAACTCTCAGGCATGCAGGTTTCCTCACGATATTTTACGTGCAACACTATGGTCACAGCAAATTGGGTTTGTAGTGATTCCGCTGCCTGTATATTTTGCGCAGAAGCATAATTCCCCGTTAATGTTCTTTTGGCTCACTATAATATTTTAAGTATCTATAATAATGAAAAATGTAATATATATGAACGATTCATAGATGCCTGTAATAGGTTTATATGAATAAAGCTATTTTTATTTGATTTGATTTATCGTATCACTTCAGCAAAAAGACAGAAGGCGCTAAAACATTTTTTTATTTGAAAAATACTGGTCCAAAAATATCGGTTGTTGCATTACACAGATATTACATTTGAGTAGCTTATTTTCTACATTTTATGTTATTAATAGTTTTTTAATCTGATTATTAGTAAATAAGGCCCGGACACTCTACCCTAGAAAAAAAATACAATTGATTTACTTTAATAATAAAACTTAAATTAATTGCAAACGAAATAGGTGTAATGTAACGCGATGTTACCAATAAAATGGTTGTAATCTAAAATTTTCTGTTTACCGGAAAGCGCTAAACAAAGGTATCCGATGACCGGATATACGAATACATACTGATAAACGGAACGTGACACCTTTGCATCTTAACGTCAGCGTTCTATTAGCAGCTACGTTATAAAGTTTACTTGTACACAGCCTCAACCACGGTCGCCGGGGCTTTTGGACTCAGATTCTAGTCTAACACGAAATTTCACTAACCCTAAGCCGAAGTCCGAGTCTCACTGGAGACGTTAGGTTAGGTTAGGTTTAGGGTAAGTTTAGGTTAGGTTATGTGAGGTTTAGGTTAGGTTTAGGTTAAGTTTTGGTTTAGGTTAGGTAAGGACGTTCTCCAGATGTCGTCAAGCCCAAATGCTCTTCTCATAGGCTGAGCTTCGCGCTCGCCTAAACTTGCCGCTGACACAGTAATACGCTTATCTGCTATTGTGAATCCGAAACAACAACTGCTTGTGCACAAACGCTGTTATCCTGGCGCCACATCAAAGTGAACAAATGAAAATAATTCATCAGTCTTCCCTATATCGAGCAAATGATATTTATATATAATACGAACGAACTCGAAACTTTTCTCGAGGCTCCTTCGCCTTACACAATCATACTATAATATTATAAATGTGAATGTAAGTTTGTTTGTCATGCTTTAACACGAAAATTACTCAACCGATCTTTATCAAACTTTGTATACATATTCTTGTAGGTATTAGAACATACTTAGAATAGTTTTCATTAAAAAAAAATTTAATAACGTTAGATAAAAAAATGGTTTGCTAAAATATAGTTATCATATTTCTATTGTATAATGATCTCTTAAACTTATTTTATGTCTTCAATGCGTGCGAAGCCGCGGGTTAAAGTTGGTTTAAAAACAAAATTGTTTGTTAAAATATAGTTACCATATTTATTCAGCCTCTTAATCAGAGGAAGGTGGTTCGAAACCTGGCACGCACCTTCAACTTTTCAGAGTTATGTGCGTTTTTAATCAATTCAAATATCATTTGCTTCAACGGTGAAGGAAAACATCGTGAGGAAACCTGCACGCCGAAGAATTTTCCATAGTGAAGTCTGCCAATCCGCCCGTGGCTAGCGTGGTGGACTATGGCTAAACCCTTCGCATATTGAGAAGTGACCCGTGCTAGAGAGCCTGCAATGGGTTGTTGAATGATGATGATGATCTCTTAAACTTATTTACTGTAAAGACATTAAATAAGTTACTTAAAAGCTAGTTTAGGAATAAAGTACAGATAAGGCTAAGCTCATTTTATATCTCACTGAAAAAAAATTGCAAAAGCAGACTTGGGCCTCAGGTATATTGTGCAGAATAGCCGATTAAATTCCCAGATAACCCCAATATATGAGTATAAAGCAAAATGTACCATGCGAGAGTTTGTATGAGAAACCGTACGATGGGCTGACAAAGTAACGGAAACCAGACTTGTCTTTAGTAAAAGTATTGTTATCGTGATAATAGAATACACACATTTCTGCAGACAGACGGATGTCTTTATCACGCGACCACAGATCACAAAGGTTAGCGCGGTCGGGCTCAAGTAAACTGACATGTGACATTTATACGCTGTACTTTCATTAATTTAAATTGACACTAGTATAACAAGCGAGGTTTCTGGGAAAGAAAATTAGAAGAATCGAGACATAGAAAACTTAATTTTTCAATTTTGCACGTGCGAAAGGTTTTGCGAAAGATCTGACAGGCGTTTGACGAACTCCCTGGCGTATTGTTGAGCGTTGTGTTATGAACGGATGATTCCGGTTTCAGTTCCTGGTAGATCAATAAAGATATATGTTTATTTTAATGGTGAAAATTAGAAATTTTAATTATATAAATTTTTAATCAATTTTGTACTTTCCAAAACAAGCTCTAAAGTACTTGAATCCACGGCCGTAAAAAAAAATTAAAAAAATCTGACAGATGTTACGTATAGTTGACCCTTATGACAACCTCGGTTCTTTTATCGGTTAAAATTTAGAATCGTGCGGCAGGAGTTTCGGGGAGAAAGATGTTTTATTCGGTAGAGGTTTGGTCCCCGATTGTCACAATAGCACTCGCATTACAAGGTAATTCACTTTTTTCGAGAAAACAAAAAAAAACTAACATAACCTATAAATAGGTAAAACATCGAAAAAATAATGCAATATTACGAGAGAGCTAGATAGCATATATAATTTTGTATAAGTGCAACAAGGACGTAAGATAATGTCAAAGACTACTGTCACAGTATTTTTATTTTTTTGTGGTCTGTGGTTAAAATTTAGAATCGTGCGGCAGGAGTTTCGGGGAGAAAGAGGTTTGGTCCCCGATTGTAACAATAGCACTCGCATTACAAGATAATGCACTTTTTTCGAGAAAACAAAAAAAAACTAACATAACCTATAAATAGGTAAAACATCGAAAAAATAATGCAATATTACGGGAGAGCTACAAATCAAATGGGCTACGCCAGACGACTCGCTCCGTCGCCCCTTCATTCAGCTTCACCTACTCGACCTTCGTTTCGCTACGAAGGTCGCCGGCTCGCTCCGCTCGCCACCTCCCCTCTTCGCTCCACTCTGCCTCGTAGGCTCGCTTCATTCAGGACCTCCTTCACGAGCTTCTGGCTTCGCACTTCATAAAAACACTCTAGGGGTAGGGCAGACAAGACTACGTGGAGTAGGGGTTGGCCAATTTGGTTCTGTCACACTATTCGACCTACATCAGCTCATGTCGTTTCCAAGTGTGAAGTTTTCTTACCATTAGAAATTAGTAGTTCGTCATATTATGATTTGACAGTTGACAGAGAGCATAGACCACGTGACACTAGTCTTTGACATGATCTTACGTCCTTGTTGCACTTATACAAAATTATATATGCTATCTAGCTCTCCCGTAATATTGCATTATTTTTTCGATGTTTTACCTATTTTTAGGTTATGTTAGTTTTTTTTGGTTTTCTCGAAAAAAGTGAATTACCTTGTAATGCGAGTGCTATTGTGACAATCGGGGACCAAACCTCTACCGAATAAAACATCTTTCTCCCCGAAACTCCTGCCGCACGATTCTAAATCCAACCCCTTTTATCTTCTAACATTGACTCTTCTTGCCAGTTTGACAGCTCATACAGCCCAATAATTAGGCTGCTAATCAATTATATAATCCTTTCAAAATCTGCCTTAACATCTTATTTTGTGACACTATAGAACTATATATTCACTGTACTAGCTGTTGCCCGCGACTTCGTCTGCGTGGAATTGCTGATTTCCCGTGAGATTGAGGTTTTAAGCTACAGGCAAATGTCAAATTGCCTATTTTCGTGTTTCGAAAAATAAAAACATAGGACTTTCATACAAACTTCAAACCCCTATTTTACCCCCTTCGGGGTAGATTTGGATGAAAAAAATTCTAACCTTATACTTACGCCCTGAAAGAAACCTATTTTCAAAATTTCAAGCTTGTACACTTCATAATAAAAAAATAAGCAAAAACTATCATCCCCTATTTTACCACCCTTAACGGGTAATATTTGAAAAAAAAATGTACATGTTTTTTATTTATTATTATTAATCTTAATGCAAATTTTTGTGCCTCTTACTCTAAAAACAAAGAAATTTCATACAAACTTCCAACCCCTATTTTACCCCCTTAGGGGTGGAATTTCCAAATATCCTTTCTTAACTATCAACTACCTACTTGCTAAATTATAGCTTTATACGTACAATAGTTTTTGAGATCTCGTGTTTAATCAGTATGTATGTCAGTATGTAAGCATGTATGTGACCTTTCGCTTTTATATATATAGATTATACACGCCCAGATACACCCTTGCGTTGCTAAAATACCCACATTTTACACTCATGCAGTTTAAGTACGCCTTACGGGCGTGACAAAACAATAAAAAAAACACTAGCACACGGTTCAATTGAATTAACTTGTATTGGATAGATAACTAATCGGTGTTTAACCTTTGAGGTGAAACTAAGCCATTAATCCACAAGGCTTACGTTCCGAAACTAGTTATTTCAGTGAGCTTAGGGTAGAACCTCGACGTGTCGATGGTCTAAGGTATATTGCATATTAGTTGTTCTCTACTCCTTCGTCCGATTACAGCTTTCAATAAATAAGTACATTTTTCGCGTAAAAAATATATCATTCTCTATTCTACACAACATATTCCAACCCACTGTGAAGCATAACCCGTCAACCTTCCTCAAAAATGTATGTATATTAACCGAAAATACAAATTCCAATTTTTATAGATTTAATTTAAAAATAATAACTGAATAAGAACTGAATGAATATGAAATCATACAAACTTTCATACAATATTTTACATAAAGGAAATTTAACACATGTGTGTCCAAACATATTACCAATTTGTATGAATTTTACTTTAAACGCAAGCACAACGCTCTTACGCATTGGCTTGGATGACATTTGTACCAGTTCATCATCACGATTTCAACCGATAGACGTCCACTGCTGGACATAGGTCTTTTGTAGGGAGTTCCAATGGCCACGGTCCTGGGCCGCTTGTATCCAGCGGCTCCGTGCGACTCGTTTGATGTCGTCTGTCCACCTTGTTGGGGGTCGACCAACGCTACCAGTTATTCTGATTTAAATACTAATCAAGACGGACTTATGGAATTTCTATAAGAATTATCTTTAAATATATTCTTTCGAATTAAATCCTCTACCCATAACATTGTATCGGTTTAATAATGACTAAATCTGAGGCAATAATGATAAAATATATATTTTCTACCACATTTTAAGTCGGTTCCATTGGCATCGAAAATTAATTAGGTACCTTCAATAGAGTATATACATAGAAGTATAAAGCATACAGTAATTTACTTGACACCGACAATCTATTTTTGCCCTTTTTTTTTGTCGTGGTTTTTTAGCTTTATAGGTGCTTCCGTCCCTTGGGCAGGACGGAGTTTATGTGGGACTCCCACCCATGGGTGGTCTACCCGAACTAAAAACCACCAAGGCATGTCCCTCTCGCTGGTTTTACTGGACGCCCGGGGGACCCGTTGTATACTTCCCGGTCGAATCTATTTTTGCCCTGCTTAATGGGTCGTAATATACCTAAGTTATTATAGCTCGTTACCTTTATGAATGAAAACGAAATATATCTTTCCCCAACGGCAGTTCTCCGGCTACTGCTAATGCTGAAGTACCAGGGTACTCCAACTTCACACCTCTACATCAAATACATTAAGATGAGCGTGAATTCCTTAGCAAATGGCATTAAAAAATGGAATCGCAACCCTCAAATTACTTATTATTGTTGTGACCTTTCGTAGACTTCCTCCACAAGCAATTCCGCAAATGTATATGTTACGAAAATAAATTACCCAAATCACTGTATGTAATATTTTAAGAGCTCCCTCAATTTGTCCATAATGGAACCATCTGAGGAAGATATTATCCCAGATGGTTCCATTATGGACAAATCTATTCCCATTATGGATAAATCAAAAACTTTAAGAAAAAAATAATCATATTGGTTTATAAATGAGGGCGTCCTGAGGTAACAAAACTAAAATAAAAAACCTACCGCTATAAGAACCAGCCCATTTTGAAGTCTGGTAACAATGGCCGTAACCCAACACGCGGAATGTTTAAATACGTAATCAGAAAATGATAGAAACGTACGGTGGAAAGAAAGAAAAATAAACAGACACTTTAGACAAAGGCAAGGCTGTTCCAGTCATCACTCATTGCGGACTTTTTATGCGGATCATGAAAACTTTAGGTAATGCCTCAGTACGCCTCGCTGCTCGGTGAAACAAGTGTGCTAAGAGTTCAAAGTTGTGTACGGTTGTTCAAAATGTGATATATTAATATTTGACTTATGCTCGTTAGGGAAAGCGGAACAATTTTAGGATTTAAAATAAAATCATAGGGTTACAGATCGTTTTCTGTATGTATTTTATATTTTTTATATTAACACGCGGGAAAACGAATAAATCACCTGATGTCAAGTGAACAAAGTCGATAATAAACATCTGCAGATCTAGAGGAGCCACCAATCAAAGAAACCCAATTACTATTTGATTTATGCTCGTTAGGGAAAGCGGAACAAATTTAGGATTAAAAATAAAATCACAGGGTTAAAGATCGTTTTCTGTATGTATGCTGTTTTATATTAACATCGATGAATACGAACAAATCGTCACCTGATCTCAAGTGAACAACGTCGATAATAAACATCTGCAAATCTAGAGGAGCCACCAATCCAAGAAACCCAATTAAATTTGATTTATGCTCGTTAAGGAAAGCGGAACAATTTTAGGATTTAAAATAAAATCACAAGGTTAAAGATCGTTTTCTCTATGTATTTTATATTAACATCGCGGGAAAACGAATAAATCATCACCTGATGTCAAGTGAACAACGCCGATAGTATACATCTGCAGATCTAGAGGAGCCACCAATCCAAGAAACCCAATTAATATTTGATTTATGCTCGTTAGGGAAAGCGGAACAATTTTAGGATTAAAAATAAAATCACAGGGTTAAAGATCGTTTTCTGTATGTATTTTATATTTTTTATATTAACATCGCGGGAAAACGAATAAATCATCACCTGATGTCAAGTGAACAAAGTTGATAGTAAACATCTGCAGAGCAAGAGGAGCCAATCCAAGAAACCCATCGTAATTGGTTTCTACTCGGCATTGTACCGGCGGATATATATTTGGCGGTATACCTTTGCTAGTAAGGTGGTCACAAACCGCGTCAGAAGCCTTCCTACCAGACTAGACTCGTGATGGGAGTCGAGTCCAGTGGCTTCCATTTCTTAATACGGCAGCGCATGCATCACGGGGGTCTTCGTTAATGTTTTATTGTTTAGTATTACATATATTGTATTGCAATGGAAGCAGAACTGTGACCCGTTAAAAGCAAAACTGAAGTATTTAGTTATCTAATTTGAAATGAAATGAAATGAAAATTTATTCGTTCACATATTACAGTATCCAATAAGGTTGAGACCTTCTGTTAAGTGTATAAAACTTGTGTCAGAAGAACTCGCTCTTCCCATTGTAAAATATTCAATATAATTTAACAAGTTTGTGTTTTTAAATTTAATTTTATGGTTGATATAAAAATCGACACAAACAAAAACCGATTAAATGTGATGATAATTTTTGACTAACTTTGACTATACTTGCATGTGAAAAAGAAAGAAAACCTTGCAAAAAAAAGGTTATTAGGTTTTTTTTACATATATATGTAGGTACATATATTTTTATGCGTCGGTCTTTAGTATACAGTGCTGTAATATTTATCACTCCTAGTAATGTCACTGTCAGACAGACATTGATCCTACAAGAACGGGAGAACTTTTAAAACTCGGGGCTGTAAACGTAATTTTCTTTGGCAATAAAACCAAATAGACGAGCGTTTTTAATTGTTTTCTCGTATGATTTTGGCCAGGAATGAATCTATCGGATATCCTAAAATAACTTATCGGAACACTCACATAATGGGCTGATTATTTTTTCTGCGATCGTAACACCAAATGTTAATGATCTAATAAATTAAGTCAAATCGGGACTTTTATAATTTGTGTGTTCCTTTTACATTTCTATGCTAAATTTGGTATGCGTGACTGAAACAATTTAAAACTATCGGATAACCCGAATATTTCCATATCCGTGTCTGTAACCATTAAGTATACATAATATTGTTTTGATTCGCGTTGATACTCTTATTCTAGCCGAAGATTGCCGACACGAGTCGAAAGGAACGCGGCCCCAAAGTGTCAATTGACAGTGACATTGACATTACAGTATCCTGTTATCCTCCATCAGTTATTATCTGTATCCATGCTCCGATCTGAAAATTCACACCCTAAACACTCCTGATTTTTAATTATCTATAGATTTCTTTTATAGATAGGTTAGGCTACAATAATTCACTAAATATATATGGTTACTCTGATTTGCCTCTTTACCTCTGCCACGGTAAGTGGGCAAATAGGAAAAACCGTTTACCGGGGCATATGCAATGTTTTTCCCACTGTCAAGTTCCATTTGCCCCGGTAAGGTTTTCCTATGTAAAAGCATAAATACATAGTAATTACACTTAAGAGCTATCTTTTAGATGACTACAATATTAAGTTTTAATGGACTATTTGAATTATTTAATATATTAATTATTTAATTATAAAGATTATTTGAGTTTAACTCACCAAGGGATCCGAAGTACCAACCCTTACGTTACCCTTCGTTTCCTGCCATGCTCTAAAAATTTTTATAACAAAAATATTAACACTCGAGTCTTTTGAAAGTGCAAGTATTTTTCGCGCTATTGAAATTTCTTTTAAATCCACTGACCTAAATACTCGAGGGATTTGCTCCTATAATACAATATGTAGAAAATGTTATTTTATTAAGCGTATATACAAACTGTCTTGGAGAAATTTGGCTTAGAGGCTTACTAGGTTAGGAGTTCCGGAGGCGACTCACGTCCAGGATACACGAGTCAGCTTCATTACGTGGGCCTGGGGGACCAGGGTGGATGGGATTAGTTAGATATAGATTGGATGTTATCCCAGGAAAACTAACAGTACCCGCAAGAACTTTGACAGAACTAAACACGGTCGAGGTCGCAGTTTTGGTATAAAAGTTTCTGGTCCATAAACTTTCTGTTTTGTTCCATTAATGTTAATAGGGATTCCCTACCTAAAGGAGATGAACTTCAGTAAAAATAAGCTCCCCATCTAGTATCCAGGTCACTAAGCCTTCAAAGCACGCCACAGTTGAAAAGAGCCATCTAAATATACCGGGCCCTTTGCTTGCCTGATTAGGTTTAGCACACGCATCCACTCCACATATTGATTGGACCCTCTATCTATAGAGGAAAGTTAGTAACAGATAAAACTCGACATCTACTGGCTGGTTTCGGCCTGGCGGTTAAATTGTAGTATAAAAACTTTTTGTCTTGATAATAATAGGATAAAAAATTAACGTCTTTAAGTGTGCAGTTGAAAGTGTACTGTTTGCCAAGCCATTTAATTACACGCGGTTACCGGCAAGTTTGATCGCGTTAAAGGCCTGATACGTATCGTATTGTCATATAAGCTTTCGTCAGTTAGTTGACACATTTACCCCGACCAATTACGTTGCATCTTCCGCCCTCTCTTTCACTTCGTTTTCTCGGAACCAAAGCGTGATGTTTAATAGTCTGTAATTGTTTATAACCATTTGAATTATCGGGCTATCAAAATATGATTCGAAGGGTTTAGCGTCTTCCAACTCTTCAGTATGATGTTTAAATTGCATATAATTAGAAGTTTATTTGCGGAGGATATTCAAGGTTCCTTCTGTGTAATTTTTTTAATCTTTGAAGCAAAATGTACTTAAAAATCATCATCATCATCATGATCAACCCTTTGCCGGCTCACTACAGATCACGGGTCTCCTCTCAATATGAGAGGGGCTTGGCCATAGTCCACCACGCTGGCCATGTGCGGATTGGCAGACTTCACATGCCTTTGAGAACATTATGGAGAACTCTCAGGCGTGCAGGTTTCCTCACGATGTTTTTCCTTCACCGTTGAAGCAAGTGATATTTGAATTTTTTTAAAACGCAAGTAACTCCGAAAAGTTAGAGGTGCGTGCCCGGATTCGAACCGGCGACCTCTGATTAGGAGGCTGACGCCCTAACCACTAGGCTATCACCACTTACTTAAAAATAATTTATACATATTTTTCATATATAAATATAAAGAGCATGGAGTTTAAATTGAAACGGCCATAAGCAAATCATCTTTTTAGTAATTTCAAACGTATCAATGATTAATTTTAACAATTTTTCAAAGTTAGTCCACAATTCATGATGACAGATGACCCTGAATGACATGTGGACGCAGTGCGCTGCGCTTTCATCTCCCAAGATGGATTAATCATTGTTAAATTATGAATGTTGGTGATAGTAAACAAATGCTGAGTTCCGAAGCGGTTTCTCTTTCGTTTCTGAATAGGAGAATTAATGAATACACTATTATTGTAGACCACAAATAATAATACAAAATGCAAATGCAATAGACAAAAAGTAAAATTAGCGGCGTTATTACTAAATAGCGATTTCTTCCAGGCAACCAAGCGCTCAAAAAGGTGGTAGGTCTAAAAAGTTCAAAAATTACACGAACTTTGAATTTGTAATAAACTTATTATAAAACCTAAAATCTGCCTGTTTGTTCTCTATGCGTTCCGGAACCATTTATCAGATTATGGGACTTGGATATCCTGTTTGTAGTGAGTTTATAGGTTTTGTTTGTGGACCAATAATCTATAATATAATGTATATTTTTTACGTACAATGCAACGCATGCCGATTACAGTACTAATATCGAATTGATAATATTTTAACCGGTTAATTATTAAAAATTGTCCAACTTTTCAGTAAATCAAACCAAATAATTTAGTATATTAGTTTTGTGACCGACTAGTGTCAAAATTCATTCGTTTCCACAATATAAAAAATATGAAATCACACGAATATGTTAACGATGGATTCCAATCAATGCGGGTCATGTCACTATATTTTTCACACCGTGGTATTGTCTCAATCTACAATTTCCCCAGGCCTCAACCAAAATATCCTATAAAACCCTTACAAAGAGCCCCATTACAGATGGTTATAACAAAAAATAGCAAGGTGCTATGTTATTGTGTGTGTGTTTTCGTCCTGGTGGTCGGCTACTGCCTCATAGACTTGAAGCGCGCGTTCTATAAACTGATCCTGCATCTGTTCTACTTCGCGTGCGACATGTTCAAACTGTTGATCAAACTCGTCGAACTTTACTGAAGCTGGATTGTCCGGATGAGGGTGAGTCGACAGTAAGCGTGCATAATATTTGTTTAGAATACAAGTAAGGCAACATTCAAGTTTTACGTAACGCAATTTGGGGGAAGGGGGAGTTTAATACTAATAACAACGCGTTACGTATATTTCCCGATCCCGATGGACGTCGGGGTCCCAAGGTGCTGGAATGGCGACCCCGCACCGGTAAACGTAGCGTTGGTCGACCCCCAACTAGGTGGACAGAGGACATCAGACGAGTCGCAGGGAGCCGCTGGAAGCAAGCGGCCCAAGACCGTGAGCATTAGAACTCCCTACAAAAGACCTATGTCCAGCAGTGGACGTCAATCAGTTGTTAATCATGATGATGGTGATGACGTATATTTCCAATAACAAAGGTAGTTATACTTTGTTCAACATAATTGTGACTTTAATGGTCATCGATCATCGTCATGGTAATCGTTGGGGGGGGGGGGGGAATAGACAAACACCATCATATAGGTTATAATGGAAAATGTGATATATACGAATAATTCATAAATTCCTGTAATAGTTTTGATTTGTTTAATATTAATCAGCTAGTAATCTGAGGTAAGTGATGGTGCAGTGTAAGATGAAAACCTGTTAAGGGTGTAGCGGTTAAATTATACCGATCCCTCGAATTGTACACGGCATCGTACTTAAACATGCATATCTTTATCCTTACTAACGTTATAAAAGCGAAAGATTCTATGTATGGATCTTTCGCGCAGAAGCAGTTGAACCAACTTTACTGAAATTTGAAATTGACATAATCTTGATAAAACCATAGGCTATTTATCCTGGAAAAATGTATAATACCTGCGGGATTTTTATTAACAATATCACCAAAAGTCGCGAACAGAAGCTAAAAGTACCCACTGCAAAAGATGGTCTAACCAAACAGATGCTCAAGTATCGGTCAACCTGTGCTTAAGACAAAACACTAGGGTACTTCGGTTAATTAAAACAGGCTACAGTAGGAAGCGCTACTTCTTGCTCTTACCCCATGCTTTGTGGGGCCGGCACATATCTTCATCTTCCACTCACTTCTATCAGCGGTCACTTCACTATTCACACCTTTTACACACATATCCACTCTTATCCTCTCTTACACAAATCATCCATCTCTTCTTTAGTTTTCCTCTACTTCCTTGCACTACTACGGATATACATAACGTTTTAGCGGAATTTGTAGTCTCCGAAAAAAAAGAAGGTACATTACATTACGGTAGTACAGGTATTTATTTACAGGGCGCCTCTTTTTGGGATAACGGGGGGGGGGGGGGTCGGACGATGATCGTTACACCCTTGTCATCATCGTCATCACGAATCAATGTCTTTGAGGCTAGATGTAATGCGCCTCACAAGCATTTGCCACTTCCCTCTGCTGGCCGAAAGTCTGGTGCAAAGGACCAAGAAGCGGTTCTACATTCGCGTTAAAAAGACAACTAAACATTTCATCGATAAAAAGTGCTCAAGGAAAAATTTCAAAGAACTGTGTGTAATTTTATGAAAGATCTTGATGTTGGTATAGTTACATATGATATGTAATAGCAGATTCGCGTTGTTTACAAACAGAAACTTTAGTGTATCCAGAGTCCATTGAAGTAGCCTTTGTTGTGCCACTAAAGTCTCGAATGGCACTAAACACCGTTTTATTTGGTATTTGATAACAGACGTCATGAAGATCCGCGTTCAGAACACATGGCTCTTTGTTTAATTCACGAGAAATTAATTCTGGTTACGAGCGAGTTTTGCGTGCACCCGAAGGGTTCCTTATCGTCGCACAGTAGCTTAACAACGGGACATCTGTTAATTAGACATCTGATGAAAAATAAAATTGTTGGTGGTCTGTCCAGAATGTGTTTGATGAATTGGAGGTCCCGGTATCTATGCCCCGCTCAAGTCTTGTCTCGTGGCTAGTTACAATCCTATCGTTTTAGCGTTTCGCCACTATGTCGCTTAGAAACCAATTAGGAGTATTGGTATACGAACCTTAAAGCTTCGCTACTATCCTAGACACAAAATAACTTAAAAATTGCCAATTTTCAATCAAAATTTGTTAACTTATAGTGGAATATAAAAAAAAAAGACTTTTTCAATTATTTTTTACTAGCTTTTACCCGCGGCTTCGCTCGCATTGAAGCCATTAAATAAGTGTCAGAGATCATTACAATACAAATGATTCAATATGATAACTATATTTTAACAAACTTTTTTTTTCATCTTTCGTAAAAAAATATATTTATGAATATGTTTTTAAATAAATATTATCCTATGTAACTTTTTAAACCTCCAAGAATATGTGTTCAAAGTTTTATGATGACCGGTTAAGTAGTTTTCGCGTGGAAGCGTAACAAACAAACTTACATTCACATTTATAATGTATCCCATTTATAGTATAAAGTATGTTTACAGCGAAAATGGATATATAAATTCTGAAAATTTAAACTATTATCTGCTGACAGGCAAACGGATGTACGGACATATAGATGCATAGCAAAGGTTTAGTTATAAAGTCCCGTTAGCAACTTTCGGGAACGAAACGAAACCCTAAAAATGATCCCGGAAAATTACTTGTCGGATATAAGGGGCAGATTGCATAACCTTGATGCTATAATTGTTACCGACGATAATTCCTATCCACATTACGAAATATATTAAACTCAAAAGTGTTCCTTTTATTTATCTGTTACCCACGCACTGATACGATGTTGACGAAGATTAAGTTTTTTTTTTTTTTTGGGAAAGGCGGGAGACTTCGTATATGGCGGTCGCGGTTTTTTCATGCTTTTCTTGAATTAATGTTTGTTGGCTAATTTTGAAAAGGACTGGTGTTGGTTGTGTCGGGGACAGTTTTGGTGTTGTTTGTGTAGTGGCTGGTTTTCTGAATGGTTAACAGGTATTGATTTGGGAAAGGTTTGAGGGAGCCGCGTCCGCAGAGTGCGAGGTTTCCCGCCATTTCTCCCTAACTTTTACATTGTTATAAACTTGACATTGGCTAATCTGTGCAAAGCCATAAAAAGAGAGAGAGAGAAGTTTTTTTTTTATAAAGTTACCTTCAAGAAATATTTATGCTACCTTCTCTTGTCATTCTACAAGGATTGTAAAAAGAGGAAAAGTTCATAAATATATCTATAAAATATTATCTGTATTAAAATGTCTCATTCACCTATCTTTGATTTTTATGTGTGATGATCTGTGGACTGTGATGTTATGTAAATTGAAATTTTGTATACTAGCAAGTAATGGTCGCGACAATTATTAACCATCTTTGTTGTTGGCTTCTTAGACCCTAGACGCGTCTATACCCTCGCAGCTTTAGATTAAGTTTAACAACATAATGTTTTTGTCACCATCACCGCAAAAATTAAAATCATCATGATCAACCCATTGCCAGTTCACTATATACGGTCTCCTCTCAATATGAGAAAGGTTCGGCCATAGTCCACCACGCTGGCCATGTGCGGATTGGCAGACTTCACACGCCTTTGAGAAAATTATGGAGAACTCTCAGGCGTGCAGGTTTCCTCACGATGCTTTCCTTCACCGTTGAAACTCGTGATATTTCAATTGCACACACAAATAGCCCCGACCAACCCTGAGATGTGATTAGGAGGCGGACGTCCTAAGTACTAGGCTATCATATATTTTACAAAGTTGAATTTTAAAATTAAAATGAAATATATTGCCGGTACTAGGGTTTCAAGAATAAACTATTGTTTTATTTTAAATTGTATTTTGCCCTGCCTTGATATTGCTTGACCTTGAGTTGAGGCTGCAACCAGAAATTTCTGCGCACTACCCAATTTGCCGACAACTCACAACAGACATTAGAGAGCTGGTTCAAAACCATTTTTGTTAACACGGCTGATCTAAGCCAATACCAACAAAAATCTGACATCTCCAATGGTGTATCCCAATTTCCAATGTATCATTTTATTTTATTAATGCGTTTGTTTTTAGACGCGACGTATCTTACAAACTTTTTTCCCGTACGTACACGTACCTAAAAGCTATACGGTACAATATTTATTATTCAAATTCATCATCCATTCATATTGATAAGTTGGCATCAGATGTTATCTTAACAATGAATTTCAGCAAGTTTTAACAGCATCTACAGACATGCCAACGCTAAAGCTGGCTGTGATATATTTTTTAAGCCAACGTCTTAGGCTCACTACTAGTCTTAAGCCTTGTTTAGGGATAGAGACGTGTCGCAAAGCGATTAAGCGTTCCGGCACGATGTCCCGTTGAAACCAGTGAGGTTTAACATACCCCTAGCAGGTTAGCCCGCTACCATCCTAGACTGCTTTATCACTTACCACCAGGTGAGATAGCCGTCTAACTTGTAATATATATATTTTATGTCCTAAAGGGACTCCTTTTAATAATATATTTTAGTTATAGTTTTAGTTTTAGGTTCAATTTAAGGTTTATTTTAAGTGTTTAAAGTTACATTGTTTTAGTTGTTAATTATAATTGAATAAATTGATACATATTAAGTATGCTAATATAAGCAAAATTTTATGTGCTTCTGATGTCGGCGGTACAGCCACGTCCGTAGCCATGCAGATATTTATCGACAAGTTGGTGTGTCTAAAGATTCTCTAATATGTAACACTGTTAGACGGCAGCCATACTTGACTGTTAATAGAATTATCCAAACAAATTATGATATCGGAAATATTGCAGACTTCGTTATTATACTTGTAAGGTCTATTATAACATAGATAAGGTTTACTTTGTGTTGAATGAAAAGCCGCAAAAAGAAAAAATTGGTTTTAAAATTTTAATATAGCTTTTATAGTCCCATAGCTGGGCACACGTGGGTTGCCGGGCTTTAACGATTGGTTTATCGAGTCCACTGGCCTGACCACGAGTTCCGCGTGGTTCGTGCGCAACGTAGACCTAAACCGTGACCTAGACTTACCGATTAGACAATATTTTAAAAAGTTCTCCAAATCTTACTTTGAGAGAGCAGCCGAGGCACCCATTGGTTGAGGCATCCAATTATTTCCGCTCTGTCCTCCCGTCAATTCCAATATCAAATTTCTAAGCTGTCTGCTCGCAGTTCTTTTCCATGTCAAAGGCTACATGCATGCCAAAGTTCATCCAAATCCGTTCAGCCGGTTTTGCGTGATTGAGTAACAAACATCCACAATTGCACATTTATAATATAGTAGCTGGTGCCCGCGACTTCGTCTGCGCAGGATTAGTATTTTGAGTAGTATATTAGGATGGCGTAGAAAATAACTAACATTATGACATTAAAATTATCACGCACATGTTAGATTTTTTCCTATTTGACACTTATCGTCATATTTTGTCACACAATATCTTTATAAATTGTGATTACATAAAAATCAATTCAGTAGTTTTTACGTGAAAGAGTAACAAACCCATCCATCCATCCACACTTACAAACCTTCGCGTTTATAATATGCGTAGGAAGTAGAATATAGGATAACCAATATTAATGTATGTACTTTAGAATGATTACCTCTTAATTCGAATACACTAATTAGTACTAAGCAAGTTCGGTTACGACGACCTACAGTATATAAGAGTACACCTAAAATAAATATCTTGTAATACCTGAGTCTAAAAATCTTTTTTTCCAACAGGTGTCATTGCATGGGGGTCAGAAGAAAGCGGCAAGATGGGGGACAGCTTCTTACACCTCGGGGACATCGTGTCGCTGTACGCGGAGGGGTCTGTCGCTGGATTCCTCAGCACTTTGGGGTAGGTGACTTCCATTTAAACTACACCCCTATAAAGCTAGTCTTAACAAATTTAATAAGTGTGCAACATCTTGTACTAAAATAAGATTTCGGGAAACGGTTTTTGTACCTAAGGCAGAGTAATATCGAGTTGAGATTTACTAGGATTACAAATTTATAGTCACTAAAATAATACTATGAAATAAAAAAATAAATAAAAGAAATGAGAAGTAAAACTCGGCTGCTATTTAATTGAGATTACAATTGAAAATTAAATTACTAATTATTTTGACGACCTCCGTGGCGCAGCGCGCGCGCTGTTGCATAATAAAGTTGGAGGTCCTGGGTTCGATTCCCGGCTTGAGTCTGGTCTGGTGGGAGGCTGCGGCCGTGGCTAGTACCCTACCGACAAAGGCGTGTCGCCAAGCGATTTAGCATTCCGGCACGATGTCATGTAGAAACCAATTAGGAGTATGGCTTTACCATACCCCTAACAGGTTAGCCCGCTACCATCTTAGACTGCATCATCACTTACCATCAGGTGAGATTGCCGTCATGGGCTAACTTGTAGTGGATAAAAAAAAAAAAAATTAATTGAAAATGACGACATGAAATTTTGACTATGATTTTTTTTTTGCTAAAAACTACCTAGCATATTATATATAATCTGATATTATAAGGGGCGACTTTACCGTGGAAAATCTTAAGTGTACGATTCCACACAGATAGTTGGACTGACTACAGATAAAAATAAAAGAAATAGTGCTCATAGGTTAAAGATAGGTTATGCGTACGTAGCTTCTCATAGATGTCTGCTAATGAAAATATTGTTACAGGTTGGTGGACGACAGATGCGTGGTGTGTCCCGAGGCCGGTGACTTGACTGATCCACCCAAGAAGTTTCGAGGTTAGTTATAAATAGCGCAGAAATCGAAACATCATTTATAAGTATCTATTATTTTATGGAAGCACAGGCCATCTATCATAGGTAGAAGCAGGAGTATAAGAGCTAATTTTTTCTCTTGTTATGCGAGTTAGCGTTCTCTAAGCACAATCAAAGTTATGGTTAAAACGAGACTGTTTTATGTCGATTGCTAACTTTGTCTCGTTTTGACTGTTAGGAGCAGAGGTCATCTATCATAGGTAGAAGCTGGAGTATAAGAGCTACCTCGTTCTTTCTCTATCTATGCGAGCTAGCGTTCTCTAATTTAGCACAATCCATGTTATCGTTAAAACGAGACAGTTTTATGTCGAACACTAACTTTGTCTCGTTTTGACTGTTAGGAGCAGAGGTCATCTATCATAGGTAGAAGCTGGAGTATAAGAGCTACCTCGTTCTTTCTCTATCTATGCGAGCTAGCGTTCTCTAATTTAGCACAATCCATGTTATCGTTAAAACGAGACAGTTTTATGTCGAACACTAACTTCGTCTTGTTTTGACTGTTTCTTAAGTCAGTAAATTAGCGTTATAGTAATCGGTTATTTATTATTTTATGGAAGCAGAGCTTATCGATCATAGGAAAGAGCAGGAGTTAGCGTTCTTTTTAATTTAGCTGAATTTGTCTTGTTTTAACTGTTTCTTAAGTCAGAAGTAACGCTGAAGTAGATTTATAGAACGGCCTATGCTCCGCTGTCGGTCACACTTTTATTTATTGCACTACAAGTAATCCCTTGACGGCAGTCTATCGGTGGTAAGTGATGATGCAGTACAAGATGGTAGCGGGTTAACTTGACAGGGCTATGATAAACCCGTACTCCTCATTGGTTTCTACGCGACATCGTGTCGTAATGTTAAATCGCTTGGCGACTTTTATCTCGAGAGGGTGGAGAAATATATAACTGGTCCCCTGGCGTATAGGTAAACCAGCGAGAGGGACATGCCGTGGTGGTTTTTAGTTCGGGTATAGCCCCGTACGTCCTGGTCCTGCCCAAGGGATGAAGGTAGCTTTTCTACCACGTCAACAAAAAAAAACCTCTACGCACGTTTCGACCCGACACCGGATCATCCTCAGGAGATGTTGACTTCACAAGCGCGAAAAGTAAAGAGACTTTACTTTACTTCTATTTTTTGGTTCTTCTATTTGAGGTTCTATTGGAAGATTTTGTGTGGTGTTATATTATACAAATCTCCCGGTTGTCGGCGGAATATAGCAAATTATACTTGCTGTTTATTGTTTATCATGGACTTCCGCAAAGTAACGCCTGCTTCTATTCATTAAACAAAAAAAAAGGATGTTAACTAGCCACGGCCGAAGCTCGCATGAAACTCGAACTGGGAATCGGCCCCAGGATCTCCAACTGTATCATACAAGAGCGCAAGCGCTGCGCCACAGAGGTCGTCAAAAACTTAATAGGCTGAAAATGTCATCGGCTTGTAAGAGGCATCTAAAATAAAATAAAATATCGTTACGGAAACTCTTGGCGGGATCGCTGTGAAAGATAAAGTACTTGTATTTCAGATTGCCTGTTCAAGATATGCCCCATGAACCGGTATTCAGCGCAAAAGCAGTTCTGGAACACCGCCAAGCAGTCCGCCAACGCCAATTCCGACACAGACACGGGGCTCCTGAAGAGATTGCACGTAAGTATGCAGGGTGAAACAACCAACTGTTGACTTTTTAAGGGTTGCGATGAATACAGAAACTGTCTGTTTTTGACGTTTATATAAGAAAGTTTAATAAAGATAAAATATATTTTTTATTACGAACAATTAATAAAAAAGCTTAAAAACATGAAAACCATGATCCTGCCGAAGTATAAACAATGTTGCAGTAATCATCGCCCTCCAAGAAATTATACAGTTTTCCACAAAATAAAGGATAAACAAAAACAAGATACATAGGCCATGATGTCATTTAAACCAATCAATTAAAAAAAAATCATCATCATCATCATAATAATCATCAGCCAATATTAATCCACTGCTAGACCTAGGCCTCTGAAGCAACGCCAACTCATCCTGTCTCTGGCCTTTCGCATCCAGTCGATGCCTGCCACTTTACGGAGGTCATCGCTCCACCTGTCTGGAGGGCGGCCCACACACCGTTTGCCGAGACGTGGTCTCCACTCGAGGACCGTCTGACTCCAACGTTCGTCGGTTCTCCGACAAACGTGACCAGCCCACTGCCACTTCAGAGTCATTTATCTTTTAGAAAAATTATGGCGTAATGATAAGATGAATATTATGTTATTGAATGCGGTAATTGTTTGTGTATATGTCAGTGTTTATCAAAGTGTATGTAATATATTAATGTGTGTGTATGTATTAATATATACGTGTATACATTCATACATCATAATACATCATAGTGATGAATATGTGGCATCATATGAATATGTATACGGTACATACACCAAAATAACAATTTTTACAATTTTTGTCTGTCTGTCTGTCTGTTTGTTCCGGCTAATCTCTGAAATGGCTGGACCTATTTTTACGGGACTTATATTGGCAGGTAGCTGATGTAATAAGGAATAACTTAGGTTAATTTATTTTAGAAAAATAAAGTAATGTTGCAATGTCCAAGTACTGTCCAGTACCGCGCGCAGCTCACGCGCATGCCACCGCCTGTGCCATCACGTCTCGGGCGCCTCCCACAACTTCTCCCACCAACGAATCAATATCCGATTTCACTCCTTCTTTTTTTTTATTAGAAAGGAGATACTTTAATATTTACCCTGTAATTATTTCAAGTAATTCGGGTTAGTGATCTTTGGCTTCGTGATTGAAAGAAACAAACACAATAACTCAACGCAGACGAAGTCGCGGGCGTCAGCTAGTGTAGTATAAATGTTTATAGGATTATTTGTAAGTACTAATATTCGGCCAATAGCAGTCGTATTTCGAGCTATATGTTTGTTACATACTTTGGCTATCCGCTACAGCATATAAGCTTTAACTTAGACAAATATCACAATCCGCCAGAATCTTCTTCTTCTTGCCCTTATCCCACATTATGTGGGGTCGGCACAACACGTCTTCTTCTTCCACTCACTTCTATCAGCCGTCACCTCACTACCCACACCTTTTACCCGCATATCCTCTCTTACACAATCCATCCATCTCTTCTTTGGTCTTCCTTTACTCTTTTGCCCTTCCACATTCATATATAACATTCTTTTGGTGACATCACTTTCTTTACTCCGCATTATATGACCATACCATGCCAGCCTGTTACTCCTCATCTTTTCTGTCACTGGCGCTACTTTTAGACTTCCCCTTATATATTCATTTCTTATATTATCCATTCTTGTGACACCACACATCCATCTCAACATTCGCATTTCTGTCGCATGAACTCTTCTTTCATCCGTTCTTTTTGCCGCCCAACATTCTGATCCATACAACACGACAGGTCTTACGACTGTTTTATAAATTTTCCCCTTAAGTTGAAGGGGCATTTGTGGGTCGCATATTACTCCTGAGACCTGTCGCCATTTCATCCATCCCGCATTCATTCTATTGTACACATCTCGGTCAATATTACCGTCGTTTTGGAAGAGCGAGCCGAGGTACCGGAAATCCGAGCAGACTGGTAGGGATACACCATTTAAGGCAATTTCGGAGAAACGAGAGGGGCCGCCAAAATCACAAAACATATGTTTTGTGATTTTGGCGGCCATAAGCCAAACGAAAACGGTTTCGTTTGGCTTATCTTTAGGCCCACGCTCTCTAATTTATGTTGCCATTTTGCCAATCTGCTCTGGACCTCAGACGCATCCTCTCCGACAAGAACAATGTCGTCAGCGAATAACATGCACCAGGGTGCTTCTTCCTGTATGTTTGATGTAAGAGCATCCATTATCAGGAGGAACAAGTAAGGGCTCAAAGCCGATCCCTGGTGCAAGCCCACTTCCACACTGAACATGCCAGTAACGCCAGCTTCTGACCGGACGTACGTGGTGGCTTTTCTATACATCTCTTTCACAAGACTCATATACTTCCCAGGCACTCCTTTCCTTTTCATAGACCACCACAAAACCTCACGGGGAACTCTGTCATATGCTTTTTCAAGGTAAATTAAATAAATCCGCCAGAATAATATGCTTAAGTTTTTTTTAATACACTACAAATTAGCCCTTGACGGCTATCTCACCTGGTGGTAGGTGATGATGCAGTCTAGGATAGTAGCGAGCTAACCTGTTGGGGGGGGGGGGGGGGGTATGGTAAACACACTCTTAATTGGTTTCTACGCGACATCGTGCCGGAACGCTAAATCGCTTTGCGACACGTCTTTTTCGGTAGGGGGGTAACTAGCCACGGCCGAAGCCTCCCACCAGACCAGACTCGAGCCGTTAATCGAACCCAAGACCTCCAACATTTTAATGCGACAGCGCACGCACTGCGCCACGGAAAAAAGTTTTGAGTAGGACGTTTTCTCTTCGCTTCGTATTTGATTGATTTAATGTCACTGCATCGCGATATAGGGTTTGTATGGCACAAAAACCTACTAAGGCCTCGTAAACTAAGATAAGATGGCATAAGAAATTTTTGAAACGATTAGGATTTACAATATATATAATTTGTCCCTACCCTCTGCACTAGGAAAACCTGTGTTGCAGAGGGTAGTTCCTTCCAGGGATATAGTACATTCCTTCCTAGAGAAAAATTATGTTATACTAACTAAAGCTAACATTATTCAAGCGTGTATGAACGTGTGCGTGTGTGAACGAGTGTGAATGTGTGTTTGTGTGTGTGCATTATGTATTTGTCATATTTATTTTCTTGAAACTGTCATCTTAAATTAACCTTCATAAAATCAAGAAATAAGTTCGGTTTTTTTTTCTCTGCCTATTAGCTGTACAAACCCTATTGGTTGCCACAGCGTAACCGGGCTGTTTTGCCGAGCTTTGGAAAGACGCTCTGCCAGAAGACATTTTGAGCCCTAGGGCTCGAAGAAACTAAGGGAACGACTGCCTAAGGGCGCCTCCTTTGAGGCCGAACCTCGGCTTAGGCGACGTTTGGGATAACGGGACGGGGGGGGGGGGGGGGGTCGGACGGTGATAAGAATCGCCCGACTAAAAGTCGTCATCGAAGCTAAAAAGCTTATCAATGACGAGCAATTTGGCTTTCCAACCAAACATTCTAGCGTCCACCAAGTGCACCGCCTAACGGAGCACGTGGCGCGAGGGCTTTACGATTGGAAACGTGGTCGCCTCACAGGAGCCGTATTCTTCGACGTAGCCAAGGCTTTCGACAAAGTCTGGCACGCCGGTCTCATAAATTGCAAACCCAGGGTGTATCCCGGATAGGCTTTTATACCTATTAAAAGACTATTTAACCGATCGCACCTTTAGGTTTCGAATAGACGGCACTCTGTCGTCTATGAGACCCCTAAAGGCCGGCGTACCCCAGGGTTCAGTTCTAGCGCCCTACCTCTATACGCTGTACACGAGCGATATACCCAAGAGCCCTTATGTAGAGCTAGCCCAGTACGCGGACGACACTGCTCTTTACACGACCAGTCGTTCGCTACCGTACATAGTAGCCCGCCTTCAGAAAGCGATCAAGCGCTTAGGCGCTTGGTTCCGCCAATGGAGGATAGAAGCTAACCCGGAAAAGAGCAAAGCGCTTCTTTTTACCGGGTTAAACCGCCCTGACCCCAGATACAAAAAGGATCTTATATTATTTAATCGTGTGATTCCATGGGAACGCACTGTCAAATATCTAGGTGTAACCTTTGATAGTCGCCTGTCCTTTTCGCCGCACATACGTAGAGTCAGTCAGAAAGCCCGTTTTGTTCTTAATAGACTCTACTTCATGATTAATAAACGCAGTAGGCTACCTCTCCGTCACAAAGTGACATTATATAAAACTTGTATCCGTCCAATCATGTCTTACGCGAGCGCCGCTATAGCGCTTCGCACGTATAAAACCTTTCAAACGATTCAGAATCGTTTCATGCGCACGGCAACCGGCTGTCCCTGGTACGTGCGTAACGTAGATCTACACAGAGACCTAGAACTTGACACTATCGCTCAGCACTTTAAGAAACTCTCGAAAATCTATTTCGAGAAATCAATCCGACACCCCAATCCTCTCGTAGTTGCGGCTTCTTTTTACTCCCCCGACCTAAGCGCTCCTCTCCGAAAGAGGAGACCTAAACATATCCTTCATGACCCTGACGATCAGATGACTACTGACAACACACTCGTACCACCTACCACACAATCATACGCTACACACCGTCTTCGCCGGCGAAGACGAGGTCCCCGCTATCTTACGTCATCCGGACGTGGGCTCCATCCACGGCCTCGGAGACGTACGGACCACTTACCGTCCGACCCCCCCGTTATCCCAAACGTCGCCTAAGCCGAGGTTCGGCCTCAAAGGAGGCGCCCTTAGGCAGTCGTTCCCATAGTTTCTTCGAGCCCTAGGGCTCAAAATTTCTTCTGGCAGAGCTTCTTTCCAAAGCTCGCCAAACAGCCCGGTTACGCTGTGGCAACCAAGGGTAGGGTTTGTACAGCTAATAGACAGTCTGAAAAAAAAAAAAAAGGTTATAAGAAATAAGTGCTGAGCTCTTCAAAGTACAATAGGTACTCGTGCGGTACTCGACTATTGTAAAGAATTGGCAGCTTCGCAGTCACGTTACAGATGAATGTTAAACTTGGCGATTTTCATCTAAATTTTCCGACGGAAATATGAAATCACAATGTAACTATCCAAACATTGGAAGCCCTTTGAAGCTTTAACTAATGGCAACGTTCCGTTTTACGGCCATAACTATATTTCTTACTGCGTCTTATATAAATAAACTGAATAGAAACGTCTCGAACCCGGGCTCTATTAGTTTCCCTTCTTTCATCGAAGTCGTTTCAAATGATACAGTTGACCCGTTTTAATAAGTGGCGACGATCTCGAACGCCAATTTATACATTTGTGAGCTAGCTATATAATGCCAATTTATATAGCAACTAACAGTAACCCGACTATTTCGACTGCGTAGAATATAAACCATTCACGGGTTGTGAAATATAAAAACTTTATATTAAACGTAAGCTTATAGGAAAGTACTTTTAATAGTTAATAGGATTATGTAAATGATAAAGTTTTGTCTGGAGCGAGGCTTCGGCTGTGGTTAGTTACCACCCTACCGACAAAGACGTGTCGCCAAGCACTTTACGGTTCCGGCACGATATCGGGTAGAAACTAATTAGGAGTGTGGGTTTGCTATACCCCTAACTGGTAAGACTGCATCATCACTTACCACCAGATAAGAGTGTTTGGTAGCGTGTGTGTGGTTTTTCGCGCTCTCGGAAAGGCCTATGTTCAGCTGTGGACTATAGGCTGATTAAATTAAGATTGAGTTTCAATTATTATCATCAAAGATAACATACCATAATATTCATACATATATAAGTATATTTAATTTATTCAATGCTCAAACTAGACGAGAAATTAATGAGACTACTAATTAAATATTAATTAACTGTTAATTGTTATATATGTCCTGATTACTAATGCATTAGCGACTAGGCAACAATTGAACTACATTGAAGTTGGCTTGTGTTATATATTATATTAATATTTTTTCGGACTGTCTATTAGCTGTGCTAACCTATTGGTTGTTACTGCGTAACCGGGCTGTTTGGCGAACTTCGTAAAGAAGATCTGCTTAAGAAATTTTGAGCACTAGGGCTCGACGAAACTAAGGGAACGTCTGCCAAAAGGCGCCTACTGTGAGGCCGAACCTCGGCTGAGGCGACGTTTGGGATAACGGGGGGGCGTCGGACGGTGTATTATAATGAAACATTCATAACGATAATATGGCTATTTCTGCCAAGTACAGGTCAGACTTGACCACTGAGGGTTCCGTAACTTATCTATGGATATAAGAGTAAATTCATCTTACTTATCATCAGCCTACCAACGTCTTAATGTTGGTGAAACGCCATTATTAATAATTGGTAGTTTTAGATCGTAGCCCCACCATGCTGCTCCAATGCGGGTCAGTGGACTTTAACTATTAATATTGTCAAATGATAGTGGTAACAACCGATTAATATGCTCTCCAAAGAATACGTAATAATTCTTGGTGTGACCCATGAATCGAACCCAGGACTTAATCTACAGCTATACATAATAATCACGTAGTAGTTATGGTTCGGTGCAAAGCAATGAGGGTTGGGTTAGTCCAGGGAACCCTAACGAGTGAAGATTTAACCCAAGTATGTGTTACAAACATCTTCTGGCTAAATCACTAAATGAATATCATTACTTTCAAAAACAATAGAAATCCAACGCAAATATCAAATTGACATTTCAAAGGCTTCCTTAAAATCTTTATTAAATCCCAACTTCGATTTTTTTTTTTATTAGAAAGATTACATAAATAGCCTAAACTATTTTAACGGTCTTTTACAGGCAGGTTTCAAAGACAAAGAGAATTTAGGTTGTAATATTCGCGCGAAAAACCGACCCACTACAACGGAACTTTTTCAATCAGTTAGGAAAAGGTCTTTACAAGAAGTTTATTGGGCTTCTTTATACCAAGTCAAATAAAAACTGAAAACTGATTTTCTACGCGGCGACCTTATAAGGATAAGCAAGACTTATAGGCAAAGAATTTCTCGTTCGTCGGAAGTCTGTGTACGGCAATCTACTAAGCGTTATTTCTCTGCGTCGTTATCCTCAGTGACCCCTTCCACTGGTGACTTTCTTAAGGACGATGTCCCGCCATGTTGCTCTGTAGGTTGCGACGTGTCGAGTGCGGTGCGGCTTTGATACGACCAACGCATCGGACTCCGACTAAGCGATATTAACTCTTTTTATATTTATATAGGATGGACAGGGGTGCGTTCGTTGATAATTTGGGTAGACGTTGATAGTTTCGGGCAAAGAGACCAGATACTCTTGGTAGAACAGAATGAAAATTATAAGTATCGTAATTTATAAAGAGCATACTATACGCTACACCAAGTACGACTATGCACTACCGCGTATCGACCACCGATCAATGCAATGAATGCAATGCGCCGTCCCGTGCCGGTGAGTCTTTTAAGAACCTGCATACGTCACTTATTGTTGCGTAAAGAGAGGGGCGATCCCATTCTCTTGTCTGTCGTACATCATCATCATCATGATCAACCCATTACCGGCTCACTACAGAGCACGGGTCTCCTCTCAATATGAGAAGGGTTTGGCCATAGTCCACCACGCTGGCCATGTGCGGATTGGCAGACTTCACGCGCCTTTGAGAACATTATGGAGAACTCTCAGGCGTGCAGGTTTCCTCGCGATGTTTTCCTTCACCGTTGAAGCGAGTGATATTTTAATTGTTTAAAAAACGCACATAACTCCGAAAACTTAGAGGTGCGTGGCCGGATTCGAACCGCCGACCTCTGATTAGGAGGCTGACGCCCGAACCACTAGGCTATCACCGCTTCATGTCTGTCGTACATGTTTCTAAAACTAGATGGCGGTGTTCTCCGTCTGCCGTCTTATATAAACAAATTGTATATTTAGGTTTATAAAACTATGCGTATTAAATTTAACTATAGTTCCTTTGTGCAGCATGCCGCCGAGATAGAGAAGAAGCAAAATGAAATGGAGAACAAGAAGCTGTTGGGATCATTGGTGCAGTACGGCAGCGTGCTACAGTTACTGCACGTCAAGTCCAACAAATATCTCACTGTAAGTTTTTTTTATACACCACAAGTTAGCCCTTGAAGTCTATCTCACCTGATGGTAAGTGATGATGCGGTCTAAGATGGTAGTGGGCTAACCTGTTAGGGGTATGGTAAACCCATACTCCTAATTGGTTTCTACGCGACATCGTGCCGGAGAGCTTAATCGCTTGGCGACGCGTCTTTGTCGGTAACGGGTGGTAACTAGCCACAGCCGAAGCCTCCCACCGGACCAGACTCGAGCCGGGAATCGAACCAAGGACCTCCAACTTTAAAATGCAACAGCGCATGCGCTGCGCCACGGAGTACGTCAAAAAATTCAAAAAACTTTAGCCATCATCTCAATTCGATCGAATGCTGAATTTCAGCTCATTAATTAGGCCGGAGTTAGAAGACAAGGTGAGAAGTTGGGACATAGGTAACAATAAATTGAACAGATAGACACACTTTTGCATTTATAAAATTCGTCTATCTTCATCAACGTCTTAAGTCAACGCGTTCCATTTATTTTCACAGCTACACACAGTGGTTGCCAATCTCAAATAGGGCAATCTGTGGAGCCGGCCCCCTTGACTCCTGTCGCCCGTTATTCAAATAATTAAAAATTCTCTCACTGCCATGCCTGTATATTTATGAGATAGGCCTATTTGTTCAGAAACATATGTCTGATTTCTACCAAAAAAAAAAGCCATACAGTCACTTTTAACACACGTTATCCTAATAGATCTTATTACCCAACTCCAGAACTGTATCTTTTAGTAAAAGTTGTTACAAAAAGGACAAAGGAGTTGAAAGAATTACCTTTAAAAGTTTTTAAAAGAAGATTGCATCAATGGTTGTTACATAAATGCTTTTATTGTTTAAATGAATTTTTGAATACAAAATGACATACTTATTATTAATATTTTTTAAATGATTTACATGTAATTACAATATTATTTTTGCACGCCTACCCAATCAACTACACAATCTATGCAAATAAATGATTTGATTTGATTTAAAATAGGAGCACAATATATAATTATCTTCCTCAGTACATTCTTATTTGCAGAAGAGATATTGGTTGCGTGGTTACTGAATGTTCTTTTATGTTTAGGTCAACAAAAGACTACCCGCGTTGCTTGAAAAAAACGCGATGCGTGTGCACTTGGACGCAAACGGCAATGAAGGCTCGTGGTTCTATGTGATACCGTTCTACAAACTCCGTTCTACTGGTGAGTTCATATCCTTCTTTCCTTTGTCAACATCATCAGCTTCTTAGCCTGCAGACAAACAGATAACCAGACCGCTTACGGCCTTTACTCCAACGCCAAGCATTGGCCCATTACTTGGTTCGAATGTTATTCTTCAGGGAAACGGCTGGCGCCTTTTGTATAGATCTTTGATGAGTCTTGAATGACTGATTATTTAGGATCAAGTTTTTTTATGTTATGGAAAGAGCTATGCTTGGAATTTCTTTGAGAGATAAAGTCCCTAAAGAGGTGATTCGGCAAAAAACAAGGGTAACCGACATAGCTCGAAGGGCTTGCACGCTGAAGTGGCAGTGGGCTGGTCACGTTTGCCGGAGAACCGACGGACGTTAGAGTCAAAAGGTCCTCGAGTAGAGACCACGTCTCGGCAAACGGTGTGTGGGCCGTCCTCCGGCCAGGTGGAGTGATGACCTTCGAAAAGTGGCAGGCATCGACTGGATACGAAAGGCCGGAGACAGGATGAGTTGGCGCTACTTCAAAGAGGCCTATGTCCAGCAGTGGATAAATGTTGGCTGGTGATGATGATGATGATGATGAAGTTTTTTTATTAATATCCATGTTTAGTAACGACCAGTAAGAAACATTGGTCTGTATTTTGTTCATTATAATATATTTAACCAAGTATACGAAGTCAAGGTCAAATATAAAAATATTTATATTCTACTTATTAAATCATACTTCCAGCTTCGTTGGTCTAGCAAACTTATTTTAATATGTTTCTCGAGATCTTGATTGATGTTATGTTTCCAGGAGACAATGTTGTGGTTGGTGACAAGGTGATATTGAATCCAGTGAACGCAGGTCAACAAGTGCTGCACGTGTCCTCTAACCACGAGCTACCTGACAACGGAGGATGTATGGAGGTGAGATGTTGTATGGATTGAGCCGTCAGAATGTTGTAGCAACCCATCCACCCAACCCAAAAGCGTACTTTGACGTAAAAGCAGAACACCTAGGGAAGGTTTTGAAGCAAGATGTATGGAGGTGAGATGTTGTATGGATTGAGCCGTCAGAATGTTGTAGCAACCCAAGCACCCAACCCAAAAAAAAGCGTACTTTGACGTAAAAGCAGAACACCTAGGGAAGGTTTTCAAGCAAACAAACATGAGTTTTCATGATTAATTTCGAATAGCACACAATCATTATTTTACTATATAACTGTTCGGGGATCTATTCACAACTTTTGTAAGTTGTCAATAGATCTCACGGTTGAATTACACTTTGTATTATATTTTTTACAAGCACTACCATGTACCAAAAAGTGCAAGTGTATTGAAAAATTACAGATGCAAATTATATTATTTGTTGTTTATAGTAGTAATACTGTTTTAGATAGGTTTGCGCTTTATGACATTCAATACTACAAAGCACTGATGAGGTCTTGGTTGGAGAGCTCTTGCCTAGAAAATGCTTATTCAGAGAATTTTGATTCCAAAACGGATATATATATCTTATTCATATTTTCGAGAAATTAATGTCCATGCCCATTGACATGATCAACCCATTCTCGGCTCACTACAGAGCACGGGTTTCCTCTCAATATGAGAAGGGTTCGGCCATAGTCCACCACGCTGGTCATGTGCGGATTGACAGACTTCACACGCCTTTGAGAACATTATGGAGAAACTCTCAGGCATGGCATGGGTTTCCTCGCGATGTTTTCCTTCACCGTTGTAGCAAGTGATATTTTAAAGCACATAACTCCAAAAAGTTAGAGGTGCGTTGCCCGAACACTGATTAGAAGGCGGACGTCCTAACCACTAGGCTATCTCACCCATAGCTATTCCCGTGCTCATTAAAATTTAAAAATGTTATAATCTCTCCAATAGGTGAACGTAGTAAACTCATCCACATCCTGGAAAGTTACATTGTTCTTGGAACACAAAGAGAACCAGGAAGAAATGCTGAAGGGGGGAGACGTGGTGAGGCTCTTCCACGCCGAACAGGAAAAATTCCTCACTATGGACGAGTATCGAAGGCGGCACCACGTGTTCTTGAGGACCACTGGCAGGTCCAGTGCAACTGCTGCCACCAGTAGCAAAGCTTTGTGGGAGATTGAGGTTGGTTACTCGTTTGTACATTCAAAAGAGCATGAGAATTGTGTTTGGTAGGCTGCTATAGCTTTGTGGGAGATCTCCATCATACACTATTGGTACTTTATTTTTAAAAATCGCTCATGGAAATAAGTAAGCTTTAATGAGCAAATCGTTATACGAAAACTAACTTGCTATGGTCACATCAATTTGGAAGATAACGATCAAACAAAAATGGGAGAGGTAAAAATTAAATTAGTAGGTGCAAAAAACAATATGTACATCAAAGTAAGAAAGTGACTACTGTAATAAATTCCCACAACTTAAGTAACTGGGCTGTTTGGCGAGCTTCGGAAAGAAGCTCTGCCAGAAGAAATTTTGGGCTCAAACTAGCGGAAAACAAAGGGAACGTCTGCCTAAGGGCGCCTCCTGTCAGGCCGAACCTCGGCTTAGACGACGCTTTGGATAACGGGGGCGGGGGCGGGGGGGGCGGACGGTGTAACGGGGGGGGGGAGGTCGGACGGACCTAACATGGACGTGTTGACTACTGACTGATTTTTATATAACAAAATCAAAAAAACAGTTGTAAATCTACCCAGTGAAAAAATATTTGGCTGAAGTATTTAACTAAAGTATCCCTCTATGGCTTTTACAAAAAAATATATATTCAAACTGAGGATTTGCTACCAGATAAATTATACTACTACTTATTATAATAACAACAACTAAACACACACACACACTCACCCACACATACACAAACCACAATTTTCTATATACGTTTTATTTTTATATTTTAGAAGAACGTAAAATTATTAATCAAAGGTTCGGCGGTGGGCGGCGGTTCATGTAACACAGTTTTCACTAATGCAGTGCCGTCCTCGCAATTTACTGTATGACTTGAGTGTTCTCAATAAAGATTTTTATTATTTATTCGCTGACCATCGCGGACACAACACCAAACTTAAGCTTGTTCTATGGGAAGTTGTTCTGACATCGTCAACGTGCTCTTGTACCCAGGTCGTGCAGCACGACCCGTGTCGCGGCGGAGCAGGCCATTGGAACTCCATATTCCGCTTCAAGCACCTCGCTACCGGACACTACTTGGCTGCCGAAGCGTGTACCAAACAGTAAGAAGATTTAATTTAATTTTAAGCTATTGCATAGCTTCTATCGAGGGCCTTGAGCGCGGGGACCGAATAAAAAAATTCCGTAACGAAAAAAAACCTCACGCTCCCTACTCCGACGGGCACAGCGGTGATACTTTTTACCATATAGATATTTCGCCACGGCAATTACAGTTGCCGTGGAACAGCGGTTGTCACGTATGTTTTTTGTGCAGAATGTCGTAGGTTCGAGCCTGGGGTACGTCTTTATTTTTTTTATCACGTTTTTTTAATTTTTATTATTATGACAAGCATTTTTATTTAGTTTCACCTGTCCCGTTGTCTGTCTGTAATCAAATCTAGAGGTAAATTTTACTCATTTCCCTTATGCTTTTTTTTAAATTAATTTTATCAAAAATAACCTCAATAGTTTTAATAATTTTATTTTCATTGTTGTTTTTGAAATATTAATAATTTAGTTGATAAAAAATGCAATAGCTTTACCGCGGCAGTCACCGAGTGCCACACGTCTTTTTTTATTTGTGACAAAAAATCGGTTTCGGTTTGTTGTTTGTGGGATTTCAGATTTGGTTACGTTTGTAACGTTTTTTATGAAAACGTTTGTAGCTCACAATCACGCCAATAAAATAACAAAAGTATATTTATACAAGTGTACTATAGTTAGTACACGCATATAAACATACTTTTGTATAACCCAGTGGTTCACAGGAATAAAATAATTTTGAAATTGAATTTCTCTTATCGTGCTCTTAACAACCAGGGAAGGCGATGATGCGGAGGGCGAGGAACCAGCTTACCAATTGATATCAGTTCCGCACTCGTCGGAGATCGCCACGCTGTTCGAGCTGGACCCCACCACGATGACGCACTCGGACACGCCCGTGCCGCAAAGCAGTTACGTGAGGTATATCGCTTACCGTATACAATACAAATGGATACAGCAGGTGTCTGACTCGCATACCACCAAAACTACCCGCAATTATCACCAACATCATTATCATTATCAACCCCATGACCGGCCCACTATAGGGCGCGGGAATCCTCTCAGCATGATTAGACGGCAGTAGTCTACCATGCTGGCCAAGTGCTTATTGGTAGACTTCAAACGCCTTTGGAAATTTAAGGAGAACTCTTAAGTTCTGATGCAACCTGCATACTTATATGCAGGTTGCATCAGAATGTTATCCGTCATCGTTATAGCAAGTGAAACCCACCGTAGAGCGCGGGTCTCTTCAGCGTGAGAAGATTTCGTCCGTAGTCCACCATGCTAGCGAAGTTCTGACTTCAGACGCCTTTGAGAACTCGAGGAGAACTCACACATGCAGGTTTTATCAGGATGTTGTCCGTCATCGTTATAGCAAGTGAAACCCACTATAGAACACGGGTCTCCTCTCAGCGAGAGAAGATTTAGGCTGTAGTCCACCATGCTAGCGAAGTTCTGACTTCAGACGCCTTTGAGAACTTAAGAACTCCGACATACTGGTTTCGTCAGGATGTTTTCCTTCATCGTTATAGCAAGTGATAATAAATTTAAATTTGCCTAAAATAAATTAAAAACAGCGCACATAATATATCTGAAGAGTCAAAGGGTTCGTGTCAAGGATCGAACTACTCCAGGGAGGTCGTCATATCAAGAGTGAATAGGCATCACCAAAGCACGCCCTTTCCACCTTGACTTTAATCATACTTTACTTACATTAGAACATATTTAAGTGTAATTCTATGAAATTTATGTTTTGTTATAGGTTACAACACTTGTGCACGCACACATGGGTCCACTCAACGTCGATACCTATAGACAAGGAAGAAGAAAAGCCTGTCATGTCGAAGGTATTTTGAAAACACCTTTATTGAACATTTATTTTATTTTATTTATTCTTTATTTGTACACAACATATAAATAGAAAAACAGAAACAAGAAGAAGCAGGATACAAAATGCGATATCTGCTAGGCAACTTTAGGATTAGAAAAAACAACATTTATTAATAGTTGTCAATGAAATGGTTAAAACTTTTAAACTAAACCGTGAATTTTTTTCTTGAAAAATAATAATTGGGTGAAAACCCAATTTCTATTAATGTCCCAATGATAGGACAGTCGCAAAATCACAAAGCTCTTTGCAGGTAGGCTGTTCGGTAATCAAGGAGGACAAGGAGGCCTTCGCGCTGATCTCGGTGTCGCCAAGCGAGGTTAGGGACCTGGACTTTGCCAACGACGCCTGCAAAGTGCTGTCCGCACTCTCCACCAAGCTTCAAACGGGCAATATAGAGCACAACGAGATGAAGTAAGTAAACTTGTACTACCTAATAAACTGGATATTCTCTTCTTGATTTTTTTTTTTCAGTTATTGTATTTCTTCTTTAGTTTATTTTTATTATTTTTGTACCTTTGTGATAACAAACACTTATACGAAGTCTACAAAGGAAAGCTTATCTCTATAAGAGATCTCTTCCAGCTACCCTCAGATGTGAGTAAGATGATTATATAGTAAACTACATACTAATATATACTTAGGTAAATTGTTTTAAAAGAAGGGAGATTCAAGAGGATTCCTTGAGACGCAAAACCTTAAAGATCTAGTAGGAAGGGGACAAAGTTTAATACGCTCACGTAAGTATCGAGAAGAATTGTGAAGAATCTTCAAGAGTACTCTTAAAATATGCACATTCCGGCGAAAACAGTTCATCTAGGGTGAAAGGGATATGCGAACGAAAATACGCCATGCATGTGTCTTGCTTATTATAAACGCGTTTATATGTGAATATTAAAATATTTTTAACGCATTTGCATTTGGCTAGTACATGTAGGCCTTATTCTTTTCCTTTCTTTTTTATGCCTGGGATCGCATTTACGCATCCCTCCCAGAACTTAGTATTTGAGAATTGCTAAACCAATAGACCAGAACACTTAAAACATTAACTCACGTATACCAAAATACTTAGAGTGCCGACCTAAAATACCCCGGTTACAGAAGCGTCTAGTAGAAATTAGCCCAGTTGTAACCCAAAATCTTTTCTTAATAACGTTAGCTGAAATACATATATTGTTTTAAAGGAACTGATAAGTATCTATATAGAAAACGGCGGTTGCGGATTTTGTCAAGTGCCTCAAGTGCTGAGGGGAGAAAAAACTGTATTAAATAATTATTTTTCAGGGCCCTAACCTGTCTTTTGCAAGACATAGTGTACTTCATTGCCGGCTTTGAGAACGAGCCCAATAAATCCAAAGCGTTGGACCTGGTGGTTGAAAACCCCAACCGAGACAGACAGAAGCTTTTGAGAGAACAGTACATATTGCGGCAGCTGTTCAAAATACTCCAGGTAAGCACATTAGTTCAACAAGTTAGCAGAACTGATACCGATGCGTCTTGATACGAATGAAAATGTAGTCTGCAATGGAAAATATTGGATTCTTTTATATGAAAAAAACCCCTCTTTATAATCACTTTTAAATCGCCAAGTGAAAGCTTTTGGCGAAGTAGAAGCTTTTCATGACCAAAAAGGGATGTTTTGTAACCACTTTTCGCAACGCCACTTCCTTGTGGAAGCTTCTGGGGAAGTGGAAGTTTTCATGACCTCCGTGGTGCAGCGTACTCTGTCGTATTATAAAGTGAAAGGTCCTTGGTACGATTCCTAACTCGGGTCTGGTCTGGGTGGCTTCGGCCGTTACCACTCTACTGGTAAAGCTTACTACTCGCATAATGTCGCCAAGCGATCTAGCGTTACTTGGCGTAGCGTTAGAAACCGATTGGGAGCTTTACTTTGGCAAACGCATCGGTGGTTCCTCTGGTGCTGCAGATGTTTATGGGCGAAAAAAAAAAACAACTTCGCAAGCATTTTACATATTTGAATGTGTGAATTGTTTGGTTACCTTGAAATATTTTTTGCATACGATATGCTGATGTCACTAAATAATGACATATTTTGATAATTTTAATGAGAACAGTAATTTAACTCATTTAAACTAAACAATTGTAAAAGTGTGCCTGTTTGTTTTTTTTTTTATTTGGTACCTATGTTTGGCTGAAACATTACAACAATTCGAACATAAGTTGGAGCTCATATGCGCGGTCGATCTCGCCCGCTCTCCGGCGAGATAGCTGACTTTTCATCGAAGAAAAAAAAACCTTGGTTACTGCACGCCTTGACAGCTAAACCAACTATGTTGTATCCATAAGATACCTATTTTTTACAACCGATATTAACTCGGGAAATCGATATTATATTAAAAAAAAAACAAAAATGATTAACATATAATATTATTTTTTATAAGTTTACAAATTTGCTTTAGACACACACTAAAATAATAGCTAACAATACAAGGGGTATTATATCACTATAACAACAAGGTATAGCTTTGATAATTAAAAACATTATAAAATGAGACACCGAGACACGTGTAGCATAGTGCTTACACCATCAAACATCACCTGATATGTAATGGGGACAAGCCTATTTAAGATGAAATCCCTTGATTCGTGTTATGGAACTAAAGTCTTAGTGTCTTAAGAGCCATCTGGTCACTTGATGGAAATTAACAACGATACCAAGAGTCCTTCAAGCGAGAAACACGCTAATAAAAAAGTGGGAGCTAAGAACTATAGAGAAAGTGTAAGATTTTTTATGAATTTTATATTAAAACAGGCCACAGACAGTCATATCAAACATTATGGTTTAGGAAATCGAATGATATTTTTTTTTTTTGACAAAAGTTTAAATTAGAATTCTCCTATCCTTAGAAATCTTGTTCTTCATCATCATTATCATCGTGATCAACCCATTACCGGTTCACTACAGAGCGCGGGTCTCCTCTCAGTAAGTCCCTGAGAAGGGTTCGGCCATAGTCCACCACGCTGGCCATGTGCGGATTGGCAGACTTATCTTGTTCTTAATACACTCTTATAAGTTTGTCTGTGAGCGTGTTTCAATTTAATTTTCACTCACACGACCTATTGAGAATTATTTTAACCGCATAACAAATACTAATGACATAATTCGACTAAATAAATTATTGACAATAATTATCGTATTTAAGACACAAGCAACGTGTGGAAACTTATAAATGACATCTATCTTGCCGATGATATTCCGTAATTCGACAAGATGATAAGACGGTTTCCTAAACTTAGTATCTCATGTCAATAAAATGAAAGGGCTAAAAATAACAACAAGGCTGTCGACTATGTCTCAAGCGCACCTTGGAATACTTCGGACACATTGCCCGCCGTAGCCCTGGGAATTTAGAAAAACTACTCGTAACGGGCAAGGTGGAGGGGGAAGAAGGCCAAGAGGATGTAGCCCCATGCGTTGGTCCGATCAGATCAGCACTGCACTCGGTACATCATTCCACGCCATTAACACTTCATAATGCCAGAACCATCTGGAGAAACATCATACGGAAGAAGATGATCCATGCTAAGGATCGCGACCCGAGTAATGAGGATGACGATGCAGAGAGAGAACCTATTATGTTTTGTACACACAATAGTACACATAATATTTATATATATGTATATGTATTTTACATTATGAACTTAAATTGGCATCTATTTCAATCCTTTTGCTACACGATTACCTAGGTCATAGTGAATAGTTTTAAGCATTTTGATCGCTTTCTCTTGTAGATGTTTATAGGTAACTTTTTGCAAATCGGAGCGTATGGTTTCAACAGCTTGATTTTGTTCGGCAGTCGACAGTATGTTCACATATAGATCCCTGGCCTGATCAAAATTGTCTGGCTCTTCCTCTTCAATTTTAATTAAATCTGAATAATGTTTTGGAGTATATGGTTCAGGTCCATTGAATGAGTTAGGATAGTAGTCAGGAGCGTCTTCTTCATTATTTCCGACCGGAGGCACGCCATCTCTGTTATAAGTATTAGCTCGGAAGGGACAGTTAACTGGAATTCTGTTAAAGTTTGCTCCCAACCGGTAGTTGTGAGCATCTCTGTAGGCCAGTAGGCGTGCTTCGAATAATTTATCAGGCGCCCCATGTATACCAGGCACCAAATTGCCTGGGCAAAACGCGAGTTGCTCTATTTCTGCGAAGAAATTTTTTGCATTTCTATTCAAAACTAACTGTCCAAGCGGATGTAACGGCCACTTCTTTAAAGAAAGAGTTCTTGTTGTATCGAATACTTTAGATCTATGTTGTTTTACGTCAGTTTCGTTTAAAATCTGTAAGCTTATCGTCCAAGATGGAAAATTATTATTACCTATAGCATCATATAAATCTGTTGTTAAAAAATCAGGGTTCGTAATACTAATGTTTGCAGCTTTCTCTGGCGTGAAGTTTTTTATACCAGCATTAGGACGTATATGAAACCGAACAAAATGGAGGCCCCCAGTTTTGTTTGAAACCTGATACGTATGAATACTATAGCCAGGCATGGTTCGGTAGCTCATCGGCTGACCGCGACCACTGAACAATAAAATCATCATGTGCAATGTCTCAGGAAATGAAGTCATAAAATCCCATGACATGTTAGGATCTAGTACGTTTGTCGCTGGATTTCTTCTTGCTGAACGAACCGAAGTATGAAAAAGAAGTGGATCTTTAAAATTAAACATTGGAGTATTGAATCCAACGATGTCAAAATTTCCTTCTTCGGTATAAAGTTTAAGTGCAAAGCCTCGTGCGTCTAGAACTAGGTCAGAGCTTCCCCGTTCTCCCACGGATGTTGATAATCTCACTGCAACTGGCGTTTTCTTCCCTTTTTTCATAAAGGCAGCCTTACAAATATGTGAGAGGTCATGCGTTACTTTAAAGTAGCCGAATGCTCCAGTGCCCTTCGGATGAACCAGACGTTCAGGAGTTTTCGATCGAAATAGATGCGTCATAGAATCCAAAAACCATGGGTTACGAAGTAGCTGGCTATTCAATGTAGAAGTTTGATCATAGGAAACAGGTGCGCCGCTGCTGGTAGTCAGCACTGCTATGGGACTCTGAAAACGTAACCAGTTTTAGGTTTTTGCTAGGACCAAAATTATAAGTGGATTTAATGGTACATCCAATGAAGATTGCGGATTTGGTTTTCCTCTCGAGTGACGACGAGATAATAGACCCAGTTCTAGGTTGGGCCCATTTTTGGATTTTCATATCTTTAAATAATGAATAGAAGCAGGCGTTACTTTGCGGAAGTCCATGTCTGTCAAAATCTTCCACTAGAACCTCTACGCACGTTTCGACCCGACATCGGATCATCCTCAGGAGATGTTGACTTCACAAAAGTTTACTTTGCTTGTCGCGCTTGTGAAGTCAACATCTCCTGAGGATGATCCGGTGTCGGGTCGAAACGTGCGTAGAGGTTCTAGTGGAAGATTTTGTGTAGTGTTATTATACAAATCTCCCGGTTGTCGGCGGAATATAGCAAATTATACTTGCTGTTTGTTGTATATCTTTAAATGTTCTGGTAGGACACGTAGCTGTGGCTACCACACTGTTTAAGACTTCTTATACAAGATAGTCCCCCCCCCCCATGAAATGTGATCGAAAAAGAAAGTATATGAATAAAAAACTTACCGATACCGAATTCTTGTATTCTATAATTTGGTCCGCAACTGAATCCCTTTCATAATTTTCCGTCGCCAGCGCCGATGCGGCCAACATTAAATATAAAATGAGCATTTTCATTGCAGAGGCAATGAATTGTTGTAATGAAATCCGTAATCGATTGTACCGATAAATTTAACGGCGAGTCTTATATACTTTGTTCTGTCTTATTTACATATTAGCAAATAAGGCTGGTAATATAGGACGCTGTACAGACGTAGCGATTTCGGTCAACTAATTTTGGCAACTGCGAACTCGTCCAAGTAGTTTCTGATGATTTCATGGAGCTATTGGATTTGTCTGGTTGTGTGTCTATTATCGTGACGTGTATCTTTTCGACATAGACCTAGTAATAGTAAAATAAAATATACACGTAACTCATTTTTTTTATGTTATATATTGGCGTATACTATAATAGTCGATGCCCGCGGCTTCGTCCGCGTAGATTAGGGGTGATAAAAAACTCCTATGGAATAAGGTACCAATTTAAAATCTGTCGCAAGTTGAAACCATAGACCTGAACCCACCAGAGGGAGTATGGTAAACCCATACGCCAAATGGGTTTCTACGCGACATCGTGCCGCTTTGCGGATCGTCTTTGTCAGTAGGTTACTAACTAGCCACGGCCGAAGCCTCCCACCAGACCAGACTCGAGCCGGGAATCGAACCCAGGACCTCCAATTTTAAAATGTGACAGCACACGCGCTGCGCCACGGAGGTCCTCAAAAAGTGTGGCCTATGAACCGCTAGAGGCGCGGCAGGTCGTTGAAGTAAAAAATGAATGGTATTGGTTAATTCCACTACAGCCAGTTGAGGGCACTCGAAGCGAAACAAACCCAATGAATAAAAATGAAAATAAAAAAGAATAATACTCCATATAGTGTTACGACAGCAAAGATATACAGAAAAATAAGAACACTGCTCCGTTACAGAACAGTTTGTGGGCGAAAAACCTTCAAGCACTAAAAAATAAAATCTGAAATCAACAAGCCGCATAACTGTTAGTTTATAAAGATGAATGGCAAAAAGTTGTTTCGTTTAGTACAGGTAACCTGATAAATTAATTATGCACGTGTTTTAAAGTTCGTATCTCCATCAAATTGTTTCAAAATGTGACACCATTAGTTGTATCGATTATTTCACGGTTAATGGCGATGATCTTACAATTTAATTTATTTTACTAAAATTAAAAATGTAATTTATCTCTTAATAATCCAGTGTTCAGGTCGTAGATGGGTTGAGAATTAACTAAATTGTAATCTTTTCTAAAGTTATATACACATATTATATTAAATTATATAATATATATTTCGTTGACATAATTCGAAGAATTGTTATTTATTTGGCCCCTAAGATACGGGTTTTCCTAGTTTAGGGGTCAGGATTCCATTGTATTGTGCTGTACTGAGTTTTATAAATAAAGATTATTAGATTAGATTTATTTACTTTCATATCATACAGGCATGAAACCCGGTAAGGGCATTGCAAACACTACAATTGTTATACATTTTTGATATACGAGTACATTATATTCTAATATTAAACAATTCAATAAACAAAATAACTTAAAATAGTAACAGTAATGACAATAATAATAATTCAATAAGTCAATATTATGATAGTCAAAATTAAAGTTATTTGAAATTATTACAATAAATTAAAATTAAAATTATGGTATTTGAGCTTAAGGAATGTAGACATGAAAAATGCAAGGGTGTGACTTTTTCACGTTCTCTCTACATTAAACGTTTTTTTTTACTTAAATCTTTCTGCTATACGATTGCCTAAGTCTGGATGAATTTTTGTAAACAATTTGATCGCTTTTTCTCGTATAGGTTTATAGGTAACTTTTTGCAATTCGGATTGTATATAGTGAACAACTTGATTTTGTTCTGCAGTTGTCAGTTCCTGGACATATAGATCCCTGGCCTGATCAAAATTGTCCGCCTCTTCCTCGCTAATGTTAATTAGAGGTGAACAATTTTTCGGAGTATATGGTTCAGGTCCATTGAATAAATTTGGATAGTAGTCAGGAGCGTCCTCTTCATTGTCTTCAACCGGAGGCACGCCATCTCTGTTATAGGTATTAGCTCTGAATGGACAGTTAACTGGAATTCTGTTAAAGTTTGCTCCTAAGCGGTAGTTGTGAGCATCTCTGTAAGCCAGTAAGCGCGCTTCGAATAATTTATCAGGTGCCCCATGTATTCCGGGTACTAAATTACCTGGACAAAATGCTAATTGTTCAATTTCCGCAAAGTAATTTTTTGCATTTCTATTCAAAACTAACTGTCCAACCGGATGTAAGGGCCACTTCTTTTCAGAAAGAGTTCTTGATAGATCAAATACCTTAGATCCATGTTGTTTTATGTCAGTTTCATTTAAAATCTGAACACTTATAGTCCAAGATGGAAAATTATTATTACTTATAGCATTATATAAATCTGTTGTTAAAAAATCAGGGTTCGTAGTACTAATGTTTGCAGCTTTCTCTGGCGTGAAGTTTTCATCACCTTCATTAGGTTCTTTGTGGAACCGAATATAATGGAGGTCACCATTTTTGTTTGAAACCTGATACGTGTGAATACTGTAGCCAGGCATTTTCCGGTAGCTCATCGGCTGACCGCGACCACTGAATATTAAAATCATCATGTACAATGCCTCAGAAATTGAAGTGAAAAAATCCCATGCCATGTTAGGGTCCGGTACGTTGGTTTTTGGATTTCTTCTTGCTGATTGAACTGCAGTATGAAAGTAAAGTGGTTCTTTAGAATGAAACATTGGAGTATTGAAACCAACAATATCAAAGTTTCCTTCGTCGGTATAAAATCTAGTTGCAAAGCCTCGCGTGTCCATAACTAGGTCGGAGCTTCCTTGTTGTCCTGAAGTCGTTGAAAATCTCACTGCAACTGGCGTTTTCTTGCCCTTTTCCATAAAGCTAGCCTTGCAAATATGCGAGAGGTCGTGTGTTGCTTCAAAGGAACCGAATGCTCCAGTGCCCTTTGCGTGGACCAGACGTTCAGGAGTTTTCGATCGAAATAAATGAGTCATAGAATCCAAGAACCAAGGGTTACGAAGTAGCGGTTTGTTCAACGTGCAAGTTTGATCACAGGAAACTGGTGCGCCACTGCTCGTAGTAAGCACTTCAACGGACCCCTTGAAAGATGTTTTAAGATTATTAACGACAAAAATCAACAATCGACTTCTTTACCACGGATCTTTAAGACAGCCCCGCCTACAGCAAGAACGAGAGGTTCTAGGCGGGGTATACACCCGTTATATTAGCGAGATATGTATGTATTTCTCCTACTTGTCAGTTGTTGGTATGAATTGAGACGATTCCGTGCGTAAGCAAAAAGTCAAACTGTGCAATGCTTTTTACTTTATCTTTGTAAACTACCCTCTGTTTTTATGATATTACTAGCTGTTGCCCGCGACTTCGTCTGCGTAGAATTGCTGATTTCCCGTGAGATTGAGGTTTCCCGTGCGCCCAATGCCCTGCTTCAGAAAGTAAGCTACAGGCAAATGTCAAATTGCCGATTATCGTATCGCTAAATTAAAAAACATAGGACTTTCATACCAACTTCAAACCCCTATTTTACCCCCTTCGGGGTAGATTTGGATGAAAACAAATTCTAAGCTTATACTTACGCCCTAAAAGAAACCTATTTTCAAAATTTCAAGCTTGTAGACTTCATAATAAAAAAATAAGCAAAAACTATCATCCCCTATTTTACCACCCTTAACAGGTAATATTTTGAAAAAAATTTATGTACATGTTTTTTATTTATTATTATTAATCTTAATGCAAATTTTTGTGTCTCTAACTCTAAAAACAAAGAAAATTCATACAAACTTCCAACCCCTATTTGACCCCCTTAGGGGTGGAATTTCCAAATATCCTTTCTTAGCTGACATCTCTTAACTATCAACTACCTACTTGCTAAATTATAGCTTTATACGTACAATACTTTTTGAGATCTCGTGTTTAATCAGTACGTCAGTAAGTCAGTATGTAAGTATGTAAGTGACCTTTCGCTTTTATATATTATATAGATTCGTAGTACATTATCGTGGAGAGAGCGATAAACGTGATTATTGAGACTAGAAACAGCCTTGATTTCCTGTGAAGAAGAATTTAAGGAAACTCCAATTTCTAAATTGAAAATTTATCTGGTCTGGTAGGTTTCAGCGGATTGTTGCCCTACCGTCTAAGGCTTCCAACTAGGCAATAAAGGCTGGTCTCAGAGGAGGGCAATGTTTGCGTTTTGCCAATTTTCAAAAATTCTATTTTTTTGTAGTTGGAGGGTCTGGGTTCGATTCCCGGCTCGAGTCTGGTCTGGTGGGAGGCTTCTGCCGTGGCTAGTTACTACCCTATCGACAAAGACGTGTCGCCAAGCGATTTAGCGTTCCGGCACGATGTCGCGTAGAAACCGATTAGGAGTGTTTACCATGCCGCTAACAGGTTAACCCGCTACCATCTTAGGCTGCATCATCACTTACCATCAAGTGAGATTGCTGTCAATGGTCAACTTGAAGTGTATAAAAAAATCTACAATTTTCGCCCGACCTGGTAACTGAAACTAGGACTTTAGTAGTCGACAGTCGAACTTTTTACCCCTAAGCTCAACAAGAGGACAAAAACATGCTATAATATCGTCATGGTTGAAATACAATTTTATCTTCTCGGGGAGAAATAAATACTGACTGCTGCCTGGCAGCAAGCCGAGTTTGACTCCCCCCACGAACCGCTTAACATTACTCCACACATGGTTGTAATACTGGTAGTTCATTAATTATACTGGAATTATAATTTAGTTGTCATATTATAGTTTCAAACTTACCTTGCTTTCCTTGTAAACAACAATTTGATTGGCCACTGCATCTCTAGAATATTGCTCCCCGGCCAGCGCCTTCGCGGCCGTCATGAGAAGTAGAAGAAACATTTTCAGCAAGATGACTCAATGCTGAATTATTGTGCTATTATAAACTGTAATTGATTGTAGAAGTACGTTGAGCAAACAGTCTTATATATTCAGTGGTGTCTTATTTGCATAACTATATTATTGATAATGTTTTTAAGGCATGTGCCTTGCAAGATAAGGCGCCGTTCAAACGTAACAATTCGCTCTTCTATAGTTTCGGCGACTGGCATCTCGCAATTGTCGCGTAGAAACCAATTATAGGTGTGGGTTTAACAATACCTTCAGACTTCACACGCCTTTGAGAACGTTACGGAGAACTCTCAGGCGTGCAGGTTTCCTCACGATGTTTTCCTTCACCGTTGAAGCAAATGATATCTTAATTTTTAAAAACGCACATAACTCCGAAAAGTTACAGCTGCGTGTCCGGATTCGAACCGCCGACCTCTGATTAGGAGGCTGCCCTAACCACTAGGCTTCACCGCTTCTTAAAAGCAAACTTATTGATAATTTACTTGAAAAAAATCCGATATGGGATAAATTCTTGCATTGTATGTATTTCGTTACTGTTATACCAAGATGTGTTTAATCTCGTTGATTCTTACAGTACGCCCAATCTAAGTTCTACGGACCGCAGAAGTCAGCAGTGCTGAGATATTTTCTTTTGGTTATTCAATAGTAGTATTTCATTTGTACATGTCAAATGCGTAATTGTCTCAGAGTCATAACTTTGCCTTTATAGCAACACGTAATATTTTGCTAACAGTAGGTAACTGGGAGCGTAGTATTAGGAGTTACGGATTAGGTTATGGATTCGATCCCCGGTGAAATAATACTTTTAAATAAAAAAATTGTCTTTGTACATACACAAATAAATTATGTTCATGTAGGAAGCGTTTAATTGAATATAACAGGTATTATTTACGAGATAATTTATTCGTACTACTAGATGGTTTCCATGACTTTTTAAATCCCGCTGTAATCTTTATTTTCCGGGAATAAAAAGTATTAAGTTTTCTCTATAAAGATAAATAAATGCTTATTTACTATATAAGTACGTAAGCACAATATAACAAGTATTGGTTTTGTATCTTAAGACACTTGTGCAATTAACATATTTTTATGTCATACAAAACTCAATTTCCATGCTAAAGTATTTCTCTTTATTTTATATCATGATCATTAGCCACTGGATATTAATTCCATCTTACTAATATTTATAATAAGTTTGTAAGTGTTAATGGATTGATGTTTGTTTGTTACTCTTTCGCGTAAAAACTACTGAATGGATTTTTATGAAACTTTACAATAATATAGCTTATACATCAGAATAACACATATATAAAGATATTGTGTGAATTGTTCAAAATATGAGGATACGGGTCAAGTAAGTAGGAAAAAAATCTGCTTGATATCTTTAATGTCATAATGTTCTTTTTCTACGCCATATAAGCTACTCGAAATACTTTTCTGCGCAGACAAAGTCGCTAGTACACTTTTTTACTTTTATTATTATTACATTTTCAACATTATTAGTAACAATGATGGACACCGCCAATTTATGAAAAACGGGCCCCTACTGATATTTAAAAAAAACCAATACCTCTGTGGCCCGATTCAACTGTAACCAATGAACTTGTAATCTAAAGCTGAACATTCCAACCTGGCGCCAATACATTTTCTTGTTCTTGTTCTTCATGATCTACCCATTGCCGGCTCGCTGTAGAGCACGGGTCTCCTCTCAATATGCGAAGGGTTTGTATGTGCGGATTGGAAGACTTCATACCCCTTTGAGAACTTGTTAGCAAATATAAACTGATATTAAAACAATCTAAATCGCCGATATCTCATTATGGATTTTAATTTCGAATGCACCCCTGCTTTTCATACTGGTGATCAACAAAATTTGGTCAAAAAAATAAAAATTCAAGCCGTTACCAGGTGGTTTATAGATATTGTGTAAATACCCTAGAGTATGGCTGTAGGTAAATTCGACCTTGAAAATCTATTCAAAAGCTTCACTATCATATAATTATATATGAATTCCCTATGTTAAGTTATATATTTCATAAAGCCGTGAAAACAACATTCTTATAAGTATGATGGCAATCAGAGAGCAGCGCCATCTAGTATTTGAATCGTGTACGACAGACAAGAGAGTGGGATCGCCCCCTCTCTTTACGCAACACTAAGTGACGTATGCAGGTTATTAAAAGACTCACTGGCGCGAGACGGCGGTAGTGCATAGTCGTACTTGGTGGAGCGTATAGTCTGCTCTTTATAAATTACGATACTTATAATTGTAACTCTGTTGTACCAAGAGTATCTGGTCTCTTTGCCCGAAACTACCCACGTCTACCCAAATTACCGACGGACACGCCCCTGTTTTTAAGTATTTCGCGAACAATATTTTTAAAGGAGCAAAGTTAATTAAATAACAACTCGTTGGTAATAAAAGATAGGAGAAACGCACATATGTAAATATTATATAGCATGATTATTTAAATTATAGGTAAATTACAATTTGTAGACTTAATTTCACTTATAAATGCGATACGAAACACAGCGTTAATTCTTATCGTGTTCTATTATTATTACTACTCATACGCATATTAACATATCTTAGTGCCTATTAATTGGCACTTTTTAGGGTACCGTACCTTTACCGCGACCTCTTTAAATGACGTCCGTGCAGCGCTTGCGCAGGTATATTCTATAGTGGGAGAATCCGGGTTTAATTCACTGCTCGAGTTTAGTCCGGGGGGAGGTGCGTCTCAGCCTTTTACGCTGCTTAAAATACGATTACGAGGGTAGGTTCAGCCGGTAACGCATCAGTCGCTTCTCCAAAGAAGAAACACCAATATTTGAAGATGTCTCTTTTTTAAACACCATAAGTTAGCCCTTGGCTGCTTTTCACCTGATGGTGAGTGATGATGCGGTCTAAGATGATAGCGGGCTAACCTGTTAGGGGTATGGTAAACACATACTGCTAATTGTTTTCTACGGGACATCGTGCCAGAACGTTAAATCGCTTGGCGACACGTCTTTGTCGCTAGGGTGGTAACTGGGAACAAGCCACAGCCGAAGCCTCAGACCAGACTCGAGCCGGGAATCGAACCCAGGACCCAGGATAATCCGACAGCGCGCGCTGCGCCACGGAGGTCGTCAAAAGGTTCAGCCGGTAACGCATCGGTCGCTTCTTTGGTGTTTGAAGATGTCTTTTTTTATACACCATAAGTTGGCCCTTGGCGGCTTTTCACCTGATGGTAAGAGATGATGCGGGCTAACCTGTTAGGGGTATGGTAAACCCATACTCCTAATTGGTTTCTACGCGACATTGTGCCGGAACGTTAAATCGCTTGGCGACACGTCTTTGTCGGTAGGGTTGTACCTAACTAGCCACGGCCGAAGCCTCCCACCAGACCAGACTGGAGCCGGGAATCGAACCCAGGACCTCCAACTTTAAAATGCAACAGCGCACGCTTTGGGCCACGTCGTCGTTTATGGGCGACGTTGATCAGTTAACGTCAGGTGACTCGTCTGCATCATTTACATCTTGGCGAAACGACGCCGCGATGTAAACGTAAAAAAGAAGTTGCCAGCTGGACCCTATGACAAAGCCTCCACTGTCTGTCTGTACTTTATAAGTATATATTTTATATAAGTAAAAATCACAGAAAATTTATTTCTATTACCGTTTTACCAAAAAGTAAAATGAGTTGGCTCCCAATACAACAAACGTTTCGTTTAGATGTTTATTTGTTCGAACTTAATAGTATTAATAACATAATATAGGGTTTCATATTGCACGTTGGTACGGAACAGTTTGTTCCGTTCCCCACATACTGTGGAGAACGTGGAGGCTGGCATCTCTAGATACTGGAATGCATTAGTAGACGCAGCGTGTCACGACTTCACACGAGTTACATTGCGTCTCTAGACACCAGTAAACGACCCGCATTTAGAAAATCCCAACAAAAACATATCTCCTGCATTGGGCGTGTATGGTTTAATATTAAGATATAAATAAATTATACGTGAACGCAATCGCGCACAAAAGCCAGTGCAATATTTGCTTGTTACACAAAAACTTTGCATCGATTAATTCAATGCAAACACCAATACCAATGGAAAAATTTTTCTTTTCTTTTAAAATTCCTATGGTAAAAGTTCATCTAAAACAAATATTTGTTCAGCTGTTGTTTTTAACACATGTCATTTCCTCACGTTATTTATATCAATACATTAATATCTATAACCAGTGAGTGCGTTTATAAAGTTGGAGGTCCTTCGGCCGTGGCTAGTTACCACCCCACCGACATTCGTGTCGCCGAGCGCTTTAGCGATGCATGTCGTATTGAAAACAATTAGGAATATGGGTACCGTGCCGCTAACAGGCTAGCTCGATACCATCTTAGACTGCGTGATCACTTACCACCGGGTTAGATTGCCGTCAAGAGCTAAATTGCAGAGGTATAAGAAAACTGTCTACATTACAAATGTTGAAAGAAAATCTTCTCGTATCGTGTCGTTATCTTCGGTATATAGTTATCGTAGATAGGTAAAATTTGGTAAATATTTAGGGCTCCGTATCCGAAAGATAAACGTAATAAACGTAAACGTAGCGTTGGTCGACCCCCAACTAGGTGGACAGACGACATCAGACGAGTCGCAGGGAGCCGCTGGAAGCAAGCGGCCCAAGACCGTGAGCATTGGAACTCCCTACAAAAGACCTATGTCCAGCAGTGGACGTCAATCGGATGATAATGATGATGATGATGATGATCTGAAAGATGACAGAAATGACGAGTGGCAGGGAGTCGTTGGAAGCAAGCAAGCAACAATTTTTATTACTATTGAAAGAATTACATTAACTTGTTGAACACTTATTATTTATTACGCTTGAAAGAATTACATAGATTTTGCAAAACTCTTTTAACTTTCCACGCCTTCGTTTAAAGAGACACTGAACTCGAGACCATGTTTTTCGAGGAATCGCCGAATGCACCGGAAAGGAAAAAGACCATCTGTCTTATTTATTGTTTTTATACTACCCGCGTTGCGGAAGATAATGTAAATCCCAATCAGTGTTAATGTTTTCACCTACCTTTACCTTCGTCACAATTATTGAGTATGCTAACATTTGTCACATATTTCATACCACTTATGTACTAATCTGTTTGCTTTAGCCTAATATTTGAATTCATCATCAACCCATTCTTGGCTCACTACAGAGCACGGGTCTCCTCTCAATATTGAGAAGTTTTTGGTCATAGTCCACCACGCGGTATGTGCGGATTGGCAGACTTCACACGCCTTTAAGAACATGATGGTGAAATCGCAGGCATGCAGGTTCCCTCGCAATGTTTTCCTTCACCGTTGAAGCAAGTGATATTTTAATTGCTTAAAAACGCACATGTAAACTTTACTAAATTATATATAACCACTCACTTTATAATATTTACTTTATTGCCTTTGAAACTCCAATATCAATAGCCACCTGGCTTCGTAGGTCGACGTAGACTGCCAGTCCGTTCTGGCCGATTAAAAATGTTGAGTCAAGAAGTACTCTTATTGACTATTATATGCAATTTCGTCAGAACTACCGGAAGTCAACATTGAGCTACGGATATTTTAACAATTTAAAAATCTTAGAATTATCTAGTTTAGTTTACTTAAAACTTATATAAAATAAAGTAAACATGTCTTGACACTATTTTCTAATTTAATGAAACCGATTGATAAATCTTAAATTTATCAATCACTTTTAGTAACACTAAGCCAATCACATCTAGAAAATATGCAATAATTGACGTTTACATTTTTAAGAAGCTAACAATTCGTCCATCCTGATAAGGTTCGCGTCCCCGCGAATATAACAAATTTAGGAAATAATTTAATACAAGGCAATAATCACAAAATATTTAAGATAACAATAACTGCACTTGCTACAAATACTAGTATAGATTATTATAATCATATAACAGAAATAACACAAATATCTATAAAACATTATTCTTTATAGTTGATATGCGTACAGTTATGATGGCTCACTCTGTACTTCAAATGTTCCGCTCATAGCGGCTTATTTTGGAATTAACATACACGCTCATAGCAGTGTAGGTTTACAATTTGTGCACTTTGCACTTCAGGTAATCATTTGCATACACGCTCATAGCAGTGTAGGTTTACAACTTGTGCACTTTGCACTTCAGGTAGTCATTTACATACACGCTCATAGCAGTGTAAGTTTACAATTTGTGCACTTTGCACTTCAGGTAGTCATTTACATACACGCTCATAGCAGTGTAGGTTTACAATTTGTGCACTTTGCACTTCAGGTAATCATTTGCATACACGCTCATAGCAGTGTAGGTTTACAACTTGTGCACTTTGCACTTCAGGTAGTCATTTACATACACGCTCATAGCAGTGTAAGTTTACAATTTGTGCACTTTGCACTTCAGGTAGTCATTTACATACACGCTCATAGCAGTGTAAGTTTACAATTTGTGCACTTTGCACTTCAGGTAGTCATTTACATACACGCTCATAGCAGTGTAAGTTTAAAATTTGTGCACTTTGCACTTCAGGTAGTCATTTACATACACGCTCATAGCAGTGTAGGTTTACATCTCTCGAGTTGCACGTAGCTGTAAAAAAGGTATTACGACTGACCTGCTTTGACTTCTTGCCTGCGACTCAACCCTTTGAGATGTACTGCGCTGCTCATCGCAGGATCCGCTGCGCCTCGTGCCGCCAGCACGAGCGCAGGATCCGCTGCGCCTCGTGCCGCCAGCACGAGCGCAGGATCCGCTGCGCCTCAAGCTGCGAGCACGAGCGCAGGATCCGCTGCGCCTCGTGCCGCCAGCACGAGCGCAGGATCCGCTGCGCCTCAAGCTGCGAGCACGAGCGCAGGATCCGCTGCGCCTCGTGCCGCCAGCACGAGCGCAGGATCCACTGCGCCTCAAGCTGCGAGCACGAGCGCAGGATCCGCTGCGCCTCGTGCCGCCAGCATAAGCGCAGGATCCGCTGCGCCTCGTGCCGCCAGCATAAGCGCAGGATCCACTGCGCCTCGAGCCACGAGCACGAGCGCAGGATCCGCTACGCCTCGTGCCGCCAGCACAAGCGCAGGATCCGCTGCGCCTCAAGCTGCGAGCACGAGCGCAGGATCCGCTGCGCCTCGTGCCGCCAGCACGAGCGCAGGATCCACTGCGCCTCAAGCTGCGAGCACGAGCGCAGGATCCGCTGCGCCTCGTGCCGCCAGCATAAGCGCAGGATCCGCTGCGCCTCGTGCCGCCAGCATAAGCGCAGGATCCACTGCGCCTCGAGCCACGAGCACGAGCGCAGGATCCGCTACGCCTCGTGCCGCCAGCACAAGCGCAGGATCCGCTGCGCCTCAAGCTGCGAGCACGAGCGCAGGATCCGCTGCGCCTCGTGCCGCCAGCACGAGCGCAGGATCCGCTGCGCCTCAAGCTGCGAGCACGAGCGCAGGATCCGCTGCGCCTCGTGCCGCCAGCACGAGCGCAGGATCCACTGCGCCTCAAGCTGCGAGCACGAGCGCAGGATCCGCTGCGCCTCGTGCCGCCAGCACAAGCGCAGGATCCGCTGCGCCTCGTGCCGCCAGCATAAGCGCAGGATCCACTGCGCCTCGTGCCGCCAGCACAAGCGCAGGATCCGCTGCGCCTCGTGCCGCCAGCATAAGCGCAGGATCCACTGCGCCTCGAGCCACGAGCACGAGCGCAGGATCCGCTGCGCCTCGTGCCGCCAGCACAAGCGCAGGATCCGCTGCGCCTCAAGCTGCGAGCACGAGCGCAGGATCCGCTGCGCCTCGTGCCGCCAGCACAAGCGCAGGATCCGCTGCGCCTCAAGCTGCGAGCACGAGCGCAGGATCCGCTGCGCCTCGAGCTGCGAGCACGAGCGCAGGATCCGCTGCGCCTCGTGCCGCCAGCATAAGCGCAGGATCCACTGCGCCTCGTGCCGCCAGCACAAGCGCAGGATCCGCTGCGCCTCGTGCCGCCAGCATAAGCGCAGGATCCACTGCGCCTCGAGCCACGAGCACGAGCGCAGGATCCGCGGCGCCTCAAGCTGCGAGCACGAGCGCAGGATCCGCTGCGCCTCGTGCCGCCAGCAAAAGCGCAGGATCCGCTGCGCCTCGTGCCGCCAGCATAAGCGCAGGATCCACTGCGCCTCGTGCCGCCAGCACAAGCGCAGGATCCGCTGCGCCTCGTGCCGCCAGCATAAGCGCAGGATCCACTGCGCCTCGAGCCACGAGCACGAGCGCAGGATCCGCTACGCCTCGTGCCGCCAGCACAAGCGCAGGATCCGCTGCGCCTCAAGCTGCGAGCACGAGCGCAGGATCCGCTGCGCCTTGTGCCGCCAGCACGAGCGCAGGATCCGCTGCGCCTCGTGCCGCCAGCACGAGCGCAGGATCCGCTGCGCCTCGTGCCGCCAGCACAAGCGCAGGATCCGCTGCGCCTCGTGCCGCCAGCACAAGCGCAGGATCCGCTGCGCCTCAAGCTGCGAGCACGAGCGCAGGATCCGCTGCGCCTCGTGCCGCCAGCACAAGCGCAGGATCCGCTGCGCCTCGTGCCGCCAGCACAAGCGCAGGATCCACTGCGCCTCGAGCTACGAGCACGAGCGCAGGATCCGCTGCGCCTCGTGCCGCCAGCACAAGCGCAGGATCCGCTGCGCCTCAAGCTGCGAGCACGAGCGCAGGATCCACTGCGCCTCAAGCTGCGAGCACGAGCGCAGGATCCGCTGCGCCTCGTGCCGCCAGCACAAGCGCAGGATCCGCTGCGCCTCGTGCCGCCAGCACAAGCGCAGGATCCACTGCGCCTCGAGCTACGAGCACGAGCGCAGGATCCGCTGCGCCTCGTGCCGCCAGCACAAGCGCAGGATCCGCTGCGCCTCGTGCCGCCAGCACGAGCGCAGCCTCAAGCTGCGAGCACGAGGGCAGGATCCACTGCGCCTCAAGCTGCGAGCACGAGCGCAGGATCCACTGCGCCTCAAGCTGCGAGCACGAGCGCAGGATCCGCTGCGCCTCGTGCCGCCAGCATAAGCGCAGGATCCACTGCGCCTCGTGCCGCCAGCATAAGCGCAGGATCCACTGCGCCTCGAGCCACGAGCACGAGCGCAGGATCCGCTGCGCCTCGTGCCGCCAGCACGAGCGCAGCCTCAAGCTGCGAGCACGAGGGCAGGATAGGCTGCGCCTCGAGCCGCCAGCACGAGATGGTGGCTCCTCTGTGCCTCTCCGTCTACTTTCGGACAGGTCACTAGGCATCTTCACACGATTGTACAGTGCATAAAATGTACAATGATCTAAAATATGCAAAACAACGAGTATCTTCTTCATACAACGTAAACTATTAATTTAAACATTGAACTAAAAGTAGGTAGGTACATAAAAATTGTGCATATAAAAAACCAAAAAGAACATCTCGACAAACAAGTATTTTATTTAAATATTACCAACACGTAGCTTAAAATTACGATTTATCCCAACTTTTCTTTGTATCCACTAAATTGCAACTTGAAAAACCAGTTATAATTTTTTACCGTAGTTACATAAAAAGAAATTAAAACTTTTTATCACACTGAACAATTAAATTAACTTTTAACATACCGTCTTGTGGGCATATGTTTACACCAAGGTGGTAACACCTTACCAGAACTCCTTAGTGTTATCCCTGCTTCTGAATTTGTAAAACTTTACTAAATTATATATAACCACTCACTTTATAATATTTACTTTATTGCCTTTGAAACTCCAATATCAATAGCCACCTGGCTTCGTAGGTCGACGTAGACTGCCAGTCCGTTCTGGCCGATTAAAAATGTTGAGTCAAGAAGTACTCTTATTGACTATTATATGCAATTTCGTCAGAACTACCGGAAGTCAACATTGAGCTACGGATATTTTAACAATTTAAAAATCTTAGAATTATCTAGTTTAGTTTACTTAAAACTTATATAAAATAAAGTAAACATGTCTTGACACTATTTTCTAATTTAATGAAACCGATTGATAAATCTTAAATTTATCAATCACTTTTAGTAACACTAAGCCAATCACATCTAGAAAATATGCAATAATTGACGTTTACATTTTTAAGAAGCTAACACACATAACTCCGAAAAGTTATAGGTGCGGGTTCGAAACCCTGACCTCTGATTAGGAGGCTGACGTCCTAACCACTAGGCTAACACAGCTTCAGGAAAAGAATTATGATGCATCAAATGTGCCTCTTATGGGGTAAAAGCTTTTCCTTATATTCGATTGAGAAGAATAAATTTTCTTAAAACTCCTGTGGACGTTTGTAATTGAAAATTATTCTGTCTCTATTTTGTTCCCGTTCCAGTTATTGCTTTGGTTAGTTGGTTAGCATACAATAGTTTATAACTCATCGACGTGAAATTAACATTTTCAAAAATCCCGCGGAAACTATGCATTCTTCCGAGATAAAAAGAGTAGCCTGTTAATTTTGGCATAATCTATTCAAATCCAAATATACACATGTTTTGCATTGATCGATTTCATTAGTCATGTTTGGTAAGCCATTCGTTTTCGACATTCGCAGGGTCCGTTTCAAGAGTCTTCAGAAGGGGAAGCGTTTCTTAAAATTGAAGAGCTTTATGACCCGCGCTACGCACCGTACAAGTTCATCTTTCGACTATGCTACCGAATCTTACGTCTCAGCCAGCAGGACTACAGAAAAAACCAGGTATGTGAAAGGATTTGTGGACTTACATCCGCGAGGAGGCAAATAGGAGCACAAGGGAGGCACCGGTGCGTTCCTAGGAGATCCCGGAGCCTCCCACTGTTTTATGCTGATGGTGGCCATCGAGGGGGTTTTAGTGGGTAAAAATCCCACATAACCCGAGCTTTTCCCCAAAGCAATAGTCGGGTATCTCACTAGGAGATTTCCCCCCGTAAACAAAAAAAAAGGTATGTAAAAAGGATAAGGCTGAATTACAACTGCGCCTGAAGTTTTTTGTTTTTGTGAAAAAGGAAAAAAGTTTCAATTTTACTTTATTTTTACACGACTTTAAAAATTATAAGAAACCCAAGATAGGCCTTTAAGCCTCTATCTTCCTATCATATTCTGAACTTTTTACATCTCAGTTAATTAGATCTACCTTCCATTAGCCCCTGACTGTTACGTCAAGGGTTAGTTCGGGTAGACCACCCATGGGTGGGAGTCCCACATAACCTCCGTCCTGCCCAAGGGACGGAAGTAGCTATAAAGCTTTTCCACCACGACAAAAAAAAAAAAAAGGTTGGTTTTCGATTGGCGTTCAGCCATTTATATATAATAAACAAAAAAGAAAACAGATATTAAAACAATTCATGCATTGATTCAATGTACATTACAAAAAAAAACAGATATTAAACCAATTGTCATTTTAAACAGTTCACTGACACTGTGGTACAATTGATTTTATGACACTCTATTAATAAATATATCACGAATCAACATGCACGATTATGTATGTAGAATATGTAGAAAAATACTACTATAGTAAAAGTGTAAAGGATTATGTAAATGATAAAAAAGCATGGGTATGAAATATTGCTCTAAGTGGCATGTGAGATGGTGATAACAAAAAGATAAATTTACCTGGCTAAGTTTGTTGTGGGCTTCTTCTTAGACCGGGGCGCGTTTGGAACCCTCATAGCTTTAGTTTTAAGTTTACGAAATTAGTTATCACCATCAAATCTACTACTATGTAAATTATTGACGCGTCAAAAGCGCCTTTTAAAGGACTATTTGAATAATGATTATTTGAATTTGAAATTTGATTATATATTCGTTGTCCACCAGGAGTATATAGCGAAGCACTTCGGCTTCATGCAGAAGCAGATAGGATACGACATACTGGCCGAAGACACCATCACGGCACTGCTACACAACAACAGGAAACTGCTGGAGAAACATATCACAGCTTCCGAGATTGAGACCTTTGTTGGTGAGAAACAGTTCATTGTTAATCATGGCAAAGCAGTGCAGGCAGACGAGCTGACAGGTCATCTGATGTTTAGTGATTAACATCGCTCATAAACATGTGCAGTACCAGAGAAGCTAGCGATACGTTACCGGCTCAAACCAGCCTCCTAATTAGATTCTACACTGTATCATACTGTGACTGGCTTCGGCTGAAACCTACCATTAGAACAGACCCCCGTCGGAATTCGAATGCAAGATTTCTCACTTTATAATGCTGACGACCTCCGTAGCACAGCGCGCGCGCTGTCGCATTATAAAGTTGGAGGTCCTGGGTTCGATTCGGCTCGAGTCTGGTATGGTAGGAGGCTTCAGCCGTAGCTACCGACAAAGACGTGCCAAGCGATTTAACGTTCCGGCACCGTGTCGCGTAGAAACCAATTAGGAGTATGGGTTTACCATACCCCTCGTAGGTTAGCCCGCTACCATCTTAGACTGCCTCATCACTCACCATCAGGGGCTAACTTATAGTGGATAAAAAAAACTACGCAGGCGCTGCAACACGAAGATCTTCAATAGTTTAATATCAAGTTATCTACATACTCAGTACACACGAGTTTGAAACGGCATTTAATTAAGGATCCATTACAAATGTATCTAAAAATATTCATACACTTGAATTTTTGCATATTTGTGTGTTAGTTTAGTCGCGAAAATAGTTCTGCCTCGTTTTTAAATGAGTAGGAAAACTATTTCCGATCAGGTATCGTAGAACTCTATTTATCTATACAAATCGATACAAATAAATAAAATTAAGGTGTCTGTTTGTAATATTGAAATAACCGTTTTTTACTACATGCATATGAATATGTATACGGTACATACACCAAAATAGGAATTTTTACAATTTTTGTCTGTCTGTCTGTCTGATTGTTCCGGCTAATCTCTGAAATGGCTGAATCGATTTTTACGATAATTACTTGTAATAATTACACTTGTAGACACAAACACACTAACTCAACGCTGACAAAGTCGCGGGCGTCAGCTAGTGTAACTATTATATTTTATCCTATGGTCGCTTATGCTAAGATTGGTGCGACGGTCTAACATAGATTTATAAACATACAGACAATCTATCGCATTTGTAAAGTGATATCAGTATGCATTGAGAATGAAAACATTGGTGCTAAATTGAATTTAATTGGCATTAGGTTTGGTGCGCAAGAACATGAAAACTTGGCAGTCTAGATTTTTGGATTACCTGAGCGACTTGTGTATATCGAACAAGAAGGCCATCGCCGTCACACAGGAGCTCATCTGCAAGAGCGTTCTTTGCGCCAACAACGCTGACATACTCATTGAGACCAGGTAACTTGACGGCGCGGGGCTGAGCTTTGGGGTTTTTAACTTAAAGGACTAGATTACGATTTTTTTCCCGATATCTATTATTTTAAACTGAGAAGGTACATAGCTAGATACCAAGGTGTGCCGTTAAACAATTTAGCGTTCCAGTGCCCCTGAAGCGACACACTCACTCACTCTACAGCATTGGCTCTAGCAGCAGGAGTTTGCTTAGTTAAGCGCTAACTTAGTTTAATTTTTGACACAATCATCATCATCATCATGATCAACCCATTACCGGCTCACTACAGAGCACGGGTCTCCTCTCAATATGAGAAGGGTTCGGCCATAGTCCACCACGCTGGTCATGTGCGGATTGGCAGACTTCACACGCCTTTGAGAACATTATGGAGAACTCTCAGGCGTGCAGGTTTCCTCATGATATTGTTATTTTATTACCACCACCAATACACCAATTTTTTACTTTTCTTCTGTTTGACCATGATTGAGACGCGCGCACCGTGCCTCGAATGCCAAGGTCACGTATGAAATGCTGTCTCACCCTCATATCTAGTAGTCGAAAGCATAATCCCAACGCCTCATTCTAGTATGCTGAAATTATATCCATCCGAGGTTTAACATGTTTCTGAAATGAAGACAAGGTCAAATATTTTTATTTTAATCAGACTGCGCGTATTTTGCTCGGTCAGTGATCCAAAGATATAATTAGGCTTTCAATCTCAGAAGCTGTCTTTCGAGCCTACAATATGCCACTGCACGCTGATGACATCAAAAACAGTATAGATTTTCGAAATTATTTTTGTTTTATTAGAATATGCAGTAAAGTGTCTCCTCCCAGATTGGTGACGACAAAATATGAAACCCTATCGGAGTCCGACGACACCGGTAGCAAGGTATCCGTCGAAGATGACGTCATGCTTCTGTGGAACAACAAAAAGGTATTACAAATATTTTCCTATTTAAAATCCGGTGAGCCAATGTTAATGAGCCTTACCAAAGAACCAAATGAATAATAACATCCTTTGAACACCCGTTACATCGTCCATACCGTTTTTCTACCATAACTCCTGCTATTATTAGAAGCCTGTGCTATTTTTAAAAATTCTTGCGACCTTGTGAAGCTCATTACACTACCCAGTATTAATTGTTATATTTCTACTACTCACTTGTTGTCATTGTCGAGGCAATGGCATAAGTGCAATAATTTATTAAAGTGTAGGACTAGAATTTAGAAAATTGGAAGAGAAACGGTTTATTTATTTATTCATTTTATTTATTTCTCATTTACATCGGACATGGAAGCGTCCATAGATTGTTAGTATGTTAGTAACATTTTATCCTTAATTACTATGTTAGGATTGTTATATAACATCAGAAATACATTATTTTATCCGCTCAATAGCTACCTCCATACAGTGGTGCAGTATGGGGCAGTCAGTCCTGGCACCAATTACCTTCAGGATGCCGTTGTCGCTTGTACGTAGTCGATGCAAGAGAGACGCCGCTTTTCCACGCATTATGGCAAAAAAGTCATTCGTGTGTGCGTCCGCGAACATTTTGGAGGCACTGCAGCGCCACGGCAACCTCAACAGCATCCTGAAGGCGTTGTTATATTGAACGCGCAGGGCGTTGTAGGCTCGGCGCGTATATTTCATCCACAGTCCACCAGTATAGAACTGACAGAACGCTTTAAATAAAGTTAGTTTATAATGGTGGCTGAATAATGATAGTGACGTTAAATTCTTTCATACTTTTATGGAGCATGGAATTCGCAGAGTTCCGCTCTGCTGTCCGCGCTGGCCAAGGAGTCTGCCGCGGAACCACGCAGCGAGGCGGCAGCCATCTTGGACTACTATCGCCACCAGCTGGACCTATTCTCCAATATGTGTCTCAACAGGCAGTATCTCGCGCTCAACAGTCTCTCGCAACAGCTGCATATTGATCTCATACTGAAGTGAGTATGAAATATTCGCTCGTTGCGTGTAACTTAAGGAAATCTATCGATCGTTTAATACTTCCACAGATGCATGTCGAACGCGTCGCTGTCCCACGAGCTGCGCGCGTCGTTTTGCCGCCTCATGCTGCACTTGCACGCAGACCGCGACCCCCAAGAGCCCGTCACACCGGTCAAGTACGCGCGCCTGTGGGCCGAGGTCGCCGGCACCATCCACGTGCACGAGTCGGTATACTTTGATTTATCATACGTATTCCCCATTTCTCGTAGGCCACAAATGGGGCTTATGAGTAATGGTTAAATGGGGCTTATGAGCCCATTAAATTCCAAAAAACGCGGCTTAGGGAAAGGGAAAGGAGCCTACACATGATAACGTTGTTTGAAGATCCTATACCTTCCCACATGTAACTATCGGAAGAAAATGAGTGGGTGGAAATTTCATATAATAATCTCAATTTTTCAAGGCCACGAATCTTTACGAGGTTTCCTAAAGAACAGAAATACAGTGATAACTTTAGGTTGGATCCGGACGTCTTTGTAAATATATTCTTATATCTCTCTCTGTGCGTCGCATTACTGAGGGTCGTGACCTCTTCCACTGACGACTTTCTTGCGGACGATGTCGCGCCATGTTGCTCTGTTCTCTCGTGGACTTTCGTGCCAAGTGCGGTGCGGATTTGATCCGTCCAACGCTTCGGACTCCGTCCCCGAGGCCTCTTTCCTTCCACTTTGCCGGTGATAACCAACTTCTCCAGGTTGCTACCTTCCCTTCGAGCAGTGTGACCGAAGTACTCCAGAATCCTCTGTAAGCAGATGGTGGATAGCCTTCTTCTTATTCTTATATAGAGATCAATTATTAAACAATAGATCAACGTTTATCATCAAGGACACCGTGATAGAAAATAAAATCAAAACATTTCAGATTGTTAAAGATGTGATTACTATCCAAAATATAATAAAGCTCCAAATTGTTCTGTAGTATAGAAATATTTATAAAACAGATTCCATGATAGTTGCTCATTTACAGGACTGGCCGGAAATAGCGACAGATCATGTTAACAGAAAGGACAAACCCTTTGCCATTGGACTGCAAATAATATAATAATAAAATGATTATCCCATCAATTCGTTATCTTCCAGTTACCAATGCGTTAAATGTGGGCCCGATGCTACAAGGGAGATAGTCAAAAAGCAATTCGCGTCAACTATACGTTTCGTGGAAGACTACCTTTGCAACGTGGTCACCGGCACATGGTACATCAGCGACCACGATCAGAACAAGTTGACCTTCGAAGTCGTCAAACTGGCGAGGGAGTTGATTTACTTCGGGTTTTATAGGTAAGTCCGTTGAGTATGTTTAGTTAAGTGTACAATAGTAAATTGCACAATTTTTCGCACTGATGTTCTGGTGGTTACGTTTATACACGGGTCCACAGGAGCATAATAGGCAGTTTTAGTAGCTTACCTACATAGCCAAATAATAACTGTGTGTGTGTGCGCGTACGTGCGTTCTTGCTTGTATGTATACAGGTGTGTGTGCATCAGATGTGAAAAATGAATTGGACAACATTTTTTATTGTTCTTGTATTTATTTACTCAATAGCTTTAGCGACTTGCTGAGGTTGACGAAGACCTTGCTCAGCATCTTGGACTGCGTGACGGCCATGGATTTGTTGAACGAAACCAGCAGTCTTTCGGGTGATGTGGAGTGTAAGTATAATTTTAAGTTCGATTAAAAATTTTAGACACCGACTCTGACTTACACTTTTAAATTTATAGCAAAAGGCGGCCTGTATCACTTCATAAAGTAGTGGTTTCAAATCCCACCAGGTTTTAAATTTTAGTATATACTTATAAAGCAAATAATTTAATACCAGCTAATTAGCTCGTAATAATACGGTTATAAAATACATCCGACGTTACTCACTGATAATGTAGCTTTCCATTATATATAGTAGATATATGTAATAGAATTTTTTAAAAATCATGTGGTTAAGCGAATAAACACATTCTCATTCATAATATTATTATTATTGAAATAACAATCTTGATACTGATATTATATGTTATGAAATTGCAAGCAGCCGCGGATGCAGAAATTGCTCAACGTAAGTAAAACAATACGTAAGTATAGCATAACCGTGCAACTATCGATTTCCAGCTATATGAGAATAGTTATTATTATGAATTATTATGAATTATATGATTATACTATTGATAATTAATCAAATAGGTTCATAAACGATTAAACCATCCCAATTTGAATGATGTCTATCAGCTATCAAATCAATTAATTCTACGTTTAACATAACATAACTACATTTTTGTAACCTAATCTATCGATATTATCGGCAGGTCTTAGCAGTAAGTTATCTCCTTCTCTCCGATGTCCAGTGCCCAGCTGTGGGATAGTAATGTATTATTTCTCTGTAATCCAGCGGAGGGTGGAGTGTTGAGGAGCATCGGCGATATGGGTGCCGTGGTGACGTCCATCACACTTGGATCTGTTCCACGTAATGTAAGGCTTCTTGTTATTATTATCCATACAATAACCTAAATTGTTATTTTGCAAAAGTTTTATAGCTATAAATTTCTAGTCCATCTAGAATTTATAGATGCACAACTTCGAATAAGCCTTTTCTCGATTTTTTAGAAATTTTATCTTTTTCCTCTCTCCTGATCATTATTTCCTTGAGCATCTGAGTGTATCGATTCCACTCATCTTGACTGGATAACATGAGGGATATGAGATTATGGGAATTCCCAACATTTGTTCCCCGGGCTATTGCTCGTAAATCTGCACAACCGGGACATTCAAAGATCGCGTGTCTTGGAGTATCTTCTTCCCCACAGAAGTAGCATTTTCCGCTGGGCGCCTTCCCAATTGCGAAGAGATATGTGTTGGATACTCCATGACCACTGAGCGGTCCACGTCACCATGTTTCCTTTTGTGCCACCTTTTCAGTTCGCGGATCAGTTCTCTTGCCCAGGTCCCTTTCCCGACCATACGTGCTCCTATTCTGTCAGTGTTCTCCCGCACTTCTAGGAGCGCCTGATCCTTGCACTCAAATAGGAAAAAATGTCACCAACACCTAAAAGTAATAAATGTTGTTAAAAAGTAGTTACTGTAAGTAACTAGTTACTCGAAACCGATTATGAGAGTTGACATTTTATAAAACGCCCCCAAAAATTAACTACAGTCCAGTTCCACTTAGTGTCTGGAGAACAGTATTTTATTAGTAGTGTATTCGTGGTATATGTATTGTGAAGGGGCAGCAGGTGTCGAGCGGCGGCGGTGCGCAGCGCAATCCCTCCGCGTTGGCGCTGGCGAGGAAGCACCCCCTAGTCATGGAGACCAAGCTGAAGATTATAGAGATTTTACAGGTAAACCATACATGACCCCAAACGAATGCAGGAGTTATAATATCATACTAATATTATAAATTCGATATAGAATACTCGATACAAACACCTCCTTAAGGATTTTAAAGATACAAGCTTAATATAAAGCAATTATTTCGATATCTTAGGGTTTCATTAGAGGTTCAGTTTCTCATCTCTACAAATAGTTGTAATTTATTTTAATACTAATTGACCAATTGCACTGTTTTTCGAACGATTTTCCAATTTTTTTTTTGTCATTTTATGTATTTTTTGTTTCTGATATCTGAATTCCAATATAGTTCATACTAGACGTCCGGTTAGACTACCGCATCAGTTGCCTGCTGTCTATATTCAAGAAAGAGTTCGAGCAGTCTGGCGAAAAGACCGACAATATCGGTCGGGCAGACGTAGAGGCGATAGGCCTCCAAGCCGAAGGCATCTTTAGTTGTCGGTAAGTTTTGCTCCTTTCTTATTTATTTAAAGAGATATTTAATAAAGCGATGGTCCATTTTTAAAGCTGGGTATTTACTATGGTCATGTACTACGCCTTAAAGATCTAGCGAAATTGGATTAACGTCTATGCCGCGAAATGGCGATCCTTATCCGTCTCGGAATCACTGCCCAGCAATAAACTATCCAATGAATATATAGAATCGGTGCCAATTATTATTCATTGGATAGTATATTGCATTATATACTATCCAATTATTCCATATTGTAACATCTACCCATACATCATCCAGGAAATCAAACCCACACTTGTGGAACTTGGAATTGACACCCCAGAAGAGTTAGGCTATGACAAACCTGAACTGGCTCTAGAAAGCGTCTATGAGATGTAGGGTGACTTATGTTTAGAGAAAATTATGCGATAGTAGTTGTAACATTTTATTTAATTTAAATGGCAAGACCACCAATTTTATTTGAGTATTCCATATGTTTTGTTTGGTAAAAACAATTGTAAATTAAATGTTTTTTCTAATGTTAGAAAACTCTAAACGGAACTAGAGACAGGGCTATATTTACTGTGTTCCTAATAGAAAGAGGCAGCACTCCCTATTTTTTAGCTGCCGACTTATTTTATGGCTATTTTTGTGAACTTAGTAGCGCTAGTGGAACGTCTCTTAAATCAAAATATTAAGGATCCATTATCGACACATTGTATAGTCAGCAAAAAAATTCACTTAATCACTTTGTTAAAAAATCAAATTCGTCTACAGTTTTAAAGACATCTATCTAGATCTAAAGTTTTGCTATCAAATTTTAACTCTTAAAACAATAGATATGGAGTGCATTTTATATTGATTCATGGCATTCTAGTGTTTCTGAAAAATACAATTCTGCGTTTTTGCACTCATGAATATTCAAAGGGCAAGAATTCAAGGGCACTTGATCAAGGGCATATCCAGCTTTAAATTTGTAACATAGCATTCTTCTACAGTATGTAACATCATCTAGAGTTAGTAAACTATGCATTGTAACTAACACTACATCATATGGGTGATGGGAAACATTGGGATATAGTATTTTAACATATTTATAACATTAATTGTATCTCACTTGGTCTAGATTAATTCCTTCTGGTGATTACTTCAAGTTGAACATCAATACAGTTAATTTAGTCAATTTGGAGGTTTCAATTAATTTATTTGAATTTTTAGCTATAAGTTTTGGAATTACCTCTTTTTCATCTATGGGTTAGTGTAAGTTTTCATGAAAAGTGAACATCACATTAAAGTGAGCGTTATTCTGTCATTTTCTATGTGGAAGACCATTATAATTTGTCAACTCTACACAAATATGACAGAAAAGCGTTTGTTTTTGTGTGGCTTTTTCAAATTTTTAAATTATATAATTCAGACATTCTTGAAAAAAAGTTTTTTTTTTATCAACAATGGATCTAATTTATAAATGAAGATTACTTGTTAACTGTGTTGATCAATGTATTAATACATAAAATGGCATTATTTCAGAGCGATACAGACTGTGCCTGACCACTGTCTTCCAAAAAATGTAGATTTGTTAGTAAGAACAATATATTGCATGATGCACGATGCTCTGTTCAAAAACCGCCTCTAATCGTGTTTATTCGGCCTTTAATAACCCTTAATACCGCTTTAATAACCCCGAGGGTGTTATTACACACGCTAAAAATCTACTGCTGGATATAGGTCTTTTGTAGAGATTTTCGCACGCCTTGGCCCCAAATATCCCTAGACAAACACAAATGGATGGAAGAAAGGAAGCCCTTTGGTCTTGGCCTTCTGGCCTTTTGGGCCCAACATTGGGACAGTACGAGCTGATAATAATAAGAATATCAGTCTCGTGTAGCTTGTATCTTAGGACGTTACGTTTGAACAGTTTCCGACGTCGCGTCGTCACAGTTCACTTAGCACGGGTGTCTCCCAACGCTGCATTTACCGGTGTGGAATCTTCACTCCAGAACCTTGTGACCTTGACTTCCATAAGCGCACAGAGCTATTTGCATCGCCCAAAGTACCGTCAGCTTCGCACCTTGCTAACAAAGCTCAAAAAAATTAAAGAAAACGTAACCCAAACCCGTTTGGGACGTGTTTAAAATATCTATCTGCATGGCGGTCAATTTGTTTGCAGTATTGGAATAATCTTTGAAACTGCTGAATCTGTTTTGGGATGTAAAATCCTACAAGTAAAATTTTCGCATGTAAACTTTCATCCCCCCAATCTACCTTGTATGTAACGAAATTAAAAATCTACAGAGGTAGTATCTTTAAAACTAGACACTTAATATTTATTTATGTCTGCATAATTGAAAACCATATTAACTCCTATTTGACACGGTCCTATTACGTACTTGGTTGGAAGTACAAGGAGATGAGAGTCTGGATAAGAAAATTTTACTTGTACTCTGTCACGAGCAAACGCTACTCTGTAATAACACCCTAGCCGACGAATGTTTACCGTGTATCTTAAAAACCTTTCGCGACTATATAAATAGAACGTTGTGAATATTGTGTCGTTTTAAATGTTGTGATCATAATTAAATTAAAGTGCAAACTAATACTGCATTTTCAATGTTTGGCATGTTTGTTTGGTGTATATATATATATAAAGCATGTAATTGTGTGTCCAATTCACCAACACAAATGAAATGAAGCTTTCATCCCCACCCTATTAATGTGCCCCTTGTTAGTCCTCTCTCATAGGAGAGTTATCTTCAGCTTAGACCTTCCACTCTGCTGTAATACGGCTTGGCTGTTAGTGATACAACAGCGATAATCACTAAGACCGATCTCTTAACTTCTCTGAGGCATGGGAGTAGACGAAATTTGGCTACACCAGGAATCGAACCAACAATCCACCATAAATTGATTCCGTAGTTCAGGACGCTTACACCATAAAGGCGGTGAAAAAAAAATACAAAGCGATAAAGCTTTATTTTAAAAGTTAATGATTGGTTAACTAGTTTTGCTGCAATGTCCTTTTTTCAACTAGAACCCAGGTTAATAGACATTAGAGCTATTATGTGTTACTAATAATTTAGACGCGATAGTTCTTGCTAGTAGGAAGTTATACAGGATCATCGCTAAGCTAGGTAAAAGGTATGTAACTACATACTGGTAAAAGTGCTAGGCTTCATTAGACATGTTTTAACTTGTTGGCCGGTGAAGTTTTAGCGATTCTGGATTCTTATCTTGAGTTCGATTCAATGGTTGTGGCCAATCTAGGAAATTAATTATATCTGAATTAGCTCAGGTCTGTTCTTGTTAGAGGGTTTCGCTTCGTATTGGGATATTTATTTTGTAAAGCGCTTTAAATTTTGATTGCAAGGTCACTTGTGTGGCTGCACCAATTTAATATTAAATAAAACTGTCTCAAAAACGATTATCAATATAAGCCTAACAATAAGAGCTACCGACTTATCACCAGAGACGGTCTGGACCTGGACGGTTGCGGCGGCCGAATGGTCCTAAGGGTGCTCCTTCAGCTATGCTCCCAAGGTGCCTCGGCGGCGTTAGTATCCGGAGCCCTGGCGCTGCTGTTCAGACATTTCAGTCAGCGGCAGGAAGTGTTGGCTGCTTTTAAACAGGTATGACCTCGTTTTTCTAAGCTGAATAAAAAAGCTATATTAAGTACTCATCAGCATCATCATTCTATTAACCTATTTCTACGAAATGTCTCGTCTCTTTGTAAAATAAAAATTTGGCTAAAGGTGCCAGAAGTTTTTTTTTGCAAAACATTTAACGTTTCAGTTTTAAAGATAGACTTGGCGATCATTTATTCCCGCTTTTTTTCACCTCTTCACTTTATTGGCCTCCAACCCCTTTAATTTGTGACGTAATTTATGAATTCGCCCCATTGCTCTTGTTGTGTTTGTCTCAGTTGAGATGGCTACTTTCAGCTGTCCCGTCTACGGCTTCTTAAAGTTTTTTATTCTATATATTGTTTACGTAGGTACAACTTCTAGTATCTGATGCTGACGTGGAATCGTACAAGCAAATCAAAGCGGACCTCGACATCTTGCGGCAAAGCGTGGAGAAGTCTGAACTGTGGGTGTTTAACAAAGGGCGAAATGGAGCAATGGACGACAGCGGTATGTTTTGAAAAAATTTAGAATGCTTTGCGCATTTCTATTTTATTCACACTTTGAATTCTATAGCTAAAGTACTTATAATATGATACCAGATATAAAAGGCACGGTGGGGCCCGGAGGTGCAGTTCTGGAGCGGAACGCTTCCCTTGACAATGTGCTCGATACATCCAGGACAACCAAGTACGATCACATGAACGAGTATAAGAAAATCAAAGAGGTACATTTTCTTAAACCGTTCTTTAAAATTATTCTTTCTGTAATTCCAATTGTAGATTCGTTTGATACATATTTTTCTGCTAAGTGCTTCTATGAATGCAAGCTGGAAGCTTTCGCTAAACCTCCGCTGTCTACCTTGGTCTGGCGGTCAGCGAGAAGTGTATTATTTATTGGTTTGAGTTGTGGTATGGAGGTTTTTTTTAAATTATAAACTGTGATATACTTAGTTAACAGTTCTGCAGGGCTAAAGAGAGGGAGAGATAAATGTCAACAATTATGTGTCTTATAAGCTGTGATAGCCTAGTGTTAAGGACGTCCGCCGCCTAATCCGAGGTCGGGGGTTCGATCCCTGGGCACTAACCACTGCTAAAAACGCAAGTAATTAAAATATCACTTGCTTCAACGGTGAAGGAAAACATCGTGAGGAAACCTGCATGCCTGAAAATTCTGCACGATGTTCTCAAAGGTGTGTGATGTCTGCCAATCAGCACATGGCCAGCGTGGTGGACTATGGCCAACTTCTCATATTGAGAGGAGACCCGTGCTCTGTAGTGAGCCGGCAATGGGTTGATCATAATGGCAATGATGTGCCTTATAAAGCAAAACTCGGAACATGGTGACATTAATACAGACTGCATCTTATGAAACGGAATCGTTTGAGTAGAAATATAATATTTTTTCTCTCTAATAAGTTTGTTGATTGGCAGATCCTGGGTCGCATGATAAAGTACTGCACCCAAGGCAACAGCAGCGCGGACAGTGTGACGGGTGACATGGCGCCGAACTCTGGCCGGCCGCGGCGCCACGAGCAAAGGCTTCTACGCAACATCGGCGTGCACAACATCGTGCTTGATTTACTGCAGGTAAACGCGTCTGTCGTCTCTCGGGAAAAAACGTACGTTGAAAGAAACGGTGATGATCGATCCTACGATCCCTACCTAAATGTTATTTATATATCGATCGGCAAACGTTTTTTTTATGTCGAAGCGATTTCGATGGCAACGCAGCGACCGAATCAATACTATTCACTATCCAACGTTCGTTAGTCGCCATCAAATACACTCTCCTCTTTACAAATGAACGTGCTCTAGCGATTATAAAGTTTATTAGTAGTAAGTAATGTTTTGTCTACTTCTGACACGTAATATTATCGAAGACACAATATATAGGATGGCTACGGGGCGGGGGCGTGTCTTCGTCGGTAATTTAGGTAGACGTGGGTAGTTTCGGACAAAGAGACCAGATACTCTTGGAAGAACAAAATTACAATTATAAGTATGGTAATGTATAAGGAGCAGACTATACGCTCCACCAAGTCATGACTATGCACTACCGCGACTCGACCATCGATCCGACCCGACCGAATGCAATGAATGCAATGCGCCGTCCCGCGCCGGTGCGTCTTTTAAGAACCTGCATAACCCACTTAGTGTTGTGTAAAGAGGGGGCGATCCCACTCTCTTGTATGTCGTACATGGTTCTAAAACTAGATGGCGATGTTCTCTGACTGCCGTCAAATATATTACTAAGTATCGCATATTTAAATAGTGACTTTGAAACAGGTTCCCCATGACGAGAACGACACCGCAATGGACGAGCTACTCGCCCTCGCGCATGAATTCCTGCAACACTTCTGCCACGGCAATCAGCAGAACCAAGCGATACTGCACAAGCATCTTGATTTGTTTCTCAATGCAGGGGTGAGTGCACTAAATTTTGAAAGGTAGAGTATTTTTGTTATTTTATGGTTCGCCAACAGCCAAAAAATTTCACAACATGGATTCAGTACCTTGGGCTGTATATTTTAACCTTGGGTTACCTTGGGCGGTAATCAGCAGAACCAAAAGCGATACTGCATAAGCATCTTAATTTGTTTCTCAATGCCGGGGTGAGTGCACTATGGGCTGTATATATTAACGACCTCCGTGGCGCAGAGCATTCTGGGTGCGATTCTCGGCTCGGGTCTGTACTGGTGGGAGGCTTCGGCCGTAGTTACTTGCTACCCTACCGACAAAGATGATTTAGCGTTCTGTAGATACCAATTAGGAGTGTCGGTTTACCATACCGCTAACAGGTTAGCCCGCTACCATCTTAGACTGCATCCACCAGGTGTGATTGCCGTCAAGGACTAACTTGTAGTGTATAAAAAAATAGTTGCTTCGTAAAACCTTGTTAGGGTTAAATTGACACATTTGTTTGCAGATTCGTGAAGCGCAAACTGTATGCGCGATCTTCGAGGAGAACGCAGCACTCTGCGCTCACGAGGGCAACGACAAAGTGGCCGCACATTTCGTGCACTGCATCGAGTCGCACGGCCGGCGACCGGCGTATCTACGCTTTCTGAGGACCATCGTGAAAGCCGGGGGGCAGCATATACGCCGCAGTCAGGACCTCGTCATGCAGGAGGTTAGTACATTTTAAATTTTGATAACCTGTGATAGCCTTTTTTTTTTTTAACGTGTGTAATCCTCATGGATACCCCGCGTCCGAGGAGACGCGGCGGTTATGTCAGACTCTTACTGACTAAACCCCCACGGTGTATATCCTTTCCCGCCGCCTGGTGGCCGGGTCACGGGTTTCGCTCGCGCACACAACCGCAACCAGGCCGGCAACCTGTGATAGCCTAGTGGTTAGGACATCAGCCTCCTAATCAGAGGTCGCATATACGTAGCACGTATATGCGACCTCTATAAATTTTCGGATTTATGTGCGTTTTTGAACAATTCAAATATCACTTGCTTCAACGGTGAAGGATGCCTGAGAGTTCGGCATAATGTTCTCAAACGTGTCTGTCTGTCAATACGCATATGGCCAGCGTGGTGGACTATGGCCAAACCCTTCTTATATTGCGCGGAGACCCGTGCTATGTAGTGAGCCGAGAATGGGTTTATTATGATGATGATGATGATGATGATGATGACCCATCTGCTCGTTTACTCGCGTTGTATATTTAAAAAAAAAAAGGAATCCGTAATTCATCTCTGACTGTACAAACTACTTTCATATGCATTTTCAGATGGTGAACTCCGGCGAAGATGTACTGGTCTTCTACAACGACAAAGTCACTTTCAATTACTTCATACAAATGATGAGGACTTACAAACGCACGGGAGAAATGCCTGAAGCTTTGACGTGAGTGTTTTACTGTAATGTATTCAATATTCTGTCATTGTTTATTTCGGACTCTTTAAAAAGCTTTGTGGTCCACATGCATAAGAAAACGTATGAAGATTTTATAGATATGTATATCAATTACTCAAAATGACACGCGTGTCTACGTGACCAATCAGATCCCGCAAAGTAAATGTTGTAGTTGTATGCAAGCATTGACGGGATCGGGAGTTTATAGTTTAGTATTCCTTTGTTTTAGTATTCCATTTTTTTATACACTACAATGTTAATAGGTACCACATCGATCTGGTAAAGTTGCTGACGTGCTGCACGCTGGGCAAGAATGTATACACGGAGATCAAATGCCACAGCCTCCTGCCCTTAGACGACATCGTCGCCATGATCACACACCCCGACTGTATACCAGAGGTGGAACATTCAATGAGCTCCTTTTGAATAAATTTGTACTCATTCTTACTAGTCCTATAATAATAATTCTATTCACTCTTGCTTATTCAAGGTCATAAGTTTATAACAAGGAATGAAAATTTTAACAAAAATACAAATAAATTAAAGCAATTAAGGATTGGTCTGTAATGTCCTTTTTATATCCCAACATGACATTCATATATGTAACATATAATCCCATTATAACATAACGAAAGGTTTATATTAATACGCTTGCAAAAATATACAAGTTATTCCGCATTCCTTCAGGTTAAAGAAGCATACGTAGGATTCCTTAATCACTGCTACATTGACACTGAAGTGGAAATGAAGGAGATATACTCGAGCAACTACATGTGGGATCTATTCGAGAGGTCCTTTCTAGAGGACATGAATGCGATATTGCAGCCAGATCTCCAAATTTCTATACCAGGTAAAAAAATAGATCCATTTAAGATTATTTCATTTATGTGTATTACATACAGTACACTTATGAAAATTTTAATCATAAAAAGCACGTTTAAACGTTCGAGACGTACTTTCTCTTTCTAGCAATACAATTAGGATTATTAACATTATTAGGACATTAGCATTTTTATACCCACTAGCTTTTAATCGTGACTTCGTAAGCACGGAATTTCTGGCGTGCACGTGTGAGTTCTCACACATAAACTTCAAAATAATGGCGTAATCAAAATTTGGGAACCTTTGGGAACCATACATTTTCCCAAGACAATAAGAAGCCCATGTGCTATTCCAGTTACTGAGGCTCAGTGACACATTGACTGTGTCAAATTTCGTTAAGCCATTCTAGCGTTATTGAATTTCAATAATCTGTCCATCCAATAATTCGCATTTATAAGAGAATTCATATTACACTATCTCTTATTACCTCTTATATAAGGGTTTGTTATCACAGATTTGGTACAAATATAATAAAAATACATAATATATTTTTGTTAACTTATTCCCATTTCTCAGGGTCATCGACACAAATCAAGCCCATAAAAACGTCGAATAGCGCAAAGCAAGCCTGGGTTAACTACGTCACTGATGTTCTGATGCATACGATATGTACCTTCTTCAACTCCCCTTTTAGTGACCAGAGCACTACTGTTCAGGTGAGTTATCAATTAAATACAATTTTATTGTATTGTCTCATGACATGCCTCAAGAAAATTAAATTTCCATATAATATGATCTTTACGTTAACTGTTATTTCTATGATAAATTATTTCATGAGCGCTGGCGATATCAAACTTAATCGAAATCATATCAAAACTAGCTTTATTCATATAAACCTATTACAGGCATATATGAATCGTTCATATATATCACATTTTTCATTATTTCTATTGAAGTGATGGTGATAATTTTTGTCATCACCATCTCACATAATCAATATGAAATTATCGTACCTATGGAGATATCTACAAGATATATGGGTAATTTATTATAAAATAAAAATACAATTTCCTTTGAATGAGTTACTAATTATGTGTGGTACTTGTTTACTTTTACTTCTAATGTATTTTTTATATACACCACAAGTTAGCCCTTAGCATCTCACCTGATGGTAAGTGATGATGCTGTCTAAGATGGTAGCGGGGTAACCTGATAAGGGTATGGTAAAACCAAACTCCTAATTGGTTTCTACGCGACATCGTCCCGGAACGCTAAATCGCTTGGCGACACGTCTTTTTCGGTAGGGTGGTAACTAGCCACGGCTGAAGCCTCCCACCAGACCAGACTCGAGCCGGAAATCGAACCCAGGACCTCCAACTTTATAATGCAACAACGCGCTGCGCCACGGAGGTCGTCAAAGTTAAAGATTTAAGTACTTCTAATGTTCAATTCAGTTTTTACTTGTAACGATACATAATATACTTATTTCTGTAACAAGACTCCCCACCATATGTTTTAAAATAGTATTAACCTAGTCCAGTGTATATACACCTCTTGAAGACATCACTTTAAGACTTGACAATTTGTTTAGACCCTTGGCAAGTTTTAAAGTAATGTATTCTTCTTCGAAAATTGAACCATTAACATATTGATTCTTCAATTTATATCTTATCTAATATATTAAAAATTGTATGTAATCTCAATTAAATGGGGGCAATAATAGTAAGTAATAGGCCCTGAAGCAATATGTAAGTTAATGATTTAAGTACTTTTCACATTTTTGCAAGGTGTCACAAGACATTAGAAAAACCCAAATAGCCACTTTATTGATATACATGACGACCCCAGTTCCGTTTGGAGACCCCGTAAGTGCGTTGTAGGTACTACGCTAGCAGAGTTGATTTATCAATAGTAACTGAAAATCTTTTAGGTTTGGCCTAGTTGTTTTGTTGTATCTTTCATGGTTTCTTAATTCGCTAGGGAAGTTTCACAATTCGTACTTTGCTAGATTATTTCTTGTTACGTTTGCTAGATAAGTTGACTTAACATTTTACTTTCCAGGTATTTGCTAAAATATTTTGTTTAACAAATACGTTGATTTTTATTCATATGTCGCTATGTGAAATTATAAACATTTAAATATGTATAAAATGATATTGTGTAACCAAAAACGACATTATGTATTTGAAATTAGCTATGTGTCATGACTATATATGATTTTTCTAATATCTTTATGTTATACTATCTTGCTGCAATGGATTTACTATTAAGTAAGTAAATGGATTATACTAGTATAAAACATTCTCAAACACGATTCTTTAAAAGTTTTTCAAGCTATCCGAACTGCCCAAAAACATATAATTATACTAATTAAGTATACCTCTAACCTGGAATTATCTCTCATCCCCAAAAGTCCTTCGCAACCTAGACGGCTAACTAGGTATTCTTTATCACACGTAAAAAGAGTTTGGGTAGTAAGTTGAGTTCGTAGACAAATAGATGAAGAAAATAACAGGCTTAGTTGGCTGAGCATTGCAAATGATCCAGTAAAGAAGATGTTCAAATGTTTTGGAACACTTTTTTGTGAAAATCCTAAAGCATTAGATGTGTCCCATTAAATCTTTAATCACGTCTCAATTGATGTCTCTGCTCACAGACCCGGCAGTCAATTTTCGTGAAACTGCTCCAAACAACATTCAGCATCTACAAATGTCCATGGCTCACTCCACCGCAAAAACTCAACGTTGAGAAGTGTATACGTACTCTTAGCGAAGTTGGTAAGTTAGCTAATATTTCTAACTAACTTTCCCGATTCACGATATATTTTGGAAGAGGATGTCTTTTAAAAACTTAGTTCTACTAACTGTGCCAATATGTCTAAGTATTAAAAACTAGGCGGTTTTTAATAATTCGATCTCCGGCACTAACTTCGTATTTTTAAGCATTAATCCCCAAAAATATCTATGTTTTTCTACAGACCAGCAATAATAGATAATAGTCCCAAAAATATTCTAGTTAAAAAGTAAAGCATATATTACAAAAAGTTCAAATCTTAACAGTGATTGATCCTAACGTCATTGTATCTTATTATTTTTTCAGCCAAGACCAGAAGCATAGCAATCCCACTAGAGTTAGAAGCGAAAATACAAACCGTATTCGAAAAAGCCGCTGCACTATCTCGACAGACCAGTAAATGGCTCCTGGCTTCCAAGACTGCCAAACTGGAAAAGATGGCCTCACAGGTATTTTTGATGATTCTTAGATATATAGTGGACCTGTTGAAAATGGATACTAAGCCGATGTAATATTACAAAAAAAATCGTGATAATCGTCAATTATTCCCTGAGTTAATCCATTAAGAGAAATAACAAAACAAAATTTGTTTAAAGAAAAACGTACCAGAACATCTGCCGTTAAAGTTTACTAGGACAACAGAAAACAGTTAGTGTCCCAAACAATATAAAATCAACAAAACAATCAAAAATTATGCAGGATCATAGTTTTAAAGTGCTTAAATTACCTTCTTGTAATTTTATTCATAACTAGGTGACGCCCGCGACTTCGTCTGCGTTGAGTTAGTGTGTTTGTTTGTCTTTCAATCACGAAGCAATAGATTACTAACCCGTATTACTTGAAATAATTACTAAACTAAAACAATTGGTGGCAGAAGTGGGAGGCGCCTGAGACGTGATGGCACGGGCGGTGGCATGCGCGTGAGCTGCGCGCGGTACTGGACAGTACTTGGACATTGCAACATTACTTTATTTTTCTAAAATAAAAGACTTTTCTAAAATAAAAGTAGCCTAAGTTACTCCTTATTACATAAGCTACCTGCCAGTAAAAGTCCCGTAAAAATCGGTCCGGCCATTTCAGAGATTAGCCGAAACAAACAGACAGACAGACAAAAATTGTAAAAAATATTATTTTGGTGTATATACCGTATACATATTCATATGCATGTAGTAAAAAACCGGTTATTTCAATATTACAAACAGACACTCCAATTTTATTTATTTGTATAGATAATAATTCACACACGTCATGCAAACCACGTATACACGTGAAATGTGATTTAAAGATATTACATATTAGTTATGGTAAATCTCTTCTCACGCAGACAAATCTACAAAACGACAGATCAGTCATGGAAGGTCTTCAAGAAATTGTGGCCCTCCTAGAAGAGCAACTCCGGCCGTTGCTTCAAGCGGAGCAGTCGCTTCTAGTAGATATTCTGTACAAGCCTCATCGCCTGTTCACGAGTTCTGGAGAATTATCGCATCCAGATACCAGCGGGATTTTTATATCTAGGTAAGTGCCACTATTAAATTATTTCTCGCCCTCACAAATGCTTTCATTTCCAAACACATACAGATTCTGGCAATAGTTTCTATAGTTTTAATAATGTACCATGTGTTCGCTATATTTTCATACAATAGATGGCTAATAGCAGATAAGCATGAATTTAAGTTAATCTAACATCAATGAGAAATGTGGCAAGGTGGAGGGCGCTAGAGGTCGAAGAAGGTCACCCATGCGATGAGCCGATCAGATTAAGTCTTCTGTGGGCGGTCCTTTGCACGACTGCACCAGGCTTTCGGCCAGAGAAGTGGCGACTGCTCGTGAGGCGTACAACATCTGCCGTCAAAGACATTGCTTCGTGATGACCACGACCGCTCTCCTAAGAGTAAAGACGAAAAAGAAGAATGAGAAATGCTTATTAAAAATTATAGTAAAATGTCAAAAAAGGAATCTAATCCTTAGAGGGTTAGATTTCTTTTATATATATACCAAAATTTAAAACATGAATTACAAAAAGTACAAGTAGTAAGGTGCACTGTTTTTTTGATCCTTCATTGGAGATTAATATAATTGTAAATTTTGCTTCAGATTGATCCGACACACAGAGAAGCTTCTAGAAGAAAAAGAGGAGAAGTTGTGCGTCAAAGTGCTGCGTACGCTGCGAGAAATGATGGCCACCGATCCCGAATATGGGGAAAAGGTAATTAAAATACGTTGTTGATTCAAGATATATCGAGACAAACGTAGAAGAGACAGTTAAAACGAGACAATATTTGTCTTGTCCTACTTAAGTCTGTCTCGTTTTAACACTAACTGAATAAAGACAGCTGAATTAACTGTGATAGCCTAGTGGTTAGGACGTCCGCCTCCTAATCAGAGGTCGGGGGTTCGGTCCGGGCACGCAACTTTTCGGAGTTATGTGCGTTTTTAAGCAATTAAAATGTCACTTGCTTCAACGGTGAAGGAAAACATCGTGAGGAAACCTGTATGCCTGAGAGTTCTCCATAATGTTCTCAAAGGCGTGTGAAGTCTGCCAATCCGCGCATGGCCAGCATGGTAGACCAAGGCCAAACCCTTCCCATATTGAGAGGAGACCTATAGTGAGCCAAAGAATGGGTTGATAATGATGACGAGTAAAGACAAAGTACGCTATTGAGATTTCAGTATTGGGTAAATTTAAATCTACGTAATCGTTTTTTAGGGCAATCAATTGCGCAGCGAACTGCTGTCACAGTATTTTGTGGATCGCAAGTCGGAGCCGAAGATACACAGCCCCACTAGCCTCCTCGTCACACACGGGCCTGGTGGTAAGAAAATACTATATTTTTAAAATAGATTTATATATTAAATAACAATATAAAGTTTGTCCTTAACGACGTCCGCATAGGATTTTCGATTTCCAGTGGATTAAGTAATTTTGCAGACATTTTTAATTTCTGTACAGCAAAAAACGAGCTAATACCGAATTTCTTCAAGATTCTTAATATAATTCGATCCATTTCTATGGTTTATAAAAAGATTTCGTTCAATCACTGCTTTGAATTATATTTTATACAACATATACTATTCTATGAAAGTTTTCATGTCTCTATATTTAAAAACAGGTCTTTCCTTTTCTAATGATTAGAATTTAATACCGCTTTCTAAGAAATAGGTAAATTGGCCTGCATTACTTATTCTTGCGGACGCTTTGAATACTGGCAATTAAAATAGAAGCATAAGTTATTATTTTACTAGTTGTTTCGTTTTCTTTCAAGTTGTAAGTAAGATCACTCTTTTTGAGTAAGTGTTGCTATCCCAGCTTGTACTGGAAGAAGACTATACATCGAAAAAACCATTATTTAAGTGTGATCTTATGCTTTATGGTACTGTTCTTAGATGCTATAATAGTTTAGAAATACGTTTGATTTGTTTCACGTCGCATGCTACGCAGAAACAGTGCAATATCAACCGAAGCCAGGTGGGTCCATCACTTGTAACCTTTATCACCTGCTTTATGTGTTTTAGACATTAGATCAACGTTTTCAAACACCTCAACATGTCCTAAAATAATATCTTTATCCTTACTAATATTATAAACGCGAAAGTTTGTATGTTCGGATGACTATTGAACCAATTTGAATGAAAATTGGCAATGAGATAGATTACATCCTGGATTAACAGATAGACTACATTTTATCCCGAAAAAATGTATATGATACCATCTGAGGGATTTGCGAAAAACTAAAAAACACTGACAATTCCGCGGTGAACACCTTTCGAAAACCTCCGTGGTACAGCGCGTGCGCTGTCGCATTATAAAGTTGGGGGCCCTGGGTTCGATGCCCGGCTCGAGTCTGGTCTGGTGAGAGGCTTAGTACGCGGCTAGTTACGACTCTGACTGACAAAACGTGTCGTCAAGCGATTTAGCGATCCGGCACGTTTTCGCGTAGAATCCAACTAGGTGTATATATGGATTTACCATACCCCTAACAGGTTAGTCCGTTTACCATCAGGTCAAGGACTAACTTGTAGTGTATAAATAAAAAGGTAAAGCCACTAAGAGTATATTAGGTTTACTGACGACTTCGTTCGCATGGAAATTTACATGAGTACTGACGGCACCATTAAAGAATCTATCCCGTGGATATCTAACATATTACTAAGATAAATAGTGGCCTATGTGGTATTCCAGTCAATTATCTCCGTGCCATATTTCACCCAGATCCATTCCGCCGTTCTGACTGAGGAACAAACGTCCATGCACCCTAAACTTGCGCATTATTAACCAAAATTTAAACACCGAATTCACAACCATTCCATTTAAGTCGCTGTGTGGTGAAAAATGACTTGTCTCGTAAAATGTTAATAATTATTATTTTGGTTAGTGGTTCAGCTTTTGCTTCAATAATATTTGGTTGTATTGTTGAGATAGTAAACTACTGTGTACTCATCAAAAGCGCTGAATCTTAAAATTTCGGTGGTAAAAGAAACTGCTCTAAAGTTAAAAATGTGTAGAGGCTTAAAAAATAAGTTAATATGCAAGGCATAGCATATTCCTTGTATTTCAGTTTGATGACATTATATTATATATTTTCGATTGAAAACCTATAATTTTAAAAGTTTGCAGACCCCAGCATACGCTTACAAATTTTATTCTACAATATTGTAACCCCAACATGACATATTTATGTTACAAGCTCCTGATTGCAATGATGATTGTACAGCGAAGGTGTTGCTTCGCACGGGGCAGAGTCTTGCTCAAGTGCAGGCACATCTGGACAAGGAAGGCGCATCCGATCTGGTCGTGGAACTAGTGATCAACAGCACCAACCGACCTGCCATCTTCCTAGAGGCGATACAACTAGGTAGGTTGATATGTAAGGTAGTCTAGCACAGTTGCAAATGAAAATGGACAACGACGATGCCTTCGAGCTGTTCTTGAATAGTGAACCGCACCAACAGACCTGCTTAGAGGCGATAAAACTGGTTATGTGAACCGATAAAGCGAAGTTCTTGCTACGTACAAGGTACCATTATGCTTATACGCTTGTATTGATTTCGTGGCGTTTATTGTTTCTCTTCCAATTTAGAATATGTTTAATGGTGCAGCTGGCGAACATCCCAGAAAGAAGATGACGCACTGTTGATGATGAAACTTGTCTGAAGGTGAAACTTGTCTGCGAGCACTCTTTTGCTTTCTTATAAATTTAAAAATAAATTTCTCTGGATATAAGTTGTTGTTTGTTCCACACGCAATTCTATCACAGAACATGCCGTGAGCGTAAGCATAATGGCAATTGGTATATGCCAGTTTTAATGTGTTTGGTGTCCTATCGATTCAAGTAACAATGATATTTGTTTCAATAAAAATTGTTTGTGTTCTTTTTAGGAATCGCACTACTAGAAGGCGGCAACCCAATAATTCAGCGGAGCATCTTCACAAAACTCCAAAATGGCGAAATATCTAACGCATTTCTAAAGGTTATTTAAATTTGTTTATATGGCTTAAATTCCTTTTTCCTTGCTAAATTGTGATTTTTCTTTTCCAGTTAATTTTATGTGAAAATTATTTTAGGTCCAGTACCTTTTTTATGACACACAAAATTCTTTATGTTATCTCCTAATATCGTAGTTAACATTTTGTATCTGAGTAGCCTAATGGCGATTGGTTTATGACAGTTCTTGACCCGTAAAAAAAATTTTGTGATGCTATTGTTTATGCATGCAATATTTCACTCTAAATTTTGTCTTAGGTGTTCTATGATAAAATGCGCGAAGCCCAACAGGAGATTCGCTCGCTAGCCGTCAACAGCACAACCACAACTACGACAGACAAGCGGTCCTCATCCACAGACAAGCATAAACCAAACAACACTGATGGTAACTATTATTTTTGCTTCTGACTGACTACTCGAATTTAATACGCCGGAAATATCTCCCCGAAAGTTACCAATACCGAGAAATCTAATGGAGAAGGCACGAAGCGCGATATCATCATTGATCTATCATCATCATCTAAAATATTGCTCGAGAACGGCCTTGGTTTTCCAAGGCGCGGGAACATCGCGAATTTCTTAAAGACCTAAGAATTATGTGGATTCCATCTAATCTTTTTTTTGTCAGAAAATATTATTTTAAGTAAGTAAAATGGTTTCCTTGTATGGTGTGGTTTTGGTCAGGTAAGACGGCGCCCGGCCCCATGGTGGTTGGCGAGGATATGGATGACGAAGTAGCGAACGCTTGCGGATCAGCAGTGCATGCCTATTCAGATATCCACACCATGTCCCATGGTATGTTACATTTTAATGGAAAAGCCAATTCAATATTACGTTTTACGAGATTCCAGCATCATCTACTAATACTCAACATCATACTATCATATCTAGTTCCGAAAGATTGTAGCTTGTGAAGTTTTTAGCTTTCCTTCCAATCAAAACTAATACTGGACTTGAAGTCGTGACGCTACGTGAGTAAATTACAATTAATAAGCTCATTTAAAACTTTAATAACCATCCTTGAAAGACTTGAAACAGTTGAGTAAATATTCACATGTATATGAACTGTATGATGAAAATAATTTAGGTACGACCGCCCTAGAAGAGATAATGGCAGAGAAGAAACGCGAGTCAGGCAATGCAGATGTGTTACCAGCCAAGGTCGCGGTGATGAGACCAATCTTACGTTTCCTGCAGCTGCTCTGTGAAAACCACAATCCTCATTTACAGGTTACAACATTTTTTATATAATAAAATCTAACAACTTATACTAATATATATATATATTATGTACTTCAACTAAACACACACACGCACACAAACACCCACACACATACACACACACACATACACACACATAAGCGCGTGCACTCGCGCGCACAATTTTCTATATAATTTTTGTTTGTTGTTATATTGTAGAAGAACATTAAATTATTAATGTAAGGTTCGGAGGTGGGCGGCGGCTCATGCAACACAGTTTATACTAATGCAGGGCCGTCCTTGCCATTTTTCTGTATGACTCAAGTGTTCTCTCAATAAAGATTTTATTTTTATAAAAAAAAAAAAATATCCTATACTGTTCCTTAGATCATTGACGTGCATTGGATAAAAGATCAACAAATTCTTGCTTACAAATACGCACTATTCAATAGTATTATTGGATATGGCAAAATTTTAGATTTGTTCATCAATTAAGATGCAGGTAGTAAGTGTTCGCAACTGTCAAGGTCATATCTCATCCCATGTCTTATAACTATAAAAAATCTGAAGATTTCTATTTATTATGATCTATTTAAAAAGATTTCCACACAGCTACGTCAAAATTAATAAAGACAACTCGTAAAGCGTATATTTTCAAGCACAAATGCTCTTTGGCCTTACATTTCAAACGATTAGATAGAAACGATTTGATTACATAAAAGGCACAGTTTTCCTTTTTAAGCAAATAAAACACAAGGAACGGTCGTGTTTTGTATATAGAAACTATTATAAGTTATGCGTCTACCAAGTAAGATTTAAAAGGGCTAAAATATTTTGTTTCATACAGATCCTAATTCTGTAAATTTTGGAGTTAGAAACTCGAGAACTAAGAACACTGTGGCCAAAAGCGAATACTCTCTATTAATCCGTGAATTATGTTCATAATACTCTTAGTATATACTCTTTTCTAATTTTGCTTGAAACCGGATTAATTTATTAATGGGGTGATATATTAATCCGATAAAGTAAAATACCTGTAACAGATCGATGTTTTTTTACTTCTAGAATCTTCTCCGCAACCAAAACAACAAATCAAACTACAACCTCGTGTCTGAGACATTGATGTTCCTGGATTGCATTTGCGGTTCCACCACGGGAGGCCTAGGTCTTCTGGGGCTCTACATTAACGAGGGGAACGTGGCACTCATCAACCAGACTCTCGAGACCCTCACGGAGTATTGCCAGGGTATGAGAGTCACCAACAATTCTTAGGGTATCCTACTCCTATTTATATTTAGAGGCTCACCCAAAGCGTGAGTAAATAATGAAGCTATTTTAATAAATAATTATAGATATGGCACTATTGCATTTATAATGTTACGCTATTGCATTTATAATGTTATGGACCAAATGCAAATATAAATTTATTGATATAAATAAATACTGCGTATTCAAACAATTCTATTTAGTGTTTTAACAATTTGAGGGTCAATACTTTACGATGTTTTTAGTACAAATAGCAGATTTGAAATAAGAGAAAGAATTTAAAAACGAAGTCTATAGGAACAAAATAACTTTTTTACTTTAAACTGTCAACATTTTAATTGTGTATGAATAAATATTATAAATGTAAAATGAAAATATTTGTACCTTGTGAATCTAATGCGAAAGAATTCGTAAAGCGCTTTTACATTTTAATTTTTAATTGTAAATTAAAATTATTAATAGAAAAAATAAATTGCATTATTACAGGCCCCTGTCATGAGAACCAGAACTGTATAGCAATGCACGATAGCAACGGCCTGGACATCATAACAGCTCTAATTCTAAACGACATCAACCCTCTCGGCAAAACGCGTATGGACCTCGTGTTAGAGCTTAAGAACAATGCGTCCAAACTTCTACTGGCTATCATGGAGTCGAGAAACGATTCAGAAAATAATGCTGAGCGGATACTGTACAACATGAACCCTAAGCAGTTGGTGAGTTTGGTACATTAACAGGTCATTCTGTTTAAAATGAAAGAAATAGATAGAAATAGCACAACGCAGTGTATACCATTATATAAAGACTGTAAAGCTTTATCAGTTCGCAAACTATTCTTTTCAAACTATTATCCGAAAACATCATTCCACTACTTACGCTAAAAATCATCATAAGAGTAGAGTTGACATGATCTTCCAAACAGAAAGACACAGAAGTAAACTTGCTTGGAGGCAATGCTACATCATTGGCTCTAGACTGTATAGTAAAATAAATAAAGCTATAAATATTTACCCTCTAAGTAAAATAAATGAAGCCTGCCGCCTGAATGAAGGTATATATCTAAATCAGGGGCAGTAGATTATATTGCCCAAGTACATACATACATACATCCCACATACCCACCACATACCAAAGTTTTTTTAGAATAGAATTGTAGTCGAGAAGATGTTCTCGAAGCACTGTTTCTTTTAATTCAATAAAGTAGAATCTTTCAGTTCAAATAGTAATATACTACATACTAATAATACAAACTTGCTTTCTTAAATAAAGACTTACTGAATTTTTTAGTAAGCTATGTTAAATGTTTCAATGCAATTAGTACCGTACCAAAGCAATTAGTCAACAATTATGATGGCTACCATATTGTCTGCAGGTCGATGTTGCATGCTCCGCCTTCCACCAGGAAAACTCGATGGACGCCGATTCAGATTCAGAGGATGATGCCCCTATCCAGGGTGTATCGCCTAAAGAAGTAAGATAATCGAATTATTTTATATACTTTATATTATAAACTAATATATAATTTAAGATTGCCATCCTGGTCTGTATAACAGAGATATAATAAAAAATTCCTTGAATGTATTTTCATGAATTAATTCACTGATAATGTAAGAATGGTATGCAGATACTGGGTAGAAAAATAATAAGAAGATTTTTTTTTACAATTAGACCATTGACACTATATATAGAGTAAACAAAAAGGGGCAGGGACAAGGCGTAATATAGATTCTACATTCTTGCTAGTTTGTTCACAGTCAGTTGAGATAACACATTTTTTGTCTCTATATTCTAAAAATCATCAATATCACCATTATTTTTGCAAACCACAAAGTGTGATACCTTGAGCAGAGATTTATAGGTAAAATGAAATAAAAATACCGACTATACGCCAGAGATTATTGGATTTAAAAGTGCGTTGTACTTGGTGACAGGTTGGCCACAACATCTACATCCTGTGCCATCAGCTGGCGGAACATAACAAGGAGTTGGCCACTCTGGTACGAGCCTCGCCTTCCGGGCCCGCTGCGCCTGCGCTGCAGTACTACCGCACGCACACCGCGCAAATTGAGGTTTGTATACGCAGCACACACTCCTCTTCCAGTTATATTGGAACAAGTGTATGGGCACCATAAATTATACGCAATTTTGTTTTCTACAAAAGTCGCCAGATAAGTTCTGATGGGTTTAATGAACTTAAATCGACTAAGGGTCGACTGCTACTCCTTTTTAGATGCTTATCAGTCAACTTCCCTATTGGTTATACGAAAATAAATACTCTTTGATTTACCGCAGTCTGGGTGTACACACCAGGTTAAACATTACATCTATCACATTTTCTTAAATAAAAAAAATATAAACAAACTTTGCAATGGACACAGATGTTGACTGACGATTCCACCTTCAAGCAATAACGTCAAAGCTTATATAGATTAATTATCTCTTTTCTTAGGCCATAACTTAGCCGTTTTTATATCTGATTGGTGACATTTTAATTTTTTTACTTGATAGTATGAAAAAGCTAATTTTATATTTTTAAAGTGTTTTAACTTACACTTGGAGAGAGTACATAAAATATGAAAACGATAATAAAAAATATCGCCGAAGAATTTTTAACTTTATTCTGACCGATGTAGATAGTCCGCAAAGACCGGAGCATGGAGCAAATCGTGTTCCCGATCCCGGAGATATGCGAGTACCTGCCCGCGGACAGCAAGAGCCGCGTGCTCCAAACTGCGGAGCGCGACGAGAAAGGCAGCAAGGTGGCTGACTTCTTCTCGCGACTGGACAATCTGTTCCACGAGATGAAGTGGCAGAAAAAGCTGCGCGGTAAGTATTCTAAAGGTACGGGGATACATACAGAATTACACGTCCAACTTTTTTGTGTGTTCGCTTACGCAAGAACCCGCAAACATATTACAGGGGCCCGCAATCATATTCATTACATTTTATTGGAAAACATATGTTCTTTGAAAAAAAAAGACGTGTGGCACTCGGGGACTGCCGCGGTTAAGCTATTGCATAGCCTTTTTTATTAACTTAATTATTTATATTTTAAAAACAACAATCAAAATAAAAAAGTAATAATATTGAGGTTATTTTTGATAAAATTAATTTAAAAAAGCAAACGGGAAGTGAGTAAAAGATTTGATTACAGGCAGACAACAGGACAGGTGAAACTAAATAAAAATGTTTGTCATAATAATAAAAATTAAAAAAAACGTGAAAAAAAAAAAAAAAGAAATAAAATAAAAATCAAGACTAGGGTTATTTTGGTTACGGAATTTCTGGATTCGGTCTCCACGCTCAAGGCTCGATAGAAGCTATGCAATAGTTTAAAAAAAATAGGCAAATGATGCCACGCGCATTCTTATACAAGCATGACATAATGTGACAGATGAAAGGCAAAAGTTCCATATGCTAAGTTCTTTAACACGCATGAGAATGACGCATGATGTTTGATTGACTGTGTTTAACCCTAATAATAATACTGTTTGCTACTCTTGAATTAACTTGAATGCTAGTTACTAACTCAATGCTCAGTTAATCAATTTCTTGATTACATGAATTATTTATATTTAATAAAAGGTTATAAACACACAGCATATAAAGAATGGATGGATGATCATTAGTTGAGAATATGGTGGTGATGAAAATAGAGTGAATCGTAATTTTAACGATCATAAAAGTAAGACTACTACGCATGTAGGTGTAGTAGGTGTTAAGAACTATTTATATATAAATCAATATATCATAAATACTCGGTAATAAAAAAGTTTAAAGGCTTCAGTCTTTCTTTTGTCTTTAAAAAGCCTAAAAACAGAGGTCTTTTAAAACATACACTGACTCCACAAACTAAGTGTGCAATGAAACCGGTTTGGTTGTATATCTGAAGGACAAAATTCGCAACGAACAAAGAGAACCCAAATTACAAACATAGGATAAGCAGGTTTATGTGGCAGGAGGTCATGTATGTCACAGAACCGATGGCCCTTGGACAGTCATGGTCAAGAGGTTATAAGGCAGACCGATAAGCTTAGAGTGGGACGACCTTAAAAAGATAGCTGGATTGCAAAGACGTATGTTCGGCTTTGGAAGCTAGTACGCTGATTTTTCTGCTAATAAATTGGTTCATTCTTATCTCCAAGGTCATCGGGTTATTACTATTAATACAGATTCTTAAATACTACTATAAAACACTATTTAACAAATTTTTTTTCTATCACCCAGGTCAACCATTCCTATTCTGGGTATCTTCCTACATGTCTCTATGGAGCAACGTGTTGTTCAACTTTGCGGTCCTCATAAACGTTATAGTCGCTTTCTTCTATCCTTTTCGAGAGGAACATCTTGGTAAGTAATTAGGTACTTAATTACATATCATCATCATCATGATCAACCCATTGCCGGCGCACTATAGAGCACGGGTCTCCTCTCAATATGAGAAGGGTTTGGCCATAGTCCACCACGCTGGCCATGTGCGGATTGGCAGACTACACACGCCTTTGAGAACATTATGGAGAACTCTCAGGCGTACAGGTTTTCTCACGATGTTTTCCTTCACCGTTGAAGCAAGTGATATTTTAATTGTTTTTTTAAAAACGCACATAACTCCGAAAAGTTAGAGGTGCGTGCCCGGATTCGAACCGTCGACCTCTGATTAGGAGGCTGACGCCCTAACCACTAGGCTATCACCGCTTCATTACATATATAATATACAATATTCTCTTTTTCTTAGCGACACCTTGTTAGTTATTATTTTTTTTGTATTATATGTATTTCTGTAAGTTCCATATACAATCACAAACACAAAAGCGCACACACACACGGCAACAGAATACACGCCCCCAGTTTTTAAATCTGTGTTTAATCACAGTAATTCTCTGTACCGCCCGAATCACAGGACAACGCTACGCTGATGTAATCAGTTTTTTAATCCTTTCAGAATTAGGCCAACACCTCTCGCTGGTGGTGTGGTGCGCAACGTTGGCGGCTGGTGCGTTGGTCACATGGCTGCCGCGCAGTTCGGGCGCACGCGCTTTGCTGGCCACGGGCATAGTACGCTTGCTGTTCTCCGCTGGACCCGAACCCACGCTGTGGGCGTTGGGGATGCTTACTGTGAGTAAGGAGGTTTTGAATTTTTGAAACAAAACTTAAGATGAAAGGAATGGGGGGGGGGGAAATGTGTGAGCGAGAGAGGTTATGGTGACATCATTACACGAGTTTGTGGAACAAATTTTGGTAATAGGACCTATTAAGTAATACAGCTCAGTTTGTTGTGGGTTTCTTCTTAGACCTGGGCGCGATTTGAACCCTCTTAGCTTTAGTTTTAAGTTGTCAATTGTAGTTATCACCATCACTTCACGTATAGAAATTATGAAAAACGATTCATAGATGCCTGTAATAGGTTTATGTGAATAAAGCTATTTTTGATTTGATTTGATTTAATATGCGATTGCTAAAATGAATAAAACTAAACCTTGTATGTTCCAAATGTTTATCTTGGAATCTATTCATAGCTCTTAGTTTTAGAAGAAGGAATATACGTAGTGTTGTGATGTTGTTATAAAAGTTAAAAGTTTTTTGCGATATGGAATGCAAATGATTTTTTTGATATGGATAAATCTATATATAACCTTTGTTTTACTCTTACATGTTTCTCTGCCACCAAGACATATTTGATTCCAGATAGTGGTGAAAGGCGTCCACCTAGTGAGCATTATGGGCAACCGAGGCACGTTATCAAAGTCCACTCGCAGCGTGGTCACCGACCCTGAGCTGCTGTACCATGGAGTCTACCTCATCTTCTGTTTCCTGGGCATCTGCTGGCATCCGTTCTTCTTTTCCGTTCTGGTGAGACCAGAGAAATCTACGCATAACTTAACCCTGTATTAAATGTTAGACTGGTAGATAACGTTAATTATTAAAATTGATTCTTTCTTTTCAGAGTTCATTGATTACAAATAAACATAGTATATTAAGCATTGCAAGTTTCATATATTTTGATCACCAAGAAATGAACTGACCACGTGTTGTTGATACCCCGCCAGTTGCTGGACCTCGTGTACCGGGAGGAGACGTTGCTTAACGTGATGCGGTCGGTGACGCGCAACGGTCGATCCATCCTGCTCACAGCGGTGCTGGCGCTGGTGCTGGTGTACATGTTCTCCATCGTGGGCTACATGTTCTTCCGGGACGACTTCCTCGTCAACGTCGACCGGCTGGATGGTGCGTAAACCTACATAATACTTGGTCAAATATTGAGACAGGAGGAGACAATTTGGGAATATCTCATTTCTGAATATTCCCTTGTATGTATGACGTTTCGGTCGTGGTCGTGGCTTTGACTTTGGCGGCGTTTTATTGCCAAAAAAGACGTGCTACCTAGTGGTTACCATTCCGGTACTAAGGAACCTTTTAGGAATATCTTAAAACGGCCATAATCTTCCATGCAGTAGGGTTACGACCAGGAGGCTAAATCTGCTATTGCAATTGTGTATCAATGGTTAATCAATTACATTTAAATACTTTGTGCGATAAATATTAGAACATTCCGAGTTAAGAGTAAGCACAACTTGAATAGGCACCATTGATAAAACTAACACCCTTTTGTAAGGTTGGTGTCGAGGGTTCACTTGTATTTGTTAATATATACAGATGATGACGACCCACTCTTCGAGCCAGATAAGTGTACATCTGGCGAGGACCCCGCCGCTAAATACCAGCGCGCCGCGCAAACCCGCTTCGTGTCAGTGGGAGGTGAATTACGGGAGAGAAGCTGCGACTCCCTCATCATGTGCATCATTACTACGCTCAACCTGGGGCTGAGGAACGGGGGTGGCATTGGAGATATTCTACGGTCGCCAGCCAGTTTCGTAAGTTCTTTGCACGATCACCTATTTCAGCTCCGTCTTCCGATAGACATGCTAGTTGTGGATCTTTCAAAACTTTGATCTCTTTGCATCTTTTCTTTGGTCTTGGGCCACTCCTTATAGCGTCTTCCTGCGACTCGTTAAGTGTTCCTGTAATTTACGCAGACGTTGTGTAGATGTGACTTATTTCTTTCTCTCTTCTTGTCGCCTTTATCAACTTATCTCTTCTCTCTCTTCACACGTCGTGCCACGCCCTAATTTGATTCATTTGACACGGCTTTTTGTAAATTATGACCATTTCAAATAAAACCGGCGGTATAAGGAGCGATAGATACGTACAGTTCTAAATAAGAAATATATATATAAGGTACTGTGCTGTACTTTTTTTTATAAGGTTAAATTAAATATTATGTATCAACTATAGGCATCAAGTCACCTGAAATAAATGAATATTATTATTATAAAAACCAACCCAACAGGAGCCATTGTACGTGGGCCGCGTAGTGTACGACCTGGTGTTCTACTTCGTGGTGATCGTCATCGTGCTCAACCTGATCTTCGGTGTGATCATCGACACCTTCGCCGACCTGCGTAGCGAGAAGCAGCAGAAAGAGCTCATCTTGAAAAACACATGCTTTATATGCGGTGAGTGTAGCATCAGCCGCAATATGAACAACCACCGGTTCCGGCCAATCAAGTTCAGGACCAGAAGGAGAAGAAGAACATAGGCCAGTCCCCCAAACTTATATTGAAGCATTGATGGATAAAATCCATTTTCACACCACTCGCTCAATGCCTTACTACAAGACCTATTAACCAATGGAAAAGATAGACGTTATACTAAGCGGATTTGAAATGTTGCTATGAAACCATCACACCCTAATGAGACTTGATTTATAGCCCAAAAAAAACTACTTCTGAAAAGCAAACTACAGATTAGTTAAAATTCCCTCCACAACTTATATTTGAAACGTTATATTGAGATAGTCAGAGGTGTGAGAAGTAAAGTATTCAACGCATGGATAAAGCTGTAAAGTCCCTCGTTTTCTTGTAAATTAAGCCGATGTATATAATATAAGACATCGCATTACCTCATGATGAATTAATCTTTTTAAATTTCGTCCTGACTCAGGTATAATATCTACTTAAAAGTCCCATGAGCGAATTATGTACGGATGTTTCGTTCTTTAAAAATCTACTATTGTTTTAGGGTTAAACCGGTCCGCCTTTGACAACAAGAAGGTGTCCTTCGAAGAGCACATTAAGAGCGAGCACAATATGTGGCATTACCTGTACTTCATGGTGCTGGTGCGAGTCAAAGATCCCACGGAGTTCACCGGCCCCGAGAGCTACGTTCATTCTATGATCAAGGTATTGTTCAACCCTTAACATGTAGATGTTCCAATAACTTCTCATAAGCAAATGTTTGTATAAAAACATTCATTCGCTGATTGTCGTAACGGCATGCATTCAAAGAATCCATTCAGAGACAGTGTCCACCCTGGTCGTTATCATAGCTTTCATCAGTAACATCATGTTATTAACGACCCACTTCTGGGTACGCTGCCTCTCACAGAAATGAGGATTTTATGCACCATTAAATGCGGTTTCTATGAGGATGATGGACTACAAAAAATATTATCACGTTAGTAAGGCATTCGCCTTCGCTCGGTTTATTCTATCTGATCTGTACAAAGCTTCTATCAATAAAGTATACCAGATATAAAGTCCGATAAAAAGTGGTTAAAACTATAAAGGTAATATAACCTATTATATATGTCGCGTCCGAGTTGTTTTTTGTAAGGGTGACGTCACGATTTTGTTTACTTTCGCTCATAGCAATTAAAACCACAACTTGCCGGTTTACACTTTTATTGCGATAATAACTTAGAGGTCCGAATAGTTCGACGTCTCGAGCGAGAGGATCCTTGAAAGGCATCGACCACCCGTATTTATAGCACAAAGCATGCTTGTACGAAATTTATTGTTACTGTCAAATTGTGTTAGCAAAATCATCAATAATTAAAATGTGGGTAATTATTGAATTCTTGAGGTTTTTGGCGCCGCTTAATAAAGTTAATAACTTCTTTACGCCGACATATATATTTTCCTACCTAAAATAGCATATTTTTTATTGCTTTGCCAACGTTACGTAGGAACATTTACTAGCATACTAAAGTAATGAATAGACACCAAATACGTGAGTGATTTCATATTTTCACAGACACTTTTTGACGCCTGATAAAACTTCTGGAATATCGAAGGTACGAAGTGCATAACAAATTGCCTTCTTACAGAGTAACAATCTGGACTGGTTCCCGCGCCTTCGGGCGCTTTCGTTGATGGGCGGTGGTCAGGGCGAGGGAGGGGAGCTGGAGCTGCGAAACCTGCAAGCACAGCTGGAGCGAGCACAAGGCGCGGTCAGGGCGCTCACCGACCTTCTGACTGACCTGCGAGATCAGGTGACGTCACTTTCCTATTTTTTTTAGTATTTTATCGATAGCTTACTAGTCGTTTTAAAGATATATGAGCGTCGCAGAACAGTTTGAACAGTACTAAATGACATGGCAGTCATTGGATACTTCCTATAAACTTTATATATAAAATGGGAATATTTTTGAAGTAAAAAGAAATGTAATTTTTCATTTGCAAGAAACATTGTAAAAGAATGATACAATATTGTACCTATGTGTTTAAAGATTAAATTTAAAACGCCCCTTTAACACCTTTGCATTTTTTTTTCAATTTAATTACAATAATTTTAATTTTAATTAGATTTGTAATAATAGTAATAATCTGTATTAATTTTATTTTTAATTAACATTGACTAATTGAATTATTATTGTTGTTATTATTATTATTTTTTTTTTATGGAATTGTTTTATATTAGAATATTATGTGTTTAAAAATTGTATCAAAATTGTATCTACTGTTTGCAATGCCCTGACCGGGTAAGATGCAAATAAATAAATAAAAAATAAATGAATTTAAATTCAATTTAATCTTACAGATGACAGAACAACGCAAACAGAAGCAGCGTATAGGTCTACTGAACTCTACGTCAGCCTATTTACAGAATTTGCAGATGAATCTACCGCCGTGAAAAACTACCCCATCCTTTCTCACTTACTATAATTTACGTGCAATCCTAAAGGTATAATCTACCAGTTTTATTTTATCATGTTTCATTCATGTTATCTGGACTTCATACGAAGATATAAGAAGACAGACGGACCTTTCTAACCTATAAGTTAGCTATTTATAGAGAAAACAAATACCTATAAGTGGCAAGAACACTAGATCAAAGTATTGTGTGAAATAGAATTAGAGTCTTTGTGTGCGTTGGTTTAAATGTACCAGTTAGAAATCGCACAATGATAAAAAATAATTTAATATTACTTCTTGCTCAGAGACGATGTTTGTTCGAGTAGTACGTAGAAAATTTTAAATATATTTAAGTATTGAGTAGTTCTGTTGTATTCAAAACTAAGATTGCACCCACACAAACATAAAATATAAATCAGGTGATCTTTCCATTCTACTATCTCTTATCTATCTCTATGCACTCTGTTTTTATGGTTTTAGATCCCACACTAACCCTGATTTTCACAAGTAATAGAGAATTTCTTATTACAATCTAAAGTACAACTTAATTGACGACCAATTGATAAATATAACTTCCAAAGTAATTTCTGAACCCATTTTCAGGCGCAATATAAAGTGTGTCTCTCAAGTATGCTTTGCCCTGAATTGAAAACTACATATATACTACTATATATTGTTGATTTCCAGTTCGTCCTCCAATTGTTCCCTGTATCCAAAGTCGTTAAACATATCTGACCTGTAAATAAGTTTACATAAGGTTAAGTACTGTACAGCATGATTTTACATCCATGCAATTTAAGTGCGCTTAAGTTTTGCATACAACATAATTAGCATAATATTATTTCAAAGTATATATAATATATTGAATGTAATAGTTTTTAAGATTAAAGCTGATCGTACATACGTGTCTTTACCGCTACGTGCCATCAGGTTAGGTCCAAGGTCACACAAACAAATCGCATATCAGCGCTAGGAAAAATCTGTATGGTCCTATCGTCAAAATTGGAATTTGTATTGGATTTGAAGCAAAATTATGCATAGAACTATCACGTATTTTAACTTAAGAATATACTTGTAGCATGGGGCCCATGGATACATGTGATGTATATGCGATCATTAAAAATCCTCGAATATTGTATTGCAAGGATGATGTTGCAAGGATGTGGTTGAGATAAGTAATATTTTGCTGTTTAAAACTTAGTGGATTGTTAGTAGTTACGGCAGAATAAACACTGACAAGTAGTATGTAAATTTGCGAGAGATGTCCACATTTTAAGCTCATTAAAAGCTTAATGTGATCTTTGTAAGCTAGTAAAGAAATCAACATGTATGTCCTCTTTTATGCGCAGAAGTGGGATATATCTGCGTCCAACCTTTCTAATTATATACCATTTGGTTTAATTGGAAAAATATGAAATTCTCCATTCTAGATTGTCTAGCCTTGGTATATAAAATGAAGTCTATACAGTCTCTACAGTTGGTTTGGTCTATACAGTGTGTTTTTGACATCATACAAGGTATATACTCTTGTTCTAAAAAAACGATTTAGTATAAGATTTGCACACTTGCAAATGTGTTGACGCTTTCTAGCATCGTAAAACTACAGCGCCTATGTATAATAGACCTTATTACTTTGGATTAGAGTCGCAATTTTTGTACTTCCTATTTTATTTTACTGACTTGCGGGTTGTGGAAGTGTGCAGAAGTTTAGAGTCTTACTACTAGGTGGATACGTTTCAATTTACTGTGATGTTAGAGTGTTCCGATATTCGAAAACGACTACGAATAGCACGACGTCGACGAGCATACGAACGGTACTGTAAATATAATGACGAATTCATAACTCCATAATAATGATTTAAATTTATCGATATTATAATCGATCGACGTGGATCATCGATAGCTTAGTCGAAGTATCGATAAATGCAAATAATTATCAGTACAATTAGTTGCAATTACATCTAAAACCAAAACTTTTGTTTTGAACAATAATAAAAAATTATACAAATATTTTGTAATCTTTAGTGAGCGAGATAATTTGTAGGCATTTGTTATACAAAACAATTAATATAACTAACTCAGCCAAATTTAAGCAATAATACTATACAAATATTTTAAAATTAAACTTTAAGCCATTTACCGTCTATTTGTATTGAACTTAAGTAAAAATATTTAAGTGTACTCATTTCATGTTTACAGAGATCTTTACTAATATATTAATTTCGAAATTGTTTTTCTTCGTTTTTCACGAAAAAGTGGATGAACGTGATTAAATTACTATCTTTATTGATTATAGTTAAATAGTGAGCAAAGGCTTGAATATGACAGTCCCAGCAGTCCAAACAATATAATCTGTCATAAAATTGTCAAGGCTAAACTTTTATTATTGATATTTGAGAATTTTTAGGAACAATATTTTCTTAGTGTTAGTATAGTTTCGACTTGTAGTTGACATATATTGTGGGGAGCCTTTTAAGTTATGTCTTTATTAGTTTTTACAGCACGAATAGGCTTTGATTTATTCATTTTTTTTCTATAAACCTTTATTATCTATCATCATCATCATCATGATCGGTTGATCATTATTATTATCTATACACTCCTATATTTATCTAAGTTAAGGCTCCCCAGAAATTGCAATTTAGTGTGTGCAATATTTTACAGCTCAATGTCTGTTATACTGTAGGTAGGTTAAATATTGAATTCTATTTTAAAACATTTGTTGAAGATCTGAAATCTGTCTAGTGTTTCATAGTGGTCTATCAAGACATTTTGGGTCACTGCCATTAGTGGCATACCAGGGACGTTGTAGCATATAGCCCTTTTGTGGTCCGACACATGCCCTCACGTTTGAGGAAGTACTGTTCCGATAGCTCCTATAATGATCCTGGCCTTCAGTATTCCGGGCTTGTTCGTAAGCTTTGTACTTATTGCGTACCTCATCTAACTCCGAATATATGGCTTCCAACCAATTCTATTAACTTTTTATGTCAGGGACGGACCTTAAGTGCTCTTCATCATTACTTTACATATCTAAGTTACTTGCGTTCCTCTTATATAAGATATCTAGATTATAGAACGGATTTAGCGCAGTTGAATTTTAAAATCAAGCATTAATATGACATATATGTAAATACAATGTTGTGTCAATAAATTCAAAACATTTTCCACCATTTTTCTAGGATTGTTGGAGTTGTTGGAACTTTTCATGTCAGTTACGTACATACCTCTAGTGTTCCGGGGCACGCCGTGATGTACCCAAGCTCAATTGAAACTTTCATAATTTTGACCCAGGACTAAGAAATTTAAAAAAATCTCTTTTGGATTCTGGATTCGAGTTCCCAGATGTCCTGATAGATCCTTTATTAAATTCTTATATTATTACTATAGTGTGTTAATTGATTAGAATTTTATAATTGTTTTTTTTTTACTTCTTCTACTAGATCTTTATACTTTGTTTTACTTGTAAGAACATCGTAAGCGCCGTGCATTGCGTTATTTACATTCTATCTAGATTCCATGTATCCTTAACTCTCTTTAAATATACAATAACAATTGTGTAGAAATTAAATGGATTAGAAATTCTTTACGTTGACTGTAAGGTTTAATAGAGGTTTGTTTTTAATATTTAACACATTAATTTACCACTAGCCGTAGATAGAGCTCGTCATACAAAAACAAGGCGAGAATTTGTCACCAACTAACTATACATTCCTACATATCGGTATATCGATGTATCACAAGCCGTCTAATACACGAGACATCTGGCCGTTATATTATCTATAGCGGCGCGTAGTGCTTTGTAATTCATTCGGATTATACGGCTCGAGTGTTAGAATCGGTGACTTTCGTCTACCCTTGTCACACACTGGGGGAAAGGAGTGCACGCGTCTCTATTTGTGCACTACTTTACCGTCCCATTTTTTGAGCGTTAATGATCGATCTACGGCTAGTGGTAAATCAATGATTCAACACCCACAACAGAAAGAAGAATAAATGGACCATAGATTCTTTGACTACATACCCTTAATAAGAATCTTCGAAAAGTTACGCGTTTATCTAGTTTTAAGCATTATTAAATAAATGATGTTTTATTTACTAATAAATAATCAAGATAGGATAGAATCATGACTTTTTCTATTATCTTCCTCACATATTCAATCGGAATCTTTATTCACTTATACAAGTTCCTTGTTTGTTTCATATAGAACAATACAAAGTGTTTTATTTTTTAAATTTTATAACTATTTTTAGTTTAATGAAATAGTGCCATTAATATAACTACCAATTGATAATCATATATACTTTTTTGTCATAGTTTAAGAGGCCTTTTGTTTATACCCTGGGGATAATACCATCGCTTAAAGCAATATTGTTTTATTATTGCTGTTAATTTTTTTTTTAGAACTTATATCAGGCTTTGGCGTATAAAAAGTTATTTTAAAGTAATATTGCATTAAGCGACGAAATTTATGTTCAATGCAATCCAAAATCTTCAGATAACAGATTGAATGGAAGATGAAATTGCCATCCTTTTCGTACTATTGCCTGTTGATAAAGATGGCGCTGCTAAATTAAATCTGCTAACTGGAGTTTTTTTTAAGTAATTACAAGTGTTGGATTGGACAGAACTCGTATAATGGAACCAGCAACTGTAAATGTGAGTTTGGCATAATTATGTTTTTTGTTAAGAATATTTTGTATTGAAAGATTGACGACACACAATAGCGTGCACATAAGAATGCGGCAATTATCAACAATATGTCTTCGGTAAGGTCTTGCTACCTTTTTTTTTATTCACCACAAATTAGCCCTTGGCTGTATCACACCTGATGGCAAGTGATGATGCGGTCTAAGATGGTAGCGGACTAACCTGTTAGGGGTATGGTAAACCTATACTCCTAATTGGTTTCTACACGACATCGTGCCGGAACGCTAAATCGCTTGGCGACACGTCTTTGTCGGTAGGGTGGTAACTACCCACGGCCGAAGCCTCCCACCAGACCAGACTCGAGCCGGGAATCGAACCCGGGACCTCCAACTTTAAAATGCAACAGCGCACGCGCTGCGCCACGGAGGTCGTCGTCTAGAATCTAGAACGTCCGAGTTCGATTCCTCATCGGTGCAATTTAAAAAAAAATTACTCGCCGTACAGGTACGAAGCTGGTCTCAAATGTTTTAAGAGTAAAATCATCATTTTCAGTGGGTTTTATGTGTTATGAATCTTCATAAAATGCCTTACCTTTTCCAGATTAGTCCGGTTATTTCTTACCCTGCAGAGTCACTTACCATCAGGTGTGATCGCAGTGGAGCTCTAACAAAACATATATTGCCGTATAGTCAATATGTGCATGCTATTTGTGTCCCACTACATCTATATAATATAGCAATTTTATAATATATTTAAAAAAATCAAATTATCACGTTACTTGAATTTTATGAGTAAAGTCTTTTCTATCTAGAAATTATGGAAGTAAATGTTTTTATTTCTTCTCTAAATTTTTTAATTCACTTGTAAAGTGAGTTTTTGTACATTATAAATGAATAAAAATCTATTAACATTAAGTTTTTGCGTTATATAATGATCTTTTTATCGTACTTAAATCAGTCTGTTATATTATATGTTCCAAAATGTTTATTGTTTTTTTCGAACTGTTATTTTACGTATTTTCTTATTGTTTTCCGTTCATGCTGTTACATTCCTTCTGCATTCTTTTTTTAATAATATATTAAGGCAGATTTTTCAATTGTTACATTTTCTGACAGGAATTAATTTGACATCTGATATACACAGACAACAACTATCAAAACGTCAAAGACGAGACATATACTTTTATTAACCAATAAATATATAGGTTGTTTTAATAAATTCAAAACACCATTTTTAGTGTTTGTTGGAGACCACAGTATGTCTAAATTAGTAAAAAAAAAATTGGGCCTGACCATTGTTAAATGAAAATTAAATTAAATTAAACTTTATTCTACACCACATTAAAGAACATATAAGTAACACAAAACATACATATTACATAATTTTTTTAAATACATCTATTTAATATTTACACACCAGATACTGTGGAATACAATGGACTTATCTTTACAAGTTATACCAATAATTATTATTTTCTATGAAAATTAAACTACAATTACAATTTTATCACATAAATACCAACTTCTCCATATCATAAAAAATAGCCAGTATTCAGTTAAGTTAAAAATGACAATTGAAAAATCTTCCCTTAAATATGTATTTTATGACATGACTTTAAATCGCTTTTGTTGGTGTACAAAAAATATAGATATAGATAAAACTTTGATATCATAACGTGTTCTTTATAAATCTATTGTCTTTTCTATGTAGTCTCTTAACTACCTGATACGAATTTATTTACTATATTCTATTAAAATTATTAATAAAATTTTATACTAAAACACGTTCCAATTAACTGTACATAGCATTTTAATATGATCCCTTTTGTTTACCTGCTGTATTCTCCACATAAGTCATAAAGATAATAATGGATTTTTAACTTCGAGAGTAAAATGTTTAAAACCCAAATCTATTTTAATATGAAATTTTATCGATCGAAAATTGTATGTGCAGTTAATTCGATGGTTATAATTTTAAAGTGATATTTATGTCTCATTAATAAACGAGGAATGGTAACTAATTATTGTAAAGATATAACGCGGCTTATTTCATTATGACGATAAAATCTATTCCATTGTACTTGGATAACTGATTCAGGGACCTCCAGAGGTTGCAAAATCTAGAATGCAAAATAACAAACAACAGATCATCTGTTAAAATGCCACTGAAACTATAGGAAAGACATGATAAACCACTTTAGTTTCAATATTGTGACAATCACAAAGTATGCACAAAGGGCATATTGTGGATTGGGTTACTAATCATACGTTCATTACTGAGACATTGCCAGTTCTGCTCTAAACAAATCTCTAACCTAAACTAAATTGACAGTTCTAAAAGTGTTGCCAATATTTCGGAAATACAGTAAAAATTTTGGCTTTAGATTGCTTTAGAGAATTGTTAACGGAACTGGCATCATGTTGTAAGTCTGTCTATTTCTTATTCTGTAAATTCCTGAAGTTTGTCTCATATTACATAACAAATTATACATTATACTTGATCTGTATCTTGGAATCTTTACATAGTTCTCAATTTTACGAGTAGTGTGTAAGTAATGATTTAATGTTGTTATAAATATAGTTGTTTGTCGCGACGGCTGCAAATGAGTTTTTGTTTATGGAAAAATAAAAATATGGCACAAAATATTTGCTGTTTTATTCTATGAGCAACTTTTGTCTCTCAAAGCAAAGAAGTGAAGATCTTACTCAATGAAGGGTGCCAAGCCTTAACTCAACTTAGAAATAGTTAAAATGAGACAAAGTTATAGGTGTTACTCTTTACCCTGTTCTCTTTACTATTTTAACGCTAAGTACTTTACTAGATTACGCTACAGGCATATGGAACAACAAAAACTAAGGGTTCAGTCTTAGAGTTATAGTCTTCGTTAAAGTGATATATTATTACACAACCTAATCTATAGAAATAGATCAAAAACTAACCTAAGATTTTAAGAGCTAAAACCAGCCGGCGGACAAAGGAGAAATAATCATGCGTGGCTGATATTCTTAGGGGCTAATATAAAAATAAAATCAATACATTCAAATCAAATCATTTATTTGCATAGTGTTTACGCGTTAAATGTGTGCGTTTTGAAATCAAAGAATCCTTTGGGTACTGGTTAAATCGTGTATTTTCGTTTAGAGTTACAATGAGTATTAGTGCTGCGCGTACGCGTTACAAGCAAGAGACCGTTAATAATTTGACCTTTTGACATTTGAAATTCAAAATCTATGCCCGGTGCGCGTCACCCGGGCCAATCGGCTTCCACTACTTGAAGCGTTTCGTTTTTGCTTCAGCACATAGATAGTGTAGTTGATTCGTGTTACATTAATTAGAGTTTCTTACAATCTGCCGGGTAGGCGTGCAAAAATAATATTGTAATTACATGTAAATCATTTAAAAAATGTCAAGAAATAAAATAAATAGCGATAATAATATAAATAATAAGTATGTCATTTTGTATTCGAAAATTCACTTAAACAATAAAAACATTTATCTAACTAATAACCGTCTGTGCAATCTTCTTTTAAAAACTTTTGAAGGTAATTCTTTCAACTCCTTAGACAATTTGTTATATATTTTAATAGACATGCTGTAACAACTTTTACTAAAAGATACAGTTCTGGAGTTGGGTAATAAGAGTGTGTTCACTGCTTTAACGCTTAAGAGTAACATACCTGATACATTTTGTTTTTCACAAATGATTTTAAAGGCTTGTGTAGTATACCAATCAGCACTTGGGCCGTGTCATAGACTATGATCCAATACCCTTCTCACGCTGCGAGGAGACCTCGTCGATGGCCGCTACTACGTTAGAATTGATGATGATTGGTGAAAATAGAAAAGCAATAAATGCTTTCCTACAACAAACAATTAAAGAATCGAAAATAACAAATTTAACAATTAAAAATAGAATAACAACAAATGCTTTTCTATTTTTAATTGTTGCCACGTCTAATAACATTATCGGTTGTATGTGTTGCAATCAATTAGAAAGGCTTTTGTTATCAATAGTGCATGGACAACATGTTTAAATGTTGTGAATCACGTTAAGGGCTTCTATCTAGGGAAGATGCAATGGAATTGGTTCAGGTTGATATCCGTTATCAAACTTCAAGTTACGCGCGTAAGATAAGACATGCCTTACCCCATATATAATAATAAAGTAAGCGTAAATCTAAACCCCAGATATTTTTTTTTTAACGCTGCTAAATGTGTTGACTCCCCGGTGATCAGAATACCCACAAAAACCCAGCGACACTCCTTCGCATCACCTGGTTGCTGGGTCACGGGAAAGCTCGTGCACTCGACCGCAAATCCGTCGTCAAAAAACTTGTTTTTCTCACCCCAGCTCTAAGGTAAATCCAAACTTTATTTTCTATCATTCAAATAAGTAATAAGATAAGTATAATTTCCTATCAATCGCCACAATACACGATTTATCTGACGACTTACAACCGCCATGCAAATAAAAAACAAATAGGGGGTGAACCTCTTCACAAAAGGTCTTTCGACGTCACAAATTATAACTTAGTGTCTTAAGATCAAATTATATAGAGAATCAGGGCCCTGCTCGGTGGAATCCATACTGTATTTATGAGCACTGAGTGAATTCCTCGTACTCTCTGTGAATTTCTTAAAAACTAAGTAGAGATGCTGTTAAAAATCTTGAATCATGAGACATGCGGGCTTGCTTACTGTAACCTACTGTTACATTAAATGCACTAACAATCTACACACGAGTACAACTAAACACATTTTGACCGAATGGTCCGGTATATTGACAGAAACGTTGCGTATACCCACTGCCTTCTCCCCTGCATGGGGAGGGCGACTTCCCTAAGTTACTTATCAATGATTCTATCGATAAGAGATACTACGCCATCGGCAGTCGATGATTGCTGATCGCGAAAATGTGGCGCGCCGGAGTGATATCGATAGTTATCGCGAGTGAGTATAATTTCTCAATAATGATTGATTGCTTAGCAACGTTTAAAATATGAATATTTTCGTTCCAGGATATCTAATGTTTTAGGGTACTGAATATTCATTAGTCTAAAAACATTAGAGGATATGCAAATTACGATCATCCCTATGATATTTCTCATACGTTAGTTTTTACAGTACAGTAAAATAGTACAACAGCGAACAATGGATTGTTACCTAGGTAGATACTTATTAATAAATACCTAGGCAGAAATTCATTAATAACTCGTTTCTAAAGCGCTTTATTTTATTCCACTACAATTTCATGATGACTGTAATCTTAAAAACCGTTTCATTTACCATTTTGTCGAACCATGGCTGGTCAGCATGCGCCTGTCTATAGAATATGCTTAATGCTGAATGATCTCAGGAATATCTGCGACATCTCCTGCAGTTCTGTGGCCTCCTTTAAAAAGCAAGTAAGACTGTCTATTACTGCATTATAGGTATAAATTGAATTATTTAGATGTAAGGTTAATTTTAGATGAATGCTGTGATCATTTCTAGAAAGTCACTATCTCATGTTTGTTCTTCTGTTTCTGTTTTTTGTAATAAAAATAATAAAAACTCACCTGGTGGTAGGTGATGATGCAGTCTAAGACGCTTATAGAAAACAAAGAATATAAATATATACCTACTACTCGTATTTAGATGTATTTGTGAAGAATTCAATATTTTCTTCGAGTTATCTGGATAAGATAGTGTCTTATTTACTAAGTAGAAGAAGCAAAGCGTGATATATAAGAAGTTAAGAGCAAATCGTTAGGTACATAAAGGGAATTGAATGAATATAGGAATTTATATACATTTAAAGTGGCCTACATGCAAAATACGTTAATTTGTTTTACAATTATTTACGAGTTTAATGGAAAAAAGAAGTCTCCCCTACTTTATTAATGCATTGATTAGACTTTACTAAAATCAGCTTACAAATCAATTTATTTTACGAGTTATTACTACTATAACATACATATTAGATAGCTATAGTTAGCATAAAGTACCTACTCCACTCAAAATAAAAGCAATTAAGATTAGATACGTCATTCGAGTATCGTAGATGGCTTTTCCAAAATACTGAGCTGTTAGTCATACTTATAATGTAATCGTCCTAATAAATATGAAATAAAACTTTTGTTATTGGAAAGGGAAATATAGATTAAATAGGGGAATACGGCATTCGACCATGATTTATTTACTCGGGTGCAGATATAAGTAAATAATTTTATAAAAGCCAATTAAATCGTCACAAAAAGAATATAATTACGTATTTTTCATAGTTACCTAAGTTAAATCAATGTTGATTTTATTTCCTACTTTGGTATGTAAAATCTATTGTGATTTGCTTCATTTTACATTCCAGTAGTACCTATGTGGAAATTCGAGCAGTACAAAAACCTTGTTAAGTACATACTATTTAACAAAAAACTACTAAAAATTCGTCATTATTAAGATTGGGCTAGGCCAAAAAATACAAGTTTATTTTATTGAGACACCCCTTTAATTTTCAACTTTATATTATTATGATTATTTGTATATATAGCAAACATGATATATAAATTCAAACTCTGTGATGAATTCTGGCAGACACTGGAAGCTTTCTTTGGAGCCTTTCGAGCTCACCCTAAAAAGACTTACTTCACTTACTTTGTGTAATTTGAAATGAAATCAAATAAAAACAATATATACTGATATATGTAAGCCTAATACAGGCATTCTGGCTATTGAATACCTATGAAGCATTTATCATACATATTTACCAATTTTGTGAGTTAACTTTATTCGTTATCTTAAACTAAAGCTTCGTGGGTTCAAACGAGCCCTGAAGTAAACTTAAACCCGGGTCAAGATGTGGGCCTTTTAATGTAAGTTATAATAGGATAATTGTACACTAGTCGAACTTTTAATTCCAGGCTTAGTACACGCGCAAGACAGCATCAAAACAACCGACCTGTCGACGGCTGCGGAAGACCCCAGCACAAGGATCATTGGCGGAAACGCTACCACCATCGATAAATATCCCTTCGCAGTGCAGGTACCTACTGGTCTTGCCACCCATCTTTTTTTTTTTACCCACTACAAGTTAGCCCTTGACGGCAATCTCACCTGATGGTAAGTGATCATGCAGTCTAAGATGGTAGCGGGCTAACCTGTTAGGGGTATGGTAGACCCATACTCCTAATTGGTTTCTACACGACATCGTGCCAGAACGCTAAATCGCTTGGCGACACGTCTTTGTCGGTAGGGTGGTAACTAGCCACGGCCGGAGCCTCCCACCAGACCAGACTTGAAGCCGGGAATCGAACCCAGGACCTCCAACTTTATAATGCAACAGCGCGCGCGCTGCGCCACGGAGGTCGTCAAATCCACATACATATAAATATAGTCGCCATCTACTATAGTCAAATCGTAACACACTCTTTGCTATTACTTATTTGGATAATTCCAGTTCAGTTCCAATAATCTATTTTAATTTTGTCAATTAAAATAAATATTACTTGTTTTAACTTTTGAGGAAATACATCCTGAGGAAATCTGCATACATACCTACATATAAACTTAGTAGCGGTTGTATGCAAAAGTTTTCCCGTGGCTCCACCATACAGCGGCGAGTAGGAACACGTGGGGGTTTTAGTCAGTAGGAGTCTGACATAACCTCTGTGCCTCCCCGTGGCGCAGAGGTATCCATGAGGATTTACCCACGATAAAAAAAACTTATACAAACTCGGCAAGCGCGGTAGACTACATTCGCATTTTGAGATGAGACCTCGGCCCTCTAGAGGAAAACATAGTGAGGAAACTTGTATACCTGAGAGTTTTCCATAATGTTCTCAAAGGCGTGTGAAGTCTACCAATCCACACATGGCCAGCGTGGTGGACTTATTACGTATATTATGAACCATTCATAGATGCCTGTAATATGTTATATATAGGAATAAAGCTATTTTGATTTGATTTGATTTATTAATAAATAACAAATAATGTTCCGCAGATCCTGTACAACTCGCAGCTCTCCTGCGGCGGCTCTCTGATCACGCGCCGCCACGTGCTGTCGGCCGCGCACTGCTTCATTGCCACGTAAGAACCTTCCTTTAAATACAACTAACCGAACTATATCGTATAGTGAAGAATTTAAATAAATTTTTTTTTCACTCTGGGAAATGCTTTTACGCATCCCCTCCGGAGGCGACGCAGGCAAGACTGCGCCGCTTCCGACGGGGTATGTGGGACTCCCCGGCGGCCAGACTGGCGACCAGAATACCCACTAAAACCCAGCGATGCTCCTTCGCGTCGCCTGGTGGCTGGGTCACGGGAACACTTGTGCCCTCGACCGCGGCCCAGCAAATTTAAATACATGCACAAACTTTAGCTTCTTCATCTTCATTTTCAACCTTTCAACATTTACTACTCCATTGTTGTAGAAAAGACATTTGTGTCTATTTTTTTAATTTATTGATTTAAAAGCAACCAACAGGCTACACAAAACTAAAAACTATAAAAATACATAAGAAGAGGTATAGACATAAATATATATAACAATTCTGCAGACCCACTTGGAGGTTACCACAACATACTTAAAAACTAATTAGAGGAAAAGAACGCATACAAAAACATACTATATAAATAAACAAAAACTATAAAAACTTATATTAAAAAGAATAAGAATGTAATTGAATTAGCCATATAATTCAATTACATTCTTGGCGACAAGATCTGCTTTTTTTTTAAATTTCGACACACAGATTTACTTGAAGTTTGTAATTCAGTGTGTATAAAAATAATTCATTTTATTCATTGAGTTCTGAATAAAGTTTTTGTAATGTTTCATAAACATTATAACTTTCCAGAAATGGTCAACAAGTAAGCCCCGTGTACTTCACTGTCAGAGTCGGCTCAACGTACCTGAATACTGGTGAGTACCTACCGACCCTTAATAACCATCCACGGTTTCATTAGCATTAATCTAAAGGCAAGGCATTACGCTCCGGCGTGCACACCGGCGTTCTAGTTAGCGTCCTGCGCGCGACCAATCAAATACGCGCCCGTTTGATCCAGTGTTGTGATTGGTCGACCGCCGGTAATAGGGAAACTTCTCACCAAATCGTGTTTAGTTCTCTTAACCTAATGCTCGTGTCTAGGATAAATTGCTTATCAACCATCTTAAAGTACACATGCCGTGAAACACTTAGAAGCTGTGATAGCCTAGTGGTTAGGACGTCTGCCTCCTAATCAGAGGTCGAGGGTTCGAATCCGGGCACGCACCTCTAACTCTTCGGAGTTATGTGCGTTTTAAAGTAATTAAAATATCACTTGCTTCAACGGTGAAGGAAAACATCGTGAGGCAGACTAAACCAGCATGCCTGAGAGTTCTCCATAATGTTCTCAAAGGCGTGCAGATTTGGCCATAGTCCACCACGCGTGCAGGTTACGCGTGGTGGACTATGGCCAAACCCTTCTCATATTGGGAAGAGACCCGTGCTCTGTAGTGAGCCGGCGGTGGGTTGATCATGATGATGATGATGATTAGTGTTGCACTTATTATTGATTAGTACTGGCTAGTTGTGGTTATCGTAAGTTCCACTTCACCAATTTTTTTATTTGAATACACTACAAGTTAGCCCTTGACGGCAATCTCACCTGATGGCAAGTAATGATAGTAATGTGCTTGTTCGGGGTATGGTAAGCACACACTCCTAATTGGTTTCTACGCGACATCGTGCCGGAACGCTAAATCGCTTGGCGGTAGGGTGGTTGATTTGAATGCGTGCATACTTATTCCAATTTAACTTATCCAGGTGGCACAGTACACTCGGTCTCCGAAGTCATAGTCCACAAGTCCTACAACACGCCCGTCCGGGACTATGACATCGCCGTGATGACTCTAGCGACACGCGTCACGCTGTCCAACGCGGTGGGCACGGTGTACATCCCCGTGGCCGACGCGGCGGTCGCGGACTACGCGGTGGTCACCACTGTAGGCTGGGGCAGGACCAACGCAAGTTTATCCATATTCTTCTAACTTTTAATTAGTACTTGTTCGCGTAAGATCAAATATACGAACGTTGATAGAATGATCAATTGAAATGACGTGTAAGCAAGCGGCTTTAATTTCAAATAATGAATAGAAGCAGGCGTTACTTTTCGGAAGTCCATGATAAACAGCATTATATCGAAACGCGCGTAGAGGTTCTAGTGGAAGATTTTGTGTGGTGTTAAATATAACGTACGTAGTAGTACCTAATCCGAGTTCCCATTCTACGTTACAGGTGTTATGGTGTCACCGCGTATTTTTAATAAAAACGTTGTACAATTTTAAAAAAGTTGTAAAAGTTCTCCTTTATCATGAATAATACTTTACCGGCTAGGAACCGGTTAAGCCGGTACCCGGTTTCCAACTAGACTTGTATGGTTCAGTCGACAGTGGCGCAAGCATCTGCGGTGCTGAACGAGGTGCAGATCTTCACGGTGAACCATTCGGTGTGCGCGGCGCGCTACGCGTACCTGCAGGAGATCACCGGCGACCCCTACCCCATCTCCAGCAACATGCTGTGCGCCGGCGTGATCAACGAAGGAGGTAATAGTCGTGATAAATCTAATATCTCGCGGGGCAGAAATAACATTCATGATCTGGCTATAAAATTTACTCTCACATAGGTATATAGATCTCTTATAATGTTTGTGTCTTTTTTTTTATTCACCACAAGTTAGCCTCAACGGCATCGCACCTGATGGTAAGTAAGATGGTAGATGGCTAACCTGTATGTAGGTGTATGGTAAACCCACACACACTGCTAGTTGGTTTCTACACGACATCGTGGTGGAACGCTAAATCGCTTGGCGACACATCTTTGTCGGTAGGGTGGTAACTAGTCACTGGCGAAGCCTCCCACCAGACTAGACTCAGGCCGGGAATCGAACCCAGGACCTCAAACTGGAACATAAGAAACGGTCATCGGTTGGTCAGTTTAGATGTGAATCATGAATTTGTAACACTGAATTCGATCTCGTCACGGCATGTGACATGACGCTTCCTTATGCCATCATGCTGGGCGTTCCTTGACAGCCAACATTTTGATGTGAAAAATCTATCGGCGCGACGGCAATAAAATCAATGCCGTCCCTGAATTGGCATAACGCTCTCTTGTCAACTTTGTCGCGTGATTTCTTCTTTGTTTAGTTGGCACGTTACTTTTCAGCGCTTATGATTAATTAAAAAAAATTATCAATATTGAGAGTCGCGACCATTTTGCTTTAGCGACATAGTTTAAATGGCATAGCCGGAATGTATATGGAGCTGTGCCCTAATTAAAATATTCATGTTCATTAATATATTAAAGCCTATAAGTGTGTTTACATCCGTTTAAGTTTTATGATCAGAGACCAAGCGAGAGATCGTGTAATAGAAAACAAAAAATGCTTCTAAATATTTTGATGAACAATACGCTATGAAACTAATTATATCAGGAATAATATTAAAAAAGGGTTACACGTAGAAGAAATATCGTTATTTTTTAGTTTATTTTAGAGGTAATTTTCACTTATGAATAATTACTGAACATTTATGTATAATGAATTGATTATTAGGGTAGAATCCGGCCATGTCATTTAGTCTTTTAAATTCTATAAAGTTTTTAGTTTTAAAGGTATCGCAGGACATAAATGTGTTGTAATCCTTGTTTTCTTGTAAGCAGGCAGGGACGCGTGCCAGGGCGACAGTGGGGGTCCACTGATACGCGGCAACGTGCTCGTGGGGGTCGTGTCGTGGGGCTGGGGGTGTGCGCAGCCGCTGTTCCCCGGCGTGTACACGCGGGTGTCGGCCTTTACCACGTGGATCAACAGCACGGTGAGAAAAGCCAAAGTTAATCAATCACAATCTGTATTCAAGTATTCCTTTAAAAGGCACTTTTGACGCGTCAATAATTTACATAGTAGTGTTTTTGGTGATAACTACATTCGTAAACTTAAAACTAAAGCAACAAGGGTTCCAAACGCGCCCCGGTCTAAGAAGCCCACAACAAACGTTAGCCAGGTCAAATTTCATTTTGTTATCATCACATTGCACTTAAAATTGTATTAAGAGCTATATTATTAGAGCAAAATTTATCATTTACATAATCCTTTATACTATAGTAGGACTTTTCTACAAGTTTACGTTTATATAAACTTTGAACTTATTGAGAGACGTCCCTAAAATTTCATTTGGTAATATGTTATAGAATTGTATACAATTACCTTTGAATGAATTTCTATATATTATAGTATCTTTATACCTTTGGCATTAAACGCTTAGAATATCTTCAATTGAATTATTAATGTGACTTACCCGCTCTATGATTTATGACGTCTAAAAGTTCAAGGTCTAGCTTACCTGCGAGGTTAGTCCCAATTAAACCCAAAAGTTCGTACGAACACACAGGCGGACAGAATTTATTTGTGTATGGACTTCAATCATATAAAACACCACTGCCTCGGAAACCAACTAGGAGCGTGGGTTTACCATACTTCTAACAGGTTAACCCGCTACCATCCTAGACTGCATCATCACTTACCACCAGGTGAGATAGCCGTCAAGGGCTAACTTGAGTGCATAAAAAAAAAACTGAAGTTTGTATCTGTAAGATGAACGAACGTCCATGGTTGATAATCAATCTAATCTAAAATCTTTAGAGTGCCTAGTGCGTGTTATTCTGTGTAGATAATCTCGCTAACGGAAATCAAATTGAGTTTAGTTATCTTCCCTTGTTATCAACAGGGAAGATTTAGAATTCATCATCATTATCAACCCATTGCCGGCCCACTACAGAGCACGGGTCTCCTCTCAATATAAGAGTTTGGCCATAGTCCACCACGCTGGCCATGTGCGGATTGGCAGCCTCAACACGCCTTTGAGAACATTATAGAGAACTCTCGGGCATGCAGGTTTCCGTACGATTTTTTCCTTCACCGTTGAAGTGATATTTTTTTTTGCTTAAAAACGCACATAACTCCAGTTAAAGGTGCGATCGAGCCCACGACTTCTGATTAGGAGGCAGACGTCCTAACCACTAGGTTATCACAGCTTTTAGAATTATTAATTACAAATTTCGGCCGTACTTAATAGGAAAACAAATATCTACCCTTTTAACGCAATCAAAACATGATATCGCATATCATAATATTATATATTATTTGTTGATAAACATTATGATAAAACCGAATTTGTGTTATTGGGTATAATATGTAATTGATAAGTTGAGATAACTTGAATCAGCATATTAACTACAGATTCATTGATTGGAAAGATTACTTTGATTTTCGATGTATTTAATATCAAAGACTGGTTGTGGTACATGGACTAAAATGTACATCTCTCGAATAAGCTACATAGCAACCGATTACGCGGTTGTTATGGTTACACTTCACATTAGCAATATCCATGTATTTTGTTTCAATTGTGAATTTGACTCGTTGATAAATGTTTTATTTTCGTATTTTCGATCGATAATAAGATACTTTGCAGCTACTGGCTAATTGTAATAAATTAGAAAGACTCAGGGGCCTTTAGGCAGACGTTCCCTTACCTCCTTTGAACTCTAGGGCCCAAAATGTCTTGTGGTTGCGACAGCGTAACCACGAACCACCCCCCTCCCTCATCCCAAACATCTTTTAAGAGGCACCCTTAGGCAGACGTTCCCTTACCTCCTTTGAACTCTAGGGCTCAAAATGTCTTGTGGTTGCGACAGCGTAACCACGGGACCCCCCCCCTCATCCAAAACATCTTCTAATAGGCGCCCTTAGGCAGACGTTCCCTTACCTCCTTTGAAATCTAGGGCTCAAAATGTCTTGTGGTTGCGACACCGTAATCATGAATCCCCCCCCATCACAAACATCTTCTAAGAGGCGCGCTTAGTTAGAGTTCCCCTACCTCTTTTAAACTCTAGGGCTTAGCCCGGTTACGCTGTCGCAATCAATAGGGTTAGCGCAGGTAAACAAAGTCAGAATTAAAAAAAAATTAAGGCAGCTAGATATACATCTCTACAGATCTAAAATAATAAAAAATATTTATATAGCTTTAATTTTATATACGACCGCTAACGATATGATGACGTCAATTTCGCCAGGTGTCTGGAGTGCCGCAAGCCCGGATAAACGCAGCGGCGTCCGTGCAGCTCAACCTGATAATGGTCACCGTCGGACTCATATTTGTAAGTAAGCTAGTTTTACAGCTCACTTGGACGTAGTTATCTCTCCCCGACCTAAACGCTTCTCTCCGACAGAGGAGACCTAAACATATCCTTCATGATCAGATGAATACTGACAACATACTCGTACCACCTACCACACAATCATACGCTACACACCGTCGCCGGCGAAGACGAGGTCCCCGCTATTATACTCGTACGTCATCCGGACGTGGGCTCCATCCACGGCCTCAGAGACGTACGGACCACTCACCGTCCGACCCCCCCGTTATTATTATTTCTTCTGACAGAGCTTCTTTCCGAAGCTCGCCAAGCAGCCCGGTTACGCTGTGGCAACCAATAGGGTTAGTACAGCTAATAGACAGTCCGAAAAAAAAAGTAGTTATGAAAAAATCATCCAGCCCACATTGATTGATTTGACGACCTCCGTGGCGCAGTGCGTGCGCTGTCGCATTGTAAAGTTGGAGGTCCTGGGTACTATTCCCGGCTCGGGTCTGGTCTGGTGGCTAGTTACCGACACCGACAAAGACGTGTCGAAAAGCGATTTACCGGCACGTTGACCTAGGCCTAGAAATAATTAGGAGTGTGGCTTTACCATACCCCTAACAGGTTAGCCCGCTAGCATCCTAGACTGCATCATCACTTACCACCAGGTGACATAGCCGTCAAGGGCTAACTTGTAGTGTATTAAAAAAAACTTGTAATTCAGCATGAATAGAGACATGATATTAAGTATACCTGATATAACAGCGGTTTTATTTATATTTACTTTCTATCTGACAAAAGTGAAGAGTTGTTTTTGTAAATTGAATCTTTATTTATTTACTTATTTAAACAACTTTATTGCACATTGAAACAAAAGAAAAGTGGAAAGAAAAAAAATACATAATATAAAAGCAAAAGGCGACCTTATCACTAAAAGCGATCTTTATTGCATAACTATGTCAAATGGAGGTTAAAATTAAGTTTTTTTTACCAACTACAAGCTAGCTCTTGTCCGGATCTTGTTCGGGTGGTAAATGATGTTGCCCAATACGGTATCAGGTAAACCTATTAGAAGTTTGGCAGTTATATTGAAATATTACAGCGGTTTCACGTATCGGAACACTTGATCGTTTAACTGTTTTGATGACCTCCATGGAACAGCGCGCGCGCTGTTGCATTATAGAGTTGGAGGTCCTGGGTTCGATTCCCGGCCCAACTCTGGTCTGATGGGAGGCTCCGGCCGTTGCTAATTACCACCCTACCGACAAAGACGTGTCGCCAAGCGTTCCGGCACGATGTCGCGTAGAAACCAAATAGGAGTATGGGTTTACCATACCCCTAACAGGTTAGCCCACTACCATCTTAGACTGCATGATCACTTACCATCAGGTGAGATTGCCGTAAAGGGCTAATTTGTAGTGGGTAAAAAAAACTGTTTGGTAGGATGGTAACTAATCTTAGCAGAAGTCTCCCATCGGACTAGGGGCCAGCGTCCACTATTGCAATTGTGGCTTAATGATCTTACAATGACATCATCATAAAGGAATTACATTAAAATATTTTGTGTTTGTTAATTTTAAGTGTTACGACGTCTTTATTATCTTTCTTATATTTTCTTAAAGATGACCAAGTCAAGATATCAATGATATATTTGGCTAAGTTTTTTGTGGGCTTCTTTCTTAGAGCAGGGCGCGTTTGGAACCCTCATAGCTTTAGTTTTAAGTTTACGAATGTAGTTATAACCATCAAATCACTACTATGTAAATTATTGACGCATCAAAAGTGCCTTTTAAAGGACTATTTGAACAAAGATTATTTGAATTTGAATTTATCTTGACTTGCCCATCTTTCAGTTATAATGTTATAAACTCGTTACTATTTTTGAGTAAAGTGTGATTTAATATATAAAAATTGTTACATCTATGTAACGAAAATGTCTTTTTATTTTGTTTGTTAAATTTATTGATATAAAATATTACTATTTTTTTAATAAAACATACGTTACATAAAGAATAATGAAAAAGTTGTTTACGTTACGAGAGAAATGAGAAAAAAAAGAAGTACGAGAATAGAGAAGTAGACCAGCTGCCTTACTTACCTGTACCCTTTGTGTTTAGTCAACTCGCTCGAAGAAGTGTCTTCAAAGTAAAATGAACCTTATAAACCAAGTTTTAAGTCGCGTTTTTTATAAACTTTAGTTAGTGGTAGTGTGGTTTACAAATCTTATACTAAGGGAATGCAATATCTTTTAGCCTATAATATAGCATTAAATTTTTATTATATGTAAAAGGGAAAATGGAATCTCGAAGTAAGTTTCATATATATACGGTGTGAATTATATTTTTATTATTATTTTGTTCATTGTACAAAAAACAGGTTATAGCTGTATTACAATCGAAATATACATAATAATAGGGTTAGACCCAAGCTACAACTCAAGTAAAACCTATACACAACTTGGGACTTTAAATAAATACATCGGTTGGTGCCTGAATTTAAATGAAACAAATATTAAATCGAATATAAATTACTAAGTACATACTGCATTAAGTGCAGCCAAAATAAATAGTACAAAATAAAAACTCAAAAAATGAATTATTAAAGAATAACGAGCGTGCATTTTAAAAATTACAAAAAAATTCTACTATTATAATTCTTTGGCACACACTTTCCGAAATATATCTCTAACAAAATCGTCCAACACGCAGGCATACGCTAAAACGCCGAATTATTATATATATAAAAAAAATTAGGATTAATGTCAAAATGAAAGCACACCATCAGGATATCACATATGAATATTTAATTAATTAACGTAACGTTGTAATGATATAGTATATATAGTGTAGATATATGCGGGTGTATGGTACAGTACGCGCTACAGTCGGTACGCCAATAAATATAGTATAAGGTACAAGGTGACGGGCGCGCGCGTCACGAGCGCGCCCCGCGCACGCTCACCAGCACCAGCTGCCGGCACAGCGCTGCAACACAACAACGGCACAAGTCAGCCGCAGCCGGGATGATTCTCACACGAAACGAAGCTCATACCATACTGAAGAAAATTATTTATTTATCTCCTAAAACCTTTAGATAAAAACCTAATTTGCTAGAGTAGCCTAATATAAAAGTATTAATATATTATATTAGGACTACAAATAAGTTTCCGCCGTTTTTTAACACAAATTAAATATTTATAATAGAAGAACGGTAATATAAATTTATTTAAAATATTGCCCATCACTTGCAACCACTTTTTCCCATCTCTCAGGCAGCATTTGAATCCCACGTCTGAAGAACTCCTTGTCTTTTGAGGCTATCCACGAATAAACCCAATTTTTTGTATCCTCATAAGATGTGAACCGCAATATATATAATATATCCGGTAAAATATCATCCATGATGTCACTCTTGTGAGTTCACTCAGATTGCAACTGAATAGGTCCAGCCTCTCTGGGACATCGTTCAGAGAGGCTGGACTGAAAATGATGAAACATTTTCAGTGGGAAGATATATATCATCATCATCATCATCATGATCAACTCCTTGCCGGCTCACTAAAGAGCGCGGGTCTCCTCTCAATACGTAAAGGGTTCGGCCATAGTCCACCACGCTGGCCATGTGCGGATTGGTAGACTTCAGGTTTGCTAAATCATAAAGCAGAACGGCTTTTTCGGTAGGCTGGTACCAACTAGTATTTAAAATAAAGCAAGAAAAATAGCGAATTATTTTAACAATAAAATTCATTCACTTTATTATTAAATGTAATTAAATCGCACGAGTTATTAAATAAATGCAATATTTGGCAAATTTTCAAATGTGACAGCTTTCGTTTGCTGACGCAATAATGTAAATTTAATAATGAAAATTTCGGATGTAAAAATTAGCAAAAATAATTATGTCAAATTTCTGCACCTTAATACTGTAGACACAAAACATAAATATAACAATAAAAACACTTTCTACAGAAAGTGTTTTTATTGTTATATTTTTTGTTTGTTTACAGAAAGTGTTCAAAAACACTTTCTACAGAAAGTGTTTTTACAGACAGACATAATTTTCACGTATAATAAGATGTATTGTTTGTATCAATGACAAGTGTGAAAATAAATATGATTCTTCCTTGCTTACATATTCTCCATTTTATTTACAGATAAGATAAAAGATCACAAGCCACCTGATGGATAAAAAAGTGGGCTGTCTTCCACGACGTCAATTCTACCCTATTCCCTCCATTCAAGATAAAGCGTAATTCATTAGAGCATAAACAATACCTCTCTTTCGCTCGCACTCATAAGTAATCGGTAAGAAAGGGACTGCAGGTTCACCTTTGTCCGTGAGCGCCTCGTCGATGAAGAGGTCGGCCCGCAGGTCCGCGACCGCCACATCTTTCAGTAATCGAGGGGGGTTGGCGCCCAATACGGATCCCCCCTCCACCCAACCGCTTCCTTCAACTTCCCGCCATTTTCCTAGCTCTTCGCTAACGGAAACCTTTAACAAATTATTTATGTTATTAATTTATTTAATTATGTAGCATTTAAATTATTTAGGTGTAGAGTATTCCAATAACAATTATACCGAATCTGCTGTTTTTTTTATCCACTACAAGTTAGCCCTTGACAGCAATCTCACCTGATGGTAAGTGATGATGCAGTCTAAGATGGTAGCGGGCTAACCTGTTTGGGGTATTGTAAACCCTTACTCCTAATTGGTCTACGCGGCATCATTGGTTACTCCACATCTTCCACTAGACGAAACACAATGTAAACTAAATTGAGTAATGCTGTCCTTTTCACACTATCTTTTAGAAAGAGATGTCATATTTTTACTTTTGACAATTTAGTTTAGCTTCGAGGTTTATGTACAATTTAGCCATAAGGATAGAATTAATTGATCTAGTTAGAAAGCGATTATGTTTTGAGATACACCTATAAGAGACGTATAGAGAGAACGTTGAGCCGTATATAAATGATAGCAAGGATATTGTAGGCAATAGACCAATAACCATAGTTAGGTTGCGATCCATTAAAGCGAATCCTGTCTCAATCCATGGACATGTCTTTTTTAAACATGTAAACTTTACTTTGCAAACCAGAGCAAATTTAGATTTAATAAAGAATTGTGAAACCTTTTAGGTTTGAATTTTTGTATTATATCATATTTTAGAAAATATTTAATGTGATAGCATAAGAATTAAATAAATGAAATTATGAAATGTAATTTAACTGCTTACTTACTACTAATCCTTACTAACTATCCCCAAAGTTAATATTTAAAAAAGGGTTATTAGTAAAATATAACTGAATATAATAAAAATTCAAATAACTCCAGAAAGTTAGAGGTATGCAACGGGGTGCTCCGAAAAGGGAGGCCGAGGTAAGACCTCCCTACGTCCTCATAGTTTAAAGCGACCTTGGCATCGAGCCAGATAAAGTTTAGTTATATATATATGTAGATAATCTTCACTGAATTCTATATTTCTCAACCGAAGTTACTCCGTATCTCAATCCAATCTTTCGTTGTTCGTAAATAAAAGGTTTTGTAACAATTAGTTAGAGGTCCCTGTTAGACACATTACAATTATTACATACAAGCCGTTATAATCCACTTGCCTTTAATTAAGAGTTAATATAGTTTTATTTTTAACCAGGTTCTTTATTATTAAGAGTTATCAGTTGAGGATGATTAAGGTTATCAGTATGGAGGATACACGACTTTATATACAAATTATTTAAAGCTGATAAAGAGAAGGGACCTTTGAATCTATTGTGCCGCTTTCGTAATAATATCTTAAATAATCCAAATTGGTCATAAAACAATGCGATCCACTTTACTATTATCCGCATAAAAGAAAAGTACTATTCTTAAGCTTGCTAATTTTGCGATAAAAGCACACGAAATACATCAAAATTTTGATGATATACTTGTACTCGATAGTAAAATGTATTCAGATTTTGAACAATGTACTAAAAATGGAGTTTGTCAAGTCTCAATAAAGCCCAACCCTTACCTTCTCCCCTTCTACGGGCGCAGGCTGGTACCTCTTCTCCACGAAGGGCAGGAATTCTTCGTCAAGGCTCAGCGTGCGTTCGATGACCGTGCACGTCATGTCCCGGAGTGGATCCAGGATTAAGTAGCTCCGGTCACGCTCCTCGGCCACATCTACGGGACTCTGTTTCGACTGTCGCAAAAACGAAAATGAACACGAGACTAATAATAATAGACGCCCAAATATGACATCACAACTCATTTATTGGGATGTCCATAAAAGAGTTTTTTCAGCTTTATTATGAAGATATATATATATATATATATATATATCTTCGCTGCTTATTTTTTCTAGAAGTTTTGAGACATTTGACAAATTGAACTCTAAAACTGTCTCCCTTTAACACTGTTGAACTAAGAAGGTTAGCAAGGCCATCTAGGCGTGTCAAAAATGTAACTGCTTTGACGTATGGGACCATCCTCCTACTCACCGTCGGTAGCCGTGGCGCTGGATCGAGGATAGTATGCCTGCGGGAGGCCAGCGCGTCCTCCAGCACGTAGCAGCGGGCGCGCGCCCTGTCCGTCAGCACGTAGGTCTCGCAGTCCTCCGCCTCGCTCTCCCCCACGTCCGCCTCGACCTCCCCCCGGCCCCCCGCGTCGCCCGCGTCTACGCCTTCTTCGCAAAGCGACGTGTTGTCGCACGATAGTTCGTCCGTTTCACCTGCGAATTGTGTCTGTGATAGATCGAGTTTTTCTTTGTCTGAAAAAGGTAAAACCCCATTTAACATTAGTTTTGGTACGCTCTTAAGTCAACATCTGAAGATGCTCCGGTGTAACGAGCGCATTGTGTAGGATAGCATTTGCGGTATTAGAAACATAAATTACTTTTTAATAAAAAACTTTATTGTTCATTGAGCACCTTTAATTTTAAAACACGATATTGCTGGCATAGTTTAGGATGCGTACTTTCTTATGTAAACCAACTTTCTTCAAACTGTCCTTTCTAGACCGATTAACTTGTTATTTCTTTCGTTCCGAAGAGGACATATCTGTATTTTACACCCATCACATTTCAGTAGGCTTGATCACATATTTTTAGTCACCTTTAATGTATTAGAAATTTCACGTTAGGTTATTCTGTCAAAGTTTTACTCTTTGCCTTTATTCTTATAATGAAAGCATTCAAGTGATTTCCAGTGAGTTCCATGTTCACCAAATCACGCAGAAGCAGCTGAAAAATGTATACAGGCTGGCTTTTTCCACGACGTAATTACATACTAGAAGTATTATCAGCGGCTACAGTCAAGCATGACCAACCCATCGTGAGGAAACCTGCACGCCTGAGAATTCTCCATAATGATCTCAAAGGCGTGTGAAGTCTGCCAATCCGCACATGGCCAGCGTGGTGGACTATGGCCAAACCCTTCTCATATTGAGAGGAGACCCGTGTTCTGTAGTGAGCCGGCAATGGGTTGATCATGATGATGATGACTAACCAACACTGATCGGTAAAGGGCCTGCTATTAATACTCCTTAACCTAGTTTTGCGTGTACGTACCGTGCGTGAGGTGCGCAGCGTGCTCGGGCAGCAGTCTGCACAACGCGTAGTTACGAAGTGGCGTCGCACGCGACACCAACCACCGCCCGTCCTTTTCTGAAAACATGTTTTTTTTATGTAATAGAATAGAATAGAAAACATTACAAATATACAACACATAAGAGATCGAAACAGAGTAACTTATAATCTAATATTTATTATAAACACTAAATTAAACTTTTAATGCGTGATTAGTGAAAAACTTATTATCAAATCGATTATTACAGCTTTAGCCTGTCAGCAACCAAAATTACGTATGTACAAGGCGAGAGAACACGAGTTTAGTCGCGGGTAACAGCTAGTTTAATTTATACACTTCAGTAGCCATTGCTAGAGGTACCGTTAAAGTGGCCTATGTTCTTATTCAGGATGCAATCTTACGAAGTTTGTAGTAGTAAGTATCTAACCTTCAAAAATGTTACAAGTACATAGTTTGTAGTAGTAATAATCTAACCTTCAAAAGTGGGCACGTTAGGGCCGGCGATGTCACCGGCTAAAACCTCCTCACTGTGTTCGCCGAAGGCGTCCTGTAGACAAAGTAGTAATTAAAAATAAAACTTAATGAGTATTTTTACTAAACGATTTTACCACATGTATCAGCTCTCGAGTAAGACTACGAATAATTGGGTGTGAGGTATTTGAACACTGATTGGGAGTTTCATTATCTTCCGCAACGCGGGTAGTATAAAAACAATTAATATGACAGACGGTCTTTTTCCTTTTTCCGGTGCATTCGGCGATCCCTCGAAAACACGGTCTTGAGCTGAGTGTCTTTTTAAACTAAGGCGTGGAAAGTTATAAGTATTCTGCAAAGTCTATGTAATTATTTCAATTGTAATAATAAGTGTTCAACAAGTCTATGTAGTTCTTTCAATAGTAATAAAAAGTGTTCGGCAAGTTTATATAATTCTTTCACTAGGTTTACTTGAAAATTAAACAGTTTTTAATCGTGCATATTCTTTAAAATGCTTCAAACATCAATATTGTAATTTAGTTTAAGTTTATATTAACAAATGCAAGTTGGGCAGCAAAACGCATACTGATAAGCACTAACATGGGAATTGAAAATAATAGTATATAATGACTTTATATTCTGGAATGTACATATTTAGTCGTACAATTATGTGTGACTCCAAAACATTCAACTAAATTGATAATATGCAAAAATTAAAAAAAATAAAATTAAAGAGAAGGAAAGTCCGACAAAGACGTGGCGCCAAGCGATTTAGAGTTCCGGCACGATCTCGCGTAGAAACCAATTATGACTGTGGGTTTTCCATAATCCTAACAGGTAAGCTCGCTTCCATGCTAAGACTGTATCATAACTTTCCACCAGGTGAGATAGCCGTCAAGGGCTAACTTGTAATGTATAAAAAAAAAGCAATAAACCCTATCTATATTCCAGAGCACATAATGGAAACAAACTTGTAGATATATATGGAACAGCGCTTTATTGCAATCATACATGTGAGCGGGTATCTTTCAGACTGAGGCTCTCCGCTTGCCTAGGAAATACATGGGCATTTCCTAGGCAAGCGTATATAAGCGTGTATATTAATGGTAATACCTGATTGGAAGGAATCCTTTATACTGCAGAAAGACGGGACACCGGAAGCACATTTTAGATCTTAGTTGTGCTTACTAGAAACGACGCAGAATCGAGGAAGCTAAACGCTTCGTATGTGTCAAGGTGTTTAACAATGTCAGACCCTTTTGGACGCCTCGCGGTTCAATGGTAAATTGATGAGGGTGGAACTCAAGTAAATAGCCCCGAATGCACTCTCATAATACATATTGTAGAATTCGGATAGACAGGCAACATTGTGGCAGTGTTCAAAACTTCAACAGATTATCCACAAACTTAAATTAATTACAAGAAAAGTGACAAACCCAAAGCCAAGACGCCAAGCGAGTTAGCGTTTCGGTACAATGTCGCAAAGAAAACGATGGAGTATCGGTTTAATATACCTTACTCCTAACAGGCGAGCCTGCTACCATCTTAACCGGCGTCGTAACTTGCCACCAGTCGGGATTGCGGTGAACTGGAGTAAAAAGGAAATAATCATGGCGCTTACTTTAGGTGCGCCATGTTTGTATTGCAAGCTGATCTTGCTCAGCTGGTGGTCGAGCCGGGCTAGCTGCTCCGCGTGACTCACCTCCGCCTCCACACCAGCGGCCGTAACTCCCTCTCCATCTAAAACCTCCCGCTGAAAAATGGATAACCTTGTTACAACATTCCAAACCTTCAACGAACAAAACAATAAAAAATTCATGATATTAGACACACACATCGCCATCGAAAATGACGCATCTGCAAGTTATGGTCAAACAAACAAAATCACAAGTATTGAACCCTGAAAACATGAAACTCCTTTTTTGGATATATATACATCACCATGACACATATACATCATATACCGGCTCACTAAAGAGCACGGGTCTCCTTTCAATATGAGAAAAGTTTTGGCCATAGTCCACCACGCTGGCCATCCATGTGCGGATTGGCAGACTTCACACGCCTTTGAGAACATTATGGAGAACTCTCAAGCGTGCAGGTTTCCTCACGATGTTTCCACTCGCACATGTGAAAAAATAATTAAATTACCTTATGAGCAATCCCATGCAACTGTCGCTGTGTTGGCGACATCGCTGGACTGTACTCCAGCGGTGATTGAGGTGAAAGTGGACCCTGCCAACAAGAGATACACTTAAGGTCACCACGAAGAATCTCTGAACATGGACCAAGAATCCTTGGCCATGCTACTCCACATATTCGTCCAAAGTGAATTTAATTTAACTCCAAACAGCGAACTATACAATTGTTGTCAATTAAATTGCCCCATGATTAATTACAGAACCCATTTCGTACCATAAATTTGGTGACCTCCGTTTAAAATAGTTTTATCATTAGAAAACAATGAGGACCATAATAATAACAGTTTGATATAGAAAACATATCGGAACTAGAATTAGTCTGTGCGCATAATAAAATGAAAAAAAAAAAGATAATAAAATAATGAATGGAAGCAGGCGTGACTTTGCAGAAGTCCATGATAAACAATAAACAGCAAGTATAATTTGCTATATTTCGCCGACAACCGGGAGATTTGTATAATATAACACCACACAAAATCTTCCACTAGAACCTTTACTTTTCTCGCTTGTGAAGTCAACATCTCCTGAGTATGATCCGGTGTCGGGTCGAAACGTGCGTAGAGGTTATATTTATTACGTAGACAATTTGTATGTCTCATTCAACCGAACGTCGCCGTTGAATGCGTTAAGTTCATACCAATACTAAAGAACGAAAATAACCTAGGTATGTTGGTAGTTCTTACGCAGCGTGATGTAAGTGGTTTCTCGCACCACGGAACCTCTACGTTTGAGTTGCTGAAACATCGGTGTTGATCGGTGACACATGGCTTTTGTAAGCAATAATAGCACTTACACTATTGGATATAGAGGAGCGTTTGTTCTGCAGCGTGATCATGTACTCGTTGTAGGTTTGGGTCTTGGTAGGCGAGCCAGGTTGCGTTGATCCAGTCGAGTTCATATTTGTCATACCTGTAATGATTGATATTTTTATTTTTAACGAAAAATGTTAGAAAAAAGTGCTTTTCTCAATGGTTATAAGCATTCTATTTGATCTCAAATAGCATTCTATTTGATCTCAAATAGGCAATGACAAATGTATTCGGGAGGGGCCAAAAACTTGGTTTAGGTCTATGCGAACTGAAATACCGAGGCGCCACATCCACGCACATCGCCGAAGTCGGACGCCGGTTTACTCATGGCTTTTTATAAATGCAATATAAAAATTGAGGTTTTCTAATATGTATTAGTATTTGCTTTTACTGTTTACCTCATCTCATAACGACGAAGTAGAATATGAAAAGTATATGTTATTAAGATCATAGTCGGTATGTACGTTGCATAATACCGCTGCGCTTACATTTAATTTATTCTTCAAATCACTCACCAATTTCCATATCAACAGCTCGCTTCGCCAACGCGTTGTGTACAGCCCTCTGCGCCACGAGATGGCCAAGGTTCTGGTTCATCAGGGACAGGTTCTGGCCTCCGAGCCCCAAAGCCTGGCCACCCAGTGCCAGGCTCTGCCCCCCCATGAGATTCTGACCTAAACCTAAATTCTGGCCCGCTAGGCCTACGATGGAAAATAGCAGAGTTAACTACAGTATAGACAGAAGCTTAAGAGCTATGGACTATGTCGGGCGGAGTTGAATGGAGGTCTGGGTAGACGGAGCAAGAGTAAGAAATTGATGACAATCTCTACGTTATATGATTAAACAAAACGGTTCTCTACGCAACATCGGAACGCTTAACAAAGCGTTTAGCGGCAAGCCTTTGTTGGTAGCGGTAAGTTATGAAAATGAAATTAACTTATTTTAAACGCAAAGTACGTAAAAACATAAAACTTCCACAGGGATCGTTTTAGATACTATACCGTCGGATTGTGATCGCCTAAGGATTGAAAATGATGAACTGCTATAACTATCTCGGTTAAAAGGAAATTTGGACTAGCTCTAATGACGTATAGGTTTCCTAAGCATCAGGAGTGGGATCTGTATGACTTGTCCGAGCGGTCCTATGTCCTGGAACCCAATATAAAATGATCCGATATTTTGGCCCGCAAGACTTACTGATGAATAGCATTGAAAAAATTTTGAGCGAAATACGAAGTTAAATTACGGTTACATATTGTAAGCGTCAGAGAATTAAATCTAAACATTCGAAAATCATACTAATACTTTTGCTTCGTACCTTTCAAGTAATTTATTATAATGTATATTATCAAAGTTCGTAAACGCTTGAAGACTTAATCTTAATCGAGATAATTTCGAATGTGTAAATCATACATGATCCTGGAACATGTGTTTCCACGGATACCAAACTTTATATCGAGAGGTGAAAAGACATTTGATTAGGCATTTTGAGCGATATTACATTCTTTCAGCGTTTAAGTCACGTTGATCGTCGATCATACGTAAAAGCCCCTATCTATGGTTAGCTACAATTCTTTATACTGCAAGTAATTACAGTATTTTCCAATCTGAGAGTTGTTTCACCTCCTCAGGTGTTGCTACACTTATGCTTTAGTCCAGATTATATGCGACGCTGTTTCTACCACCTCTCGACAAAACTAACATACAAAATTGGAATTAGCTATTTTTACTGTTTCAAGTGTCCTTAAGCTGTGATAGCCTAGTGGTTAGGGCGTCAGCATCTTAATCAGAGGTCGGCGGTTCGAGTCCGGGCACGCACCTCTTCACCGAAAAGTTTTTCGGAGTTATGTGCGGTTTTGAAAATTTAAAATATCACTTGCTTCAACGGTGAAGAAAAACATCGTGAGGAAACCTGCATGCCTGAAAGTTTTCCATAATGTTCTCAAAGGCGTGTAAGGTCTGCCAATCCGCACATGTTCAGCGTGGTGGACTATGGCCAAACCCTTCTCATATTGAGAGGAGACCCGTGCTCTGTAGTGAGTCGGTAATGGGTTGATCATGATGATGATGATGACTGTTTCAATGGAGCTCATCGGAGGTCATCAAAACATCAAGTTTTTTTAAAAAAGATTAAATCAAAAAGCTTTTCACCTCTCGACATAAAACGGGATAGTAGCATCGTCGAGTGCCGAACAGTAAAACGTTCATAAACTTTAATATTAGCACTATGCGAGACAATAGCGTCGTCAAGTACCGAATAGGACATTCATAACCTTAAGTATTAGCACTATGCGAGATAACATACCTATGTTTTGTCCTAGATTCTGCCCCATAAGGTTTTGGTTGAGAGCCAAGTTCTGACTAGTGAGGCCCATGTTCTGTTGGATGCCGAGATTCTGCGCGCCGAGGCCTGCCTGTAGAGGGGAGCCGAGGCCCAGGCCTAAGGCAAAAGCCTGACCCATCGGTTGGTTGAACTGGCTAACGGACGTTTGGAGCGCATGTTGTTGAACTGAAAAAGATGAAAGTTCAATTATTCCTAAAAATGTTTGCGATCTCAATTGTTGGTAAGTGATGATGCAGACTATTTTCGTGCCACGATTTTTCAACCTAATGTCTGACCGAGGTAGCTTCAAGCCATAAGGCCGCCTTTGCGCATTGATATGAAAGATATTTGTTACTTTTTTCTTTATCTCTGTGCAATGTGACTTTAATCTCTCTATATATTAATGTTCCTGGAAACTTAGGGTTGTTAATGTCGCTGGTGGAGTTGCGATTGTATGCGAAAGCTTTCCCGTGACTCCACCATACAGCGGTGAGTAGGAAAACGTGGGGGTTTTAGTCAGTAGTAGTCTGACATAACCTCTGTGCCTCCCCGTGGCGCAGAGGTATCCATGAGGATTTACCCACGATAATAAAAAAAGGGTTGTTAATGTGACTTGAGGGATATCCTTCAATCTAAATGCGGTTATGGGATAGTTACCTATGAGGTCGTTGGCCGTTGCCAGCATCGGTTGGTAGTACCGCGGCGGAGCGTACGCCAGCCGCCCCACGCCTGCGCACACACACGCGTGCTGTTAGTTACACACACATACACGCGTGGACGAAAGCGTGCGTCGCACACTAGGATATTAGTTACAGGAAGTAAACATAACAGTACAGTTTTAATTCTCGTACAACGTGAAATCTTTTTCTTATATACCCTTGTGCATTTATAAATAAATAAAATAAATAAAAATAAAATAAAATATTTTTATTGCAGGTCAGGGACCCATATAAAACCTTATAATTTAAATTTAGAAAAAAATATTAAAAGTAGAGTTAATAAAAATGAAAAAAAAATGAACTTAATAGATATAAAATAATTTAAAAATAATTCCTGACTTATCTTACGTTAGGGGTCTGGTGTACCCTGAGCCAGTGCATATAAAACACATTGTCAGGGGATTTATGCTTTCATGGGTGAAATTAGTCGTCGGGCATACTTTAAATTTGGCAAAAAGGCATACAAATAAATAGCAACATACAGTTTTGTTCAAAAATCACTTAATTTTAATTAAAGATTAGGTATCTTAGTTTTCACTACTTTATCACTACATCAAGGCCTCCACCCTGCAACCTTAGTGGCGTTAAAATTTTAGTCCTGCGGTGGACCAATATCACCAGACTCTTAATGTTATGGACGCCTCTGGTCGCACTCAGTAGGCCAACTAAACACCGCTTAGGACGAAGATTGGAAGCGGTCTAACCATGTCTTAACTTCATCGTAAAAAGAAAATTGCGGTATATACGGTTGATAAGACTTCTCAGGAAATATGTTGTGTATACTATAAAAGAAAATTAAACGACTCGCATTACATTGATTTGTTTTTGCACTAATTTGACAATCTACCATGTCAGTTCTGTTATTATTTTTTAAGATTTAAGTTATAATAAATGTGCGACGTTATAACATTAGTGTATATTAGCCACAATTATGCTTAAATTTTTGCATACTATTATTTTTGGTTATAGTCCTTCTATAGACATTTAGCCTAAACAGTAGTGCAGCGTTTTAATACATGTAAATTTAAGCGGCGTAAATCTTCACTAAATATAATACAAATTACTAAATAGTTTGAACATTCATGCTCAAGGATTGAAAGTAAGAAACAAATAAAATAAAACAGTTAATAAACCATTTGTTTTTAGCAGTAATAATTGTGTTGTGTGTACATACCCGGTTGCGTATTGAGCAAGTTATTATGCAGGCTGAGTTCCGGTTGCGGGAACTGCGGTTGGTTGAGGAGACCCAGAAGATTGGGTCCAGAGAGATTCTGCTGTTGGCTGTTGGACAAAAAACTAGTAAATATATTCGAAGCAAACAAAAAGTGGCGATATATACGAGATATAGATTTTTATACATGAAGGCAATCAGAGAGCAGCGCCAACTAGTTTTGGAGTCATGTACGACAGACAAGAGAGTAGCATCGCCCCCTCTCTTTACGCAACACTAAGTGACGTATGCAGGTTCTGATAAGACTCACCGGCGCCGGACGGTGGTCAAGTCGCCGGTGTCGCCGGTGGTCGAGTCGCGGTAGTGCATAGTCGTACTTGGTGAAGCGTATAGTCTGCTCCTTATAAATTACCATAGTTATAATTGTGGTTCTGTTCTACCAAGAGGATTTGGTCTCTTTGCCAGAAACAACCCGTCTACCTAAATTACCGACAAAGACACGCACCCGCCCGTAGTCATCCTACATACTTAAATGGCGGGCGAACAAGCTAGCGGCCATCCGCTACTGACGTTAAGCAATCATGACCTTGAACATGCGCAGCACTAGAAGAGCCAACAATTCTTTACCGGTTTCACTGGTACTTGATCTAAGGTTGACTAGATCGTAGTTCTATGGTAGCACAGTAGATAAAAGTTGATTGGATTCGTGTATGTTTTTTTTATCCACAAGTTAGCCCTTGACGTCAATCTCACCTGATGGTAAATGATGATGCAGTTTAAGATGGTAGCGGTAACCTGTTACGGAATGGTAAACCCACACTCCTAATTGGTTTCTACGCGACATCGTGTCGGAACGCTTAATCGCTTGGCGAAACGTCTTTGTCGGTAGGGTGGTAAAAAGCCACGGCCAAAGCCTCCTACCAGACCAGACTCAAGCCGGGAATCGAACCCAAGACCTCCATCGTCGAAGTAATATGAGATGTACGTCATAAACATTAAACTTACTTTATTATATTCTGCTTCAACAACATCCGCTGTATGTTTTCCGCGTTCGCTAAGGTGTCACTGACTCCCGTGCTCGGCGTCAGCGTTGGCTGCCCCAACTGAAGCCTGCTCAGTCCCATTGGGTCCACCAGCCCCGGAGCAACTTGAGCTAGTCCAAAGTTCAAGCCCAAGTCCCCGCCGACTACCGGCGTCCCCACTTGACTTAAACCAAGCAAGGGGGTATCCGTTGCTATTTGTAACGGCGTAGTTAAATTTGTAAGGCTCGGTTGTAATCCCCCATTGAGTAAAGTATGGTTTATACCCTGGAATGGCATCGTGTGCGGGATTGTCGACTGTAGATTACTGGGTATAGAGCTTGAAATTGGCTGTGTAGTACTCTGAGGCATCTGCACATTTTGTTCGTTAGTTATCTGCTTGACTTCAGGTCTGTGGTCTGTAATTGTTTGTGGCGTATGCGATAGCTGGTTTGAGAGGGAATACTGGTGTGTGGGAACGAAGGTTTCTGGAACGGTTTGTGGCGCCGATTTCTGTATGGGTTCCTGCATTGGTTTCTGTATTGGTTCCGATTGTAACGGTTGTGTTTCAGGTTTCGCGGGAACGATTTCCGGTTCGGGCAAGCCGTTGACTTGTTCCCGGGGGGGTTCTTTGGTAGTTTGGACGAGTTTGGGCGCTTCGACCGGCCGGTCGGTGTCTGCGACTGTCCGGTCGGACGCTTTCTCCTCGGGTACGTCCTCGCCGCGGTCCACGACGGGGCTGACTAGAAATCTCGATATCTTACGAATGGGTTTTTGTGATTTACGATCTCCGTTCGACTCTGTGCTGCCTGATCGATCCGCTATCGACCCGCCGTCAGATTGATTAGAACCTGCGGGTTGAATTAATAATCGTGTTGAACACGTGTGTACCCACATGGAATAATACATGTATATTATACAGGTTAGATTATTGAGTAGTGTAGTATTTTATAGAACTCATGAAAATTTTAAATAAATACATTGCCAAACAAATAGTAAATGACTATTTATAATAAAAAAAAAGTAACCAATAGGTACAGCTTCATAAAATAAATGAGATGAGATTTTTTTTGTTTTCAATAAAAATGTAATTAATAAATTGCGATTAATATAGTTTCGTTACACTTAATGTTTCTTTATAATACTTAAAAATAAGTCTGACCACATCTTTCTAATTTAGTCATCAGTCTAGCAAATATACCCATGGACTTGATCATGCGTGAACTCATAACGTGAGAGCATAATATGAGAAAAACAAAGTTTTATATTCTAGTATTTCGGATAAATATATCAGAAGCATTTGTACATCTATACAACACATATAGATGTGTTGTACATAGTTCTCTATAGTAAACTTAATAATCTTTTTCTGAAATTAACACATTGTGAAATGTCACTATATTAGATTTGTCTGTTTAGTTCAGAGATTTGGGGGTACATGACAATGGGCATCAGCCTACCTATGGAAGACGCGGTGCTAATTTTCCGGGCGACGGCGGGGAGGGGCGCGGGCGGGCGGGGCTCGTGCGCGAGGGGCGGCGGCTCGGGCTCGTCCACCAACTCGGCCAGCGCTATGCTGTCCTGCGACGCGGTAGGCGTGGTGCATTCCGAGTTGTCCTGGTTGGAGTCCGTCAGGTTGTCGTCTCGCTCCGTCGTCTCCGAGTCGTAGTCAGACTGAACCAAAAGCGAATCATTCATTCCTTGCTAACGAACGCGACGAAATAGTCGACAGTATTTATATGTTTGTATATTCTGTACCAATAAATTAAGAATAACAAACAACATAAAAAAGATGACGAGAAAGAAGATGTAGACTAGGGATCTAGAGATGTTTTTTTTTATACGGTTACAAGTTGACAAGTTAGCCCTTGACGGTAATCTCACCTGATGGTAAGGGAGGATGCAGTCTAAGATGGTAGCGGGCTAACCTGTTCGGGGTATGGTAAGCCTCCACACCCATAATTGGTTTCTACGCGACATCGTGCCGGAACGCTAAATCGCTTGGCGACACGTCTTTGTCGGTAGGGTGGTAACTAGCCACGGCCAAAGCCGCCCACCAGATTCTCTAGAGATCTCTTCTTCAAAAAGCCCAATGTAATTATTGGAGACAGAGGATGTTGGTATGTAAGTAAACACTTATAAGAGTACACATATTAATATAAATATATATAAAATACATATACGTTTGACTAGCAAAAAAGAAAACAATATAGAAACAATAGACTTTTAACTATGAAACATGTGATTTTTGAAACGAGCAGACGGGTCGTCATCTGTAGTTAATTTAAAACCGTCGCCCAGGTTCATCTGAAGCACTAGAGGGCCAGTGATGCACTGCCAAACCCATCCTCCTAGTCGGTTCTTAGTCGCTAGCATACCGAATCGCTAAATCGCTTGGTGGTATGTCTTTGCCTGTAGTCATCATCATCATGATCAACCCATTACCGCCTCACTACAGAGCACCGGTCTCCTCTCAATACGAGAAGGGTTTGGCCATAGTCCACCACGCTGGCCATGTGCGGATTGGCAGACTTCACACGCCTTTGAGAACATTATGGAGAACTCTCAGGCGTGCAGGTTTCCTCGCGATGTTTTCCTTCACCGTTGAAGCAAGTGATATTTTATTTTTTTAAAAACGCACATAACTCCGTAAAGTTAGAGGATTCGAACCACCGACCTCTGATTAGGAGGCTGACGCCCTAACCACTAGGCTATCACCGCTTCAATTCGCTGCCTGTAGTGCTTTGACTTAACAAGTTGGACAGGGCATTGCTTGTAGTACACACCTTATCAATATTGAGCCTCAGTCTTTCGGAGGGCACGAGCGGCGCCAGGGGAGGCTTCGCCGCGCCCGGGTCGCGCAGTTGTCGCACGATGTCACCGAGCAACTCCATGAATGCGCTGCTGTGACCCTCGGGTAGTAAATTGTTTGCCACCTGTCAACCAACACAAACATACATTAGCCATTAATTTATTTATTACTAGCTGAAACGTAGTGTGTTTGTTTGTCTTTCAATCACGAAGCAATAGATTACTAACCCGAATTACTTGAAATAATAACAGGATAATAAAAATAAAAAAAGGAGTGAAATCGGATATTGATTCGTTGGTGGGAGAAGTTGTGGGAGGCGCCCGAGACGTCATGGCACAGGCGGTGGCATTCGCGCGGTACTGGACAGTACTTGGACATTGCAACAATACTTTATTTTTCTAAAATAAAAGACTTTTTCTAAAATAAAAGTAGCCTAAGTTATTCCTTATTACATCAGCTACCTGCCAATAAAAGTCCCGTAAAAATCGGTCTAGCCATTTCAGAGATTAGCCGGAACAAACAGACAGACAGACAGACAGACAAAAATTGAAAAAAAAATATTTTGGTGTATGTACCGTATACATATTCATATGCATGTAGTAAAAAACGGTTATTTCAATATTACAAACAGACACTCCAATTTTATTTATTTGAATAGATGTATAGATTATAGATTGACGCGTTTTCAAAGCCAGAATAGATCTTTCATAAATCGGCAGGACATTAAGCCTAAGGCAATTTTATCTTAACATTCACTCACGGATCGTTTTGCGTCGTGATCGTATCCATGACTGGAAACTTTTATTATAACATTAGCTGGTGTCCGTGACTTCGTCTGCGCAGGTTTAGTATTTCGAGTAGCTTATATTAGCGTGGCATAGAAAAGAACTAACATTATGACATCCATCCATCTATACTTACAAACTTTCGCGTTTATAATATTAGTAAGATTAGTAGGATGAATTACAACAACTCTTATGTACCTTCTAGTAATTGTTTCTAATAAGTGATCAAAATAAAAAGTTATAAACAATAAACAAATGTGTGTGTGTTTGGGTGACACCGTTAGCATCGACGTTTGGTAAATTAACTTTGACCATCGGAAAAAGCTTTTAACTAACACATGGTGTTAACAACTATGCCGAAGAATAACTGAACAACATAGAGAGGACATAACGCTTTTTGGTTACGTGACGACTTGTGCTATTTCTCAATTTTATGGAAATAGCCGTACAGCCACTTGTTCAAAAACATGCAGCTTGAACAAACAAGTTATATGATATATATCAGTGTCAAATTCAAAATTCAAATTCAAAATAATCTTTATTCAAATAGTCCTTAAAAAGGCACTTTTGACGCGTCAATAATTTACACAGTAGTTATTTCATGGTGATAACTATATTCGTAAACTTAAAACTAAAGCTATGAGGGTTCCAAACGCGCCCCGTGACGCGTGTCATTTAACTCGTTAAACATTGCCACCCGTATGATAATATATAATTTTCGCTTGATATGCACGAGGTGCCTTTAAAAAAATCTACTCACAAAATTGCTGGCCAGATCCTCTGGATTTACATCGGGCACATGGAACTTGAACGTGACAGTCTTGGATTTGGACTCCAGCAAACACTCAACCACGGTGTTGTCGTCGCTGATAGTGAGGACGGTGAGACGCGGGAATTTCTCTTTCTCCCGGGAACGTTTTTTCGAACCCCGAGATTTCTTTTCGCCCGATATAGGCGAAGGTATCGCTGTGCCCGCTGTGAAATATAAAATATGTAAAGCAACAGATTTTTACAGTCACAACAAATTTTCACCGAAAATTCATGACAAATGCATATATGGACACAAATTGGATAAGTTAACGACCAATGAATAACTTAAATTTAATTTTATTAATGATAATGAAAAATAAGTTCCAAGTTAATGCCTTTTATCAGGAAACCAACTGGCGATACAAATATACACATCATCATCATCATCATGAGCAACCCATTACCGGCTCACTACAGAGCAGAGCGGGTCTCTTCTCAATATGAGAAGGTTTTTGACCATAGTCCACCACGCTGGCCATGTGCGGATTGGCAGACTTCACACGCCTTTGAGAACATTATGGAGAACTCTCAGGCGTGCAGGTTTCCTCACGATGTTTTCCTTCACCGTTGAAGCAAGTGATATTTTTAATTGTTTTAAAAACGCACATAACTCCGAAAAGTTAGAGGTGCGTGCCGGGATTCGAACCGCCGACCTCTGATTAGGAGGCTGACGCCCTAACCACTGGGCTATCACCGCTTCACAGCTTCAAGCAATTAAAATATCACTTGCTTCAACGGTGAAGGAAAACATCGTGAGGAAACCTGCACGCCGGAGAGCTCTCCATGATGTTCTCAAAGGCGTGTGAATTCTGTCAATCCGCACATGGCCAACGCGGTAGACTGTGGCCAAACGCTTCTTATAATTAGGAGGCCCGTGCTCTGTAGTGAGCCGGCTTTGGTCAATCATGATGATTCAGTTGTTTAAAATGGCTGAAACTTTTTTAATAATCACATTATTGTAATTTAGAATACATATTGTGCATTGGCAAAATTCATAAACAATCTTATCGTACGTTACAAAACAAATTGACGCAAGAACTGTAGCACAGCCCTGAAGCACTAACGTAAAATTTAACGAAGTAATTATTAATGAAGCGTTAACGTAAAATTTCCCATTGCCTCATTATTTTATTTATTTATTTATTTATTTATCTCCTCTTAATCTAGCTTAACAGGATAAAAACCTAATTTGCTAGAGTAGCCTAATATAAAAGTATATATATATAAAAATTGCCTAAATTTAAATCCGGTAACATATCATCCATGATGACACTCTTGTGAGTTCACTCAGATTGCAATAATTATACAAATAATGTTCCCACTGGGCGATTAGATTCCTCACTTCTGAATATTACGCACGCGTTAGTCAATAACATTTATGTTTTAATTGAAATCAACAAATTTAATATTAGTATCTGGAATTTCTTCAACTTGATGTATAACGAATAAATAATAAGAAATAAAGAAAAAATAATAATCGTCAAATGTGTAACGAATAAAAAAGAATAGTTAGGTATAGCGAATTCAACCGTCGACGTAATTAAAAGGCTCAATCTTAGATTTAGCAAGAGTACCGATAATTCAATGGGCTTGTAGCCCCACACAATGGTCACTTAATTAATAACTAAAACTGGATGGTCACATTACTAAAAATGACAAATATATCACAAATTCCACAATAAAACTGAAGTCCTCATAATGATAATAGAAAAACATCAACTCACCCTCCTGTTGCTCTGCCTGTTTTTCTTCTACTGAACTTAGTTCTGGCTGCCGTATAGCCTCTTGATGCGTAGCGCCAGAAGGAAACTCCGTCAGTGGCGTATGGAACTGCTCCTTCTGACTGCCGTTAGTGACTCCTTCATCCGGTTGGATGTTGAGCTGTTGAGGCACCATCTCTGGAGGTTGGCTCGTCTGAAGAACCTGACTAGGTAGGGGTTGGCTTATTGGAACTTCCTGAGCTTGAGCGGGCAAAGTGGTAGGCAATGTGGTCGGAACGTTTTCAACTTGCTGGTAATGCGTAGCGGGCGGGTTTTGAGGTAACGGAGTAGGAACTGAGGTTGCTATTGAAGATTCAACCTGATATCCCATGTTAGGCATGGTTTGAACGGGTTGATTTTGCTGATACATCTGCAGAGGATTGGCAGGGTAATTCTGCACAGGTGTGCCTTCATGACTAGATATCTGCCTCTCGTTCTGCTGTACCAGGTTGAAGTTTTGAACCACCATATTGTGAGGTAGAGATTGACCCTGCATCTGATGCACTTGGTGGTATTGCTCTTCTGACGGCTGTTTCTGCATCTGTTTTTCGACGAATTGCTGCTGCTGCTGTTGTTGTTGTTGCTGCTGCTGCTGCTGCTGCTGCTGCTGCTGCTGATGATGCTGCTGCTGCTGTTGCTGCTGATGTTGCTGCTGTTGTTGATTTTGAAACTGCATTTGATCAACAGACATCTGGGCCTGCAGTGGAGGGTTTTGCTGGTATTGATCCGGGACCAACGTTTGCTGCTGATCGTGGACATCGGTAGCACTCATCTGGCTCTGCTCGGAGCCCTGTCTAGTGTACATCGGGCGCTGCGACCGTAATATCTCCTCAACTTGTTGCCGTTGCCCCATAAGTTGTTGTTGTTGCGCCAACAGTGCCAAATTTTGTTGATCAATGATGTTTTGTTGAGATTGCAATTGCATCTCTTGCTGAGCTAGATATTGTTGCTGCTGTAAGTTTCTTATGTGTTGCGGAGAGAGCGTCTGTCCCGGCATTGTCAGCTGTTGATGTGTGATCAGCTGCTGTTGCAGCATCAGTTGTTGCTGCGCCAACATTTGCTTCTGCATGTTCAGTTGCTGCTGAGCTTGCGCAACTTGATGCTGCGCCTGCGCCACTTGCTGCTGCTGCACCATTATGACCGGATCCACGACCGCAGTCAGCAAATTAGGTTGAATATACTGCTGATTCGGTTGAAAATTAACTTGACTAGTAGGAAGCTGGACTTGCGCGTTAGCGAAGTTTTTACTTTGATGTGCGGCATCCGTTTCTTGCTGAGTCGTCGGCTGAACTTCGACGCTCTCAGTTTGCTGATTGACGACCTGTTGGTGAATCTGTTGCTGTTGCTGCTGCTGTTGTTGCTGCTGTTGTTGTTGCAACTGCTCCGATTCGGAATCCTTCCTCGCCTGCAACGGATCCGGCCTGTGTATGATTTGAGCCAATATATTCTGTAAAGTTTGAAGTGATGGATCCAAAGCTTGATTGGGCTGTGGGCCGGTAATGATGTTCTCCTGGGCCGTTAGCTGCTCCTCCAACTGTTTCTGCTGGATGGCTGCCGCTTGGTGGGCGATAATGTTCTGTTGCTGCTGAATAATGTGTTGCTGCAACACCTGGTTCTGGTTGTTGATTTCGTTGGCTACTAGCTGTTGATTGAGTAGACTAGGCTGTAATGGGGTCTGTTGGGACTCAAGGAGATTTTGCTGTTGTTGTTCAATCAGCACCTGGTTGGTGACGGTTTGCTCCAACATCTGCTGGTTAATGAGATTCTGTTCCATCATCACCTGCTGTTTGAGGTTCTGTTCGAGCAGCTGCTGCTGCTGCTGGAAGAGCTGCTGGTCGGCGGAGAGGCTGGGCGACATTCGGGACTGCATAAGGTTTTGCTGGAACAGCTTCATGGCTTTCTCCTCGTTTGTGAGGTGGTGTTGGAACTGATGCTGGAACAGTTGCTGCTGCGCTTGCAAGAGTTGGGATTGTTGATCTAGTCTGAAACAAATCACAATACATTTTTTTTATTTCATAAGTAATTTGTAGAAGTATTTTACTCTATAGCTAGCTGTATTAATCGAACTAGTAGTACGGAAATGTTGAATTCAGCCGATCACAGTTGTACGTGCCAAGTTCGTTGTATAACCGGCTGTTTTTAAATGCGGCTCGGTATTTCGCTGACGCAGGAAGCCTTCGTAACAATGGACTCAACAAATGGACAAGGGCGGAATGCAAGCTTGCAGAAAGGATCGGCGATTGTAAATGATCGTCAGTCTTACCACCCACATAACACCCAAACACGCGGTAAATTATAATTAATTATTTACATTAGGACGTCTGCCTCCTAATAAGAGGTTGGGGGTTCGCCCGGGCACGTACCTCTAAGTTTTCAGAGTTATGTGTGTTTTTAAGTAATTAAAATATCACTTGCTTAAACGGTGAAGGAAAACAGCGTGAGGAAACCTGCACGCCTGAGGGTTCTCCATAATGTTCTCAAAGGCGTGTGAAGTCTGCCAATCAGCACATGGCCAGCGTGGCGGACTATGGCCAAACCCTTCTCATATTGAGAGGAGACCCGTGCTCTGTAGTGAGCCGGCAATGGGTTGATCATGATGTGTGTTTATGTATGTATAGTAACTATGTCAAATTATGTACCTATGCATGCAAAACTGTATGGCTAAATAAAAAACTTTTTCTATCTTCTTTCTTCATTACTCCTCTATAAGTTAGCCCTAGACGGCAATCCCAGGTCTAGTGTTGAGTGATGATGCAGCTTAAGAGTGTAGCCTGCTAGGGATACGGCAGTGATATTAAACCCATACCCCATCGATTACTGCACGACATCGTGTTTATCTCAACAAAATTCAGAAAAAATAAATTAAATAAACTGTCCCTGCATTGAACCTGAAGTTATCCACATGTCATGCCAGGTAGGTTGCCATATCATGACACGGAAGCTAGAATTGTGGTCCTCAGTAGTTTCCAATGGGTGTTATTTTTATTTTATTAAAAATAAAAATGGTACTCACTGCACCGAGGTTAGGTTTGGCTGCGCACCAACGCCGTTGAGGAGACCAGCCTTCACTTGGTCCACAGGGCCAGCTTGCTGTTGGTTCTGGATCATTTTTACCTAGCACACAAAGTATATATATAGCTAGCTGGAATCCTCGGAGACACGATCTCTCAGCGCTCTAGCTTAACATTCGCAAACCGAGTCGACGCAACATCGACTTTTATTATGGCGTTGAAATAAAATGATATTCGAAGCATAGACCGCTTGAATAAACACACAAACAACATTCGTTTTAATTTTAGTGTTCGCTATGTCACATCCCACTAGACTGGTGCTAACTGGTAGAGTACCAAATCCACCAAAAGAATCACCTAAATTTCATAGATTACTGAACCCCTATCCACCATTTTTGACGAGATCCAGCGCTGTGATCACCGCTGAGGATTTTTAAGTGAGAGATCAGTCGGTGATTGCAGACCACATACTTACGCAATTAGTTTTTAACACTTACGCATTAAACAATTAAACTATGGATACAAAACTCGAGTCAGTTTCTCATGTTATTAGGATTCTAATTTTATTAGGATGTAAATCCAGGAATAGCCTTATTTGGGAGGACGGGCTAGAGGACCTGCCACTTTTACCCTTAAAAGTCACTTTTATGCTTCCAAACCAACCTGTCTCAACTGCTGTTCCAATAGCAACTGCTGCTGCCGATTCTGCTCATTGATGATCTCCTGGTTGAACAGCATTTGGGCCTTTTTTTCACTCCTCTCGCTGCAATAGAAATTTTAACTCATTATTTTCTGTTCCATTACAGTGTTTTACCTATTTTACTACGTCACGTCACTCGGTCGAAATATTATAAATTTAGAAATTGAAAATACATATAAAAGATTTAAAATGGGGATCGCGGTCTAAATAATATGTAAACTGGTGAGATTCAACACATCACGGTCTTCTGCCGTCCAATGACCCTGTTACTCTCTTAACGTCCTCTGTCCATCTTATAGCTACTTTACCTTAAATATGACTTCCAGTACTATATTTATAACTAGCTTGCTTTACGAACACCGTTTTATCAAGCTTGCTTATTATTAATATTTTTTGCTCTTTTTATGGCTTTACACAGATTAGCCAATGTCACGTTTATAGCTTATTATTCTGATTGAAATAAAACACAACCTGTGTTTATCGGGACACAGTAAGCCTTATGGTGAAATCTATATATATATAAATCAATTTTCTAAATAAAATGTGTCAATTCGAAAATTATAATCACTCACTGTTGAGTAAGAAATGTAGGTGTGTTCCTAACTTTAAAGAGTCCATTTGCAATTTATTAACGCTACACAAAGTTCAAATCCAATCATATCTTTTTTTGCTAGAAAGGAGATACTTTACAGATTATCCCGTAATTATTTGAAGGTCGTCGGTTTAGCAATCCATTGCTTCGTGATTGGAAGACATACAAACACACTTTCACACACACTAACTCAACGCAGACGAAGTCGCGGGCGTCAGCTAGTAATTATTAAATTTTATTCAGTACTTTCAGTGTTTATCGATTACAAACAAACGAATTGCCAAATTGTATCTAGTTATAATTACACCTAGCCGGTCTTGTTTAGATTAAGGCTAGTTCTAGGAAGCAAAGCTAGCTCAGCGGTATGTGACCACCGGTGAGCGGATGAGCTCGCGTCTGAGTACATCTGATGATTAGTATAATATCCAGCCTAATTCAGGATAAAAAGTATTTTTTTTAATTATTTTTAACGCTCCCGAAAACAAAAGTATCTTTTGTCTTACCGCTATATTTAGATTTTTCTATTATTTTCTGTTGTGTACATTCAAAGTGTTTTCGAAAGAAGTCTTTCCTCATACATATCAAACTATAAGTCAAATTGTTTTGCCAGCTACAATACAAAATATTAAGTGAAATAAAAGACCCGCCAAGAAATTTAACTTCCGCCTTTAACTTCGTTATACTAAAAACATTTGCATCGCAGTTTTTCAACCTTCAAAACCTAGGTCGCTACCGCGGGTTGGCGGACTTAGTCAGCAAGATTCCATTATTAATACCGAATCAGCAAGAGATTAGGAAGACTCTTTAAATGAGTAGATACGAAATAAATCGACATAATAGGATTTTGGTAGGCCCGAACTTGTTTGGCATGGCAGTTTTGTTAAACTCAACTTAATCGAAATCTAAAAGATTTCGTTTCGTTACACTTAGCTAGCTAGCCATAGCCGCCCAGATCAGATTCAGAAATGATCTTAAATTGTCCCTACAGAGATCGAACCCCGTACCTTCCCACTTAGAAAGCCACAGCGCTCAACATTGCGCCAAGGTGATCGTTAAAATAAATAAGATAAGAACGTGAGGTTTCGAAATATCTGCGCAATATTATAATTAAGAGTCCCAATTTAAATTAATCAACCCTCAGGGCTTGGTTTATGAAACCTCAAGAGAGATGAAATCTGCTCATTAAAAATATATATATATATATTTAATGTATCAACTTATCAAGATATTGCGTACATAATTAAAATACGGGTAAATTGAGATTTTAACTTAGAAGAAAGCTCAGACTTTCAAAACAATGTGTTATGCAGATTCCAATACACTCTCGAGTTCTTTCTTCTAATTTAAAATCTTAATTTGCCCGTATTTTAATCGTGTACGCAATATCTTGCAAAGGATTACGTAAATAAAAAAGCTGGGGTAGAAAATATTGCTCTAATAAGGTAGCTCTTAAATAATTTTAAGTGACATGAGAGATGGATATATGAATGAAATGTTACCCGGCTAAATTTGAAGTGGGCTTCTTGTTATACCACGACGCGTTTGGTACCCTCATAGCTTTAGTTTTAAGTTTACGAATGAATTGATCACCATCAACTCACTACTTTGTAAATTATTGACGCGTCAAAAGTGCCTTTTAAAGGAATATTTGAATAATTTTTATGATTGATCGATTGATTGAAAAGTGTAGGGCCCTGACATATATATATATATGTAAGGATATATTATATAGTATAATCCGTCTCCGATACTGGACCGAAAACACGTGAAATCAACTTGATATGCTGTCAGGATTGCGTCACAAAGGGTACTAGACCATTGACCTCAGTACGCCAGCATTCCATATGGTCGTAAAATCGTAAGCAAGGTCTCAATATTACGCCATTAGCATAATTATTACAAAAGTATTAGAATCGTAATCGTTGGGCCGCACTAGGCACGCAAGGTTTAGTTTTTTCAACCGTTTAATGCAAAGATTTATAATGATAAGAAATCTGTACAGATTTACGGCCTTTAAGCTAGACTAAGGTATTGATACGTTGAAAGTAAAAATAATTACATCGAGTTGCATAGTTTAAGAAAAGTTTCGGCAATCCAACACTCAAGATTTAGATAAAAATATTTTTTTATCAGTTTTACTATCCAAATCTGTTTATTTAATACTTGATAAAGTTTCTTATTACATAATACGATAGGACCTCCTGTCGTATAACTCAGCTTGTTGGGTTTTAATAAACCGCGCAAAATCTGTCTCTAATTTCGGAGTAATGTTCCTTTCCCATTCTTTTGGTCAAGTATCACATTTATCAGCTTTAACGATAAAGGAAAACATCGTGAGAAAACCTCCATGCCGAGTTGCCGAGGACCATGAGAGATTCATGGTCTACCCTGTCGTAAGTCTACCTATCCATCCGTACCTAGACATCTACCTTGTTGCTTGCCATGTTGGCCGGTAATACATATCTAATATTAATAATGCTGATGATAATAAGGTATTTTAATCCATCCCATCATCTCATCTCCCATGAAGTACTAACGGCAGATAGTATAATGATGTGTATTTTTTTTGATTCTCGTATTTAAGCAGTATAATCATTATCGTTACTAATATTATAAACGCGAAAGTTTGTATATATTAATGCACGGATGTTTTTTTTAATATTTTAAGCCTAGTTGGTTGGTTGGCATATGTATAGTTTCTGCGGCAAATGAATAAAATAAAAACGCGAACGCGTACGCGAGGTATTTTACGAATTAAAAGTATCTTCTCAAATAAAAATAACATGCTAGATCAAATATTAACAATTTGGATGATTACCCACTAAGATATTTTTTTTACTTCGAGTTTTAACTCAAGGGCAAACCACTAGTTTAGTTTCAGTTTAGTGTAAATTAACTGAAACTGTAATAGCCTAGTTAGGACGTCTAATCAGAGGTCGGGGGTTCGAACCCGGGCCCGCACCTATAACTTTTCGGAGTTATGTGCGTTTTTACTTGTTTTAACGGTAAAGGAATACATCGCGAGGAAACCTGCACGCCTGAGAGTTCTCCATAATGTTCTCAAAGGCGTGGGCCAATCCGCACATGGCCAGCGTGGTGGACTATGGCCGAACCCTTTTCATATTGAGAGGAAACCGTTGCTTTGTAGTGAGCCGAGAATGGGTCGATCATGATAATGACGATGATGTAAATAAACACCACTAATTTTAATGGACAAATACCTGTAGTGTAATAATTGGTTACATTCCAAAAAATGGGGCGAGTAGCTGGATTAATTCAAGCACCATTGCACATGAAATAAGCACCAGAATTATATTATACTTCGCGAGCTGTCAGATATAATTTCAGCGTAAATGTAAACGTCTACAAATTAGATAATACAACGAGTAAATTAGGTATACGACCCAGTGCACGCAAGGTTAACAACTGATTGGCATTCGCCGTTGAAAATGCTACGCGGTTACCCGTCGCCATGGCAACGGACAAGTTTGTGAACACGAAATTTTACAACACAATATTATTATCACCATTATTATAAACGGAATTACCAAGAGATATATATAAAATTTATTTTTTTATACACTGCAAATTAACCCTTGACGGCAATCTCAAGTGATGATGCAGTCTAGGATGGTAGCGGGCTAACCTGTAAGGGGTATTGTAAACCCATACACCTAATTGGTTTCTACGAGACATCGTGCCGGAATGCTAAATCTCTTGGCGACACGGCTTTGTCGGTAGTATATATAAATGTATGCACTACATCTAATGCGATGCAGAAGCGGTGATAGCCTAGAGGTTAGGGCGTCAGCCTCCTAATCAGAGGTCGGCGGTTCGAATCCGGGCACGCACCTCTAACTTTTCGGAGTTATGTGCGTTTTTAAGCAATTAAAATATCACTTGCTTCAATGGTGACGGAAAACATCGTGAGGAAACCTGCACGCCTGAGAGTTCTCCATAATGTTCTCAAAGGCGTGTGAAGTCTGCCAATCCGCACATGGCCAGCGTGGTGGACTATGGCCTCAAACCCTTCTCATATTGAGAGGAGACCCGTCTCTGTAGTGAGACGGTAATGGGTTGATCATGATGACTACATCTAATAAAAATTTGTATAGGTACCTCTAGTTTGTAAATAAGGATACGTTTCGAAGTATTTGACGCAACACTACCATTACCGGTCTTGCAATCATGAGGATATTTCCCTATTGAGCTAATTAAGGAACCTTAAAGTTTACCGGCAGAATCGTTTAGAAAATACTAAGTTTTTAAGGTGAAAACCGTAAAAAATGCTTTATATATAAAAAAATATTTACAGATTAATAATAGTATATTAATATTGTGAAAAGTATTAATACATTTTTTTTATATTCTATATTAATTATGCAGAGGCAAAGTTTTGAGTTAGGATTTTCGGGGTAATAACCGGTACTGCTGATCCGATTTTGATAATTCTTTCACCAATGGATAGCTATATTATCAGCGAGTCATATAGGCTATATTATACCAATGTGCTCCCAGGGGATTGGAAGTTACACGGATGAAAATGAAATGATATATTACGTATATTTATGTAAATAGTATTAATAAGAAATATGTTTTATCATCTAAATAGCACTATCCCGTTTTCCATGCCTCGATTCTTCAATCCAATGTCATCTGAAAATCACTTCAATAGTAACATAATGCTAATGCAATGCTATAGCATTTCTTTGCCGTCCGACCCCCCGTTATCCCAAACGTCGACGTTCGGCCTCACAGGGCGCCCTTAGGCAGACGTTCCCTTAGTTTCTTCGAGTCCTAGAGCTCAAAATTTCTTCTGTCAGAGCTTCTCTCCGAAGCTCGCCAAACAGCCCGGTTACGCTGTCGCAACCAATAGGATACCAATATCACAGCTAATAGTCAATCCGAAAAAAATATCTATAGCATTTCTTTTGCTGAACTTTCTTTTTTGTATCTAAGTGCAATAAAAACTTTTATCTATCTATTTAACTAACTTTGTCTCAACTAGAACGGAAACAGCACTTTGTGTCTATAATAAAAAAAAAATCTTGACGAATATATAATTTACTAGCTTTTACCCGCGGCTTCGCTTGCATTTATTAAGTATAAGAGATCATTACTATATAAATGAATCAATATAGTTATCACCATGAAATAACTACTATGTAAATTATTGACGCGTCAAAACTGCCTTTTTAAGGACTATTTAAATAAAGATTATTTTGAATTTGAATTTGAAATATGATAACTATATTTAACTAACCATTTTTTTATCTTTCGTTACCTTTTTTTTTAATAAAAAGTATCCTATGTCACTTCTAATACCTCCAAGAATATGTATACTAAGTTTGAAGACGATCGGTTGAGTAGTTTTTACGTGATCGCGTAACAATCACACATAAATTCACATTTATAATATTAGTAAGGACGCTATGTATCTACTTCTCTTCTGTTTGATGACAAATTCTTTTCTTTTCTTTTATATCTATCAGCGTATAAACTTACTCGCAACACTTAAACACACCACACAAAATATTTCTCTCATCAAAAACATTTGAAATAAAATCCGCACACAAAACACGTGTCGATCGCTTGATTATATCAATAAAACTGATGACTAACGACATCGCTTGTAAAGCAACCTACATTTGCCTCGTGCACCGCAACCTCAGTTCACAATACGAGAGTAAGAATGGAACACCGATGACGCAATCTCTTATCATCTGGATTTAACGCCCGAGATTATTGAACTAGATTTTAAAACCACACATACGATTTTTTTTTTTGTTCACCACAACTTAGCCCTTGACTGCATCTCACCTGATGGTAAGTGATGATGCGGTCTAAGATGGTAGCGGGCTAACTTGTTAGGGGTATGGTAATCTCATACTTCTAAATTGGTTTCTACGCGACATCGTGCGGGAACGCTGAATCGCTTGGCGACACTTTGTTGGTAGGGTGGTAACCAGCCACGGCCGAAGCCTCCCACCAGACCAGACTCGGGCCGGCAATCGAACCCAGGACCTCCGACTTTAAAATGCAACAGCGCACGCGCTGCGCCACGGAGGTCGTCAAACAAAAACAATAATGCAAGTATAGTTTCAATACCAACTTAGTCGACTTTTAGACTTTAAAACCACAAATACGATGTGATCCAAACAATTAGATTAAATAAAACAATGAAAATGAAATGAACATGAAAATATACTTTATAGTACACCATACACTTTATAGTATACATAAAAAAAAGGAACACACAGAGAAAATAAAATAGGTGCAATAAATGGCCTTATCGCTAAAGAGCGGTATCTGCCAGGCAACCTAGAACAACCTGGAATAGAATATGAAGAAAGGCGAGTTTGGGGTGTACAATTATAAATAGATAAAGAATAATAAAGGTTAAATATAATATAGTCTGTAAATATAAATATATAAACACCTAAAATATAAATAAAATTTATTATATCATACATATATACAAACAATATTGCAAAGATAGTTTTAAATAAAAAGTTAATCGAGTTATAGACTTTAAAACCACACATACGATGTGATTTAAACCAAAAGATAAACAAAAACAATAAAGCAAAATGTATTTTCAAACCCAAATTGAGACGCCCATTTTCACCCACGTTGACTTTAATCAACATTACTCTCAGGCGTGCAGGTTTCCTCACGACGTTTTCCTTCACCGTTGAAGCAAGTGATATTTAAATGTTTCAAATAAAAAAAAAACCAGCTCATACCGTGCATTATTAACATACAAGTCGCTTATTTTCAACTAAGACCCGAGTGACAAAAAAATATAATAAAAAAAGTAAAAATATATATTTACAAACAAAGGTGAACCATGTGGAAGAAGTATATATATGGCTACAAAGTCGATAGAGGCACTGCACCCAAACACTATTCACTAACTAAATAGTTTGTGAGACACAGTGAACGGTATAGCGTAGTACGAGTACGAGTAGGAACAGCCGATGCGTTGTACAAGTCCCTAGAATGCATTATGCGCGGTTATATCACAGCAATTATTAATTAATTACGCGCAATGAACCGACAGTACCAGCATTCGAAACGTGTTGGTGTTATGCGAAAGTCGACGGAGCGTTTCGAGCGATGATTTTCTAAAGCACATTTGCATATGCAACGTATTGAGAACAATTTATGTGCATGAATTTAATATTGCACTATGCGAGTGGCATTCGAAATATACACTTTGTTACTTTATATGAAATAGTCAATGTTTTGAAACTATTGGGAAAATAATGATAACAGCGTACCCACGTAAAGATAATCTAGCAAATCATTTATTTAAAAACTACATTAAAAGTTGTTGGAAAAAATATTTTCTTATTTAGACAAGTAAGAAATAATGACGTTTTGTGTTACTACTTATAGCCACCATCATCAAGTCCACTTTTGTATCCCACTTCTTTATATTTCCATTTTTCATGATTATATCTTTTATTTTAGTGTTTGTAAGTATTGTAGTAAGTAATTTAGAAGAGCCGATTGAACTAGATTTACTGCATAAAACCATTAAAGCTTACGTTTACAAGTACCCGGCGTGATTAGAAATACGAATTCAGGGTCGCGGCTTTTAATCTACCGGCCCTCCGTCGTTTATACGCCCGTACTTAATTTATAAGTAAACATACATTGAACGCTATCAACGCGATCCGTAATGTACACGATCAAAACAAACAATGGAAAACAAAGTCATAAAAAAAATTAACTCTTACAAAGATTTAATCTTGCAAATGATAATACATTGAAAGTTATTCAACAATTGACTATCTCCTGCGAAAAAAACGATCAATGTAAAGCCAAATTATCAATATGTTTTGTTTATAAATATGCTTTATGAATGGGGCCTACTTTGTGTTATCTTAACACAATTAATATACATTAGCATTTACCCGCGGCATCGCTCACGTTCAGTACGTCGTACTTTCTTGTAAAATTCTTGCTGCGTGAGTAAAGGACAAACCAACAAAACATTTCACATAATTGCATTTAGAATAAATGAATAACCCATTATCGGCTCACTACAGAGCACGGGTCTCCTCTCAATATGAGAAGGTTTTGGCCATAGGCCACCATGCTGGCCATGTGCGGATTGACAGACTTCACACGCCTTTTAGAACATTATGGAGAACTCTCAGGCGTGCAGGTTTCCTCACGATGTTTTCCTTCACCGTTGAACCAAGTGATATTTTTTTTTTTTAAACGCACATAACTCGGAAAAGTTAGAGGTGCGTGCCCGGATTCGAACCGCCGACCTCTGATTAGGAGGCTGACGCCCTAACCACTAGGCGATCACCGCTTACACTAGGCTATCACCGCTTATTTAGAATACAATGGGTTTGAGTAAAGGAACTTTTGACGACTTTTCTCTAGACAATACAATTTGCATTGCTATCTCCAAGAGGTTATTTGAAAGCTAAGATTTTACTTTACGTTGGCTTTGACATTGGGTAAAGATGGCGTGCACGGAACAAATTATCTTCAGACTTTATTGTCCCAGTGACATAGTTCATTTAAACCAGTTGTGAACACGCTATCGAATCCTACGCGACGCCACGCGTGTTGAATAAAGTCGAATCTTGTTGTTTTAACCTAAAATTTTATATTTTCGGCGATGTTATAACCTACACTATTTATTTGTTAAATTTTAATAACACTATAGATCTAATCTAAAAGACGGCATTAGATTGTTAGGCATACCGTTTCTTTTTCGGCAGATTCCTAATTTTTAGGGGAATCAACCTTCATGTCATTTGGGACTTTGCAGAAAACTCGCAGACAAAAGCAAAAATCTCTAGCACACAATCCTTTTGTAACTTGTAAGGCACTTGACTTAACACCATGCTTATGTAGTAAGGTGGATAAATTTACATATATTTAAAAAAGATTTCGATTCACTGTATCTACTGTCAGAAACGGCCTATCATGCTTATGTATCTTCTACATTAAGATATGGATTAATTCTGTGGGGGAACTCAGTTGACGCAACGAAAGCGTTCAGGGCCCAAAAAGGTGTATGAGGGTGCTCTGTGGGGCTGAATACCACTTACCACACTACCAAAATTTAAGACAACCGCTTTATATATTATAAGCTTTATATATATTTTTTAAATTGTGCTTATTTATTAAAGAGAATATCAAATTCAAATTCAAATAATCTTTATTCAAATAGTCCTTTAAAAGGCGCTTTTGACGCGTCAATAATTTACAAAGTAGTGATTTGATGGTGATAACTACATTCGTTAACTTAAAACTAAAGCTATGAGGGTTCCAAGCGCGCCCCGGTCTAAGAAGAAGCCCACAACAAACTTAGCCAGGTAAATTTTCTTTTTGGTATCACCATCTCACATGCCACTAAAAATTATATTAAGAGCTATCTTATTAGAGCAATATTTCACACCCATGCTTGTTTATCATTTACGTAATCCTTTACACTATAGTAGGACTTTTCTATAAGCTTACGTTTTATATAAACTTTGAACTTAACTTAAATACTGAATTATATCCCAAAATAAATAGTAGGACGCATACTCAGTATGAGTTGTTCGTGAGGTTAATTAAATTGTCTTACCGGTTGAGGCTGATGAGCTGCGACTTGAGCAGCTTGAACACGATCCGGGCGTCCTCCTCCATGATGAGACCGGCCTTGGCCATGTCCTTGGCCACTTCCTCGCAATCGTCGTTTTCCATGTCGAACTCGAACTGGATCGCCTCGTTTTCTTTGTGGGTGTAAGACCTTGGAAAAAAAGAACATTTTAGAATTGATGAGATGTTTTTTATTTGGCTGAAATTGAGCCCTCGACTGAAATCCCACAAGGTGGTAAGTGACGATGCAGTACCCTACAATACTACCCGGTTAGGAGTGTGACAGTCATAATTTGCCCATAACCCCTCGGCTATACGTGACTAGCTGTTACCTTCGGTTTCACTCGCTTAGTTCTCGTTCATTCTTTTTTTTTATACCTGTTAGGAGTATGGTAAGCCCACGCTCCTAATTGGTTTCTACGTGCCGTAACGCTAAAATCGCTTGGCGACACGTCTTTGTCGGTAGGGTGGTAACTAGCCACGGCCGAAGCCCCCCATCAGACCAGACTGGAGCCGGGAATCGAACCCAGGACCTCCAACTTTATAATGCGACAGCGCACGCACTGCGCCACAGAGGTCGTCATTCTCGTATAGACCCCGAGTATACGAGAAGTATACTAAAACGTCTGGGCTTCCTTCAACTTAGAATCTTCCAAACAGCTGTTAACAAATCTCTAGTGTCAGTTTTTTGCGTAGATGGTAATGTTGAGTTTTAAAAAATATTGTATTTAACTCACACGTGTTTATTTACCTTAAAATTACGAACATCCGTCAGGTATTATTTTAAACTTATTAGCTTAAACGTACTTTAAAGTTTTTTTTTTATATCATATAAGTTAGCCCTTGACGGCAATCTCACCTGATGGTAAGTGATGATGGTTTCTACGCGACATCGTGCCGGAACGCTAAATCACTTTGCGACACGTCTTTGGGTGGTTATTAGCCACGGCCGAAGCCTCCCACCAGACCAGTCTAACTGGGAATCGAACCCAGGGCCTCCAACTTTATAATGAGATAGCGCACGAGCGAGAAGGGAAAAGTCAGAATTTTTATTAGATAACCACCGAAAACAAACACCAAATTAGTCAGTAAGTTTTCTCTGACACTTTTTGACTACTGATAGAATTTACAATATTATTAATTGGAGCAGGTAGAGTCAGAATAGCTAGGTACCTTTTCTTGGGATCGATGATTTTCAACCGGAACTGTATTTTTGTGATGTCCGAGGAGGTGACGAGGTCCCGACTGACGATCTCCAACCGCAGGCCGATATCCTCGCCGAAGAACTCGTGGTTGAGCAGGTCCTTTACCTTCGGCCTGGTTTTTGGAGAAACGACGTCTTACTGTTAGTATAGAATTGTTTTTTCTTTTGCATGTCGAACTGAGAACAGTATAAGCTTTATAATATATAAAAGAAAAAGCCACGTGTAGCCAAGTGATTAGGACGTCCGCCTCCTAATCAGAGGTCGGGGGTTCGACCCGGGCACGCACCTCTTACTTTTCGGAGTTATTTGCGTTTTAAACAATTAAAACATCAAGTGCTTCAACGGTGAAGGAAAACATCGTGAGGAAACCTGCGCGCCTGAGAGTTCTCCATAATGTTCTCAAAGGCGTGTGAAGTCTACCAATCCGTAAACGGCCAGCGTGGTGGACTATGGCCAAACCCTTCTCATATTGAGAGGAGACCCTGCTCTGTAGTGAACCGGTAATGGGTTGATCATGATGATGATGATGATAAAAGAAAAGCTATTGCAGCGCCACCCCATTTATATGCTGGGGCCAGGAGCCTTAAATAAGTGGGAGTTAATCCTCAAGCTTAAAGTTTCAACACTTCAAATGTAAACAATATACCTGTCAGCTTTATTGGGCCTGATGCAGGACTCGATGATGTCCCTCACTTCTGGTATGGACACCTTCTCCAAACTCTGCGGTTTCACACCCTGAAATTTCCCACACATGTAAAAAATAAAATCTTAGTTACAGATACTTCGCCTAAACGGGAGTTTTGGCAAAAAAAAAAAGTTAGGTTAGATTAGGTTTTTTTTAATACACAACAAGTTAGCCCTTGACCGCATCTCACCTGATGGTAAGTGATCTAAGATGGTAGCGGGCTAACCTGTTACAGGTATGGGTAAACTCATACTCCTAATTGGTTTCTACGCGACATCGTGCCGGAACGCTAAATCGCTTGGCGACGTCTTTGTCGGTAGGGTGGTAACTAGCCACCAGACCAGACTCGAGACGGGAATCGAACCCAGGACCTCCAACTTTTAAATGCAACAGCGCACGCGCAAAGCCAAGGAGGTCTTCAAATCGGTCGGTGTTAGAATGCTTTATTTGTGAGTGTAGCATTGTGGGTATTAAGTCTAGGTCTCGAGGTAGAAGGGAGCTCGCCATCCTTTTTCCTTCGCTTTCCACACAGGTGTCTATAGTTAAGCCATCATTAATCTTCCTATCTTATAAAATTATAAGCAGAGACCTATAATATAGAAATGTTCTCACTATCATATCACTGCCGTTTCGGCAACAGCGACTGGGTCTCTGTTAATTTTGTTTAATAAGGGCGTCGTTCGTGTGCCCTGATGTTTTTTGACGACCTTTGTGGCGCAGCGCGCGCGCTGTCACTTTATAAAGTTGGAGGTCCTGGGTTCGATTCCCGGCTCGAGTCTGGTCTGGTGGGAGGCTGCGGCCGTGGCTAGTTACCACCCTACCGATAAAGACGTGTCGCCAAGCGATTTAGCGTTCCGGCACGATGTCGTGTAGAAACCAATTAGGAGTGTGGATTTACCATACCCCTAACAGGTTAGCCCGCTACCATCTTAGACTGCATCATCACTTACCATAAGGTGAGATTGCTGTCAAGGGCTAACTTGTAGTGGATAAAAAAAAAAATGTGGCTGATGTACCCTATTTTTGCACGGAATAAACGCACGCAGTGAGGGCATGACAGGGCACCATCAACGTAATTATAGATTATACTGGAGGGTGGTCTACTTTTCAGTTGATCTCTGTACAAATCCAGATCCACCCTCCTTTTATCTTCAAAATCTGTGATAGCCTGCTGAGCCAAGTGCCTCCATTCCCCTCGGTTTTCATCGAGACTTTCCCAACAAAAGGAATTGATGTTACATCTCGTCATGTGCCTCTTAAGCACATCTTACATGTTAGACATAATAACTAGTACGGATCGTTTAACGTGCCCTCTGAAGCACGGACGGATTATACACTCGTGCGTAAGAAAGGTTTTTTTTTTTTATACACTACAAGTTAGCCCTTGACAGTAACCTCACCTGATGGTAAGTGATGATGCAGTCTAAGATGGTAGCGGGCTAACCTGTTAGGGGTATGGTAAACCCACACTCCTACTTGGTTTCTACGCGACATCGTGCCGGAACGCTAAATCGCTTTGCGACATGTCTTTGTCGGTAGGGTGGTAACTAGCCACGGCCGAAGCCTCCCACCAGACCAGACTCAAGCCGGGAATCGAACCCAGGACCTCCAACTTTTATAATGCGACAGCGCACGCACTGCGCCACGGAGGTCGTCATACGGTGTTTGAACACTGACCGAGACGACTTTCTTGTAGATCTGCGCGGGCCCACTGCACTCGCTGTAGGGGTACTCCCCGGTGGCCATCTCCAGCATGCACATGCCGAATGCGTAGACGTCCACAGACTCGTCGTAGTGCTCCTCGTACATCTCGGGCGCCATGAACTCCGGCGTACCTAATAACCAAGCACACATCATGAATATCACAACATAGTGGGATATTTGTCTGGGTATACCAGCAGCGTGCCATTTGTTGAATGAGAATTGGACGTAGTTCTGTAAAAGTTGTCCAACACGACAAAAACTTCGAAATTGAGTTGCCTATTAAAAAGATCATTCATCTATTATTTAAGTCGATACGTTTTGTCAGATCATGGAAGACATTTAACAAATTTCAGTCAAACGTCACTAATCTAAGCTAAATATTTCTAAATTTCCTCAAAGTGGATTGGATCTTCCTTACATAACTACGTCCAATTATGATTATGATAATATAATTTTGCGGTTTTTTTTATTTTTTATTAATAATGTTGTTAAACTTAGAATAGCAATTATTACAATATTATTTTGCATGCCTGCCCAAGATTGTAAGCACTTGTAATTAAATGTAACACCAAGGTATTGACTCGATCTATGCAAATAAATGATTTGATTTGATTTGGAGTTTTTTTGGTTTACAGTAATGCTCTATATGAAAAAGAGCTGTGACGTCACTGCACAACATGCGATGGTGAGCGTCGCGTTGAGATGTGACGTCACGCGTCCACTTCACGCACGCATGAAACGCTCGAAAGAAAATGATCTCAAGTTAAAACCGTTTCATTAATACCATTTATATATGTACATATCTATGCATACAGCCAATATGGTGATAAAGTACCGAATAATTTAACGGAAATACTGGCATTTTTCATTCTGTTCACACAAACCTGTATGCTAAATTGACTGGGCCAAATACAGTGGTATCTTTTTCAATATTATGTCCTTTGAAGAAAAGGATATTATAGTCCATTATTTCTTATCTATCTTACATTGTATGGAAACGTTAGGTTACCTTATATTGTAAATACAATTTTTAATAATAACAAAAATCACCTTTTTATTTTAACACACTTTAATTCAGAGATTTATGTATTATAAATAAAAGAGAGTTTTGACCTTGAAACCCAGTGTTGTGTCTATTGTCGTGGAGGGTCTGCCTCGACGGACGCCGCTGTCTGGGTTGCGGTCGAGTGCACAAGTGTTCCCGTGACCCAGCCACCAGGCGACGCGAAGGAACATCGCTGGGTTTTAGTGGGTATTCTGGTCGCCAGTCTGGCCGCCAGGGAGTCCCACATACCCCCTCGGAAGCGGCGCAGTCTTGCCTGCATCGCTTCCGGAGGGGATGCGTAATGCGCATTTCCCAGCGGAAGAAAAAAAAAAAAAGTGTGGTGTCTATTATCCATACATACCAATAACTGACTTGGCGAAGCTCCTATTCTTGAGAGTAGCGAGCCCCAGGTCACCGATCTTCACGCTGCCCGTCGTGCCCGTTATGAAGATGTTGTCGCATTTTAGATCTCTGTCAACAAATTTTTAAATAACAAATCGTCACCATACGATAAGAAAAGTTAATTGGTTTATCAAAATATGGCCATTATTGGTGTTAACGTCTGATTCTACAGTTTCCACTACTTTCTCCTTTTTCAGTGTATAAATTTTTACTTATTTCACTACAAGGCGGTAATCTTACCTGGTAAATGATGATGCATTCTAAGGTGGCAGCGGGCTAATCTGTTATTGGTACCACTCCTAATTGCGATTCGCGACTTCGCGCAGGAACGCTAAATTCGTGGCACGATTCTGCATTTAGGGTGGTTTCTAGCCTCGGAACAATTCTCTCACCAGACCCGAATCGAGCCGGGCATCAAACCTATAACTTAATGATGAGACAGCGGATGCGTTGCCAAAAAAGGAATATCATTACCAACCCTTTACCGACCCACTGCAGGGCGCGGATCTTCTCTCAGCTAAAAGGGTTTTTGACCGTACCCCGTTGAACAAGTCAAAAAAAGCTTTTTTTTAATACACTACACACTACAAGTTAGCCCTTGACGACAATCCCACCTGATGGTAAGTGATCATGCAGTCTAAGATGGTAGCAGGCAAACCTACATAACATCGTGCCGGAACGCTAAATAGTTTTGCAAGACGTCTTTGTCGGTTAGGTGGTAACTAGCCACGGCCGAAGCCTCCCACCAGACAAAAACTAAAGCTACTAGAGTAAAGCTATTGTTTGATAACATATCTTTTGACTTACCTGTGAATGATGGGCGGCGTTCTGGAGTGCAGGAAGTTGAGACCTTTGAGGATCTGTCGGCACCACGACTTGAGCACCTTGGGATTAATGCGTTTGAAGCGACGGAGATATCTGCAACGGAACACAAGTATTTTATAAAATTCCATATAATGTTCTCCTATTACGCAATTTGTACACATTCAAAGTAATGGATGGCGTGCAATATTCGCCTCTATTATCGGGCTATAAGAATAATGGGTCGTGTTTGTATTTTTTTTTTATCCACTACAAGCCCTAGACGGCAATCTCACCTCATGTTAAGTGATGATGCAGTCTAAGATGGTAGCGGACTAATCTGTGAGGGATATGGTAAACCCATACTCCTAATTGGTTTCTACGCGACGTCGTGCTGGAACGCTAAATCGTTTGGCGACACGTCTTTGCCTACATGGAGCTTTCAGCTTTTCATGTGGACCCTAAAGTTTGTCTGTTATGGATCTTTATTATTATTTTTATTACTATATTATTATCTTCTTTATTATTATTACTATATTATAATCTTATCGTCGAAGAATACCTGCTGAGGGTGTTAGTCGAGTTCGATGCGCTCTAAAGGCTTTGGGTTATCGAGAGTCTATATTTCTATAAAATAATTCCTAAATTTATCAAAGATCGCTCGCCAATCGATCTATAATAACTTCTTTATTGGGTATTGCTTAAAATGTACTTGTATTACTAGATAAAATATTTTAAGTTTATTTTCTTATACACTACATATTATTTGCAATTATAACTAATTATTTGTACTAATACGTAGTATATACTATAACTAAGTATCATCATCATGATCAACCCATTACCGGCTCACTACAGAGCACGGGTCTCCTCTCAATATGAGAAGGGTTTGGCCATAGTCCACCACGCTGGCCATGTGCGGATTGGCAGACTTCACACGCCTTTGAGAACATTATGGAGAACTCTCAGGCGTGGAGGTTTTCTCACGATGTTTTCCTTCACCGTTGAAGCAAGTGATATTTTAACTAAGTATATTATGAAATATTTTTATAGGTGCTAACTTGTATAACAACACCAACCCTTTTCTCTTTCGTAAAACCTTTAAAGTTTGGCTGAGAGAAATCGCTTTATATCGATAACTCTGCATTTGCACGCCTCATTTTATGTGTGTTCTTTTTTTACATATTTATTTTTGCGTGTGCAATAAAGATTAAATAAATATAAACCTAAAAGTAATACAATTCTGTTTATTGCTTTCCAGTGTAGTATAATAAAAGGAAAGGAAATAATTTTTTTTTTTTTCAGGCTGTCTATTAGCTGTACAGCAGCCCGGTTACGCTGTAGCAACCCTATTGGTTGCTACAGCGTAACCGGGCTGTGACTGTGGAAAAAATAATGTAATATACAATCATGTACTGACGTTTTCAGAGTGCCGGAGACCATGAGCTCGGTAATGAGGACGATGTTCTTCTTCTTCGCGACCGTGCCCTCCCAGTAGTTGTAGAACCTCACGATGTTAGGGTGCTGCAGCTTCTTCAGCATATCCGCCTCTTCTCGGAAACGTAGCCGCTCCGTTTTGTTCAGCTTTTTTTCCTGCACGAAAGACATGTTTACATAAAAAAATCTTTAAAAAAAAAAAAAGGATAATTCATGTAAACCTATTGCAGTCATCAATGAAGAGTTCATATGTAATACATTTTGATACTACTCTCATCTTAATCAACCCATTACCGGCTCACTACAGAGCACGCGTCTCCTCTCAATATGAGAAGGGTTTGGCCATAGTCCACCACGCTGACCATGTGCGGATTGGCAGACTTCACCCGCCTTCGAGATCAGTATGGAGAACTTTCTGGCCAATTACACTCGTCAACTTAAAACTAAAGCTATGAGGATTCCAATCGAGCCCAGATCTAAGAAAAAGTCCACAACAAACTTAGCCGGCTTAGCACCAGATGAGCATCTTAACTTAATGTTTTTGCGAACCATATTAGGTATCCATATTAGTCCATTGAATCATCCAAACTATAATTATAAATTAAAAAGAAACTCTGTTTTCTGTTAGTATGTTACGCAAAAAGGACATTGGATACCGCAATACATGCGTAGGCATCAGCCTATGTAGTAAGTATAAGTAAAAGTTCATTTTCCTTTTCAGCTATTTCGCTTAATTTAAAAACTCCTGTACTCCCAAAAAAATATATATGGAATGGTTCAACTAATATCAGAGTAAGGTTTGAATTTTCGTGACGCAATGAATAGATCATCATCATCATGATCAACCCATTACCGGCTCACTACAGAGCACGGGTCTCCTCTCAATATGAGAAGGGTTTGGCCATAGTCCACCACGCTGTCCATGTGCGGATTGGCAGACTTCACACGCCTTTGAGAACATTATGGAGAACTCTCAGGCGTGCAGGTTTCCTCACGATGTTTTCCTTCACCGTTGAAGCGAGTGATATTTTAATTTTTATTAAAAACGCACATAACTTCGAAAAGTTAGAGGTGCGTGCCCGGATTCGAACCGCCGACCTCTGATTAGGAGGCTGACGCCCTAACCACTACTAGGCTATCACCGCTTCAATGAATAGATGTAACATCTCAAAGTAGTTAAAACGTACCAGCAATTCGCACCAAGCCACGGCGACCCCAGTTTGAGTGTCCAGACCGTGGTAGACGGTTTTGAACGACCCCCGTCCGACCTCCTTGTCGTATTTGAAAAACCTGAAAGAGACAGACAACAAAACAGGCTTAACTTGTGGTCAAGCGAATGTACGTGTCATTTTAACAACGTAAGGTTTAATTTTAGTTTAATGTTTGTAAAAATATTAACACAATTTTTTTTATGTTAATTCTAATAAGGTATTTGCTGGTAACTGGCCACAGCCGAAGCCCTCCACCAGTCTGCCCAAACACCCCCCCCCCCCCCCCCCCCGAAAGATACTTATCAATTGAAAGATTTTGTTTCGTACTAACTAGGGTTCAAGGATTTGGGAAAAGAGCTTCTGTTGAGTTTTAGTTGGGTAACATTTTTAAATTTCCAGTCGTTGGTTAATCTTAATCCAGAATAATAGCTGAAATTCCAGATATCGCACTTAATCACTTGTTACCACTGGTAGTTGCTTCGATTCGCTCACAAAACCAACTCCAGTCGCGACGTTAACCGGTTTTTATAACCGTAGTTATGGCCTAGAACATTCTTTAAGGTGAACTCATAAAACAAAGTAATGTTTCAGAATAGTTTGGGCATATCCGTACCTATAATTATTTGGTACCAGCTTACTTGTTGTTCAGCGATAATAACATTTAAGTCCCTACTAATAAGGTTATTCGTAGCTCTTAATATGATTTTAAGTGGCATGTGAGATGGTGATAACAAAAAGAAAATTTACCTGGCTAAGTTTGTTGTCGGCTTCTTCTTAGACCGGGGCGCGTTTGGAACCCTCATAGCTTTAGTTTTAAGTTTACGAATGTAGTTATCACCATCAAATCACTACTTTGTAAATTATTGACGCGTCAAAAGCGCCTTTTAAAGGACTATTTGAATAAAGATTATTTGAATTTGAATTTGAATTTGTAACAATATTCGCGAACGAGCAATGAGTGGACGAATTTATTAAAAAAACAAAGATCACCTTCCACAAGGCGACACTCCTATGGGTTCCTCTTCATCCTCATTGTCGATCTTCTCCTTGTCTTTGTCCTCTAACTTCTCAAGCTCGAACCGGTCGTACACTCCTGCAGGAAGAACGTTATACGATGCAATTAGAAACACTGCACATTTAGTATTGGCATTATTAATATCGAGCAAAAACCTCCAAAAAGACAACCGCCTTTCACTATCTATTTACCCGACACCCCAACCCTCTAGTGGTTGAGGCCTGCAACTACACCCCCGACCCTAACGCTCCTCTCATAAAGAGGAGACCGAGGAACGTCCTTGACGAACCTGACGACCAACTGACATTGGACAACGCTTCCCAAGTAGGTCACACACACTCACACACACAACCTTACACAGCGTCTTCGCCGGCGAAGACGAGGTCCCCGATATCTGACGTCATCCGGACGTGGGTCTCATCCACGGTCACGGGGGCGCTCGGACTGAGACACCAGTCCAAAAAACCCAACAAGTCCCAACGTCACCCTAAGTCGAGGTCCGAGTCTCACAGGAGACGCCCTTAGGGGGACGTTCCCTCAGAAGTCGTCGAGCCCAGGTGCTCTTCTCTCAGGCTGAGCTTCATGCTCGCCAAAAACCCCCGGTGACGCAGTAATAATCACTATGGTTGTCTGCAAATGTCAATTCGAAACAACAACAACTATCTATTTAAATTTTATTTTAGTGGCAATAAAATTCATGAGGTTTTGCGATAGACGCATGGACTGACATACAGCCTCCTCTTATTTCTTGGGTCCCACACATTTTGAGTATAAACCCCTAAAGAAGCAGAAAAACACAATAACTTGCAGCTAAACCAAAAGTAATTTGAATGAGACAAAAAAGGAAAGCCAGTAATATGTAATATATAATAAAATAAAGCCTGGGTAATATGTAATAAAATAAAATTTGATACCAAATCAGGGACGTTCAATATATTTTGTTAATAATCAACGGCATATACGCTGAGCTGTACACCTTTTTGATTGGTGTAGAGACAGACATAGCGTTAGAATAAGATGTACAGCTTGCATAACTAAATAAGAATAAATGCATTTTCTCTTTTCCTTTCCTGTTGTACGCATTCATGTCAAAATTTGTTTATTTTTTATTTTATTTATTTAAAAAGGAACACTAACAATATACATATCATATACTCGCCATTTAATTACGCACTATTACACACACTGATACGTATATCTATAATAAGTGTACGCAACATTCACAATGCGCCAAGTAAACATTACGTTATAACAGATGTAAGAACAACAACAAAAAAAAGCAATAAATCTAATTAAATACAAGTAAATTAAAAGATAATTAAATTAATTAAAATAAGAAATAAAAAAGAAAGGTAATGTTCTAAACAAACAATTAACAGTTTGCGTTGTTTATCTCGTTTGCAGGTCTTTTTTTACAGATTCACAGCACAAGTCTTACACTTTTATGTTTTCTTTTTAACAACACTTAAAATAGTAATTAACATACCATTCTGTGGTTTCTGTTCTTGTTCCTCTGTGGTGTCGGTCGGGGCGTGTGGAAGACCCTTCTCCGTGGCCTCTATGTTCTCTTCCTGTTGATTGCGAGAATTCGATCAAAACATTTGCAATGTAAAGAAGGTGTAAATACTAAGAAACACGATTGCAGATTGACCAATAGCCATAAACAATAAATAACCACCCTCGAAGTTATACCGCGTCAAATATAGTGCAACAAACTTATTGCACTATTTTTGCGTCATTAATTATACCAAAAATTGACTATGATCTTGGATATGATTGGGAAGGTAAATTTCCCCATATGCATTGTTCTTTCATCTCTCATAAGACAAATTAAATTATATAATTATTGGGAAAACCCTATGACTGAGTTTCTTGGCGTCTTCTGTATTTTAGATCTACCTTCCGAACCGATGGTACAGTCGACAGAACGTTTCATTTTAGTAGGCCTACTTTACAGCTCGAGTCCGTAACTTGCGCTCGTTGAATTAGGTTGCATGCTGTTGTGTAATAGTATTTGTTTAACTACCTTCATTTAGTTTAAATAGAACAGAAAAATGGTTGTTAAAAAATGTGCAATGTGCAACAAAAATATTACAAAAAAGTCTCCTGGCCTCGAATGCAGCAGATGCAGGAAAGTGGTCCATGCCGATCCATCGTGCTCCACAATCTCTCGAACAAGCAACTAAATACCGCAAGAAATGCTACGGGCACAGAGCGGAGTTCTAAGGAATGCCTTCAAAACCTGACTCGCAGATCTTCGTTCAAAACATAAGTAAATGTAGAATTTTCAACTAACCAGATCTTGTTCCGAGATGAATGCATCATCCTCGAGCCTTGCGACTAGTTTGTTCCCGCTGTCGTCCAGTTCCGGGTCGCACATGGCGCCCTGACCGGAGCTGCGGCGCCGGTATCCGCCCACTCCCACCACGGGTTGACTGGCCTACAAGAAAACAACATTATTAACACAGCTTCTACGTCTCATTTTAATACCATGTTGGTCTAGTCATCTTTGTCATTTTCAGCCCATTAACGGGCTAGTATATAGGGCACGAATCACTACTCAGCATGAGAAGGGAGAGGATTGGGGCCGACCAAGGTCAGATTGGTAGATGTCATACGCCTTTTAACATTATAGAGAATCCTCAAACAAGCATGGTACCTTACAATGTTTTCCTTCATCGTTACAGCAATAATTTTAATTTGCGTCGTGGGACAGTTGTTCAAACTCAGTAACTCAAAAAGGGAGACTGAAGTAATATTTGCTAGGCTACCACCGCTATAATTGGTCTGATATTAGTAACTTTTCCTACACAGACTTTCATTCGTTATTCTACAGGATAAACCCCGACCCGCCGTATAGCGTCTCCTACCCACGTACGTCTGTTCAGCTCCTATGAGTCATAGAGTGATGGTAAACTGCCTTTAGCCCTTCTCGAGAAATGTTAAAAAGATTTTTCAAATTCGATTATTTTTAAATTGTCCACGCGTCGGCCACCCATTATACACTTCAATTACACTTGATATCACATGATATAAAGCTCATATTGTGATGACATAATTAGAATCGGGTCTTTGTCTATATAAACATTACAACTTGCAGAAAGTGTGTAAAGATTTCAATGTCATAGTAGCACTGTTTTGGCGAGTACTTATCTGGCTTGCGAAAAAAAACGAGATGTTGAAAATAACATAATTTATTTGTAATCGTTTAACGGTACTTGAGTATTCAAGCCGTCTAGTGTTTGAATTCGTCAATATTGTATTTTTTTTTTTGGTTGATTATTTTAAATAAATAAGTACTTTGATTTGCCGTAATCATTTTTAGAGGGTCATAAGGTATTTGTTTTTGAGCGAGCTTGCTTTTTTAAAATGTATGTTAAGGCCATCGGTTCCGGTTAAACGATCTATCCTAATAGTTGCCTTACTGCTGCGTTACACCTTTTTTTTATTCAGGCACTATAAAGTGGATATATATATATTAATCAGAAGTGAGATACACTTTTATACAATTTTGTCCACAGTGACTTTTATCTAACTATGGTGTGCTACGATGTTTTTAAAACAACTGGTCCATAAAACCATGTCGTAGGCTTTAATATCAATATAACCCCATATGAAAAATTTATGCACACACAGTCAAGAGAATTCAGTATGACAATTTCCATATTCGATGCGCGTAAAATCTGTAACGGACGGTCGAGGACCACATGAATTCTAGTCATACAGATGGTGCTGATGAAATTGGTTTCATATTTGACACATTTGGTATTTACATTTTTGTTGGATTATTATTTTAATATAAAGTCACATATTTCGTAATTTCGGGTAAAGAGGTTCGTTGAATATAACCAAAAAGACAATACAGAGATCGATGTCTTCTTTTTATAAATATTATTATAAGTTATTCACATTCCACTAATAGTCTCCTGAGGACAATCCGTAAAACGTACATAGTTTGCATAATAATGTGTTCATGTTGGATGTTAAGGTTGGATTTTGTAACATGTTTGATTCGTTATTTAACTATCTTTTTTTTTTATTCACCACAAGTTAGCCCTTGACTGCATCTCACCTGATGGCAAGTGATGATGCAGTCTAAGATGGTAGCGGGCTAACTTGTTAGGGGTATGGTAAACTCATACTCCTAATTGGTTCCTACACGACATCATGCCGGAACGATAAATCGCTTGGCGACACGTCTCTGTCAGTAGGGTGGTAACTAGCCACGGCCGAAGCCTCCCACCAGACCAGACTCGAGCCGGGAATCGAACCCAGGACCTCCAACTTTAAAATGCAACAGCGTACGCGCTAACGCCACGGAGGTCGTCAAGGAATCTTTACTTGTAAATGGGTTAGTTTCTTTCGGTTGTTTTCGGATCTGTAATCTTTGGTCTATTTTGGTAAATCTCTGCATTTGACAGCCCTTAATTCTTTTATTTCGATTATAGGATACTGTTTCGACGCCTAAGAGTGGAGTAATTTTTTATATTAAAAGTCTATAAGTATAAGTCTAGTCGGTTTTTAACTTTTATGATCACTCTCGCGGTGGTTTCCTTGTGCAACGCACCAAATAATAAAATAATAAAATTTTCTTAAGAAATTGAACATTGGAATTAAAATATTATGTCAAATCTCAGGATGTAGGAAGAAGAAGGTGCCCGAGGTGACCTTGAGAACAAGATAATGGGTCTTTTTTTTTATTTTTACATTTAAAAGTCAGCCGAAGTTGTATACAATATTTTACATTCCAAATAATTAAGATAATAATTTAATAATAATATTGGATACTCCACGTACAAGCTTTAACCAAAATAAAGGAGACTTAAATCACAATAAAAGTAAGTGTGAATCTTTAGCTTGAATGCTGCAGGGTATTTTAAATATCTAGGTCTGTGGTTTTCATAAACTATTATAGGTCAACCTAGATTTATTTCATAGTTATTATTCCTTCTTCTGGCTAATTTATGACATATATTTTTTTTTCCTTACGTATTTTATTTTTTATTTTAATTTTTATATATGCGTGTATTATATTATATTTGTTTATATTTTTAAGTGTTTATATGTATTATTTGTAATTGTACACCCTTTTTTTTTCCTGCTGGGAAATGCATTTACGCATCCCGCCCGGAACAAAGCTCCGGGCGGGTATGTGGGACTCAAGGCCGACCGTTAAAGCGGCGAACACACTACCCACTAAAACCCAGCGCATCCTCCTGCGTCCCAGATGGGGTGCCAAAGGATAAGTAATTCAACAGCCTAAGCCTGCTTATCTATATATTACATCCTGGTCTAGGTTGCCTGGTAGACATCGCTCTTTAGCGATAAGGCCACCTATCGAACCTTTTATATTTTCTTTGTGTTTCTTTACTGTCTTGTGTTTCCTCTTATGTGTGGAGTACAATAGTGTATTTTCATTTAATTTAATTTCTCTTTGAGGTGTGAAGTGTGCTTGTATTTAATAATGGATGATATTTAATGATTGGTTCAAGATGGCGGACGGTATACTCACAACGCTGGTGGTTAGCGAGTTCAGCATGTCGAAGGTGTTGCTCTGCTGCGTGTGAATGATGGCCAGCGCGTTGTAGGGCCGCGGGCCGAGCACGGGCGCCTTCATCACGCCCACCTCGCCGCCCATCACCACCTGAGGACACAACCCCCACTTTCAGTTAAATCAACATGAGCATTTCCAGAGTGACCGTCGACGCGTTGTCGGCTGAACCATGTCCCTAACCGTTAAACTTAATTCTAATATTATTTCTATTCCTTTCTTTCTTCTTCTTCTTGTTCAACCCATTACCGGCTCACTACAGAGCACGGGTCTCCTCTCAATACGAGAAGGGTTTGGCCATAGTCCACCACGCTGGCCGTGTGCGGCAGACTTCACACGCCTTTGAGGACATTATGGAGAACTCTCAGGCGTGCAGGTTTCCTCGCGATGTTTTCCTTCACCGTTTGAAGCAAGTGATATTTTAATTTGTAAAAACACACATAACTCCGAAAAGTTAGAGGATTCGAACCGCCGACCTCTGATCAGGAGGCGGACGCCCTAACCACTGAGCTATCACAGCTTATCTATGCATAGAAAGAGAAATATAGGAAGTATTTTATTACTAGTAAATTGTGATAACTTACTTATGATATGAGGCTACCATGAAAGTCCATAAATCACGTTCTTATCGTTTTCCATATACTTATCAGTGGCCGAGGTCTTTCACTTTCCCAGTTTATTGCCAATAAAATGTTAAAAGTAGGTGCAAAAATTGATAAAGGAAAGAGGTTAGGATATAGTTTTACTTTTTGCACCACTTTCGCAGAGGTATTCAAGGTGCTTCACTGTGAAAGCAGCTAAGCTGTGGAATGCTCTCCCAGATGAAATTCGGCGCTCTCAATCATTAGGTGTTTTTAAAACCCGTATTAAGAAGCATTATCCGTCAATTTCATTTATATTTATTCCTTCTATAGTTTTATATTAGAATGTATATATTATCATCATCATCATCATGATCAACCCATTACCGGCTCACTACAGAGCACGGGTCTCCTCTCAATATGATAAGGGTTTGGCCATAGTCCACCACGCTGGCCATGTGCGGATTGGCAGACTTCACACGCCTTTGAGAACATTATGGAGAACTCTCAGGCTTGCAGGTTTCTTCACGATGTTTTCCTTCACCTTTGAAGCAAGTGATATTTTAATTGTTTGAAAACGCACATAACTCCGAAAAGTTAGAGGTGCGTGCCCGGATTCGAACCGCCGGCCTCTGATTAGGAGGCTGACGCCCTAACCACTGAGCTATCACCGCTTTTTTATATATATAGGAATTATTTATTTATAATATTTTTAATAGTATGTAATTATTAGTATGTATATGAGTGAGTATAAGTGTTGCGATTTCCCGTCTTTTAATTCTGTCGGCTTCTTTCAAAAAGGTGGCCTGGAAGAGATCGCTTTTGGTGATAAGGTCGCCTCTTGCTTTTATATTATGTATTTTCTTCTTTTCCTTGATTTTGTATACAATAAATTTGTATGAATAAATACTTTCTTTGCAGTTACTTCACGCTGAACAAAAAATCTCCCTTCGCGTTGACTTCCAAGATCATTACTATGATAGTTCCAACCCGCCGATTGTTTTTTAAATAGATTTTCTTTACGAATCGGAACAAATGAAAATTAGCTGATCTTTAAACACGTGGAAAGTTTTAATAAAACTTAGAACAGTAAAAACTGTTTTAAATTCGGTCCATTCGTTTTGGAGCTACGATGTCATAGACAGTCAGTCACACACGTTAAACCTATAACATAACTCATGTGTGTATGCGATCGAAAAACGCTGTCATTGCTTTTGAAGTGAAATATAATATACCTTGAAGGTCTTCTCCTTGCCATGCACGGTCTTCTCCTTCGCCGGCAGGACGTTGGAGTCCAGGTGGTGTGCCGGCTGCGAGATCTGATGGCCGTGGCCGTGAAGGCCCGATGTCATCTGCGAAACAGAGCAACACCAAATTTAATCTATCTACATCAAAATTTGATACGAATATCTATATAGAGCTGTTATACCGAAGAGAAGCAAGAGTTACTTCGCAAATACATAAATATAAATTAAAAAATTAATCTTAATTTGCTGTAATCCGCGATAACTTAGTCATAAAGTCACTAAGCAATTGAGCATTGAGTAAGTACACATCTTCTTAGGATGCAGTCTAGGATGGTAGCGGGCTAACCTGTCAGGGGTATGGTAAACCCATACTCCTAATTGGTTTTTACGCGACATCGTGCCGGAACGCTTAATCGCTTAGCGACACGACTTTGTCGGTGGGGTGGTAACTAGCCACGGCCGGAGCCTCCCACCAGACCAGACTCGAGCCGGGAATCGAACCCAGGACCTCCAACTTTATAATGCAACAGAGCGCGCGCTGCGCCACGGAGGTCGTCAACACTGGTTATACTGAACAGAAAGCAAGAGTTACTTTGCGAATGCATAAATATAAATTAATAATTTAATATAAATATTAAATTAATCTTAATTTGCTGTAATTAGTTAGGGAAATGGTAAACCTAATTGGTTTCTGCGCGATATCGTGCCGGCGACACATCTTTGTCAAAACACAACACAATTTTGACGACCTCCGTGGCGCAATGCGTGCGTTGTCGCATTATAAAGTTGCGAGGTCCTGGGTTCGATTCCCGGCTCGAGTCTGCTCTGGTGGGAGGCTTCAGCCGTGGCTAGTTACCACCCTACCGACAAAGACGATTTTAGCGTTCCGGCACGATGTCGCGTAGAAACCAATTAGGAGCTTGGGTTTACCATACTCCTAACAGGTTAGCCCGCTATCATCCTAGATATAAAAAAAAACACCTACCACCAGGTGAGATAGCCGTCAAGGGCTAACTTATAGTGTATAAAAAAAAAATTAACAAATTTTATAAAATAAGTTTGTTTCAATTTAGGTTCAGGAGAACTCTCAGGCGTGCAGGTTTCCTCGCGATGTTTTCCTTCACCGTTGAAGCAAGTGATATTTTAATAGCTTAAAAACGCACGTTACTCTGAAAACGTTACGAGGTGCCCGGGATCGTATCCCCAAACGCTGAGGAGACGGACGCCCTAACCATTTGTTCTCAAAGGCGCGTGAAGTCTGCCAATCCGCACATGGTGGACTATGGTCAAACCCTTCTCATATTGAGAGGAGACCCGTGATTTTTATTGAGCCGGCAATGAGTTGATCATGATGATGATGAGAATTTAGGTTGCAATTTGGTTGGAAATGCATTATTATGGAGCTGATGGTTTTCCGTAATAAATAAAACAACAAAATCGGCGGGCCACAGCGCCACACGCGGGCTACATCTGAGGCGCAATTCAGTTGTTAAATTGAGAGCAATTTATCGCAAATATCGAATATCCTGTTTACAGCCATTCTTCGCGACGTTCGAGGTCGCAGTCCACACGATGGTCATAACGCTCGGGATTAAATTCGCCCGCGACAGGAAATCCACTGGCAGGGGCCAATTGATGCACGCTTATATTTATCCCAGAAGGACCATAATGAATTGAGAGACACGAGCGGTTTTGACTACCTGCGATAAAGTTGGAGGTCCTGGGTTCGGTCTGAGTTTGCAACCGTGGCTAGATACGTGTCGGTAGACAAAGACGTGTCGCCAAGCGATTTGTCGACACGAATTAGGGGTGTGGGTCAAGCGATTTGGCGTTCCGGCACGATGTTGCGTACAAATTAGATTAGCTCGCTCGCTACCATCCTAGACTGCATCATCACTAACCACCAGATGAGATAGCCGCCAAGGTAGTAGTAGTAACTTGTAGTGTATAAAAATAAGGCGCGCGTAAAAAAAACCTGAGCGTATAGCAAAAAATAAGTTCGACCACATAATAATATGATATGGCATGGACTTTAGTGGAAGGCTTACGAAAAAAAATTTAAACCTTCGAGATGTGTACTTATCGTAGGATGCTCCGCATAAGTTGGACAGCTAAAATGTCTGACGCTGAAGACCTTGCCCGAATGCAGAAGAACACCGAGTTAGTCCAAACCATCAAACAGCGTAAGATCTCGTACCTAGGTCATATATTGCGTAACGATAGGTACCGCCTGCTGCAAACTACATATTATGATAAGGAAGATTGCTGGAAAAAGAGGCGTTGGAAGGCGAAAGAAGTCGTGGCTCAGGTACATACGGGAGTGGACTGGCATATCAAGTCGGTCGAACAACTGTTCCGTTTAGCCATGGACGAGGAACGTTTCAAAAAAACTGACTGCTGACCTCCAGTAATGGAGAGGCACTTGAAGAAGAAGGCATAATATGAAGAAACCTAGCCATTCTGGCTACAGTCACGGTTGAGGACCAGAGCATTCCCTTATCATCGCTAGACGCAGTGTGTTGGATTAACGTGTGGGTTTTACTCAGTCTGTCCCTCCCTGTAGCTACCCATGAGGATTTCCTTACGGCAAGTGGTAGACAAAACCTTTCTGGCAACAAACCGCAAAGTGATCAAGCGTTCCGGCATGATGACGAGTAGGAACCCAACTGGGATGGGTTCAGCCGGCAATGGATGGGTGGCTGCCACGTGGCTCCGTGGTGCTGCTGATGTTTCAGTTGTAATTCAAAATAGCTTCATACAAACTATTACAGGCATCTATGAAGCGTTCATCCTATCCTATATATTTATTGTAACTGTGAAAGTGTGGATGTTTGTTACTCAATCACGCAAAAACGGCTCAACGGATTTTGATGAAATTTGGCATACATGTAGCCTTTGACATGGAAAAGAACATAGGCTATATTTAATCCCGATTCCTTAGACTCCGAGGGAAAATTAAAATTGTTCACGAGCTAAGTCGCGGGCAGACAGCTTTGAAAATTGGTTTGCATGTCACCTATGCTATGGAAAAGGACATGTATCTTGAAGATTATAACAAGCGAAGCTTTAGACCCAATTCTGAAGCCCACGCAAACGAAGTCGTGAACAGAAGCTTGAATATAATATACTTCTCACAATTCCAATTCGTGATAACTCGCCAAATTAAAACTAAAGATAAGAGGGTTCCCATCGCACCCAGGTCTAAGAACAAACTAAACGGGATTTTACTATCACCATCTCACATAGTCCATAACCCAGACGCAAGTCATTTAAAATATCAGTGTATCGATAAGTGTCAAGTGGGAAAAACATCTGCGTGATCATTTTAATGTCATAATGTTATTTCTTTTCTACGCCACCCTAATAAAAGCTACAAGAAATACTAATCCTGCGCAGACGAAGTCGCGGGCATTAGCTAGTATGCAATAATAGGGTCCATTTACCACCCTTCGATATTACTATACCTATTTAAAAACCTAAAAAGCAGAATTATTCCATGAAATGATAACCCAATGTGGGTTTAAATAGTCATATATAATAGTCAATAACATAAAAGTACCAATACTGGACACAAGCCTGCTGCCAAAAAGTGATAAAACCGCCATGCTACTCCAATCTAGATTGACGGGAATTTAATATAGAATCTCTTGTTCCGGTATTAAAACCAACTACAAGGCCAAAGTGAAATTAGACAGTTCTGTTTTTATTTATTTCATTTAAAAATAATTTTATCTGTTCCTCTTTCACCATAATAGCCACTTAGCACAAAGAGAATCCATAAAATCATAATCATTATATATTCCGATGCAACTTTTTTTTAACTTTGCGTATACAAAAAATATACCTACCCACCGACCAAATTTACAAATAACTATCAAGATATCAATTATTCTTCCTGCCACCAATGTTAAAAACAATTAACTTGAACGAAAACTATATTATCACTAACGGAATAATAACGGTCACAAAATACCTACCCAACAACGTCCGTCGAATGTTTAAGTAACAAAAACAAACATTTTCAACCACACATATCTCAACAGCACTAAACACTTTACACCTTTACGCCGATTCCTCGACTAAAAATAGGTTAAAATAAAAAAAAAATAAACAAAAAAAAAAAATAAACAAAAAAAAAATAACAAAAGCGCGCGAAATATCACTCACAATTCACAACACATTAACTAAATAAAACTATTCCGTTATCAAAACTTAAAAAAAAAATACGAAGGACACGGCTTCACTCTATTGCTATTTTCAGACCATTTTTTAATAATAGATACTTATATTTCCAAAGTAGGTAATAAAAATAAAACCGCGCGACTAATTTTTGTTTTTATTTGTAGTCCTAGTAAACACAACATCAATTCCTAAACGGGATCTATTTTTGAACAAGTTTTAACATACAGTTTTTCCGAACGTATACGATTTTTTTTTAACGCGAAAGGAAAAGCGCGCGAAATAGCAATCCTAGAACGTGCAGCGTTTATGTGACACTGGTTCATACAACACGCTCCATTCATAACAACCAGCGATAAGGGAACAGAAAATGCAGCGCGTAAAGCTGGGTTCAGATTGTTGTGTCGTGATGTGTTGGGGCGCTATGTGTCGTGACGCGTAGTGTTCATACTGGTGTGTCGTGTTGTGTTGCAATATGGCACAATTTTACATCATTACACATTTGTGAGCTGTGTGGTGTATACGTGTAAAATGTTTTTCTTGGAATCATCTGATACTGACAGTGATTTTGACGAAGATATACAATTTCTCATCATGGCAACTCTTCTTAAAAAAAAGAAAAAGAAACGGAGATATTGGTTAATCTTTAGCTTTTGTGTCATAAAGTATTTTATATTGGCGTACTAACTCAATAAGTTCTTTAGACATTTTTGCAAAATAAAATGCCGGGAAACAACTACATTCATCGCGGTAACGCGCCGTACTGCTAGATTCACATTGGTGTGGCTCGACAGATCCCCCACCACCTCTATGGCGCGACCGGGCGCGAGCGATTGACGCCACGACAGACGCCGCCACAACACAATGCAACACATTGATATGAATCTAGTCATAATAATTCTATGAGACTGATTGCATTCTGTCGAGCCACGACACACCCCGACACAGTAATATGAACCTAGCTTAAGGCGCACGCCACACTATTATCAATCAACCCATTACCGGCTCACTACAGAGCACGGGTCTCCTCTAAATATGAGAAGGGTTTGGCCATAGTCCACCACGCTGGCCATGTGCGGATTGGCAGACTTCAGATGCCTTTCAGAACATTACGGAGAACTCTCAGGCGTGCAGGTTTCCTCACAATGTTTTCCTTCACCGTTGAAGCAAGGGATATTTTAATGATAAAAACGCACATAAATCCGAAAAGTTATAGGTGCGTGATTCAAACCGCCGACCTCTGATTAGGAGGCTGACGCCCTAACCACTAGGCCACCGCCACACTATAGGATGTGAGAAAACGCTTATCGTAGTAAACAAATAAAATCATTTGTCACGCGTCATTAGTATTTTGTTTAACAGTCAAAAGTCCGTTAGTGGCCAGTTATATTCGTTTTTGTAACGGGTTAACTGGGAAAGACCGTCACGTAACGAAAAAGCGTTACACTCCATGCTTGTGGTACGGTTATATTTGTTTACAAAATGTATAATGTGATTTCCGATGTAGAGGACATTTTTTCGGCCCTAAAGGGAATTCCTCGACCAACACACGTTTTTAGAGTTAGAATACAAGTGTGTGGTTCATGGGCACCTTTTGACGACCTCCGTGGTGCAGTCGATGGAGGTTCTGGGTTTGATTCCCAGCTCGAGTCTGGTCTGGTGGGAGGCTTCGGCCGTGGCTAGTTACCACCCTACCGACAAAGACATGTCGCCAAGCGATTTAGCGTTCCGGCACGATGTCGCGTAGAAACCAATTAGGAGCGTGGGTTTACCATACTCCTAACAGGTTAGCCCGCTTCCATCCTAGACAGCAACATCACTTACCACCAGGTGAGATAGCCGTCAAGAGCTAACTTTTAGTGTAGGTATAAAAAAAAACTAGCACGGATGGGCGAAACATAACTAGTTATTTTATATTTGTACTATTCTAATTTTTGGGTTTATTAATATTTAATAAAGAAAATTATTGCTATGCCGTGCTTTCGTATTGATCAAAAAAATTTGAACGGCCCTGAAAGTTGAAACGGTGCATCATAGCCGTCGGAGTATATGCGAGTCTACTCTGACAGCAGCCTGATAAGGCAGGCGTCAGAGCTGCCGCCTATCGCTCATGATGTAACGGCATACCGCGCCGCTTCGTCATTATTACGTGGTGCTTTCGTAGTTAGGATTTATCTCGGCTATAAATAGACGCACGGAATTAGGCGATAACGATTTGGGACATCGCCTTTGAGGAGTTAAGAAGGAAGGACTTTGTAAAAAAAAAAAACTAGATTCACCCATACGACACGTGTAATTAACCTTATTAAATATATAAAAGTCGGCATAGTGTGTGTCGGGCAATGCGTAGTTCAAGGGTTCCGTAATAAACATAATAGAATAATGCTTAATTGTTACGTAAATAGATAGCTTACTTAAAAGTACTCTATTAAGGGCGATTAGTTTTAATCTATAGGATGAACACGGTAATTTGGGTAGACGACGTGGGTAGTTTCGGGCAGAGAGACCAGATACTCAGATAGATAATCAATTGGTTTTATTCTTGGTAGAACAGAATTACAATTATAGGTATCGTAATTTATAAAGAGCAGACTATACCCTCCAAGTAGGACTATTCACTACCGCGTCTTGACCACCGATCAAGGCTATGAATGCAATGCGCCGACCCATTTTTCATTTCATTCATTTTTCGAATGGACCGTTGCAGATAACCATAATAGTTATTACTGCGGTCACCGAGGGTTTTTGGCTCAGCCTGACAGAGGAGCACCTGGGCTCGACGACTTCTGGGGAACGTCCCCCTAAGGGCGTCTCCTGTGAGACTCGGACCTCGACTTAGGGTGACGTTGGGACGGTGGCCGGTGCGTCTTTAAGAACCTCCATAACCCACTTAGTGTTGCGTAAAGAGAGGGGGCGATCCCACTCTCTTGTCTCTCGTATATGATTCTAAAACTAGATGATTGCCCCTACTCCCTGATTGCCGTCAAATTCTTTTGCAGTTGCGCTGCGCTGTTTGCGTTATAATATAGTAATATTATAGAACAGGAGGGGATACGTAAACGCGTAAAAAAAATGGCTGACAAAGGCAGACGCTGCTGCCACCATTTAACAAACAAAAACCTATCAGTTATTTATTCTGCGGTCATTTTAGTAAACGATAGGCCACGTGCGTCACAGTGAGTTATCGACACAAATATAATTTAGCACCGACGTGGGCAGCGGTCGATTTTCTTAGGAAATGGTAATATCGTAAATAAATAAAAGCATGATTGCCTTAAACATAAATCATCTTTAAGAACCTGCCCGGAAATGAAATGTATGTAATGCAAAAATCAGCCCGCAATCCCACCTAGTCATCTAAAGCAGGATTTGTCACCACTTGGGAAATAACTTATTTTAAGAAGGATTTGTCACCGGATTTTGAAATTAATTTATTTATTTAGCATCGATATCGACTCAACACCGACTCAAATTAAAGCATTGTAATCTGGGCTTTATGTTATATAAACTTAAACATACTTTTTAAAATGTTATTACCAACAAGTCATACACTTAAAAATGATTTATTTTGAATTGAGTCGGTGTTGAACCGGTATTGATTGCGAAGGTTCTATACCTACGGCATTAAGGTAACTAGTTAATTTCCCAAAATCTTTTTAAAACCGCTGTTCAAAAATAAAAACTATCAGATAGATTTATATTCACCTGCCTAATTCACAATACACAGATCGGAATCGAACGTGAGCGGTCAACGAACTTAGTCAATGCTGACACAAAAAAAACCGCTCATAAACAAGGTACCTAAAGATTTTTCCCTTTAAACGTACATAGTTAACAATTATGCCGTTTATTAACTTTGATCTTTAAATATGGTAAACCGGTACGAACTACCATTTTTCAAACCCATATACCGTCTTCGTTTCCTGGTGGGTAAAACAAGATAGCTTGTGGAAGTATTAATTACCATTAAGTCATAATACAACGAAATTACCAAGAAGCATCAACAAATAAATATGGCCGAGGTACATAAAGTTTTTCCTAGAACATGCGGGTATCAGGTAAATATCTTTACATACCTATTTCTTACGGCGTACCTACGTGACCGAGAGCAGACTGGAAGGTAGTTTAGAATTTTTCATAAAATAGTGGGTAGTATTTGTTGTGTTATGGTGTTTCTGATGAGTCATTTATACCGTCACAAACTTTTTATTTTACACCCTACATTAAATTTGCGGTTAGTTTTACGGCTTTCTGTAACCTGTAGCCCTTGAACAGATTAGATTAAACTAGGCGTTGATTGAAATTGCCAGATGGATTTAAATTTTGTTTACGACATTGTGGAATCTGTATACAATATATTTTTACCGCAAATCATTATTAAAATGTTTATTACTGTTTCATTTAATTTTATTAATTGGTTATATAATGCCATACTTACCTACATGTAAACACCCCAAACCCCCCCTCAATTTTGTTTATCCACATTTATTTATTTATTATTAATATACAAGGAATATAATTAGTTATACAATAAAGGCACCGAAAAAACCAAAGAGGTTTGTCCTCGGTGCTAATCAGTAACTTAAAAATCATAAGGATGAATAATGAGATAATTATTCTTAATGATGAGAATTTTTATTAATTTTTGTATTTGCTTTATCTATTTGAAGACCACATTTTTTTTCAGTACATATAGTAGTACGCACGTGGATAAATCAGCTTTGCAGATATTATTCTAAGGGCTTGTACTAAAAATATCTTATTTCATGCTGAAACCTTATTATTAATGAAATAAAAAAAAAAACAAAAATTAATTATTCATGTTTGCCTATTTAGAGGCACTTCAAAGCGTTCATACATATTATTTATTGCATTTTTGTGCTGTGATGGTGATAACTATACAATTGTTAACTTGGAAACTATAGCTTCGAGGTTTCCAAACGCATCCTCGTATAGGAAGTCAGCATTAAACTTAGCCGAAAATATAATTTTTTTATCACCATCTCACAGTCATGGAGCAATTCTTATATAATTAAGTTCTTAATATTTTTTATCATTAATGTATTAAAATAAAGATTAAGTGTATAGCTTCAGGCCCTACAACCAATGCGTGATTTGACATTTACGATCAATATTAAATTAGTTGGTAATACACGCCAGGCTTAAATACTCCCAATATAACGTGTTAAAATTACTAGATAGACAGATACTCTTTATTTCATATTATTGAATAACAATATCATGGAACACATAAGTGTGTTAAGGCGGCCTTATTGTTAAAGCAATCCTTCCTGACAACCCTTGGGAAAAGTAAATGAAAGATGAGCGTAGCGGCGCAATACATAAACTAAATATTACCATTAAATATAACATATATTTTTTATGTATGGGTATATCAATACAGATAAACATATAGCTTTTCATTAATTATGGTATGTAGACATATTATATAAAACCTATTATGTCGACTTTTAAACTAGGTCGAAAGTAGTATGTTTTTTACTAGGTGTTTTTTTTTCGGACTGTCTATTAGCTGTACCAATAGGGTTACTATTGGTTGCCACAGCGTAACCGGGCTGTTTGGCGAGCTTCGGCCTCGGCTTAGGCGACGTTTGGGATAACGGGGGTCGGACGACCGTCGGGTGAGTGGTCCGTACGTCTCCGAGGCCGTAGATGGAGCCCACGTCCGGATGACGTATGATAGCGGGGACCTCGTCTTCGCCGGCGACGGTGTGTAGCGTATGATTGTGTGGTAGGTGATACGAGTATGTTGTCAGTAGTCATCTGATCGTCGGGGTCATGAAGGATATGTTTAGGTCTCCTCTGTCGGAGAGGTGTGCTTAGGTCGGGGGAGTAAAAAGAAGCCGCAACTACGAGAGGGTTGGGGTGTCGGACTGAAACTAGGTGGAAAGACTTGTCTCTCGAAGTTACATCACGTCGGTTTGATTCCAGACGTAATTTTACCGCAACATAACCGCAGTCCGCATTTTCATCCAACACCTGCGCAGCGAGGTCCGTGAAACATCCTCGTTACTAAAAGCCGTAACGTTATGTTATTTCATGACAATGCCGCGCGGTGCACGGTTACCTACCCGTAAACTCGTATCCCTAAGTTTTTCATATTAATTTTGCATAATCTCTACACGGTCAAATAAAAATGTATGAAGCGCAAATTTTATCTACATGATATTGTTTGATTGATTGTTAAGAATCGAACTACCACCGAAAGTGAATCCGAAACCACCAGACTTCACTTTTAAATTAGTACCTTATATATATATAATTTCTTCTGTGCGTGTGTTTATCACTAAACTCCTCCGAAACGGCTCGACCGATTTTGATGAAATTTTTTGCGTGTCTTCAGGTAGATTCGAGAATGGTTTAGATTCACAATTTTAATCTTAACAGTTCAGATTGTTAAAGCTTATTAAAAATAAATTAAATTTTCGAATTAAAGACGTGTGTATAGCACGTCTATCGAGTCCGCTAGCATATATATATATTTGTATCGCGGGCGGAAGTGGTATGATAAAGGTAAGTAGTAGTATTTACGCCGTACTGCGATTGTCTGACGTGACGTAATAGTATTGGGACTCAAGAGGTGCATTGATTTCAGTTAACGACATGTACCTACCTTGTGTATTTTACCAACTACCGCCATCGGTATCTGCAAGTTATTTTACTACCAGTAAAATAAGAGTTGATTGTTGACTATAATACGCGAGATATTGGTTTTCAACTTGAATAATGGATAGAAGCAGGCGTTACTTTGCGGAAGTCCATGTAGTCCGGGAGATTTGTATAATATAACACCACACAAAATCTTCCACTAGAACCTCTACGCACGTTTCGACCTGACACCGGATCATCCTCAGGAGATGTTGACTTCACAAGCGAGAAAAGTAAAGTTTTACTTTCCGGTGTCTCCCAATATAGCAAATTATACTAGCTGTTTATTTTTTTCAACTTGGAATACTTTGTTCAATCTTAATCTTATTAAATTGGGTTGATAACATTTTAATATTGCCGTTAAACTCATTATTCAAAGTCACTTTATTGAATGACTAGCTACTTCCAATCAGAGTGGAGGTTAGCCCTCGAGCGGGTCGAGGCGCCATCTTGTTTCTCACGCGGGAAACAGGTGGATGTTTTGCAACGATCGTTGATCGAGTTGGATAATTTTGAGAGTGTTTTTTGGTAATAATTGAAAGAAGGGCATAGATGTGTGTCGCGAATCCGCTGTTCTGATTTAATTTTAAGTTTGATTTAAGTACTTAATTAGTAATTGGTGTAATTATTCGTATAGTGACTCACAGCATTGTTAGAGTTGGATTAATAAAGTGTACGAAATTGTTAATATTTTGTTAGTGCTTGCATTTAACCCTGTTGTTTGTTGCACTGGAAACGTGTACGATAAAAATGATGACAATAAAGATCGCCTTTCCCCGACATATATACATATATACATTATGATGTATTTATTAATTAAGACATATATTTTACAAGTTGTTAGTAAAGGTTAAAATATTATTAATTTGCATATGTACAAAAGAGTGTAAAAACTTGACTAGAATATTAATCACATAATATAAAAAACATTAAACTCCAAGATTGGTAATTTACAAATGTCAATTTGTAGGTAATATAATAGTTACAGAGAGCCCAAGTTACAGTTAAAGAGAGACAAGTTTATGTCCGTCATAAATCTATCTCGTTTCAGCACTATTTGGCTGGGTTAAAGTACGCTCTATACATTTCAGCCTCAGGCAGGTTTCTTTACGTTGTATTCCTTCAGGATTAAAGCGCACATAACTCCGAAAGTTAGGTAGTGAATTCCAAGGATTCATTCCCCCCGGACGGGTGGTTCGTCTTACCCTCTATTTAACCTAAGCTTTTATTCTTACGTATTTGTTATAGCCATATCAAACGAGATCTCAGCCAATCTCATATGTAATGAAGTAAATAATCGAATAAGACACACGAAGTGTTCTGTACCACGTTACCTGTAGTACAAAATACTACATAATATTGGTGGATAGGTATCGATCTGTTTTTGGCCTTTATATTTTGATTGTGACCAGTTTAATGATCCAATAAAAAAAAAATGTAAGTGCGAAAGTAGTTATGACCGCAATACAAATAATATATAAATAAATATCCACCCAACGTATTACGTTTAATACAGGAATTACGTTTTAGGGCCCGGCTGGCATCCTTGGGGTACGGAACCCTAAAAAATCATCTTGCCCAACATGACTTCGGTCGCCAAAAATCGTCTTGGGATTGGACCTAATTGAATTTCATTTATGAAACAACAATGCGCCTCTCGGGCTGTGACGTCAGCCTTTGCGGCGCCAGACGCCACAGCTATACCCAGTACAGATACCGACCGTCACCGCAGGACAACCTTTCTGCGTACCACGTTTCTTCAACTCAAGGTTATATGGAGGAGATCGCGCATTGATTGCTAGATTGACTGATTGATTGATAGATTACGCGTTCATGTTTCTATCCGTAAATTATACATTACTTTGCGGAAGTCCATGATAAACAATAAACAGCAAGTATAATTTGCTATATTCCGCCGACAACCGGGAGATTTGTATAATATAACACCACACAAAATCTTCCACTAGCACCTCTACGCACGTTTCGAGCCGACACCGGATCATCCTCAGGAGATGTTGACTTCACAAGCGCGAAAAGTAAAGTTTAACTATACATTATTCACCACTCCGACGAAAATTTACGTGAGAAAACCCAAATGTGTATGTGTGTTTTTTTTGTCGTTGTTTGTATTTGGTAACCTATATCTTAAGATACCTATTCGACAACTTCTGTGGCGCAGTGCGTGCGCTGTCGCATTGTAAAAGTTGGAGGTCCTGGGTTCGATTCCTGGCTCGAGACTGGACTGGTAGGAGGCTTTACCGTGGCTAGTTACCACCCTACCGACAAAGACGTGTCGCAAAGCGATTTAGCGTTCCGGCGCGATGTCGCGTAGAAACTAATTAGGAGTATGGTTTTACCAACAGGTTAGCCCGCTACTATCGTATACTGCATTACCACCAGGTGATTCTGATGACTTGATTCTGATCCTTGAAAGCCATGGCTAGATACCACCTTAGGGAGCATTCAAGTATTACATAAGGCAATTTGGGGCAGACAGGGGGTGGGGGGGTTTCGTAAAACATTACAATGCGTTACAAGGGCGGGAGGGGGTGGGTGTATTTAAACAACGCGTTACGTATATCACAAATAACAAAGGTATTATACTTTGTTCAACATAATTGTGACTTTAATGGTCACTTAAATGTTACTTTACGCAGGGGGGGGGGGGGGCAGAAATACGATACGGTGTGTTACATGGGGCCCCCGCATATATGGCGTTACGTAATACTTGAATGCTCCCTAAGGTGGTATCTAGCATTGGCTTACGATTGTATTCCATTGGCCAATATAATTGAATATGACCAATCGAAGTTGTACAAAGGCATTTGACAGGTCAAAACAAGTAATGTCACAGAGCAGAACCAATATAGCAGTAATAGCTGACATAATGAACACTCTGAATCTCAATAATGAAAATTGTTGATGATCCAATACTGTCCAGAATGTGGTGAGGTTTAAACTAGCCTTCACTACTTAGCTCGTAAGATGGGAACTGGATAAGGATAGTATAGAAGAAGACCTAACGTATCTGTAGGGAAAATTGCAAGGTTCACAGAAGCAACTGGTAGGTTTCAGGGGGGCATGCTGCTGAGACAACAGTATAACTTGTGTCTCAATCCAGACTGGAGTTAAACATGGAGAAAAGAGAGGAATGGTCCATATAACACCGGTCTGGCGAATGCAGACGTCACTGCTATAAACACTATACAAGTATGAAAGGTGTACGGTTACCCAGGTTAAATACAAATGGTTCTATAAACGAAGTCCAATTATGTCATTTATAGTCTAAGCCCTATTATTCCTACATCCTTAGATTCAATACGCTCCTCCTATGTGGGCCGAGCAAGTATTAATGTACTGATCGAAAGTATAACGTTTTATCTAGACCCTATGTTCTTATAAACGGCAGATTCAGTATGATGTAAGATTTCGACCAAGGCTCACTCACTAAAATGTTGTGATAAGTGGTTTATCCCAAACGTCGCCTAAGCCCCAAACGTCGCCTAAGCCGAGGTTCGGTATCAAAGGAGGCGCCCTTAGGCAGTCGTTCCCTTAGTTTCTTCGAGCTCAAAATTTCTTCTGGCAGAGCTTCTTTCCGAAGCTCGCCAAACAGCCCGGTTACGCTGTGGCAACCAATAGGGTTTGTACAGCTAATGGACAGTCGGAAAAAAAAGTGGTTTGGTGTTTCGCTACGATGTCGCGTAGAAATCGTTTAGAGGATACCATACGTCGAGTATATAAGCCCGCTACAATTTGAGACATTTTGGAAATAAAATAATAATTTGATTTGATTAATTCATTTCGGTAAGGACCATCAAAAGAAGGCACTTTACCCGGGACTTGCGGGAATAATCAAATCGGAATTCTCATATGAAACCTCATTTATATAGGCTTAGGAAACCAAGAAAGGGCGAATGCATTTAATGTTATTCGACGTTAGTTAATAGTTCTAATACGATTAATATATATATACTAGCTGGCGCCCGCGACTTCGTCCGCGTGGAATAAGTTTTTAAAATTCAGTCAGAATAAGTTGTAAAAATTCCTACGGGAACTCTCCTATGTCACTCTCCAGGTCCTCAACTATACTTTCAAAAATCACGTTGATCCATTGCTTTGTTGCGACGTGATTGAAGGACAAACGAACACACATTCACATTTATAATATTACTATGATTTTGTCTGGACAGTAAGGATTTCTTAGTACAAAGTATTTCAGTGGATTCAAAGAAGCAAAACTTTATAAGATTTTCAACCAACATGAACCCCGGTATTAACCTCTTTGCGGCGGATTTCCACAAATTATTAGCGGATGTCTACGCCTAAGCAGGGCCTAACTTCCAAATTCCTTTTCATTCTTTATGTTTCCACTTTTAATGTGTGATTTTGCAAAAGAGCTTATACCTACATGTCATAGTTACTGAAAAGTAATGCTCTAATTGCCGATTTTCATTTCTCTAATTCCAAAAACTCAGAACTTACATGTAACCTTCCAACCCCTCACCCCTCTCACCCCTTTTGGGATGGATTTTTGTAATATTGCGCATATACAGGTTTTTATTATTTAAACCAAATAACCTAAATGCCAATTTTCATGTCCATAACCACGAATCCTGATGAAAACTTCCAACCCTCATTTTACCCTCTTGGGGGTATATTTTCGTAACATTGATTGATACAGATCTTTATTATTTATAATTAACAACTTAGTTGCCAACTTTCATCTCTCTGACTTCAAAAATATAGGACTTTCATACAAACTTCCAACCCCCATTTCAAACCCCTTGGAGTAGATTTTGGTAACATTGGTTATACAGATATTTATCATTTATAATTAAAAACTTAATTGCCAATTTTCATGTCTTTAACTTTAAAAATATAGGACTTTCATACAAACTTCCAACCCCCATTTCTACCCCTTAGGGGTGGGTTTTTGTAATATTGCGTATACAGGTTTTTATTATTTAAAACAAATTACCTAAATGCCAATTTTCATGTCCCTAACTTCAAAAACTTAGAATCCTCATGAAAACTTCCTACCCCCATTTCACCCCCCTTGGAGTAGATTTTCGCATTATTGATCATACAGATATTTATCATTTATAATTAAAAACTTAATTGCCAATTTTCATGTCTTTAACTTCAAAAATAAAGGACTTTCATACAAACTTCCAACCCCCATTTCTACCCCTTAGGGGTAGATTTTTGTAATATTGCGTATACAGGTTTTTATTATTTAAAACAAATTACCTAAATGCCAATTTTCATGTCCCTATCTTCAAAAACTTAGAATCCTCATGAAAACTTCCTACCCCCATTTCACCCCCCTTGGAGTAGATTTTCGCATTATTGATCATACAGATCTTTATTATTTATAATTAACAACTGAGTTGCCAACTTTCATGTCTCTAACTTCAAAAATATAGGACTTTCATACAAACTTCCAACCCCCATTTCTACCCCTTAGGGGTGGATTTTTGTAATATTGCGTATACAGGTTTTTATTATTTAAAACAAATTACCTCAATGCCCATTTTCATGTCCCTAACTTCGAAAACATAAAATCCTCATGAAAACGCCCCACCCCCATTTCACCCCCCTTGGGGTAGATTTTCGTAACATTGATTATACAGATCTTTATCTTTTATAATAAAAAACTTAGTTGCCAATTTTCATGTCTCTAACTTCAAAAATATAGGACTTTCGTACAAACTTCCAACCCCCATTTTTACCCCTTAGGGGTAGATTTTCTCAAAACCGTTTCTTAGCTGACCTCTACTTCATAAAAGGAATCTACCTTCCAAATTTTAAGTTCGTATGTTTTATACTTCCTGAGATATCGTGATCATCAGTCAGTCAGTCAGTGGTATTTCGCTTTTATATATATAGACTAGCTGGCGCCCGCGACTTCGCCCGCGTGGAATAAGTGTTTAAAATTCAGTCAGAATAAGTTGTAAAAATTGCAACGGGAACTCTCCTATGTCACTCTCTAGGTCCTCAACTATAATTTCAAAAATCACGCCGATCCATTGCTGTTCCGACGTAATTGAAGGACAAACCAACATACAAACTCACATTCGCATTTATAATATTACTATGATTTTGTCTGGATAGTAAGGATTTCTTAGTACAAAGTATTTCAATGGATTCAAAGAAGTAAAACTTTATAAGATTTTCAACCAACATGAACCCCGGTATTAACCTCTTTGCGGCGGATTTTCACAAATTATTAGCGGATGTCTACGTCTAAGCAGGACCCAACTTCAAAATTCCTTTTCATTCTTTATGTTTCCACTTTCAATGTGTGATTTTGCAAAAGGGCTTATACCTACATGTCATAGTTACTGAAAAGTAATGCTCTAATTGCCGATTTTCATTTCTCTAATTCCATAAACTTAGAACTTACATGTAACCTTCCAACCCCTCACCCCTCTCACCCCTTTTGGGATGGATTTTTGTAATATTGCGTGTATAAAGGTTTTAATTATTTAAATGAAATAACCTAAATGCCAATTTTCATGTCCCAAACTTAGAATCCTGATGAAAAAGTTTTAAGTTTACGAATATAGTTATTACCATGAAATAACTACTGTGTAAATTATTGACGCGTCAAAAGTGCCTTTTTAAGGACTATTTGAATAAAGATTATTTTGAATTTTGAATTTGAATTTGAAAAAACTTCCAACCCCCATTTTACCCCCTTTGGGGTGGTTTTTCTCAACATTGATCATACAGATCTTTATTATTTATAATTAACAACTTAGTTGCCAACTTTCATGTCTCTAACTTTAAAAATATAGGACTTTCATACAAACTTCCAACCCCCATTTCAACCCGTTAGGGGTGGATTTTTGTAATATTGCGTATAGAGGTTTTTATTATTTAAAACAAATTACGTAAATGCCAATTTTCATGTCCCCTAACTTCGAAAACATAAAATCCTGATGAAAACTTCCAACCCCCATTTTACCCCTTTTGGGGTGGTTTTTCGCAACATTGATTATACAGATCTTTATCATTTATAATTAAAAACTTAGTTGCCAACTTTCATGTCTCTAACTTCAAAAATAAAGGACTTTCATACAAACTTCCAACCCCTATTTCTACCCTTTAGGTGGATTTTTGTAATATTGCGTATACAGGTTTTTATTATTTAAAACAAAGTACCTAAATGCCAATTTTCATGTCCCTAACTTCGAAAACTTAGAATCCTCACGAAAACTTCTTACCCCCATTTCACCCCCCTCGGAGTAGATTTTCGCATTATTGATCATACAGGTCTTTATTATTTATAATTAACAACTTAGTTGCCAACTTTCATGTCTCTAACTTCAAAAATATAGGACTTTCATACAAACTTCCAACCCCCATTTCTACCCCTTAGGGGTGGATTTTTGTAATATTGTGTATAAAAGTTTTTATTATTTTAAACAAATTACCTAAATGCCCATTTTCATGTCCCTAACTTAGAAAACATACAATCCTCATGAAAACGCTCCACCCCCATTTCACCCTCTTGGAGTAGATTTTCGTAACATTGATTATACAGATCTTTATCATTTACAATAAAAAACTTAGTTGCCAATTTTCATGTCTCTAACTTCAAAAATATAGGACTTTCATACAAACTTCCAACCCCCATTTCTACCCCTTAGGGGTAGATTTTCTCAAAACCGTTTCTTAGCTGACCTCTACTTCATAAAAGGAATCTACCTTCCAAATTTAAAGATCGTATGTTTTATAGTTCCTGAGATATCGTGATCATCAGTCAGTCAGTCAGTCAGTCAGTCAGTGGTATTTCGCTTTTATATATATAGATAAGGTTAATGCAAATAGCGAAACCGCCATCGTAAGAACTCATCATGGAATAACCACAATCAAAACATTTAACACTCAGTTGGGTATGTCATACAAAATCTGCAAAAATGCATTCAATAGCGGTTTTTTTTTCGGACTGACTATTAGCTGTGCTAACTCTATTGGTTGCCACAGCGTAACCGGGCTGTTTGGCGAGCTTCGGAAAGAAGCTCTGCCAGAAGAAATTTTGAGCCATAGGCCTCGAAGAAACTAAGGGAACGTCTGCCTAAAGGCGCCTCCTGTGAAGTCGAAGCTCGGCTTATGCGACGTTTGGGATAACGGGGGGGTCGGACGGTGAGTGGTCCGTACGTCTCCGAGGCCGTGGATGGAGCCCACGTCCGGATGACGTAAGATAGCGGGGACCTCCGAAGACGGTGTGTATCGTATGTTTGTGTGATAGGTGGTACGAGTATGTTGTCCGTAGTTATCTGATCGTCAGGGTCGTGAAGGATGTTTAGGTCTCCTCTTTCGGAGAGGAGCGCTTAGATCGGGGGAGTAAAAAGAAGCCGCAACTACGAGAGGGTTGGGGTGTCTGATTCATAAACACAAGTGCAATGTGATGTTGTTTTTTGTGCAGTTGAGCACTGAATATCTATTACAAAACTACAAAACCTCGAAAAATTACATTCGGTACCGCCTAAACCCTTTACTCATTGAAAGGGGTATATATAGTTAGTTATAGTTAATCCAAAACACTGGCAAATGTTGATTGATAGACTTCTCACGCATTTGAGAACCTAATGAAGAACTCCGGGCATGCAGATTTCTCCATAATGGTTTACTTACAAGTGTCATTTAATAGCTTAAAAATGCCCATAACTCCGTGAAGTTAAAGATGCGTGTCTCTCTCGATCCTCCAGAATGGGAGGCCCGAAGTCTTAGTAGGGTTCACCGCGAACCATTACAGAAGTAGAAGATATGACAATAAAGAGATAAGATAGATAGACTCACCTGTCCATATCGAGACGAGGCCAAATGCACGTTCCGGTTCTTCAAGGAGAAGTCCGGCCTCTTGCCCAGGCCATAGTTGCTTTTATTCTGCGACATGAACTTCTTTGGCCTGTCCAGCCGCTCCGTGGAGCCGTCCGTGTCCTCATCGCGTTTCGATGTGGATGGGATGCCCCTGTAAGCGCCTCGCGTGCCCCTTTAAATAAACATATCAGTTAGAAAACCTTTTTTTTTTATCCACTACAAGTTAGTCCTTGACGGCAATCTCACCTGATTGTAAGTGAAGTACAGTCTAAGATGGTAGCGGGCTAACCTGTTAGGATTATGGTAAATCCATTCCTAATTGGTTTCTACGCGACATCGTGCCTAGCCTAAACGCTAAATCGCTTGGCGACGCGTCTTATTCGGTAGGTTGGTAACTAGCCACGGTTAAGCCTCCAACCAGACCAGACTCGAGCCGGGAATCGAACCCAGGACCTCCAACTTTATAATGCGCCAGCGCGCTGTTCCACGGCAGTCGTCAAATTTTGCCTTGTTATTCAAGGTCTTATCGACCTCGACTACAGTTTACTAGATCCCGGATCTCAAATCCGGGTCCTGCCAAGATATGTTTTGTAATAAGGTTGGGAGAGCACGTTTTCTAGGTGCTGACTGAGCTCAGAATACCTTAACAGCTTTCAAATATAAAAGTGGATGTCCAGCAATCAAGCATAAGAAGGCTGGATATCCGCGCGACTTAAAGTGATCAAGTCAGTGAATGAATGAGTGAATGATTCAGTGTTTAAAAGACTTATTAAGCCACTAAATGGAGTGACTGGATCAATCATTTTGATGAGTGAGTTACCTGATAGTCTTCTCCGGACTCTTGTCCTGCTTCCGTGCAATAAGGTTATCTTTCCGCTTGCTACGCAACGACACGTTGGACGCCATACTGTCCATATTGCTCCATCAAGACTCAATATATCACAAACTATCACGCTCGACATCCATTATGATACAAACAATCTCCAACAATAAGTTTTGCTAAACAACTTTAACCAACCGACACCATCACGTTTCAATTATTTTCAATTCCATTTTAATTTCCACAAACTATCACCAATAACGAATAATATTTTGTTTAACTAGTGAAATAAAAAATTATAGACTAAAAGTTATTTATCAGTTATATATTTAAAATAAATAAACAACTAGGTTCCGTCTTTTTATTCTCTCTCGCAGTGTTGGCATCCTTTTTTCTTTTCCTATAATTCTTTCACTAGTACCTACCCTAAGTTCGAACCGAAAAAAATATGTATATATATTTAATCTAGAATATATAATAACAGTCTTGAGGATAATTTTGGAAAGTTATTGCAGGTTTTTTTTAGTTTCTTGTTGTTATCTGAAACAAAGGAAAAATTGAGTAAGTATCTGGTAATAGTCTTCGATCTTTGTTTATCTGATAACCGCATGGGTTGCATCGACGCAACCAAGTGGGTTGACGTGCATCGAAATAAGGGAGATCCAACCTCAGGTTCATATAATATTACAATCAAATCAGTATTCGGTAATATTTTTTATAAATTTCGGTCTATGTTTATCTGAAAACCATATGGGTTAAATCGACGAAACCGAATGGGTTCGATTGACATCGATTTAAGTGAGATCCAACCTCAGACGATAAGCTCAATTTATGTCCCCGACTGTAGGGATCCGGCGCTTGGACTGAACTCCCCATTCCATACAGTACAGTATACGACGATCACTTCTTCAGAATACCACTGAAGAAGATCTCTATCACTCTTTCAGATAGGTTAACTTTGTCAGAGTTTGAAGGTTCGAAACATCTTTCCTTCGTCTTTAGGAGTATTAGCAGGTCCCGATGATAGTTACTAACAAACACGAGATAATAAGTGCAACCTTAAAATCAAATTTTAAGAACGAATCAGATTGCGCTGCATTGGAGCAACGCACTGCGGAGGGTCTTAAACGAGAGAAGAAAACCATGTCCATTTATGGAATATTAAACTTATTTAAAATTAAAATGACCGCAATGGCACTATATCTTTGCGACTGGTCTAACTGATGATGTTGAGTAACAGAAATAGTCCAGGAAGACAATTAAAGCAGTATTGATGCCTATATGAGACCTGGGTACAGCAGGGACCACAGATATAAGAACTTGTTTCTTTATTTATCTCTTTCTCGCTCAACACCTTTTAAGACCTAGTACCATTGGCAAGATGGAATACATATAAGATACGGGTTGTCCTAGTTTAGGGGTCAGGATTCCACTGTATTGTGCTGTACTGAGTTTTAAAAATAATGATTATTATTTTTATGGAGAATGGACCTTATTGCCATTCTGATTAAAACAGAGTCTGGGGAAATGAGAGTCTGGGTATAAAGCTTTAAAAAAATATTGCGTGTGTAATAAAAATATTTAATTAAAACTTTTTCAAATGAGACAAAACTTATGGGCGATTTGTTTTGTATGTACAATGTCTAGACCTCTTTCTTCTACGTTGCTTCCTTCTCTCTCATAAAAAACAATGCGAACTTGAAATTTCAACCTCAATTCTTGTCCAAAATAAAAACAAAAAGCCGCCAAGAATATTTCACGTGAAAATAAAAAAAAAATTATGCTGTAACATACATTGGAGTAGTTTAAATTACGTAAAATTGAGTAATGTAAAACGTCAAGCGATAGGCAATGGAAAATTAACAAACCGCAAATTTTTGTGGTCACATTGCACTGAACACGAGCTAGCCTCAGATATGAAATAAATTTTAAAGCATTTACTCGCAACTGCGCTGATTTTCTATTCTTGTCTTCCATGTTTTAATCTAGATAGTAATAATATAATATTCTCAAAGGCGTGTGAAGTATGCCAATCCGTACATGGGCAGCGTGGTGGACTATGGAAAAACCCTTCTCATATTGAGAGGAGACCCGTGCTCTGTAGTGAGCCGGTAATGGGTTGATCATGATGATGATGATGAGATAGCCCTCGATTGCAATTTTGTCGACCTCCGAGGCGCAGTGCGTGCGTGCGCGCTGTCGCATTATAAAGTTGGAGGTCCTGGGTTCGATTCCCGGCTCGAGTCTGGTCTTGTGGGAGGCTTCGACTGTGGCTATATACCACCCTACCGACAAAGACGTGTCGCCAAGCGATTTAATTTCCGGCACGATGTCGCGTAGAAACTAATTAGGAGCGTGGGTTTACCATACTCCTAAAAGGTTAGCCCGCTACCATTCTAGACAGCATCATCACTAACTAACCAGGTGAGATAGCCGTCAAGGGCTAACTTGTAGTGTATAAAAAAAAAACTTTAACCCTAATTGACGGTTGGCATATCGTTATAGGCAGGGTCGTAAATAGCCATAGCCGTAGCCTTTCCTTTTAGAAACAATAGATAATTCAGAAATTCTCAAATGACGTCAGCATCAAACCTGAGACCTTCCTATTATATGACCACAGCACTAGCCTCTGCGCTAAAGAGCTTACAACATAAAAGTATGGACAATCAAAAGATAGATCATTTTTTTATATTTGTATGCAACCCATAAAGGCAATTATTATACAAAATTACTCCAGGATTCTCTAAATCTAGTCACCCGTAAGACCAAATTGTATACAGCCAATCGCAAACCTAATTAGTCAATATAACTAAGTTGATCAGGTAATGAGTTTTTCTGATGATAAGAAATGCTACATACTATTCCATAAAAAAACCCTATCAAATCCCATCTCCGATTTCTACTGAGTACGTTAAACCCATATTCCAGGTCCCAGATTTACGACTACTCGAGATAAAAATTGTTAAAGCCTGTCAGTATTGCGTTAGTGAAGAAGGCCAGTGCTCCTGGAAAGCCCTCTCTCTTATACGAGGCATTCTTTGACAAGTTTATAGTCTGGTACTTTAAAAAGACACAGAGTTTGTAGAGTGTGTAGATTAAAAAACATGAACAGGCAATACAGATTCCAAGTGTCTTCATGGTCTATATTAAATATTCAAAATAGATAACTCATCTGTAGCCAAAACCCGAGTCAAAAATAGACACAAAATACTCCAGTGTAGATAATCAAGGAGCATAATCATTTCAATCAAAACCCACTCACCATAACATCGTAATCAATCAAATCAATGTCAACTATGTTTGTCTATACATACTATACCAGAGATGGTGAACCTTTTGTCGCATAGATGCCATTTTGCTTTAAAAAAAAATATGCAGTAGCAATAATCATTTTTATAAACTGTTTAGAGGGAATTTTTACACTTAGAAGGAACATGTCACACTTCTTCTTTCCCTTATCTCATATTATGTGAGATTGTCACAACACATCTTTTTCTTCCACTCCTATCAGTTGTCACTTCACAATCCAAACAATTTACACTCATATCAATCCATCATTCCATTATTCCATCCTTCCATATCTTGAATGTAGATAAATGTACACATTATCATCACTGGGACAGTGGCCATAATGTGATAAGTAAAGAAGAAAACATCAAACTATGTTGAGAGCAAAATGTACAACATTCAAAGAAGCTTATATGCAAAAAATGGCCCAGAGACACTATTTTGGATAAAAATATATTGTAACATACAAAGCAGACTCAAGCAAAGTAAAAATATGAAAAAATTAAAATTATTACAGTAATATAAATAGACTGACAATTAAATACTTAAATTTAAAGATAGCATGCATAATATGATTTCTAGTATATGTCAGTAGAAAATGTGCCATTGGTTCACAATCCCTGCACTATGTTATAGTACACAGATTTGGTTTATTTTGGTCTACATCTAGATATGCAGATCAATTATGTGATAAAAGTCTTGAGGCAGCTGTGTTACATCTTCTATGATTCATGTATGTGTTACAAGTTATGGAGATTGTAAAAGCTAATGTTTAGCGTTAATAATGTAAGCAATGATAAGACTTATCTGCCAAGGATGAACCACTATGAGTAGCAGGAATGTATCTATAAACTATAAGTACACAATTTTATGAAAGTGGGGCAATTAAGAGCCTGACAGCTTTGAATCTCTGTCTGTTTTAATATATAAATAGAAAAGTAAGAGTCTCTTTGTATGGTAAAATCAGAGAAAATATGATGTGGTGTATTCCTAGAAACATCGTACTTGAAATAGCAACATTTCCTAAGTTCCTTTTATTATCTGCATTTTTGGGAGCATTGCATAGTCACACATACAATATATATGTAACAGTCAACAATACGCTGTGATGTAAATACAAATCAAAAATGGCTTATAGAATTAAAATATTATAACAAGTCATTTGGACGAGAAATTTAGTTTGTTCTTTCCATCAAAATCAATGATGATAATCAAATGTGTATCATCAAAAAGAATGAGTGCTATTGAAGCTTATGAAACATACTTGTGTATTATCAAAATAAAGATGTAATATTGTATGGTTAAAGGTGATTGACATTTAACAATGAAAACAATTGATTCATTTAGCGAGTACTATCGTTACTACTATCTAACACTGTGACTTTGTGTGCACTGTATCAGGTGGCAAATAATACCCAAAACACATGTTGCATGGATAGTCTAAACGGAGTATACGGTGTTGCATTTCGCACGTTCTCCAGAAGCGGGATGCCCGAGAGGTCAGCACTCTACTTTCGTCACGTACGTAATAGCAAAACAGTGTATACGACACACATAAACTACAACTATATGCCGGCAAATGAGATTTGCAAACCGAGAAAACACGACGTCCGACGTTGTTCGGCCATCGCCTCCGTCACACGGTTTTTTATAAGTTTCACTCACTTTCTTTAGTACATCACTCACAGGGGCTCTAGAAACTGCGTGCATCGCGTTTTATTACTATAGAATGGCGCATAGCTGAATCAAGCTGAATAAATAGAGTAAAAATTGCATTGACAGTACGTCAGTCGGACAAAGTATGCATTTTTCGGGTGAGAGCGTATGTTTTCTACCATGAAATCCACATCGTCGAACGCGTGAACCATTTTATGAACTCGCAAACGTTACAGCAACGAAATTGTATTCAATTCATATATTACTTACAAATAAAAATCTGGAATCACACCATTGTTTTTTCTTCTGCACAATCAGTGAATCAATGTTGCCAGAAATAAAATTGTGGTGCAGTAAAAATTGGGTCATCGATTACACTGACTGTGACGTCAAATTCTATTTTATTACTTTCACTTAGTTTATATTTATACCATAATTAAACGTAAAACACTTTTTTATTTGAGGATTTATAAGTTATAATATTGTATCAATTTCCATGTCAGGGTTCTGTTAAATAATGAAACTTTCATAAAATCGTGAAACTTTAATCATTGGCAATCACCGTTACAGAAAATTACTGAAGCTGCTCCATTAATCATGAAATTTTCTGGGCATCGCTAACCGTTGGCAGCATGACACCATTAACAATTTTTTACACAATTTTAAAATCATTAAATACAACTCTTGATCGCGGCCTCACTCAAGTAAAGTTCGTTATTCTTGCGTTTCAATTAAAAACTAATGAGTTTTCAATAAAATCTTGTAAATCTTAGAACAAATGGTTTTTTTGGTTTGAACTGTTGCCTAATAGATCATTATACTAACCTTTTCCTTTTATAAACGTATACTGAATAACTATTAGAAATTATTTGAAAAATTACTGTATCAGATAGCTGGCGTACGATAACGCTCTCTCCCAAAAAAACTGACATAAGCAGAACCCTAGCTTATACATGTATGGACATAATATAGCAATTCTTCTTATTTTGCCTCATAGGTATATGGATCTACTTTGTCCAATAACAATGTTTAGTCTGTGAAATTTTATATATATAAACTTGACATTTAATAAAGCAGGGCAACACGATAACACAGAAAACTTATTTTGACAATATTCATTTTACGCAATATGCGTAAAGGTAGAAATATTAAAAATATTTATTCTCAATGTTTATGTAGCATTAAAGATTGTTCAAAATACAGATCCTAAATTTTCTTTTAATACTCATACGAAGTTATTGAATTTTAAGTTTAAGTAATGTTTTCAAATTCTGCGCTAATTGTAACGGAACGTTGAAATAAGTTCAGAAAATGAAATAAATTGACTGTTTATTGAAAGTAGTTTTTTTTTTATTTTCATCGTAAAATTAGCAGTCGTCCCATTTTAAAAAAGACCGTAGATTAGTAATAATTTTACGGTACGGTATAGTAATAATTTTTACTATCCAAGTAAATAAAATTATATTTTGTGTCACTTAAGAATTTTTTCGAACGAAAGTTTGGATGTCGATTCCAACTACTTACTTCAATATCTGTCATCATCATCTGTGGAAGTAATTGTATTGTGTACATGGCATATTTTATAATTTGTTTAATTTTCATGAAATATGAATTGGAAAATTAATTAGAATATCTAATATCAAACATGGCTTTCGTGAGTGCGGTTACCGGTGATGATTCCACGAAGAAATTTATGGATGTGCTACAAAATGATTTTAAGACTCTAAGCTTGGAAACCAAAAAGAAATATCCTCAGATTAGAGAGGTATTGTTTTTTCCAGATTTACTGATTAAATATATCTTTTTACACAATTTTTTATCATACCAACTCATAAATGCATCTGAAAAGTAAAAAGAATAAAAATGTAAAACTGCGTCTCGTCGTATATTTGTTTTTTCAATTTACGGCTACACCGCTATACCAATATTGATGAAATTAATCAGCTTTTACCCAAAAAAATAAACTAGTCCCATTAGTTAATAGAAATCTAACACAGTGGGTGTCCAAAACTGCTATATTATGGTTTTATTTCTTTTTTTATTTAAGTCAATGATTTTTCATCTTCAAAATTAAAACATGGCAAGGGGTCTTATTGAGCTCAATCTACATATTGCAACAGTTGGAGATGAAGCTTACATGAAGAAATAGGCAAAATAGTGAATAATAAAAATATTAGATTAAGCAGAAAATATTTCACTGTGACTTTGACAACAAAGCTTTTTGTATTTATACATTCATCATGATCAACCCATTGCGGGCTCACTAAAGAGCATGGGTCTCCTCTCAATATGAGAAGGGTTTGGCCATAGTCCACCACGCTGGCCATGAGCGGATTGGCAGACTTCACACGCCTTTGAAAACATTATGGAGAATAGGTGTGCAGGTTTTCTCACGATGTTTTCCTTCACTGTTGAAGCATGTGATATTTTAATATTTTTAAAACCCACATAACTTTGATAAGTTAGAGGTGCATGCCCAGATTCAAACTGCCAACCTCTGATTACCTAGGCTATCACCGCTAATAAAATCATACTATAATTTAACTGATTACATATTATACTGATATTAGAGCTTGAATTTAATTGCTTTTTTGTAGGTAAATTATTTTGAGAATGGGCTTTCATGCAACATACAAAATCATTATAAACATACTCTTTAGTTCAGTACTTAGATTTTGTTTAATTTTGGATTTAGGTACAAAATTAATTAATTATAATAAATTCTGTTTAGATAAATCCCTTAGCATTGAATATAACTTGGTTATGCCACTTTTCTCTCAAATGATAAAGCCTCTAACACTAGTTTTAATGTTTTTTATGTATATGGTCTTGTGTTTCTTTTTTAAAATATATGATTAATGATTCTTTCTTCATTACTGTTTTTCAGTATATTGTACTTTAAGTATTAAAATGTTATTGAACAATGAAAAAATGGATGTATTTTTCATTTCCAGGCATGCGATGAAGCAATAGAGAAGTTGGCGTTAGCTGCAAACAATCCACAAGCCTCTTTATATGGAGTTGTGAATCAGATCTTATATCCTTTAGTTCAAGGATGCGAATCAAAGGATGTTAAAATTATACAGGTGATTGTGAAATACCTTTAAGTACAATACATATTACGTGGGTATTGATACAAATCTAATCAGTTATGATTAACAATTTAGATTTCTGTACATATCTAATATACCTACAAACCCTAAGATCCACTTGTTATAGACTATAACATTCTTATTCTTGAAAAAAGGAGATTCCATATCCCCTAACTTTTTTTTGATTTTGATAGTTTTTTATTAGTGTGTCAAATTCTCTGCCTAGTCTCACAAAGTGGTCTCATTGTCACCAATTAAGGATCTAATTAGCGGATCCCATAGATCTATATATTATATAAGGCTATAATTTGGTGAAATTTCTGATCTGTATGTTTAAGTAGCCATTTGTTGCTTTTTATGTCACCAAATGGATTTGATGGCCATATGTATTAATTTTGGCACCTTATTTACATAATTATGTCACCTGAATAAGGCCTGAATAATTTAAAGTGTTGAAATTTGAGGCAAATTAGACAATAAAACATAACTCGTCAATTACCTTGTATGACATAATATTATATTGACTTAATAATTTCTTGAATGCATCATGTAAAAGATTGTCCGTTGGGAGACATTCTGTACTAGAATTACAATGGATGAACACTGGTGTATATTTTCATACCTACTTATACATTTTCTTACTGGAAAACTTTTTAAATTGTATTACTAAGTTGCAAGTTTGTTTATATTCATCATCATGATCAACCCATTACTGGCTCACTACAGAGCACGGGTCTCCTCTCTATATGAGAAGGGTTTGGCCATAGTCCACCACTCTGGCCATGTGTGTGTGAAGTCTGCCAATCCGCACATGGCCAGCGTGGTGGACTATGGCCAAACCCTTCTCATATTGAGAGGAGACCCGTGCTCAGTAGTGAGTCGGTAATGGGTTGATCCTGATGATGATGATGATTAGAAATAGCCAGTAAAGGAAACATATTTAATTTTTCAGTTCTGCCTTGGTACAATTCGTAGGCTAATCGCCCAGCAAGGTATTGACGCAAAAGGAGCGAGGCACGTAGTTGACTGTCTCTACAATCTGGGCCAGGCTAACATGCTGGAGTTGAAGCTGTTACAAACTGCTGCCTTGTTGATGACCACCTCTGATTTAGTGCATGGTGACACTTTGGCGAGGGTAAGCATCACTCAACTAACAGTTTTTGGGATACGTAGCTCTGTGCTCACCAAATTGTGTTCATGTTTCTGTCTTATGTGCTTATAATTTAATATGTTTAGGAACATAAATAAAAACTCATGAGTTCTATGCACAACTGTATTAGCTAGGTAGCCTTCAACAACACACACTGTCATTAATATTTTTGTCCTACCTACTACTTAATTCACTTTATTAAATAACAAAGTCAACAAGTACCCACCTCAAACTAATAACAATACTGTACACAACATAATTGGTGTACAATAAATGTGTTAAATAATTCATTTTTTCATATCATAAAACACCTGTTTTCAGAGCTTTATTTATAAGAGCAGTTTAGGGAAAACCTGTTATGCTATTTGAAAATTGAATTGAAATCTATGGAGGGGTTTTTAATAACCATCATTGTGTAGGGGTGAGTTAGTTTTAGTGAGTCCCTTCCTGAAGTTATGAGCATTGCGGTTCCGGGAAGGACGGCCAGTGAAATGTAGGAGGTTTTAGTCCGTAGGGCACTTAGAGGTTTCATTTTACTCTTTGTGAAGTAGCCCACCCCTAAATTTTATTTTTTAGACAAAATTTTTAATTTCTATTTTTTTATGATACAACACATTAAAATACATAAAATCCTCAATTTTCACCCTTCTACGATCAAAGCCATTTTAGTAATTTAATCATTTTTCCTCTCCGGTCGAAAACTGAACAATTTTCGTCTTTATTGTGAATGTTTTTCACTCTAATTCTACTAAAATTAGAAATAATTGATGGCAAAACAACGTTTGCCGGGTCAACTAGTAATATCTAAATTACCTCTGATCTGTTACTGCTAAAATAATCCTTTACAAGACTCTTTGATGCGTCAGTAACTTACATCTACATACTCATCTATACAAACAATTCTACCTTTAATAACTTAACAAATTGCATATGGAACACAATATTCTAATCCAATTAATTCAGATATATTGCTTCAATATCAATATAAAATGGACAGAACTAAAAGACTCAATCTGTTTTTCTGTCTGTGTTTATTATAACTCGGCTAAATTTGTTGCAGGCATTTTCTTAGACCTGGGCATGTTTGGAATCCTTATAGCTTTAGTTTTATATTGGCTAGTGTTGTTATCACTATCACTTCAAGGATTAAAATGATGAAAATTGTGTCATATTGTATATGAATGCTTCATAAATGCCTCTAATAGGGTAAAACAAATATGGCTATTTTAACACGCTTTTATTAGCTTCACCTGTATGTATGTATGTTTGTTTGTTTGTAACCGACTCCTTTGAGCTCGATTTTGCCCTACTTTGAACGATCAGATTTGATTCAAACTTTGCACACCTGTCAAAGGTCGATGACAATGCAATAATCCGATCAAAATATCCGATTATCCTAATTAGATTCGCCAGGATTAATTAATTTCTTTCCGCATCCTTTGCATGCGAGTAAGAGAGACAGAGCTAGTGCGCGAACTACGCATGCGTGCAGTAGCGTGTTTTTTTAGTTTTTTAAACTATTATTTAATTTGATTTCATTAATTTCGTCTACTGCAGTTAACCGTTCACTGAGGTGAAACATAATAAACTTGACGCCATCCATATGTCACTAATGTGTGTGTGAGCTATGAACCATACTGCATGAGATGACGACCTCCGTGGCGCAGCGTGCTCGCTGCCACATTATAAAGTTGTAGGTACTGGGTTTGATTCCTGGCTCGAGCCTGGTCTGGTGGGTGGCTTAGGGTTCCGGCACGATGTCGCGTAGAAACCGATTAGGAGTACGGGTTTACCATACCCCTAACAGGTTAGCCCGCTACCATCTTAGACTACATCATCATTTACCATCAGGTGAGGTTGCCGTCAAGGGCTAACTTGTAGTGGATAAAAAAAAACAGTTAAGACGGTTTGTTTGTTGCAGACCATGGTGATGTGTATTCGCATGGTGACGGCGAGCGAGACCCGTGACGTCAGCACGAGCCACGCCGCCGCTGCCACGGTGCGACAGCTGGTGGCGCTGGTTTTCGAGAGGGCACTGGCGGAGGCTAACGGTATATATATGAGGATAGTTGACGACCTCCGTGACGCAGAACGCTGCACACTTATAAGCAGGAGGGCCCTCGTTAGATTCGATTCCATCTAGAAATATATAATTTCTGTATTTTTTGCTGGTCTGCTCTGGTGGAAAACTTTAACCTTGGCTAGTTACCACGTTCCATTAAGATGTTACTCCGAAACCAATAGTTAATTATAATTAGCTATGAACACATACCCAAGTTTTTTTTATCGTATATGTCATAAAAATAAGTAAGATTTTTCTATAAGCTTACATTTTGTAAAAACTTTGAACTTATTGAGATACTAGCTGTTGCCTGCGACTTCGTCTGCATAGAATTGCTGATTTCCCTTGAGATTGAGGTTACCCGTGCGGCCAATGCCCTGCTTCAGAAAGTAAGCTGCAGGCAAATGTCAAATTTCCGATTTCGTGTTTCTAAATTAAAAAAACATAGGACTTTTATACAAACTTCAAACCCCTATTTTACCCCCTTAGGGGTGGAATTTCCAAATATCCTTTCTTAGCTGACATTCTTTCTTAACTATCAACTACCTACTTGCTAAATTTTAGCTTTATACATACAATAGTTTTGGAGATCTCGTGTTTAATCAGTAAGTATGTAAGTATGTTAGTAAATAAGTGACCTTTCGCTTATATATATATAGATTAAGTATGATGTACGTATATTATTTATAGGTACACTAAAAGTGAATCCAGCCGATGTCCGAATACAAGCCAACAACAAAGCACCAAAGGATCTAAAGCCGTGCGCTGTTGATGCGTATCTCATTCTCCAGGTAATTTCTAGACAGACCAGTGTCGATTGCTAGGTTTTCTACGTATTCGATCGCGTTTAAGTTAAATTAAATTTGTATCGAATCGGTTGCACAATAGATGGCGCTCTTTCCGTTTACGTAATTACATAATAGATAGCGCTCTTTCTGTTTACGTAATTATATAATAGATGGCGCTCTTTCCGTTTACGTAATTACATAATAGATGGCGCTCTTTCCGTTTACGTAATTACATAATAGATGGCGATCTTTCCGTTTACATAATTATATAATAGATGGCGCTCTTTCCGTTTACGTAATTATATAATAGATGGCGCTCTTTCCGTTTACATAATTATATAATAGATGGCGCTCTTTCGCGCTTTTCCACGCGATCGAAAAAGTAGAAATCTCGCACAATGCACTAAGAGTGTTTAACCATATCTCTTGTAAAATTACTAATACTATGTCCATACGTTAATTTTTTCATAATATTAGCGACTACCTTCGCACGTCACATTATAAAGTTGGAAGTCCTGGGTTCGATTCTCGGCTCGAGCCTGGTCTGGTGGGAGGCTTCGACCGTGGCTAGTTACCACCCTACCGACAAAGACGTGTCGCCAAGCGATTTAGCGTTCCGGCACGATGTTGTATAGAAACCAATTAGGTTTAGAATTAGGTTGTAGAAACCTGTTAGCCTGCTACCATCAAATTCAAATTCAAATAATCTTTATTCATATAGTCCTTTAAAAGGCACTTTTGACGCGTCAATAATTTAAATAGTAGGTAGTGATTTGATGGTTATAACTACATTCGTAAACTTAAAACTAAAGCTATGAGGCTTCCAAACGCTCCCCGGTCTAAGAAGAAGTTCACAACAAACTTAGCCGGGTCCCACTACACACCACGCCCACAACGTTTTAGACCGCATCATCACTTACCATCGGGTGAGATGCCGTCAAGGGCTAGCTTGTGTTTAAAAAAAAAGTATCTCAACGTAGAAAAATATAATATGTGTTTCAGGATATAATTCAACTAATAAACGGCGACGCGGCCAACTGGCTCGTTGGCATATCGGAAGTGCCAAAGACTTTTGGACTGGAGTTACTGGACACTGTATTGACAGATTTTTCCGACGTATTCTTTAAGGTAAGCGGCGCCTAGTTTGTGTAATGATTAGTATCATCGACTATGGATCCCGAAGTCCTAAGTTTGTTAGCTGGTTCGGACCAAAATTTGACAGGTATTTAAGTAATATTCTTTTTCTTGCCCTTATCCCACATTATTTTTGTTATTTTGTCTTAACACTAGATATTCCTTGGTTTAGGTATGAACATTAATTTATTAGCTAATATATTCTTTTTCAGATATCAGAGTTTCGATTTCTCCTCAAAGAACATGTCTGTGCCCTGATTATAAGACTCTTTTCACCCAATGTCAAGTATAGGTAAGCGTATACCAATAGAATAGAATAACTTTATCTTCAGGAACGTGGTACATATTTAGGTCTTACAATTAAGTGTGACTCATTGATTTACCACTAGCCGTAGATGGAGCACTTCATACAAAAACAAGGCGAGAATTTGTCGTCAACTGACTATACATTCCTACATATCGGTATATCGATGTATTACAACCCGTTAACGATCGATCTATGGCTAGTGGTAAATCAATGGTGTGACTCCAAAACATTCGAATAATTTGATACTATATAAACATTCTTAAAATTTAATATGATGGCAATCAGAGAGCAGCGTCATCTAGTTTTAGAATCATGTACGACAGACAAGAGAGTGGCATCGATCCCTCTCTTTACGCCACTTTTTTTTTGTTTTTTTTAAAACGTGGGTTATGCAGGTTATTAAAGACGCACCGGCGCGGGACGGCGCATTGCATTCATTGCATTGATCGGTGGTCGAGACGCGGTAGTGCATAGTCGTACTTGGTGGAGCGTATAGTCTGCTCTTTATAAATTACGATACATATAATTGTAATTCTGTTTTACCAAGAGTATCTGGTCTGTTTGCCTGAAACTACCCTCGTCCCAAATTACCGACAGACACGCCCCTGTTCATCCTATAAATATAATAAATCAGAAAGAATGAGCATTTTAGAAAACATTAAACTGCAAATTAAACTAGAGATTTAAAACTAAATTACTTAATAACTAAAAAAAATAAAACATTCTTTAGAGTTCTACACCCAGTAAGGTTACCTTTTGTAGTTACCAGATAATAATTATATTGTTTAGTAATATATAGTGTGAATTCTTTACTATGGCAACTAGACCCAATATTACATTTACAATACAATACAATAGACTACAAATTACCTAATACATGGTATTAATTTTTCGTAGTTAGGAGTTCTAGGAGGAGGAGTTTTTCGTTTAGGAGATATTCTAGTATCGTATTTTTGTAAATTTAATGTGGTACTAGCCCACTTTCTGGTCAACCATTTCCTTTCTGTAGAAGCCTTTGTTCTCACCTGTTTTTCTTATAAAGTGTAATTTTCTTGTCCAATAAAGTTCTCTAAATGAAATAATTAATAAATCATAGCTAACAAGTGGTGCAAACTCGGTTAGTCTAAGAGTGCGGAGATTTCAATGTATGAATTCCAGGGCGGCCTTCACCTCCCCCCACATACCCGGGGGCGGGGCGGCGGTGAGCGCGGCGGGGGGCGCGGGCGGCGGTGCGGGGGAGCGGCCTCACTTCCCCGTCACCATGCGCCTGCTACGACTTGTCTCCATCATCATACACAAGTACCACAATGTGCTAGTGAGTACAACTTTTGCGGACTTTCGCCCTTATATTCACTTCCTTTTTCATATGTATAGTTGGCAAAATTCATTCCCAAAAACACGTTATTGTATAAGACATAGTAACTAAAAAGAGTTATTAAATCTCTAGATTGAACAAGAACTAGATTGACCTAGGAGAAAATGGGTTTTAAAAATGTCCTTAATACCTGAATGTATTAAGTTATTCAACTATGTGGTCTAAAACATGATTGATGTCAAATAATTAGAAATGATTTATCAACATGGCATGTTTTGTTCCTTGTATCCGACGGTACCCACACAAAATATGCCTGTAGCAATAGGCACCTTATTTACTATTTTATAATTAGTGAGTTTCTAAGTAATTTACACGAGCATTAGAGGTTAAGATGGAATGTCACTTACAATTACTTAATATGTTAGGTAGTTATGTAATTTCAGTCTCCATACTTTATTTGAATAGATCTCTGAATTTTATATTTTTGCAGTCGCTATAAGATTGGTGAAAGGCATAAATTAATTTCGGTGTGGGCGGTATGTAGACCATTTCTTCATTAACACTCAGGCCGCGATTGCTTTAGAGTGAGAGATGAGGGTTCAAATCCAGCTAATCATAAAGCATTAACTAATCAAAAATTTTTGATTAGTCAATGTTTAAGTTTTTCCGGCGTACAGTCAGGCTGATAATAGTTTATTTTGTCCAGGTGACGGAATGCGAGATCTTCCTATCGCTGACGATCAAGTTCCTGGACCCCGATAAACCCTTGTGGCAACGCGCTCTCGCGCTCGAAGTGCTTCACCGAATGACTGTACAACCAGGTAACCACCCCGTCATATAAAAAGACGCGTCAATAATTTACATAGTAGTGATTTGATGGTGATAACTACATTCGCAAACTTAAAACTAAAACTATGAGGGTTCCAAACGCGCCCTGATCTAAGAAGAAGCCCACAACAAACTTAGCCGGTTTTTTTTTGTTATCACCATCTAACATAGTCGGTGATTAATTATAATTATCTATGAAGTTAAGAGCAATTCACACCCAATCTTTTTTATCGTTTATATAATCCTTAATATCGTAATATGATTTTTCTACAAGCTTTCGTTTTATAAAAACTTTGAACTGATTGATAGACATCTCCAAGATATCCCTAGGTAATTTATTATTATAATTTTGTGCAACCTACTAAACGGTTCTATAAGTACAAGTTAAACAACTTTATCGCACATATTAATCATAGAAAAGCGAAAAAGAAAAACAACATAAAAGAAAAAGGCGACCTTATGTAATTAATTAACAAAAAATATTTACCAACAGGAGTTCGAAGGTGCATAAGTAGGTTTGTTATAAAAGAAACGTGTTTTCCAGATCTACTGAAGGCGTTTTGCGAATGCTACGACATGAAACCTCACGCCACAAACATATTTCAAGACATCGTGAACGCGCTGGGCGCGTATGTGCAGAGTTTGTTCGTCGCCTCCCAAGTTAACACACCAGCTGGTAGGTGCCACTCGTGATATACAATGGTCTCTATAAAGCGCATAAGGCTTCGTCCAATTCTTTTTCGGGTTCTTAAAAGTGCATGAGAGTTTTCTCCCTTGATCTTAAAATTGTTCTGGAATGATCCTCAATAAAAAATTGCAAAGAACGATTTTGCTGTCAAGCCGTAGAATAAATCTCAAGGTGTATTTATCTTTATAACATGGGAACGGTCTCTGGGTGTTTTTTTTAATGTGTCCCAGGAAAAAAACAAAAACTGTCCGTCTCTATTCTAGTTATCAGTGTGCCGTTAAAATTGGTGCAGAGATAACTTACATAACGATAACGAACAAACAGATACACTGCTAATTTTTGTATGAATTGTGTGGAGCATAAGATGAAGTTAAAGAATACTGTTCATCATCATCAAATCAATCCATACATGCTGGTCCTAGGAGTTCTAAATTCCCCGTTCCCCCGTTATGTCTATGGTACAGTTAAAAAAACAGTAATTGAAACTAAATTTTATGTCTCTGTAATAGCTTTGTGTTTTGAGTACACAAATATCTAAAATAGTAAACCTAGAAGGGCTGTTGCAGATTAATATTATCGCTTTAGGATCTCAGGTCCTTACGATGGTCATTAGCAATCCTACCGTAAAATATTCAAAAAAAGGTTGTTTTTTGCTGTTATCATATAGTATTGTCTAATGGTTAAAATAATCATGGTACATCAAACCGCTCCCCATGGGAGCATCGTCGATGTTGTCTGTCACCGCCCAGTCATTATGATCAATTGTATCATCATCCAAGTTTGGTGCAGGTCCATTGAGATTATATTCAATTATTGGAGTATCGTACTCTTCTTCTTCTTCTTCTTCTACATCGGTACTGTCTTCATCCTCACCTGAATCTCGCCTGGCTGATTTATCTATACAATAGGAATAATTAACTGTTATGCTTAATGAATGTTATATATGAACGCAAAAGAGTGGAAGGAGACCAAAGAAGAGATGGATGAATTGTATAAAACCTCTTTTGTACCTCACCACCTCACTACCCACACCTTTTACCCGCATATCCTCATATGCGAGTAAAAAGTGTGAGTGGAGAGGTAACGGGTGATAGAAGTGAGTGGAAGAAGAAGACTTGTTCTGCCGACCCAACATGATGTGGGATAAGGCCAAGAAAAAGTAGAATTTTCTGTTATGCTTATTTAAAGTACTTGTTTAGTCAAAAATTTTAGTTTTTAAGGAACTTGGTCAGTAATTTTGACTATTTCATAGTTAAAAAGAAGCTTACATAAAAATAAGTTATAATAACACTTGAAATTTTATTTAAATTTATGCGGCGGCTGCCAAGTAACTTGGAAAAACTTAGAGTTGTGGAAAAGGTAGAGGGGGAACGACCGCGTGGCCGATCGCCTACCCGCTGGACTGATCAGGTGAAATCACTCACTGGCCTTCCGCTCACAACCGCTATTATATAGCCGAGGACTGTACGGAGTGGAAGGCTTTAGTTACCAACGGGACGAAGGCACTTTCATGTGGACACGACCTTCAGCAATGAAGTGTGCGACCAAGAAGATTGGCTCAGGTGGAAAATTCCCTAAATAATAATGATCGGGCTTGCTGTGTCAGTGATATTTGATTACATGTTTTTTTTCCGTTTGACGTTGTCAATATTACTCATCATGCTTAGCCTTTTGTTTTCTACACCTTAACTTAACTGAATATCCTTGAACTAAGCATAACTTGTTCTAGGACTCAGAACAATATTGGTCGTTAGTGAGACTAGGGTGTGATTCAAAAATAATTATTCAAGTCTAATAAATCTTCGTCTTTCGGCGTTAGTACAGAGTCGCATCTTAAAATTCTTCGGACACGTCTCTCGGCGTAAGAGTGACTCCATAGAGCGTCTTGTGGTGCAGGTCAAGGTGGAGGGCACTAGAGGTCGAGAAAGGTCACCCATGCGATGGACCGATCAGATAAAGTCTGCTGTGGGCGGTCCTTTGCATGAGTGCACCAGGCTTTCGGCCAGCCGAGAAAAGTGGCGGATGCACGTGAGGCGTATAACATCTGTTCTCAAAGACACTGCTTCATGATGACCATGACCACTCTGTCAAGAGAGTAACGACAAAGAAGAAGAGAATAAATCCTTATTTCCTAGAGTGTAAGCATAGCATGGCATAAAATATCTTACTCCAAGGTTTAGAGCGTATATAAGCGGACAGGTTACGTGGCTCCCTGGACAGTATCTCTATGTACAAGTCCAGCAAGGGTTTGCACCGCCGCATGCATCTAGCGTGGCTGGTGAAACGATTTGTGCGCCAGTCCTGCGGACACCCGTAGCGTTCACTGGAAGGAATATATCGTCGAAATAAGAAATCCTAGAAACAGGGCAGAACGGCATACGTTGGTCTTTCGTTAGCATTTTCAACAGATGACGTAATCGACCGATCCAGACCAATATTTTGTCTAACAAGAAATTTCAGCAACAGCCGATATAGCGTTAAAGATCAATCCTCGGTGAGCACGCGAAATCTTCGCTATCGATTTACATTTTCATTTAAAGATTCTTTAGAAAATTGGCAATGCTTATTGTTAAATGCTTGATTATTGCAGTTCCCACTTATATCACTAACATGTAGTAGTAATTATTAAATTACTGCCAACTCAGATTGGAGTAGCGCGGAGGACCTTAATCCCTGAAGTCCCTATCCCTATGAGTGAGGAGGGCTATAACCAGCAGTGGGACAAAAATGGAGGATGTTGATGATGCAACGTGGAATGCCTGGTTGTCGATAAGGACCTCAAAGGTTAAATGAAATCCCCAACCATACTTAATTCTGAATGCAGAATGGAAAGGGTCTCACAGAAGACCAACGGCAGCAGTTCACTAGCAAGATTGTAGAATCGTGAAGCTCGCTATAGCTAAAACATACACGTAAAATAAGGGTTCTTGCATGTTGAAAAGTTAAAAAAGCAGGTAAATTGATACTGGCTCTTACGTGTAAGCGCACAAAATTACGTGGGACTCATATACTCGGTATGATTCTTTTTATGAACCCTGAAAAAATTCATCGTCAAAACATACGTGCAATTCTGCTGGTGAAACGCGAAGGTCCATACCGCGATCACCGGATCGATGCAAAGTCCGGGCGTGAATCGACGCGTACACCGCACGAAGTAGTTGTATTTCGAGCTTTTCTCTACAGGAGATATTGTACTCAGAAATATTAATTGGTTTTGAAAATAAGTAGAAAAGAGTAGTCTACCTCTATCAGGCAAGTATATGAATTTAAAAATCTATATGACTTAATAAATTCGTAGATAATGCAGAGTTAATTGTCGCCCATAGGCCAATTATTTTTAGCATTGCTTTTGAATCAATAAAGACATCGTCAGTATCTGCGATCAACAGTTATTATCATCTTATATATCATTATCATGATCAACCCATTACCGGCTCACTACAGAGCACGGGTCTCCTCTCAGTATGAGAAGGGTTCGGCCATAGTCCACCACGCTGGCCATGTGCGGATTGGCAGACTTCACACGCCTTTGAGAACATTATGGTGAACTCACAGGCGAGCAGGTTTCCTCACGATGTTTTCCTTCACAGTTGAAGCATGTGATATATATATTTTTTTATTAAGCACATAACTCCGAAAATTTAGAGGTGCGTGCCCGGATTCGAACCGCCGACCTCTGATTAGGAGGCTGACGCCCTAACCACTAGGCTATCACAGCTTCTAATATATATCATATAATAGCCAAAATCATATTATATTAGTAAATCCATCGAAGGAATTGTATTCGATTAATCATTCTTTATTATCAGGTAATAACTTCTTACTTTTACTGAGAATAACATCTCTATCGCCATTAATCAATGACAAAATTGCAAGAACACACATAAATATCGCACACAAATTATGCGTTTCTATTGTATACCTCATGTTTCATCGTTGTCATCATGGCCATATAGATTTTTTTTGTCAAAACCTTTTTGTTTATTTTTGTCACAATTAAATTGGAACGACCTGTTTGTTTGATTGATGTTGACTTTTGGCTCTAGAATATAATTTGAAGGAGTCATTCTGCCTTTATCTCTTTTTGCCCACACTCTTTTTAGCATCGGAACAACATCTTACAGAAATGTTTTGGACTTTTTGTTTATGGCATATTTTATAGGACCGACCGCCTACCTGATGAAAACCTTCTTTGGGAATATATGATCGCTAACTATGAATTTGATAAGAAAACTTCAAAGTCTGATAAAGTCAGTAACGAGGAGATCATTATAATAACTGTACTGGCAAAACCATCCATCGATCATAAGATCCATGATCATAGGATCAAACGATGATTTGCAGGGTAGCCGTGCAAATCATCGTTTGATTTGCATTGTTGATTTACTCTGAATCAATTGATACTCATATACACTTATATTGTCTTCATCCTTATCGGTACACAGCAACCAATGGCGGGAAAGACACAGCTATAGATAATACCCTACCTTCTACTTAGTACACATGACATCAAGAATCCCAGAAATCCTAGAAAATCCCAGAAAATCCCAAATAGCCGCAGAATTGCTTGTTAGATACAAGACAGTGAAAGAAGTGTACAAGGCAATGTTAAATAGTGGATATCTTTAGCTGATGATTATAACTTTATGTTTTAGGATCATCGAGCATCCCTCAGCAAGCCGGATTCTACTGGAAAGGGGTATGGCTTCCGCTGTGCATCACATTCGAGCCTGGGACTGCAAAGTCAATTTAGTATGTAGAAAATTTATTTTTTACTTTGAGTAATAGGCTAGCATGTTATGGTCATATAATGCGAAAGGAAGAAAGTAATGTCACCAAAGGAATTTTATATATGAACGTGGAAGGGCAAAGGAGTAGAGGAAGACCAAAGAAGAGATGGATGGATTGTGTAAAAGAGGATATGCGTGTAAAAGGTGTGGGTAGTGAGTGCAAGAAGATGACGTGTTGTGCCGACCCCACATAATGTGGGATAAAGCCTTTTTAAACATCGGTATCCGAAGGTTGACAATATTACCCTATTATGATGACTGTCCGTCATACAGACCGCTCAGACCGTATCGGGCTGTATCTAATAACCCGTAATAGATAGAGAAAAAACTGAACGTGTACTTCTAGAATATAAATGAAACAAATTAAAGATAAAAATCCGAAAAGATTTGATTCATTTTAATTATAAAGTTATGTGGTATTTCATGATGTCACCTTGGAACAAAACCCTTCGTATGCCAGTTGAACTATCACTTAGCCGGTTTATTACTATTAATTTTATGTAACTTTATGTTTTACGCCATATATTTTATGCCATCCATCCTCAGCATTGAGATGCTGGATCGCACCGAAGCGCCCAGCATCCAAGAGGGGTACGGCATCTCAGTCGCCTACGCATGTCTCGTCGAGATCATTCGCTCCATCGCCATCTCAGTGGAGGGCAAGGAGTATTTCAGGTGCGTCATTATTGTGTCAATTTGGATAAAAGGGTAGCTGGAAGAGATCTCTTATAGAGATAAGCTTTCCTTTGTATACTTTTTTTGTAAGTGATTGATATAACAAATTTGGTCCAAAAATAATAAAAATAATTATTAATATATATATTACGTTATTAATTTTAAACATGTATTTTTAAAACATCTACTACTAAATTCAGAGTTTCACACTATTTCCATAAACAACATTTACAATTACTTGTAGATTGCAAGAACTGTACGAAGATTCCCAAAACGATGGTGAAGAACAAGAAATAAATTCGAATAAAACAACAAACAATCACAAAGGTCGGTATTAAAAAAAAAACAAATACACTACGCCAATAAAGTCTTGTGCCTAGATAATAAAGTAATGTTTAATTTTAAATAGGTACCTTAAAATAGTTCTATTTAGATTGTTTAGTTCATAAACTAAAACATCATAGACAACACGAAAAAGGATAATTAGAAGATTAGGCAATGTTACGGAACCGTTATATACATTATACCAATATAACACTAATAATGATAAATAGTAGATTAGGTACTGTTACGTTACCTTTATATACATTATACCAATATAAATTTAAGTAATGTATATATTTTGAAATAAAAATCTCAAATATGATCCAAGACCAAACGTGCGAAAATAATACTTAATAGATCGGCGATTTTAGGATGAAAACGTTATGAAGACCATGGGAATATATCTTCTCTCTTTGTATTAACAATTTTACTAACACGTTTTGTTTCTTATTAGAATCGGAAAGTATTTTAGATAACAAAACTGAAATAACGAAGAACGGCCACACAGTGGAACCAGACCAGAACTCCAATGTTCTGGAGAAGATAGACACCGATGCTGAGGACAAGGATAGGCAACTCAAACTGCAGGTAAGATTTTAAGGCATAAGTTTTTTTTTATCCACTACAGGTTAGCCCTTAACGGCTTAACTTCACTTAATGTATGTGATGATACAGTCTAACATAGTAGCGGGCTAACCTGTTAGGGGTACGGTAAACCCGTACTCCTAGTTGGTTTCTACGCGACATCGTCGGTGGTAAATAGCCACGGCCGAAGCCTTCCACCAGACAAAAAGTTTGAGTCGTATTTAGATTCGCGAATCAACGATGGACACTCTCTTCGAAGATAGACCCAAAGCTGAAGGCGATAGCTGCAGTAATTGCACGAGAGAAGGATACGACTGGAACCGACTATATGTTAACGTGGTCTGAATGATTTATGTGGTTTAATGATGGAATGCATTTATCTGATCGGATTTAAAACTTATTATTTATTTAACGATATAACAGTAGATTAAGAAAGTTCTGTGAGTTTGGCAAATGGAATATTATTTAATTGCAGCTGATAAAATCGTCATGGTGCGGTCTAGTTTGGGGCCTGTCGGTGTTGGCCGAAGCGAGCATCGGCGAGTTGGAGAACATTCTGCGAGCTATTCAAACCTTGGCTAGGGTTAGCGGAAAGGTAAATACCTCATTTCAGGAATGGGATACATTTTATGCCGAATAAAACTTAATATAGATGATTTAAAAACTCAAACGCAATGAGAGTCTATAATAATCGTTTTGTGTAGGTGGGAGTCACCAACGCACGTGACGCTTGCATTGGCGCGCTGTGTCGCTGTGCCCTCCCCGCACAGTACTGCGTGCCCGTACTAGGAGCGTTGGCGGCGCTGGCGTGCCCTTGGCCTGCGGCTCGGCCCTCGCCAGCCCCGGGAGCTGACTTAAGGCACCATGTGGTTTGGGTGGGGACGCCTCTGCCGTGCGCGCAGCCCACCGGTAAGTCGCAACTACACACGTACTGGACAAGTTAACCACCCAGCCCTTGTATTCTGCTATGGTAGTGCCAATCGTAATTCCATGGCGACTTCTCTTCTCTATACAATAATTTCGACGAGTATACAGATGCGATAATTTTTTTATGCGACGTGCGTGAGTGCGGGGATTTCAGTTTGTTATTTGTTTTAACCATATTGTTTTTAATTGAAGAACGGATGAAAGAAGAGTTCATGCGACAGAAATGCGAATGTTGAGATGGATGTGTGGTGTGACAAGAATGGATAAGATAAAAAATGAATATATAAGGGGAAGTTTAAAAGTGTCGCCAGTGACATTAAAGATGAGAAGTAACAGGCTAGCATGGTATGGTCATATAATGCGGAGGGAAGAAAGTGATGTCACCAAAAGAATGTTGGAAGGGCAAAAGAGTAGAGGAAGACCAAAGAAGAGATGGATGGATTGTGTTAAAGAGGATATGCGGGTAAAAGGTGTGGGTAGTGAGGTGACGGCTGATAGAAGTGAGTGGAAGAAGAAGACGTGTTGTGCCGACCCCAGATAATGTGGGATAAGGGCAAGAAAAAAAGAAAGAGAGACAGCAGAAATAACATAATTGTCGTAGGTAGAGAATTTTGGTAAATTTAAAAATGACATACGAATGCCTGCGTTAAACAGAATTTGTTACTTACCCACGACCACTAGTTAGATCTCTGAAATCTGAAAACTGACAAGTCTAAAAATGAAATAGTGGCGAACAAGATAGCACGTACTGTTCACCGCTACTTTTAGACATCCCAATATTTGTCTACAACAGATGTCGCCACATGTCAGATACTTTTAGTAGTACGATGTCGCGTAGAAACCAATTAGGAGTGTGTTTACCATACCCCTAACAGGTTAGCCCGCTACCATCCTAGACTGCATCATCACCTACCACCAGGTGAGATAGCCGTCAAGGGCTAATTTGTAGTGTATAAAAAAAAAAAGAAAAAGTAACGTGCGTTATTAATCTAAGCAATTTTAAATTAAATATCACTTTCTTGTAAGGTAAATGTCAATATCGCTGAAAGGATTGCCTTGTATTGGGCCATGACAATATTTCGATAGTCCGTATAACCTTAAGAGGCCCAATAAATGGAGGAATAGGCTTTTAGTTAGGTTTCTCGTGTGGCAGGGCAGCAGCAATCGTTTGTGATGGTGACGTCACGCCACGTGACGGCCATGCGCGCGCTGCTCGCGGCGGCGCGGCGCGACGGAGACGCCTTGCAGCACGCCTGGCTGCCGGTGCTCACCACGCTGCAGCATCTGGTATCAAATTCAAATTCAAATAATCTTTATTCAAATAGTCCTTCAAAAGAAGCTTTTGACGCGTCAATAATTTACATAGTAGTGATTTGATGGTAATAACTACATTCGTAAACTTAAAACTAAAGCTATGAGGGTTCCAAACGCGCCCCGGTCTAAGAAGAAGCCCACAACAAAAACTTAGCCAGTTAAATTTTTTTTTTGTTATCACTATCTCACATGCCACTTAAAATTATATTAAGAGCTATCTTATTAGAGCAATATTTCACACCCATGCTTGTTTATCATTTACGTAATCCTTTACACTATAGTAGGACTTTTCTACAAGCTTACGTTTTATATAAAATTTGAACTTATTGAGAGATATCCCAGAAATATATTTAACCTCATTACACGCACACACACAACACTTTATACACAACTTATGGATAATGCCACACCACATGCTCGACAATGCATTATGACACAACGTATTAGCGGAAGGTCATTACTCTAAATGGGGTTTTATCTACCAAAATCCATTATACATTATGGGGTATTATGTAATTTTACCTTCCCTGTTGATTATGTAGTTTTAATCATTCTGCATTGCTCTCGCTCTGTTTAATAAGGGATTTCCTTTTAATCGCCGGAGCCGGTGAAGTGCAAACCAATACGTAACGATTATTGAAAATCCACCGAAACTTATCCCTGAAACGTTACATCGATATGATGCGTTGTGATAAGTAGAGTATTCAACGTAAGGGTAATAGTAAATGGTATCTTCATCTAAAGCGCCGTATACCTATCGCTACTATCTATCTATCAGGATATACTATCAGGATTCTACGTGCAACAGTACAAACCTTGTTACACTAAAATCCTTCGTTCTTTTGGGATTTATTTCCTGAAACGTAAGACATTGCATTCTCCACGACCCGAGCTAGAAATTTTTACTATTGACCTTCAACCAATAATATATGTCGGCGCGATAGAGTTATTTATAATTCATTCAGGGGCGCCAAGAAAATCACGAAACCAATAATTCGGACGTTCAATTCCAACGTTCGGACCTCTTAATTATGGTCGCAATAAAAGTGTAATCCCGCAAGTTGTGGTTTTAATTACTATGAGCGAAAGTAAACAAAAGCGTGACGTCAGCAATGCTGACGTCACTCTTACTAAAAAACAACTCCGACGGCTTTCAGTCGACATACAGTACTTTGAAATAAATATTGTCGTCGCCAAACGTCGAAATCAAATTACTTGTACCCTGGAAATGTAATATGATGATAATTATTTTTTCCATCAGGTTTGGATTCTCGGCTTGAAACCATCAACGGGCGGCAGCATGAAGGCAAGCCGCGCGAGCGCAGACGCGAACGCAGTTATGAGCACATCCGCTGTCATGGCCGACCTTCCAGGTAATTCCAATTATACGAATTTGATCTTGTTAACCCATCTCTTCAGAAAACCTACAGTAATTGTATTGATTTAAGGCTCTTACTAGCTGATAACGATTTTTCTACCTCTATACCGAACCAGTTTTTTTTTTCAGGGTTATTCCTTCTACATTTTACATAACTTTAATCAAAATTTAGTTTCAGTGTATTTTATTATACTTACACGTCAAACAAAATATTATAATTTATTTCTAAAGAATTACGTTAACCACTTCGATTTTAAAAGTGACTACGCGAAGGATAAGTCAGTTAGTTAGTGTCCAGGTTTTTTGGATAAAGTTGATTCCCTTCAAATCTACGGATGAGGGGATTCCTCCAGTTCAACAGTGTAGTAACAGCAATTATTTTCAGGTCAGCAAGTTCCCGTGGCGGAATCGCTCGGAGTCATGAGTGGTATACAAAACGAGATTTATACATGTACTGTGTCTATTTGGAATGTTACACACTTTATCCGCTTTCATACACGGTTTTATTAATTCGATGCATTGAGAAACACCCTTTAGCGATTGTGATGTGAGAACTGATTTACTTATTTACCTCTAAATTGGACACGTAGAATGTTATTAATTTGAGCAACCATTATTAATCGTAAATGATATATCATACTCAAAAGTCGAGAATTTCAGAGTCATCACGTTTTCAAAATTGTCGATTTCATGGCAGGTTCGTCATAAAATAATCAATAACAGCTAAAAATTATTGCTTTAAAATATATGCACTCGAATGTGATGACGAATCCCATGTTCCAAATAGACACACAGATTCTGGGATTTGGGTATTTGAAACTGTTGTTTTGGTAAGGCATTGTAAAATCTACTTAAGGGATACACAATAAAGTAGATTTTAGATTGTTTGAACACGTCTTGCCGCTTCGAACACGGGTCGCTTTTGTCCGTCTTCGCGCTCTGGGATGGAGCTTGCTGGCCATGTTTATATCTTTGTTTTGTCTTGCACAATTATTTTTTCTACTGCCACGCATACAGCAAATATGTACCAATTTTACATGTGAAATATTTAACGGATATTGTATGACTGGTACCAATGTGTCATATAAGAACAGTGCATCGCACAGCTTGTGTGAAAAAAAAATCTACCAGAGGTAAAAAAAATTGGATTCCGATTCTATGACCTTGAAGTATACAGCAGTAATAATTAGTGCAATTTCTGTTGAACAAATATCTTGAGCCCAAATTTAACTGAAAGGTCTTAAAGTAGATTTGCCAGTTCAAAAATGGTCCTTGTAGCTAGCAACATCTGTCACTTAAGACCATCACCAACCATACAATATCCATTTCGCCTAAAAGGGTTAATATTTAACACATTCTGATTTATTCCGCACTGAGTTCTCAAAAATGCTTATCGTTTGTATACTACATAAAAAATACTCACGATTGGATTTCAAGTTTAACCTTCTCTTAGTGTTTATGTAGCGATAATAATGAATTAATATTAAAGCAGAGAAATAGCAATGCAGAGTTTGCAAATTGGGCTGCGGTGTTTCCAGAATGAGCATGGCTTATTTACTTATTTCAAGCGGTTGCAGCCAATTAATATACTTACACGAAAAAACAATATTATTTTAGGTTGCCTGTCTTTGGGATAACAATCGAACTATAAGAACTGTCTATTCACTAAGGATGTACCAGAATGTAGTACGGATGAAATATATTAAACAGACACTTTAATCTAATTTCATATCTTAACTAGATAACTGTTCTAACCGTGAGCTACGAAAATAAAGACATGGTTATTTGTAAACACCACTCGTTAGGCAGTGTATCCCTGGAATTCCATCCAATGAACATCACTGGAAATGACCTTGGAACTTCCAGAAAGAGTTATGTAGTAGATATACCTCATGTTAATCTTTGGAGACTTTTATGGGGAACCTTTACTTACTGTTATAATCTTTCACATCCCACAATATAGATTTTTACACTTGGGTCAACGGGATCTGACCGTTTAAAACGCTGCCAAATAGAATATTACGGACATAAGAGAGAGCTATGTCATGGTATCTTTCAGCGTTGTCGGCCATGTTGTCTCGAGTGTTCGAGGCGTCAAAAAATCTGGACGACGAGGCGCTGCATCACCTCATCGACGCGCTGTGCAAACTCTCCAACGAGGCAATGGAGCTTGCTTACTCGAATAGGGTGAGTTTAAATTTAAAGCAAAACACATAATTCTGGATTAAGTTATTGTTCAATTAGAAATTCTAATAATCTGTTTATAAGCAACAGATTATTAGAAATAGTAGTTATTCTTTTCCATGTCATTGCTGTTTATAAAAGTTCAAAGTCCTGCTCAATATTGCCAATCGATTTGAAAAAACTTGAGGTTCTTGTATGGTGTGATTAGTCTTCGATATGGTTTTTTGGACACATAAACGGTTACACAATTTCTGAAAATAAGTTACTGTACTACTCCGTATTAGTGAGCGTTAAGAATACTGACATTTACCAGGAATTCAACCAACAAGTTTTTTTTTTTTAATTTTTATTAAAAATAACTGGAAAGTTGTGAAATATATACTCAATAAAGTGTGTTACAGATTTTTGTGGTACTTTATGTTTTAAAATGTAGGTTATTGTATATATAAATTCTTACAGGAGCCCTCGTTGTTCGCCGTGGCAAAACTCCTGGAAACAGGTCTGGCGAACATGCACAGAATAGAAGTAATGTGGAGACCTATTACCAATCATTTACTTGAGGTGAGTTTCTGATATAAATAAAGGTTCGTGTAATTTTCTCTCGCCACTAAGACACTAAAAATATCACAAAAACCAAATTAAAGAAAAAATAAAAAGAAATAAAATACATTTTTAATTAATATTTTTATTACAATCCTTTTACATCTATATTTCGTAATGGAAAAAATGGTCTTAATAATCGTCCACTCATGTATTATTGACCAAATATAACTAATAAATATCATAATCAATAGTTGGCGCTCTTTTAATAGCTGCGACTTCTTCCAACAGCTAGATTCAGTTATCATATATTCCTTAATCAGGTTTGCCAGCACCCGCACATTCGTATGAGGGAGTGGGGGGTGGAGGCGATCACGTATCTAGTGCAAGCGGCCTTCCAGTACCATCACAACAATCCAGCACTCGTCACCGAGGTAAGGATTTATTTCTTCTTTATTTGATGACAAGTTAGCGTTTAGGTAACTTTAACCGTCTTGCAGAACTGTCTGGTGATCCATTAGTTTAAACAGAAGAAACATCATGCTACATTTTGCGAAACCTACTCGATATATTTAAAAAGCGTTAACAGGCTAAAGGCACGTTGCAATTTATAATTACCAAACCATCTTCGCGAATGACTTTTCTCCCTTCTTTCTGACGCACGTTTCAGTGAAGCTTATGCCTTCGCAACTACTGGTACAATGCCGCGAAGAGACCGATTAGGGGTTTTTATATTGATTGGAAGCGGTGATAGCCTAGTGGTTAGGGCGTTAGCCTCCTAACCAGAGGTCGGCGGTTCGAAATCAGGCACGCACCTCTAAAATTTCGGAGTAATGTGCGATTTTAAAAATTAAAATATCACTTGCTTCAACGGTGAAGGAAAACATCGTGAGGAAACCTACACGCCTGAGAGTTCTCAAAAGCGTGTGAAGTCTGCCAAACATGGCTAGCGTGATGGACAATGGCCGAAACCCTTCTCATATTGAGAGGAGACCCGAGCTCTGTAGTGAGCCGGTAATGGGTTGAACATGATGATGATGATATTGATTGTTTGACTTTGGCTTTGAAATCGTCGCAACAGGCTCGCGAGCGTTTGGTTCTGGAGCCGCTGGCAGAGCTGTGCGCAGTGCGGCACTGCGACGTGCGTGCGCGTCAATTGGAGTGCGCCGCGCGCTTGCTTCACTCACGTGGCGACCAACTGGGCGCGGCCTGGCCGCTCATGATGGAGATCATCTCAGCCATTTGCGACCACCACAGGTACTTAGCCTCCGATTGATCATCCATTGTCTTTTTTCTTTTAATATTCGTAGTCTAAGTTAATGTTAAAACGAGGCAGACTGATTTCCGAAAGATAATGTTGTATCCTTTTAATAGTTTCTTGAGTCAAAGATAAGATAAGAAAATGAGTAGAGGAAGACCAAAGAAGAGATGGATGGATTGTGTTAAAGAGAATATGATTGTAAAAAGTGACGGCTGATAGAAGTGAGTGAAAGAAGAAGACGTGTTGTACCGACCCCACATAATGTGGGATAAAGGCAAGAAAAAAAAGGCATTTGAATTAAAACCTATTTCGCTTATTTTTTTTTAAATAAATGAGTGTTTTTCAATTTGACGAAGCTTAGACGAAGGAGATAGATAATTGCCGATTCTGCGTATTTTTCGGTGAATTTGAAATTCGGCGAAACTTTTTTTAAGATATATAATTATTTATATTTTCTTATATTTTTGGCCTTCTGTATTATGTCTTTGTTTCATTTTATTTTATTAAGTTATCGTAATTCATTTTGTATGTTATGGCTATTTATTACTTGTTGTGTGTTATTAGACAATTTTTATGTAGGAATGTAATACATGTAATTTTGATGGTGGTCCAAATATACATGAGCTCAGAGGTAACCAAAATCGGTACCCCTTAAAGGTACGATGGCCCGTTAATGCTTAACCGGTTTCTTTCGCAGCGAGCAATTGGTCCGGTCGGCATTCCAGTGTGCCCAACTCGTGGCAGGGGACCTGCTGGGGTGCGCGGGCCCACGTTGCTTGCGGAGAGTCCTCGCCGCGGCCGCCGCCTTCGCTAGGCAGACCAAGGAGCTGAACATTAGTCTTACAGCCGTGGGGCTCATGGTAACTGACCCTTTACTGATGTGCATCTTTTTCTCATTCTATACGTATGGTATAAGCGAAAATCGGATCTTGGCTCTAGGTGTTGCACGATTTCACCCACTTTTGTTTTGGCTAATTTCGAATTTTTGGAAGCGACTGTTTGTTACCGATTCCAGGACATAAGTAATTAAACATGCCTTGGATGATGCTATAGCTTCATGTATTGTTGTGCCAAGATGTTTTTCAAAGCATTTGAAAGGTATCCTATTTCGGTCTCCAGGATGCAAGGTATATATGTCTGCTACTGTCAATATTTAGTTTGGATTTTTGACTATTTGAAACCTTTGATCCGCGCACAAACACTCATTCACACTCATGTTAAACTTGTCCGTTGGTTCTATTTCTCGAATTGGCGAATATCTGTTCAATGTTTTTCATGTAGGATCTGTCAGAAAGTGAATGATGGTGTATTTCATAGGTTTTTTTATTTGATTCGTTTAAGATGTTTACTTTGATAATATATGTTTGCAGCATACAGAAGTAACCTCTAAATGGGTGTATATCATAAATTGTTACAATAAAAAAAAAGATGTGGTGTCGTGGGACACCAGGTAGGAACGAAGTTCCTTCGGCTAATGTAGAATCGAGAAAGGGCTCATCCCTTGAACGAAAAGAGAGAGGGAGAAAGAGAAAGGTATTATACACTACTCGCTTGTGTATACGACTGTCGCGCCTGCGCACGTCTCATTTAACTGTTTTTTTCCACGGACTTTTTTTTACGGTTTTACTATCACATTTTTTTCAATTCGGTCGCGCAGCAAAATTCCTTTCTCCTCCATACACACTACTCGCTTGTGTATACGACTGTCGCGCCTGCGCACGTCTCATTTAACGGTTTTATTCCACGGACTTTTTCTTACGGTTTTACTATCACATTTTTTTCAGTTCGGTCGCGCAGCAAAATCCCTATCTCCTCCATACACACTACTCGCTTGTGTATACGACTGTCGCGCCTGCGCACGTCTCATTTATCGGTTTTATTCCACGGACTTTTTCTTACGATTTTACTATCACATTTTTTTCAGTTCGGTTGCGCGGCAAAATCCCTATCTCCTCCAAGCCTGCCGCTTACGGCAGTTCCTTAGAACCTCGCTCCAAAAATTCATATTCATATCACGTACACCCAAGTGGAGTGCCATATTGTTTAAGCGACATAACATGTTTGCCCTCAGTGGAACATCTCGGACTACCTGTACCACAATCGGGATAAACTGGCGGCGGCGTTGAGCAACGACGCCGTGTCCGTTCCTGACGTACAGCCGGACCTGCCGCCGCTCGACCGCCTGTGGATGTGTCTCTACATACGACTCAGTGAGTGGTTTGCGACAATCGGCACCAGAAGGCGTTGTGACAAAGCATCCAGACAGCAATAACATAATCATGATCATCATCATAATTAACCCATTGTTCACTACAGAGCACGGATCTCGTCTCAATATGAGAAGGGTTTGGCCATAGTCAACCACGCTGGCCATGTGTGGATTGGCAGACATCACACGCCTTTGAGAACATTATGGAGAACGCTCAGGCGTGCAGGTTTCCTCACGATGTTTTCCTTCACCGTTGAAGCAAGTGATATTTTAATTACTTAAAAACGCACATAACTCCGAAAAGTTAGAGGTGCCTCGACCTCCTAATCAGAGGTTGAACCGCCGACCTCTGATTAGGAGGCTGACGCCTAAACCACTAGGCTATGTAAAACAAGCGTTATTTATTTAAAATTGCATTAATTATATAAAAATACAACAATAATGTTTAAATTAAAACAATTCAATGCACTAGAACCATCAAATTTCCTGAGGATGATCCGGTGTCGAAACGTGCGTAGAGGTTCTAGTGGAAGATTTTGTGTGGTGTTATATTATACAAATCTCCCGGTTGTCGGCGGAATATAGCAAAATTATACTTGCTGTTTATTGTTTAAAGAAATAAAAAAAAACGTTAAAAAATGATGATGTGGTCTGGCAGGCGAGCTGTGCACGGAGCCGCGTGCGCCCGTGCGCCGCGCGGCCAGCCAGACGCTGTTCAGCTGCATCGGGGCGCACGGCACGCTGCTCAGCAAGCCCGCCTGGAGGGCGCTGCTCGCCGTGCTGTTCCCCATGCTGGATCAGGTAATCCCTTTTCTGTTTAGCCCTCAGCCGTGCCTAATCACCGCACTACCGACAAGGACGTGCAACCAAGCGATTTAACGTTACGACACAAAGTCGCGTACAAACCAATTAGGAGTATGCGTTTCCCACACCCCTAAAAGGTTAGTCCGCTGCTATATTAGACTGCATCCGCATCAGGTGAGATTGCCGTCAAGGACTAACCTGTAGTAGAAAAAAAAGAGCGATAAACGAAAATAAAACTTATAACTTTTTGACAACTTCCGTGGTGCAGCTTGTGCGCTGTCGCATTATAAAGTTAGAGGTCCTGGGTTCGACTCCCGGCTCGAGTCTGGTCTGGTGGGTGGCTTCGACCGTGGCTAGTTACTGCCCTACTGACAAAGTCGTGTTTCCATTCGATTTAGCGTTCCGGCGCGATGTCGCGTAGAATCCAATTGGGAGTATGGGTTTCCCATACCCCTAACAAGTTAGCCCGCTACCATCTTATACTGCATCATCACTGATATGAGATTGCCGTCAAGGGCTAACTTGTAGCATATAAAAGAAAAAAAAAAACTAAACTATCATGTCTGAAATTGTTTATTATTCCAAATCTGAAAGGTATTTAACTTACCTATTACAGTTCATGAAATACAGTAAATTAATTAAAAGTAAAAGTGTCCCATTGGCATCCTACGGGTACGCAACAGAAATACCATAAATCCTTGCATGAAACACGCGCTCGAATAAATTATGACAGCTGTTTAAAGTGTCGTCCATTGCGCATGTCACTAGGTCCAGAAGCAGTCGAACATCGCCAGCTCGGAGAAGGTGGACACGGGGGAGCACATCCTCATCCACCACACGAGGAACACTGCGCAGAAGCAGTGGGCGGAGACTCAGGTGTGTATATCCTTCTGTGTGACTGTCCTTGAACCCTTTACCTTCCACTACAGCCCCTCGGTCTTCTCAGCATATTAAGATTTTGGCCGTAGTCCACAACGCTGGCTAACAATTGGAAGAGTCAACATGCCTTTTAAAACATTGTAGAGAACTTTCCGGCACCGCAAGTGATATTTAATTTATACGGAGCGGTGATAGCCTAGTGGTTAGGGCGTCAGGGCACGCACCTCTAACTTTTCGGAGCTATGCTATATATTATTGCGTTTAAAAAAAAGAAATTAAAATATCAAATAATGAATAAACAATAAACAGCAAGTATAATTTGCTATATTCCGCCGACAACCGGGAGATTAGTATAGTATAACACACAAAATCCTCCACTAGAACCTCTACGCACGTTTCGACCCGACACCGGATCATCCTCAGGAGATGTTGACTTCACAAGCGCGAAAAGTAAAATTAAAAATTAGAAAAGTAAAAATTTTAATTAAAATATCACTTGCTACGGTGAAAGAAAACATCGTGAGGAAACCTGCACGCCTGAGAGTTCTCCATAATGTTTTCAAAGGCGTGTGAAGTCTGCCAATCCACACGTGGCCAGCGTGTTGCATATGGCCAAAACCTTCTCATATTGAGAGGAGACCCGTGCTCTGTAGTGAGCCGGTAATGGGTTGATCATGATGATGATGATGAATACAGTATACTATTGAAGGCAAGATAATTGTGTTATGAGCAGGGCATTTTAATAAGTAGACGTGTGGTTTTTATTAATGATTATAATAATAGCTTTTTTAATGAAAATTGTACAATTTTGCTTAAATCACCCTGGGCCTTAAATTACTAGGATGTCCATTACTTTCAGGGTCAGTCTCTTCCCAATTGTGCAGTTCCTATATCTATAGGAAGAAAACAAAATTATGATTTTAAGTTCAATTTAATTGCATACGGGTGGGTGTGGGTTGTGTTTTTCCAATAACACATTTTATATATAAATAAAGGTATTAGCAGGGGTAGCAAGGATTCCAAGCTTCCGTAGTACCATTTTTTTAACGCTGTGAAATGCGCTTACGCATCCCCTCCACAAGTGGCGCTGCCTAAAACTCATCTGGAACTGTTCATTTTCCCGGGAATATAAATAGATGAGAGGTAATGTTTTTAAAACGTATGTCAAATATGGTTTTCAAATTCAAATTCGTTTATTGCATGAATATGGTATAAATATGGTTTTGCTGTAAAGCCGTACATACTTAATAAAGTTTTTTTTTTATCATTCCCAGAAAGAGCTATCCCTTATCCATTTCAAAGATGCGTGCTATTTATGTGTCTAATTTCATCAAAATCGGTACAAAGATTGAGCCGAATATAAATCAATAGTCACACTTTATAGTTATAATATTAGTATGAATACGAATTAATGTAAATTTTACGCAGATTTCTTTATACACCTTTTTAAAAAAAATACATTTAATATAAATCGACTTTTGAGTAGGAGCCACCAAAGAGTATAGTCGCTGTAGACTTCTCCATTATGAAGAAAATAAAGGGTTCATTAAATGCGGTTCGCTTCGATGGAGTAAATCCACGGGACGCGTACGCTGGTGTTGTACTGTGCACAACCGTATCAGTCTCCGTCATTATAATTGTAACTCTGTGAACGATATCATATATGTAGATCTTATCTTCAGCAAAATTGTCGAAATTCGCAAAGTTTCTGTCAAACATATCAGTAAGTCCCATGCTGAACAGTGGCTTGTTTAAGGTCATTCGTAAATTATTTGCATATTTTGGTAATTCTATCTCGACCTCATTAAATCCTAATTCGTCGGCGTCACTTTGGAGTTTAGCAAGGACGTCCTTTAGTGAGAATTTTCTGAGATTTCTGTTCACTTGATTGATATCGTAGCCGCTGTGTGGTCTTATAAGAAGCATACAGTACTTGCCGTCTCCTTCGTAGGGCAACTCCGTGACCGTGGCCTTCAAAGACTCGAAATCAGAAACCCGAAATGGGGCTCTCGTATACATCATATTTATTTTACCAGTTTTATTTCCGTCGTTGTACATAACTGGTGTTGTTTTGTATGCGTGAAAGGGGTACGCCCATTTCGCTTTGAATACTAAATAATTGCACATGATCATCGTTGAATCTACGAAATCCTCGGTTCTTATCAAAGTCCTTAGCGGCACGCGAAATTCTTGCAAGGTACGCATCGCGGCCTGCGCTGCGATATTTGACTCCTCGAAATTAAGACGCTGAGTGATAAAACGAAAGTCGGTTTCTATTCTCGGAATGCCATCGTAATGTATATGAAAGTTTTCATCATAAAAGATGAAATTCAGTAGATTTATGAACACGCCTTCGTTCACGAGCACCGATGTTCTCAAACTACGGAATCTTTCCACCGCTTCACGTCTGTCTTCCGTTAGCGATAACACTTTGGACAGCTGCTGCCAGGTGACGTCTACAGTCTCGTATGCCATGCTAATAAGCAACGACCAAATGACATAAGGCGATAAAGCAACATTCCCATCGGCGTATTGAGTCGCGTGATGTAAAAGTTCTATGCTAAAGTTTCTTGCTTTTGCATTGAAATCTACATCAGCAGATGATGATGCAGCTTCCAAATTCGAATTTAAATCATTGAAAGATGGCGCAGCTTTTAAATTCACATCTAAATCACTGAACGATGGCACAGCTTTGAAATTCACATCTGAATCACTGAACGATGGCACAGCTTTGAAATTCACATCCGAATCACCGGACGATGATGCTGCGGTGAATAATATTAAAATTATAGTTACAAGCATCGTACACAACCGCCGTTCTGATAAGATGGAGACTAACTGACCTTTACTATCGGTTTAACCGTAAAAACAACGAATTCTCATCATATACGTAGAATTGCTGAGTTATCTATAAATATAATTGTTTATCAGTGAATGACTCGAAGGAATAACTTAAGGCAAAATGTTTATCTTATAAGGAAGTTTTGGGAGTTTTCACTATGTTCATTTATGTAGCTGCTATAAAAGTAGAATGAAGTTGAAAATTATAGATTTACTAGTAAACTCTCCATTTGTTATTTTTTGCAAGGATTCATTACCATGAAGTGTTTATTATAATTTAGTACTGGATTTTTGTGTGCGACTTTGTTCGCGTTTTTGCCAGTATTAGTAAATGATGTTAATAATAATAATATTTCTTTATTGAGGCGACTAGGGCCCATTTTTGTTTGTACATCTTACATTTTAGTATAATAATTAACAATTAAATAATTTTTAACAAATAAAATTAAATCTAAACTAAACAAAGTTAAACAACCCTCGGCGTTATTAAGGACAAACGAGCAAATGGGTTACTTAAGGTTGAGTGATTACAGCGGCCCATGAACATCTGCAGTATCAGCGAAGTACTGTTGCGTTGTCGGCTGAAACCGTCCTAATCGTAATCGGTTTTTTTGTGACGTGGGACCTTACACTTTATAATAATGGTACGGACAACACTAAGGAGGTTGTAGTTGCATAGGAAATAAAACTGACAAACTCTGTGTAAGATTTATTTATTTATTAGCTGAGAGCGACTTCTTCTGCGTTGAGTTAGTGTGTTTGTTTGTCTTTCAATCACGAAGCAATAGATTACTGACCCGTATTACTTGATATAATTACTAAACTAAAACAATTGGTGGGAGAAGTGGGAGGCGCCCGAGACGTGATGGCACTCTTGTGAGCTCACTCAGATTGCAACTGATTAGGTCCAGCATCTCTGCGACATCGTTTAGAGTGGCAAATGCGCGCGTCAGGGGCGCCGGGTTGAGCAGGTTGGTACGTCCCCTGGCACTGCCAGCAGCGGCGGCCTGCGCCTTCGATACACGTACTTGTGTTATCGATCCATTAAAAAAATATAACTTATACAGTCATATCTCATAGAACATATACCCACCAAAGCCTCCAAAACGTCCGTGGCGGCGTGGCAAACGTGGCGGGTTATTACCACATACTAGTAATAATTAGCAAAACCGATTAGCGTACTCTGTAGGGCACGGGGTGTGCACCTGCAATTGTCTAGCTCCAGGGTATAATGTTAAAAGTAACATTATTTTGTTTGTTTCCAGGTGTTGACTTTGTCTGGAGTATCAAGGGTGTTCCACTCGAGGTTCCAGCTGCTGACTACGGTGGGGGACTTCAACAGGTCTTGGGCGGCGTTACTCGACTACATCACCGACTTTGCTCTTCGTCGAAGCCACGAGGTAAGCCTATCGCTTCATCTCAGCATGTTGTTACTTGGTATTACGTTACGAGCTAGGGTTGGATTAGAAACACCTTATGACTTTTATCTGACCTTGATCCATCAACTTTAGTCCAGATTTGCGGAACTGGTCACTCAAAAATAAGCACCCAGTGAGAGCAATTTTCATGGTTTATGTAATTCTATATATTATACTCGGTTTTTCTCAAAGCGTATATTATTTTTACTAAGCATATTTTAAACCGTCTTTATCGCTACTAACAATTTTGTTAATGGAATCCAACATACAATACTTAAATAGAGTTTAATATTAAAATTCGAATTCGTTTACCGCAGGAAAGTGGTACATTGATTCAAAGATCTTGAGATTAAAGTGTCGCCAAACATTCCGCCTAACAAGCGTGCAAAACAATAAAATAATTAATGTAAATTTAAAACTTATATAATCATCATCATGATCAACCCATTACCGGCTCACTACAGAGCACGGCTCTCCTCTCAATATGAGAAGGGTTTGGTCATAGTCCACCACGCTGGCCATGTGCGGATTGGCAGCCTTCACATGCCTTTGAGAACATTATGGAGAACTCTCCGGCAGGTTTCCTCACGATGTTTTCCTTCACCGTTCAAGCAAGTGATATTTGATTTTTTTTAAACTTACTTAAATGTTATTAACCATAATATAAACCATATAAACCAATTAATAAAATTAAATGAGACAGTTATATATATTTAAATAATGATCAACTTTTTTGTTATCAATTGTCAGAATTCAGATAATTTCGCTAATTCTCACTTGTTAGACAATCTTTTTGTTTCAATGTACTATTGATTTGCGTGATAATACAGTCGAAACTGCAATATGCATCTTTATAAGGCAGTCTATTTTATATAGCCGATCAGTCGATCTGGTATTAGACATATTCCAATCTAATACAGCAATATACATCTTTATAAGGCAGTCTATTTTATATAGCTGATCAGTCTTTCTGGTATTAGACATATTCCTATCTAATACAGCAATATACATCTTTATAAGGCAGTCTATTTTCTATAGCCGATCCGTCGATATGGTATTAGACATATTCCAATCTAATCATACCTGGCTCAATAATAATGTCCGCGTCGCAAACAACGTCAAAAATAATCTAATTCTGTTGCTTGTGTTTTTTATCCAGACCCAGGGTGTCTCTTATTGCGTTTTCAGGTGTCCGTTGCGGCGCTTAAGTCCTTCCAAGAAGTGGTGTCGGCCGCCGGGCGCGCGGAGGGCGAAGCGCCCAAGCGTGTCTGGCCCGCCGCCTGGGCCGCTTGGACCACGATCGCCGAGGGGCTGGCCAACAATGCCCCTGGTAACTTAAGTTCCGGCAATCCGGACCGGTGGTAGAGTCACTACAACTCAACAAGTTATCGTTCTTTTTGACGCTGGGAAATGCATTTATGCACCCCCTTCCCCCCCCCTTTCCCCCCTCGAAAGGAAGCCGCTTCCGACGGTTGTGGGATTCGCCAGCAATGTTCCTACTCATCGCCTGGTGGCTGGGTCATGAGAACCCTTTAGCACTCGTACACAACCCTGCCACAAGAAGACTCCCGCTGCCTCATTATCATAAAAATACTAGAATAAAATTAGATTAGTTACACTACCTAAAATTTATTTTAAATACTACTATGCTAGATTATCAATCTGAACGCAATCTGTTAAAAAATTTGGTTCCTACAAAAAATGGTTAATTTATATTATTGTTGGGTTCAATAAACTTGAATCATTTTATGCCAAAATTTAAAAAAAAAACTGTCATCAAAGTGTTTAAGCTTAAAAATGCACTGGCGGCAAAACACGTTCGCACGATCGCTAAACCTAATAATTTTGACCGCATCATCACTTACCATCAGGTGAGATGCTATTAAAGGCTTACTTGTGGTGTATAAAAAAACTGTTATACTTCTAGTCCAGGAAGACGGCAAGCCGGTGGAAGTATATGCGCCGACGCTCAACTTCCTCACAACACTGGTGCAGATTTTCCCGCTCATCTTCCAGCACATACGATCCACGTACGTAAAATCACCTTTTTAGTGTTCCGAATTCAGGCAGTCTCTCCGTCCGTTTGTTAACAACGTTTACATCACAAATAAGTGATTGGTGATTTAAAAGTCTCGCTTTTATCAGAGAAACTAACCGAGAACCATGTTATGGTCACATGATCCGAAAAGAGGAAGAACGTGTAGTAAAGAAATCCTTTCAACCACCTGAATATAAGAGATGTAGACAGCCCACGAAGATTATCCTGGCGTCTGATAATAAGGAGAGCGGACCCCACCTCAACTGGGATGGAGTTACAACGATAAAAGGACTTCAAACTGTAATCATTTATCTTTCACGGGAATAGGTAATTCTTTTTATGGGTAGTATCTGCGGTTTCGGGAAGGACGACCAGTTTATGTAGGAGGTTTTAGTCCATTGGGTGTTAAGAGGTTGTTACTCTTCGTGAAGTTGGACATGTAATTTGGTCCAGGCTTGACGATATGCCTGAGGAATCTATATATATAAAAGCGAAAGGTCACTTACATACTAACATACATACTGATTAAACACGAGATCTCAAAAACTATTGTACGTATAGCTATAATTTAGCAAGTAGGTAGTTGATAGTTAATAGATGTCAGCTAAGAAAGGATATTTGGAAATTCCACCCCTAAGAGGGTAAAAGGGGGGTTGGAAGTTTGTATGAGAAGAAGTTAGAGAAACAAAAATTTGCACTAAGATTAATAATAATAAAAAAAAACATGTACATCAATTTTTTTTTAATATTACCTGTTAAGTGGTAAAATAGGGGATGATAGTTTTTGCTTATTTTTTTATTATGAAGTCTTGCTTGAAAGCTTGAATCTTTGAAAACAGTTTTCTTTTAGGGCATAAGTATAAGGCTAGATTTTTTTTTAGAAGTACCTAGTATGACCTTCTAGAGTTTTCGTATCATGACGTTTGACAGCAATCATGAACAGTGACACGGTAATTTCTGACGTATTTCACGTATTTGCACTAGGTTTACAGCAGCGGACGTGCAGAAGCTCGGCGAGTGTTTATCCACCGTGTGCAGCGTAGAGCCCTCGGCCTCCGCCATCGACGGCATCGGAGGCGGGGCGCCGGTCAGCCTGCACGCGCTGCACTGCCTCGATACCGTCCATAAGGTTTATTATCATTTTTATTGTATGCTAAATTGCCGCAATCTCATTTCAACTCCCAACTGAATAAGATAAATATGAGACCTCGGTTTTCTATTCATTTCAATGCACTTTTTGATATATTTGGATCAAAATCTCGAGATCGCCAAATGCGTTTTGAACCCTCCTAGCTTTAGTTTTGATTTTTTGTTCACTACAAGTTATCCCTTGACGGCAAACCTGATGGTGTGTAATGATGCAGTCTATGATGGTAGCGGGCTAACCTGTTAGGGCTATGGTAAACCCATACTCCTAATCGGTTTCTACGCGACATCCTACCGGAACGCTAAATCGCTTGACACGTCGTTGTCGTTTAAAGAACTTGATTATCACCATCAATCACCTCACGAATTTAAATAATAGAAAATATGTTATGTGAATGTTAAATAGATGCCTGTAGTAGGTTTTCATCATCGATTAATTACTAGCCGTAGATAGAGCTTGTCATACAAAAACAAGGCGAGATTTTGTCACCAACTAACTATACATTCCTACATATCGGTATACCGATGTATTACAACCCGTCTAATACACTAGACATCTAGCCGTTATATCATCTATAACGGCGCGTAGTGCTTTGTAATTCATTCGGATTATACGGCTCGAGTGTTAGAATTGGTGACTTTCGTCTAGCCTTGTCACACACTGGGGGAAAGGAGTGCACGCGTCGATATTTGTGCACTACTTTTCCGTCCCATTTTTTAAGCGTTAATGATCGATCTACGGCTAGTGGTAAATCAATGGAAGCCTGCCTTGACCATGTCTTTGTGAACAAAACCGAAGGTGCTATTGGTGTAGTCTGCCATAATGACATAACTGATCACGATATTGTCATACTAGGTCTTTCGCTAACTATGCCCAGCTCAAAACCAATGAATCGGGTCAGGTTTAAGCATGACATTGAAGCAATCAGAAATGAACTTAGTGAAATTGATTGGGCCGAATCATTTTTTTTAAATTTTTAATGGTTTGCATGTATAAAACAATTTTGATTTCACACACTGCCTATATGCCTATATGTAAGGTACATATGGGCAGTGTGTGAATTCAAAATTGCATGCATCACCAAGCAACTAGCATCCCCGGCTAAGTTTGTTGTGGGCTTCTTCCGGGGCGTGTTTGGAACCCTCATAGCTTTAGTTTTAAGTTTATGAATGTAGTTTTCACCATGAAGTAACTACTATGACGACCTCCGTGGCGCAGCACGCGCGCTGTCGCATTATAAAAGTTGGAGGTCCTGGGTTCGATTCCCGGCTCGAGTCTGGTCTGGTGGGAGGCTGCGGCCGTGGCTAGTTACCACTCTACCGACAAAGTCGTGTCGCCAAGCAATTTAGTGTTCCGGCACGATGTCGCGTAGAAACCAATTAGGAGTATGGGTTTACTATACCCCTAACAGGTTAGCCCGCTACCATCTTAGACTGCATCATCACTTACCATCAGGTGAGATTGCCGTCAAGGGCTAACTTTAGTGGATAAAAAAAAAAATAAAAAAAAATGTAAATTATTGACGCGTCAAAAGTGCCTTTTTAAGGACTATTTGAATAAAGATTATTTTGAATTTGAATTTGCATCTGATATGGCAACTCTAACAGAAGTCGTTTCATCGGTAACGTAGGAAGCGCTTAGCCGCCACTCTCTGCTGCCCGCGATGTTCGGCGCGCTGACGGCGCTGGCGGGCACGGCCAAGGAGCAGCCGGCAGCCGCCGCGCGCTGCCTCGCCGCCGCCGCCGCGCTGTACCGCGCCGCGCCCGCACCCAGCGCGCACCAACTGCCCAGCCTACTGCAGGTATAAGCATGAGTGACCACCCACTAGCTGGCACGGCACATTTAGACATATACAGCACACACATAAACACTCAATAATGGTGTTCAATAATTTTATGAGAGTACTGCCGCCTGAAATACCTAAATCAGGGGCAGTAGATTATATTGCGCAAGTACAAACATAAATGCATCCCACATACTCACCATACTAACCATACTCACCAACAACCTACCGTGCGCTTATAAGTTACTTTAAAAGTTGTTATATGTACGTATTATGGTGCTTATTTTTGTGTAATAAAGAATTTATTATTATTTCCTATTATGTTTTTTAAAAATAAAAATATCACTTGCTTCAACAGTGAAGAAAAGTGAAAAGTCAGATCCGTGCTCTGTAGTGAGCCGGTAAAATGGGTTTATCATGATGATGATGATGATGATGATGATGATTATATTTTTATATTATTTATTATTATAATTTTGTACAAACTTACGTTTTATATAAACTATGAACTTATTGAGAGACAATAAAATTACATTTAAATGAATTTCTATTACGCTTTAGAATTTTTCTGCTATAAGCAAATAAAACGATCTTGTTGTCAAAAAAAAACTATACACAAATCTTAAGTTATATAATATACTCGTATTTGGGCGTATGATCATCGAGGCTAGGACCTCTACTGGATTTTGTCCATAATAACTTATCCCCGATATACAGTGTCAACTAGTTAGGCAAACAGGTGCTCTGAAAATGAACAAAATAGCTGAACTTGTTTGTGTTTTATGTTAAGCACTTCGGTTTCCTTTAATAATAATATAAATCATTACTTTATTATGGCAACTAGGCCCAATTTTAGTAGGCAACACCTACAATACGATACACACTATAAAAAATTAAACATAAAAATTAAAAATATTTGAAGTGCCATTATATCAACACTATCACATGGAATGATGGATAATATTTTCCACTGACCTTTTCACTGACATGCAGTTAAAACTTGCAAGTACAACACCTTGGTTGATAAATAAAGCATTTTTCATTTCTAACTCAAGTACTTTTAGAGCGTCAGCGTCGCATTTGGGTCACAGAGGTCGTTAAATTACCCGCCATACAAACTTACTTTGACGACCTCCCTGGCGCAGCGCGTGCGCTGCCGTATTACAACATTGGAGGTCCTGGATTCGATTTCCGGCTCGTGTCTGGTCTGGTGGGAGGCTTCGGCCGTGGCTAGTTACCACCCTACCCACAAAGACCTGTCGCCAAGCGATTTAGCGTTCCAGCACGATGTCGCGTAGTAACCAATTAGGAGTATGGGTTTACAATGGTAAATGTGAATGTGTAAAAGGGGAATGTCCCCTAACAGGTTAGCCCGCTATTATCCTAGACTGCATCATCACTTACCATCAGGTGCGATTGCCGTCAAGGGCTAACTAAAAACTTTATTTCTTTTAATTTGTAGGCGCTGCACGCGGCGGTAAAGAAATGCACCCCTGACAAGCGGCGCAGAAACAGCGAGAGAGAAAGGGATCAACCAGATGAACCGACGCAAATCGCCTCGTTATTGCTACAGGTACATTTCAGCACGTAGAATCACTTCCCTGACACTAATTTTATCGAAACAGAAAGAGTGGCGCATCTGAACAAAACATAAACTGGATAAAATAATGAAGATATAAAGCTTCTTCCTCTTCTTCGCTTGCCTTTGCATTTATTTATTTATTTATTTATTATTGATACACTTACAATATACATAGAGAAAAATATACATTGCAGCAAACAAAAACGTCACATTCACCAGTATGCATATCAGTTACAAGTGTACACGACATTGGCATTAAAAATTACATGTAAACGGTCACAAGAAAACAATTAAGACTGATTACAAACTAAAAGAAATTAACCGAACAATCTACATATCCCTTGCATTGCAATCATTTGGGCAATTTTTACTTTGGAGCTTCTTTAATTAAAACTTTCGTGCTTCCCCAAACCATTTCCGCGAGTTTTTATGCTATCATATTCTTCTATGGCCAGGCCTCCTTGTATCACATTTCCTTGTAAAATAAGTTGAAGGATTTCCAACTTTTTGGTACTTTTTTTCAATATAAGCAGAACACGTTGGTAAAAAATAAAACTGACAACTGCGTCATGGTTTCCTGAAACACCTCTCGATCTCAATATATTTATTTATTTCTCATTTAAATCGGACATGGAAGCGTCCATAGATTGTTAGTATGTTAGTAACATTTTATCCTTAATTACTATGTTAGTATTGTTATTAATATCATCAGAAATACAATCTTCTATTTTAATTTTATCCGTCAATAGCTACCGCCATACAGTGCAATATGAGGCAGTCAGGTCTGGCAGCAATTACCTTCAGACATTTAGCAAAAACATGTAAATTTCCCCCCCTCTTACGATGGCGTATTTTATATATATTATAAAAATGTCTTTATGGCTGCGAATGCGAAATTTTACGAATTGGACTCAGTTATACTATAGCGTTACAAACAACGTACAAATGTAGATTAACTGACATTGAATCTACCCATTTTTGAGATAGCAAAAGCATTCAGTTAACAAGTGATTATTTAAGCATGTATTTTTCTAACAACCTATTGACAGATGGTTTATTAGAGAAGCAAAACGTGTTTAGACAACTTGAAAACCAATTGGAGTAGGCAATTTCATTCAAATGCATAAATCCGTTGTGTTTCAGGTGTTGGCGACAGGTTTGCCCTTGGCAAGAGAAAAGCCAGACGAGTACAACGAATTTTGGGAGATACTGCCTACTGTACTGGAGACTTTCATGTTTGAGCCACCGTAAGTTTTACATGCTTACTAATAGTCAGTATTATACTTCCCTTGAAGCGGTGATAGCCCAGTGGTTAGGGCGTCAGCCTCTAATCAGAGGTCGGCGGTTCAAATCCGGGCACGCACCTCTAACTTTTGTGAGTTATGTGCGTTTTTAAACAATTAAAATATCACTTGCTTCAACGGTGAAGGAAAACATCGTGAGGAAACCTGCACGCCTGAGAGTTCTAATGTTCTAATGTTCTCAAAGGCGTGTGAAGTCTGCCAATCCGCACATGGCCAGCGTGGTGGACTATGGCCAAACCCTTCTCATATTGAGAGGAGACCCGCGCTCTGTAGTGAGCCGGCAATGGGTTGATCATGATTATGATACTTAGGCCCTTCTTTTTCTTGCCATTACCCCACGCCATGTGGGGTCGGCATAACACGTCTTCTTCTTCCACTCACTTCTATCAGCCGTCACCTTTTACCCGCATATCCTCTTTTACACAATCCAGCCATGTCTTCTTTGGTCTTCCTCTACTCTTTTTCCCTTCCACGTTAATATATAACATTCTTTTGGTGCAAATATGTAGTCAGTATTATACTATAACAACTAAAAGTGATTCCTTTTTGTTATTTATATTTACATCGCGGCCAAACAAGCAAACGTAAAATTCTTCGAAAAACCCGACAGTATCGCCTACTATGGTTCCATTAAAATCTTAAAGAGTTTTACACCTACCGGGTACCCGGGACGGTAAATTTTTATTATTTCCACGTCGTGTGATACCACTAGTTTAATAAATAATAATCAATGTTTTTATTTTTGTCCTATATGCTTTCCAAGACCATTAATTGGATTGCAACGGTATTCTATTGGGGTGTTTTATCTAAAAGAGGAGAACAGGAGATGCCAGCGAGGGATCCTGGCCCGAAAATAAATTTAAAAAAATTAGATATATAGTTTCGCAGATTCCAACAGTTAGAGTTCACGTTGTTGTTGTTTCATTTTGTTTTAATATCTATCCTTGACACTTAAATCTTCACTCTTGTGCCACAGAAACATACAATTTGGTTTTTTGTTTGTGACATTTAAATCAACATAAAATGAATGACGTTGTGATGTAGTGTTTGTGTGCGTGCAGCGTGGGCGGCAGTGCGCAGGCGCGGGAGGTGGTGGGCGTGGTGCGCGACGAGGTGCTGCGCGGCACGCCGCGTGCGCCCGCTCGTCACGCGCGCCGCCTGCTCGCGCTCGTGCGGGCGGGCTCGCTGCACACCCACCAGCCACACACACGTAAACGCTTCATTTCATTTATTTATATAGTGTTACACTTCACATTAGCACTATCCATGTATTTTGTATAAGTTGTGAGTTTGACTTGTTAATTTTCGATGTATTATATATATCTTAATTTATAATTTATGCTTAATTCCTGTTAACAGAGAACGAACAAGAGCTGAAGGAAAGGGAGGAGTTCGCGCGGACTTGCTTCGAAACCCTCCTGCAGTTCTCTATGCTTGAAGACATGGACTCATTGTCTGAATCCGAAAGTGAGTTGTCACATTTTAAGATTTAAATTGAATACTATTAAATAAATCGTGTTGAAACAGGCCATACCAATAGTGTCTCAACAAAACTAAGACTTTTAAGAGAATGATTAGAGTTAGCTTACAATTACTCACAAATAAAAATTATGTCAAAAAACTTGAATATCCGTAGATAAGCAATTATCATCATCATCATCATGAACACGTTGCCGGCTCACTACAGAGCACGGTCTCTCATTATGAGAAGCGTTTGGCCGTAGTCCACCACGCTGGCCATGTGCGGATTGGCAGACTTCACACGCCTTTGAGAACATTATGGAAAAATCTTAGGTATGCAGGTTTCCTCACGATGTTTTCTTTGCTTCGGTTGCAAACGGTTGCTTCACCGTTGAAGCAAGTGATATTTTAATTGCTTAATAACGAACATAAATCCGAAAAGTTTTAGGCGTGCCTGAGTTTGAGTGATTTCACCCTGAGTTTGCATTCATTTTCAGATGAAAGTGATCCCTTAGCGATAATGCCTCTATTGGACCGGTTCCAAGAGGTAATAACGAGGTACAACCGGGATGACGATAACGCGGAACCACTCTCCAGGTATTACGGCTTTTTACAATATCAGAAATGGGATTCACAGTTTAATATCCGACTCGCTTTTCATTTAGGAACATATTCGTCAAGTCGTCAACTGTTCGTCTTCATACATAACGCATAATTTGGATAAAAGAAGAAACGAAGAGAAGAGAGAAAAAGAAAATGCACCAGTTGGATAGTCAACGCAAATATTGTATAAAGTTGATCACCACCAGTTACCAACTGTAACTGTAAGAAAGGTTACTAAATAAGGGGCAGGTCTATGGTGAAGTAAAGCGTCTGCTGAAAGCTGAGCGTCACGAGATAATTATATCTACCGTTTTCTCGTCCTATTTCAATGAGATAACACAATCGTCCGACCCCTCCGTTATCCCAAACGTCGCCTAAGCCGAGGTTCGGCCTCAAAGGAGGCGCCCTTAGGCAGTCGTTCCCTTAGTTTCTTCGAGCCCTAGGACTCAAAATTTCTTCTGGCAGAGCTTCTTTCCAAAGCTCGCCAAACAGCGCGGTTACGCTGTGGCAACCAATAGGGTTTGTACAGCTAATACACAGTCCGAAAAAAAAAATGGATACACTTAACTTGCAAATTAAAGTTGAAAATTTTGGCAATAATGTACAGATATATTTGTAGTAAAGTATATACTAATGATATTCCAGGCATCAAGTGTCGGAGATATCTTTCGTGCTGCGAGCCGTGGCTGCCCTGGCGGCCGCCATGAAGCGCGCCCCGCCCTCCCGAGTGGACGCGGCCGCGTGGCACAGACTGATAGGTACGTACCAAACCATCAACTAATACTGATGAGGCTCCATGGTGATATCCAAAAAACTTTGTTGTGTTACTCGCGCTACGTCTTCATTGGTAGGGATACTGATCAGGTATCAATGGACTGCTTCATGGTGATACCAAAAAAGTATATTATTTTATTTTTATTTATTTTATGTGGCAATCAAAATATTACAATCGTTATAATTAAATCTTAACTTAGTTACATGTTCTATATCTAATTGTAATTCTAATTGACTGCACAGCATGACAAAAGTTTAATATTAACAATTTATAGAAATATAAATATATAGGATGAACGAGGGCGGGGGCGTGTTTTTGTCAAAGAGACCAGTTAATCTTGGTAGAACAGAATTACAATTAAAGTATCGTAATTTATAAATAGCAGACTACACGCTCCACCAAGTACGATAATGCACTAGCGCTTCTCGACCACCGATCAATGCAATGAATGCAATGCGCCGTCCCGCGCCGGTGCGTCTTTAAGAACCTGCGTACCCCACTTAGTGTTGCGTAAAGAGAGAGGGCGATCCCACTCTCTTGTCTGGCGTATGTACGAGATGAGATGAGATGCTAATGAGGAGTGTTGCCCGCAGACGTGTACCCGGCGCTGGTGCGGCTGGCGGGCGGGTCGGGCGGCGCGGGCCCGGCGCTGCGCGAGGCCCTGCTGCAGTTCGGCGCGCTGCTGAGCCCGCCGCTCTAGCGCCGCCTCCTCTACAGCGTGCGCATATAGGGCACGCGCCTGTAGGCACGCGGCACAGGTGAGCCCTCTCCCCATCAATACGACCACATATCACACCCATGGTTGAGTAAAGATGGACTAGAAAGCCCTGCAAACGTGCTCCATCAATATAAATACATATCGCACCCGTGGTTGAATTAAGATTTTTTGACGACCTTTTTGACACAGCGCTCCCACTGTCGCATTATAATGTTGGAGGTCCTGGGCTCGATTCCCGGCACGAGTCCGGTCTGGTGGGAGGCCGTGGCTAGTTATCACCCTACCGACAAAGACGTGTCGCCAAGCGATTTAGCGTTCCGGCACGATGGCGCATAGAAACCAATTAGGAGTGTGGGCGAACCATACCCCTTACAGGTTAACCCGCTACCATCTTAGACTGTATCAACGAGATTGCCGTCTAGGGCTAATTTGTAGTAGATAAAAAAAGATGGGCTAGTAAGTCCTGCAAACGTTTGCAGGACTTACTAGCCCATCTTTTTTTATCCTCCATCAAATAAATACATATTGCATATTAAACTAACCCCCGTCGCTATGATAGCCGGTATTTATACTCGTATCTAACACCTAGGACGTTCTTTACTAAGAAACCGTTTAAAATAAGAAAGGTTCTAGAGTGTTTCGGATTGGCTTTAAAGAAGGGAGTAACCTAACCAAATCAATTATATTCACGAGCAATTATGTACCTTAAATGTATAGCAGTAAGGTTCTTTATAATAATATTATAATAAATAATACGTTATTTTTCAGTGCCGTCACGATGTCGCAGGAAATCCAATAAAAAATGCACGAAGAAATACGTTAGAGTAAATAAATGATGCAATAATTGAACCTTATGACGCGGACATTCAGGTCATGTTTTGTTAAACAATAAATACTGAGTGCAAAGTGAGCTGATATTGCGTAGCAACATGTTATCTGTATATAGATTATAATATAATATATTGTGTAATTATTAATATAATAGCGCTTTTATACAAAATATTGTGTCATACATTTGGTTAATTTGAAAAAAAAAAAGACTCATCTTAGTACCGAATTGACTATTTTTCAAACATACGTAATACCTTACCAAAACATAGAGAAGTGCTTTAAAAAATTACTATTTCTGCTAAGTTTTGTCTTTGTACATAGCACGATCTTATTTGACCACCCTGAAGTTAGACGGGACCGTCTGCGCATATATCACATAGAAAGATACAAGGGAATTGTTAAAAGATATATATGTGCACACTCGGGATTTACTTCAGTGTGGCAACTCAGATCATGCGCACTTTTAATAATTAAAAGTGTAAAAAGTATTCGCAGTGAAGACGCTTTCTTGAGGCCAAATATTTGGGATTTTTATGCCGGTGTTTAGTGCTGAGAAACGTATGAGTTTGTATTAAAGCTTAGTGCTCTAATACAAACTCATACGTTTCTCTTACTTACATATGTTTCTTTAACTTAGTTGTTCATGCAATACGTTCGATAAAATCACCATAAAAACCGCATATTATTAGAAAATTGTCTGTTGAACATCTTTCTAACAACCTTTGAATTGGAATAGTACGTTAAAATTGGAAAAGTACGTTACATAGCCACTTTTTGGATGTATGTTTTCAAATCGTTTAATAGTCCATTTCGGACATGTTCATCAATATGTTTGCCTCTTATTTACCTCCTCAAAAACAAGCGAATTTCTATGGTTTTTGGGTGTACACTGAAATGAACGGAGAACGGAGGTATTTAGGTACTTCACAAATTCTGATCTGGCAATTTTGGATCCGTTTGGAGAACATCAGACGAGGGTCAGACCTTCTCGTAGGACAATATGCTGATTGCTTTCATGTACTACTACAGAATGTATGCTCTCAAAAACTTGTGAAGTCTACCAATCCGTACTTGGCTTTTTTTTTTTTTTTTTTCGTGGGTAAATCCTCATGGATACCTCTGCGCCACGGGGAGGCACAGAGGTTATGTCAGACTCCTACTGACTAAAACCCCCACGTGTTCCTACTCACCGCTGTATGGTGGAGTCACGGGAAAGCTTTCGCATACAACCGCAACTCCACCAGCGGGTGTCCACCGCAGCAGACCCTCCTTGGGCACAATGTGCCCAGTTTCGCCGGTTAGAGGTGTGCCGGAACAACAGCACACCAGCCAACTTGAGAACCGTAGTGTGAGTGATGGACGACCCCGTTTCCATCGCCCACAAGTCCTCCGAAGGCACGGGGACAAGAGAGGTGGAAGAGCTCTCTCGCACCCGGCCTTCCATCGCCGACGGCAAACGCAGCGAACGCTCGCCGTCCACCCCGGCCCACCAGTCCCATTCCTGGATGGGCCCGGCCCGCCAGTCCCATACCTGGACGGGCCGCAAACCTCCAATGGGGACGACCAGACCAGTCGTCACCCCCACCTCCAGCAGCAGACTGCCGCCCACCCCCGCCTGCCAGTCCCATACCTGGACAGGCCTTCCATCACACGGGGTGATACACCCCCTGGGTCATCCACTGCGCCCTCAGCTTGGTCAGAGGGACGCGCGGAGACCCCCTCCTCGTCGGGTCATTAGCCATCGGCTAACAATCTCGCACAAAAGAAATTGTTAACCGATGTTACCAGGGTGCACCGGCCCGAATGCTGCTCTTCCCCCAGGACGAATCAAGAGGGACCCACAGCACTCAGGCACACGTGGAGGTTACCCGACCTGGCACCAACCAAGCCATTCTCATTTATTTATTTATTAAAAGCGCCACCAACAGAATCATATGTAAAAAAATAAACATTTTAAAAACCTTAAGTGCTAGGATATACATATAAATCAATTTAGAGGTAACTACAGCATGTCTAATAACTTAAGTCGACGCTAATATGTCGCTAATAATATAATATGCAAAATTTTAGATTAACAAACAGCAAATAACAAAAAACACAAAAAATAACTTATTACAAAAGAACAGAAAAGTAACCTTGTGTTTATAATAACGAATAAGGAATATATACAGGTATATACGCACTATGTAAAATCTAACTAGACTAGTGTTTGCATTATTTTATTTTTGAAATTGTGTAGTTTGTCATTAGAAATATCAATATCATTCAGATAGCTGCTGGAGAGTTTTACCTACCAATAAAACTAAAATAATTAATAGGTAATTATTTTTCCTGAGACATCCGGAATCCATTGTTGTGTTTAGCCTTCCGTTTTCCGTTCGTTCGTACTGGTTTATCACCTTCATCGATTTATAGTAATAGCTAATGGGTTTATTATGAATATGACCACTAATTGAAGCGGTGATAGCCTAGTGGTTAGGGCGTCAGCCTCCTAATCAGAGGTCGGCGGTTCGAATCCGGGCAACGAACCTCTAACTTTTCGGAGTTATGTGCGTTTTAAAAAATTAAAATATCACTTGCTTTAACGGTGAAGGAAAACATCGTGAGGAAACCTGCACGCCTGAGAGTTCTCCATAATGTTCTCAAAGGCGTGTGAAGTTTGCCAATCCGCACATGGCCAGCGTGGTGGACTATGGCCGAACTCTTCTGATATTAAGAGGAGACCCGTGAGTGTAGTGAGCCGGTAATGGGTTGATCATGATGATGATGATGACCACTAAAAAATGTACTACACAAACATCCAACGCGCATCTAGTTTTTCACACAGACATTCTCTAGTAACATGCGGTTGGCCTAAATCTGTATTTATAATATAAATCACTACCATAGACAACTACTTGTATAAGTGTTATAGAAATATGTAAAACTTAACATTATATAACACATTAGTTAGCAATAAATCACGACTTTCTTAAATTATAAATAAACAATATATAAAAATATGTAACACACATTTTGAACTGTAATTTACCACGTGATAGACATGTACAACGAATTGTAAGCGAGCGTGGATGCCCACGTGGTTTGCGTAAATGCGTGCATACGACTTTCTTGAACGTTTCGTAGACAAGTACCCCTAGTATTAGAGTGAGTGGAGTCGTTTTCGAATGTCAAAGCGCGTCAAAAGGATTTAGACCCAATGTGACTTGATATAAAGTTCCAAATATAATTTTACAGATATACTGCTAGTTTTGCTAGAAAAAGCTGTGATAGCCCAGTAGTGAGAGCGTCCACCTCCTAATCAGAGGTCGGGGGTTCAATCCTGGGCACGCACCTCTATTCGGAGTTATGTGCGTTTTTAAGCAATTAAAATATCACTTGCTTCAACGGTGAAGGATAACATCGTGAGGAAACCTGCACACCTGAGAGTTCTCCGTAATGTTCTCAAAGGCGTGTGAAGTCTGCCAATCTGTGTGGTGGACTATAGCCGAACCCTTCTAATATTGAGAGGGGACCCGTGCTCTGTAGTGAGCCGGTAATGGGATGATTATGATGACTGCTAGTTCCGCTGGCTGTGCTGTTTATAACGAGATGAATTAGGTAAAATTTAATCATGACGTTGCAAAGTTTTGTTATTCGAAAACGATACCATTGCGGGCGACACCAGCCCCTAGTGTCACGTTGACGACATTCCTGATTGAGAAAGAAAGCTTAAGAGGCTCACAGACACTCGTACTTGCAGCCCAGTAAACTGCAGCGTGCGTTACTTTGTACGCTATCGAATATATATAATTATCTTTTAAGACATGCCGCCAAGCGATTTAGCGTTCCGGCACGATGTCGTGTAGAAACCAATTAGGAGTATGGTTTTCCATACCCCTAACAGGTTAGCCCGCTACCATCTTAGACTGCATCATCACTTACCATCAGGTGAGATGCAGTCAAGGGCTAACTTGTGGTGAATAAAAAAAAATAAAAATTTGTCTCTATAGTGCATTGTTTCTTAATGTACATAATATGTATGTAATACATGATAGCCATACCCAGTTCTCGTTAAAGCCATATAAATAAGATAACCTACTTTTGTAAGTTACGCTAAAAAGTATTTTAGAGCCAAATGATGTTTAAGCAATGATTAATTATTAATAATATTGAATTGTTATTCGTAGTTGTAACTTTTTTAATCACAGTGCAATAACTCACTCACTAGTGTAAGCGTTATACTTTATTCAGATATCACACAATGTTGTTAGCATTATATTGTAGTGGTGTGTTTTGTGCGGTGACAGCCAAGTGCGTTTTGATTTAATATCAAATCAAGTTCTCCATAATGTTTTTAAAGGTGTGTGAAGATTGCCAAATTGTATCAGGCCAGCGTGGTATAATATTTATATAATATTTTTTTATTATTTTAGTACACCACAAGATAGGAAAAAATACAAAAAAGACAAAATAATATAGAAACAGTAGTATACCATTTGGCGGCCTTATCGCTTCATAGCGATCTCTTCCAGGCAACCAAAGATTTAAAAGATATAGAGATAGGGAAAGAGTAAGGTGCACCACCAATATATATATTCAATATTCAAAATATTATAATATTTCATTAATACATATTAACTTTAAATGGTAATATTTTGAATATTGAAATCTTAAGTGTGTTTTCGTGCAAAACGCAATTTACACCCTTTGACCTGCATCCGGGGTAGAGTGCGAACTCCGCAGTAGCCAAAACTGAAAATAATATGTTTATTAACTACATTACAGGATTTTCATCTTTTTTTTCCTCTAAAAACTAAGGAAACGACTACCTAAGGGCGCCTCCTTTGAGGCCGAACCTCGGCTTAGGCGACGTTTGGGATAACGGGGGGGTCGGACGGTGAGTGGTCCGTACGTCTCAGAGGGCGTGGATGTAGCCCACGTCCGGATGACGTATGATAGCGGGGACCTCGTCTTCGCCGGCGAAGACGGTGTGTAGCGTATGATTGTGTGGTAGGTGGTACGAGTATGTTGTCAGTAGTCATCTGATCGTCAGGGTCAAGAAGGATATGTTTAGGTGTCCTCTTTCGGAGAGGAGCGCTTAGATCGGGGGAGTAAAAAGAAGCCGCAACTACGAGAGGGTTGGGGTGTCGGATTGAAAGTATTTTCATCGTTTCCATCTATACACTAGGTATTCGTATGTACCGTGTTTATTTACAAATTTTACAAGTACTAAGTCATATGATATTATAGATATGGTATATAAATATTTGTGTCTTCGCATTATTAAATGATAAAACATTATAAGTCACAGTACATGACTTGCTCAAACCGTTGCGTCTTGCGATTGGTTAAACGCAATACTTGCGAACCAGCGCGTGCGCAGAACTGACGCCTCGAAGATTCGACCTTGAATTAAATTGCTCTGTTAAGATATAAGCTAGATGTAAAATTACCTTGAAAGTTAAGTTGCAATAGTAGTTTTGTATAGTATATGTACGATACTAGTAATATATTAATAATGTAAACATAATAGAAGTTTTTCAAGCACTTAGTTAAGTAACATAGTATTGGCTTTTTGGCTGTGCTAACCCTACTAGTTGCCACAGCGTAACCGGGCTGTTTGGCGAGGGAACGTCTGCCTAAGGGCGCCTCCTTTGAGGCCGAACTTTGGCTTAAGTGACGTTTGGGATAACAAGGGGTTCGGACGTTGAGCAATCAGTGTTACAATAGCTAGTTCTATTATTGTTGTTGTATTATATTGTCGTTGAAATTAAAGGCACTTTTCTTGTATGGATCTCAATACATGAAAAATTCCTTTAATTATCATAAAGTAAATAGCATAACTAAATAAATCATTTGTAATTCTATTTTCTATTATTATTTTTAACGCACTTGTGTATTTTATATGTTAAAAACAACTTCACACATAATTAATGAAAATATTGTTAATATAAAACGAGAAAGTAAAAAAAATCTTTATAAAATTAATCGTTTAGTTTGATACACTAGTTAATAAAGATCTTAAAATCTATTTCATACAGGCGCTATTAACTGTTGGTTTAGATGTTTTTAGAACTTGATTTTTTTTTATACTATGTTTTGTTTCTAAGAGGTTGGTTTGTAAGTTCTTTATTATAAATATTTTGTATCGCCCAGCCTCGGTAACTTGAGTAATTGACAATGGTAATTTCTAGAATTGGTTGGTAATTTCAACTTAATCCTAAAATGAATGTCCAGGTCATGAAACATGTGCGGAATAATCGATAATACCATTTTAACCCGGCACAGTATACTGTGAGATTTAAGAGTAACTCCCGAGGAGCGAAGGGTATTTCAGCTATAATGTAGTAGAAGTAAAACGGTGAAGGAAAACATCGTGAGGAAACCTGCACGCCTGAGAGTTCTCCATAATGTTCTCAAAGGCGTGTGAAGTCTGCCAATCCGCACATGGCCAGCGTGGTGGATTATGGCCAAACCCTTCTCATATTGAGAGGAGACCCGTGCTCTGTAGTGAGCCGGTGATGGGTTGATCATGATGTAGTAGAAGTGAGTGAGTTTGGTAGAAGAGGCGCCCAAGAAGACAGCATAACCCATAGATATTTTTTCTTCCACTTTTTACACCTCTCGAAACCGGGGTATAAAATTTCGGAGATAAGTTTTGCAGGCAATTTCAATAATCTATTCTCTGTGGTTATCGCTTCACGATCTCCGAGGAGTGAAAGTAACGCCAGCATTAATCGAAGCGAGACAGCAGTATAAAAATAAAAGATATTGTCATTGGAATGGCGATGTTCTCATTACAGCCCATGGGTGCAATCGATCTTCATGTAACATTAAAAGTAATGACGTACTTTACCTTTGAATATCAGGTCTTGTAGTAAGGTATCGTCGAGCGAATTGTGTGAAAAATATTTATATATAGGATGGACACAGCGTGTGCGTCGGCAATTTGGGTAGACGTGGGTAGTTTCGGGCAAAGAGACCAGATACTCTTAGTAGAACAGAATAACAATTATAAGTATCGTAATTTATAAAGAGCAGACTATACCCGGTAGTGCATAGTTGTACTTGGTCCACCAAGTACGACTATGCACTACCGTGTCTCGACCACCGATGAATGCAATGCGCCATCCCACGCCGGTGAGTGTTATACGCCACTTAGTGTTGCGTAAAGAGAGGGGGCGATCCCACTCTCTTGTCTGTCGTACATGATTCTAAAACTAGATGGCGCTGCTCTCCGATTGCAGTCACATTTGGCACCACCAAACATTTTGTATTAGCAACGATACCTAAGTTTAATACATTGATTGTATGAGTCAGTGTTGTATTAAATGATAACACGTGATAGGAACTACTAATTTACGTATAATATATGTACGCTAACGAAATATTATGTAAATATCGATTCAGGATTTAAATATGTGAGTGTAGATAAAAGACATTCAGTGGTGTTGTGTTAAATGAGGGAGATAAGTTAAACGTGTCCCATACATATTTCGCAGAGCCTAACGTCTGAACTTTGCCGAATGAAAACAACATTTTTTGTTTACCTTTTAATGATTAGACAGTATATTTCAACGCCATGTTATTTGTATATATTGAAAAAAAAGTATATATTGTAGAAAGAAAAAACCTATAAACTTAGCATTGCAATAATTCTGCCTAATTTCAAACTATACAGTCGGTTTATAAAACATAATTGTGTCCCGTACTTAGGTAACTAAGTTGAGATCAAAAATCTATTTCCCATTATAAGTAAATAGTGAGATTTTATCTCATCCCATTAAATAGTGAGATCTTTCACAAGATACATTTATAGAGCGTACCTTGCAATGACTTTCTTAGTGTTAAAGAAAGACAATTTTTTGAGACACAACTTTGTATGGTCTCATAAGGCTAAGTAAAGATCAAGTCTCTAAAGATATAATGGAATGACACTTTTGATACTTTTTCATTTGCAATCAACCCTTTATAGGTTTTTCAGACTGTATTAAACTTGTATGTATTACATTACTTAGTTAAGCCACTAAATAACTGTATGTACTGTATTTAATTAAAAATAACCTTAAAATGACAGCTTCCATTATTTTAACCCATAGGACGAAGTACAGAATGTAAAATTATGAAAATAAATTATTACTTGAAAGTTAATTGTTTTATTCATCACCATTTTAACAATGTCGTTTTCTTTGGTGTCTCCATAGATAGCATAACTGTATAGACGAAAATTGATTGTGGACATATGGAATACAAGCAGGAGTTACTATGGGTAAGTAAACAATGGACCCAAAGCTTAACTTGCATTGATTTACCACTAGCCGTAGATAGAGCGCGTCATACAAAAACAAGGCGAGAATTTGTCACCAACTAACTATACATTCCTACATATCGGTATATCGATGAATTACAACCCGTCTAATACACTAGACATCTGGCCGTTATCTATAGCGGCGCGTAGTGCTTTGTAATTCATTCGGATTATACGGCTCGAGTCTTAGAATCGGTGACTTTCGTCTAGCCTTGTCACACACTGGGGGAAAGGAGTGCACGCGTCGCTATTTGTGCACTACTTTTCCGTCCCATTTTTTGAGCGTTAATGATCGGTCTACGGTTAGTGGTAAATCAATGTTAACTTGGTTTAAAAAAAATCTGGAGTTTTACGTGGATTTGGGATTGTTAATAAAATAAATATATTTTGGTAATGGGACAATTGATTTTTCGTTATACACTAACCATTCGAGACTCATTGTTACAAGAATCTACATGAGTTTTGAAAGTAAGACCTAAAATGTATTCGAGAGGTTATCCAACCATTAGGTTTATTAGAGGAGTGTACAGAAAGTTAAAATTAGTTTTTCATAAGACCTACCAAGTATTGACTCTAGATTCTATCAACAGTTGGATCACAAAGTTGGTAGGTTTGTTTCTATTATTAATAACATAATTTGACGTTTTTCCTCTTACGTTTCGTGGAACATGTCCTCAATTGAATTGGTGATTAAAAGGAACACACATACCTACTAAATACTAGAGATTAAAAATAAATAAATCCATTAAAATTTATACCTTATAAATAACGCGCATTTCTAGGTGAAAAAGGTCTAACTTTCTACAAACACGTGTAGTTTCTCACGATGATGAATTTTACTAAATTATTCGATCGGTTTAAAAAACGTAACTTTTAATGTCATCTCATCCAAAATAGATGCAATTAGAAGAGAGTCTGTGACAGCCTAATGGTTACGACGTCCGCCTCCTAATCAGAGTTCAGTTCGATCCCGGGCATGCACCTCTAACTTTTCAGAGTTATGTTCGTTTTTTAAGCAATTAAATATCACTTTATTCAACGGTGAAGGAAAACATCGTGAGGAAACCTGCACGCCTGAGATTTCTCCGTAATGTTCTCAAAGGCGTGTGAAGTCTGCCAATCCGCACATGGCTAGCGTGGTGGACTATGGCCGAACCCTTCTCATATTGAGCGGCGACCCATGCTCTGTATCGAGCCGGTAATGGGTTTCTCAGAGCGTGGGTAATGCTAACACAAAAGTAAACTTATAGTGCCGTTTAGTAGGCTGCACAAAATTAGTAAACCTTCAAAGGTAATTGTATATTATTTTATAATAAATTACCTATTGATATCTTGGAGATGTCTATCAATAAGTTCAAAGTTTTTATAAAACGAAAGCTTATAGCAAAATCACATTACTATATTAACGATAATATAAACGATAAAAAGCTTGGGTGTGAATTGCTCTATCTCCATAGGTACCTACTGTAATTTATTATTGATTACGTGAGATGGTGATAACAAAGAAAAACCCGGTCAAGTTTAAGTGGGTTTGTTCAGCGCGATTTGAACCCTCTTAGCTTTAGTTTTAAGTTGGCGAGTGTAGTTATCATCATCACTAATAGATTAAATGAAAAATGTGATATACAGTGCAACCTCGATATAACAAATCGGAGGGGAACAAGAAAATATTCGTAATATCAAGTAATTCGTTGAACTGAGGTTTGTTATGTTGAGGTTAGATTGGTCTAAAATTCGTTAATTAGAGGTATGAATACTTTTTCTTGATAGTTGAAAATTCGTTATAAAGAGGTTGTACGCAAAGAATGTACGTGAATGTACGCAATGTAAAGGTATATTTTATATTGACTCTTATGGACAATTCAAGGGGATTACCAAGAATTTGTTAAATCGAGGAAGTCGTTATATTGAGGTACGTTATATTAAGGTTGCACTGTATATGAAAGATTCATAGATACCTGTTATAGGTTATATGAATAAAGCTTTTTTGATTCTCTTGTTTGAAATCTGGTGCATACAGAGAAAATGCAGTCTCACGCGACGCCGTTGGTAGGTATGAATCCCGCATGGCTATGTATAGCATTCGGCCCCATACGGCATACCACGCTTAAGTTATTTTGAGGCCGGCAGCGCGCGACTCCGTGCTGATTTCTCTACTACTTTGTACAAATAATGATCTCACGTACCTACATAGTAAGTACTGCCAGATTATTTTAAGTAAAACTAAATACGTAAGTACGATCAAACGTGAATGTTATAATCATCATCATGATCAATCCATTGCCGGATCTCTACATAGTACGTGTCTCCTCTCAATATGAGAAGGGTTTATGTGGGCCATAGTCCACCACGCTGGCAATGTGTGGATTGGCAGACTTCACACGCCTTTGAGAACATTATGGAGAAATCTCAGACGTAAACCTGCACGTCTGAGGATCCTCACGATGTTTTCCTTCACCGTTGAAGCAAGTGATATTTTAATTGCTTAAAAACGCACATAATTCTGAAAAGTTAGAGGTGCGTGCCCGGGAACGAACCCCTGACCTCAATGTTGTAATATTTTTACGCAATTTCAACGCCCATTTCAAGTATATTGAAGCGGATCAACGTTATATATATATTTTTTTATACACCACACGTTAGTCCTTGACGGCATCTCATTTGATGGTAAGTGATGAAGCGGTCTAAGATGGTATCGGGCTAACCTGTTAGGGGCATCGAAACCCATATTCCTAGTTGGTTTGTACGCGACATCGTGCCGGAACGCTAAATCGCTTGGCGACACGTCTTTGTCGGTAGGCTGGTAACTGGCTACGGAAGAAGCCTCCTACCAGACCAGACACGAGCCGGGAATCGAGCCCATTACTTTAAAAATGCACGCACGCGCTGCGCCAATTTGACGACCAAATTTTCAGTTGTACCTAAACCCTAACCCTTATAATTTTACATTATATCCTTTGCTAGGTTGCCTGGTAGGAAACTTTTTAGCGATAAGGTCGTCTATTGAACCTGTCTTCTCTTTATATGTATATTTCTATGCTGCTTTAGTAGGTATTCCTTAATTTTACGGTTTACAATAAAGTTTATTTTCATTTTATTAGTAAGGAGGTACGATACACTCATTAATTTTGATCTACCTATATGCTTGAGGAAACGACCGCCAGACTCGCGTATTCTGACACGTACCTAGATTTATATATCATTTTGGATACGATACTACAGAACAAATCCTATATCTGACGAGTTAATGGTGTCCGAGTTGTTTTTTTAGTAAGAGTGACGTCAGCATTGCTGTTTTACTTTTGTTTACTTTCGCTCATAGGAATTAAAACCACAACTTGCGGGATTACACTTTTATTGCGACCATAATTAAGAGGTCCGAACGGCCCGACGTCTCGAGCGAGAATGCGACGAAAGGCATTGACTGCCCGTATTTATAGCAAAGCATGCTTGTACAAAATTGATTGCTACCGTCAAAATTGTGTTAAAAAAAATCATCAAGAGTTCGAATGTTGGTAATTATTGAATTCTTGTTGTTCTTGGCGCCGCTGAATTAAGTTAATAACTCCTTCGCACCGACATATCCTATATTTATTACATAATAAATGTGAAAGTGTGGATGTTTTTTACTCAATCACGCAAAAACGGCTGGCGGATTTAGATGAAATTTAGCATGCATGTAGCCTTTGACATGGAAAACAACATAGGCTACCTTTTATCACGATTCCTTAAGAAGTTCCCGAGGGAAAATTGAAAATTGTTTACGAGCTAAGCCGCGGGCAGACAGCTTTGAAATTTGGTATGCATGTCACCTATGCTATGGAAAAGGACATGTATGTCCACGCAGACGAAGTCGTGGGCAGAACCTAGTAATTGTAATTACAAAAGGACTCCACGTCCAAAAGAACAGAGTTTTTAGAGATAGGCACCTATTTCCTACTTACCTATTGTATCTACCGGATTTCTTACCAAAAAAGCCAGAATACATCCGGTAGTGTTTTTCTGTCGTTTGTTATAGATTTAGCTATTAAAGTGGTCCAAACGAGCTCGGTTAAAGAAACTTGTAAACAAAAAGACCTTAGAACCTTCTTTTTATAACTAGCTGGTGCCCGCGACTTCGTATGCGCAGGGTAAGTATTTCGAGTAGCTTATATTAGCGTGCGTTAAAAATGCATTAAAATTATCACGCAAATGGTAGATTTTTACTACTTACTTGGCACTTATCGTCATATACTGGTCAATTGACACAATATCTTTATAAATTGTAAGCTATGTGTAAAGCTTTATTTTAGTAAATTTTCTTCACCATTCATTGTTGCCGTACACAAGTGAAGGTGCCTCTTTACTCGGTAACAATAATTATAAAATACCTATGATTTTAAGTGGAGATTTTAATGTCAATTTTGCATCGGAAAAATCTTTGAAGCTAGTTGAATTTCTGAAAAATGCATTAAAATTATCACGCAGATGGTAGATTTTTACTACTTACTTGGCACTTATCGTCATATACTGGTCAATTGACACAATATCTTTATAAATTGTAAGCTATGTGTAAAGCTTTATTTTAGTAAAGTTTCATCAAAATCCATTCAGTAGTTTTTACGTGATAGAGTAACAAACATCCATCTATACTTACAAACTTTTGCGTTTATAATATTAGTAGAATTTTACAGGTACTTAAATACAGTTAAAAAGCTGAGTTCCCACGTAAAACGAATATTTTTTATTTTTATTAGAACCACCAACAGAATTACACATATAATTTTTCTACATAATTTAGGCCTTAGGTGCTAGGTCAACATATAATTCCACTTATAGGAGGCTACAGCATGCAGATTTAGACGGATAACTCGTGCGAAGGAATTCAACTAAAAGTTCATGGTGATAACAAAAAGAAAATTTACCTGGCTAAGTTTGTTGTGGGCTTCTTCTTAGACCGAGGCGCGTTTGGAACCCTCATAGCTTTAGTTTTATTTTAAGTTTACAAATGTAGTCATATGCTATATGCTAGGAGTATCTCTCCGAGATCAAATCATATCAAATCAAGTTATCACCATCAAATCAATACTATGTAAATTATTGACGCGTCAAAAGCGCCTTTTAAAGGACTATTTGAATAAATATTATTTGAATTTGAAGTATACAAAATGAACAACTTAATTATAAGGAACATAGCAGCCAAAAAAAAAATAATAATAATCAAAAAAATAAATTATAAAATTAAAATCAAAATGAAAATTAAAAAAGATTAATATTAACACCCAACATTTATACAACCAAAAGGTGTAAGATTAGTCTTAGCCATCTCTAACTAGACTTCTGATATTAATCAGCCTGATCTAAAGCGAAGAATTTATCGATATAGTAAAGCTACGGCATAACAAGTAAACATTCGAAATCTTTACTTGTGCTTAAAGATTCACTGTCGTTCCAAGCTTTTAACACAAAGCCCTCTTATGCGTTCGGGGTTATTATTATTCATATGCGGGCGATGGTCGGATGTAGATGATACTATTAATAAAACTTCGGTTCGACGGCCGCTAACCTAAACCATTTCACAGAAATAGCATTCCTGCACACAGAATGAGACACGGAAAAAAATTAACGCTCAGTCACTGAACCCTGCGAAGGGCAAACCAATGCGTCCAACGTAGGCAACCCAATATCAACTTGTTAAATATATAAATTCAAATTCAAATCCAACTCTGATAAGTTACAAACCTTATCAGGTGTATATATATATAGCTCTTAACATAATTTTAAGTGGCTTGTGAGATGGTAATAACATAAAGAAAATTTACCTGACTAAGTTAGATGTGGGCTTCTTCTTAGACCGGGGCGCGTTTGGAACTTCATAGCTTTAGTTTTAAGTTTACGAATATAGTCATATGCTATATGCTAGGAGTATCTCTACGTGATCAAACCAGAAATGAAGAGATCCGTAGAAGGACCAGAGTTACCGACATAGCTCAACGAGTTGCGAAGTTGAAGTGGCAATGGGCGGGGCACATAGCTCGGAGAACCGAAGGACGTTGGGGTCCCAAGATGCTGGAATGGCGACCCCGCACCGGTAAACGTAGCGTTGGTCGACCCCCAACAAGGTCGACAGACGACATCAAACGAGTCGTAGGGAGCCGCTGGATACAAGCGGCCCAAGACCGTGGCCACTGGAACTCCCTACAAAAGACCTATGTCCAGCAGTGGACGTCTATCGGTTGAAACGATGATGATGAATGTAGTTATCACCATCAAATAACTACTATGTAAATTATTGACGCGTCAAAAGTGCCTTTTAAAACACTATTTGAATAAAGATTATTTGAACTTGAATTTGACATATGACAGACTTAAAATTTCTGATTAGAATAAGATGTACTGTGTGTTACACCATATGAGAATAAATAAATCTTTCCTTCTAAATCTATTTTAAAACGATTCTCAGTAGGTTGAATATTGTTTTTTTTTGTTATCGATAATTAATAACTGGAATAGACGTATGGGTTGTTGTTCAGTGTAACGAAATTATGTCACCATTCATAAGAGTCATAACCGCCCGGTTGTTTACCATTTAAGGTAACGAGAGATGATGTCATATCCACCTACGAGACGAGTCAATCTTGATTCTTGATTCTTACGCCCGCGCTCAAGTTATTTTATTATAGTCGATGGCCGGAACTACTAAGGTCTCTTTTCTCTATATAAGATATTCTTATTTATTTATGGAACGAAGTTCCTTATCGCGCGTTATGAAAGGGGCTAGACGGAAAAAATTCTTACGAAAAGTTGTCACGACACTTTTTGTTATTGTAAGCTGTGCGGCGTCGCATGTTTCTCTGTCTGTCTCTCTCTCTCTTATAGAAAGCAAGCCAGATATTTTCATTTCTATTTCGCATTGAACAGTGTGGTGTCGCGACGATTATTTTTGTTGAGTGTATACAGATTTTTTGTAAATAATAAAAAATAATAATAATAATGAATCCTGACAGTGTTTCTGCACAAGTTCCGGATATTGCTAATGGATTACAAAATTGAGCCTACTGATTAAGTTTATATAACATTATATTTGTGAATAATAAAAAAAATATTATTATAACGTAAATAAAATAAAATTTTATTACAATTCCTTCACTAATTAATCGAAAGGAACTTCGTTCCATCCGAGTGTCCCTTGACACCTCTCAAGTTTTTTAATATTCAAATTTAACTACTTCGGATGTATAACGAATATTATTGAGAAAAAAAACTAGGCAACTTGATCCAAGGGTTCTCGAGAGGGATTAGCAACATATTTAACGACGCTTTTTTATAAGATACAGAAGTTTGTTGCAATATCTACATACTATGCCCTTCTAGGGACCAGAAAAGCGGATATAATGAGGTCACGTCAAAGTTTTATACTAAATAGTAGGTGTTTCAAATTTTTATATTACCTATATTGTTTTTAATATGGTACCAATAAATATACAATATCCATATTGCGTCAGTAGTTTAAATAGGTATCTAATTATTTTCTTAATGTAAAAATATGTTCGTTGAATAACAACTTGTTTGGAAAAACCTTGTCAAAATGTTTTTAAACCAAACAGAATCAATTTAGATAATCCAATTATTACCTCTAAATTATCTCTGTTGTTTAACATTTTATGACATTGGAAGATGATATCACGTTCTATTCAAAGGTGCATGTTTTTAAACAACTAGAGGTTCGCCTCGAACCGGCATGCACCTAGATTTACGGAAAAAACCCGTGTTAAAGTAAGAATTTGCTTCAATGCATCGGTATATATATTTTTTTATGCACCACAAGTTAGCCCTTGACGGCTATCTCACCTGGTCTAGGATGACAGCGGGCTAACCTGTTAGGTGTGTTAAACCCACACTCCTAATTGGTTTCTACTCGACATTGTGCCGGAACGTTAAATCGCTTGGCGACACGTCTTTGTCAGTAGTGTAGCGTCCTGGTCTAAGAAGAAACCCACATCAAACTTAGCCAGTTTATTTTCGTTATCACCATCTCACATAATCAATAATAAATTATAGTACCTATGGAGATAGAACAAATCACACCCAAGCTTTTTTATCGTTTATATAATCGATCAATCGGTTAATAACGGATAGGTTCCTTAGTAAAATTTACGTAGTCAATAAAGTTGATTTCGATTCAGGCAATTTGCTTCGTAGCGCGTAGGATTACGCCAAGGATGCTAGCGAGATTAGCGTAGGTGGTCATCTGTGCTCACTGTCGTCTATCACAACATAGGTAGTAAAATGAACCCATTACGCGATAGAAATAATTTAAATACTCTAGATATAGAAGTGTCCATTCACGTAACACTGAGTATTTAAAATGTATGGTTATGCCACGTTGTACTTGTTTTCCTCCGGTGTAAGGCTGTGTCCCCAATCGACAAACTCTTAGCGATCGACTGAGTTTGCGGCGTATAGGTTTAGTATGCCGCTCATTGATTTACCACTAGCCGTAGATAGAGCGCGTCATACACAAACAAAGCGAGAATTTGTCACCAACTAACTATACATTCCTACATATCGGTATATCGATGTATTACAACCCGTCTAATACACGAGACATCTGGCCGTTACATTATCTATAGCGGCGCGTAGTGCTTTGTAATTCATTCAGATTATACGGCTCGAGTGTTAGAATCGGTGACTTTCGTCTAGCCTTGTCACACACTGGGGGAAAGTAGTGCACGCGTCGCTATTTGTGCATTACTTTTCCGTCCCACTTTTTGAGCGTTAATGATCGATCTACGGCTAGTGGTAAATTAATGATGCCGCTCCATATATTTGAAATGGAATGTCCAAAGTTTGCTTGTTTTGCACTCACTTTACGCAGTTTTCGGCGTCACGTGCGCCGACTGTCTCAGTTAGTGGCAGACTCATAACAGTTTGCTTGCGACGCACATAAAATGATCTGATTAGCAGATAACTCGAATTACAGTTTGCCACGCGGCTCACTCTACCTTTGCCTACTGGGAACACATAAGTACTTTTAATTTGGGCAATGAATAATTATACTTATTTTAATTGCATTATTTAACCGCCCGAAACAAGGTGGGGTAACCCACTTTTTAAGTTAAATCGGCCAAAATTAATTTCTAAAAGATGCTTTTTTTTTTTTAGGTTTTGACAAATGCAAAATGTCTATGAATTTATTCAATTTTAATTAACAACTAAAACAATGTGACTGTAAATGATATATAAGATGCTATTATATTATATTGTTTTAAAATGAAATATGCCTGTGGTCGTACGCAGCACATTCTAAAAGCGTAGATAACTATACCATGGGTACATCAAAATTGCAACTTTTTGGTACTCACTTGCCACTTTAGCTTGCCGAGTAAATCAGGTATTACGAAAACACCGAGGTAGGTAGTCCACTTGTTATATAGGTAGTAAAAAAAAAAGCTAGGACTCACTAATATGCATATAGCGAAAGTAAAGATAGATTCCAAACGTTCTCGAAAACTTGTAAACTGAAGTAAAATTTGAGGACCGGGTTTGTTTATTTGTAAATGGTTATAACTAACTAGCACCCAGTATCGATATCATAAAGCAATCGACGATAGACCAGCTCTATTAGAATTGTTTCAGCTAAAGTATGGATGATAAAGAAAAAACAGAAAATAATTTATAAGTTTTCTTTTATTCAAAGTTCACCGGAATGTTTCGGTGTGAGTGCGCTGAACGTAGCCGCTTAGTACTCCTCGGCGCCTTCTCCTTCTCCCTCAGCGGAGTCCATGCCGACCTCTTCGTAATCCTTCTCGAGAGCAGCCAAGTCCTCGCGAGCCTCGGAGAACTCTCCCTCCTCCATACCCTCACCGACGTACCAGTGCACGAAAGCGCGCTTGGCGTACATGAGGTCGAACTTGTGGTCGAGACGGGCCCACGCTTCGGCGATGGCCGTGGTGTTAGACAACATGCACACCGCGCGCTGGACCTTGGCCAAGTCACCGCCCGGCACGACGGTGGGGGGCTGGTAGTTGATACCAACTTTGAAACCGGTGGGACACCAGTCCACGAACTGGATCGTACGCTTGGTTTTGATGGTAGCGATGGCTGCGTTGACATCCTTGGGCACAACGTCTCCACGGTACAGCATGCAGCAAGCCATGTATTTTCCGTGGCGTGGGTCGCATTTCACCATCTGGTTGGCGGGCTCGAAGCATGCGTTGGTGATTTCGGAGACGGACAATTGCTCGTGGTACGCCTTCTCGGCGGAGATGACCGGTGCGTATGTCACCAATGGGAAATGGATACGCGGGTATGGCACCAAGTTGGTCTGGAACTCGGTTAGATCGACGTTGAGTGCGCCGTCGAAACGCAGTGAAGCCGTGATGGAAGACACGATTTGGCCAATCAAACGGTTGAGGTTGGTGTAAGTAGGGCGCTCGATGTCCAAGTTGCGGCGGCAGATGTCATAAATAGCCTCGTTGTCAACCATAAATGCGCAGTCAGAGTGCTCGAGAGTGGTGTGAGTGGTCAAGATGGAGTTGTAGGGTTCCACAACAGCGGTCGAGACTTGGGGAGCTGGGTAGATCGCGAACTCGAGTTTGGACTTCTTTCCGTAGTCAACCGAGAGACGCTCCATAAGTAGAGATGTGAACCCGGATCCGGTACCGCCACCGAAGGAGTGGAAGATCAGGAATCCCTGTAAGCCGGTACATTGGTCGGCGAGCTTGCGGATGCGGTCGAGGACTAGGTCAACGATTTCCTTGCCGATGGTGTAGTGGCCACGCGCGTAGTTGTTTGCCGCGTCCTCCTTACCAGTGATAAGTTGTTCTGGATGAAACAACTGTCTGTATGTACCGGTGCGGACCTCATCTGTGAACAAGGAAAATAAAATTAGCAATATCCATTAAGTATAAGTAATTTTCAGGTATATTTTTTGAGATATTTGTTTTTAAAGTTAATAAAATCTTTTACTAAAAACTTGCATTTTAATATACCCTCCATGAGAACCCTATGCTTATTACTTTATTTCTGGACGGCACTGATTTGATAGAATCCAACGCAGTCAGGGCCTACGCAAACTGTTATACCTACAAGACAGTTCAATGTTTTTTTTTCTATATTTAAGTCTATCAAAGTTTTAACAGTCCTCTGTTCACTTACCTACTACTGTAGGCTCCAAGTCCACGAACACAGCACGGGGCACGTGCTTGCCGGCGCCAGTCTCGCTGAAGAAGGTGTTGAAGGAGTCGTCTCCACCGCCGATGGTCTTGTCAGTGGGCATCTGGCCATCAGGCTGGATGCCGTGCTCCAGGCAGTAGAGCTCCCAGCAGGCATTTCCGATCTGGACTCCAGCTTGGCCAACGTGTACTGAGATGCACTCACGCTGTTGACAAACAAACATATTTATAGTTAAGACTACATTTTAAAAAGAGGAATGCGTGATAGCGAATTTATCGATAATTTGAGTATAATTGATTAATTTGAAGCGGTGATAGCCTAGTGGTTAGGGAATCAGCCTCCTAATCAGAGGTCGGCGGTTCGAATCCGGGCACGCACCTCTAACTTTTTATGTGCTTTTTTTAAAAATTAAAATATCACTCGCTTCAACGATGAAGGAAAACATCGTGAGGAAACCTGAACGCCTGAGAGTTCTCCATAATGTTCTCAAAGGTGTGTGAAGTCTGCCAATCCGCACATGGCCAAACCCTTCTCATATTGAGAGGAGACCCGTACTCTATAGTGAGCCGGTAATGGGTTTTTCATGATGATGATGATGATGAATTAATTTGAATCACTACCAACATTTTCTTAATCCAGTAACCCAAATATGATATTAGACTTGCAATGAATTGAAATCTGCCAACATGTACAGTAACATAATGCAGGTAGATTAAATTTTACTTGACAATGGAGACACTAAATGAAACTAGATAGTTCCAATATAAACCCTGTCTGTTTGCCTTGAACAGATATATAGGTAACGAGGTAATCTAGATTACAAGTTTCCAATTATAATTTCTTTATTATGAAGAAATTTTTAATTTTAATTTAATTTACCTAATTTTATTTTGTAACCATTTTTCCCCTGACATTTTAAATATTTAATAACTATCCAATCCAAAAATGTAATTTTTTATAAACTATTTAATAAATATTATTCGGAGAATGTTGGCAATGCTGAGTGTGCCTGTAATGGATAAGTTGTAACAGCACCAGCACTAGCTTATTTAGATTGATTTAAAATGTAACTTACAACTTATAAATAAATAAAAGAAATTTCCAAAAACCGAAATAGGAATAAATTTTCCATGAGAAAAACTCATTAAATAAAGAACCCAGAGCCGTTAAGCCAATAAAAAAAAAAATAGGAACTAGGTAGTGCGTCAATGAACTTCCAGGGGATATTGACCTTGTATAGGTACTAAAAACGCATCATGTTTCAACTATGACGGTATTAGGATACTCTTAATACCTTTGATATGTAAAACGAACCAATAAAAGTCGAACGAAATGAATGATCGCCTTACAATCATCTAGAAAAGTACCGAACTACGCTACCAACAACGAAGAGAAAGGAAAAACGCGTCTCAGTTAAAAAGGTCGGTGAAAGCACTGCAATTGTAACGGCAGTTTTCGCCTTTCTACGCCAAATTATTTCCCAAAAACCGTCTCGAAATGCTAAGCTAGCTTGCGAACGCCTGCGTGACATCACTGTTCAACAGGAATCCTTGATTAAGGTCGAGAACACGTCATCATTCTGCCAAAGTTTATTGCAGTCTCAAATAAAGAGCTTAATAAACGTGAATAGTTATTAAAAATATATAAGTATAACTAACCATGATTCGAGACTATTCACTATCGATTAGACATAAAAAACTAGAAGGGCGTTGGCATACCGGCGCGGCACCCTTGAATTAGGTCACAAAATGTATAAAAAGTAAAAAATGAAAACTAGGTATTATTCTGAATACGCAATCTTAAGTACGACATTTACTTGATTACAGTTTTCAAAGATAGAAAAGGTTTGAAAAAAGAATTCTACCCGGCCTCGTGGAACGAGATGGCGACAAAATGGTGGCGTGACAAACCGGCACTTTACACGGAAAATTACGTAAAACCTACGTTAATCACGAATACTAATATATTGATAATGAATAGAGAGAAAACTTACCATTTTGATTGAGTTTTGTTGAACTTAACGTAGAAATAATTTATTAAATAAATTCAGTCGACGTTCAGCGGGACCGGTTAAGAGGCTTGCCGAACGGTTAATAACGTCAAAATTTCCGTTAGCCACGTATTTATAGGAGCGGCGCTGCGGGGCACCGACGCTTCCAGTCCCGTTCGCTGATTGGCTGAACCAAATGCCGCATAGGCGTATCGACCAATAACGCCCAAGCAATATTATCACCATTGCGGGAATTGTGATTCATGCAATATAAGGGATGTTCATCTAAAATAACTATCGACGAATAATTCAGTGACATTATAAGAACAACAGTTGACCAATAGAGTAGACTTAGTCATTATAAGAATATTGATTTGCAATGAAATTAAATTACATTGTTTTTGGGTCCACTTTTAAGTTTAATTTTAGGTATAAATATTATTGGTTGGCTATAAATTCTGTCCGGGGATAATAGAGGTATTCATTAAAACTTATGTAGATATTACGCACATTCACTTGATTAACTTATTTTCAATGAAACCGCTGATAATCAATGCATTATTCTCGCAAAGGAAAAACAGAATGATTTGCCTCACTGCTCCAATGTAGATTGACATCATCAGATGTTGGTAATAGCAACTTATACAGACCCCATTCCGATTCATCCACCAACTTCAGCCAAACTTGATTAGCTTTTGTAGGTCACAAATTCCGCAAAAACAATAACAAAAAGATTATTTTTAATTTGATATGTTTCCACTTACTGGCATCTCGTTGTATTGCAGTTCACTCTACCCAATATCAATTACTTTCAAAGAAAGTGTATCTCATTAGTTTATATTAACGATTACGCAATACACATCTACGTCTGACTAGTTACACTCATTTTATGGTTTTGATTCGGTATAAAGTCAGAACAAAGTGTTTTCCTGTAGTGTTTCCTGTTGTGATAAAGCTGCGTGTATGGACCAACTAAATATACCAACCAAGTGTGATAAGGAAATATGCTTTTATTTATATTAGATTTATAGTTTTACATATTATTATAGTATTTTATTTATATTTACAACTATCCGCTATTTGTGACCACATTTGTAGACCATCTCTTATGATATTTTTTTTATTTTTTATTGGAACATTAAACTAGTCACAACTAAAATATAAACAACAGAAACAGAAAAATAAAAATGAGCTAGTGACCTTCTAGAAATGCATCTTTAAAATTAACCTTACATTTAAATCTAAATAATTTAATTAATACCTATAATGCAGTAATGTCTTAGTTGGTTTTTAAAGGAGGTCATAGAACTGCAAGAGATGTCGCAGGTGTTCCTGAGATTATTCAAAATAGAGCATATTCTTTAGACAGGCGCATGCTGACCATCCTTTGTTCGACAAACTTATGTTATGTTTTCCAATGGTAAGGTTATCCATTTCAATTTTTTAAAATGTTTAATAAGTTTATTATTCTTCAATTTTACTAAATTATTCTCTACAGTAGCTTCAAACAAAACAAAGAAAAAAATATGTGTGTTTGTTATATGTTATGGTTTAACTAATCATATACTCCTAACAGTACATACAATACATATAATTCATACATACATAGTTAACATATCCGTAGTAGCCCACCCAACAGTTTAATATGTTAGTGTCCATTTCATGCTACAGTACTTAGTGCTCCCACCGGGAAAAATCGTTTAGAAGATGTGGTTGTAGCATTAATCTCATAAATTAGAGTAAGACTCTACGAAGACTTTACGTGTGGGAACGATATCCCTTCGATATTACTATGTTACTATGAAGTTAACGTTATTCATCATCATTAACGATCCACTGGTTAGGAAGGGTATAAAGCATTATGGTTGGTATTCAATTTACTAAATTTTGTATCAAAAATAAGAATACCTTATCATTAACACTCGTTTCCTAATAAACTAGGCCTAGAACTCTTGCAACTATGAAACTTATTTTTCTTATAACTAAAACTAAAAGAAATAAAACAAACAAAACCATAAAACAATTCAGTAAAGATCAACACCTCATTTTGCAAAATAAAGCAATATGGCTTAATTTAAAGGAAGTTTATCAGGGTTCCGTCGAATGTGCATAAAAAAACAAGCAATATTAACGGTTTCTTTCATATTTGTTTCTGTACTAAATACAAACCAAGTAAGACATTTGTAGTAATTATTAAATGAAATTTTTCACCTTATATCGTCCCCGAGGTTATTAAAAATGTAATACTGACTATAAATTAAAAAGTAAAGTATTAAATAAGAATTACATTAATGTTAAGAACCACGGATGTCGTATTTTATTATCGATATAAAGTTGCAACAACACTACAGCATCTAGAAACGACAGCTGTGCTATAATATAATGCACACTAACACAAAATCGATGTATAGGAACCGTCTGCGTTTTTTTTTCATTGATTTTAACTGTAATATGCCCTTTTTGCTTGAGCGGACGGACTTAGTAACAAAATAAAAAGCTAAATATTTAGTGTTCCTGTACAAACTTCTTCGAAATAGGTTGTATCTTTCATATACTGAAAACTAAACGTTCAAAGCCATGTAGGTACGCACACATGCAAACAATCATATACAATTTGAGTTTATGGCAATCGGTATGTTCCACCAGCTGACGCCGACATTTCCCTAAATGGAAGAAAGGAACAACGAATTTAATGAACAGGTCATCATACTAATTTCAATAATTAAGTTATGATTTATGCATAATTTCGGGCTAAAATTTTAATTAACATTATGGACCAATCCCAAACCAGCTAGTCTACCTAAGTACAATCGGTACCTACCTAATATATAGTATTGAATTAAAAAGATGAGTAATGAGTATAAAATAAAAGATTATTTTTATTTATTTGATTAGAAAACGAATGAAATAAACTACATACTACAGTTACCTACCTACTATCCTAAAATAAATTTTAAATACACTTGTTTAAGAAAAATAATTTCTGAAACAGCGCCATCTATTTATTTACTCTTACACTGCTATGAAAACTGTTACCAAAGGCAAACGAACTTCCCGATCTCTTACCATTAGTCCATTACTACACGTAACGACATCTTACGAGGGTTTCAGCAGTTTCATTCCATAAATTGGCGGGCAATTTAAAATATATAGGTATTTTCTTTAAATAGCACGAAAATGTCAGAAGATATTGTATTTGATTTATAGATTATACGCCTTTCATTTCTATTTCATTGAATTTCCATGAAGTCGTGTGGAATAAAATGTGTATTCTCGTTTCAAAAACAATTCCCGTTTGCCGCGATTCATTCTTCAACCAGTGCGCGCTAAAAACGTCATTCGGCGCGCGAAGCATTTTGAACTGCACGCGCACTTACGATCCGACGAAAATCGATTTAATTTTCGCAATATTTTTTGGAATAATTTCCTCTCTGTGTAATTAAATAATGTTGTAGCGATTATAAAAGTGCTTTGTTATTTAAAAATTGTGTTTAGTGCTGTGTTTCTCATTTTTCTAGCAGTTTGAAGTTGGAATTTTATTAAATTGTAAGTATTTCTTTTTGCTCTACTATTTTGGCTAGCTTTAGGTACATTTGCAATGTTCCATAAATTTATGAGTTTATAATATGTAAATAATAATATGTATAGTTACCTATTTATTTATCAACGTGTTGGGAACTAGTTTTTTCTTGCGAGATTAGCTCGTGGCCATTTATGGGTGTTTGACTCCGTTATTTCTCAGATATGGGCCGGGTCTAGGAAGATAAGTAGAATCTAGACTAGAAGCGAACTAGAATGAAGAATCGCTCGGAGCTAGGTGGAAAGTAGACGTACCTACGATTTGTAAGGGCTCAAATGATTTAGCCAATGGCAAAAAGGATAGAAGGATAGGTAGGTACTTATATACATACTTGTGTATAATAATAATATTATATTTAACAATAATATATAGGTACTTGTTTTTTTAAAATATATGCTAATGCTGCGTATAAGCCATCTCCATTTCAAATTGGAGCCAAATTGGTTAAGCCATTAAGGAGAAAACATCAACAAAAACATCCGAACTTTCACATTTGTAATCTAAGTTGGTAAAAAATATTTGTACTTATTTGTGTTTATACAATATTTTTTAAAGTATGTGTTGATATTTCTTACCGATAAAAAGTAAGTTTAAATGAATTATTTTGAATTATCACTTGTACAACTATAACTTTGAACCCTGACTGTAGGTTTAGAAACTAAGCTTATATTGGTGTAAATGTAGTTTCAGATGATAGTCTAGTGGGTAAGACGTGTCTCTATATCGAGGGACCATGTTCGATCCCCGACATGCACCTTTAACCTTATGGAGTTATGGACATTTTTGACAGTAAAATTTCACTTGCGTGATTTGTGAAGAAACGTGTACTTAAAGTGTCCTTAGTAAAAGATTTCATGTAAACTAACGTCTAAAATTTCATCCCTTATTTAATCATAAGGGTGTGAAAATTCAAAAACTTGATTAAAGATTAAAGATGTCATTTTGGTTATTAAATGGAAACAGATTTTACAAATCCTACTGGAACTACCCAGTGAAAACGTACAAACTTTAAAAAAAACTCTGATGATGATTTTTTTTTTATCGGACTGTCTTTTAGCTGTGCTAACTCTATTGGTAACCCTTTCGAAACGGTGATAGCCTAGTGGTTAGGGCGTTAGCCTCCTAATCAGAGGTCGGCGGTTCGAATCCGGGCACGCACCTCTAACATTTCGGAGTTATGTGCGTTTTCAAAAATTAAAACATTATTTGCTTCGACGGTGAAGGAAAACATCGTGAGGAAACCTGCACGCCTGAGAGTTCTCCATAGTTTTCTCAAAAGCGTGTGAAGTCTGAAGTACCACGCTGGCCATGTGCGGGTTGGCCGACTTCGCACGCCTTTGAGAAGTTTCCTCACGATGTTTTCCTTCACCGTTTAACCAAATTTAATAGCTGAAACATATAGTATAGATATGTCCATAAAAAATATAGTATTATTTCCATTATAATATTATTATGATCAACCCATTACCGGCTCACTACAGAGCACGGGTCTCCTCTCGATATGAGAAGGGTTCGGCCATAGTCCGCCACGCTGGCCATGTGCGGATTGAGTCCGCACATGGCTGATACACTCAGTGATACACTCCTTTGAGAACAATTACGGAGAACTCTTAGGCGTGCAGGTTTCCTCACGGTGTTTTCCTTCACCGTTGAAGCTAATTTAACATTGATAAAATGATATATTTAATTTCGTCACATCAAATTTAGAAAAATCTTTATTCACACTAGCCTCATAATATTGTGCCTCACAGGCACAATATTATGAGGTTATAACTTATAAATATACACTTGTCTTAGTTAACATGTAACAGAGTCATACAGATTTTCTACTCATTTAGGTATTTCGATGACTTCCGTGGCGCATGCTCTGTCGCATTACATATAAAGTTGGAGGTCCTGTTCGATTCCTGACTCGAGTCTGGTCTGGTCGGAGGCTAGGGCCGTTATCACCCTACCGACAAAAATGTGTCTCCAAGCGATTTAGCGTTCGGCACTATGTCACGTAGAAACCAACTAGGAGTATGGGTTTAACATATCCCTAACAGGTTAGCCAGCTACAATCTTAGACTGCATCATTACTTGGCATCAGTTGAGATTCCTGTCAAGGGCTAACTTGTAGTGTATAAAAAAAATTTAATCGCGTACACGTTAACTAAGCTAAGGTAAGCTGTGATAGCCTAGTGGTTAGCACGTCAGCCTCCTAATCAGAGGTCGGGGGTTCGAACCCGGGCACGCCTACAACTTTTCGGAGTTATGTGCGTTTTTAAGCAATTAAAATATCATTTGCTTCAACTGTGAAGGAAAACATCGTGAGGAAACCTGCGTGGCTGAGAGTTCTCCATAATGTTCTCAAAGGCGTGTGAAGTCTGCCAATCCGTGTGGTGGTTTATGTCCGAACCCTTCTAATATTGAGACGAGACCCGTGCTCTATGGTGAGGCGAGAATGGGTTGTTCATGATGATGATGATGATGATACGTTAACTTCATTTTGTATGGAATCGTATCGAGAGAGAGTTGCACAATAGATGGCGCTGTTTCTTATATAAATTGTAATAAACTTATACGAGATCAAATAAGCAGAAATCTCGCTTTCGGCACTACACTAAACTGTTAGTTAGGTATTTGGCCAGTGACTCATAACCTTGCGGTTAGTGTTTCATTCAGACCGAGTTTAAATAACTGTGAGCAATACGTATTGAGAAAAGGTTTTATCGGAACTTCGTTATGACATAGTTACTTCGACTCATCTGAGGGTGAATTTAAATATAATATATAAATAATTTGTATACTTTATTTACCTCGTGTACATTTCATGCTTGTAGTAGTTAACATGAATAAAGCTAATTTGATGTGATATTTTTTTGTAATATAAATGTTTCATTATTTTAATTTTAGAGGTGATGCTGATAACTAGATACACACTCTAACTAAAACTAAAGAGGGTTCCAATCGCGCCAAGGTCTAAGAAGAATCCCGCTACAAACTGTTAAAGAATGTGTAAAATTACAACAAATTAATCTTCTTTTTATAACTTTATTATCTTGACAATATAATAACTATGTATTCTTGTAATTAACTTAAATAATAATCAATTTGTCAAAAATCAACCGCGCTTGTACCGCGTCCTCCCAAAAACGCCGCCGCTCGTTCCCGCTCTTTTCTTCCTCCCTTACGTTCGAAAACCGAAGTTGTCTCTTCTTTAAAATGAGCACTCGTACGTCATTTGACATTTGAAATTTACAGTTTATATTCGTAATACAAATATTAAATTAATTGTACTATAATATGATCTCTAACAAAACTGAGCAGAGATTTTATTGCTATCTAATATTAATATGACTATCTCATATTAATACCCCAGAGACGTATGTCTGTCTAGCTAGAGGGGAGGTCTCCATCTATCTACAGTCTACACTGAGCGTTCTAGTGTCCTTCAGTCCACCTTGCTACGTCCCCTATCAACTCGTTCATTATGCCAGTCTTCGTCTTAATTTCGTCTTCTACAGTTATCTTCATTTCTGATGTTATCATGAAGACTCTTCATTGGCCGCTTAGTTACACTGAGGTAACCTTTAACGAATGCTTTCCTTAAAATACAGATAAAACAATACTGAATTATGTCGATTTCTCACTTCAAACTGTTTCCTAGGTAGGTAAGGCTAAGTTTTATAGATCTCGGCCTCCTTCTTCTGAGGTGTATAGTTAGCCATTATTTTTGCGAATCCTAGCGGGTAGGACGTCAGCCTCCTCAGCAGAGGTCGGGGGTTCGAACCCGGGCACGCAGCTCTGACCTTTCGGAGTTATGTGCGTTTTAAAGCAATTAAAATATCACGTGCTTGAACGGTGAAGGAAAACATCGTGAGGAAACCTGCATGCCTGAGAGTTCTCCAGAATGTTGTCAAAGGCGTGTGAACTATGGCCAAACCCTACTCATATTGAGAGTAGACCTCTCGTGCTCTGTAGTGAGCCGAGAATGGGTTAATCATGATGAACCTGATTTCTAGATCTATGGGTAAGTTTTAAAAATAATCTCGCCCTTTACATTACTCGAGTTGTTTGGATTGGCGTAAACAGTGCGATGACATCAGATGAATCCGAGGAACTATATTAGAATTTGGCGCCCGTCCATGCGCCGTACACAAAAGCAGCGTGTTCCTGAGATATGGGTTATGTTATGAACGAACGCTTAACAACTATATCGGTTGTTCAAAATTTTCCCCTCTCCGTGCCACTAACGTGTCTTCTCTCCAAAAACGCATTACTCTCTACCGCTTCCAGCCCCAATCATAAGCTGTTATAAAGCATACAAGACTGGTTGGAAGAGGAAAACTAATATATCAATGTAGTAATTATTCAAGAATGGATCACTTAACGGTGGGAGGATTCGGCCGTGGCTAGTTACCACCCTACCGACAAAGACGTGTCGCAAAGCGATTTAGCGTTCCGGCACGATGTCGCGTCGAAACCAATTAGGAGTGTGGTTTTACTTTTTATTAATATTAGGGATGTAGATTTTAATAAAAACAAGATTTCTTCAATACTGATTTAATTTCCCACAGAATGCTGATAAATATGTTTTGCCCCCAGTCATATATATTTATATTGATATAAGTGGGAGTATTGACTTCCACTTAACTTACTGAAAATTAAAATATTAATATTTTTGTTACTCACCATTTACAACAGAAAGTTGTTTAGACCCTGACGATTCTTGTACAACATCAGTTACTGTTATAAACTCACCTTACTTAGTTCATAAAGACGCCTTATTTTGCTTTAAACTATTCCATGTTACAAGAACATCCATGAAAATATACACAGTATTCAATGTCCTTGTGTCCAGGTCTGAAGCTTAGTATTAGAAAACTTACTACTACAATTCTATGAAATATGTTAACATTTAGTCTTAATTAGGTATCTAATTATTCTTGTTATGGTGTTTACATGACTTGGATTTAATACATGAAATATCTGACTGGCATGTTTTAAACCCTTATAAGTCAACAAAAAAGAAGTAAATTTCTTATTCCACCTTGACGATGCCAGTTTCAAACCATATCAAGATTTGTTTAAGTCGCAATCATCCCTGGGTCAACTTGCGATCCCTCAGGTTCTCCACAAGCTCCCTTAAAAGAAAGCAGTTCTGACATCAAACTGTTATCTGGGACTTCTTGCTTGCATTACTAATGGAATCTTATCATATCTAATGCTTTGCACCGGTGAGAATCCACAGGCACATGTTTTACACCTGGCTATATCCATATGGGTATTTTCCATCATGAAAAATAGTAATGGCATTTAAGAGCTTCTACAATAGTGACTTCTTTATTACATTCGAGTCAAATTCACCTGATTTATAATGCCTTATAAACTCTAGGTCCTTAAGTAGTACAACACTCTTCAACACAAACTAAGTATCTAAGATATGAGATGGCTGGTACGGCTTATTACTTCCTTTGGAGCTCTTGGGGTCTCATCAACAAATTTAGACTCAAATGACTTTTAAGTTATTTATTTAGACTTTTAAGTGATTGAGAAAAGGTGTTCAATTATAATACACTTGGAGATATATCCTTTGTTTGATTGGATAACTTATGTATGTGAACAAAAGAATTGACTGCTATCACCCATAACTTTAAGAAATATCCCCAGTATACAACATGGAGCTTGCACTCTTCATGGTTCTTATCTCGCTCTGCCCTGAAATTTTGTTCAGGCATATATAAGCCAGTACACTTATGGATTATAACTTCTAGGTAAACTAAATTACTGCTTCACATACCCACAGCCATTGTCTGTAGGTAGAATTCTAACAGTGCTGAAAATAATTTTTACAACAAGCCTTTTGAAGAAATTTATCAGATCATTTTAGTGCTTAATGATTTAAAACTAAATGTAACTTGTTGCATCATCCTTGAATAGTATTTAAAAACCCCGGCTAAGTTTGTTGTGGGCTTCTTCTTAGACCAGGGCGCGTTTGGAACTATGAGGGCATAGCTTTAGTTTTAAGTTTACGAATGTAGTTATCACCATTAGATCACTACTATGTAAGTTATTGACGCGTCAAGTGCCTTTTAAAGGACTATTTGAATAAAGATTATTTGAATGCCCTGCTACTGAAGTAAGCTCGAAAGTTACACACACATCAATGTAGAGTTTAGCACCAGCTGGTCCTCTGTTAAACTTTTGTCAAAGTAATGTTAAAGGACTTTGCTATACTGGCAAGCAAGACATTTAAAACTATTTTCTTCAGTTAGATTAACTGATATCATACCATTTTACACATTCTGCACTTCTTTAAAATTTAATTTTAACTCAATCATTTATGCCAAATTCTTCCTACTATACTATACGTATACTGACTGTATTATCATTCAATATGAATGCTTGACAATAGTCATACTTCATCTACTTCTAAAGCTCCTTGTCAAAAAGTACCTAACCCTGACAAATGCATTCATTCATTCAAGGCTTGGATTTTTTCATCCAAATTCCAATAGCTGGAATGTAAGATTGTTTATAGTTTGCACTTTGCAGGTTAGGATCCAATAATAATCTTGATCGGCGAAGAACTAGCTATATTTTTATGGTGCTTTATATAATTCTTTGTCGTGACCGCAGTATCACTAATATTATATCCGCTTCCCCTATAATACTTGGCCAAACCATCCAAATTCGCAATATGTTGCGCGCCATTGTATCAGTCAGCGATATTTGTACAGATAAAAACGCTCATGAGACATCCTATTGAAAAGCTCGTGCAAGGATGGCATTGTCTGTGGAGAATGTTTGAATTGATAGCAAAATAAGTAAGAAGGAAAATAAAAGTTTTATTCTCGGTACGAATATGGATTCAAAGCTTTTCTTAACCGCGGCCATATAGTTAAACAGAGAGAAACAAAAATTATTACAGTGCTGCCAACCTAACATTTCTGGCCAAGGGACAAAACATGTGTTCCAATCCTAAAATTTAACCTTAAGTTAGCTCGAGCTCGAGGTAGGATTTCGTACCTAAGTGTGAATGGAAACACTCTGAAACAGGTTTACAGGTTCATCGCACCTGCAAAGAAGAAGCCGATGATAAACTCTACTCTCAGTTCAACCAGCGATATTCTTTTAAAAGAGCAACATTTTACCTTACTAAGGGACTAAATACCCGTGTGCTCACTAGATGGAGCTCGAAAATTATTGCATCGCGCTAGTAAGATTCTTATACGGAAACCATATATGCTGGTTAGATGTTTAGCAAGATGCTTACTAAAAACTCAAAAAAAAAAATTTTGTAATTCTTGTTGTGTTTAAACAAACAAGAATGTCGTATAAAATGTAGTGTAAATGTAATTTAAAATTATACGAGTGTAATCTACACCTTTATATTAAAACTCGTTTGGTGGATATGCGCTTTCTGAGAAATAATATTTGCTTGTTTGCCTATTTTGGAATTATTGTTGTTTTAACAAGATTATTATATTATATTATACAGTGTGCACGATAGGAACAGGAAGTGAAATGTAATTTGCACCCTTATATAAAAATATTATTTATCAAATTTTCATAAATACTTGAGATAAGATGAGAGGGTATTTAAGCTACCAGGTTTTAAAACCAGGGCTTTGTTTGGAATTACGGCGCCCTGGTACGGGCGTAAAATACTTAAAAGTATGAATGTATTGGATCCTACTAAAATCTTTCGTAGAAAACTATCACGTACATATACATTGTCATCATCATCATGATCAACCCATTACCGGCTCACTACAGAGCACGGGTCTCCTCTCAATATGAGAAGGTTTTGGCCATAGTCCACCACGCTGGCCATGTGCGGATTGACAGACTTCACACGCCTTTGAGAACATTATGGAGAACTCTCAGGCGTGCAGGTTTCCTCACGATGTTTTCCTTCACCGAAGCAAGTGATATTTTTTTAAAACGCACATAACTTCGAAGAGTTAGAGGTGCGTGCCCGGATTCGAACCGCCGACCTCTGATTAGAAGACTAATGCCCTAACCACTAGGCTATCACCGCTCACGCACCGTTTATATACATACGGTGAAAAATAGTAATTGCGAAAACGAAAAAAATACTTCGAACTTCCAAGTATTTTTTTTCAATAATAGGATTGTGCTCCTTATAGCTACAGTAACACGGATCGATTTCCTATGCAAGTGTTTCAACCTTCAAGTCGAAAGTACGGTATAAACTACACACAATACTGTCAAATACTTTCAAAGTATTTTAAAATCTGGTTTTCGTCGCAGGGATTTTTACGTACTCGTACTTGAAAGCCCTCAATTTTGGAAGTACTTATGTCCCATCTTTAACAAATTTTCCGATAGTAATTTGTAAAAAAAGCTTTGAAGGAGAAGAAACGCTTTGCAATTTGCATTAGTGTAGTATAACAGTTCATTTAATAATGATGCAAAAAATTGGCTGATAGAACTTACTTCTACTTATGTTACTCGGAAAACACTTCGATAGCGCGATTCTATATACAACTAACGCCATCTGTGATGCGTTTCTGTCCGTCAAAAGTTGGCTTGAAAACCAGTGATCTAATTTCCCTGAAATATCGCAGACTGATACTTTAAAAGACTTGTCAGAAACTTAAATACCTGCTTTTAAAAAATCAACAATTGTATATTTGCTGTTATGAGCCATGTTTACAAATATATTTTACACAATACACATTATAAAAAGGCCTAGATAGAGAAAAAAGTTTTTTTTGAAATTTAAATAAGAAGATAATGTAAACGGATAAGTGTGTGTCTCTTTTATTAGTAAGTACCAAACTTTTTATAAAATCATATGCTCTTTCATATGAATGAATGTTTAACTGGTTTTTACTTCATTTTTTTATATTTTTAATAAGATGCATATCCTGATATACGTATTTCACATGGACTTTCTTTTCTTATAATCTTTAAATTTATTCCGTAATGTCCCATTTTATATATTGTACGAACAGCCGTCTTTGCAGTACGAATCTATAATATGATAAAACTGTAACAGGATGATTTCTGTTACATTAAATATATTTTGTAAATTTTAATTGGAGGATGCTTTACTATCGATACTGAGCCCAAAACAATGTATTTTTTTCATTTTTTGTCTGTCTGTATCTTGGCCGCGCATGGATGAATTTGAATGAATTTTTTTATAGGAGTAGCTGACACTCCGATTCAAAATTAAGGATAGTGTATTAGCTAGTATAGAATATGATTCCTGAATTCTATCGTTATGGGAAATCGTTAAATCTGGAGTTACAATGCGAGTAAATAAGCTCAGGCAGATTTAACCAAAGCATATGCCAAATTGTTTGGCATATGCTATGGTTAAAAGGGGTTTAAAGAGTTTTGTATGTCTGCCTTCCTGTCGGTCTAATCTTGGGAATGTATTTTGACGGGAAGGACTTGACGAATTCTAGTCTCTACCTAGTAGTAGTCTAGTTACCTACCGACAAAGACTTGGCGCCAAGCGATTTAGCGTTCCGGCACGATGTCGTGTGGAAACCAATTGGGAGTATGTGTTTACCCCTAACAGGTTAGCCCGTTACCATCTTAGACCGCATCATCATCAGGTGAGATGCCGTCAAGGGATAACTTGTAGAAGATAAAAAAAAAAATCTGCTATATGCCAATCTATCTTTTTTTTAAGGACATATCTTGCTTTCGCTGTCCTTTAAATAATCATGAGAGCTTAAATAGAGGCAAAATATAAAAAAAAATACATTTGCCTACCACGTCATAGTTGATTGTAGCGCTAATATAACATCTTATATATATAAAAGAAAGTCGTGTTAGCTACACTATTTATAACTCAAGAACGGCTGAACCGATTTGGCTGAGAATCGGTGGGGAGGTAGTTTAGAACCAGGAGTAAAACATAGGATACTTTTAATTCCGTTAAATTTCCCACGGGATATATTACATAGGAGTTTTTCAAAACCCCTAATCTACGCGGACGAAGTCGCGAGCATCGACTAGTTGTAAATAAGTAAAATTACGTACTAGGTACCTACAAATAAGTGAGTTTATGAGTTATTACTATTTTGCACCTACATATGAACAGTTACTAGTTATTCAAGTACCCTCGCGATATACTCGAGCGTATCCTTAACATTTTGCACGTAATACCTAACGATTAAGGACATTTTCGCTTCAACGAAGACGTGGAATAAATAATGTGTCATGGGCCATGAAATTTGTGACACGAAAACTCAATAGATACCTATGCGAATTACTAATTGTGTCAGGGCTTCGGGACTTCGCAATAAAGGCAATAATGTACCGGCAAAGATGACTGGATGCAATGATGTCATTGCGGTATTTTGAGACCCTGACTTGGATATTTTGAGAAACACTCAGATTCTCGGAAAATAAGTGAACCTTGAAATTATTGTTCCCCGAGGTTACGTGATAATTCATGTTTATACTTAGGATGCCGTTTTGAGGATTTTTTTGACGACCTCCGTGGCGCAGTGCGTGCGCTGTCGCATTATAAACTCGGAGGTCCTGGGTTCTATTCCCGGCTCGAGTCTGGTATGGTGGGAGACTTCGGCCGTGACTAGTTACCACCCTACCGACAAAGACATGTCGCAATTCAACGATTATCGTTTCGGCACGATGTCGCGTAGAAACCAATTAGGATTATGGTTTTACCATACCCAGGTATACCATAACAGGTTAGCCCGCTATCATCCTAGACTGCATCATCACTTACCACCAGGTGAGATAGCCGTCAAGGGCTAACTCATAGTGTATAAAAAAAGGCAGAAAATAATAGAATAGAATAACTTTGTTTGCTGGCATGTGGAAACTTTAAACATATCTAATAGTATGTAAAACTCTAAAAACTGCAACTCTTCATACAACATTAAGCCCCAAATTAAAAAAATAATAAATCATCATCATCATGATCAACCCATTGCTGGCTCACTACAGAGCACTACAGGTCTCCTCTCAATATGAGAAGGGTTTGGCCATAGTCCACCACGCTGGCCATGTGCGGATTGGCAGACTTCACACGCCTTTGAGAGCATTATGGAGAACTCTCAGGTGTACAGGTTTCTTCACGATGTTTTCCGTCACCGTTGAAGCAAGTGATATTTTAAAAACGCACATAACTCCAAAAAGTTATGTGCGTTTATGTTTGATAAAAAAATAAAGGAACGAAAAAGCTTTCTGTGTGTTGTGTACACACCGTCTTCGCCGGCGAAGACGAGGCCCCCGCTATCTTACGTCATCCGGACGTGGGCTCCATCCACGGCCTCGGAGACGTACGGACCGTCACCGTCCGACCCCCCCGTTATCCCAAACGTCGCCTAAGCCGAGGTTCGGCCTCACAGGAGGCGCCCTTAGGCAGTCGTTCCCTTAGTTTACACCAGTTTGGCTCAGGGTACACCAGACCCCTAACGTAAGATAAGTCAGGAATTATTTTTAAATTATTTTATATCTATTAAGTTCATTTTTATTAACTCTACTTTTAACATATTTTTTTTCTAAATTAAAATTATAAGGTTTTATATGGGTCCCTGACCTGCAAGAAAAATATTTTTTTTTATTTAGTTTCTTCGAGCCCTAGGGCTCAAAATTTCTTCTGGCAGAGCTTCTTCCCAAAGCTCGCCAAACAGCCCGGTTACGCTGTGGCAACCAATAGGGTTTGTACAGCTAATAGACAGTCCGAAAAAAAAAAATTGAGTAGCGTTGTTAGTTACCGGTACCACTTAGTACACCATTACTGAGTGTACAGCGAGATCATCATAAACAGTTCCATTTAAATTTGGTGAACACACAATTCGTTAATTAACCCAGCCGTAAATAGTGATAAACGTTTCGTGTAACAACGACTCTCCAGCCAAGGTTATCTGTCGGAGCAAAAAATATATTGCACGCTGAACAGGTCGAACCTGTTTTCGGGTAACGTTACGTACCTACGTAACCTTATGTAGATATCAAATCCACACAATAAAGTCGCGGGGTGAAAGGCTATGCAAAAGAAGAGGCCTATTTTAATACTAAATGGGTTTGAATATTTTATGTAAGGAGGCTGTGCTAAGTTTGGCTTACGAATGCGAATTCTGAGATGAATGTGTTGCGTGACAGTATTTTTGGAACGATGTTCCTTATCGCGCGTTGTGAAAGGGGGCGTAGTCCGTAGGGCTAGACGGAAAAAATTCTTACGAAAAGTTGTCACAACACTTTTTGTTATTGTAAGCTGTGCGGCGTCGCATGTTTCTGTGTCTGTCTCTCTCTCTCTTATAGAAAGCAAGCCAGATATTTTCATTTCTATTGAACAGTGAACAGTGTGGTGTCGCGACGATTATTTTTGTTGAGTGTATACAGGTTTTTTTGTAAATAATAAAAAATAATAATAATAATGAATCCTGACAGTGTTTCTGCACAAGTTCCGGATATTGCTGATGGAGTACAAAATTGAGAAAAAAATATATTATAACTTAAATAAAATAAAATTTTATTACAATTCCTTCACTAATTGACTTGGGTGTCCCTTGACACCTCTCAAGTTTTTTTTTTAATTATTCACCACAAGTTAGCCCTTGACTGCATCTCACCTGATGGTAAGTGATGATGCGGTCTAAGATGGTAGCGGGCTAACCTGTTAGGGGTATTTTAAACTCATACCCCTAATTGGTTTCTACACAACATCGTGTCGGAACGCTAAATCGCTTGGCGACACGTCTTTGTCCGTAGGGTGGTAACAAGCCACGGCCGAAGCCTCCCACCAGACCAGACTCGAGCCGGGAATCGAACCCAGGACCTCCAACTTTAAAATGCAACAGCGCTTGCGCTGCGCCACGGAGGTCGCCAAAAATAAGAAACCAACATAGGTATAGGTTTATAATGATAGAAATGATGAAGAGTAATAGGCTGGTATGGCAAGGTCAGAGAGCGGCGAACTTCTTAGCATCCCATGGATTTTCCGGGTGCCGGGTTCATTATGTAGCTGGTGGAGACACTGAGTAGCTCCAAGGTCTTGCGACTTGGATGTAAGTTTAAGGTTTACTTTCACTGCTGATGCTCCTCTGCAAAACAACCTTTTAAACCTCACCAAGATTTGGTAGGAACCTGACAGCGTAGCGTAACTTATTCTAAAAAATAACCTATAGCTGATCTTGCCGGGTCAAGGTCCTTCAGTAATGTATGGAGAGATTATTATTAAAGATATTAATTAAAGAATTTTTAATGAGGAAGCAATACCATTCAATTAAAGAATATTTAACAGACAGGAATTTATAGTTAATTAATAATTAACTTATTCAACCGATTTTAAATGGTTCAATAAGTTAATTAGAATATTGTCGACCTTTATAAACAATCAAATTTTACATTTGACATACAAGCTCTTGATTTGCCATAAACTTAGAATTGCTAAAAAAATATTTTTGCATGCCTACCCGGGCAGATTGTAAGCATATCTGATTCAATGTAAAATTTTGCTGGGTACTACCTAGCACTTTTTCTCTAGCTTGTTTACTGTAACACGTGTTGCAAACTAATAAACAAACACTGATGATGAGGAGTGAGATGACGAGAAGTGACTTCTTACTGCAATGAGAATAAAAGGTCAATCCACAGTCTGGCGATCTAGTTTCTCATGTGATGCAACTTCCTGACTTTGTCGAGTCCATTTGGCAGCGAACCAACACCCTTAGTATGATATTTATACGTTGAACCCGCAGTAGTTTTCGAGTGATTATGGACTTTATTAATCTAGATGCGGTGATAGCCCAGTGGTTAGGGCGTCAGCCTCCTAATCAGAGGTCGGCGTTTCGAATCCGGGCACGCACCTCTAACTTTTAGAAAGAGGAGGAAGAGAGAGGATACCTGCACGCCTGAGAGTTTTCCATAATGTTCTCAAAGGCGTGTGAAGTCTGCCAATTCGCACATAGCCAGCGTGATGGACTATGGCCAAACCCTTCTCATAATGAGAGGAGACCCGTGCTCTGTAGTGAGCCGGGAATGGGTTGATCATGATGATATACATGGGCTCTACTACCTGGAATCTGAAATGGAAAATTCCATGTCCAAAACGAGTTAGAAAAAACTATAGACTATCAACGCAGCCTACATTTATACGCATTACATTTACAGCATCTTACTCTTCGTAATAAAATACCATAGTAGACCCATTGTGAGACAGTGACGTTATACTGTTTCGATTGTCGAGCGTGCAAATCTCGTACTAAGAGCACCTATAGGTGTGAAAATAAACCTGTAGTAGACGTAGAACGCAGTTCTCTACGCACGTCATCTCCCATCACGACATAATGACATGACACACAATTGACTATGAATAAATACATGAGTAACACCCACTATTCTCTTTACGTTAAAAATAAAAAATAAAAAAAATGTTGAAGTCATTGCATTAGCTAGCCAAGCTCCTACTGTTTTATCCGCTCCTGGTTGTAGTGTGATATTGTAAGAGTAAATAACGTGTAACATGAGTGTTCTTATCCATCCTGAGGCAGATTTCATTTTCTGAGTAAGCATCTTTAATCTGTGGACTTTGTCGAGTTGAGAGAAAGAGTGAAGAAGAAGAGCTTTAATGTGAGAGTGGGGGGGGGGGCTAATCCACCAATCAGGTGACAGAAACAAAGCTGTATTATTTCGAGCGTTACTTGCGAGCACACCACTCATCGTATACCATCTTAGACTGCATCATCACTTGCCATCAGGTGAGATGCAGTCAAGGGCTAACTTGTGGTGAATAAAAAAAAAAAATCGTTGCGAGTAGGTATGGTTGCGTGGAGGCTGACATCTGTTACGAGCTGTTAAATTATGTATATATTATAGCATAACATGTAAACTAACCTTGAATACAAAAACCGTGTCACATCGGTTCATTTCGCTTCTCATTCATTAAAAACCTATTCGCCTTGGAGTGTAGTAGTAGGCGCGCGAGTGAGAGGGCCACATTTGACACTGGAAGCACAGAAAAGGAGGGCAATAGCACGAAGGTGTTTGTTTTTATGTTTTTTCGTTTGTGCTAACTACCTACTGAAGTGTACTTGAACATTATTTTAAGGATGTTTTGAATTAAAAACATACAGCGCTTGAGAGAAATTTGCTTGCAGTATCTCAGCAAAATTAGTTCAGTTATATGTAATTAGGAGATCCTTAGGAGGATCACATCGGTTGCAGATATAGCTCAACAACGAAGAATTTTTTCGAATATACTTCAGTTTTATAACAAATTTCTCCAAAGCTTGACTTGAAGAGGTAGCGAAATTGTACAGAAGCTTAAGAGAAATCAAAGAAGACACAAACATAACTTTGGTCGAACAAAAGTTTTTCGCTTATTAATTCTAAGATTACAATGTTACCAACTTAATAATATGTTTCTGCAAATAAGCAATTCTTCCACACTGGAAGCTCGTTTCGAGACTAAAATTACCTTGCTATCGCAGGATAACTTTTTTTATACACTACAAGTTGACTACTACTCATGCTGTGATGATGCATTCTAAGATGGTAGCGGGCTAACCTGGGAGAGTGGGTTCACAATACCCTTAGGTATTGTGAACCCACTCTCCTAATTGGTGTCTACGCGACATCGTGCTACGCTATGTCTTTGGCTGTACGGTGGTAACTAACAACGGCCTAAGTCTGTCACCAGACCAGACTCGAGCCGGGAATGGTCTTTATAATGCAATAGCGTATGCACGCCATGGGGTTAACAGAATCCACCAGTCCACAATCCAGTCCACTTCAGCTTCAAGTGCCTTGGTTATGCATACTCTGGTTTTATATAGTAATATAAAGTTCCTATCATGCATGATTCTCTTCTTAGGGCTCTTTCAGTTCGGTATCGAGGAAGTATTTAGGTACCTACACCTAAACAGTGGCTGCCACTAACGCTGTGCCTAACCTATAAGCAGGCATGAGATTAAAAGAAATGAATAGAAAAAACAACTAACTTAAATAGGCAATGTTTTTGGTTAACATTTATACTCGTAGATGTAAAATTATCCATTCCATATCATCTGGTCTACCTGTACGCTAGTTTGAGGTTCCTCTCATAGCAGTAGGTATTTGGAACCTTCATAGCTTCTCACTGTTAGATCAATACAATTAAAAACTTTGGAACTATTTACGAAAAAAAACTAAAATCAAATCTTCACTACTCGTATAAAGAAACTTTTGAATTAAATGCCGACTTTTATAGAGCACCCTGTGTAAGCTACTGTAGGTAAAAGGATAGTTTACTTAAACCACAATAATCTACGATTGTATATAATGATTATACCAATGATTTAATCTAGGTGAATATTGATTGTATAACGTTTGCCTTAAGAAAATAGTAAATCCACACAAAATTTCAGCAAAGATCAGTTTACAATCAACTTCATCATGATCAACCCATTGCCGGCTCACTACAGAGCAAAGGTCTCCTCTCAATACGAGAAGGGTTTGGCCATGGTCCACCACGCTGGCCATGTGCGGATTGGTAGACTTCACACGCTTTGGAGAACGTTAAGGAGAACTCTCAGGCATGCAGATTTCATCATGTTGAAGCAAGTGATATTTTAATCGCTTAAAAACGCACATAACTCCGAAAAGTTAGCGGTGCGTGCCCGGGATCGAAATCACGGCCTCTACCTAGAAGGCTGGCTTCCTAAACACTAGGCTATCACAGCTTCTGTCAACTTAATTACCAAAAAAAAAACCTTTCGCATTTTACCCAAGAAGCAAGATCATTCAACATGGGAGTAAAGCAGTCTCATACCTGTGTCTTAATAAATCCTAAGGGAATAAGGGATATAAGAATGTCCCGAGCGATTCGAGGATATGTAGAGTCCTGAGTGTAGCGAGGGGCTTAGGGGTCCACAAGACGAAGACGGCATTACCCCTGTTTCATTCGGTTGTATCGCTAAGTAAACTGTGTATTCGATTGGCTAATGATGATAAATCAATGAGTGTTAATAAAATATATACAAGGTACGTAGGCGGATAGGTTAGAATGCCGCTCGCCCACTAATATAGTTCACGATTTACATACCAACGACTCCAAAACATATTAAAGACCAATATAAAGAAGCGGTGATAGCCTAGTGGTTAGGGCGACAGCCTCTTAATCAGAAGTCGGCGGTTCGAATCCGGGCACGAACCTCTAACTTTTAGGAGTTAGTTGCGTTTTTAAAACATTAAAATATCACTTGCTTCAACGGTGAAGGAAAACATCGCGAGGAAACCTGCATGCCCGAGAGTTCTCCATAATGTTCTCAAAGGCCTGAGAAGTCTGCCAATCCGCACATGGCCAGCGTGACGGACTATTGCCAAACCCTTCTCATATTGAGAGGAGACCCGTGCTCTGTAGTGAGCCGGTAATGGGTTGATCATGATGATGATGATATAAGAAACCAATTAGGAGTATGGGTTTACCATACCCCTAAGAGGTTAGCCCGCTACCATCTTAGATCAGGTGAGATTGCCGTCAAGGGCTAACTTGTAGTGGATAAAAAAGAAGACCATGGCATAGGAGGATTTTGTATTGGGATTAATAAGATTAAACAAGCCACCAACTTACTTGGATAGTGTATCATATGTAAACCCAACTTTCAACTCTATGCTTAGATTAAGTAGATGAAGCCATGGAACAGAGAGGAATGTGGAAGTTGGAAGCGTATACATGGATTAAGCAAGAAAATTTAAATGGAGCGTATCTACTATCTTCTGTCTCATACAGCGTTCTTTATTAACTAAAGTTAAAAAAGACAAACAAACCGAAAAAAGTTTGCCAAGATAAGAAAGAGGACTTTTGCCTTTGTTCTGGTCTGGTGGGAGGCTTCGGCCGTGGCTAGTTACCACCCTACCGACAAAGACGTATCGTCAAGCAATTAAGCGTTCCGGCACGATGTCGCTTAGAAAATAACTAGGAGTGTGGGTTTACCATACCCCAAACAGGTTAGCCCGCTACCATCCTAGACCGCATCATCACTTACCACCAGGTGGGATAGCCGTCAAGGGCGAGCTTGTAGTGTAAAAAAATAGATCCTAATTACATATAAAATCATTGGATCTTCGGACAGCGATGTTTTATTAAAAACCCCCGCTTGAGCCCTTCGCGTACGGATCGTTAACATCGGGTATTACCGGGATATACCGCTTCAAAGAAACGTGTATTAACAAAATACAAATGTCCGAATTTGGATCCGTGAATCGTGCGCAAGAAAAACAAAGCTTTTTCTGCGAAACCATTCCACAAAATCTTGTTTTACACTCCTCGCTCTAGATTCGTTGAAGGTCGAATACCAGACGGAAATAGATTAGCTGAGCATATTTTTTATGAGAAACTATGGTGGCCCGAAACATTACTGTGAACACAATATAAATCCGATGTAAGAGTTAAACAATTAAAAATCAATCGAACAACTTTTACTTTATGTATATTACGTATTTACATATTACATAAATTAAAAGTTGTTCTTTTGATTTTTAATTATGTATTTACCTACATCGGATTTATTTTCTGTTCGCAGTAAGTTCGAAACGAACGACTTTTCCACTACAAAAGGCTGAGACGTTGTATTTCTCTTATTATGGCAATTTTGGGAAAAGCCCAGGATGTATGTAAAGGTGAGAGGACAAATATAGAAAACATATATTATGAGGCGGCCCTAATCACTATAGGCTATCACAGCCTTACATTACTTCATAGCTTCCCCTATTTTTTTTTTATATATACTACAAGTTAGCCCTTGACGGCTATCTCACCTGGTGGTAAGTGATGATGCTGTCTAGGATGGTAGCGAGCTAACCTGTTAGGAGTATGGTAAACCCACGCTCTTAATTGGTTTCTACGCGACATCGTGCTCGCGTCGGTAGGGTGGTAACTAGCCACAGCGGAAGCTCACCAGACCAGACTCGAGCCGGGAATCGAACTCAGAACCTCCAACTTTATAATGCTCCGGCGTGCGCACTGCGCCACGGAGGTCGCCAATTATCAGCGTCCTAGCAATCATAATTAGAGTTTCGCAGACTCGGCTCGTGCCGTCCGACTCCCCCGTTATCCCAAACGTCGCCTAAGCCGAGGTTCGGCCTCAAAGAGACGCCCTTAGGCAGACGTTCCCTTAGTTTCTTCGAGCCCTAGGGCACAAAATTTCTTCTGGCAGAGCTTCTTTCCGAAGCTCGCCAAACAGCCCGGTTACGCTGTGGCAACCAATAGGGTTAGTACAGCTAATAGACAGTCCGAAAAAAAACTCGCCCCGTCCAATTAGCTCGCGATATAACGTTTACACTTTGGAAGAACATAAACGGTATTAAATTAACAAACGTGTCATACCTACACAAAAACTCGTTACCTCGATACGTCCTTGTCACCACTTACATTATGACATAACGACTGCAGGTACAGTGTACACCTACTGACATAAACTCACATCCCAGTAGTAAACCAGTAGCACAAAAGCATTTACGGAAAACCCACCTGTAACTCAATAAAAATAGTGCGCATAATAGCTTTAACGCCTTTCAGTGGATCTGTCTATGACTGTAAATTGTCGTAATGATCGTCGTAAGATGAAGAAGATTCAGTTGATTACGATTAATAGTGTATTTGTTCATGCCTTAAAATAGCCTACTTAATTAACTCTTATAGAAGTGTTTTACCAATACTTTGACGCAATATTGAATATTTAATTCTTAAATGCAGACAGTATAATTGCCGCTATATAATGTCGAAATTACAGATCTGCAAGTTTTCAACTGACTTGCGACTGCTAGCGCCATCTAGTTGAAAACAATTGCAGTTTCGATACTTTCAAATACATACCCATAATTAAAAAATATTTTTAGTAGGTATTTGTGGAGAAAAATATAGAAATGAAATTTTTAAAAATTTTAGTCAATTTAAATGAAAAGTAGATTCCGACTCGACTTTTAATTGGTATTATAATTAAACTATTATGTGAAACTATTAAAACGCCTGAAAGATAAAAAATATGTAGGTATATATCGAGTAGGTAGCTATTTTTATTTTAGATAAACTAAAATATAAGATCGAATTGGAATATAATTAATTGTTAATTTCTTAAAAAAATATTAAAATATATTAAAAATTTGAAATGAAAATGAAGATGAAATGATATGAAAATACACTTTTGTACACAACACAAAAGAAGAAATAAAATAGGCGGCCTTATCGCTAGAGAGCGATCACTACCAGGCACCCTAGACCAGGATGTAATATATAGCTTGTCGTTAGTGACTCGCAAATCAAACCTAATAGCCTTACCCCTATACCCCTTTCCCCTATAGTAGGGATTTGACTTTATATTTTTTCTGTTAATTAGTAGTCATATTTGCTCATTTCTTACATAAATTAATTAATATAATATAGTTTTGTCATTACAAAAATTATATTTAATTTTGGAAATTGAATTCAGAAAACTTTATTATATACTAAAGTTTTATATGATGTTTATTAAACATTTAGTAGGTAGTTATTATAATCAATAAATAGTTTTATCTCAAGTAAACGTGTAAGTACAGTGAATCTAAAACATACAGATAAGGTGCAGTTTTCTGTGTAAACTTGACCCATATTGCCATTTTCGTCCGTAACCTGTCCTGACCTCATGATGTCAGCGAGTGAGGTTAGCGAGATTTAAGCTGCTCGCACATTGCTTTAGTAATGAGATGGCCGCGCCGAAACCAAATTGCATATAAGCTTTACTACATTTTTTTTTCTTTTCTTCGGACTGTCTATTAGCTGTGCTAACCCTATTGGTTGCTGCCACAGCGTAACCGGGCTGTTTGGCGAGCTTCGGAAAGAAGCTCTGCCAGAAGAAATTTTGAGTTCTAGAGCTTGAAGAAACTAAGGGAACGTCTGCCTAAGGGCGCCTCCTGTGAGGTGGAACCTCGGCTTAGGCGATGTTTGGGATAACGGGGGGGTCGGATGGTGTCTTTAATACAGCGTCACCGGGGAGTATCACGAAAAATATATTACAGAAATATCTTGTTATTCTTCGGTTCTGTTCTGTTCCTTTACCGCAGTACTTCTGTATCTGTGGTGAGACGTTTAAGCGTCTTTTCGCCTTCAGTTAAGTCACCAAATCATCCTAATGATGTCTGCTATAAAAACCTGACATCCATCTCGGATTGATGAGCAAGTTGGACCGTGCATGGAGACACAATCTGGCTAGCGATGAAATCTGAGGGTTTCCGAGATGGATGTCTTTGCAGGCGAAAACGCTGCGCCCTGCAAATGTATTTAGACTATAACTTAACTACTTATAATTTCTAGTCTGTAATTGTACGAATGCTTCATATATATCCGTATTGGATTTACAAATAAACCTATTATGAATTCGAATTGATTTATCCTTGCGTGCTATACTTGAAGTATCGTTACCAAAGGGATCACGATGTACCTAATAAAAACGAGTTATAGACAACTTAGATTTACGAAGCTAAATGGTCGAGAACGGTTGCGGAACTTGGGAGCTAATCGACTCTGCACCGGGGTAAACGCAGACCCCCAGAATAAAATGGCAAATATATGTGCAATAATGAATTTCAATAGAATCGTGACTTCAGCATCAAACTGTGACATTATGTTTAAAATGTCGAGAGTGGTCCAATTTGTCTTGCAGAAGTTATTTTGCTGTGACATTTATAGCTATGGCCGAACGGAATCGCTGTATACGTTCTGGCAGATACGTAAGCTTGTAGAAAAGTCCTATTAAATAAATAATAAACAAGCTTGGCTATGAAATATTGTTAGCTATGAAATAATAAGATAGCTCTTAAATAATTTTATGTGGCATGTGAGAAGGTGATAACAAAGTAAATTTACCTCGCTAAGTTTGTTATGGGCTACTTCTTAGACCAGGGCGCGTTTCGAACCCCCGACAGGTTAGCCCGTTACCATCTAAGACTGCATCATCACTTACACAAGGTGAGATTGCCGTAAAACTTGAAGTTAATAAAATAATAAAAATGTTACGAATAAAAGCAATAAAAATATCACTTGTTTAAACGGTTAAGGAAAATATCGTGAGGAAACCTGCACGCCCGAGTTCTCCATAATGTTCTCAAAGGCGTGTGAAGTCTGCAATTCCGCATGTCGTGGTTGGACTATGGCCAAACCCTTCTCATATTGAGAGGTGCTGCGCTCTGTAGTGAACCGGGTTGATCGTGATGATGCGTCATAATTTACTATCACGGAGGCAAGGGCATCGGCCGCAGCGCAATTAGCTCAATTATAAACAATTCTTTCACTCATCAGCGATATCTGTTATGCATTACTCATCGCCTTGTGCGTCTTAAAGGTGCAGTCATTCCTAAAATAATTCAGTACGGCATTGCCGCTCAACAATCCATACCATCCGCATTTTTTTTTTCCGTTTTTCCGGAAATGCGTTTACGCATCCCCTCCGGAAGCGATGCAGGCAAGACTGCGCCGCTTCAGACGGGGTATGTGGGACTCCCCGGCGGCCAGGCTGGCGACCAGAATACCCACTAAAACCCAGCGATGCTCCTTCACGTCGCCTGTTGGCTGGGTCACGGGAACACTTGTGCACTCGACATCAACATACCTTGCGCATAACAATATCTCGTACTAATCGATTTCGTTTTAAGTTTACGAATGTAGTTATCACCTTCAATGCCTTAATATGCTAGTTATTGACGCTTAAAAGTGTGTTTTAATGGATTATTAGATTCAAGTTTTCTGATTGATTATCTAGTGGAACCTAACGTAAGCGTTGCCGCGGGCAAAAGCCAGTCTGCCAATAAAGCGGTTTTTAATTAATTAAGTTTTGCAACTCGAATATCCTGTCTTTAATTTGCGTGGTCATAACTGAGAGAGCTTTGTTGCCTCAAGAGAGCGTGAGGGGGAGAGATGGAGGAAAGCCGCCCGGGGGGGAAAGAGAGGGGTTGCGCGCAAAAATAAACGAAAAGGCAATTCGAACAGCGAAAACGTGATGTCATGCCCGCGAGTTGTGAGGCGAATAGCGGTCAAGGCACCTACGGACTGAGATGAATCTGTGGAATGAATATTTAACTCTGACAATCCAAACAAATACGAAAAAGAAATAATAGTTTGTTTGTCACCTATGATCGGCTCAACCACTGCACGGATTGTGATGAAATTTGGCACTTATATAGCTAGCATACTGGAGATGGGCAAAAGGTACTTTAAAACCGTAAAAGTACCTCCGGGAAACGTTTGGAGAGATTAAAATAAATAACCATTTTATTATTGCATGCAGTCGATTTTATCGTTTGGCAAAGGTAAAGCATACATTTTAGACATGGAACTTTTTGGTTGCATAAAAAACTGTACCCGGGCGATTTTTAGGTAACCGAAACCAACTGAACATGTGTAGGAAAACATTACTGACAGAAAAATAGAATAATATTCATCATTTTTTTTAAATATATGGAAATAATAGAAATATTATGAATATTAAAAAAAGTTGTATAAGTATATTAATAGTACTTTTTTTATACATTCTGGCCGGAAAACGTCCATCCGGCAAAGCTAATCTGATGTTACCGCCTATGAACATTTGCAGCACCAGAGAAGCTATCGATGCTTTTCCAGCTGAACCCATACATTAATCGATTTCTACGCTGCATCATACCGGAACGCTGAATCACGTGGCGTTATGTCTTTGCCAGTAGGTTAGGCGCGACAGAAGCCTCCCACCAGATCAGATTTGAAGCAGTAATCGACACCTCACACTATATAATCATCCTCATCATCATCATCATGATCAACCTATTGCCGGCTCACTTTCGGTTTGGCAACAATATCAATATAGTCCACCACGCTGACCATGTGCGGATTGGCAGACTTCACACGCCTTTGAGAACATTATGGAGGACTCGCAGGCATGCAGGTTTCCTCACGATGTTTGCCTTCACCGTTGAATAATTGAAAACGCACCTAACTCCGAAATGTTAGATGTGCGTGCCCGGGATCGAGCCCCTGACCTCTGACTACGAGGCGGATGTCATAACCACTAGGCTGTCACAGCTATCTATGTATATCTATTGGGTGGGATATATATGTATTCGTAAAACTGGTAGGCAACTGTCATGGCAGCGAGTCAAATGCCTTTCCAATAAAGGCTGTGTGTCGTAACGCGTGGGCGCTGATTGCGTCATCCATTCACTGGAGTCTCCCACGCCAGCCGAGGTGTTGGACATCGGGTAAATGTACAAAAAAGCAAGTGGGCGTAGTACTCTTGGCGGTTGCATAATAACACCTAGGACGACTGTAGAAGAGCGGATTGTTGCAAGCTAAGAAAAATTTCGCTTTATAGTAGATCTAAGAACGCTAGGTTTGCTACAACAATCTAAGGTTTTGTTCATTTCATTTATTAGGGACAACAAACAGTATGCACAGAAATAACGAATAAGATTTAGATTCAAATTAATATGATACCAGAACAAAACCCACCTTGCTCTTAAAAAGTTACAAAAATATCATCATCATCATCATCATGATCAACCCATTACAGGCTCACTACAGAGCACGGGTCTCCTCTCAATATGAGAAGGGTTTGGCCATAGTCCACCACGCTGGCCATGTGCGGATTGGCAGACTTCACACGCCTTTGAGAACATTATGGAGAACTCTCAGGCGTGCAGGTTTCCACACGATGTTTTCCTTCACCGTTGAAGCAAGTGATATTATTTTTTTTTAAAACGCACATAACTCCGAAAAGTTAGAGGTGCGTGCCCGGATTTGAACCGCCGACCTCTGATTAGGAGGCTGACGTCCTAACCACTAGGCTATCACCGCTAAGAAATGAATGAACCAAATATTGTGTCAATTGGATTCGTGAATGGTTTAGATTCACAATTTTCATCAAAACGTAAATTTTCGTCGCGGTCGTTCATAAGTATGATGTATGATGTGAGTAAGTGTGTTTTTGCGTGTGAGTTGATAGATTTTGTGATGTGATTCTACATCTTCTCATTTTTTTACTTTGTAGACATTGCAATTTCTTAATTTGTAGCGATTTTTGGTCGTTTCCATATGAAGAGTTTTTGTATTATATGATATCTTATAAACACATATTACTTATATTTATAACTCTAGTCTTTTTATTAAAGTGATGTTTCGAAAATTGAAAATGAAAAAAAAAATGTAAAATATTTATTTGTTAAAAAACAACTTTACAAAGTTTAGTACATCCGTTGGGACCCACACTAGGTAATCCTGTATCGTGGGGCCCAATTCGCCGATATTAACAATTTAGGTTTAGGTACACTTGACGCTCGGATGACAGACAAATAAATATAGACTTAAATAAAGAGATAAATTACAAATTATAAAAATTTTGAAAAAAAAATTAATTCATATCTCCAAGTAAATATGTGGTACATATTTCAAAAACCACTTCATTAACTAGAAATTATTATGTACCTACCTAATACCTACCTATTTAACTTACTTAGTAACTACTGACGGTATATAGTATTACCAACATAACACGGAAATGGTGAACTCATACACGATTCTTACCTCATTCGCATGTTTAACTTCCAATCAAAAACGTAAACTGTTATTTTTATTGCTCTGAATGTATTGTTTTGGAAAATAAACCTTATTCCAATGGGCATACATCTAAATTGCATTGGACATCGTTGCGTATTTGACATTTACGCTTGATCTAAAAATCATTTAACTGACCCATAGGAAATTATTTGTATGGTTTTTCTTAGATCCAAGGTGATGAGGTGGTGAGATTTGAACCCCAAGCAATAATATGATAAGAAACGTGATTGTTTTTTTTTTCTTGCCCTTATCCCACATTATGTGGGGTCGGCACAACACGTCTTCTTCCACTCACTTCTATCAGCCGTCACCTCACTACCCACACCTTTTACCCGCATATCCTCTTTTACACAATCCATCTCTTCTTTGGTCTTCCTCTACTCTATTGCCCATCCACGTTCATATATAACATTATTTTGGTGACATATCTTTCTTTCCTGCGCATTATATGACCATACCATGCTAGCCTGTTACTTCTATGAAAGACATCACATACCTACGCTTCCTTTCTTTCTATTTTGGTTTTTTAAAGACCAATATTTTAGTAGTCGGTACGGCATTACTGCACATCTAATTAAACAATTTATTTGTACACCACAACAAGTTGAGAATGCGTACAAGAAAACAGAAATATGAACAAAGTAGTAAATTATAAATTACCAATTGATATCTTGAAGATGTCTATCAATAAGTTCAAAGTTTTTATAAAACGAAAGCTTGTAGAATAATCATATTACGATATTACAGATTTAATAAACGATAAAAAGGTTGGGTGTGAATTGCTCTATCTCCATAGGTACTATAATTTATTATTCATTATGTGAGATGGTGATAACGAAAAAAAAAGCCCGGCTAAGTTTGTTGTGGGCTTCTTCTTAGATCGGGGCGCGTTTGGAACCCTCATAGCTTTAGTTTTAAGTTTACGAATATAGTTATCACCATGAAATAGCTACTATGTAAATTATTGACGCGTCAAAAGTGCCTTTTTAAGGACTATTTGAATAAAGATTATTTTGAATTTTTGTAGTAGCATACAATAGACAGCCTTATCGCTTAGCACCGGTCTACCACGGTACAGTGTACTTTTATACTAGGCAATTCACTTAAATGACTGCTTCGCTCTTCCAGAAGTTTTTTTAATTATAAAACTTAGGGATACCTAAGTATGGCTAGTGTTACTTTTCTCTGAAGATGAAGAAAAGAACTCTGCCCAACAGGAAATCAAATAAAATCTGTTCCTTAATAATATTATTTACAGCCATAACTTACTAGAACATGACACATGGTTGTCGGTTCCTTTTTTTTTAAATCCTATATTGCCAACATACAATTTGGAAAATAAACCGAAAGTCCAACGAAGAAGGTTGCAAATATGTAATTTGTCTAATTAACAGCAACTCGGCAGTCGGTGTTCCAAATGACCTACTCCAATGCTCGTTCTAAAATAACATTCACCAAAGATCAAAGATGTGGTAATGGATGCTGGGCAGTCATCTCAAGTTTGTAGGATTGAATAATTAAATATGGTTTTCGAAATAAGTATTTCTAATCATAGACCTGTTCTAAATGTAATTATTTTCTTACTTGTTTAAAACGAAACAGAAGGTAGGTACGTCATTACTATCTCACAAATATGCGGCAAAGTGTGAATACATTTTTTTATGTTTTTATTCACCACAAGTTAGCCCTTGACTGCATCTCACCTGATGGTAAGTGATGATGCGGTCTAAGATGGTAGCGGGCTAACCTGTTAGGGGTATGGGTAAAGTCATACTCCTAATTAGTTTCTACACTACATCGTGCCGGAACGCTAAATCGCTTGGCGACACGTCTTTGTCGGTAGGGTGGTAACCAGCCACGGCCGAAGCATCCCACCAGACCAGACTCAGCCGGGAATCGAACCCAGGACCTCCGACTTTAAAATGCAACAGCGCACGCGCTGCGCCACGGAGGTAATGGTTGACGCAATATCCATTGTTAACGTGTGTTAAGCATACAGAAAAATTCTATAAACTACAAAAATGATAAAAAAGCTTGGGTGAAATTGCTCTAACTTCATAGCTAATTATAATTTATTATTGATTATGTTAGTTGGTGATAGCCCGGATTAGTTTGTTGTGGGCTTCTTCTTAGTCCTGGGCGTGTTAGGAACCCCCAGCTTTAGTATTAAGGTAACGAATGTACTTGTCATCATCACCCCATGACTTTAAATAATGAAAAGTATATTATATTATATAACTAGCTGATGCTCGTCTGCGTTGAGTTAGTGTGTGTTAAAGTGTGTTTGTTTGTTTTCCAATCACGAAGCAATGAATTACTAAACCGACGACCTTGAAATAATTACAGGATAAACATGAAATCGCAGTACGCGTTACTGAATTACAGCTAAATACACATTTGGTCTCTCATCCCCTGTTTCATGGGAACAGAACTATCCTATATGTTGAACCGGAGTAGCAGCTACTCCTATACCAAATTTCATTTAAATCCATCCAGTAGTTTCATAGAGAGACAAAAAAAAATAAAAAAAATGTTTGCTCAGTATCGATAGTAAAGCATCCACCAATTATTTTTAAAAAAATATATTCAATGTACAGAATTCGTCCTGTTACAGTTTTATTATATTATAGATATATGAACGCTTCGTAGATGTATTTTCAATATGAATTTTAAATTTGTCATAAGGTATTTGAAGGTTATCATGAATGTATTGAAAAAGTGACAGGATTACCTAATCCCCAATTCTTTGGCGCTGTGGTTTGGTTGGCGGGCTGGTTCAATAATATGGATAGCAAACGCGATCAATGTCAAGGTTTGCTAGCGACAATATCCTATTACCAGACTGACACTAAAAATTTATAGTAAAAAAAACTGTAAGACCAATTTTCTTCCCCAATTCAAACCCAGATCCGTAGTCCAACATGTTAACATCTAAACCAACGGCGTTAGGTCATACAAGGGCTTAGCTAAGGTTAGTCTCGACACTGATTAAGCACGTAGGCGAATCTATTCACTAGTCACAGAGGATGAGTGTTTGACACTTCCGTATGATGTCAACATGTCACCCGTGTAGATGATTCCTTTTTTTTTTTTTTTTTTTTTTTTTTTTTTCGCTGGGAAATGCGTTTACGCATCCCCTCCGGAAGCGACGCAGTTTTGACGGCGTCGCTTCCGACGGGGTATGTGGGACTCGCCGGCGGCCGAGTTGGCGACCAGAATACCCACTAAAACCCAGCGATGCTCCTACGCGTCGCCTGGTGGCTGGGTCACGGGAACACCCGCGCACTCGACCGCAACCCAACCAGGTGTAGATGATTCCTAACCGGTTATCAATCTATTAAAAGTATCCCCGTTGAATAATTAATAAGATCATTAAACCATCGCTTAATTAACAATTATTTATTATTTATTTATTTATTTATTATTAATATACAAGGAATAAAATTAGTTATATAATAAAGGCACCGAAAAAACCAAAGAGGTTTGTCCTCGGTGCTAATCAGTAACTTAACAGTTTAAAAGTAGAGGAACTGAGTAAGCATATTAGGCATGAAAAGAACATTTCCTAACTGAGTTAGACGGTCGACACTAATGAGTCAACCGTCCAACTCAGTCAAAAAATATTCTTTTAATTTCGGTTTGAGATTTTTAATGTGTAATTTTTGGAATAATTGAAGTATGCTTAAATAATTTTTACGATGTAACGAAATTATAACCGACTAGCTGTGACCCGAGGTTTCATCCGCGTAGTTCCTGTTTCCGTGGAAATACCGGGACAAAATATTGACTAATAAATTGCAAATTGACTCTTTGAAGTTACACACACACACCTACTTAGACAACAGTGAGTGATTATAATTAAATGTGAACTTTATTGAATAGCAATAAAGTTCAAATTGACCCTACATTTTATTTAGAAACGTTTATATGGGAAAAAGAAGAGGGCTGTTTTTTTGGGTCTTTCCGGCAATTATTCGAATTTTTCTCACTTTTTAAACCTTCCCTAGACCTTCACGAACATTTCAAGACCAAGATAACATAAATCCGTTCAGCCGTTCTCGAGTTTTAAGATATATATATCTTAAATACGGATGTACCTATTAGGAAGATGTGTTCAATCAGCAACGCATTATATATTGTAATCACTGAACGACAGGAGACCCGTCTGTCGTTAGTAAAAATAATAAAAAAACTGCAAAAAGGGATCGAGATGGCACAATGGCCTTGTCTCTGCCTCGATGTTGTAAGTTCGCACCGAAGTGCGAAGTTGGATCATCGAATTGTTTATTCAACTGAATGTGTATATACCACAAGGTAGACTGAAAAGTCTCATCTGAATGATTTGCCAACTTAGACCAGCTTGGCAACTGGCTTCCATCGAGGAGAGTGATCCCGCAAGTTAAACGTTATGCGTCGTATATATATCACGAAATGTTAAAAACTTCAATAGCGCGATGTAGGATTCCAGATGTTACGTCTGTATTATTATAGATGGCGGGACTGTTCGATGATATTCCATTTTAAGACTTATTGCAGTTCATTACAATTTATTTTTCTTTAACTGCTCTCAGATATTGACATGTCACAATTTAAAAAAAAACATCCATCAAACCTTTTTTGAAATCAACAATGGATTTTATATGAATAAAAAATAAATCGTGTACCTGTATTTCATAACTATAATAATTGTTAACGAGCGTATTACACCCGCTATGACTATCGATATCAGCTGCATCAAATATTTTTATTTTTCTACCTGTCTGAATAGTGTAAATAATCCTTTTTATACTTACCCTCCTTTTACGCATAATTTTTTTTAACTTTAAATATATGTTTAAAAATTATAGAAAACTCTTTTTAATACGCTTTTATTAGCTTGGTGTGTATGTAACGAAATCTTTGACGTGATTTTGATCCAGTTCAAGATGTCGGATAAGTTTGAAACTTTGCACTTGATAGGCCGAGAAAGAACAATGCAATAATTTGAATACATGTAGATGTTTCCATTATTCAGATCAGATTCTTCAGGATTAGAGATTTCTATTTATCTGGTCATAAGATTTCTTCATTTTAATTCTGTTTTCTATAAAACGTGATTTTTAGTTTTTTTAAAGTAATCTTTTTTGAAGTGAAAACTTCTTTAGCGGCGTTGAGCACTTTTTCTGTAATGGGTATAAAATCTTAAACTCGCGTCAGGACACGTGACCTGATCGAAAAAGCGTAAGACGGATGGAGAGTAGACAGCTATCCCCTCTCTACGGCGCGGCGTAAATGTATGCCTGGGCCTACTGTTTCGTTTAGGCAGCGCAGGAATGCTCGTGTATGTTACAGCGTGCCACGCGCATCCATGGATGGTGACAGCTGATGGCTCGACCGTCTGTGTAGTGATCACATTGTTGTGTATTCGTAAAATTCGTGAATGTAAAGTGCTTAAAATATGTTAATTGATATAGATAAACTTTTTAATGTAAAATAATTGTAATAGTTTTAAAGTGTTAAATTTTTAATGTAATATAAATTGTCATGTTTGTGTACGATAGCGCAATAAATGAATATTTTATTCTACCACATAAATGATAGTACTTTAATACTGATAAAGCAATTGGTGCAAAATTATTCCCTAACCATTCCAAAATATCAAACATGTTCAACGTTAATAATCAAGTTTTCACTTCTGCCGGCACTCCCGGAGTGCAACCCGTCTTTTTTTTTATTATTATATTCTCTGCTACATAGCTATTTATAGGCACATCTGTATTTTTAATTATTGAAATAAAATTTTAGTCTGTATTTTATTATTAAAACTAAAATATAACTTACATGTAAGCAGTTCTGGGCCTTTTTCTAAATTTTCTTTTAACGATGGGAAATGCGTTTACGCATATCCTTCTAAGAACTGCATCGCTGCCGGCGTATGTGGGACTAGCCGGTTGCCAGAGTGACGACCAGAATACCCACTAAAACCTATCGATGCTCCTCCGCAACGCCTGGTTACTGAGTCACAGGAATGGCCAAGATCTTAGCCTCCCTTTAAAGGGAACCGTGTTCGATTCTCGTCTTAGACTTTCGGAGTTCTGTTTACCTTTTTTTTATATTACCTACTTTGACGGTGAAAGAAATCAGTGAAACCTAAAAATAGTGTGCTAGAGAGTTTACCATTACATTCTAAGAGGCGTATCCAAATTTAGCAATTACTCTTGGCCAGCGTAAACGGGCCAACCCTTATCAATTAATAGGTAATTTAGATACCCTGTGGTGGGTTTTAGAGATTATTTAATCACGTTGTAAGTCATATTGTTGTCATTTTATTATCATTTTATCGTATTTGTCAAGGGTCGGCCGGTTATACGATCATTGAAAAACCGAATGGAGTAGGTATTTTATTTTATTTATTAGGAAGCCCACGTTGTATACAATGTGAATGCTGACTTATATATAATATTTTATTTTTTATTTATTTATTCTTTATTTGTACACCACAACAAAAATAGAAATAACAAGATAACAAAATAAAGAAGAAGCAGGATACAAAAGGCGGCCTTATCGCTTAGTAGCGATCTCTGCCAGGCAACCTTAGGATTAGGAAAAGATAAAGAAGAAGAAAGTAGGTGGCGTAATATAAACAAAAAACCTACATACAAATAACTAAATACTAATACATAAACCAGATTACATAAATAACACAATATAGTAATAAATATTTAATAAATATACTAATATATACCTTATAAAAAATATATTAAAAAAAAAAACATGAAATGATATTAAAATAAAAATAAAAGTCGTCATTTTTGAGAAATATAATGAAACTTGACGGCATTTTTAAAAACAGTGAGAGACTTATATAATAGTACAATTTTTAACATAATATCTTTTACTGACATAGTATACCCCATTTAAGGGTTAACTCAGCATGTAATAACAACCTTATTTTCGCTTAGACGACTTTATTTACATACTATAAAAAAAAACTATAAAAAAACATAACACAGAAGAAAAGGTTCTACTAAATCTTACAACTAAAAAACTATCAAAAATACAAGCATCAAACATAGGTATGCATAGGTGTTCTTAAAAATATGAAACAATTGGTGAAATAAGAATTAACATACAAAAGGTGCGACAGGTCGCGTTGGCCATAATTTTAATAACGTTTGACGCTTTTGCAGGAAACATCACGTCATTTTGTGGGAACAGTTTGTTTGAACAATGTTTTAGCTTAACCATATCTGGGCAAACGAATTATCGTGTTCTAAATCGGTTGAGTTTTTTCCCTTTCGCAGAATCTGCTTTATACCTAGGTACCTACTTTTTTTTTCTCTCTTTTATGGCTTTACTCAGATTAGCCAATGTCAAGTTTATAGCAATGTAGAAGTTAGGGAGAAATGGTGGGAAACTTCGCACTCTGCAGACGCGGCTCCCTCAAACCTTTCCCAAATCAATACTCGTTAACCATTCAGAAAACTAGCCAAAACACAAACGACACCAAAACTGTCCACGACACAACCAACACCAGTCCTTTTCAAAATTAGCCAACAAACATTAATTCAAGAAAACCATGAAAAAACCGCGACCGCCATATACGAAGTCTCCCGCCTTTCTCCCAGGTACCTACTTGTATACAAAATTATGTTGAGTTTATAGATCCTACCATTTCCCACTTGTAGTTAGAAAGTGGGCAAGAATATCTTTGGATATAACTATTCGTGCTAATTCACACAAATCTCTAAACCTTTTTATTATTATTGTTCTACAAGTTAGCCCTTGACGGCAATCTCACCTCGTGGTAAGTGCAGTTGAAGATAGTAGGAGGCTAACCTATAAAGGGTATGGTAAGAAAATACCTCTAATCGGTTTCTACGTATCATCCTAACTGATCCGAATGCTAGATCGCTCGCGATGAATGAATTTATCACTAATACGTAAGATTATCATATTGCCATAAGTTATAAAGTTGGAGTTCCTGGGTTGATTCCCGACTTAAGTCTGGTCTGGTGGGAGGCTTCAGCCGTCGTCAATTACCATCCTACTGTAAAAGACGATGTCGATGTCAAACCAACTATCATCATGATCAACCCCCTGACGGATCACTACAGAGCACAGATCTCCTCTCAAAATAAGAAGGTTTTGGCCATAGTCCACCACGCTGTGGATGAATGTGCGGATTGGCAGACTTAACACGCCTTTGAGGACATTATGGAAAACTCTCAGACGTGCATGATTCCTCACGATGTTTTCCTTCACCGTTGAAGCAACTGATATTTTAATTGCTTAAAAACGCACATAACTCCGTAAAAATAGAGGTGCTAGCCAGGGATCCAACCCCCGACCTCTGATTAGGAGGCGGACCTCCGAACCACTATTCTATCACAGCTTAGCCAACTAGTAGTATGGGTTAACCATACCCCTAACAAGTTAGCCCGCTACCATCTTAGACTGCATCATCACGTACACCAGGTGGGATTGCTCTCAAGGACTAACTTGTAATGTTTTTTTTTTATACGCTACAAGTTAGCCCTTGACGGCTATCTCACCTGGTGGTAAGTGATGATGCTGTCTAGGATGGCAGCGGGCTAACCTGTTAGGAGTATGGTAAGCCCATGCTCTTAATTGGTTTCTACGCGACTTCGTGCCGGAACGCTAAAATCGCTTGGCGACACATCTTTGTCGGTAGGGTGGTAACTAGCCACGGCCGAAGCCTCCCACCAGACCATACTCGAGCCGGGAATCGAACCCAGGACCTCCAACTTTATAATGCGACAGCGCACGCACTGCGCCACGGAGGTCGTCAACTTGTAATGTGTAGAAAAAGGTTTGAGTTTTATATGTTATCATAATTACTTGCAGCCATGACACAGTAGCATAAGGTAGGTGACAAGGCGTCGTTACCGAGTTGTTACCAGATTTGGAGAACGCAGCTGTTCAAACGTTGAGCTTATCTTGTTTTTGTATTATTGTACGTACCTTGTAAAGTAGGTATCACGATGTAAAACCTTGTACTGCCATCCGTACTTTATAATAACGTATTCAAATTTAATATTAAATTTTTATTACCCACCTACGTAATATTACTACTATGTAATGTCGATCCAAAAGAACACAAAATCAAAGTTTTTATTACCCGCCTACGTAATGACTCCGATTTTTTTTTTTTGTTTCGGACTGTCTATTATCTGTACTAACCCTATGGGTTTCCACAGCGTAACCGGGCTGTTTGGCGAGCTTCAGAAAGAAGCTCTGCGAGAATAAATTTTTGAGCTAGGGCTCGAAGAAACTAAGGGAACGTCTGCTAAGAGCGCCTCCTCAGATGCCGAACCTCGGCTTAGGCACGGTAATATTATATAAACAGTATTCCAACTTCATACAAACGAACGAAACGCGAGGTATGCCTACATGCCTCGATCTCGAGATGCACTCGGCTTCAAGACAGTCGCGACTGGGTCGCAGTGACGAAAAGACGGTGTTTTGTTTTTTTCAACAAAAACCGCGCAATTGTTTTCACTAAAAATAAGTTTTAGTACATATTTCATATGACTTTGTTTTTTGGTATTAATAATAGTTGTTTATTGTACTGTGTGTATGAATAATACTAGAAAAATAAATTTGAGCGTCTGTCTGTCACTAGATACATGAAGTTTTATCAGAAGTAATTTTCCTACTGCTATAACAAACATATACCACAAAAAAAAGGTTTTTTCTCTGTATTAATAACTACAACAATAGCTAGACTCATAATATATTCACATATATTCAGATATTTGAGAGGGTTGTGATTTTACCTAATTTGTAGAGACGTTAATAAGCTAAGATAAAAAGTAAACATAAAAAATTATTAAATTTACTTGTCAGCTGTTTCTTGAATTTTAGTTGAGTAACTCAAGAGTGTCAGTATTTAAGGTACCAGGACTATAATAAGCTTAATAAGCAAATTTAATTAATTGTACCAAAGTGTGGAGATATTCGATCAGTCGATTGATCAGTCAATCGATCAGGCCATCAATCAGTCGATCGATCAGTCGATCAGTCAGTCGATCGATCAGTCGATCGATCAGTCGATGGATCAGTTGATCGATCAGTCGATGGACCAGTCGACCGAGCAGTCGATCGACCAGTCGACCGATCAGTCGATCAGTCAGTCGTTCGATCAGTCGATGGATCAGTCGATCGACCAGTCGATCGATCAGTCGATCGACCAGTCGTATTTTATTTGTTTATACAAATAAAAGTATATTTACAAACACACAATTAAATGGAAACACAAAGTAGGCAAATATAATTAAAATGCTGCAGGCGGGCAGCCCTATCGCATGCTTAGGTACCGTGCAGCGTGGTGCGGCTGTAGGCGTTTATCCATCCGAAATCCATCGATCCAAAAGAACATTATCAAAGCGTTAGATACCGCATAACCTGACAAAGGTCAGGTCATAATTAGGTCCCAGAGAGTCTTTAAATTTAATGTAGGTATGTTCATAAAAATTATGATAAATTCAAGAAAAAAATTGACTGTTCCGCACTAAACATTAGAAGTAAAAGTAAGCTTGTAGTACCGTTTAGTAGGCTGCACAAAATTAGTAACTCATTCAAAGGAAATTGTATTTTATTTTATAATAAATTACCAATTGATATCTTGCGAGATGTCTATCAATAAGTTCAAAGTTTTTATAAAACGAAAGTGAACTGCTCTATCTTCATAGGTACTATAATTTATTATTGATTATGTAAGATGGTGATAACAAAAAAGAACCCCGGCTACGTTTGGTGTGGGCTTCTTAGACCAGGGCGCGTTCGGAACCCTCGTAACTTTAGCCATCAAATCACTACTATGTAAATTATTGACGCGTGAAAAGTGCCTTTTAAAGTATCTACTATTTGAATAAAGATTATTTGAAATTGAATTTGAAGGATTTTAGTAGTTTTCGCATACAATGCTGATATGCCGACTGAATATCTATAAACGGACATAAACAAGTGGTTATACCAATTTATGTCTAGTGCCTAGCTACTCAGTATATTTAGACGCCCTAAATTTAACTAGAGCACGGAGAAATGTTCTCACTCAAGCGCCATTCGTACGCGTGGGATGCCTAATGTTGCAAAATAGCATTTACCTACTTCACAAGTACTCGTGACTAGCTTTTACTAACTACCTCAGTTGGCTTGCATATATTTCTTTCTCCGAACGCTTTTCTAAAATCGATTGGAAGGGCTTCTGTAGAAACCAACTTTGCCGGTAACAATCAAAAAATATATATTTCCAACCAACCCAGACATTAAGTATGCGTAAGATATGTAATAGTAATAATGATAGTATATAGTATAGTAAAAGCGGTGATAGCCTAGTGGTTAGGCCGTCAGCCTCCTCATCAGAGGTCGGCGGTTCGAATCCGGGCACGCACCTCTAACTTTTCGGAGTTATGTGGGTCTTAAAAAAAATTAAATATCACTTGCTTCAACGGTGAAGGAAAACATCGTGAGGAAACCTGCACGCCTGAGAGTTCTCCATAATATTCTCAAAGGCGTGTGAAGTCTGCCAATCCGCACATGGCCAGCGTGGTGGACTATGGCCAAACCCTTCTCATATTGAGAGGAGACCCGTGCTCTGTAGTGAGCCGGTTGATCACGTATAGATATAATAAAGTTTTGCTTTTCGCGCTTGTGAAGTCAACATCTCCTGAGGATGATCCGGTGTCGGGTTGAAATGTGCGTAGAGGTTCTAGTGGAGTATTTTGTGTGGTGTTATACTATACTAATCTCCCGGTTGTCGGCGGAATATAGCAAATTATACTTGCTGTTTATCATGGACTTCCGCAAAGTAACGCCTGCTTCTATTCATTAGATATACAACCTACATACGTCAGAGTATCATAATTCAGGATATGATTTGTTTCAGGTAACACAGCAAGTGCACCATGGCCACCAAATCGTACAGCAAGCACAAGGAGTACAAAGAGTTCTCCAGTAGCAGAGGCAACGTGCCTTACACAGACGAACAATTTGGTGAGTGTACCAGAAGCTATACAAAAAAGTACACCCTCGTAGTGAACAGCGACTTCTCTGACGCAGCTCTTTCCTTATCATATAGTTTGAAGGTCTCAATTTCTCTGGTCTCAAGGTCTGATTGGGGGGGGACTTTTACCGCGGCTAGTTACTACACTATCGGCAATTTTTTTATGGTAAGCAATTACTTCAAGAATCTGTAATAGCCTAGTGGTTAGGACGTCCGCCTCCTAATCAGAGGTCGAAGAGGTTTGAACCCGAGCACGCCTCTAACTTTTCGGAGTTATGTGCGTTTTCAAGCAATTGAAATATCACGTGCTTCAACGGTGAAGGAAAACATCGTGACGAAACCTGCACGCCTGAGAGATCGCCGTAATAGAACATTACAAAGGCTTGTGAAGTCTGCCAATCCGCACATGGCCAGCGTGGTGGACTATAGGGCCAAACCCTTCTCATATTGAGAGGAGAACCGTGCTCTGTAATGAACCGATAATGGGTTGATCATGATAATGATGATAATGACTTCAGATCCAGACAATTTAATCAAAGTGGCGTCACTTACACAATTTTTAAGCTTGAATTGGAAACAGAATAGAGACTTAAATCAACGGGAAAAGAATACTGGCTAAGGGCATCCGATTTTTTTTTATTTAAACAACTACCTACTCTCTTAAATTATGTGTATGAAGACAATGGATGCTAACCCGTGGGAAAAGTTACTGAATAGAGGAAATGATCAAAATCGGATACCACATGACTTCCTGGTATTAATGCAATTTATGCTTTCTAAATATTGAAATTATATCATAAACCATGTTGGTTTATTAAAAGTTAAATTTAAAGCTACGTTCATTTAATATTAAACCAGTGTTGTTTGATTTATTTCAGATATGATAAAATCCGAACTGATTCCGAAAGGCAGCAAGCTGGACTCTCTAGGGAGAGGTGGTGGCGCGAGGGAGTACCACTACGAGTATAAGGAGGAGAAACACCCCTCCGGGAAGTACGATAGGAAGGACTTGCATACCGTTGAGGTGAGCTTGATATTTTCAAGATGCAATCTATCACACGAAAATCATGTTCCATCATCATTATACCAACATTTAAACGTCTTAGGATCAGTCTTCTGGAACGGTTTCAACACTTGAATCGACTCATTTCAGCTGGCCACCTAGTGAGGAATTTATTAGTATTTTTCTTCTCTGCCACTCCAACACCATAAGCCTCAAATATCCATGGTTATCCATGATATTTTTGCTTCGCTTCTCGATTACTCTTGTACGGTTTTTTTGTCTGGTGAGAGACTTCGGCCGTGACTAGTTACCACCCTACCGACAAAGACGTATCGCCAAGCTATTTAGCGTTCCGGCACGTAGCGTTTATTTAGTGTAGTGTCGTGTAGAAACCAATTAGGAGCGTAGATCTACCAAACCTCTAACAGCTTAGCCCTCTACCATCCTAGACAGCATCACCACTTCACCAGGTGAGATAGCCGTCAAGGGCTAACTTGAAGTGTATAAGAAAGAAACAAAGATTTCTTCATTGATGGGTAGTCTTATTTTTGATTTTATGTACTCCTAATAAAACCTTTCCAGGAATTCACAATCCCACCGAAGGTCATTCCAAAAGCATCTGAGAGCAGTTCCTACTACTACGAGCGCGAGGAGAGGGAGCTGCCGGCCATTGGCACTGGCACCAGAACATACAACTACGAAACTACTAGCGCGACCCCAGGTGAAGATTCATTTTTAAAGATTTTAGGAGATGGCAATATTACCTGAAGTAGAAGTTTCCTAGGTACCGAACTTTGGTAGTGGATTTTTGGTACAGATTCTGGAAGACTGTCAAAATTTGAATATGTTTGTCCGGTTATACTATATCCAAAAACCAATTGTTAAACTGGACTAACATGACAATGAATTCAGTCTTATATTGGTCCCATATTTTTGGATTCTTTTGGGCTACCTACTGTAAATTTGTACTGGATCGGTTGACCTTTAAAATACCCCAAAATTTTGTAGCATATCTCGTAATACAAAACTTTGGGGTAAATACTGGTCCCATATTTTGATATTTTGGGGTATTTTAAAAGCTGTCAAATAGCCTTCTTAGTGAATGAAACGATGCTGGAATGCTCGGCAATGTATGGACATCTTTTCCCTATGTGTAACAGAAAATAATGATAGAGTAAAACCAAGTGTTAAACTAGTCTAACCTTCCTTAATAATATTACCATTCGAGAATAACTTAACGTGTTTCATCCCTGTTCAACAGGATACTCAAAAGTGAAAAGTTCTAAAGTGACGAAAGAACTGACCCAGAACGTGGATGAACTAGACTCTCTTCTTGACGACTTGCAGAAGGACCAAGAACGACAGCTGTATAAGAGTAAGAAATAAACTTTGTTTAATTATGTTAATTCGTTACGCATAAAAGATTAGCTCGAACCTAAGTCCCCCAAGAATCGACGGGTCACTCATAGGACAGTTAATTAATTAAATAATTAATTAATTAACCAGTCAATTATATATATCTGTGTGTGTGTGTCGAAAATCAGAAGCTATTATGAATCGTTCATTTACATAAAAAAATTATATTTCTATTAGTGATGGTGCTAACTACATTCGCCAACTTAAAACTAAACCTAAGAGGGTTCAAATCGCGCCCTGGTCTAAGAAGAAACCCACAACAAACTTAGCCGGGTTTTTTGTTAACACCATCTCACATAATCTATAATAAACCATAAGTGCCTATGGAGATAAAGCAATTCACACCAAAGCTTTTTTATCGTTTATATAATCCTAGTGGTTAGGACGTCCTCGTCCTAATCAGAGGTTGGGGGTGGAACCTCTAACTTTTCGAAGTTATGTGTGTTTTAAGCAATTATAATATCACTTGTTTCAACGGTGAAGGAAAACATCGTGAGGAAACCTGCACGCCTGAGAGTGCGTAATGTTCTCAAAGGCGTGTGAAGTCTGCCAATTCGCACATGGCCAGCGTGGTGGACTATGGCCAAACCCGTATCATATTAAGAGGAGACTCGTGCTCTGTAGTGAGCCGGCAATGGGTTCATTTTGATGATGATGATGATGATAATCGTTAATATAACATTCTGTTGGTAACATAGCTTGATTCCCTCCGCATTATATGCCCATACCATGCTAGCCTATTACTCCTCATCTTTTCTATCACTGGCCAGTCGTACTCACTTATGGAATGGTTTTTATCTTGTCATATTTCAGGTGGTTACGCTTCTGATACCGCTGAGAGTACTTCGTTCGACTACAGGAGGGGGTGAGTTGATAAAACTATTCCAAGCAATTCAATTATAACATTTTACGATAATGCGTCCCTTTGACTCAGTGATACGGGTCACGAGGGTTTGATACCCGGCTGGGGTTAAAAATTGTGAGGTGGCTTTTTCAGTAATATTTAAATCTCAGTGTCAGTTCGGAGATATTGAACTTATCCAGGCCTTGCGTTGAAGAGCAAGTTAAATCTTTCCTCTGCCCTGTAAACCTAAAGATTAAATATATATATAAGCTGTCTGTACAAAAATCGGTCTATGATTTAGATTACACAAACAATAGCATATAAAAAAGTTTATTTAAATTCATTCTGTTTGGTTTTGCAAGTAATTTCTCTTTATATATATTACATAAGCTGTGATAGCCTAGTGGTTAGGACGCCAGCCTCCTTTTCAGAGGTCGGGGGTTCGAACCCGGGCCTCGTTCGAACCTATAACTTATCGGAGTTATGTGCGTTTTTATGCAATTAAAATATCACTGGCTCCAACGGTGAAGGAAAACATCGCGAGGAAACCTGCACGCCTTGGAGTTCTCCATAATGTTCTCAAAGGCGTGTGAAGTCTGCCAATCCGCACATGGTCAGCGTGGTGGACTATGGCCAAACCCTTCTCATAATGAGAGGAGACCCGTGCTCTGTAGTGAGCCGAGAATGGGTTAATCATACTTACATAATCCCAACTAATGTTATGAATGCGAATGTGAGTTTATTTGTTAATCTTTTACTCCTAACATAAATAATAGTTATGTCTAATCATGTTTCAGTGTACCCGCGAAAGCGCCATCTAGTGGTTACTCGACGCTGAAGCATGAGGAGCGATTGGAGTCCTCGTGGGGTTCGAACCCACCACCCACCATCACGCGCGCTGCCGAAGTTAGACAAGAAGTGTACAGGGAGGAGAAAACCGGTAATTATAGCATTGCCATAATGTAGTTTTTTTTTAACCAATATATTTTTTTTAATTATCAATAATTGGAATATATTATATAAATGATAATATCATAGATAAGCTTTTACGATTACGCAATAACTAGTATTAAATTAAAGTATTACTAGTATTAAATTTGTTTATTTATTTATTTAAATAACTTTATTGCATATTGAAACAAAAGAAAAGTGGAAAAGAAAAAAAATACATAATATAAAAGCAAAAGGCGAAATTTAATTAAATTAAACAGAAAAACCTCTGTACGTGAACCATTGTTGCAGAATCTCGAGTGATACCATCCCAGGTGTCCCCCGCCATCCCACAGGCGGTGCCACCCACCATCTGCTCGCACTGCCACGAACCACCCAACACAGGCACCGTAAGCACTCACCATCATCGAAATTACCCCCCACAGCTTGGGCACAGCCTTCCTCCCTCATGAAAGAGTGGAATTTAGAGTGTTGGCTCTCCACTTGAAACGCCAGGAGTTAAGATAAACGGATAAAAAAATACCCTTTATTTTTATAATTTTGTAACCATTATTAATAATTGAGAGATTATAGATACAATAAACAAATATATGTGAACCATTGATAATAATTTGGTAGTTTTTATGATAAATAGAAAAAAAAATAATATTATCGGACGCCAGAACAAATATTTTATACATATCCCAGTTCTAATAGTCCATCCATGCCAAGCTATGATAGCCTAGTGGTTAGGTCATCATCAGATCAGAGGTCGGGGGCTCGATACTCGCACGCACCTCTAACTTTTCGGAGTTTTTAAGCAATTAAAATATCACTTACTTCAACGACGATCCTGAAAAAACCTGAGAGTTCTCCATAATGTTCTCAAAGACGAAGTCTGCCAATCCGCACATGGCCAGCGTGGTGGACTATGCCCAAACCCTTCTCATATTGAGAGGAGACCCGTGCTCTGTAGTGAGTATGCAATGGGTTGGTAATTATGAACCCAGTTGTAACTCCAGCTCCTCGTTCCAGCTGTCCCGACCAGGCGCCATGAACAAAGTGACCACCACAGTCAAGACGTACACGTACGAGGTGCCGGCGGACCTGGACCCCACCACCGTGCCCCTCCCCGACCACTCGCACACACACACGCACAACGAACACGTCCTGCACGAGTGAGTATAAAATGAAAGTTGGAGGGAAGATAGGAGTGACGAAAAGGTATAAGGGTGGATTGTAAAGTTGAAAACTAGTTGGTCGGCTCATTCATCATGCCAACTATTGCACCATTTATTTCCTTATAGTCTAAAGTACGAGACTAAGCTGATGAAAAAAAACCATCTGCCTTCTTAAAAACACATATTATTATTTCGGTTTTGTTCGAGATAAAATGTATCTTATCTTTTATGCCATCCTGGTAGTTTGACGGCCGCTGTAGTCGCATTATAAAGTTGGAGGGAAGATAGGGGAGAGGAAAAGGTATAAGGTTGGATTATAAAGCTGAAGAACTCGTTGGACAGCTCATTTATCATGCCAACAATAGTACCAAAGACTTAGCTGATGAAAATAAAACATCTGCCTTCTTACCCTCTTAAAAACACCCGCATATTGTTCTATCTATTTTGTTCCGGACAAAGTGTATCTTATCTTTTATGCCATCCTGGTAGTACGACGGCCGCCGTAGTCGCATTATAAAGTTGTAAGATAAAGGTTGGAGGGAAGATAGGAGTAAGGAAAAGGTTGGATTGTAAAGTTGAAAACTAGTTGGACGGCTCATTCATCATGCCAACTATTGCACCATTTATTTCCTTATAGTCTAAAGACTAAGCTGATGAAAAAAAACCATCTGCCTTCTTAAAAACACCCACATATTGCTATATCGGTTTGGTTCGGGATAAAGTGTATCTTATCTTTCATGCCATCCTGGTAGTATGACGGCCGCCGTAGTCGCATTACAAAGTTGGAGGATAAAGGGTGGAGGGAAGAGGAGTGAGGAAAAGGTTGGATTGTAAAGTTGAAAACTAGTTGGACGGCTCATTCATCATGCCAACTATTGCACCATTTATTTCGTACGTTCTCAAAGGCGTGCGAAGTCTGCCAATCCGCACATGGCCAGCGTGGTGGACTATGGCCAAACCCTACTCATATTGAGAGGAGACCCGTGGTCTGTAGTGAGCCGAGAATGGGTTGATCATGATGATGATGATGACCTTATAAGCAATGAGCGTTCTCTTTCCAAGTGACCTTGTAAGCAATAAACACCACTTTCCAGCAGCACCACGATAACAAACACATCGACTCCTGTGAAGCTGGTGGCGGCGCCGGCGCCCCCCACCGGCAGCTGCCAGTACTGCTCCCACTGCAACACGCGGCTGCACTACCGCACGCACGCCACCGACGGTAAGCAACCCACCGACCGTTCCCTTTAATCCGTCAAGTGTACCTTGGATACCTATGTCTTCCTCCAGGTGCAACGCGCATACCAAAATATAACCTAATACAGGTATTGGTCTCATAAAATTAAAAAAATATATATTTAAATAGTCCTTTAAAAGGCACTTTTGACGAGTCAACAATTTATATAGTAGTGATTTAATGGTGATGACTACATTCGTAAACTTAAAACTAAAGCTGTGAGGGTTCCAAACGCGCCCCGGTCTAAGAAGAAGCTCGCAGCAAATGCAGCAGCTTTGTTATCACCATCTTACATAATCAATAGTAAATTTTAGTACCTATGGAGATAGAGCAATTCACACCCAAGATTTTTTTATCGTTTATATAATACTTAATATCGTAATATGATTTTTCTATACTTTCGTTTTATAATAACTATGAACTTATTGATAGACATCTCCAAGATATCGATAGTTAACTTATTATAAAATAAAATACTATTTCCAAATAAGAACATAAGAAGGCTTAAGCTTATTATTAAGAAGGGAAGATCCAGCGGGCTATGGAGAGAGCTATAGTAGGAGTATCGCTACGTAGAAGACCCCAGAGCTGAGCTTTTTTCACGCAACAAGTGATTAGCCTAGTGGATAGGATGTCCGACTCCAATTCGGTTGGGGCTTCGATCCTGGGCACGCACCTCCTAACTTTTCCGAGTACAACGGTGAAGAAAAACATCGTGAGGAAACCTGCATGCTTAAGAGTTCTCCATAACGTTTTCAAAGGCGTGTTAAGTCTGTCAATCCGCACACGGCCAGCATGGTGGACTATGGCCGAACCCTTCTCATATTGAGTGGAGACCCGTGCTCTGCTATGAGCTGGCAATGGGTTGATCATGATGTATACCGCGGAATCTTATTTAAGATATCTTCGTTTATAACAGCTTATGATTAAAAATTGAATCATTTCGACAGAGGTGACCAGTGAGCGCGTGTTGTATCCGCAACCAACGCCCACCACTCCGCATCCGTTGGTGCCCAACGACTCGCACAATGGACACGGCCCATATGTATGTATACTTTGTGTGTCTCATTTGTGGTCCACTGGGCTGCAAGTGATGTGTTAATCTATAATAAAATACAGTACCCTCAAATAAATGGATAACAATGGGAAACCTGTATACCGTGACCGAAGTATTCAGTACAAGAACAACTTATTAATTTGACAACTCGCTTGACAGTCCATACTAAGTAAGGTTAAGGTAAGGTTGCCTGGAGGAGAACGCTTTAAGCGATAAGACCGCCTTTGCGCGCTATGTTTCTTATCGACTTTTTTGTGTTTTATTTGTTTTAGATTCTAAGTTTTAATGTGCAATAAAGACTTTACCTACCTACTTACCTCCCTGGCTACCAAGCTACCTAGCTACCTACCTAGCTACTAGGTAGGTAGCTAGGTAGAAGATGTTGACTTAACTTACTTTACTTTTCGCGCTTGTAAAGTCAACATCTCCTGAGGATGATCCGGTGTCGGGTCGAAACGTGCGTAGAGGTTCTAGTGGAAGATTTTGTGTGGTGTTATATTATACAAATCTCCCGGTTGTCGGCGGAATATAGCAAATTATACTTGCTGTTTATTGTTTATCATGGACTTCCGCAAAGTAACGCCTGCTTCTATTCATTAACTCTAACGTGGATCGCACCCCCAGGGTCCATCGAGCTACAAGTACAGCGAGACCAGCTACTCCACCCACAACTCGTCGCAGCGGTTCCCCTCCCCCGCGCCGCCGCCCGCGCACCGCTCGCTGTCCCCTTCCCCCTCGCCCTTCCCGCGCCCCTCCACCCCCGCCGGAGGCACGCAGCAACCACCCAAGAAACTGGACGACCTGCTCGCCGATTTCCCTGAAGCGGTAAGTCTTGGATTTTTATTCAGTAAACTTTTTATATCATCAATTTTCAGGAGGGGAGAATGCACTAGCGTTAAAATATTTTTCACTCTTTTAGACTTACCTTTTTTTTACCATTATCAGTTAGCCCGTGTCGGTAATCTCACCTAATGGTAAGTGATGATGCAGTCTAAGATGGTAGCGGGCTAACCTGTTAGGGGCATGGTAAACCCACACTCCTAATTGGTTTCTACGCGACATCGTGCCGGAACGCTAAATCGCTTTTTTTTTATACACTATAAGTTAGTCCTTGACGGCTATCTCACCTGGTGGTAAGTGATGATGCAGTCTGGAATGGTAGCGGGCTGACCTGTTTTCAAGTAATTCGGGTTAGTAATCCATTGCTTCGTGATTGGAAGACAAACAAACACACTTTCACAGACACTATCTCAACGCAGAAGTCGCAGGCATCAACTAGTGTTAAATATAGCTGCAGATTTCTCTGAGGTTCATTAATGTTATGACGTGTTCGCAGCGCTTCCCCACCCAGCCCGACGGCATCACCCGCCGCAAAGTCGAAGTGACCAACGAGAGTTTAAGCCAGAACGCTCAAAATGCCCAAAATGACACCGCAAAGAAGCCCTCGCTGCCGATCGGGGGCAGCAAGAACGTAGCGGGCCCCGCGGTTTACTACCCCCCAGGGCACGTGCCTTTCGTCAAGAAGGACACCCCGGTAGTCGCTGGCGGCGGAGGATACCAGTCCGCTGTGAGTAGACTTCTACTTTTAGATAAAGCAGTGTTTACAACTCCCCCGACCAAACGCTCCTCTCCGAAAGAGGAGACCTAAACATATCCTTCATGACCCTGACGATCAGATGACTACTGACAACACACTCGTACCACCTACCACACAATCATACGCTACACACCATCTTCGCCGGCGAAGACGAGGTCCCCGCTATCTTACGTCATCCGGACGTGGGCTCCATCCACGGCCTCGGAGACGTACGGACCACTCACGGTCCAACCCCCCGTTATCCCAAACGTCGCCTAAGCCGAGGTTCGGCCTCACAGGAGGCGCCCTTAAGCAGACGTTCCCTTAGTTTCGTCCGAAAAAAGAAAGTGTTTACAGTTGACCTCTATGTCGAACTTACTTTTTTTTTTCGGACTGTCTATTAGCTGTGCTAAACCTATTGGTTGCCACAACGTAACCGGGCTGTGTAGCGAGCTTCGGAAGGAAGATCTGCCAGAAGAAATTTTGAGTCCTAGGGCTCGAAGAAACTAAGGAAAGGTCTGTCTAAGGCCGCCTCCTGTGAGGCCGAAACTTGGCTTAGGTGATGTTTGGGATAAGGGGGGGGGGGAGGGGGTGGTCCAACGGTTATCGAACTTAGTAGCAATCTATATCAAGACTTGTTCTGAATGGCTGGCGATCTTCGCTTAAACCGCTTTTGTATGAAAGAACTTAATTTTTCAATATAAACAATATTTCTTCTTATATTATAAAAGCAAGCTGTGATACCCTAGTGGTCAAAAAGTCCTTACTTTTCGTTTTCAAGCAATTAAAATATCACTTGCTACTACAACGGTGAAGGAAAACATCGTGAGAAAACCTGCACGCCTGAGAGTTCTCCGTAATGTTCTCAAAGGCGTGTGAAGTCTGCCAATCCGCACATGGCTAGCGTGGTGGACTATGGCCAAACCCTTCTCATATTGAGGGGAGACCCGTGCTCTGTAGTGAGCTGGCAATGGGTTGATCATGATGATGATGATGATGATGATATTATAAAAAAAAATTGTTTGTCGACACCCCGAGGTTGGCACCAGGTGAGGTAACAAATATTTTTTTCACCATTTTCTTTCAAATCTTTCGTCAGGCGATGATGCAAGGCGGAGGTGCTTACGCTTCCGGCCGAGGAATGTACGAATACGAGTCCGGTTCACGCAGCAAGGAGAAACACAGCGAGAAGAAGACCGCCGTACCCATCTGCCTACCGCTGTGTTGCGCCATGCCTTGCGTCATTATGTGAATTTATAAACAAAATACACCGCGTCATGAAAGTTGAAACTGTATACTTACTTCACTTTGTAACCTTGCTCTGTATAAAATTGACATATATTAAGTTTGTATCCTCTTTGAGTGTCCTCAGAAAAAGTATGTACACATGTTAACATAGACTATGTAGAAAATATAATTTTGACGCAAATTTCAATGAACGAACAGATAATAAAATCCATCTATGTAATAAGAATATATAACAATTTTTAGGAAAAACGGCGGGAGGCTTTATTTTCAGCGGGCGCGTTTATTTCACGCTTTTCTTGAATTAATGTATTAATTTGAGAAGGGTTTGAGTACCTTACTTACCTTACTTCTATTCTCCATTACTTTAAACTTGACATTGGCTAATCTGTGTAAAGCTATAAGAAAAAGAAAAAAACAATTTTTAATTGGTTCGAGTTCTGGCTGAATTAAGCCAAGAGTAAAAAAAAATACGTTGTGGTTTAACTGAATACTAAATACCTACCTAGATTTTGCGCTGACTACAAAAGTTACCCAAGAGGAACCAGAGGGTACATTTTCATTTGGACTTCAACTCCCAGCCACAAAACATCGACTGTGTCACAAAATTTGACACTAGTTACAAGAGCTATAAATTTTATTGTGTCACTAGTTTTGACTGTCACGTAACGAGAATGATTTACAAATGGCAACTTGGAGAAAGGCGGGAGACTTCGTATGTGGCGTGAATGTTTGTTACCTAATTTTGAAAAGGACATTATAGTTTTGGTGTCGTTTATGCAGTAGCTAGTTTTTAGAATGGTTAACAGGCTTTAATTTGGGAAAGGTTTGAGGGAGTCGCGAGTCGAGTGCGAAGTTTCCCGCCCTTTTTCCCTAACTTCAATTCTCCATTGCAAATTTCGACATTGGCTAATCTGTGTGAAGCTATAAAAGAGACAAAAAAATAATAATAACTTTTTTCAACTTTCCCAACGTACTGAATGCCTTAGTGAGAGATTTTTTACTCATTCGATCGCGTTAACGTTAACTTCACACTGTAAAGAATCTCGCGTTCGGCATTCTGCAGAAATATTAAATGAACATACGTGTATAATTTATAATGGTACTTGCATTTTTTATCATTTATTATAGCAAACGCTATTGATGGAAATATTGGGATAAATGCATTCAAAATAGGAGCTAGTGTCTAGCTAAAAATATACTTACGCCATTATATATTTTTTTCTGATCCGAATTTCAAAGCCCCCGTCATTTTTAATAATTTACAACGATGATTTCTCTAAATTAAATAAATTATAATACTTTTTCGATTTTGTAAATGTGCCCCTATTTTATTTTATTCGTTAAAGTAGTAAATTAAAAAAATAAAAGTAGATAGGTAGATGTTTAACAAAATTGTAAGTTGTAGCTAATATCCCACGTTTTAAACGTGTAACAAATGCGAAATTATCTTTGAAAATAAATAAATCAATGGAAAAATAACTTCGGAAGTTTAAAAGTTTAAAAAACCCGATAAATAATATATTAACTAAGTCATTATTCTCTCTTTTTTATTTCATAATCAGGATTCTAATTTATGAGTGTAGATAAAATTAATTGATGTCCTAATATAAGTCAGACTTCGCTAGAAATAATTATATCAATAAAAATAAATAATTCTCATAAAATAAGATGTCTTGCTTTAGTTACATAAGTACCTCTATGTTAACAACTCAAACCTTTAGAGATTTAGTTTCACATCAAAGTAAAATAGACCTCAACACGAACAGTTTAAAGTCGTATTTTCTGTACAACTATTTAATTTACTAACTTTTCGCTATACTATATAATATATTAATATATAATAGTATTAAGATAGAAGTGAGGACGAAATTAAGCTTTAAAGTTTTGTGTACTAGGTCTATTTTACTGTGTACTAAATGTCTCACTAAGGGCACAGTTTTACGGCAGTATATCAAAAAACTGTGCTAAGTTTTACTTATAATACTTTGTTTTATATAAACAGTAAATTAAATTTACTGTTTATATAAAACAAAGCATTAACAAAAAAATTGTGCCATTAACGATAATTTATCGTTCTCATTGTGCAAGTGCCTTGTTCGTCAGGTTAAGTGTAAAAATGATTATATTATATTTTTTATTAATAAATTTTATTATTAACTTTCCGTTGATTTTTATTGTTTGAGTTGCGATGCGATGTGTTAATGGGAGGGCTCGGAGGACCGCTGGTGTTTACCAGGTACGCCGGAAAACGCAACGCTGGTCGATCAGGTCACTGGATATACAGGACATAGGATGTCCAACCAATTGCCGAAAAACTATAGATAGAAGACCGTGGGTCAACTATTCTATTTAAATGACTTCTTGTCTTTTGCTATTCTTTTTTCCTTTTCCAACATTTTTTGGCAATCTCACCTGGTGTAATTGATATGTAGTCTAAAATGGCAGCGGGCTAACCTGTTAGGGGTACGGTTAAACTTCTAGTTGGTTTCTCCGCGACATCGTGCCGGAACGCTGGATCGCTTGGTGACACGTCTTTGTCGGTAGCGTGGTAACGAAACCGGGAATAGAACCCAGGACATCCAACTGTATAAAACGTTGTACTAAATTTAAAGATAGACCCACAAACTATTTTGGTACCAACGTTTTGAATTTTTCATAGAAAGAAATATATTCCCTTAAAAAAATAAAAAAAAACATTGTATGTATATAAGGTGCTTTTCCACCAGAGAAGTGCTATGCTACGTTGCTATAGATGCGTTTGATATCCACCAATCATATAATTGGTGCACATAGCTAAGCATTGCTGGAAACGGATTCAACCAAGACATATTTTTTAGAGTCGCCACAAATAGTGATTCAGCCGGTACCGAATGTTCTGCAACGCTATCGGCCGAAGCGCAGAATATTCGGCCGACGAACATTCGGCGCTAAGTACAATTCAAATCCACTTCGTAAGAAAAGAATCTAGAATGAAAATGATAAGACATTTAAATTCACGACAGTCTCTGGGACTGCTTTGAGGAAGTCGCTACTGATAATATTTGCGAAATAGTAATGAGGAGAACATGGAGAAGAATGCTGTGGCAAATGAGATAGATTTTTATTTCAAAACTAGTCGCCTAGATAGGAAAGCTGATCCTTACAAGTGGTGGTCAGCAAATAAAAAGCAATACCCAAACCATTCAAAATTTGCTAAAGTTTATCTTTCTTCTCCTGGGAGTAGCGTGTATAGTGAGAGGTTTTTTTCTTAATCTGGTATCATTTACGATGAAAAGCGTAATCGTTTGCTACCATCAAATGCTGAAAAGCTTGTTTTTATCCATCACAACTTACTGCTGATTAATTTTACTTATTAAAATATTGCATATTGTAATTTGGTAATAAATACAAAACTTGAGTACCTAATATCATGTCTTTTTTGTCCACGATCCGGCCACGTTTTTTGGTATTCGGCCGAATACCGAATACCAAAAAAAGTGGCCGAATAGGCCGAATACAGAATAGTAGCCGAATATTCGTGGCATCTCTAATGTTTTTATATGGAAGGAGGCCTGCTATGGGCCGTCGCGAGTGGTGTTACTACATTGATTTACCACTAACCGTAGATAGAGCGCGTCATACAAAAACAAGGCGAGAATTTGTCACCAACTACATATCGGTATATCGATGTATTACAACCCAATACACTAGACCTCTGGCTGTTATATTATCTATAGCGGCGCGTAGTGCTTTGTAATTCATTCGGATTATACGGCTCGAGTATTAGAATCGGCGACTTTCGTCTAGCCTTGTCACACACTGGGGGAAAGGAGTGCACGCGTCGCTATTTGTGCACTACTTTTCCGTCCCATTTTTTGAGCGTTAATGGTCAATCAATATGGCTAGTGGTAAATCAATGTGTTACTATGTTCAGAGCAGCGTACCTACAGTATACGCGTTTGTCGCCGGAAGAAGACGACATTATGAAAGCAAAAGCAAAAAGTTATTTTATATCTAGCAATGACAACTCATGGCGGCGCATCTTCCTCGCACAGGTACAAAGCTTATATTAATAATATTATTAGCTTAGGTGGGAACGGTCACATATTTTCGTAGCGTAGATTTCAAATCTTCGCAGGAAAACTGAATATAGGAGATGGTTTATTATTATATTTTCAGGCGTAGGGTTTTTTTTACGTGATAAAACTTACTTGATGATTTTGTACAGGCAACAATCCCGTACCGTTCTCCGCACCCAGCTGGAGTGTGAGTTTTACGGAGGTTCAGCAGATCTGGAGGTAGGGTAGGTACATGGTGTCCCCCAGGCGTCCAGTAAAACCAGCGAGAGGGACATGCCGTGGTTTGTTTTTTTTTTTTTTATCAAACACAAGTTAGCCCTTGACGGCAATCTCACCTGATGTTAAGTGATGACGCAGGTCTAAGATGGTAGCGGGCTAAACTGTTAGACGAATGGTAAACCCACACTCCCAATTGGTTTTTACGCGACATCGTGCCGGAACGCTCAATCACTTAGCGACACGTCTTTGCCGGTAGGGTGGTAACTAGCCACGGCCAAAGCCTCCCACCAGACCAGACTCGAGCCAGGAATCGAACCCAGGACCTCCAACTTTGTAATGCGACAACGCGCACCTTGCGCAACGGAGGTCGTCGTCGGAGGTGGTGGTTCTTAGTTCGGATATACCACCCATGGGTGGGAGTCCTACATAACCTCCGTCCGGCCCAAGGTACGGAAGTAGCCATAACGCTTTTCCACCACGACAAAAAAAAAGGGTAGATACATGGTAAGGAAATGAAACGTGAAAATCGTAATAAAAACACATATATTTTGCTTTTATATTATTTTACCAAAATGTTTGGAACGAGTCCAAACATGCAGTCTCCGGGTTACAACTCCCCTACGCAAGCTCCGCGCCCGGATTCACCCGCGCTTTTACATGTAAGGCCTTTTACACGCCCCAGTTTAGTGGATCTGGTCTTATCATACGGATATATTGAATATAAAAAATAAGACAATAAAGAAGAGAGCTTAAGCATATTGGATCCAGTGAGACGTTACTAATAGAGTCCCAAACAGAGGAGCCACTGATAACAATTTTTATCTCTTTTACAAATTATTTTATCGCACTACAAGTTATTTTATTTGTTAAGAGCTGTTTTTTCAATCGGCATATTATATTCCCCCTGAGCAATAAATTCGATAGATCTCACAATCAACGACTGTCTACACAACACGTTTAGACCTTGAGGTTATTTCTACTTGATTGAACGTGATTGAAAAAACCGCCCTAAATAAACCAAACTGGTCGTATAAATATAGAAATTCCTGTCCACAGAAAAACCTAAATTAAATATTGCAGCAAGTTGCCAACTGGTAGGCAACTGACAGCAAAGTTGCCAACTGGTCATCTTCATACAAATTGTGACAGCAACAAATGTTTGTCCATCGCAAAATATATAATGATAACAGATTGGCAACTGTTAGTTAAAAGTTACAAATAATTTCGTGTGCAGTTAAAACTTCACTGCTCTATAGAAACAGTTTTAATATTTTAGTTGGGAGACAAAACCGATATAAATCACTAGAAACAACATATTTAATAATGTATACTTATATAATATTGGCTAAAATACAAAGTAACAAATTGGGATCAATGCACGGTTTTTCATTCGTCCCTCATGCCTAATCTAGGTTCAACCATTAATGGGTACTCTCTAGGGGCAAATAACATCTCACTGTCTACGTGTAAGTTAACAATTTAATTTAGAGTCGCTAATTAATCTCTTAAAACTTAAAACGACCCGCGTTGTACATTAAAAAAAATTAAAGATCTTATCATACAAATGTTTTTAAGACATTAATTACGAATCCCAACATTGATATACAAATCCAAGAAAACATTTTGGAATGCCAAAAAAAACTGTATCCCGGAGAACAGAAAAAAAAGTGACTTAGTTTAAACAAAAACATACGGCATTCAATAAAATAGTAGATACAGAAAGCGTCCAATACAAACAATTATTATAGTAACTGGCATTTTATCTTCCAAGGAAAAAACTTCGGATGTGGTACCAACTGCAATAACAACACAGAAATACCAAAAAATACTATGAGCCATATTATGAAATGTAACGCAACCACGCAGCGTGCATTGGCTTCCTAAATCTCATATGAAATTAATATTGAAGGTAAGCTACGATTTTTTTTTTTTCTTTCGTTTTATGGCTTTACACAGATTAGCCAATGTCAAGTTTATTATTTTATTAGTTCTCTCTTTTTATAGCTTTGCAGAGATTAGCCAATGTCAAGTTTATAACAATGTAGAAATTAGGGAGAAATGGCGGGAAACTTCGCACTCCGCGAACGCAACTCCCTCAAACCTTTCCCAAATCAATACCTGTTAACCATTCAGAAAACCAACCACTACACAAACGAGACCAACACTGTCCACGACAAACCAACACCAGTCCTTTCCAAAACCAGCCAACAAACATTAATTCAAGAAAAGCGTGAAAAAACCGCACCCGCCATATACGAAGTCTCCCGCCTTTTCCAAGCTACGATTAACTTTTAAGTTTTTTTCCCCTAATAATTTAGTACAGGTTAAATATTAAAAAAATATATATCAGCCCATTACCTAAACTGATTCTCTGGGATACTGATGCAGATAAATAATTTTTTACCTTCGAATTTGACAGTTCTTTATGTGTACGAAGATCTGTCAAGTGCAAAGACATAAAATCATATTTTTGTCATTTTTTGATCTGCCCTCGAGTAAAGCTTTTCCTCTTTGCTTTGAATGACCATTGTAAGATAACTGAGAAATCGTACTCGAACGCCAAGCCACGTACATGTATCGCTACATGGCATTTTTATGGGATCTTCATCTTTCGGATTCTTTATATCAATGTATGGACGCAACGCCGTAGAATAATAATTGATTAATTAATTATGTACAAAAACCTAACAATAATTGCTATTTTTGGTCTTTGATGAAAATATCAATTCAATAAAATATTACAAACTATTATTTTAACATATTATGTTAAAATCAACTCATTTATGAGAATTAAATGTAAAAACCGGCTTTGTTAAAGGAATTTGAAAGCATTTTTTTTAATATTGCAAAAAAAAAATATTAGGATTAATATATCATGACCCTTTGCTGAACTATTTACAACAGGATCTTTTTTTTATTTTGTTGTCGACGCCGATTACTCCTTTATGCCATAGACAATAAATAATAAAGTGACTGATGACATGACACAGATCCTTATAGCCTCCAGTAACTTGTGTTGTGTTGGTTTGTGTCTTCATTACAAAACATATTTTAACATCAATTTCGGTATTTTTTTTTTTAATTCCAAGCGCGATAATTTAATTTAAGATGGATAGGCGTCATCTTGGATAGACGCCGCATCTTTGCCTGTTGGACCAAATCTTAGATGAAATCGTATAAAAGACGAATAGCAAAATATTTTTAAGTTTGTAATACACTATTGAATAATAACATAATGATAGTAATAAGAAAAATTCAACATACCACACTTATGATATTGTGTAGCTCAAATTATTTTCGATATAAAACTTACATAATATTGCAATAAATACCACTAAAAATACACTGCCACTCGAATAAAGCACTTATTTGAAAGGTAATAAAGGATGTTTTAAAATTCTGCTTTTGTTAAATGTGTGAGAAACAAGGATTTTTAAACATCAAATACAAATATACAATTTAAATGAAGTATTAGTAAGTTATTTCGAATTTTTTCTAGCATATGAAATGACCATAAAAAAATATTACTTTGCTACTATATAACTTTAAAAAACGCAAGTAACAATTCTCAAGTAATAATTGACAATGTACGGGGTTGCATTTTCAGAAGTTTTTCCTTTTGGCTCATGTGAAATACTTTAACCAATCATAGAGCGAGAGAGTCCCTTACATCCGCGTACGTTGATTGCGTGCGTAACCTACGTTTTGTGCGTTGTATTTTTAACCTAAACGTAATGCAATAAACTCTATATTACATTGGTCAACGACACTTGTTGGAAGAAACACTTTTGTAATAGTTTTGTATATTTTTTCTTAAAGTTTGTACCAGCTTCGAGGAAATATATGTATGTAGATTTTTTGTTTTTGGTAAACAAATTAGTTAGGTGTAAAATTTATTTTTCTTGTCAATTATTTTCATATTTAACATTTGCATACGTAACTTATAATATGGTATTGGAGTGTAGATTTGCATTCTCCTAAGGTGCCCTTATGGTGTATGGGGTAAGTTTTTCTATAGTAAGAAGCCAGTTTACTTTTAAAATAACTGCTTTATTGCACATTTTAGTTGAGTGGCCAGCTAATAAAATAGTAGTATCATAATTTCAACTATTAAAAAAAAAAAAGTTGAAGTTAACTGTAACACGTATTGGAAAAACATTTTGAAACTGTTCAGTGAAATAAGATAAATTTATATATTTTTTTATTATTTTTAATAAACATTAATTGGTCCGCAATTTTTTTTAATTAAGCCTTTGGTTTGCACAATTGCAAATGTTATTAAAATATTGATAGTTTAATTATTAATATTGATATTAAAAATCGGTTTATTGTCTGTGGATTACCAAATCATTAAGAGTTCAAAACTCATCAAACATAATAATCAACAAGTTATATGTACAAAAAAAATAATAAAAACAATGAATTTACAGGCATTACAAATTCAGGTTTTTGTGGATTGTATGATAATTTAAGCTGTAAACAGATTTTCATATCAAAGATTTGGTTTGCGGAATTTACATAACTACACTAAAATTAAAAGAATTAAAGATTGATAAGTTAAAGTAAAAAGAATTAAAGATGAAAGTTTTCTCACGTAAATAAAATATATCACACTCCAATTCTTTTATTTCAGCAGTGTCGGTAATGTCCGAGCGAGACAGCAATAAATACCCCCTTATTTTTTATAGTTCTCGAAAACAGAATTCCATTGCCACATTCTCCCAGATAGTAAAGTATAAGATTACGTCATTGAAAGCAGTCATAGTAAAATGGACATTATGGTACTTCGCTTTAAAGCTCAAATTCATGCAAAAGTTGTATTTCGAATATTGAAACACACTAACATCACAGTAAATTGAAACATATGTTCCTAGTTTTAGAAATCAAATTTGTCCACACATCTCACCAATTTTGTAAAATAGAAAAGGTAGTACGGAAATTGCGACTCTATAATAACAGCAAACGGTTCATTTTACTTTGACGTTACAGTGTTTTGATTATCGAAAGCGTCTCCACTGTTGTCAAAATCTAGTACTAAGGTTACTGTCGTACAGAATTTACGACTCTAATTCAAGACGAATAAGATCCATTTTGCTTTGACGTTTCAGTAACTCGGGAAGAACGTGCAAATCGCATACAGTTCGAAATGTCACAAAAATAATAATTAAAACTCAAGTTTAAAATATTCAGTTATAAACATACTGTGTATCTGATACCATGAACACGCTAATGCAATAATTAAAAAAAAAAAAAAAAAACTAACACAAATAGGAATAAACGTACAACTAAACATTTATGTTGGCAATAAATTAACATAATAAAAATTAAGGCTACAATTGTTTTAAATCTATAAATTTATGTATCAGTAAAAGTATTCAACTTCGGATCGGATATCTATATAATAGTTTTTGTAACAAAATTTTGGACTCTTGCATTCACAGCGAGTTAAGGAACAAATGGTGTAATTTTAGCCGGCTCATTCATCATTGAGTTATCAACAGAAACATGTGTAGGTATGTATGTCATATGACATGAGGAACATTCTGTGTATCTAAACAGTCCATTTGCCCAATTATTCCAATAAACATGTTTACTGTAATTTTCATTTTTACACCAGAACAAAAAATTGTTAAGAACAGGTTTTTCTTTTAAAAATGTTCCTAGCATAGCTGTGTGCCATTATCAACAGAAACATGCGTAGGTACATACGTTATATGACATGAGGAAAATTTCTGTGTATCTAAACAGTCCATTTGTCGAATTATCCCAAAACACATGTTTACTGTAATTTACATTTTTACATGAGAACAAAAAATTTTCAAGAACGGATTTTTGTTTTAAAAACGCTCCTAGCATAGCTGTTTAGTAGTAAACAAAAAAAAAGCTCCTTTAGCTTTTTTCATGCTGAAAAATTCTAGTTTTGTTTGGAATTCCTAATAACAAAATGCAAAAATAATATGCAAAATGTAATAATTTTAAAAACCTGTCTTATAATGTTAACTTGATAACTTAATAAATTGATAACTTATTAATTAGCATTTCGGTATTCATCATGATCATGCACCCATTGCAGTCTCATCATTATCAACACAGATCTCCTGTCAGTATGAGAAGGGTTTGGCCATAGTCCACCACGCTGGCCATTTCAGTATTAAGAATTCTTATTCAAAACAAGATAAAGCTAGGATATAAAATCAATGACTAACAATTATTGACTATGCAAGATGTTCATAGCAAAAAGACCTGTCCAAGTATGTTGTGGGCTTATTACAATTCTCATTTTGTCTAGGACATTCTAATTTAATTTTACGTTAACAAAGCCCACCATCACCTCACAAATTAAAATAATGAAAAATATATTTACATGAACAATTCATACATGCCTGTATTAGGTTTATATGAATAAAGCAATTTGATTTGATTAGTTTTGACGGTAAGATAAAAGTTATTAGTTAATTATAATAATTAATAGGGCACCAGTATCACCGTCTGTTCCTGAACTCCCATGTTGTAACAAAAATGTAATATTAAAAAGTTAAGAACGGATTGACTGGTTAGGTTCACATAAGATGATTGACAAGCTCAGCAAGGCACAGGATGGACCAAATTGCTTACATGTGGGTTGTATTTCTTGAAAGAAACACCCTTGCAATTTCTGGCACAACCATCAAACCCAGGACTTTCTTATTCACAGTCTAGGCCATAGAACTAGGAGGCTGTTAATAAGTGCAGTCAATCCGCTCACAACGTAAGTATTTACACAAATTTAACTATTTCAGTATCAATAATTTCATATAAACAACTGCATTCTGGCACAACAATCTGGCACATCGGACCTAGTTGGATCCACTAAACCGGGTCTTAGATGTCCGAGACTCCCGGGGGACTAACTTAACCAAACCAAACACAGATTATGAGAAAAATATAGAAAGTGAATAGGAAAGGATTCACAGAATAATGTCAGCAGCCAAAGCTACACAAAGATGTAAGCAATATCCAAATAACTGGCTGTTATTCAGAACTAGCTTTATAATCGTTATCACATTTATAGTATCTAACAGATCTATACAGATACATAAAGCTGTTAGCTAGTTTTTGAAAATCATTTGAAAATTGAGATATATATATATATATTATAAGACTGAAAGGGGAATGCACATTCATCACATAAAATACACCCGTTAGCAGGTTGGAAGAATGTAGGAATACTCTATTCTAACTTGTTTAACAACCAATTAACTTAAAATGATGGTGAATTTGACATATTTGCAATACTAAAATTTAACTGATTATTTTAATACAGGCTGTTCTAGTTTTAAATATTTTTTTAAACTCTCACTAACAAGGACATTGTCAAACTTAGAGCTCCATTTATATAGAGAGGTAAGAAAAACTTTAGAAATATTTGATGTTCCTATCCAAACTAAATTTTTCCATTAATCTGTGAAGTAAACGAACAAACGACAAAAAACAACAGCCTCGGGGGTCTCAGACTGTATTATATAAGTTTTTATTTTCATCTAAAAAACACTCTCAATGTATTGAAAATAATTTATCAAACATTTTCACTTACGAGACAATGTTACAAGATCTGTACGAAATCATCATATATTTGTGTTCCAGCCTAATTTAAAATGTTTGAGTTCCTTAAATATAAAGTGGCCCTTTTTGACATTTGTACATACTGTAACAAATGTCAAATAGTTTATATACAAATATTCAATCAAATTATTGCCTTTAATGTGTAAAAGACTAAAATTGCAGAAGAATTTAAATAAAAATTGTAATTTTTGCTAGGGAAAATCAATGGGTAAATTTATTATTTCCAAGTACTAAGTTTAATTAAACAAAGAAATTGAGTCTGAAATTAAAGAAAAAAATTGTGGTTAAGGTTATTTGAATTTTAATAAATGAATGTGTTTGCCCAATAGAAAATGCTTTCGTACAAATCCTGAGCTCTGAGAATATGTCTTTTGAGCAAAAACTTATCACTAGCCAGTAAAAAGTGCAATATTATGTGTGAATAATAAACAGATTTCCTAGCGGACCTTGCCCAAAGCTCTGTATAGACAAAGCAAACAAGACTTAACAATCACACAAACAACAGCAGCTGTAAAATTGTGAAAATGATAAAAGTACAAAAAGTTGTACATAAAAGTGCTCTTGATTTAACAAACAAACATTTTTTTTTGTTTCCTAAATTCTAAACCCATGAATGAGTTTTGATAAGTTAACCATAAAAAAAAAATTATATAGAATTGAGTATTTTATAACCAACATTAGTGACAAGTTTGGTCTACTCACAAACCATATTCCCATGCACAAATCACAACACTATTAATTATATTCTGATATTTGACTCGATATAGCAATATATATGTATAATATACAATTGGAACTCCTATTATTTAATATTAATTAATTATTTAATTACCTAATTTTTCTTTTTTTCATAAATCACAATGGGTAACAAGATAACTCGATACGAACAGTCGAACAGTCTAGACTCTAGAGATTACTTGGAGACTCCGGGCGAGACGTGGGGACATTTTACAACTTAGGGGTAACAGATAAAGACCCCAGCTAGTTAGTTTTATAAGCAAAATTATATTTATATTGGTTGCAACATAATTTTAGAGATTGAAGTTAATAAAACGTTGAAAAAAGAACTTTTATGATGCATGATACATGATTTGATAGTGACGTGTTCATAATAATAAAATGAAGATGGAAAATCAGTAAGCTATTTTGAAAATTTATAACAACATAGGGGACAGGACATGTTTCTATCTTCTCAGCAATTAAATTAAAAGTACCTTTGAAGTGAAATAAAATCAAAAAAAGGTCTGTTCTGATTGAATGTTTATAATTATATAATCAAAACTTAATAATGTAAACTATTAATTTATTTAAGAAATCAAAACTAAGTATTAAATATAGTAATATGACAAACATTTTCATCATCATCATGATCAACCCATTAACGGCTCACTACAGAGCACGGGTGTCCTGTCAATATAAGAAGCGTTTGGCCATAGTCCACCAGGCCGGCCATGTGCAGACTGGTAAACTTCACACGCCTTTGAGAATATTATGGAGAACGCGCTCTCGGGCGTGCGGGTTTCCTTACGATGCTTTCCTTCACAGTTGAAGCAAGTGATATTTTAACTTTTTTTAAATGCATATAACTCTGAAAAGTTAAAAGGTGCCCGGATTCGATCCGCCGATCTCTGATTAGGAGCCTGACACCCTAACCACTAGACTATCATCGCTTTTGAGAAAACACGTTCTTACATTTCTCAATTTGTATATATACATCATCCCATATTTTTCATCTCTACAAAAAATATATTTTAGAAGAATATTTATCATTAGCATTATAACTGCAGAATAATTGAAATAAGATTGCTACAGCAATAAAAAATGTTGGAACCAAATAAATATAATTTCACTAAAACTCCAATCGATGGTCACTTACCCACATAAGCTTGTAGCTAAAGGATTGATCACAAATCAACCCCAGACACCACATCCGACTTCACACAACTGTGTGGAGACTGGAGCCAACTCTCGCCACACGGTAACTCGCACAGTCACTTATATCTAACGTAAGGACACTTGACACTACACTGAGACATCGGAGCTTTGGTCGGTCACACAACAACACCATGTGTTCTACGATATATAGTGTCTGTGATGTTATCTATCCATAATAGTAAATTAACCATAAATAACAATCTCCGATATAAATATTTCTGTAATTATTGATCATTTGTTAATTTTTTACTTTTATTTTATAATACTTTATTGCACTATTATATGCAAGAAACCTAAATAAATCTAATAAAAATATAATTGTATTTTGTATAGCCAGATCTCCATGGCCAAGACATGACACATGAATGAGTAATTTTTATTTGGATTATAACATGTCACAGACACCATTTTTCGTATACAGCGGCACACAACAATATTTGGCACGTCGCTTTAATCTATAACGACGTAGGGCAATGCTATCAATTCCCCCAAACGAGCACACTCGTGCCACTCCGCGAACAAAGTGGGACGAACTGGTCTCCCGAAGCTGTCCCTCGTTGTACTTTCCGTAGCTTCCTCCAAAGCTTTGTCGAGAGTCTCACATGCTTGAACTTCAGTTGAAGGATCACAGTTTCCCTCAATTTCTGGTAATGGTGGTAGGGTTACTATAGGTGCGGCCGCCGTTTGCTCGTAGTTAAAAGGAACGGTACGCAATGCTGTCTCGCAAAGGGAGTACAGCAATCGTCCGTCCAAGTCCTCTTTCGTCCGTTCCACTGTCCGATGTTCAGGTGATTCACTCACAAATTGCTTTTCAACTTTAACTACCACACGCTGTTCTGAATTGAACTGCTTTTCGTCTTCTATAGACAACAAGGGCGCTTTCAGTCTCTCACTTGGTTCTAAACTAGGTACCCCAACCATTTCAGCTTCAACTATGGGTATTGTTTTCTCATACTCCATTTTCTCTTTGACCTTCGCGTCGGGCGCTTCCTCTGTACTTTCTAATTTTATATCAACACTTTCGTGGGTAGGGGACGGGTAGGGTCTTAAGGGGGGTGGAGATTTAGGTGGGGGCGGCGATGGTGGTTTCGGGGCGAAATCACTCCAAGGTATGTGTGTGCACAAAGGTACCCGGGCCATGTTTTTCACACAATAGTCATCTGCATAGTCTGAGTAGTTGTATAAAGGTACAACGCTTGAGAACAAATCTGGTTGGTCGGACAGCGTTAATGACCTTACTGCGAATCTGTGAGGCTCCACTGGGGCCCGAGTCCCGTTCAGGCCTGGGAGTAAGGCGTTGTGCAAGGCCCTTACATGTAAAGGCCTCAATGCAGTCCTAACGGCTGCGGGACAGTTATCAGACTCCTCTTCTCCACAGGTACAGTCAGCCCATTCCCTTTCCTCCTCTAATGGGGGTAGGATGAAAGGCTCAGGCTTGGGTTCCAGGTCTTGTTTTGGTTCAGTGTCACCATTTCGGAGAGGTGATTCCACAGTTATGGGGCTCGCTGAAAACAGTGAAGGTTCGAATTATTACTTTTTATTATAAAGAATAAATTGATTTAAAATAATATATCATAAAATCTTTGATCTTTAGATATACTAATGCTTGTTACTTTGTTGACTTTAAGGCACTCTGGAATCTCAACCAATTGGAAGAATTACAAAACTTATGTTGGTGCAGGACAAGGTCAAATTTTAATTGAAGGCTGACTTTTCGTTGAGTCACGAATTTACTAAGTGGTTTCACAATCATTTGTAAATAACTCCTATTAGTTGTATGAACTGCTAAATAAAGCATTCGGTCTGCTTGCACGGGCAGATAAATATCAAATTCAAACAAAAAATATTTATAGCATTTAGAACTATTCAAGAGCATTTTAGTGTGAGCAATAATTAATACCCAATCTATTTTGAATATTATAATAATTAACAGAATGCTTCACATAATCCTTATAGGATTAATAGTAATAGTACTTCAAATACTCCTTATAGGATTGTGAGAACTATCCTTACTAATATAAATGTGAAAGTAGGGATGTTTGTTATTCTATTATGCAAAAACACTTAACCGATCATCATGAATATTTGTACAAATATTCTTGAAGGTATAAGAAGTACACAGGATACTTTTTATTAAAAAAAAAATATAATTTACTCAAGATAAAAAATGTTTTTTTAAAATATAGTTATCATATTGATATATTTCTATTGTTAACGATCTCTGATGCTTATTTAATGTCTTAATCGCAAGCGAAGTTGCGGGTAAAAGCTAGTATAATATAAATAACAGTTCACATGTATTAAGGATTATGTGAACAATCAATCTTAATCGTTATTCAAATAATCCTTTAAAATGGACTTTTGACTCGTCAATAATTTACATAGTAGTGATTTGATGGTGAAGATGAGAAGTAACAGGCTAGCATGGTGTGGTCATATAATGCGGAAGGAAGAAAGTAATGTCACCAAAAGAATGTTATATATGAACGTGGAAGGGCAAAAGTGTAGAGGAAGACCAAAGAGAGGATATGCGGGTAAAAGGTGAGGGTAGAGAGGTGACGGCTGATAGAAGTGAGTGGAAGAAGAAGAATGTTGTGCCGACCATACATAATGTGGGACAAGGGCAAGAAAAAGAAAGAAGAACTACATTCGTAAACTTAAAATGAGGGTTCCAAACGCACCCTGCTCTAAGAAGAAGCCCACAACAAACTTTGTTACCACCGTCTCATATGCCATTAAACTTAAGAACTATCTTAGTAGAGCAATATTTCATCATCATCATCATCATCATCATTTCAACCGATAGACGTCCACGGCTGGAAATAGGTCTTTTGTAAGGAGTTCCAACGGCCACGGTCTTGGGCCGCTTGTATCCAGCGGCTCCCTGCGACTCGTTTGATGTCGTCTGTCCACCTTGTTGGGGGTCGACCAACGCTACGTTTACCGGTGCGAGGTCGCCATTCCAGCACTTTGGGACCCCAATATTTCATACCCAAGCTTTTATGTGACAGGTTGGCTTGGGGAAAGCTTTAAATATGTGTGTCAACTGACCATCCTCTATGAGCATGACATCGGGCGAGTCCGGCGAGGAGGGAGAGACGGCGCGCGACGGCGCCTTACCGCGAGACTGGATCTGTTCCAGCAGTTCCTTTGTCGTCTTCACCTACAAAAGCAAACACCATGTATTTTTAACTACCTTCACAAACAAAATGTTATTGAATTAACACACACACCCACCCACACTCAAACTCACTCACACATACCTATTTACCAGCTTACTTTCATGTATGAATGTGACTAAGTTCTTTAAGACATAATAGTCTATTTTTGAGAAGCGGTGATAGCCTAGTGGTTAGGACGTCAGCCTCCTACTCAGAGGCCGGCGGTTCGAATCCGGGCACGCACCTCTAACTTTTCGGAGTTATGTGCGTTTTTAGGCAATTAAAATATCACTTGCTTCAACGGTGAAGGAAAACATCGTGAAGAAACCTGCACGCCTGAGAGTTCTCCATAATGTTGTCAAAGGCGTGTGAAGTCTGCCAATCCGCACATGGCCAGCGTGGTGGACTATGGCCAAACCCTTCTCATATTAAGAGGAGATCCGTGCTCTGTAGTGAGTGAATCCGGCAATGGGTTGATCATGATGATTATGTCACTATAAACAAATCAAATTCTTTAGTAACAGCTAGCGAATAAAATAAAATGGGCGTGTGTTACCTTCTTGGCGCCGGCGGGGGGCAGCCTGTTGACGAGCGCGGCGTACGGGTCCGCCGGGTCCCGCCGCAGTCCATTCCGTCTCCGCTCCGGCGCGGACCCGTTCCGCCCGCCCCACGCGTGCGCCGCAACGCCCAGCGTGTGTGCGTGCACGAGTGCGTGCGGGGACGTTTCGCCGCCCGCCGCTTCCGTGCCGGAGCCGGCTCTACTGTGACCCCTGAGGTGGTAAATTTTATTTATAAGCATTACCTTCCCACTACAGGACACTGGTCTCCTCTCAGCATATGCTGTAACCAATGAGGCTTAAGGGTGCTAATTACAGCTAAGAAAAAAAATTAGGTACATCATGTCGGTTTCATGATATAACAAGTTAGCCCTTGACTGCATCTCACATGATGGTTAGTCATGATGCGGTCTAAGATGGTAGCGGGCTAACCTGTTAGGGTTAAGGTAAACCCATACTCCTAATTGGTTTCTAAACGACATCGTGCCGGAACGCTAAATCGCTAGGCGACACGTCATTGTCAATAGGGTAGTAACTAGCCACGGCCGAAGCCTCCCACCAGACAAAAGGACACTCTGGCCAAGTGCTAATCGGTAGACTTGGCAGCCTTTGATGATGAGACAGTAAGGTCACGATCATTTGCTGGCATTATATACAATAAAGTATACATTTGGAATTAAAACTTCATGATTTGCTAGTGACTCAAGAAGAATGTGACATATAAAAATGTTATTTTAGGTAGCAATAAACTGGTAGAAAAATCCCATTACGATATTAAGGAATACAAAAAGGATAAAAAGCTTGTGTGGATTGCTCTTCATAAGTCTAATTCGTTTTAAGTTGGCGAGTGTAGTTATCACCATCATCTCTTGAATTTAAGTGGTGAAAATTATATGAAATTATATATGAACGCTTCATAGATGCCTGTAATAGGCTTACAAATTCAAATAATCTTTATTCAAATAGTCCTTTAAAAGGCATTTGAGTTTAATAATTTACATAGTAGTAGATTTTGGTGATAACTGTCATTATTTTATAATCTTAAAATTTATCTCTTAATGACTCTCTGGAACCTAGTTTGTATATCACACAAATATATACAAGAATAAGGCTATTTTAGATTGAGATTTCTGATTTACGGACGGGTATATATGTCATCATCATCATCATGATCAACCCATTACCGGCTCACTACAGAGCACGGGTCTCCTCTCAATATGAGAAGGGTTTGGCCATAGTCCACCACGCTGGCCATGTGCGGATTGGCAGACCTCACACGCCTTTGAGAACATTATGGAGAACTCTCAGGCGTGCAGGTTTCCTCACGATGTTTTCCTTCACCATTGGAGCAAGTGATATTTTAAATTTTTAAAAACGCACATAACTCCGAAAAGTTAGAGGTGCGTGCCCGGATTCGAACCGCGGACCTCTGATTAGGAGGCTGACGCCCTAACCACTAGGCTATCGCAGCTTCATGTATATATGTATTCACTTTATATTACACTTTCTGTGAACGGACAAGAGTTAAATTATAAATCTCGTTTGAAACACTGCTCTTACCTTCTCTTTTTCGGTTTTTTGTCCCTCTTCGCCTTTTTCTCGTCGTAAAGAGGCTCGGGGGACGGTGGCCGCTTTACCGCTAAAATGTACAATACATATTCGAATGTTCAATCAATAACACAAATAGCCTTGAAACATAACCTTGATAGAATATAACAGACTTTAGTCCAATCGTGAAAAGAATATAGTAAACAAACTAAACTCTGTTTTTTACATGTCTAATTATTTCAACAAACTTGCATATTTTTTTTAGTGTAAAAATTCATAGAAAATGAGTAAACTATAAAATTCCTAACCCATCAAGGTTCATTTGGTACCTGTAACTTCTAAAGAGAAACTTAAATGTATTTGTATTAAGAACAATATTTTTTTTATTTTTTTTTATTCACCATAAGTTAGCCCTTGACTGCATCTCACCTGATGGTAAGTGATGATGTGGTCTAAGATGGTAGCGGGCTAACCTGTTAGGGGTATGGTAAACTCATACTCCTAATCGGTTTCTACACGACATCGTGTCAGAACGCTAAATCGCTTGGCGACACGTCTTTGTCGGTAGGGTGGTAACCAGCCACGGCGGAAGCCTCCCACCAGACCAGACTCGAGCCGGGAAACGAACCCAGGACCTCCAACTTTAAAATGCAACAGCGCACGCGCTGCGCCACGGAGGTCGTCAAAAATATCAGCCAAATGTTTGCCAGGTCAGCTAGCTTATACATGTTTCACACATACTACAGACATACATACATATTCACATTGTATATGTATAAATATATATAAAAATATATATGTTTTATATATATTTACATATATATATCTATATATATATATATAATGTGTCTGTAAAACCATCCATGCCCCAACCATCATATAATATATGATAATATTATGTGATGGTTGGGACAGGGTTCCTCTTGTCCCCAGAATAATCTTTTAAAGTTGATCACATTTTTTTTATAGATAGGAGACTGTACTCACGTGGTGTGATTGGCTTGTACGCGAGGGGGGTCGGTGGCGCGAGGGTGGGCACAGGGATCGGTGGCGGAGGGGGGTCATCATCCACCAGTATCACGTCCTGAGAGTCTGACTCGTAGCCGCCCCACGCTGGAAAAAAATAAAATTGTATTCCTTTGTAGAAGCGTCTGGTATCACACTTCTGAGGTGTAGAATTTAAAAAAATATAATTAATTATAGTTTGTTTTAGTAATAGCGTTGGATACGAAATCAGGGGAAATTGTACAAATATATCTTAGACATAGATCGCAATAGAAATTTAATATTTCTGCGATAATTTACTATATAAAAGTTTCTGTTTTACAGCATTTGTACGTACTTATTTTACAGTTTTCTTATTTATTTTGTTGTAAACCTTACCTGGTCTTAATAACGGCCTTGGACTCGATACTGCGGGACTCACGACTTGCTGCAATATAAAATTGAATATACTGACTTAAATTTTAAAAAGCAGACCTAGGATATTCTTAAAAAGACCACCATATCATTTAAGCAAATATGCTAAAACTTTATCGATGAGTATCAAAGATGGAAGAATGCTAATTGGCAGTTTATTTAGACTCTAAATTTTAATTGCTGCGATTAATTCAGCATGTCCTAAGATCTTTGAGAACTAATTATGGATTTTATATAATTTATACAATATAATACAAGGGAAGGTTCTGGCCTTTGAACCTCCTTGACGGAGGTAATTCAATAAGGTTCAAAGGTCAGACTAAAAATAGCCTAGAATTGACAAAATACTAAGTAATATATTAAATATAACAAATCATTTCAGATAGTCTAAAATGAGTTTGCAGGACTGAAGTTGATTCTGGAAGAAGTTTGTGAACACAACCATTCAATACACTTGTAACTTACTTACAGCTAACTCAGATTTTGCAAACTGCCTTAGAGTTTTTGTTTGTTAATAAGAAATTAGTGTATCATTGATTTCCATCGGTCTAATCATACAAAATAAAGAGTGAATTAAGTTGATTTTATCCATTAAACTTTAATGCCTTTTTTATATATATAACTATTTTTCCACTTGTGTAGTGGAATGTGTGTTTACTATTCTAATAGATATTAAATTTAGTAGTTGTTTGATTTGTGTAAATTAATCTTAAATATGATTGCATTAGTTTAAAAACGATTAGGATTTACAATATATATAATTTGACCCTACCCTCTGCACTAGGAAAACCTGTGTTGCAGAGGGTAGTTCCTTTCCTTCCTCCATTGATGTGTACATTTGTCTTGCTCAGACTTAAGCAACTATTGAATAAGGGGGGGCGTAAAGAGCTTAACAAATTAAATGGCCATTTAGCTGTAAAGTGTTGAAGCAAAATATGTCTTCGCTCAATATGTAATTACTGAAAGTGTTCGCACCCGCGATAGCGCCGGAGAAGTGAGTGGTGTGCCACCCAGTCGACGCACTTGCCGCTCGGCTGATGACCGATTGGAACCTGCGGCAAGAGAATTTAAAAAAATTAAAAAACTGACTTGTGAAATCGGTTTTTTAGTGTGAGAGTTGGACTCGCTCACTAAGGGTTCCGTGACAAAGTACAATCATCATCATCATCATGATCAAACCATTGCCAGCTCACTGTAAAGCACGGGTCTCTTCTCAATATGAGAAGAGTTTTGGCGATATTCCACCACGCTGGCCATGTGCGGATTGGGAGACTTCACACGCCTTTGAGAACATTATGGCGAACTGTCAACCTCACGATGTTTTCCAGTAATATTTTAATCGCTTAAAAACGCACATAACTCCGAAAAGTTAGATGCGTGCCCGGAATCCAACCCCCAACCTCTGATTAGGAGGCGGATGTCCTAACCACTTGGTTATCACCGGATCACTATTATATTGACATTAATAATATCGAAAAATCATCAAAAAACACATCTCTAGTTTGGTTCCCCAAACAAAAATAAACATGTTTTTTTCTTATTTTCTTAAGTAAATTGTAGAACTAGCTTCCATCTTCTGTGTTCCCTAATGGCTATAATATGGGGATCTTCAAAGGGCGGATTAACAAATTTCTCAAGGGCCAGCAACGCATTGGCGGTTCCTCTGGTGCTGCAAATGTTCATGGGCGGCGGTAATCACTTACCATCAGGTGACCCGCCTGCTCGTTTGCTCGCTTTGTATATAAAAAAAAAAAGTAATAGTGTCTTTGTGAATGGAACTTTTAAAAATTATCGGACATATTATTAAGATATATAGAAGGGTATATGAATTAGGTTTACATATTATTTATGTGTATGTAGTGAGCCGGTAATGGGTTGATCGTGATGATTATTTATGTAGACCTAATTAATATACCCTTCTAAATGTAGTGTTTATGTTTGTAGTTTAACCAGCGTTGGAAGGCAGTGTTTTACTTGGTAGAAGGCGATGATAAACTAAGCAACTTTTTTACAACTAAACAATCATTCCTGCATTAATAATCTAAATTTGTCGAAATTATGATTGAAAAAAAAAAAAACATATCCTAGTTAAAAAATTTTCAACGTCACACAAAGTTGCAATTATGCTGCTGGCGACATCTGTGCCAAATGCGAGATTTTTTACTTATTCGACAGTGTAAAAGTTAACTACAATCTATATGGAATCGAAAGAAACTTTAAGTTTAAGTTTGTTGTGGGTTCCTTCTTAAACCAGGGCGCGTTTGGAACCTTCATCTTCTATCTGGTGGGAGGCTTCGGCCGTGGCTAGTTACCACCCTACCGACAAAGACGTGTCGCCAAGCGATTTAGCGTTCCGGCACGATGTCGCGTAGAAACCAACTAGGAGCGTCGGTTTACCATACTTCTAACAGGTTAGCCCGCTACCATCCTAGACAGCATTATCACTTACCACCAGGTGAGATAGCCATCAAGGGCTGACTTGTAGTGTAAAAAAAAAAACCTTTAGTTTTAAGTTTACGTACAAACGTATGTAAATTATTGACGTATCAAAAGTGCCTTTTAAATGATTATTCGAATAAAGATTATGATCGATTGAAAGAGACTGCCACCGCGTTAAAAATGGCGCTCTCTTTCGATCTATACAGCGTACTTTTGGCATTGCTCAGCCAAACTTTGTGTTAAAGATTATATTGGGCACAACTTTGTCTCATTTCGAAAATTTAAGTCAGAGATAAAGCTATATATTTATAGATCTCGGCCTTGGACACCCGTGGAGGGTCTGCCTCGGCGGACGCCGCTGTCTGGGTTGCGGTCGAGTGCACAAGTGTTCCCGTGACCCAGCCACCAGGCGACGCGAAGGAACATCGCTGGGTTTTAGTGGGTATTCTGGTCGCCAGTCTTGCCGCCAGGGAGTCCCACATACCCCGTCGGAAGCGGCGCAGTCTTGCCTGCATCGCTTCCGGAGGGGATGCGTAAACGCATTTCCCAGCGGAAAAAAAAAAAAAAAAACCCGTACTAAGGCAACATGTGTTACGAGATGGCAAGACAAGTCTCTGTTAGCCCATTTTATACGATAGGGATTCACTTGGTTATTTGTGTTTGCATATTGGTGGTATTTGGCGGTTTTTTTTTGGACTGTCTATTAGCTGTACTAACCCTATTGGTTGCCACAGCGTAACCGAAATTTTGAGTCCTAGGGCTCGAAGAAACTAAGGGAACGAATGCTTAAGGGCGCCTCCTTTGAGGCCGAACCTCGTCTTAGGCGACGTTTGGGATAACGGGGGGGTCGGACGGTGAGTGGTCCGTACGCCTCAGAGGCCGTGGATGGAGCCCACGTCCGGATGACGTAAGATAGCGGGGACCTCGTCTTCGCCGGTGAAGACGGTGTGTAGCGTATGATTGTGTGGTAGGTGGTACGAGTATGTTGTCAGTAGTCATCTGATCGTCAGGGTCGTGAAGGATATGTTCAGGTCTCCTCTTTCGGAGAGGAGCGCTTAGGTCGGGTAAGTAAAAAGAAGCCGCAACTACGAGAGGGTTGGGGTGTCGGATTGTCCACGTAACGTATACTTGACATAACATTGGCTTTATTTGCCTGTGGGACAAATAGGGACAAAATCGTACACGCGTTACTGGAATAATGTTGGTTCTTCTGCGAGCAACTATGGAGTCAAATGCGCAAATACACTAACCAGCGCATGCGCCGGTGGCCGGTACGTTGGTCGAAATTTAAAAATGGAATGAAGCTGTTTTTTTTTAATATATTTTAAAATAGAACTCGATTTGCTCGCTTTATGATGGAAAAAAATCTGATATTGGCTATATCTGTGTGAAGCCACACAGAGAAGAAAATAAAAAAAAAGTTTTTTTTTAAAAAGACAGCAGACTTAGTATTCGGTGGGCGTGGTTTCCCGCCCTTTTTCCCTAACTTCAATTCTCCATTGCTATAAACTTGACAATGGCTATTCTGTGCAAAGCCATGAAAAGATAAAAAAAAAATTGTTTTTTTAACGCCGTATTTTGACAAGTTTTTTAACAGTTGCTTTGGACAGATGGATCTTTGTTAATGGAGGATATTTTGAGAAAATGTAAAATGCACCGTACTCAAAATTTATTGAGCGACCTATGTAAGGATGCATTTAAATGCAAACGTTGATGTTTCTTTTAGGACTCGGTCCATGGTCTCTTAACAACTCTGTTATTTTTTCACGTGTAACATTTTATATAGTAAGAGTTTATTTTATTTTATTATCAGCCGGTACTGTCCTAACGTTAGGCAAAGGCCTCCCTTTCTTCCTTCCATTTGTCACTATCTAGGCATATTTGGGGCCAAGCCGACATATAGGCATCGAGTTCGTCACGCCAACGACGTTAGTAGGATTTGAAATAAATTAAAAAAAACTCACAACTGTCAGCTCGTCCGACATTTTGCGATAGTATCCTTTCCTTTGATATATAAAATATTAGTGTACGGTCGATCGTATGGTCATGTATTGCTTATAGATGTGTGAAATACTATGCCGCATAAAGTTAACACAAATACGCAAAATCGAATAACCAAGTCGATTAAGCGAAGACTAACACCGCGGCGTCCAACTTGCGAACAAGTTTGAATTTTGCGTCCGACCAATCACAAGACTTTACCAAGCGGGCGTCTGGTGATTGGTCGAAGGAAGAAAATTTAGGGACGCCGATTGGACGCGGCGGTTCGGCCACGCCTTTACCGGTATGTGCGGGCGAGGCGACGATCGGGATGACGAGGTCCCGCCACCGCTTCACTAGAACCTTGGCGCGTCTCGCGAGGGTCGGGTCGGCTGTCTTCCTCCTCAGCTCGTTCACGTGCTTACCCAGTCGGGTGGTCTGGAATAAACCATACAAACATTTACTCAATAACAATAAAGGATATTACAAACTTTTTTTTTATTTCGCACATTTTTTAGTAACTAAAGCTACGAGGGTTCCAAACGCGCCCCGGTCTGTATATAACTCACATAATCAATAATTAATTTTAGAGCTACTGACAATCAAGATTTTTTATCGTTCATATAAACCCTTATATCATAAAAGGATTGTTCTATAAGCTTACATTTTATAAAAAAAAACTTTGAACTCATTGAGACACGTCTCAAAGATTTCAGCGAGTAATTTGTCATAAAATCTAAAAATTATCTAGCTAGTGTCTATTTCTTTGGTTTCAACCCAAGTTCAAATGTATCAAAGATAGCTGGTAAGAATTGCTTTCAACCTCCGAAAGTACCCAGGTACTGTAACCTACAAGTTTAAGCAAAAACTTTGGTACGATAGCAGTAAAACCGATCTAACTTAATGTTTGATGGAGATGGAAGACATCTTGGAGACGAACAAAGTTTACTTCAGCGGGAAACGTCTTTTTTCGGCTTTTAACATAGAACGAAAGAAACGCGAACCGTGTTGCGCAATATCTCCATCCAGTTTCTAATACAACCAAAACTTGCACTTGCACTTGCACAAACAAAAATTGCAGTCGTCTGTTTTCCGCTTTTAAAAAAGAATGAAAGAAACCCGTACTGTGTTGCGCAAAATCTCCATCTAGTTTCTATACAACCAAAACTTGCACTTGCACAAACAAGTATCAGTAGTCTGTTTTTGCTTAAAAAAAAACTAAAGAAACGCGAACCGTGTTGCGCAAAATCTCCATCTAGTTTTTAATACAACCAAAACTAGCACTTGCATAAACAAAGTGCAGTCGACGGTTTTCCGCTTTTAAAAAAGAACGAAAGAAACGCGTACCGTGTAGCGCAAAATCTCCATCTAGTTTTTAATACAACCAAAACTTGCACTGGCACTTGCACAAACAAAATGCAGTCGTCTGTTTTCCACTTTTAAAAAAGAACGAAAGTAACGCGAACCGTGTTGCGTAATATCTCCATCTAGTTTTTAATACAACCAAAACAAGCACGTTGCGGTATACTCTTCACAAAAATGGTCTCGGACAATGGTCTCACCTCCAACAGTTCCTTCGTAATATTGAATTTCTCCAAAATGGATATGATTTCGTTAACCGTCTGCATGTCGACGACCTGGAAACAAAAAACAAATTTATTAATTACTGTTCAACTTAACACAGCCCATCAACCCGCTTTGGAGTAACTTGGTGGATCTCAGAAACTATTTCACTTATGAAGGAGGAGGCTTGTCTGCAGTTAGACATTAACAATGATATAGCATTAGGACAGATGATTAATGCAAAAGTTTATACTGACCGCTATTTCAGACTGAAGTTAAAAAAAAAGTTTGACAATTTATTACTTATTTTGTGAAATGGAATGTAAAACACGTTACTATCATGTTTAATTCAGAAAGTAGTAGAAAAAGTCACATAATTTTTTAATTGCCGTTTCTAATCTCCCAAATATCCCACAACTCATATCAATGTGCCTAAGCCGCCAATTACTAAAATCTCCTCATTCATAGACTCGTAGAGCCACTATAGAGTTTAGTAAAAATTATCAATAAAAATAGAAGTAATTCATATAAAATACGCAATCACACAAAAACCCAAAAAACGTAACCCCATACACAATCATACCAAAAACCCAAAAAACATAACCCATTTTCAGCTGTGGCATGATTAAAATCTACATATTGAATTTCAACTCTAGACTGTTAAAAAAAACTATAATAAGAAACACCTGCAATCAATCGATAAATTAAAATTATACAGTAGGCACATTTTCCATACATATTATAGTACCAATGACATTTTACGATCAACCACAATCAGTTTACCTTTTTCTACACAACATGTAGAAAAAAGGAATAAAAAAACTACTGCAATCAATTTCCTTCTATTGTAGAGGTTTAGATGCTTCTTGGGCTAAAATCATATTTCAGCGTTGCAAACAAAACCAAACTTGCAAAATGTGCTAATGAAAATTTAAACTGCATATTAAAAAATAATATTATTATATTAAGCAATTAAAATTTCACGCCTGAGAGTTCTCCATAATGTTCTCAAAGGTGTGTCAATTCTGCCGATCTGCACATGACCAGCGTGGTGGTCTATGGCCAAACCATTCTCATATTGAGTGGAGACCCATGCTCTGTAGTGAGCCGGTAATTGGTTGATCATGATGATTAAAAAATGTCCATGTTCTTTTTTGTTGTATAGTTTAAAAAACATATTTTAATATACATGTGCCACATGTTGGACCTCTTAGTACAATGCTATTAAAAAACTTTAGATAAAAAGTTCTTAGAAAAATTAAGAGAAATTATTATGATACCAATTTATAATTTTGTTGTTGAGGTAATATAAACAAAATATGATGATACAATTAATTGTAACAAAACTGTTACTTTAAAACTAGCTTTGACAATCTTTATGGTAGCCAATATACAGAAAACAAGAGAAAAAGTGTAAATATACTCTTTTTCTCACACACTTTTTGCATTGTACACTACATCACTGGATTAAAGAAACCGCTGAGGAATACAAGATTTGCTGATATTGCAACAAAGAAAATAAACTTCTAATTAATAACTGTTAAAAACTTAAAAAAATTGATATTCAATTCTATGGAAAACAAGCAAACGTTGAGTTTAAGTCCCTATTATTGTAAACTATTACCAAAGTTATTCTTGTGTGGCTGAATCATAAACATAAACACCATAATAGTGTACTCTTTTAGAAATATCCTCAAGTATACCTCAAAAAGAAAATAGGAATTTGATGAATGTATAGTCAGAAGTTTCCTTGCAATAACTATGACAGTTATGTGTATTTTTTGGAGAGGTTAAGTCTACTTTAAAACAGCACATAATTTTTTATTAACACCTTCACAGTGCTCCTCTAAAACTGTATATATTTTATAATGCAGAGAATCAGACAATCGCAAGCAATTATTGCTTTCATAGATAGACCATGTCTGAGTGTCTCAATTGCTGCAAGTGTTTTGTGCTATTATCTGATATCAACAAGTCTTTGGTAGGTTAAGCCATTTTGTACTGTTTATGCCATACCTACCTACTGGTATTATATATCTCTCTCTATAATTAGTGCAAAATTTGGTTTGATATTATGTTATAAAAAAATATATACTATACTATTTCTCCGCTGCAATAACATGGTGTTTATTGATGCAGCCTAAATTGCTGGACTAGGAAAGACTTATTTGCCCTTGGTTTTGAAATTACTCATACTATAAGTATGACAGTGAAGAAATCTTGGAAACTCCCTTAAGCATTTAATTTTTTTAAATTTCAATACCAATGATTGGTATATAATTGAGTAATTAACAGCACCCACTGCAATTAAAATTAGTAAAAAAATTGTTTTTTATAAACCTAAAAGATACATATATGCAGCATTGAAAGGAAATTGTCCTCATTATCAGCCTAATGAATGCATTTGTTAGAGCAGACTTCCACTAAAATAATAGAGCTTATTTGCCATTGCAACAATGTGCAACAATCGGGCGAGCTTATGTAATGCAAGTCTTGACTAAAATTATTAATAGGTGTAAGTAATATTAACCCATTCCTACTGTCTGGTAGGTTACAGGAAGGGTGAAGGCTAATGTAGACTTCTAAACTCAATCACACTATCAGTTAATTATTTGCATAGTGACATTGTGTGAGAAGGGCAATCTCTACTTTCCGCTCTTATAACTAGGCTTTCTAGCTAATTGATGGAAGCTATAGGTTGTATTTATACTACAGTAGTATGTATTAGGGTTAACCTTTATCCCTGCAATTGCATAGATCCATTCAAATTAATATGTTTAAAATACCTTTAAATAGTCAGTATACCCAGCTACACCATTGAATCACCTATTTAGACTAGTAGTACTAAATTAGTATGTACTGCTTTAATGTAAATATGTGGAACCCCACCAACTAATTTCAGTTTGTATATTGAAAAACATATAATCTATGTTTATAGGACATGTTAAACTATACTGTTTTGTAAAACAGATCACATGGCAACAAACTACCACTTTATATATATATTAAAAATGGATATATCATTTACCAATAGCTTCATTAAAACAACACAGTTTAATAATAAGTTCTAGGTATAAAGCTGTATTTATTCAATTATAGAATATTCTCATGATTAATTCATTCAGGGGTCAATGAACACCAACCTAGTGTGATGTGACCACATTGCAATTTTTTTATTTTCCAACCATATCAAAGATTGATAAGACAGGTTTTAATAATGTATTTAAGAAAGTAAATCTCAATGGCAACTTCAGTTGAACATTGTGATAATAAATAACCTTCATGAAATAGCACCATTATTGAGAAAAGAGTGCATAGTAACAAAATTCAACCTATTTTACCAATAATGCTTTAATATGTAACAAGGTATCTGGACTATATAATGAGCTAACAGATGCTGGAATTATTGCGAAAATGCGAAACCAGACTGACCTGCAAAAGCACCATCTGTATATAATAAATAAAAGGCTGCACCATTTTACACAATCCTGAGGTAAATGTGTGACCACGCGCCCGCAGGTATACCACACCAGCGAGGTGTCCATAACGACAGTGTGTTCGCTTACGAAAAAGAAACACATTTTCCCTTTCGGGCGATCCTAAGCACACCCTGACGAACATCTCTGGGAAAGGTCACGCGTGGCACAATTCCATACTTTCACATTGCAAAACATTTGGCACTAGGGACGGAGGGAAGAGAGGAGCGACAGCGACGTCAGTGGCTCCGTACATCACTTGCAACGCTCACGTACCCAAACACACACCACAAATTCACGATGGAGCGCGCATCACACGAGCTCTCTTGGTCACAGGGAGGCTCTAAACAACATAACACTCGCTCGGAGCACATAGCAGCAGCAAGTTAACCTTTCTTGAGGCCGAATCGCAACTCGAATCGGGTGTCACACAAGCTCGTGCGAACCGTTTCCGTATCTCCAACTTGCTTATCAGATTTAGGGTCTTCAAAACTCGCAAACTTACATTGTAATTGCTATCCAACGCATTCAGGAGTCGATTGCTTAGCTCATGAGCGTTATTACTCATTTATAAACGAAAATATTTAACTAAATACGACGAACGTGTCTCGGCTGCGTCGTAATGGCGGACCGACGACTACGTATGCCCGTGCCAGGGCATTTTAGCCGAATAATTCAGCTGATATCTACTACAGGCGACGCACACTCGTGTTTTTCCGTTTCTTTTGACAGTAAAAGAGGAAAGTTTCCTACTGTTGATACTAGAGTGCGTACTCAGCAATAAGAAAAAAAGGTATAGCTAGAATTAATTTTCATTTTTTTCAGAATAAAATGATTTGTAATAAAAGCTTTGAGAGACTATATTTAATCGTAGTGAACAATCGTAGATATATATTTAAAAAAAAAAAAAAAAACATTGTTATTGTCTTATTTTGGCAACACTAAGCCGAGAAACTATCGAAGCGTGGCAAGATTTTTAAACTGTTTTTTATTTTACTCAGCAGATGTCGCTCTCTCAAAATCATGTAATCAAACCATAGGCCCAATCTAGATGACACTTTGAAAATATTGCCAGATTCAAAATATGAATTACAAAAAAGTATCCTTTATATCAGAATCAGTCAAATTACTTCAACATTAGCCAACTCGAGGTCATCACCAAAGAGGATGTGATTAATCCCCAGTGACAACTATGAACACTATTAATCACAGAAGTCACTGTCAGCTACTTAAACTATATAATATCGTATAAAATCCAAATGTTTGTGTCCTCATTGCATTGGCTATAGTATCATTATGTACAAAAACGGCTGTGCCACACTGTTTTTATAAAATATTTTATAAAAGCATTTTGCCACCAATAGTGACACACTAAGTAAATGTTAAGTTAGATTTAAATATACTGTTTAAACTTAACATTATTGAAAACATCTATTATACTTATGAATATAAAACAGGATGGCATCATAGATTATTAAAACATTGGTGTAAATAGTTTTGTACACCAACCTTTAAACTTGATTAACATCTCTAAAAGTAATGCGATTTTCACATTTTATGTCCTCGAAGAAACAAAATTATTGGCAAAAATATCATAACATTTTGTAACTAGTGCAGTAGCATAATAATGATGACGGCAGTTCATGAATAGTATTCGCGTAAGTGTTCGCCACTCGTGTCGTTCTTTGGATGATTTTGATAGTAGTAGATATATGTATTAGTATTTAAATTCATTTGTAAGTTCATATTTTTAGCGATATACTCAGCAGTATTTTACTGAGTCATTCCGACAGCAGCACTGTAAATTTTATATAAATAATATGTAGCTAACTTCTTTTGGTCTTCGTTGGAATTTGGAACTATAAACAACACATAGGTACACTCATGCATCCACTTGCACCACACACAGTCACATACATCACACATAGTATCATAATCATTAATATTATTTAGATATTATTTAATAAAAGTAATGATTGTATTGCGTGCGCGACAGTACCCATGCGAAGCTATCATTTAGAACGTTTCGTTCAGCGCTAGTCTAAAGTCTTGCTTGCGCGATCTGTACCATTGTTTGTATGCTAGACGTGATTCATAGAGTAAATTAATGAAATAGAGTTCATATTTCATCTGTGGGCTCATCTTTCAAAACGTGAAACTGTCACTTTTCTATGAGCTTTTCGACACAGCATTTCCAGTTGTATTGTAACTAATTTCATGCTCAATTTGTAAGGAACCGTGGCATGGGGTACTGTATCTTGTGCACTATGATGGCGATTAATATGTAACAACTTTCATATTGTATTGAAATAAAGCGTGCGCGTCCATCGTTACTTTAGACCGGCTTTTACATGTGTAATATGTTTGAGTGATCCATACAATCGATGTTGTTGGGTGTTTTTAAATGGCAAAAATAGTAGTTTATTTGTGTGGTGTGTAGTGTGGCATGGCAATGGATCGTCGGTGTTCTCAGTCGGTCCGGACGCTAGTTTTCGACGATTCGGACTCTGATCCGCCCAAGGGGGTCTCGAAGAAAGAACTAGGGACCTCCGGGGCGCCATCGTCGCTAAACCAAAGTGCGGAAGGTCAGTTTATTCTTGCGATTCTATCATGTTGATATATGTTCGCGATGTCAAGGTTTTTCAGCTGTCAATATTATTACAATTGCTTGCAAGGCGTAACCGTATTACTAATACAAATGACCTGATAACTGATAAAATACCCTCTATTCCTTTTGTTATAGTACTAACTATAACAAATATTTTTACGCAGCTAATAAAGCTTGATATATTTAGTTTGCTTATAACATTATCATTTAACTCAGGGTTGATTCAGAATTTTATTTAAGAAGGTTGTTATTGTTTCTTAAATGCTCATGTTATCATTACCAATTTGCTCAAAATGCATAAGTGTCTACTAGCAGTGATAGCCTAGTGGTTACGGCGTCAGCCTCCTAAACAGAGGTCTGCGGTTCGAATCCGGGCACGCACCTCTAACTTTTCGGACTTATGTGCGTTTAAAAAAATTAAAATATCACTTGCTTCAACGGTGCAGGAAAACATCGTGACAAAACTTGCACGTCTGAGAGTTCTCCATAATGTTCTCAAAGGTGTGTGAAGTCTGCCAATCCGCACATGGCCAGCGTGGTGGACCATGGCCAAACCCCTCTCATATTCAGAGGAGACCCATGCTCTTTAGTGAGCCAGTAATGGGTTGATCATGATGATGATGCATAAGTGCTCTAAATTTTAAGACGCTCAGGAGAGAGAGCTGTGTGCACAGTAAAGGTTTTTAACAAAACAATATTCTGAAATCTGCATCCATACAATCACATCATTATTGTCATCAAATTAGTATTCCATTATTTGTACAGGTAACCTCTCATCAAAGTATTTGTGTACAGTAGGATTTAGTGCATAGACCTTGCATCACTGTGGGTTGATGAGATGCAATGATTTTTGCCTGCTATAGAACTGTCAGCCAACCACTTGAGAGATAAAACAGCAGAAATTTCCTGAAACCAGGCTGGTACTGATAACTTCTTAATAAAATAAAGATTTGGTGTCATGGGACACCAGGTAGGAACAAAGTTCCTTCGGCGAATGTAGAATCGACACAATTTGCAACAAAAAAAAAATCGTAATTCAAATTATCAACTAAAATAACAAAATATGTCTCTGTATTTTTGTTTGACAATATAAAATTACATAGAAATATAAATAATTAAAGAGGGCGAAAGAGATGGGAATTATACATTACTAGCTTGTGTATACAACTGTTGCGCCTGCACACGTCTCATTTAACGGTTTTATTCCACGGATTTTTCTTATGGTTTTACTATCACATTTTTTTCAGTTTGGTCGTGCAGCAAAATCCCTATCTCCTCCAAGCCTGCCGTAAGGAACTTCGTTCCAATAACTTGAAATGCTGCCTTTCATAAACTTTATTAAACAAGAAAAAATCAATATACTATCGCTAACTGCATAGCAATTACTCCAGTTATAGATGTAGTGTAGCAACATAAAAACCATAATATTTGCAAGCACGGTTCATAAGTACCCACACATAATTTCTATGCTTTTAAAAGAACAATAGAGGTGTGAGAAGTTGTAATTTTAAACATTACAGTTATGCTTTGGTTTCCAGTCACTTTGCATAAGTACAGCACTACATTTAGACCTGAAATTTGGGTAAAGTATAGATATGGGGTACTCACGTACGGGGGTGGGAGTGGGGGAGGGGGGGAAGGTAGGGTAAGCCCCCCCCCTCATATTTCTCCTTTGTCAGAAATGTATAGTTTTTGAGTAATGATTTTTTTTATAAATCATAACCTTACAACTTTTGCACAGGAATATTGACCCATTTAATGATTAGCCTGTGTTAAATATACCTTTTTAAACTAAATTAAAATAAATAGCCAAATCTTATATTAATAATATTTTCTTGTGGAAAAGAACTATTATTAAACTTGGCCTATTTTGTTTGATTTACATTTTAAACTATGAATGAAAGCTTTCTTTTCAAAATGTTTTTTTTGTGGTAATGCTTTATTTTTAAGGTTTTCATATGATTTTCTAAAATGTACTTTACACCAAAAATATGCATTTCACTTTCATTACAAATCAAGTAACAAAAAATAGAGTTTACAGCCTGTTGGATCTTAACATACCTAGAATTTAATATGCCTTAAAACTTAATTTATTGGTCTTATTTGGAGATATAAACTAAATGAAGAAGGTTATCCTTTGTATTGATATTGCCATCAGTGAATAATAAAAGTACAACTTTGTTAGCTTGTATATCTTGGAAACCATATATAGACCATTTTAGTTAGTATTTGTGTTAATGCCAGCTATTAATTTATTTATGAAAGAAGAGTTCATGCGACAGAAATGCGAATGTTGAGATGGATGTGTGGTGTGACAAGAATGGATAAGATAAGAAATGAATATATAAGGAGAAGTCTAAAAGTAGCGCCAGTGACAGAAAAGATGAGGAGTAACAGGCTAGCATCGTATGGTCATATAATGCGGAGGAAAGAAAGTGATGTCACCAAAGGAATGTTATATATGAACGTCGAAGGGCAAAAGAGTAGAGGAAGACCAAAGAAGAAATGGATGGATTGTGTTAAAGAGGATATGCGGGTAAAAAGTGTGGGTAGTGAGGTGACGGCTCATAGAAGTGAGTGGAAGAAGAAGACGTGTTGCGCCGACCCCACATAATGTGGGGTAAGGGCAAGAAGAAGAAGATTACTTTATACTTTTTTTGTTTGTAATTATTATTTTTTGTAGGTGTAGTCAGACTATTTAAACCCCATTAAGGTATTCAAAGGTACACTAAGTAATCTTTTTGACAAATTGAATAATAATGAATAGAAGCAGGCGTTACTTTGCGGAAGTCCATGATAAACAATAAACAGCAAGTATAATTTGCTATATTCCGCCGACAACCGGGAGATTTGTATAATATAACACCACACAAAATCTTCCACTAGAACCTCTACGCACGTTTTGACACGACACCGGATCATCCTCAGGAGATGTTGACAAGCGCGAAAAGTGTCTGACTTAACTTTTCGCGCTTGTGAAGTCAAATACTTGCTGTTGATTGTTTAAATTGAATAATGATATATTTAAGCTTTTGTTTGATAAATGATTATGATTATCTTTAAGATAAGATGTCTATATTTTATCTGATTTGTGCCTCATGCGATTTATTGTTACATAATGTCTACTTTAATAGAATCAAATGGAATATAAACATCTTGGGTAGCATAGTCAAAATTCAGGCAATATTATAAAATGGTTGATAACCACTAGTTTTCATTAAATTTGTACCTGCTATTTGTATAATAGGTTGTCTTTACAGACATACATAATTTTGTAAGTTGGTTCAGTTAGCAGCTAAGCGGAATTTAAGTTGAACCAAAACTAAGAGACCAACGAAATGTTATGAACTTTATAACTTTTTACGTTATATATATATATATTGCTTTCATATATGTATACACAAGCCTATTTAATTTAATTTATTTATTGCAGTACTATTGAACACATTTTATATAATTAAGGTTTTAGAACGTACCTATTACCTGTAGGTACATGTAAACTTATAAAGAATTAGTTAGATCATGAGTAGTGGTTATGAGTGGGCGAATATCAGACTACTAATCCAATCCAGGAATCCAATTAATTGCTGCCAATTGTATTAGTGTACTCCAGCAGATATCATAATATGCTTTCCATCCCTAAGCAAGCTGTGGCAAACTACCAATTTTCTACCATTTAATCCTGCTACAACTTGGGTGTCTTGAGGTTGCACCATAAACATTGGCAACATATCTCGATACTAATTTCTTAGAATTTATGCTGGGTTAGCAAATGCTCAGCTTTGCCATCTCCATCCTTTTGAATTTGTATCGCAGAAATAAGCGCCTACTAACTAGTAAAGAAATAAATTAAGGCGTCTGGCCTTACGCTTAAATAATTTAAACAAAGAATATCTATACTCGTAAACGGTTGCGATCGTGCAAATATCATACCGAGGGTAGTGAGTACAGGTTAAAATAACTCCAAAAAGCCCTTTTGCTAATTTCCCAAAAGGCATTTTAATTAATAACCACGCAATTCGGTATAATAACGAATTTCGAAGTGATTAGCCTCGATTAAATTTGAAAAAATGCCAAGTAATGAACGACCTGGATAATACGGGTTGCTTTGTTTTGAATACTTGCGCGTAATATTTTACGATACGAGATCAAAATTAGCGCAATTATGCTAAAACGTAGCTAAATAAATAACAATGGTTGGTTTGTACGTACTTTACTTTTTAAGATTCCGTACCCAAGCGACGTACTTTAGTCATTACCATGATCAACCCATTACCGGCTCACTACAGAGCACGGGTCTCCTCTCAATATGAGAAGGGTTTGGCCATAGTCCACCACGCTGGCCATGTGCGGATTGGCAGACTTCACACGCCTTTGAGAAAATTATGGAGAACTCTCAGGCGTGCAGGTTTCCTCGCGATGTTTTCCTTCACCGTTGAAGCAAGTGATATTTTAATTTTTAAAAACGCACATAACTCCGAAAAGTTAGAGGTGCGTGCCCGGATTCGAACCGCCGACCTCTGATTAGGAGGCTGACGCCCTAACCACTAACAAGGGAAACATCGTGAGGAAACCTGCACACCTGAAAGTTTTCCATAATGTTCTCAAAGGCATGTGAAGTCTGCCAATCCGCATTACCCAGCGTGGTGGACTATGGCCAAAACCCTTCTCATATTGAGAGGAAGTCTCCTCCCGTGTTCTGTAGTGAGCCGGCAATGGGTTGGTCATGATGATGATGATTATGAACCGAATAATGATCGGTACGTAGGTAAAATACGTTTGCATATTATGTATGTAGATTAATCGTTATTCAATGTTAAATGGAACGAAAACTCGATGCATAGTCAATTGACTAGGTGTGTAACGTAACTAGTTACTTAGTGCCATTTAGGATGCCGCGTAAAACCATTATTATTTGTAGCTTTTGTACCTACGTTACGTTGCGATGTGTTATAGTATTTTTTAAATGTGGGTATCTAAATAATAAAACTTTAGCCAACCAACCGACCTTGAAATAATGTTTGACGACCGCTGTGGCGCTGTCTCATATTAAATTATCTTTGTTAATAATTTCGTATATAATACACTACAATCACAGAAAAAAAACATTGATTATAATTTACAAATATTAGTTACTTTTATATCTATGTATAATTCGGTTTCCGGATAATTTTTATTTCGGTTAACCGATAGATTGCTTTCTAGTTACGGAGGTCCATAATAAAATAAAAAATAAACAAATAAAAATAATAAGCCAGCTAGAAATTTGGGTTATAATTCATTTCAATTGATTTGGCAACCAAATTACTATTTAAGAATATTAAAAATAATTACACATTTATACATACAATAATTTACATACACACACATTATATTATGTTAAACATCTAGATGTTGATCGCGTTCGCGTGGAGTTTTTGATGTTTGTCTGAAAACTGACGGACTGATCCAAATTTTTTTTATTTTTTTTATTTTTTTACGGACTGATCCAAAAATGTAACCCGCCGGAACCGTACATTGTTCCGGAATAAAGACTAGACTATGTGCTACGCCACAAAATATATTATCTATTTTATTTTATTTATTTATACAATTTATTGCATACATATTGAAAGGAGATCAACAAGAAATACATAATATAAAAGCAAAAGGCGACCTTATCACTTAAAGCGATCTCTTCCAGGCCACCTTTTTGTAAGAAACTGACAGAAATAAAGACGGGAAATAGCAACACTTATACATATATACATACTAATATCTATGTGCTTAATTTAATCCAATTCTAATCAACCGAGTCTAGCTATCTAGTTCTATCAAAAACCCATGTGGTAACTTGATTAACTATTCCCATGATCAACTTTCTTTTGTATAACTTTGCAAGTAGATAGTAGTAGTATATCGGCCAAAATTTAAAAGTAACGTTTGATAATATGGTCTATTAATGATAAGAAATGATAAGAAGCTAGGTTTTACGACCAGTAAATACCCCTAGTATGAAATGCATGCTCGCCATCGTGCAGGCGTTTTCGATTATCGAATAAATATAGCGCCTTAGTAAAAAAGGAAGAGATGAAAATCTCTATTTTTCGTATTGACACCTACAAACAATAAAAGGACTTCACAATCAGAAGAGCATATTGTCCTAGAAAGGTATTCTCAGCCAGTCAGTGAAGTCGAACATGATCTTTGGACGGAGACGCTTTCTCAAACTTAAAAAAAAAAAATACAAAATTTTGCTAGATATTGAAATGAAATAGATCTTATTTTTCTCATTATATTTTTCTTTCATAATCATTAAATGCGTAAATGAAATACAAAACAATAAACTTATATTGAATTTTTGTACAATTGTTTTTACTCTAGTGATGCCGGTTATTATTTAAAAATCTCTTTCAAGAGTGAGAAAGAGAGAGAGGTAGTTTTTATGCTAGTCTTTTATTCGTAAACGTAACAATGTTTCGATACTCGCTAACGGCTAAACGTGCACGTGAGCGATAAAGAGCGTGAACGCCTCACACTAAGGGTAGAGATGGGTGGTGCATTCGCCCATGTATTTTGATATGATAACGAACATTGGCAGTCTGTTTGTAAACAAACGGGTAAAACTAATTAAACAATTAAAGCGGACACACAATCTTATCGCGTCTTTATTAATAGCTCGCAGTCTGGTCGACTTCATAAACACATCGTGACATAACAAATTTGCTTTCATTTGGCTTTCATAGTGAACGGACTAATAAATCTTTATAATTTACCCTTTGCCAGCTCATATGGGTCTCCTCTCAATATGAGAAGGAACCGTCCGATCCCCTCGTTATCCCAAACGTCGCCTAAGCCGAGGTTCGGCCTCAAAGGAGGCGCCCTTAGGCAGTCGTTCCCTTAGTTTCTTCGAGCCCTAGGGCTCAAAATTTCTTCTGGCAGAGCTTCTTTCCGAAGCTCGCCAAACAGCCCGGTTACGCTGTGGCAACCAATAGGGTTTGTACAGCTAATAGACAGTCCGAAAAAAATATATATATGAGAAGGGTTAGGCCATAGTCCGCCACGTGCACGCCTGGTCATGTGCGGATTGGCAGACTTCGCATGCTTTTGAGATCATTATGGAAAACTCTCAGGCATACATGTACAAAACGCACATAACTCCGAAAAGCTAGAGGTGCGTGCCCGTAATGCGGACGTCCTAATCACTAGGCTATCAAAGCTAGAGTTTTTCAGAAAGGTTTATTTCACTCCACTACAAGTTAGCCCTTGACTGCAATCCCACCTGTTGGTGAGTAACCAGCCTAAATTGTTAGCGGGCTGAGTAGATATATTAAACGCATCAATATCGTGATATCGTACCGTCTTAGTCGGCAGATGATAACTAGACGCGTCTACAACAGACACAATTATGAATTCCTAAATTGACCCAGCCGAGAACCTAACGCGGGACATCCTACTTATAATATAATAATATAATAAATTTCTTTATTGAGGCGACTAGGGATTGAGATTGTTTCTATTGAGACCCATTTTTGTTAGTAGTACAGCTTAGAAACTATGTTAGTATATATACACTAGCTGACGCCCGCGACTTCGTCTGCGTTGAGTTAGTGTGTTTGTTTGTCTTTCAACCACGAAGCAATAGATTTACCCGAATTACTTGAAATAATTACAGGATAAACATTAAATTATCTCCTTTCTAAAAAAAAAAAGAATGAGTGAAATCGGATATTGATTCGTTGGTGGGAGAAGTTGTGGGAGGCGCCCGAGACGTGATGGCACAGGCGGAGGCATGCGCGTGAGCTGCGTGCGGTGCTGGACTGTATTGAGCCGGCAATGGGTTGATCATGATGATGTTGAACAGTGATATTTAAATTTTTTTTAAACGCACATAACTCCGAAAAGTTAGAGGTGCGTGCCCGGATTCGAACCGCTGACCTCTGACTAGGAGGCTGACGCCCTTACCACTAGGTTATCACCGCTAGATGCCTGTAATAGGTTTAAATTAATATAGCTATTTTTGATTTGATTTTGATTTGACCAAACAAAGACTTCAATGTCGATAGATTAGAAGATTAAGTAACAGTAATTATTTCTATCCACCATGTACTATGCAAGCGTGATTAGACTCGGGCTATTTCAGTTCAAGGCTCCTCCGTGAGCCGTGACTTAGTTACGTGCGTTTGCCCTTCACTTGAATAAGCAACGTTGACTCAATCAAGAAAATTGATGGGTTACCAACTTTGGTCCTGAAAGCGTCTTTGCATCTTGCAATTTCTAATAAAACCAGTTGAAGGGACATCAGTCGCATGGTTTCAAAGTTTATCTAGACTGGAATGGCAATATATAACTTAATTTTTGCTGTTAATAAAAATTTTCTCCAATTTTCTTTTAAAAAAACAAAAAAGAAACGGAATGCTGAAACTGCAAAAATACTATAGAAATCACGCTTGGCGAACTTTGAAAGTTCGCCAAGCGTGCAAGCGAAAAACAGACACGCTATGTGACACTGAAGATACGACGCTTTGTCCTCTATTTTCTTACATAATCCGTATATACGCTTCTCGCTTCCACAGTCCTCAATTTTTTGTGGAATACTCTAATTCTTCTTAATTTGAGTCTATGACTGACAGAAGAAAACAATTTTAGTGTTTTATGAAATGAAAATACACTTTATTGTACACCACACGCTGCGCTTACCGGTACGCGGTCTCCATTACAGAACACCGGGTTTTTTTTGTTATCACCATCTCACATAATAAATAGGTAATAAAATAGGTAGGCAGGCTTATGTGTGTAGATGAAGCAATTTCCGCGCGTAAAAGGTTTTTATGCTAACCCCTTCAATTAAGTTGAACCATTAACTTGAGAATCGTGACACGAGATGAATAAGGTAAACATCTGACTCGTCATTATGTTGGCTAATCGGAGCGGCACGGCGAAATGCTGAGCGGTTCAGTTTTTAAAGTAGGTAACAATGAGTGTCACGTAGCCAAGCTAAAATGTGCTCTAATATTTACGCAATACGGTTGAAGATTGCAATGCGAGCGGTTACAATTGTGTTACTCAGGACTGTCGTCCACCGTTGAAGATGTAACATAATACATATACATATAATGAATATGTTGAGATATAAATATAATAATTTTAAAAGCTAAATCCGTATTTTGCAAATAAAATTTTCTTTTAAGCGTATTAATGTAGTATTTTACATTTTTTTTGTTTATTGTTACGGTCGTGGCAATATCTATGTTGATAATATCTAGATAAGTGATAATATTTGTTTGTTATGAATTTGGAGGTGTATTAAAAAGAGAAAAGAAATTTCACACTCGTTCACACACACACACATACACGCACACGCTCAAACACGCTTAAATAATGTTAGCCTTAGTTAGTATAAGATAATGTATCTCTAGGAATGAATGTCCCTGGAAAGAATTACCCCCTGCAATACAGATTTTCCTAGTGCAGAGGGTAGGGACAAATTATATATATATATATATATATATATATTGTAAATCGTTTTTAAACAATAATTTTTAAATATTATCTTATCTTATCTTGTTATTATTTATGAGATAGCACTTATGTTCCGGTGGTGCTCCGCCTTTAATATACAGTATATGATGAGCACACGTTATTTCCTATAGCACGAAGTTAATCAGAGATGAGATCCTTAGTCATCCTATTCTTTAGAGAGTACCGTATTAATTCGTCACCATCCTCAGGTTATTAGTGCCAGATTCGGAGGATCGAAAGCTTAAACTAGGACCACCAAATATAAAAGCTTACTCCCTTTTTTTTATACATTACAAGTTATCCCTGGCCGGCAATCTCACCTGGTGGTAAGTGATGATGCTGTCTAGGATGGTAGCGGGCTAACCTGTTAGAGTTATGGTGAACTCATACTCCTAATTGGTTTCTACGCGACATCTTGCCGGAACCCTAAATATTGGCTAAGCTTGGCAATACGTCTATGTCGGTAGGGTGGTAACTAGCTACGGCCGAAGCCGTCCAGACAGATTCAAGATGCGACAGCGAACGCACCGCGCCACTCTTCTCACCGTCCGAGCCCCCCGTTATAACAAACTTCGCCTAAGCCGATGTTCGGCTTCACAGGAGGTGGCCCTTAGGCAGACGTTCCCTTAGTTTCTTTGAGCACTAGGGTTCAAAATTTCTTCTGGCAACAGCCCGGTTACGCTGTGGCAACCAATAGGGTTAGTACAGCTAATAGACAGTCCGAAAAGAAAGAAAAAGAAAAGAAATAAAAAACAGCTAATATATAGTCCGGAAAAATAAATAAATAAAAACTGCGCCACAGGTCGTCAAAATATACCCTTGTATAATATAGTGAGGGTTTGAGTAATTGGTTTGGTCTTGTTTGAAATTATCTGGTTAGTTACTCGACACAGTTTCACGTGTTCTCAACCCACGCGGCGTTGGTGTCACCTTATTTCACCCACGGCTTCTTTCGAAAACGATATCCTAGCCGTAATCGATGTATAGATCGAATTTGTTAGCATTCTGGTGTTCTTGTTTTTTTATTTTATTATTAAATTAATTTTTATTGGGACTTTTGTCCTAAACGAACGTCCAGCCCATCATCTCCTAATTTAAACACTCCTAATTATATCATCATACTCATGATCAACCCATTCTCGGCTCACTACAGAACACGGGTCTCCTCTCAACATGAGAAGGGTTTGGCCATAGTCCACCACTCTGGCCATGTGCGGGTTGGCAGACTTCGCCTTTGAGAACATTATGGAGAACTCTCAGGCATGCAGGTTTCCTTACGATGTTTTCCTTCACCGTTGAAGCAAGTGATATTTTAATTGCTTAGATATGCACATAACTTGGAAAAGTTATAGGGGTTCGAACCCCTGACCTATAATTAGGAGGCTGACGTCCTAACCACTAGGCTATCACAGCTTTCTAATTATAGACTTTTAACTAAAACAAACTTATAATAAAATAACAAAATAAAACTATGACTATTAAGAATGTAATGGGTTTCTTTAAATCGCGTGAGGTGACCTTAGGGTCACCTTAAATAGTTGATCACCATTTGAAATTCAGTATCGCCTTAATTTGCATATGCTTAGAAAGTGGAATATCATAGTTATATAAAAAAAAACAACCTTTGTTGCTTCAACGGTGAAGGAAAACATCGTGAGGTAACCTGCTTACCTGAGAGATCTCCATAATGTTTTCAAAGGCGTGTGAACTCTGCCAATCCGCACATGATAAACAATAAACAGCAAGTATAATTTGCTATATTCCGCCGACAACCGGGAGATTTGTATAATATAACACCACACAAAATCTTCCACTAGACCCGAACCGACACCGGATCATCCTCAGGAGATGTTGACTTCACAAGCACGAAAGTAAACATCTCCTGAGGATGATCCGGTGTCGGGTCGAAACTTGCGTAGAGGTTCTAGTGGAAGATTTTGTGTGGTGTTATATTATACAAATCTCCAGGTTGTCGGCGGAATATAGCAAATTATACTTGCTGTTTATTGTTTATCACGGACTTCCGCAAAGTAACGCCTGCTTCTATTCATTAATCCGCACATGGCCAGCGTGGTGGAGTATGGCCAAACCCTTATCATAAATAGAGGAGACACGTGCTTTGTAGTGAGCCGGCAATTGGTTGATCATGATGATGATGAACGAAGTTTGTGAAAAAGCTTAGCGATTTAGCATTCCTGTCGGGTGTAAAGCACGCTGTCATCTTAGCATCATAACTAACCATCATGGAACAGCAAAAAACTAGGCGAAGGCCCAAAGGTACCCATTAGGGTCTTGTCTTTATTAGGTTCAGTGTTGATAGTATCTTAATTTGTAACAACTACGTCGACATATTGATTTGTGTTTGTATTTGTAAACGTGGTGGAGGTCACGCGCTACCGTCCAGTTAATTAAGAAAGTAAATAACAGATATGTATCTTTGGTTGGTTGGTATTTGTTCAGAGGCCGCCATTGTTGCTTTCGTAGTAATTTCCAAGGAGGTTTTGGGTAAAATGCTAACTTCTTTCGTCGGCCATGTTTAAATTCAAATTTCAAATTCATATAATTTTTATTTGGTTGGTCGACCCCCAACAAGGTGGACAGACGACATCAAACGAGTCGCAGGGAGCCGCTGGATACAAGCGGCCCAAGACCGTGGCCGTTGGAACTCCTTACAAAAGACCTATGTCCAGCAGTGGACGTCTATCGGTTGAAATGATGATGATGATGATGATTTTTATTCAAATAGTCCTTTGAAAGGCACTTTAGACGCGTCAAAAATAATTTTATTAGGGAGAGGGCTGGCTGTCCTTAACACAGATTGACAAAATGTAGCAAGGACAGCCAGTACTGATCCTAATAATGTTAGTGTTTTTGCATTTATTGATTGTGAAATAAATAAATTATTATATTAATATTATACTAACGGCCCGCTCCGGTTTCGCACGGGTATAAAATATACAGCCTATGTCATTCACTGAAAAAATGATTAAAATTGATCCAGAAGCTTTGCTGTATTGGTTAAAATCGCTTCGAAAATTAGTCATTATTTGTCGTGACAAAAAAAATGTTATTGTGGGATATCCATTAGAGATAGACATTTTGACGACCTCCGTGGCGCAGCGCGCGCGCTGTCAGATTATAAACTTGGAGGTTCTGGGTTCGATTCCCGGCTCGAGTCTGGTCTGGTGGGAGGCTTCGGCCGTGGCTAGTTACCACCCTACCGACAAAGACGTGTCGCCAAGCGATTTAGCGTTCCGGCACGATGTCGCGTAGAAACCAATTAGGAGTGTGGGTTTTCCATACCCCTAACAGGTTAGCCCGCTACCATCTTAGACTGCATCATCACACTCATCAGGTGGGATTGCAGTCAAGGGCTAACTTGTAGTGGTTAAAAAAAGCGGATAAAATAGCGGATTTTTCTATAGACCTTTTCAATCTATCTATCTAGACTAAGTAGTGAGGCAAGTGATACATTCTCATTTGTTGCCAGCCCTCGGTGCCACACGCGCATGTCACTCGCCGTCACCGTAGCCTGTCGCCTGTCAGTGGGCCGGTGGGCGCGTGCCCCAGATACTCGATACCGGCCCGCTGATTGATCATGATCGACCTTTGCGATCCGCCTTACGATTAAATTCTGATCTCTTGTAATATATAATCATTTGGTGTCCTTTGTTACGAATATGACGACCTCCGTGGCGCAGTGCGTGTCCTGTCGCATTGTAAAGTTGGGAGGTCCTGGGTTCGATTCCCGGCTCGAGTCTATTCTGGTGGCTTCGGGCGTGGCTAGTTACCACCCTACCGACAAAGACGCGTAGCTAAGCGATTTAGCGTTCCGGCACGATGTCACGTAGAAACTTAGTAGGAGCGTGAGTTTACCATCCTAGACAGCCATCATCCGAGATCACTTACCACCCGATGAGATAGCCGTCAAGGGCTAACATGTAGCGAATAAAAAAAAATATTATATAGAGTGGGTCTAACAGTTTTAGGGTTCCGTACCCAAAGCCGACGGGACGGGCGGGGTGCCGACGGGGTTTCGTTTATCAACCCGACTGCCTTTCTTTATTATATCTGTAAAGATCTGAGAAGGTCTGAACGAACTACCTCCAACGTGATAGACTTGCTGAACACTTTATTACTCATGAAAGAATTACATAGACTTTGCAGAACACATAAATTTTCACGCCTTAGTTTAAAGAGACACTGCATTCGACATTGTTTTTCGAGGGATCGCCGAATGCACCGGAAAGGGAAGAGACCGTCTGTCATAATTATTTATTGTTTTTATACTACCCGCGTTGCCGAAGATAATGAAAATCCCGATCAGTGTTCGAATACCTCACACCCAATTGTTGTGTGTGCTGACAAACGTTACAAAAATTTTATATTAGAATCGTAAGTTGCAGACTGGCATCGAGGACAAACTGTGGTTTTTGTGGTGTATATAGTTTTTATTAGTTGTGTTTTTTTTTCTCTCTTCGTTTTATGGCTTTACACAGATTAGCCAATGTCAAGTTTATTATTTTATTAGTTCTCTCTTTTTATGGCTTTGCACAGACTAGCCAATGTCAAGTTTATAGCAAAGTAGAAGTTAGGGACAAATGGCGGGAAACTTCGCACTCTGCGGACGCGGATCCTTCAAACCTTTACCAAATTAATACCTGTTAACCATTCAGAAAACTAGCCACTACACAAACGACACCAAAACTGTCCACGACACAACCAACACCAGTCCTTTTCGAAATTAGCCAACAAACATTAATTCAAGAAAAGCGTGAAAAAACCGCGCCCGCCATATACGAAGTCCTAGTTGTGTTAGATATCTTAATTACCATTCAATAGATAAAGCTAATATATTTGTATTCAAATTCAAATAATCTTTATTCAAATAGTCCTTTAAAAGGCGCTTTTGACGCGTCAATAATTTACAAAGTAGTGATTTGATGGTGATAACTACATTCGTAAACTTAAAACTAAAGCTATGAGGGTTCCAAACGCGCCCCGGTCTAAGAAGAAGCCCACAACTTAGCCAGGTAAATTTTCTTTTTGTTATCACTGTGGCATTCAATAAAATATAGTGCACGAATAGACGGTACCCCCCGCTCGGCATTCTCGGTTGGTCATCGGTGGCGAGTGGACGTTACCGTCGATTCATGTACTTTACTTACTGACTATTGGGTTTGATTTTAAATCTAAGACCTGAACAAGTAGTGGATTTCACATTGGCGACGAATAAAAGCGCAGTAAGTAAAATTATCACGCAAATTATGTACCTGCTTACAGAAATTGGTCAACAACAAAAAAAAAAAATTTAATTCCACAAACTGTTTTGAAAAGAAAAGATAAGATAATTACTAACGGGTTAATTGATAAGAAATACCTTTGTGTCGGCTCATTACAGTTTTCATTTTGTGTTTACCTACGTTTCAAAAATAATAAGCAAACAGAATAGGAATTCAAGAAAGTGCTTTGGGAAGTTTCAATTACGATTACAGTTGTGTATTGTTGACCAAATCTGTTCGCAAATAAATAATACCTCTATCGTACCTATCGCAATATTCGATCAATTAGCCAAATGTACCTACGAATATATTATTATCGTTAATCTGTTACTCAGTTCCAAGTACCACTTCAATAACTTTGAAGTCATTAATAAATGCATTTGTATGGTTAAAACTTAACATATACTTATGTATGAAGTGTCACACAACTAAAATAAAACCTGTTAAGGCCAAGTACCTACTTAATGAAATTGAAGTCGAATGGGTTGTATTTGGCACTGTCTATCGTAATCAATGTAATAATTCATCAACGAACTTATCATAGGCCTTTCAAATAAGTATCCTTACCTAATTTTTATTAAAATAATTCAAATGTTTATACATATTTATATCTGAATTATTCAATTAGTACGTATCTAGTTGGGAGGTCCCTTTATATTTACAGATCGTCTAACATGTCCCAATCACAAGTACCGACATTAGAACCATTCGATTGTGAAGGTGATCCAACTTCTATTAGCTCCCGATGGGAGGGATGGAAACGTGCCTTGGAAATATATTTCGTAGCAACGAGTAACAATGATCAAAATATAAACGAGCAACATTTATGACATTGCAATAAAAAATTGGACGAGTATTTTTCCCCTAAGCAAAGCTACTTATTTGAAAGGCATATCTTCCGATTAATGAAGCAGGAACCAGACGAAATGTTTGAAAATTTAAGTTTGTTTTGGGCTTCTTCTTAGACCGGGGCGCGTTTGGAACCCTCATAGCTTTAGTTTAAGTTTACGAATATAGTTATCACCATGAAATAACTACTATGTAAATTATTAGCGCGTCAGAAGTGCCTTTTTAAGGACTATTTGAATAAAGATTATTTTGAATTTAAGACACGATAGACAGGGTACAAATGTAACACCTACCAGCCTTAACAAAATTGACACTAGAACCGTAAGACGAGTTACTAGAACAGAGGTTGATACCTGTTGCCGATGTGGCAGTAAAAGTCACAAAAGTGACAGCAGTTCAAGCCCTGCGATAAGTGCTAATTGCATGAAATGTGGCTTCAGGGGTCATTTTCAGAAAAATTGTAGCACTAGGGCAAATAAAAGAAAAAGTACTAACCTCTCCACAAATGATAATAATAAAGCTAAAAAACCTAAAAAGGAAAACAACAACAACAAAGGGATCCAAAAAGTAAAGAGTTTGCATCAATAGACTATATTTTCCATATCGGCGACGATGCAACAATAGATTGTCAGGTAGGTGGAGTTAACATCAAAATGCTTATTGATTCTGGTAGTAGATCCAATATTATAAATTATCATTTATAATATTGCAACTTGGCAATTTATGTAACGGTCTGAAGTTATAGTTTCCAATCAACAAACTTCTTCTGACAAAACTTTTATGGCGTTAGGTGCTAAGCACCCACTAAAAGTATTAGGTTCATTTGATGCAGAAATTAAAGTAGGTTCTAAATCATTAACAACGAAATTTTATGTCATTGAAAATGGTTCAAGAAACCTTTTAGGTAAAGAAACTGCCATTGCCCTCAATGTACTAAAACTAGGTTTTGATGTGAATTCCATTGAACAAAAACAATTCCCCAAGTTCAAAGATGTCCAATTGGAGATCACTATTGACAAAACCGTTCCTCCAATTTGTCAACCCTATAGACGAGTCCCAATTCCTCTGGAATCAAAGATAAATAAAAAAAATAGACGAACTTGTAAAAATGGACGTCACTGAACCTGTAAATAAACCATCTTCTTGGGTTTCTCCAATGGTGCCGGTTCTAAAGCCCAACGACGATATTCGTATTTGTTTGGATATGCGTGCTACTAACAAAGCTATTATAAGAGAAAACCATCCACTACCCACCATGAAACTACTCATTCCTAAATTAGGCAAAGCAAAATTTTTCTCAAAATTAGATATTAAGAACGCTTCGAGTCGAGAAATTAGAACTTTTATAACGAGTAAAGGGCTTTACCGATACAAAAGGGTAATGTTTGGAATATCGTGCGCACCGGAACATTTCCAAAAAATTATGGAGAGAATGTTATTGCCATGCGAAGGAGTTATAAATTTTAAAGATGACATTGTGTCTTTGGACGTGATGGAAAATAACATAACGCTAGGCTTCAACACGTATTAAAAGTACTCAAAGACAACAACGTTTTGTTAAATAATAATAAATGTGTATAAATGCAAAAACAATTAATTTCCTGGGACATGAACTTTCATCGTCAGGCATTAAACCATTTGATGAATATATTAAAATTATACAAACATTTAGACCTCCGGAAACCCTTGAGGAAATCCAAAGTTTTTAGGATTAGTCAATTTCGTGGGAAATGGATCCCAGTCATATTTGACACGAAATAAAAACCTTGCGCAAGAATCGAGAAAGTAGAAGGCCAATGGCAAGTCATCAATCATGAAGAAACATCCGATAAAGAAGTTTAGTTGGATAGGTTGATTTAGTTATAAAATATTGTTTTGGTTGTTTCTAGATGCTAAATATTGTAATTAAAATAATTAAATAATTTATAAAAAGGAAGAGATGTGGCATTCAATAAAATATAGTGCACGAATAGACGGTACCCCCCGCTCGGCATTCTCGGTTGGTCATCGGTGGCGAGTGGACGTTACCGTCGATTCATGTACTTTACTTATTGGGTTTGATTTTAAATCTAAGACCTGAACAAGTAGTGGATTTCACAATCACCATCTCACATGCCACTTAAAATTATATTAAGAGCTATCTTATTAGAGCAATATTTCACACCCATGCTTGTTTATCATTTTAATATTAATGTATACCAATGTAGAAAGTGTTTGTATACTCAATGTCTACAAAGTGTATGATATTGCTAATTTGTCTGTTTATGTAGGTATAGGAATGAAGTGGGAGTAGTACTTTGATCTTTCTTTAATAGAGAATCAACGAGTCACTTCATTCCTGTTATAACCATCGAAGTGCCAACAACTTAAGTAAAAAATATAATCTTCATTCGTTTTTATTTTTCTTTAAAAAAATAAAATACAAACATACCTTCGATATTCTAACAGTTGTATTGTTTTTAAAGATGAATAAAAAAAAATGGTAGTAATTTATAGTGTGAAACTATTATTCCATTATTCAAGAAACGTGATTTATTATGGTGTGTTTTTCCTCAATCTTCTAATAATGCTAATATTATGTATTATTTCATATTGCACCGTGATTGGGAAATGATCGTGGGGAGACGGTTAACTCATGTTTAAATTTGAATATTTTTTCACTTATTTAACACAAATTATCTAGTAAATAATCGAAAAAAAAAAACCGAAATAACACCCTTTTTTAGATAACCGAACCGAAATGTACTCCCTCATCGGAAATTCATACGTGTACATGGTGAAATACAAGACAGAGTCTCCGGATATCAATAAATGCTAAACCTGAAGATACTTATGAGGATAGTGACACCATTGAAAACATGACGACTTCCTGGTGCCTTTATATAGTTAGAGGTCCGTCTCACATAATAAATAATAAATTATAGTACCTATGGGGATTCATACCCACGCTTTTTTATCGTTTATATCATTATTTGTAATGTAATTATTATCCTTAATATCGTAATATGATTTTTCTGTAAGCTTTCGTTTTATGGCCAGCGTGGTGGACTATGGTCAAACCCTTTTCACATTGAAAGGAGATCCGTGCTCTGTAGTGAGCCGGCAATGGGTTGATCATGATATATACCACGGAATCTTATTTAAGATATCTTGTTTTAAATTTCGTTTAGCTTCTTATAACAGCTACTGATTACGTTTTATAAAAAACTTTAAACTTTATGATAGACATCTCCAAGATATATCGGCTCGGCAGGTAAATCCCAGACGTGACTGCCGTCGTACCTTGAACTTCTTTATATTGATCTGTTGGTGGAACTGTGCCAGCTCTTTCAATTACCTAATACATGTATCTACCTTAGCTAACGCAAATCGGTTGTAGTGAAAGTGTAGTGATTTATAGCGAACTGGTCCGACTGCGATCTCGCTTGATGGTGAGTGATGAACCGGTCCAAGGGCGTGCTGCTAAGTTGCCAACTAGTGGAAAGTCGTCGTCTAAATACGGATGTAGTATTGATTTGATTTGCAGCTTTGATAGCCTAGTGGTTAGGTTGTCCGCCTCCTAATCAGAGGCCGGGGTCTGATTCCGGGCACGCACCTCTTAACTTTTCAGAGTTATGTGCGTTTTTGTGCAATTAAAATATCACTTGCTTCAACGTTGAAGGAAACATCGTGAGGAAACCTGCATGCCTGAGAGTTCTCCGTAATGTTCTCAAAGGCGTGTGAAGTCTGCCAATCCGCACATGGCCAGCGTGGTGGACTATGGGCAAAACCCTTCTCATATTGAGAGGAGACCCGTGTTCTACAGTGAGCCGGCAATGTGTTGATCATGTTAATGATTATGATGCTTTATTTTTATTTACATCGCGTGCTAACTAGCAGACGGGTCACCTGATGTGAAATGATCACCATAGTCCCCGGCGCGGCGTTGTTGGCTGAACCCACTCTCTTAATTAGTTTCTACGCGGCATTATACCGGAACGCTGAATTCCTTGGTGATATTTATTTGCCAGTGGGGTGATAACTAGTCATGGCTTAAGCTACCAAACCAGACTAGACTTGAACCTGGGACATCCCACATTACATCACAGGATTTTTATATCGAGGTAGACGAATAGTGGTCTACATACAAAAAGAAAATAAATAATAGTTTAAAAAAACACACACTTTAATGAATAAACCGAACTAAAAAGAGAAAATATTTTTTAAATAATTCGAATTATGGATAAGAGTGAATATTAATAAATATAAAAAGAAATTATTTCAACGTAAAAAAGCGTGGGGTGCATGTATACATGGATTTGTGTTCTCTTGCTAACAGCGCACATTTGCCTCACATAACTAGATACTGATAGGAGTATGTACCAACATTGAAGAAATATTTTTCAGAAAGCGTGGTAAAAATGTTGGAAAAGATACAAAAAGAGAAAAACTCCTTACTACTAACATATTAAATTATTACGGACCAACAATTTCCTAATTCCGTGCTTGGAAACTTCTTGACGGAGATATAGAGTACCCGATAATTATTATAGGCTCGTATTCGGATCGAAACCGAAGCTCGTAATCCGTAACCGAACAAGTTTATCACGTGACCGACGACGGCGCAATTTATTTGCATGCTAACACGTAATACAAAATGTCACGCCCCTCGAACCACACCTACTAGTGCTGCTAAATTGAATGCCGTGGGCATTCTAGCATGTTATCATGGTGACGTCAGCGATGGGAATGTTTATTTTGGCGCAGATATTCTAGAGCGACGCGTTGTATGTTTTTATTTATACCTGCTATAAAAAACTAGGAAGCCGTGTAATTACCGATATAGGCCTAACCTGACTCCTTAATCTCTTTATAATCTTAATTCAAACAGTCTTTTAAAAGGCACTTTTGACACGTCAATAATTTACATAGTAGTGTTTCGATGGTGATAACTATATTTGTAAACTTAAAACTAAAGTTATGAGTGTTCCAAACGCGCCCCGGTCTAATAAGAAGCCAACAACAAACTTAGCGATGTAAATTTTCTAGTTATCACAAACTCGCATGCCGCTTTAAATTATTTATACCTGATAGTGAGTGATGATGTTATACATCATCATCATTGACCACCAGGTGAGATTGCAGTCAATGCTTAAGTGCATAAGAAATGTCAAAAATCAAAAACCGCTGATTTTATTTATTTATTTATTTATTTATACAATTTTATTGCATACATATTGAAAGGAAAAGAGAACAACAAGAAATACATAATATAAAAGCAAAAGGCGACCTTATCACTCAAAGCGACCTCTTCCAGGCCACCTTTTTGTAAGAAGCTGACAGAAATAAAGGACGGGAAATCGCAACACTTTTACGTATATACATAATTATAATTACATACTATTAAAAATATTATAAATAAATATTATTATTTATGTTCTGTATATCGGTTAAACTCAATTTCAAAATAGCTTTATTCATGTAAACCTATCGCAGGCATCTATGAAGCGTTCAATATTTATAATATGTTTACCATTATTTTAATTCGTGAGGTGATGGTGATAACTACACTTGCCAAGCTCGCTTGTTTGGCGAGTGCAATCGCGCCCAGGTCTAAGAAGAAGCCCACAACAACCTTAGCCGCACTATCATGTCCAAGGGAAGGAGGTAGCACGACAAAACAAAAATAAGGTGACTTCATCGACCCACGACGAGATACGTAGTATTCCGTTGGACAGACAGACTCCAGGTACATAAATAGCGGGTACCCTCGGGAAAATCTTTCCCGAAATTACCTAAGCCCTGGGGCCGTACGATGATGCCCCAAAGGCGAATCTTAGCTTTGTAGACACTTCGTAAAATCGATAATGTATAATGTTCCACAGATACGTAGTACGTAGGTAGTACGTATTTTCATGGCATAGAAGAAACAAAGGGGTATAAATATTGAATAGGACAGCCATATTGATTTTTGTAAGGTGTATGATGTATTAACTTACTAATATAATAAATGTGAATGTAGGGACGTTTGTTACGCTTTAACGCAAAAACTTCTCAACCGGTCGTAATGAAATTTTGTACACATATTGTATTTATATATTCGGCAGATTGTAAGCAACTCTAATTAAATTTAACACCAATGTACTGACTCAACCTATGCAAATAAATGATTAGATTTGATTCGACATATTCTTGGAGGTATTAAAAGTAACAGAATACTTTTGATTGAAAAAAGAAAACCCTATTTTATACGAAAGATAAAAAATATATAGTTATCATATTGATTAATTTCCATTGTAATTGAAAAAAAAAAATGAAAAAATGAAAAAAAAAAAAATTGAAAAAATACTTTTTGCATAACATTTATCCGTTGTTGGGACATCCTTTTAAGTAATTATTTTACTTGTTGTTGCTAGGATGTCCCGAAATTATTATCTCTGATAAGTACCTATTTAATGGCTTCAATACGAGCGAAGCCGCGGGTAAAAAGCTAGTGAATAACCCCCCGTCCAATCTGCTATTGCAACTGTAATTGTATGGTCGATAAATTTCATCATAATAGTACCTACTGATGGTTTTTTGTATACTATATTAATATCGTGAGCAGACGGGTCACTTGATGTTAAGTGGTTACCGTCGCCCATGAACATCTACAGCACCAGAATAGCCACCGCTGCGTTGTGGCAAGATCGCCACCAGTTTCCAACTGTAAAGACAACTTACGGAATAGGGGAGCAGTTCAGAAAGAAAGAATGAAACAATAATCGAATTGTTGGAAATCGTCGAAAAAAATTGTGTAAGTGTAAAGTAGTCAAGAGACTGTCTTCTCTAGATCTAGTGATAGGTGTCTATGTCCATAAAGAAACTGTAACACGTGCTTCGTAATAAAGGTACCAGTTACAAGCCGTCATGTTTTTCCAATCCAAGAACCCACGCTCGTAACAATAGTTAAAAACCAAAGGAGCTTATATGCGGATACCAATAAACAACAAGAACCACGTAAAACTAATACTTGTTGTGTTTTGTTGACAGATGCGAGTAAAGCGCGCACCAACCTGGTGCGCATGCGCCGGTCTGCCCTCGGGAAGTCCGCGCCGACTCTGTCCATCCATGTCGTAAGTTTATACGAGTTTTTAAATAAGATGAACGTTACACCTTTCTACCCATTGATTATACGACACAGGCAATAATGACAATAGCTGGACAGTTTTTTTCTTTCTATATCTTTATTTATTTTTCAGAACTTTTATACAATACTAGTTGTTTTGCTATATAAATGATTTCTTGAGAATTTCTATTGTAGAAAAATTATAACTAACTTATTGTGTGTAAGGATGTGGTATATGAGGCATGGAGCGCTGTGAACGATGAGGGAATATAAAAATAACATAAATATTGATTTTGTTCAAAAATTTTTGCTTTTAATCGGTTGGTTTCGGAGGAGTATGGGAACAAACATTGTGACACGAGAATTTTATATATAAGATAATGCATATGAAAGTCCTATACTACCATATTCTAAACTAATACCTAGACGACAATCTCTTGCTTATTTTTACCTTTGTATTTTCTGATTACAAATTCTTATTATACTCGTATAGTAATAAGCTATCTATATTTTCACTTACACTTTCGATATAACGATTAAATAGAACTTAAGGCTAAAAAGAATTTGGTTCGTCTTGTATATCTATCTACTTCTATATTATATATACTATCTTACTATCTTTACTTCTTTCCCCAAGGGTTGTCTGGAAGAGATTGCTTAAGCGATAAGACCGCCTTTGCATACTCATGTGTTAAATGTTCCGTGTTGTTGTATCTTAAAAAAAAGTGTCCAATAAAGAGTATCTATCAATCTATCTATTTAAAAACAGATTTCGTTTTGCTAAAATTCAGTAACGACAAAGCATCCCTAAAATTTTGGACATTTTATCTGCTAGCGAGGTTTTATTGAATATGCAGTACGCATAGATGACTTGAGACATGCGATATTTCTTATTTTTGTGACTCTTCTGCTATACGCTATTGACGGAAGCAGGTGAGTACTTTTTTGAGTGATTCATCGCGGCTCATTGTATGACAGAACAGATTAATAGGTGTTTTTCGGGATGGAATAGTTGATTATTCAACATTGAGGTTATGCAATGACTTACGCCTTGCTATAAGATTCGTACGCTCGCAATCGTTAAGTCGCTTTAGAGTATCGAAACACTATATCGTTAATGTAAATTGGATCTTATGTTTTCACTTTAGAGTCGCAATTTCCGTAACACTTATTTCTATAGTTCAATATTGTGTTGGCTGTTTGGTGTGGTGGAATTTGAGTCTTAAAACTAAGTTTATACTTTTCAATTTGCTATGATGTTAGTGTGTTTCTGAAAAACAACTACGTTTGTGAGCAAACGAATCTTATACTAACGGTACATTAGGTTTAAAAGCAATGCATATCCTACCCCAGGAGCCTCCGAAGATATAGATCACACTCCAGAGAAATTTCGGCAGTCGTTGGAAAATGTGCATAAAACATTATATATAGTTTTTTTTTATTCACCATCAGTTAGCCCTTGACGGCATCTCATCTGATGGTAAGTGATGATGCGGTCTAAGAAACTATCTACCAGAAAAAACTATTAAAACAACTTTTCGGTATCGAATCATCTGCCTTATTGAACCAGGGTATGCACCCTGTCGAGTAACTCCGTGCACGCCACTGCTGGTCTTGTAATGAGGTATAGCCGTGGGTGTGTTGCGAAAATGTATTTATCTGCCTTAGCTACGGCGCAGCATACGCTCGTGACTTACCTCGATTCTAGTATTGAAATTAAGCCGTTTGTTCGCAGAAGGAGCAATGCACAGTCTCGCGAAGGCCGTCCCGGTTGCCGCCGCCACCGCCTCACCACAGACTCTCCCTCGTGGTTAGTTGTTTGCTGTATCTTTGTTTTGCTTCTGATATAACTCTTATATGATTTATTGAATAGTTTAAAAATATAACTAAAATTATACATGACTAGTTCGTATAGTGTGGATTGGTAGAAAGATGGTAATAAATGTCCAGTATTCTGGAATGGAGACCGTTTACTGGTAAGCGCAGCGTAGGACGACCTCGTGCACGCTGGACCGACGAACTGAAAAGGGTCGCTGGTACCGGGTGGATGAGAAAGGAGAAGTTTTTTTTTCGGACTGTCTTTTAGCTGTGCTACTGTACCAGTAGGGTACTGGTTGCCACAGCGTAATCGGGCTGCCAGAAAAAAAATTGATTGACTCTAAGAGAACGTCTGCCTAAGGGCGCCTCCTGTGAGGCTGAACCTCAGCTAAGGCGATGACGTTTGAGATAACGGTGGGGTCGGATGGTGGAAGGCAAGTGTGTGCGTGCTCACGGAACGGTCTGACTGATTGACTGACCGACTGACCGACCTACCGACCGACCGACCGACCCACCCACCGACTGACTGACTGACTCTGAGTAGCTGAGCATTTTTGTGCTGTACCTCATTGCAATGTATTGAATCGATGTTGTGAAATGTTTTGGCTGTTGGCGAACTAAATAAATAAAATAAAAAAACTACTTTAAAGGAAACGATAGCTTTGTAATATGCTCGTAAATAATAAAGCTTTCGGTCGTGTCAACAGACTTGTAGTTATCGTGAAACGTAATCTACGGCGGAGAGGTCGCCTATTTATAAACGTTCGAAGTTAGTAAATATTAACAAGTGGTATTTTCAACGCTTTGACTAAAACAAACATCGGTTTCATAACATCACCCACTCTACGTCTACGCGGACGTTAATTAATGTTGTTTATTCGGCCGGCGAACGTTTTATAATATCATCTTCCGATTTATTCACAAATGTCGCGGATTTATAGTGCTCGCCTAATTAACTCGATTTAATAATCTGTAAAGCCTGCTGTAAATCAAGCTGTGATAGCCTAGTGGTTAGGGCGTCAGCCTCCTAATCAGAGGTCGGCGGTTCGAATCCGGGCACGCACCGCTAACTTACTAAAAATTAGATACACTTTGCCACAATTATCTGGGTTCGTCACTACCACCGGAAACCGGAAGGAAACGCATAAGTAGGTATATATATATATGTACCTATATAATATGTCAGCCTAGTGGTTAAGACGTCCGCCTCCTAATCAGAGGTCGGGGATTTGATCCCGGGCACCCACCTCTTACTTTTCGGAGTTATGTGCGTTTTTAAGCAATTAAAATATCACTCGTTTCAACGGTGGAAAACATCGTGAGGAAACCTGCATGCCTGAGAGTTCTCCATAATGTTCTCAAAGGCGTGTAAAGTCTGCCAATCTGCACATGGCCAGCGTGATAGACTATGGGCAAACCCATCTCATGCTGAGAGGAGACCCGTGCTCTGTAGTGAGCCGGCAAATGATGATGATGATGATGATGAATCATTTATTGGATTCGATAAGAGATGATTACCATATATATAATATGATTATTGTAATCAAACGCTCTTATACAATGTTGTAATACGTTCGCAAATCACTAATGCGATTACCCATAAGCCTATAATCAAGTCCTACGGTAGTGGGATTACGTAAATGATAAAAAACTTGGCTATGAATTGTTACTTTAATAAGGTCTCTCCAAAATTTTTGTCTTGTAGGCAATCTACTGCCTGATAATACCTGGACTGCCGAGGGACATTAGGCAGTCTAAATCACTAAGCATCTTCAAAAATCGTTTAAAAGAATATTGCTTATCTGATATAAAAAATGCAATTTTATGCAATAAAAAATAAAAAATATATAATCTTGTGTGCAATAAAGAGTTTATCTATCTATCTATCTATCTGCTGTGAAAACATACAAACCTATAGATTCTGGACGCCCGGGGGACCCGTTGTATACGTCCTGGATGGACAATTATTCAATAACCCAAATGGTGCGCTATAAATTATGATATTGAAAAAAAAAAGTACAACATAATTGTGGATAGATATTACATTTTTTTTAACTATGTAGATTTTCACTTAATGCTATACCAGACCACGTCTTCGTCAGCTTTAAAATGTAGTAGCGTAGTCTAGAAATAACTTTGAAGACTTTCATTTTCTAGTGTGCTTTGTTCTAATCTAACCTTTTGCATCCGAGAAATCTTTGTCCTCTGACACTCTACTAACTCTCAAGAATAGTCTCGCAACAGGTTGTTCTTAAAGTTGGCAAGACTCAATAGCGACTCGATGTCTTTTTGTTTAACTCGTGACTTTATATAGGCAATTTTATAATGTGTGATCTTGATAGTCATGTGTTAAAAAAATTCATATATACTCGTATATATGCGCAAGATCGCCTGCCTAATCAAACAGTTGTGATCAACCCATTACCGGCTCACTATAGAGCACGGGTCTCCTCTCAATATGAGAAGGGTTTGGCCATAGTCCACCAAGCTGGCCATGTGCGGATTGACAGACTTCACACGCCTTTGAGAACATTATGGAGAACTCTCAGGCGTGCAGGTTTCCTCACGATGTTTTCCTTCACCGTTGAAGCAAGTGATATTTTAATTGTTTAAAAACGCACATAACTCCGAAAAGTTAGAGGTGCGTGCCCGGATTCGAACCGTTGACCTCTGATTAGGAGGCCGACACCCTAACCACTAGGCTATCACAGCTTAATCAAACAGTAACTGATCTTAATCGTGGAACATACACAGATGGGTGTGATTCGGATACCCCACAAGATACCGGATTTAATTTTTTTCTGTGATGTCATTTGTTATGTGACGCTTTGATAGCCTAGTGGTTAGGACCAATTGAAACCCCGAACTTTGATTCGAATTCGAGAGGCGGACCTCTGATTGGGAGCCTGACGTCCTAACTACTAGGCTATCACAGTTTCATCAATCTATTCGACGACCTCCGTGGCGCAGCGTGCGCGCTGTTGCACTATAAAGTTGGAGGTCCTGGGTTCGATTCCCGGCTCGAGTCTGGTCTGGTGGGACGCTGCAGCCGTGGCTAGTTACCACCCTACCGACAAAGACGTGTCGCCAAGCGATTTAGCGTTCCGGCACGATGTCGTGTAGAAACGAATTAGGAGTATGGCTTTACCATACAACAGGTTAGCCCGCTACCATCTTAGACTGCATCATCACTTACCATCAAATGAGATTGCCGTCAAGGGCTAACTTGTAGTGGATAAAAAAAAATAAGAAGTATTTATTAATTAAGACATATATTTTACAACTTATTTGTAAGGGTTGAAATGTTATTAATCTATATTCGTAGAGAAGAGTATAAAACTTGACTAGAATACTTTTATTCATTTCAATTCAACTGGCGTATTTATCTAAGTTTCCAGTTCGCTAATTAAAAAGTTTGTTTTAAATGTTAAAATTTTAATCTATACCGTATGCTGTGAGCACTTTAATTAGGTTTTCCAGTTACGTTCACGGAGAATCTACACATGTATCTAGGTACTCGTGTTGCGTATTCTTTTTTATGCTAAAGCGCCAAGTGCCTATCAAGTGACACTCGAAAACAAACGTGCAATTTCTATTTTTTTATTACGTAAAAGCAAACAGTATATTTTCTCTTTCGAATCTCAATCATTAGAGATTCGTACGTTACAATGTTAGCATAACAACTGTTAACATACACAGTAATTGGGTGGTAAATATTTAATAGCATCAACATATATTAAAATTAAAGAATTTTTAATGAGGAAGCAATATTATTCAATAGAAGAATATGTAAGAGACAGCAATATATAGTTACATTTATAAATATATATTTTTTCCTCAATGAAAAATTGAAATAATTTTACATTTGACTTTTGCTATTAATTGACCCCCCCCCCCCCAAATATTGAAGCAAATGATATTTTAATTTTTAAAAATTAAAATATCATTTGCTTCAACGGTGGAGGAAAACATCGTGAGGTGAACCATAATGTTCTCAAAGGCGTGTGAAGTCTGCCAATCCGCACATGGCCAGCGTGGTGGACTATGGCCAAACCCTTCTCATATTGAGAGGAGACCCGTGCTCTGTAGTGAGCTGGTAATGGGTTGATCAAGACGACGACGATTAATTGACCATAAACATAAATTTTAAAATATTATTTTTTGCATGCCTACCCGGCAGATTGTAAGCATCACTAATTTAATGTAACACCAATATACCGACTCAATCTGTGCAAAATAAATGATTTGATTTGATTTGAAATTATCGGTTGCAACGCGGGTAGTACAAAAACAAAATATAATTATAATGAAACGGTTCTTCCGGCTGGGCATTCGGTTGTCTCTCGTCAAAACATTGTCTTGAGAATGAATGAACTACTTAGTCAGTTTAAGTAAATAATTGTGTGGAAGTTAATTAAAGTGATTTAGCTGTAAAGTCTTGTGTTACTTTTTCACAACCGTACTTTTGTTTGAGGATTTGGAATTAGTTACCTCTTCAATTGAAACATCCAGACGATCTCTGCGATGTTCCTGCGGGATTGAAAAAAAAATTAGAAGTAAAAGTAAACTTGTAGTACCGTTTAGTAGGCTGCACAAAATTAGTAACTCATTCAAAGGAAATTGTATTTTATTTTATAACAAATGACCTATTGATATCTTGAAGATGTCTATCAATAAGTTCAGTTTTTATAGAACGAAAGCTTGTAGAAAAATCATATTACGATATTAAGGATTATATAAACGATAAAAAAGCTTGGGTGTGAATTGCTCAATCTCCATAGGTACTATAATTTATTATTGATTATGTGAGATGGTGATAACGAAAAAATAAAGACGGGTTGCACTCCGGGAGTGCCGGCAGAAGTGAAAACTTGATTATTAACGTTGAGCATGTTTTATATTTTGGAATGGTTAGGGAATAATTTTGCACCAATTGCTTTATCAGTATAAAAGTACTATCATTTATGTGGTAGAATACAATATTCATTTATTACGCTATCGTACACAAACATGACAATTTATATTACATTAAAAATTTAACACTTTAAAACTATTACAATTATTTTACATTAAAAAGTTTATCTATATCAATTTCCATATTTTAAGCACTTTACATTCACGAATTTTACGAATACACAACAATGTGATCACTACACAGACGGTCGAGCCATCAGCTGTCACCATCCATGGATGCGCGTGGCACGCTGTAACATACATGAACATTCGCGCAAGCGCCCTGCGCTGCCTAAACGAAACAGTAGGCCCAGGCATACATTTTCGCCGCGCCGTAGAGAGGGGATAGCTGTCTACTCTCCATCCGTCTTACGCTTTTTCGATCAGGTCACGTGTCCTGACGCGAGTTTAAGATTTTATACCCATTACAGAAAAAGTGCTCAACGCCGCTAAAGAAGTTTTCACTTCAAAACCCGGCTAAGTTTCTTGCGGGCTTTTTAGACTGGGGCGCGTTTGGAACCCTTATAGCTTTAGTTTTAAGTTTACGAATGTCGTTATCACCATCAAATCAAAACTATGTAAATTATTGACGCGTCAAAAGTGCCTTTTAAAGGATTATTTGAATTTGAAATTTGAATTTGAATTTGAATTTGAAAAATAAAACATGGATAACGTCTGCTATGTTATATCATATGTTATAACGAGCTACGGTTTACCAACGGTGTTGGTACCAAATGGTACTGGTGGTGGTAATGGTTGGTATGATTCTCTAACATATAGTATCTCCAGGTGGGCTCCGGTCGATGCAGTTCTCCAGGCACGGGGCCGCTGTCCCCAGCTGAGGGACCCCGTTGGCACGCGCACCACGCTAATCCACTGCATCACGCCCTCTTGTCGTCCAGCTTGAAAAGGGGCAAGGAGTTGTAAGTATTCATATACACAAGTTTAATGGTTGTTTTGTCTGTCCGATTCAATATACTACTACTACTACTTACTAACATATCATAGCTGAGGTTCAAAATTTACTATTGAAATTTTGGCTCAGCGGTGGTCTTTCAAAACCAACATAGTATAGTACTGATGAAAAGAACATTAAAATGTTTTAATATTTTGTGCAATAGTAAAAAAGTACCATAACTAAGAAAGAAACGGAAAATGTTTAAATTAATGTGTAAAATTTATATTAGTACCCACGATATGTTGATGCCGATTCAAGTTTTTTTTTTGATGCAGTCTAAGATGGTAGCGGGCTAACCTGTTAGGGGTATGGTAAACCCACACTCCTAATTGGTTTCTACGCGACATCTTGCCGGAACGCTAAATCGCTTGGTGACACGTCTTTGTCGGTAGGGTGGTAACTAGCCACGGCCGAAGCCTCCTACCAGTCCAGACTCGAGCCGGGATTCGAACCCAGGACCTCCAAGTTTATAATCCGACAGCGCGCGCGCTGCGCCACGGAGGTCGTCAAAAAGTTGTTTACAAGTTGCGTTTACTTTAACATCGGAACCTTCATGATCAACTCATTGCAGTCTCACTACTGAGCACGGGTCTCCTCTCAGTATGAGTAGGGTTTGGCTGTAATCCAACTTGATGTACTGAAACAAAATACTGTTAAAAGTAATAACGGCATTCTTTGAGCAAACATGGCTTACTGGGAACATACCCGAGACTTTGATACCAAGAGTGAAGAGGTATATAATTTTAATGATATACCCATATATTCTCTTTGTATTCTTAAAAATGCACATTGAGCGTAAACCTTCAGGTTATCATACAATTAGAAATCGTATAAAACATGACTCATAATAATGCGCAAACTAGTTTAGTTCTTCATCGATAAAAAACTAACCATGCAAAGAATCACGCAATACATTGAACTTCTCACTGGGTTCATAGTTATTTAATAACCATACGTTATTATAATATATCGTCTGTCAGAACGAGTTTGCGATTTGAGTTCTTCGAGAGAAAAACAAAAAAGTTTATTCTAATATTAATTGTGCTTCGAACGATGACGTTATATAGATAGACGGGTCAAATGCAGAGTCTTTTGAATAATGGGTATTCATTAATGTAATTCTGTTATGTACCCTGTATCCTGTCGTGTAATGGGATTAAGTAAACATACTCGAACCTTTTCAATACAGGAAAATCAATTATCGGTTCAGGTTTAATAACTGATTCTATAGCACTTTATGTCGGTGCTTGTCCGGTGAACCAAACTTTAATTTTAATTTAATTTAACTCTGTTTTATTCGATTTGATTGTTTGAAATGTATATATAGTAACATATCTGCTGTGATGGCCTAGTGGTGAGGACGTCAGCCTCCTAATCAGAGGTCGGGGGTTCGAACCCGGACAGGCACCTATAGCTTTTCGGAGCTATGTGCGTTTTTAAGCAATTAAAATATCACTTGCTTCAACGGTGAAGGAAAACACCGTGAGGAAATCTGCATGTCTGAGAGTTCTCTGTAATATGTTATGGTTTACTATGGCCAAACCCATCTCATACTGGGAGGAGACCCATGCTCTGTAGTGAGCCGAGAATGGGTTGATCGTGATGATGATGATGATGATGATGAATACTAACAAAAATGGACCCTAGTCGCCTCAGTAAATACATTTATTATAATTATATAATTATATAATTATTATTAATCGAGATCTGAAATAACATCTCAAAAATAATTGATCCTCCTTATGTAAGCTGTAATATCGTAAGGATGACAGCCATTAACTGTTCCGTCACTTTCACTCACATACTAGACACACCGCATGCAAATCTCGCTCACACGATCCATTTAACATCTTTATCGTTAGTTTCTTTAAAAGTTATTTAGTAATGTTTCCTGTGAATGTGAACATGTTGTTTGTAATACAGTTTTAATATTCTATTATATTCGTAGAATTAACTCATGATATAGAATTGAAATAAAAAGGCGAAATGTTAGTTTTTTGAATTATTTTATAGCCATATAGTCGCGACATAGGACGGTGCGCTATGGAATTCCGGGCAATTGCCTTACCAGCATATCTCAATTATGAACGCGGGCAGCACATCTGCAAAATTAAATGCGTCTCTGTGTTACCTGTCATCTGGTGATGGATAAATCTGCCAGTGCAAAAATTTATTTTTTATTATCGTAGACGGTTGTGCTTGGCTAAGATCTCACCAGCTGTCTCACTTTTTTTTCTCTTGCAATAGATTGCTGATATAAACAAGTTTGCATTATAAAGTTGGAGGTCCTGGGTTCGATTCCCGGCTGGAGTCTGATCTGGTGGAAGGCTTCGGCCGTGGCTAGTGACCACCCTGCCGACAAAGACGTGTCACCAAGCGATTGATTTAGCGTTCCGGCACTATGTCGAGTAGAACAGGTTAGCCCGCTGCCATCTTAGACTGCATCATCACTTAACATCAGTTGAGATTACACTAAAGAGCTAATTATTTATGTTATTTGTTGTATGACTGCCCCGATCAGAAATAAAGACATGTGAGTATTTTTTAGCGTTATATCATCTCAGTTAATATATATATATATATATATATATATATATATATATATATATATATATATATATATTATATATTTAAAAAAGAAGAGAACCTTTATTTTGATATTTTACTTACATTTCACGTTCATGGTATATATATACATGTCATAAAAAGGTTTAATTAAAATTTTTGGTACAAAAATTAATTTGTGTGTGCGTGTTTGTGTGTGTATACGTCTGTTGTGCATACTTCACACAAACATACTTATATGTTTCTGATTGGTACCCAGAGTGAATCTTATACGAGTGCCAGTTCGTTAATTTTTTTCTTTTCGTCATGATTATAGGCTTGAACATTTCCTTTGCTCGACCTACGTCTTCCTAAATCTTTCCAGTTATTTTCCGGCTTCATCCCCTATTCCCTTTTTTGTTTTCGTTCAGTAAATTCCTGTTCAGTAACTACTACCGCGTCTCGCTCTATGGTTTTTAGTTAATATATATATAATAATATAAAAATATAGATAGAATATGATATTGTATAGCTAGATACAATTTCTACTGGTTTTTAATTATATGATTAACTTTTTTCTGCCATTTGCAGAGATGGTCGACGATGGTCGGTGGCTTCGTTGCCATCATCCGGCTATGGCACCACACCAGGAAGCTCGAGCCTTTCAGTAAGTATCCACTATTAAACAGTCTTCTTGCTACTTTTCAGGGCGTACATTATGTCGACTTTCTTTTTGAAATATTTTGATGAGTTCGTATACAAATTTCATGGAAATGCAGACGAACTCGTCACCCAAGACTGTATTTAGGTACCTTCCACTAGTCTCAATTACATCCCTTATTTATGTTAAAGAAGAATCGAAAAATCCGACTTTTTAAATCAAAAGTTAAAATATATACATATAAAGCTATAATTTAGTGTTTTCCAAGGGGGTATAAACTTCCAAATTTATAGTATTTACTTTAACGAATCTCCCATCAAGAAATTCAAATTGAAAATAGCGTTATATTATATATGTAACCCTATTTGCAATAGGGCATCTATAAAGCGTGCATATTATAATGTAATATATTTTACATGTTTTCAATTCATAAGGTCATTGTGATAACTATATTCGTTTACTTAAAACTAAAGCTAGAAGGATTCTAAATGCGCCCAGGTCCAACAAAACTAAATCGCGCAAATTCTATAAGATAAGACAAAAACAACCCAAGAACGCACGCACAAGTTGAATTAGTATAACTAAGATCTCTATTACTGTATTATTAAATATGTATGTGAAAGGGCAAAGGAGTAGAGGGAGACCAAAGAAAAGATGAGTGAATTTTGTAAAAGAGAATACGCGTGTAAAAGGTGTGGGTAGTGAAATGACGGCTAATAGAAGTGAGTGGAAGTAGAAGACGTGTTGTGCCGACACCACATAGCGTGGGATAAGGGCAAGAAAAAGAAGATCCACCAAGTTAGATACCACAGATTTGTGTCAAGCCAATTAGATGTGTAAGTTCGTACGTCGTAAAGAAGGCGTGACGGCTCCCTTTTTATCGCCTGCGTTTAGTCAATTTGTTTAACCTAATGTGCTAGCGGTTCGCCCGTGAAGAGATGTAAGGTCAACCCGCAATCATTAATGGCCGGCGCTGGGTGAACGATTTTGCAACGTCAATACCTTACTGAGCTATGAACTAACATATAAATTAGAAATAAATGAATATATGATAATCTTCTTTTTCTTGCCCTTAATCCATATTATGTGGGGTCGGCAGAACACGTCTTGTTCCACTCACTTCTATCAGCCGTTACTTTACTACCCACACCTTTTACCCGCATATCCTGTTTTTCACAATCCATCCATCTCTTCTTTTCTGTATTTTATTTTTGTATAACCACGCTAAAATAACAAAGTAAAGATTTGTTAGTCCTTCGCTCGGGAAGTATCAGTAATTTGAATGAAATTTATAATTAATAATGGATATACCCTCAATTTAAAATATTTTTGTTCCGGTTATATCCATCGTACCACCGGGATTTGGGGATAACAGAATTTCACATCTATTAGCTTGTCGTCTATAGCCATAGTTTGACATTGCAAACTTGCTCGAAATAACATTTGCACGTTGGTAAAGGCTGTGGAAACTGGAACGCGAATATGAATGAGACGAAGACTTTTCTTAACTTAAGGAAATGTAAAGCAATCGTCAGGGCTTAGGTCAGGACTGTATGGAGGATGGTCATGGAATTTCTACTTTTTCCTGCTTCTTAAACTTAAAAGGCATGGCGAGTACATATATATTTAATATCTCCAAAGACCTAATAAAGTACAAAGAAAAATTTTCCTGTTTTTTAAGGCATGCTTAGTATATATTTAATATCTCCAAAGACCTAAAAGTACAAAGAAAATGCTTGTATCCATTATGTTAGTTTGGTACACGAGCGGAAATTTTATTTACGATAAGCGTTATACAGACACACCCGTAAGTCTGATTCTACAGTCTGATTATTCAGTGATAAGCTCTCTACAGTGATAAAATAAATGCACGTATTTTTATCTGACCGTGACTGCACTGAGTCACGGTCATTTCAGTTCTTTTTATATTTGCTTAAGCAAGTTGAGCTATGAAATGTGAGTGAATATTTCATATTATGATGTAAAATATTTAATAATATTGAATTTTTTGTGTAACGGCGTTATCTCAAAGTTTTTATAATCTCCCACTTGTAATATAAAGAAAGAAAGGAAATGTATTTATTCTCATATGGTGTTACACACAGTAACACCAAACAGAAAGGACAGCTCTGCATATGTCTTGTCTTATATGAAAAACACGACGCTGATTTTCAGCTGAGACCAGAGTGACGTCACAACAACAACAAAAAAATTTAATTAATAATAGTAATTAAAAGAAATAGAAAAGAAAAAAAGACATATAACGGGGAACCGAAGGAAGTAGCAAAAAATGTAGCTATAATTTAATGATATAATAATAAAAAGTAACATATAAAAAAAATATTATAGATCTTCAAAATATGAGAGATTATATATACATATCAATAATACCAGTATAATGTGAGATAAGGGCAAGAAAAAGAAGAAGATATCTGCATCCAACTTCATATTGCATTTAAATATTTTAAAAAATGGATATTATTAGTTAAGTTATAAAATAGTTTATTATATATCCAATTTTTGCTGTTTAGTTCTTGAGTAAACACCCATTGAGAAACCACAAAGGCGGTTTTCGTTTAATTTAAAATTAGTTTTATACTTGATAGTCCAAAATTTATTGGCTGCTTTAATTTAAATTTTTCAGTGTATGTTTGTAACCAACCATCAAACTCTTGTCGCCATCTCACTCATGTAGCTTTGTATTTGCATATACGCCTGGAACTTTCTGTGTGAGATTTACAAGATTGCGATTGTTTATTCTGTTTTCTAAATTAATGTATGTATGGAACATAAGACGGTACTATTATCTCAATTTTTTTCTTACCTTTCGTTACATTAGTATTCAATTCACATTCATGAAATGTAATGCTGAACCCGCGTGTGTTTATGTGTGAGCGTGTGTGTCAATGATTCTTAAAATCCGTTGAATTCGTGGCCGTACATAGATGCTAATTAATTTCGGAAGTATGTTTAATATGCGTGATTCATTTACATAGAAATTCACTTGCTCATATTTAACCGCATATCCGAGCCTTAACATCGCGGTAATGACTTTGAATCAGTACCCAGTGGACTAGCTACCTTCTCGTGCGGTCTGAATTAGGCACACTATGAAATTTAATACAACTTGACTTTTTTTTTTCTCCGCGACATCGTCATCTGTTTTTAAGTTAGGACCGGTTTTAGGTTTTTTTTTTTTTTTACAGAAAAAAATATAATAAAGTTTTCTAGATGTGTTCACTAGTAGCGATAAGGCCACCCTTACACCCTTTTGATGTTTTTTTTTTGTTTGTGCGTAAAGAACTTTTATAATTATTTATTATTTTATCTATCCCTCGGAGACTACATTTTTTCATTATAAAAACTAGCCTATGTACTATGTAAGACTGTTATTTATCATCATCATCATCATCATCCCATGATCGACCCATTGCCGGCTCACTGCAGAGCACGGGTCTCCTTTCAATATGAGAAGGGTTTGTCCATAGTCCACCGCGCTGGCCATGCGCTGATTGGCAGACTTCATACGCCTTTAAGACCATTATGGAGAACTCTCAGGCGTGCAGGTTTCCTCATGATATTTTCCTACACCGTTGAAACAAGTAATATTTTAATTGCTTAAAAAAACACACATAACTCCGAAAAGTTAGAGGTGCGTGCCCGGATCGAACCCCCGACCTCTGATAGGAGGCGGACGTCCGAACCACTAGGCTATCACAGCTTGCTGTGTATAATTTCATCTAGTTCCGCTTAGTCGCCTTAGCTTGATTCATGAACAAACATCCATCAATCAAAACTTTCTAATTTGTCTAAACTACTGGAATATCCAACTTTTATTTAAAAATCTGGAGGGAGGCTACGGACGTGGTTAGTTAGTTACCACCCTACCGACTAAGACGTGTCGCCAAGCAATTTAGCGTTCCGGTAGGGTGTCGCGTAAAAACCAATCAGGACTGTGGGCTTCATAATTATCATAATCATGATCAACCCATTACCGGCTCACTACAGAGCATGGGCCTCCTCTCAATATGAGAAGGGTTAGGACATAGTCCACCACGCTGGCCATGTGCGGATTGGCAGACTTCATACGCCTTTAAGACCATTATGGAGAACTCTCAGGCGTGCAGGTTTCCTCACGATGTTTTCCTTCACCGTTGAATCAAGTGATATATATATATTTTTTTAAACTAAAATATCACTAGCTTCAACTTACTATACCCCTAACAGGTTAGCCCGCTACCATCTTAGACCGCATCATCACTTACCATCTCATAGTAGTTAGAGATATTCCAGTACATAGTTAGAATTCCCCATCTCTCTTATTAAATGGTCTCGAGAATTTGATAAAATTGTAATCTATACGTTTCTATCTTTTCACAGACAGTTTTATTATTATCTAATATCAACCTTGTGGTCGTAGTTTTAGAGATGAGTTTACGTCGTGTACACTTAAAATAAACTTTGAATGTCGTCCAAGTTCTCTGCACAGCCACGTTTATTGCATGGTCATGAAAAATGTGCGCCTAAAGCTCTATACATCTATATAAATCTCTATATACTTGAAAATTGTTTTTGTTGTTCGCATTTCAACGTCTTCGGTGACCTTGTAACATTCGAATCTCACGTTTTTACTTGACGTGACTGTGAAAAGTGGAAAGGTACTTATAAAATTCCTGTTGAATAGACAAGTTTTTAATTGAAGATTATGTGATATCTAATTCCTGTAAATCTAGTTAATTTGAAGATTACTAAAGCGAAATCAAACTGTAGTTTTAAGCTCATCGACGTTTGATTCAGTTTTTCGCAAATAAGCCGAAATCGAGTATGTTTCCGTAGAAACAATAGCCTATTTGTTATTCCAGGGTATAATATGTACCTGTATATGTCTGCATTAAAAAAAAAACAGTCAAATTGTGAGTCAAAGTTTATTTATAGTGCAATATTTAAATCTTATAAATTAATTTTAATTAAGTCGCATTATAAAGTTGTCGGTCCTGGGTTCGATTCCTGGCTCGAGTCTGGTCTGGTGGGAGGCTTCTGCCAACTGGAAACTTGGCAACTTAAAACTCCGCTACATACAAGCTTTGGGTTTTCCTTTATCACGCCTTAACGTTAAGAAGTATAGATGGTGTCACGTAATAAGAGAACTTACTCATAATGCAGATGGCGATTGATAAAATAAGAATAACAGTGGTTAACACATTATTTAATTATAATACATTAATTTAATGTATATTAATTAAAAAATACACCTAAATACAATACGACAGAAAATATTCAACATTACGTTAACAAATGAACTAATAAAAATCGGCTATGTAGTTAGTTTATATAAAGAAGACAATATGTCTATAACCTTCTAAAAGACCTTGGCTTGGTGAAACCTGCAGTAAGTTATATTACAGAACGAGTAAGTAAATTTGATTTAAAAGGTATCCATCAAATTTGCCAAAGCAAGGATGACAGCTCGAGTAATAACGTACTGTTAGATTCTGGTACTTGGTTGATATAAAATACACAACACAAGCATTAGAAATCGTTATTATTTTATGAATGTTATCCAATGATTGACTTCTACTTACAATTACTTAATTAGACGCGAACCTACACATGGTCTTTCGGCAATTTGCGCTCAGGAGGTTAGCTTATTGTTGAGTCAGCCTGTGCCCTATATATATTTATTCCCATATGGTGTTACCCGCACCGGTAAACGTAGCGTTGGTCGACCCCCAACAAGGTGGACAGACGACATCAAACGAGCCGCAGGGAGCCGCTGGATACAAGCGGCTCAAGACCGTGGCCATTGGAACTCCCTACAAAAGACCTATATCCAGCTGTGGACGTCTATCGGTTGAAATGATATGGTGTTACACATAGTACATCTTATTCTAATCAGAAATATTATGTCTGTTTGTACCAACCCGAAAGGGTGTACAGCTCAGCATATGCTTATATGAAAAAAAATGCCGCCTGTTTTTCAGCCGAGACCAGAGTGACGTCACAACAAAAAATGGATGGAATTGTTGAAAGAAAAAAAAACAAATACTAATAACCGGGAACCTAAGGAAGCAGCAAAAAATATATCTATAAAATGATATAAATAAAATGTAATGATGATATAAATATAATATAATGGTAGCATATTCATGAGAAATCTATTTCTACTTTAGTGTTGTTGAAAAATTTATTAAGATACATTAGCGCGTACTTCATAAATGCTCACTATCCTAAAGAATATCTAAAGCATTGTCTATCCTAAAGAATATTTTTTCTCAAATGTCTGGCCTGGCCAATAAACCTATGCACGCCTCTCGCGCACTGCTTTACTCATTCATTGTGAATTGTGAAAACTGTCTACTATGCAGATCGATCGTCAGAGACCTTTTTACGTGAAACGACCTTTACATTACTTTAAGTAGGTAAACAACGCACGCTATGATGATGCGGAGGGCTTCTAATGGCATTTGAATGGTTTTTTGATGGTGACTTTACTGTAGCCGAGATATCGTTATCTAATATCGTTATCCTGCGGCGTTGTCCGCGAAATCCCCATTTTACTAGTCAAGTAAGAGATGAGACAGTCGCTGCGTGAAAGGAAGACAAACAACAAATTCACTATCCGCTATGTCGCCGTCCGGTGTTTAAACTATCCAGTTAAAATGAAAACAACAACCTTTTTTGATCTTTGTATTATAAATGCGTAAGAGTTCTTATCCTTTGTGTGCTCCAATAACAGAGAAAACAATGCGCTTTTCATCTCGATGGAGCACCAGGGAAATAAATTATCTTAGTATACATCTGCTCTGGAATTAAAAAAAATAGTCTTTGCATACCTTACACAGAGATACTTTTTATCCTAGATAATTAAAGAGTCAAACTTTGTAGGTATTTTTATATTTAGAAATGAATTTTGACCGCGATTTTTTTAAATAAATATATATATATATATATTTAATTAGGTACAGGTCTTAGAAAATTTGCTTTTCTCTATCAGTTTGAAGGTCTACCGTTCGTATTTTACAACCGTTCTGTTTGAAACATGGAATATACTTGGTTATACCACTTTAAATTGCGGTAGAATGCTCACCTTTACTGAAATATTCCATTGTAACGAACTTTAGTGGTAAGGGAGCATTCAAGTATTACGAATACCGCAATTTTGGGGGTGGGGGGGGGGGGGCCTCTTGGGGTTACGTATATATACAATGACAATTAATGGTCTCTTTACTTATTGTTGGAGGAGGGGGGGGGGTCCCCAGACAAACGTTTCGGTGCGTTACATGTGGGGGGAGGGAGGGACTAACATCTTCAAAAATTGCGTAACGTAACGTAATACTTTAACGCTCCCCAAGAGGTGAGATTTAGGTCTGCGCTCGTGAGGCGTACTGGCAGAAGGTGGTGGATTGGACAGTGTCTCCACGTCATATTATCGATGTCTGTCGATTGTTGCAGTCGCAGTGTTCGTCCCAGGAGAGGCTGCTGGCGGCGCAGGCGGCGTGCGAGCCCCCGCGGGCGCCGTGCCCGCACTGCCACCACCAGAACTCGCTCAAGTAACTACACTCACTAGTACCCCTACATCATATAATGATGAGAGATCACTGCGTAGCGATAAGGCCGCCAACTACTGTTTTTATGTTTTATTTCCCTAATTTTGGTATACCTATAATGAAAGTGTATTCAAACATTCATTCATTGATCGATATATACAAACATACATACTTACATACCTTCATACAGTCATTCACTGCGGCGAATCATTTATTTCAAAACGAAGAAACGAGAAAACGAAGGTTACTTATTTTGTACCTTTGTAATAAGTTTTTTCTGTTTTTTCTTTGTTGATTTATACGTGTATCCTGCACTTAAGGTTATTAAAATGTTTTTATTTTTACATATTATATAATTCTGTTGATGGCGGTTTGAATAAATAAATAAATAAATAAATACCGTCATTAAGTTACATGACACTAGGTGAGGTTTATTGTCGTCATTGCAGCAGCTCGCAGGGCAGCGGCATGAATTGGGCGTCTTTGTCGGACAGTGGCGGCAGCGGCCACGCGGCGAGGGCGCCCTCCCCAAGGGCGGTTCCGCGGCGAGTGCGCAGTCGAAGCCTCAGGTAACGACTGCAGTATCAACAAAGGCGACTTCGGTGGCGCAGCACTTGCGCTGTCGTATTATATATCGTGAGATCTTACGTTCGATTCCTTTCCCGAAGCTTTGGCCGCGACTAGTTACCACCCTGCTAAATAATAACAATCATATTTGCCAGAATGTATTTTACAATCATCATCATCATCATGATCAACCCATTGCCGGCTCAATAAAAACACGGGTCTCCTCTCAATATGAGAAGGGTTGGACCATAGTCTACCACGCTGGCCATGTGGCAGACTTCACACGCCTTTAGAGAACATTATAGAGAACTCTCAGGTATGCAGGTCAAATCAAATGAAATCAAAAATAGCTTAATTCATGTAAAACTTTTACATGCTATGAATCGTTCATATATAACACATTTTTCATTACTTCTATTCGTGGAGTGATGGTGATGAATACACTCGCCAACTTAAAACTAAAGCTAAGAGAATTCAAATCGCGCCCAGATCTAAGAAGACACCCACAACAAACTTAGCCGGGCTTTTTTCTGTTTCATGATTATGTCTGTTGAAAAATGTGTCAAGCGATTTCGCGTTCCGGCACGATGTTGCCTAGAAACCAATTAGGATGAGTATTAGCGGGCTAGCTACAACCTCTGACTGAATCATCACTTGTGAAGAGACCAACAAGTGAGATTGCCGTCAAGGGCTAACTTGCAATTGTGATGTTACATTTGGCTGTACGGTCTTTGCCCACAGCTCGCCGTCCCGGTCCCCAGGGGGCGGCAGCGGGGGGTCGGAGAGCGGCGCGCGGGATGATGCTGTGTCAGCGATGTCTTCACTCTTCGCTGCTCGGTTCCCCGCTGCACAGAAGGCTATGGATGATAAGTAAGCTATTGCTGATGGTCAGAATCTACACATATAGAATCAGGTCACAATACATGGGCAATAATGGTTAAGCAATGGCAAATGGCAAATAACGAAGCCTTGATCATCATCTAGGTCTAAGTGTGTTTCTTCTTCTTCTTCTTCTTTAGGTGCCTCTCCAATTAGTGAAGGTTGGCAGTCGGAATGGCATATTTTGCCTTGACTTTCGCGAGGCTGAAAAGCTGGGCGGCACTCGCGATACCAGTCCTCTCCCTGGTGTTTCGCAACCAAGACTTCCTCTTGCGACCGATGCGCCTCTTTCCCGCTACTTTGCCAATCATTATGAGTAGCAGGATCTGTCCTGTATCTGTCATGCCTAAGCACATGCCCCAGACAAGCAACTTTTTCTTTTTGACAGTCTTCCAAAGTTTGCGATGACAATTAACACGTCGCACCCTTGACCTTTACCTTTTAGGTCCTTAAACAGCAGCAAATAATAATTTTTCAATTTCACTAATACGGAACTTTTAAAATTACTTTACATACTAGTACCATGACTTGGCGATCTGCTTGAAGTTACAGTTTTTTTTAGATTACAATAATGTAATAGTTATAAGCCATATCTAGTAATCATAGCATTGTGAATCTCGCATATAATATTATGTAATTTAACGTATTTCCAGGCTAAAGATGCTGATAGAGGAGCTGACTGAATTAGATAAGAAACAAGACAGACCGCCCATCGAGAGATTTGTACAGAGACAGGTAATTTAAAAAAATAAATGATTTTGTTTGTAATTGGCAAGTTTTGATGCTACTGAATTTTTTTTTATTATTCTTTCTCTCTCCATCACAACCCAAAATGCGCGGGTTAAAATGTTACACGTTATGTTACCCGGCCCATAAAACTTGTTTCTCTTCATGTCTCTCAAGTTAGGGAAAACTAATTGCTTCGTAATCAGTTAAGTTCCCACAATTGCCGATAGATGGCACTGGGATTATTATATCGCGCTATCCTTTTGTTCTTTGCTATTCTTATAGCTCAAGGTCATATCATACATACGAGTTCTGACCGATCATTACCAAGCGATGTGTTTTTCACCACTCGCACATCTGTTACAAGCGATCACGCACATAGATCTTCAATTACCGACGATACATCATCGTTTAAAAAGCCCTTCGAAGCTTATTTTGAGAGAGCCACCCGATACCCCAAACCACTAGTGAAACCACTTGGGTTTCGGGTGGGCATGAATAGATACCCAAAATTACCTTTACGACCCGGACAATCAAATCACAACCCAAGTAAGTTACACAATCGCACGAAACACGTTGATCTGTCGTCATCCGGTCACGGATCTATTCCACAGTCACGCGGGCGTTCGGTGACTGAACTCCCGCTCCAGTCCAACTAGCCAAATTCCCAACGGTGACCCAAGTTAAGGTCCGATTGTCACATGAGGCACCATTCGAGGGACATTCTCCCGATGTCATCGAGCCCTGCTGCTCTTTCTTCTCTCAGGTTAGCTGGCAAAGTCTCCCATGACTTCAGTTCGGTTTGTTCAGCATACTGTTTGAAAAGAATAAAGGTGTAAGTGCCAGAGTGTGTTTTATTTTGAGCTCTATGGTAAGAGTACCGTGGGTTCATTGTCAAACTCTCCACTTGTGCAGGTGCTGGAAATGGCGCGGGACTGCCTTCATAAGTCTGAGTCGAAGCAGGTCACCAGTAGCTATTTCTACGACATGGCGGACAGTTTGGACAGATTATTATGTGAGGTGAGACCGTTTTTCTTTGTTATTTTATTATATTCTCTTAAAGATGGAATTTAGATAGCAGAAAGGATTCGTGCTGTCTAGACCCCTTAACTTAATTGACATTAAGTTTTTTAGGTATGGAATCTATAGCTTAAAATAATATTTTTTATATAATTCTAAATTATTATTTTATTTTATAATAAGGAAATAATTTCTTTAAATTATCCAGTTCACCATTCGATTCAAAAATTTTATTTATGTAAACTTACAACAGTATCTATGAAGCGTTCAAATATATTTTTACATTTATTATAATTTGCTAGATTATGAAAAAAATTTCAATTTAATTTTTCAAATCCAGACTCGAGAAAAGTCAGCTGAAGCCGGTGGAAAAGTGGCCCCGCTAGTGACCAGGTTGACTTTAGCGATGGCCAGGCCGGCGCGCTTACTGGAGTGTCTCGAATTTGATCCCGAGAGGTTCTACCGCCTTCTGGAGGCCGCTGAAGGACATGCGAGGCACTTGCAGGTGTAACAGATACCTAAATTATTTTCAGATCTAAGTTTTTTATATAGTTTTATATCAGCGCACAAAAGATTCGCTTAAGCGGAAGAGTTATTCATTGAAATATAAATCGTATCACAAAGGTGCTAGAATATAAATTTATGTACCAGCTATATCACAAAATCGTCAAAATGAATTGAACTTAATTTCAACATTGTTTAGATTCATATTTCAATAGACACCATTTTGTTTGTAGAGAAGAAAAAAATTTTTATTTTGTACGGGCACAAATTATTTGCGTTGCCTTTGAACTTGTCACACAATACAGGAACAATTTTGCAGCATTGCGAAGTAACTAAGTAATTTTTTAGTAGGCCGCTTGTCATAGAAGTACCTCAGACAGGTAAAATGATTCTATACATGTCTATAAACATCTATAAACGAAAAGGTGAGGAATGACTGATCAATACACCTAGAGAATAAAGACGTCTTTTAAGAAGGGACTTAAGACGTCAACGAACATTGCAAAATAAGCATTTTTCATGAAAAATGTTAATGACTCGCTGAATGCTATAATAATGCTCATATCACTCGATAGATCAGTACATCCAGAGTTATTATAATGAAGACGTCGCCTAAGAAGGGACTTTAGAGTATTGATGAACATTGCCAAATAGAAAATTGTTTATCAATCAAAATCTATCTTAATATCAGCGAAGCTGTGAGAATGAACCAAGTACAAAATACATTTATATTATCTTTCAGGGCATATCAACAGACATACCGCAGTACATAATCCACAAGTTAGGGCTATCGAAAGATCCGCTGGCCGAACTACACGTGCCGCCCCCGCCTCCCCCGCCGCCCGTGCCGATCACTTCCTCACCTTCCAAGTGAGTTTATATTGAACACTTTTATAAGAGTATTCAACATTTATGTTTTCAATATAAGGCATTACAATGATTCTATCCATTTTTTATCGCGATATTATATATCGAGACTGGTCACCTGATATTAAATGATCATCGTCGCTCATGAAAATCTGCAGCAACAGAGGAGCCACCGATGCGTAGTCGGTTGAACCCGTTCTCCTAATTAGTTTCTACACAACATCATAATGGAACGCTTAATCGCTTGGTATTATGTTTCCCCGTGACCGAAGCCTCCCACCAGACTAGATTCGAACCGTGAATCTAACCCAGGACCTTCCAATTGTTAAATTGGAAGGTCCTGGGTTAACCCCAAAAATCTCAAAAACAATATTATCAAGCTTGTTCATTAAGACAATTCTTGTTTATTAAAAAAATCGCCATAAATATTACGTGCATTAAATTAGCCCTTTAGTAGTATTTTTTTTTTATTTTTTTTTTATATTTTTATTATTATATCCACTACAAGTTAGCCCTTGACTGCAATCCCACCTGATGATAAGTGATGATGCAGTCTAAGATGGTAGCGGGCTAACCTGTTAGGGGTATGGAAAACCCACACTCCTAATTGGTTTCTACGCGACATCGTGCCAGAACGCTAAATCGCTTGGCGACACGTCTTTGTCGGTAGGGTGGTAACTAGCCACGGCCGAAGCCTCCCACCAGACAAAAAAGTAGTAGTAGTAGTAGTAGTAATAGGCTAGATGGCAAGTTACAAACGCGTTTCCGTCGTTCATCCAGGACCCGTGGTCGTCAATCCCCGCCCGGAGGCCCGGGTTCCGCGAGCGGCGCTCCGCCCTCGGAGAGCGACTATCAAGTCATCAAGTTGATATCCAACGGCGCCTACGGTGCGGTGTACCTCGTCAAACACAAACAAACCAGGCAGAGGTAAGTCAGTAAACGAGTAGAATAACCTATGATTATACAATACGGTGAAGGAAAACATCGTGAGGAAACCTGCACGCCTGAGAGTTCACAAAGGCGTGTGAAGTCTGCCAATCCGCACACGGCCAGCGTGGTGGACTATGGCCAAACCCTTCTCATATTGAGAGGAGACCCGCGCTCTGTTGTGAGCCGGTAATGGGTTGATCATGATGATACAATACAGCTTGCAGCATTAAATTCATGCAGGTTGCATTGTTAAGTTTGAATGCTTACAATTACCAGTAGGTATGAGAACACAAAATTTTCCGATCACACTATTTTCTAATAGTTGGTTGCAAAATAATAATTAACCCAAATATTCATTAAACTGATTATGACCTTGAAAAACATTGGAGTTTCATATAATCTTTCTACAACCCGTACTAAAATAAAGTGACTCCTAGGCAACTATCTATTTTCTATTAGACTGTACGCTATTTACCTATCTCTCTAAAAAGTACTGGAACTAAAATGTCATTTTTATTTTGGATGCCAAAATTGTGTTTAATACTTTTTTTTTTCCTATCTAAGACCGTAAGCAAGTTCCATGCAATTTTTATGGTGTAAAATTATTTAATGAGAATCATGAATCAAGTAATGAAGCTGTGTATCCTTAAGTCTAGTGTAATTTCTTCCGATGATAGATGGACATTTGATTACTGCTGATTAGATTATAGACCACGAATTGTCCATGATTTGACTATAGTTCGTTATCCTTAATCGAGTGTTGAAAGTATTTTAATGTTTTCAAGGTACGCCATGAAGAAAATAAGCAAGAATAATTTGATATTGAGAAATCAAGTGGAACAAGCTTTCGCCGAGAGGGATATTTTAAGTTTTGCTGACAACCCGTTTGTGGTGAGACAAATTTTAATACTTTATATAATTTGACTTTCTACAGTATAAACTTCCCTATATTATCTTTTATAATTTAAACATTTATGCTATCCACTGCTGTGAATATATCCTTTGCAAGGATTTCCACCATCCAAAGTGTTGTACTACACGCCAAGGTCACCTATACTTATATCGTCATATCAACAAATGCACGTCTCCTTGTTGGTCATCGATCCTTTATACGGATTGCTTTCTTCAACAGTCGTGTGTCCAATGTGACTTGGCGATGTCTTATGTCTTGGAGGAGTCTACCAAGGATGCATTTTTTAGCACGAAGTCAATATTCCAGCACCTTGAAACCTAACCTCCAGTGATGTAATTATATACTTTTGCAGTGGTTATTGTGTAGAATTTCTTTATCTATGTGGGCTTTCCAATTTATAGAAAAGATATTAAAATAGTGAATCTGTTTTCTGTTCTCTAGCACGGTATATGCTAGATTGGTCAAGTCCTCCAAAACATCAAAACAAATAGCGGATGGCACACAAAACTAAAAAGGAATACTCTAGATGTGTTCTTATAACGAGCTGCTTAGGATATACGTGGATGAAACACAGGTGCTTAAAAGCTTTGGAACGCTTTATATTTTGGGCACTTACAAAGGCTCAAAGAGTGAATAGCCATTTCTAAGCATGAGGGGCTCAAGCTGATTTCTTTGAGGCATCTTTGTCAAGCCAATCCCATCAGTTGTGTCAAAAATTACATATACATTCTTCGAAAACTTACACTAATGCTACTATAAATAGGTCGGTGTCGCGTGTTTAGGTGACGATGTACTGCTCGTTCGAAACGAAGCGACATCTCTGTCTCATCCTGGAGTTCGTGGAGGGGGGCGACTGCGCCACGTTGCTGCGCACGGGCCCGCTGCCGCCGGACATGGCGCGCCACTACTTCGCCGAGGCCGTGCTCGCTGTAGAGTACCTGCATTCCTACGGGATCGTGCACCGGGACCTGAAGCCTGACAAGTGAGTAAAGTGCGCATACGAAAGAAGAAGCGACATCTTTTTTTTTTTAAACTTTATTGCACAATATAAACAAAATAAAAGTGGAAAGAAACAATACAAACACAAAAGCAAAAGGCGACCTTATCACTAAAAGTGATCTCTTCCAGGCCACCTTTTCGAAAGAAGCCGACACACACATATAAAGGCGGGAAATCGCACACTTATACATATATACATACTAATAATACTATTAAAAAATAATATAAACAAATAATATCTATAATATATACATACTAATATAAAAATATGGAAGGAATAAATTAAATTGAATTGTGGAATAGTTTAATGTATGCCTTATTATAAATTTCGTGCAATCAAATATAACGTCAGTTCATACTGTTGTACATGCTAATATTAAGGATTACAGTACATTTAATTTCACAACATAATTATACCTTATGTCCGACTATTTTCTTCCAGCCTGCTCATCACCGCAACAGGCCATATCAAGCTAACTGACTTTGGACTCAGCAAAATGGGTCTCATGTCATGTAAGTTAGTTTGTCGAATATTCTTTTATAATATAAGCCAGTATCATTCTTAATCGATAGCAATCATATGTATCTATATATTCTAAAACCAATGACAGCTATTGTTTCACGAACAAGCTTATTCCTATTTCTTGAATACCATCCTGAAAAAAAAAACAGTCCATTGTATCAGTGGACATTGTCATGCATGGTGGTGCAATATGGCAATATGACAATGCGATACGTTTTCTTTTTGAAGTTCATAACACGTTAGAACATTACCTGATGCTATGTGTCGATACAGTCTAAGATGGGAGCGCGGTTACCTTAAAGCGCGGGTCGAATATTCTTGACAAGCGGTTTTCATGCAGCATCAAAATATTTTATAACTAGGATCAACTAATTTACACTACTTGCCATTTGCATTCGGTGCTTGCCTGTAAGTGGCTAAGCATTTTTATGCTGTACCTCAATGCAAGGTAGGAATCTTGTAATGAAATGTTTTGGCTGTTGGCGAACCTAATAAATAAAAAAAAAATAAAAAAAATCGGAAGCCGAAGCACTTGTGCTGTAATAAGTCACGAATTATGTGAAATTCCCAAAATTTTTTTAACTGCCACGCACGCAACATATCCAACTGCCTTAGGCAATATGGTACAACTAACTGCTTGATTGAATTATCTTGCACCCAAACATTATCTTGCATCTCTTCAAAATAAAAATAAAAAAACCTGAGGGTTTACTTTTTCTTTGCATGCAAAATCTATGTATGTACAAAACAAACAGTATAGATCTTTACTTTTCGCGCTTGTGAAGTCAACATCTCCTGAGGATGATCCGGTGTCGGGTCGAAACGTGCGTAGAGGTTCTAGTGGAGGATTTTGTGTGGTGTTATACTATACTAATCTATGTTATATTATACTAATCTCCCGGCTGTCGGCGGAATATAACAAATTATACTTGCTGTTTATTGTTTAGTATAGATCTAGTATTTTGGTACAGTGGCCACAAATCTCTACGAGGAGTACGCTGATCGTGAAGCGCGGCAGTTCTCTGATAAGCAGGTGTGCGGCACGCCCGAGTACATCGCGCCGGAAGTAATCCTGCGACAGGTGGGTGCTTGTCCTTTATGGTGTTTTGGTCTAGATCCATCCATCTTGGACTGTAAGTCGGTAAATGTGCTGATCGTTTTATTATTGATTATGTGGGTGATAACAAAAAAAAAAAATACCCGGCTTAGTTTTTTGTGGGTTTCTTCTTAGACCTGGGCGCGATTTGAACCCTCTTAGCTTTAGTTTTAGATTAGCGAGTGTAGTTATCACCATCACTAATAGTAATAATGCAAAATGTGATATATATGAACGATTCATAGAAGACCATATGAATAAAGCTATTTTTGATTCGATTTGATTTGAACAGAACAGTTGGTAGTTCTTGTTATATGGCTTCTTGCTTTAGTATAACGAAGGTTTGCTTAATTTAAAATTAATTTCAATAGTTGAATAAGTAGTTTAACTCGCTTTAAGCATTCTGATGAGAGTTTGTATATCGAACAGTCAGAAAGCATCTAGTGTATCGAAAATCTCTTACAATCTCAACATAATTTAATTTCAGTATTTTATTGAATGAAAAAAAAAAATGATAAATATTTATTTCACCAAAAACACAGGTAAACCTTATTCGCTTTAAATAAAAGCTCCACCGTGTCCTTGTAATTTAAGGAAGCGAGCTATTGTCCCACTATTGATTGCTTGAACTTGCTTTACGGAACAATGCTTAATGTCACATATGCTTACCTATTGTAAAGGACTAAGTAACTAATATTGTATAAGGACTGAATCGTCTAGCAAAACAAGTTTTAATTTATTTGTAGCTTTGACTTTATTAAAACGAAGGCATGTTTCAGGGTTACGGTAAGCCGGTGGACTGGTGGTCGATGGGCATCATCTTGTACGAGTTCATAGTGGGCTGCGTGCCATTTTTCGGTGACACTCCCGAGGAGCTGTTCGCGCACACCGTCAATGGTATGTATTAATGTCTTCTTTTTCACAATTAACATCAAGCTTAATTTGCTGTAAACTGAAAGAATTGCAGATAATATGCGTTACATGCGACATGAACTGCTGTTATCCTTCAAATGACCCAAAAAGTGAAACGCGGGTCTCAGTTTTTTATACACTACAAGTTAGCCCTTGACGGCTATCTCACCTGGTGGTAAGTGATGATGCTGTCTAGGATGGTAGCGGACTAACCTGTTAGGAGTATGGTAAATCCACGCTCCTAATTGGTTTCTACGCGACATCGTGCCGGAACGCTAAAATCGCTTGGCGACACGTCTTTGTCGGTAGGTTGGTAACTAGCCACGTTAAAATGGTGTTATTTGCAGATGACATAGAATGGCCATCGGAGGAAGATTTTCCAATAGCGGTAGAGGCACGCGCCATTATAACCGAACTGCTTGCGAGGAATCCACGTGACCGATTAGGAACGGCGGGCACTCATCAAGTCAAGGTAAGTCATGAAGGGAATGAGAAAAACTTTAGAGGCGTATGATAATTACCTCTTATGTCAATATGAACACTGTAACTGATCAAAACAATATAATGCAACTGCCATAGGAAATATAATTTAACTGCATAATGGTCCAACTGCCTTATGGAATTTAATCGAATTGCATTGGGCAATATGATCCATCTATATTTAGCAATGCATTCAGGTTGCCTTAAGCAATGCCATTGGCTTTGTGGCCCTAGTGCCTTAAGCTCAATATGATCTGAATGTCCCGTGCGATATGACATAGCTACGTTAGACCTATCTTATTGTCTCAGGATCTGCGTACATCTTTGACTATAAAATAATCGCATTTTCTTTAAGGACCACATATATTTCTACGGCTTGGATTGGAACAATCTATTAAGAAGGAAAGCTGAATTCATACCGCAGTTGGAAAACGACGAGGATACCAGCTATTTCGATAGTAAGTAAATCTAACTTAAAGCTTATCTTACAATATTCATTAAAAATTTGATTCCGAACGTACCGCGTATTTATTCACATATCATATAAATAATACGATCTTGATTTCGTTTGCGAAAACGATGTGTTGAGATTAGGTAATCCCTATGTCTTGCGAGGATCTTCTTCAGGCTTTATTTGGGTCTTAATCTATCATCTGGGTCCTAAATGATGTCAACTGGGTCATTGATGATGCCTACTAAGGGTATTATGCTTACGGCGCCTTTTTAGGGTTTGATCTAACGAGCCTCTATTTCTCAGCTTCCGCTGATCCGTCTGACAGCCGTCTGTACCTCATGTAATGCGTATAGTTAAAATTATCACAGAACTCATAATTTTACAAAAATATATTTCCTTGGTTTTTGGTCCAACCTTATAATGCCAATGTTATGAATTGTTTCACAATGCACATTTAGTGTGAGAATCCAAACCGCTTTAAGGCGGATCTTTAAACAGTTGAATGACGTCGAAAACAAGGCAAGGCGTATTCGGAGTTTTATTAAATTATAAATCTACCCTCATCTGTCTTGTATAGTATTTTTATATCACGAAGCGACGCGCGCTTTACTTGTGCTAAGTTCAAAATATCATTTATTTTTTATTTAATCGTTATTTTACAAAACAGAGACGAAAATATTTAGAAAAAATAAGTAACAGATACAGATTGATTTTCACTTTTGATAATATAATTCCTAATTCCATTTGTTAAGATTTATGTGCTAACGCTGCTTGTTTTCACGCACACATACGTACCGTACTGTGCACCTGGTTTTTTTTAATTCTTATTATACACTACAAGCTAGCCCTTGACGGCTGTCGAAGATGGTAGCGGGCTAACCAGTCCAGTTAGTAGTTTATGGTAAACCCATACTCCTAATTGGTTTCTACGCGACATCGTGCCAAAAACGCAAAATCGCTTGGCGACACGTCTTTGTCGGTAGCGTGGTAACTAGCCACGGCCGAAGCCTCCCACCAGACCAGCCTCGAGCCGGGAATCGAACCCAGGACTTCTAAAGCGCGCCGCTTTGTGAAATAAAATACTATAACAAATGTTCGCGTAACGTACAGGTCGCTGCGATCGCTACAACCACAGCGAAGTGGAGACGGACGAGGCGGCGGAAACGCACGAAGCCGACGACGCGGGGCTGTTCGCGGCCTTCTCGTCCACCTCGCCGCAGTGGCGCCGCCACTACCACCACTCGCACTCCGCGCTGTCGCACGATTCTCGCGTACGTTACACGTCATCATCATGATCAACCCATTGCCGGCTCACTGCAGAGCATGGGTCTCCTCTTAATACGAGAAGAGTTCTGCCATAGTCCGCCACGCTGGCCATGTGCGGATTGGCAGACTTCACACGCCTTTGAGAACGTTATGGAGAACTCCCAGGCGTGCAGGTTTCCTCACAATGTTTTCCTTTACCGTTGAAGCAAGTGTTATTTTAATTGCATAACTCCGAGGTGCTTGCCCGGATTCGAAGCCCCGACCTCTGATTAGGAGGCTGACGCCCTAACCACTAGGCTACCACAGCTTCAACGTTACACAACTTACATCTTATTCATTACATTCTCCACTAGCTTCTGCCCGCGACAGACAGTTGTCTGCGTGGACTTCAGAATTGGGTCCAAAAATAAATGAAAAATGTGAAAGTAATAAAAAATTTAAATACTGTGTTATAGCTTTTAGTCAGAAAAGTGTCACAGGCTACTTTATATCCCGGAACGCGGGCGGAAAGCTAGAATGTTATAAAAGAAGGTGTGGCGTGCCAAATTTCATACAAATCCGTTCAGCCGTTTTTGCGTGATTGATTAACAAAACCCAAACATCGACATTTCTACATTTATAATATTAGTGAAATTGGTCGGTTTTCAAATTGGCGTAAATTTTTCCATTCATTTTCCAAGAGCTTCAGTCAAGTTTTACTTTTCACCGATACTTTGTTTATACTGACAGGTTATCTAGTTCAGTTTACTGCAAATATTTTTATTGTATACAGAGCACGGACAGTTGGCCGGGCACGCCGGACAGCGCTGGCCCACCCACCACTCCTACTGCACCATTGCATCATCACCCCAAATGTCCGGTAAGTTCATTTCATATCACTGGAGAATGCGTCCAAAGAAAATGAAGGAATTAAAGAAATATTTTATTACACGTTAAACATAATCTATATATATATATAAATCAATTGCTGTTCGTTGGTCTCACTAAAACTCGAGAACGGCTGAACGAATTAGGTCTTATCTTGGTCTTGAAATGTTCGTGGAGGTCTAGGGAAATTATCGAATAATTGCCGGGAAAACCCTAAAAACAGCCCTTTTTTCCCCATATAAACGTTTTCTAAACAAAATGTGGAGTCAATTTGAACTTTATTACTATTCAATAAAGTTCATATTAAATTATAATCACTCACTGTTGTTTAAGAAATAGGTGTGTTCCTAACTTCAAAGAGTCAATTTGCAATTTATATTTAGGCAATATTTTATCCAGGTATTTCCACGGAAACGAAAACTACGCGGGTGAAACCGCGGGTCTCAGCTAGTAGTGTATAAAATAGATACAGGCAATACCAATGTACAGAATATAGTAGGTATGCATAAGCGTTCTTTTGCAAGCAATCTCTTATTGTTATATTTTGTACACCGTAACATAAATGGACATAATAAGGAAAACAAAAACAAGAAAAAGCACGATACAAAAGGCGGCCTTATCGCTTAGTAGCGATTTTTACCAGGCAACCATAGGATTAGGAAAAGAAAAAGAGATAGAAAGTGGATTGCGTAATATATAAACAAATACCTTCATACGAATAACTACATACTAATATATGAACCAGATTACATGAATACTAAATATACTTTTTTCTTCTTTTATTATTTAATTGACATTTTTTTGTTTTTTGCTTTTGGTAAATTTTGTTGGTTTGGAGGTGGGCCATAATGGTTGCGCCACAGTTTACGCTACTGCAGTCTTTATTGCAACACCATGCTTATATGTTATATGTAGCCCTAATATGTAACCCTGTCTAATAAATGTTCCATCTTTTATGGTCAGATGGTGGGAGCGGGAGGCGGATCCACAGCAGAATCATCCCAAACGGACTCGGACGACGTGTCACCGGCCGCGCGGCGTCGCGCCGCGTTGCGACCGCTTGCGCACACGCACGCGCACGCACACGCTCACCCCCACCCGCATCCGTTACACGCGAGCCACGTCGCGCCCTTACCCAGACTGTAAGCATTTTTTTTACTACAATAAAAGTCTAATAACTGGTATACTCAATACTAGCTAAACAATAAACAGCAAGTATAATTTGCTATATTATATAGAACCTCAGAGGTTCTAGTGGAAGATTTTGTGTGGTATTATATTATACAAATCTCCCGGTTGTCGGCGGAATATAGCAAATTATACTTGCTGTTTATTGTTTATCATGGACTTCCGCAAAGTAACGCCTGCTTCTATTTATTATTTCAATACTAGCTGTTAAGTATGGGAGGTGACGCGGTAGAATAGAATAGAATATCGTTATTTGCATGAATGTGGAACATTTTTGGTCTTACAATTAAGTGTCTCCAAAATTATGATTCGAAATATCCAAATTACTGATGATGATAGTAAGATGTCGGATTCCATTATATGCTATATGTTTTGTTGTAGCCCGGACGCGCCCAAAAGAGAAGACAAGGGTATCGACAAACCGGATAAGCCAGAAAAGAGCAAACCTACCGCCATCGCAGTGGCGAAATCGATGCGACGGTCCGCCAGTACGTCTGGGCTATCCCTCGTTATACACCCTGGTGAGTTCACTTGATACAGAGGTATTAGGTGCGTCATGTCAATACATTTAGTATAGTCCGCACCATCTAACTCGGCGTTAGACTTTCGCGCATGTGCTATTATGATGATCAACCCATTCTCGGCTCACTACAGAGCACGGGTCTTCTCTCAATATGAGAAGGGTTTGGCCATAGTCCACCACGCTGGCCATGTCCGGATTGGCAGACTTCACACGCCTTTGAGAACATTACGGAGAACTCTCAGGCGTGCAGGTTTCCTCACGATGTTTTCCTTCACTGTTGAAGCAAGTGATATTTTAATTGCTTAAAAACGCACATAACTCTGAAAAGTTATAGGTGCGTCCCCGGGTTCGAACCCCCGACCTCTGATTAGGAGGCTTACGTCCTAACCACTAGGCTATCACAGGTTTTTATGTACCATTATACCATTTACAAATGTTGTTCAACAGACAACATTTGGCTTCGACCATACCCCTAACAGGTAAGCCCGCTGCCATCTTAGATTGCATCATCACTTACTATCAGGTGACATTGCAGTCAAGGGCTCAAATATCACCATCGACTACTTTCCTAAGATAAGGAGACATACTACCGGTTGAAATGTAACTAAAACGAAAACTATCGATTGTGCTTCAATTTTAGTATTTAATGAGATATTTTTATATAAGAGTATAATAATAAGAGTATTTTCAAAGTTCTATATTCATAAGAAACCAGTTATGTGACAGAAATAAGTCTGTTGCGTTGTAGTAATATATTCTTAGTAATATAAATAGTGTATTACGTGTACTGTGTTTAATTTGTAGCGGAGGACAGCATCGTGCTAGGCGGGGCGGCGTCGCCATGTGCGGGCAACACTTCGTCGACCAATTCGTCACGCGACTCGTCACCATGTCGCGACCCGCCTTCGCCCTTCGCTACCGCAAACCATTCGTAAGCATACCCTATTCACAGGCATTTCTTTTTGTTAAATATATCTGCAATTCATTAATTTTATAGTGCTATATCTATCCACTATATCTTTTGAGAAGAAATTGTAGGCATTCAAAGGCTATCTTATTCCTTATTAATTTTTAAAGGCAGCCTTTGTTCAAGGAATCTACTACAAGAGAACAGGATAGTGCCAGCAACGTACAAATAAATACCATTATTAATAAATTATTGCATACTCATATAATATTAACATATGTTTATATATTTTTGATTACTATTCAATTAATTTTCATCTCCATTAAAGTTTAAAAAAACTATTTCTTACATTTGAGACATTTCTTTCAAAACTCTTTATGAGTATCAGTTTTTAAGAGTGAAAAATGATCTATTAACTTATTGTGGGTTAGATCCTGCGATATTACTTTAGAAGTTTATACTTCAGTACTTGAAATCAAAAGGGTTTTCAGACTGATCCAATCGTCGAAGCCGCCGATCGTGGTGCGCCGCGGGCCGCGCGGTTTCGGCTTCACCATCCACACGGTGCGCGTGTACTACGGCGACACCGACTACTACACCATGCACCACTTGGTCTCCGTAAGTGCATTGTTTTGATAACCGAGGCGCTGCGCGTGCGCTGCCTGTTATAAAAATGAGCGTTGATGTCACCATTTCCATTCCATTTTCTTTAAAACCACGCTAGATAATAAATTCTCCATTGTGCGTATTACACAAAAAATCTTATATTTATAGAAAAACAACAACCCTTACTCGTAACGACCAATCAGGAGACTGAGAGCTAGTGAAGGTCACGATGGCGCATTGAATAAAGTACACACAACCACACACACACACACACACACACACACAACTGAATGCTTTTGGGGTTTTTACTCTTTTGTTCTTCTTTTATTATTTGATTATTTATCTATATCATCATCATGATCGGGCTGATCATTGCCGGCTCACTAAAGAGCACGGGTCTCCTCTCAATATGAGAAGGGTTTGGCCATAGTCCACCACGCTGGCCATGTGCGGATTGGCAGACTTCACACGCCATTGAGAACATTGTGGAGAACTATCAGGCGTGCAGGTTTTCTCACGATGTTTGCCTTCACCCTTTAAGCAAGTGATATTTTAATTGCTTAAAACGCACATAACTGAGAAAAAGTACTACTTTTGTTAGAAATATCGAACACACATATAATTTTTGATTTATTTATTTTAGACAGGGTTACATATAAAGGACACCAAGCATGGTGTGCAATAACCAAAATTGCCCATCTACCAACCAACAAATAGTACCAATAATACAAAAACAAAGTAATACCAAAAACATAGCAAGCAAATGTATATATTCTAATAAATATATTCTAACGATATTTCTAACAAAAGTAGTACTTTTTGTAGGTATATATTTATTGCGGAAAGTTGTATCTCTTTGCACTGAATTAACATGAAAACTATAACATACAAATGATTGGTTTTTCCTCAGGCTGTCAGCGAGCAGGGCGCGGCGTGGGCGGCCGGCTTGAGGGCGGGCGATCTCATCACGCAACTCAACGGGGAGTCCGTGCAGGGACTTCTGCATACCCAGGTATGAAACCCTTCATCTTAAGGTTTCTTAACATTCTGCTGGTGGAGATACATTGAAAGTTTTTTTTTTTTTAATTTATTTATTTAGGTTTACCAACAGCTTAGGACAATATAATTGGACTAAAATAATTTATACATAATAAGGTATTAAATGTAAATGCTAAGCTAATTATAGGTAAACACCGCATGCAAAGGTGTATTACATTAAAGGCGGAAAACTAATTAATAAAAACACTAAAACGTGTGAATATGTGAAATAATAAGAGCCAAAAGGAAAAAAAGTAGAAGTGAGTAAACAATTATAAAAAAATAAACGAGTTAAAACAAAAATAAATAAAAAAGCTAATCTATAATTTACTTAAACCAACTAGGACCGACCTTAAAAATTCAGTCAGATTGTAACAATGGAGATCTGGTTCATGAAGTTTATTAAAAAGTTGACTAATTCTTGGTACTGGCGAGTTAGCACCCATTACTGTAGAACGTCGCGGGAAATGCAAAAGTGAGTTTACTGGCTTTCTTGGATATCTAGATGGAATCCTCAAAACTGAAACTGTTTACAATAGATGAGCAGTCGATTTTATTATTAAATATTTTAAATAAAAAATAAAGTTGTTATATTTTGTTAATTTTTTTACTTAATTCATACTTGATGTATCGAATGGTTTACTTCTTCTTCGTCGTTACACTCTTTGCAGAGCGGTCGTGGTCATCACGAATCAATGTCTTAGAGGCCAGATGTTATGCGCCTCACTCGAATGGTTTACTAAAAATATATATAACTAGCTATTACAAGTTATGTTAACAGTATGTTAAGAGAAATAGGAAATAGAAAATATTTATTTACAGAACAACAAATATAGAGATTTATACAGAGTAACTTGCTATTTAATACTTCATGGCAACATTTTAAAATTAAACAATTACTATATAAACAAAAAGGTTCTGACTCAACTAAATTTACTACAATTTTATTATATACTACCTACTTCTTCTTGAATTCTTCTGAACTCTTCTCGAACAAACGCCTCCGATTTTTTTTTATTTTTATTATTTATGTACCAAATTTGTGATATCAAACACAAGTATAAAAGTATACAAAGGAAAGCTTATCTCTATAAGAGATTTCTTCCAGCTACCCTTATATATATATAGCCATACTCAAAGGGCTGAAAATAAATCAAAGGCTTTCGTCGCTTGTACAACTACGAATCCTTAAGTTCATTGGGCATATAACAAGGAAGGCTGGTGCTATCGTATTGCAAGGTCGAATCGAGGGCAAACGTCCACGTGGTCGCTGCCCAGTAGGGCACCTAGTAAGGTGGACGGACTCAGGCCGTTCCGCTACAGATTTATCTGTCTCCGAGTGCTTCCGTGATGCCACCAACAGAAATCGTTGGAAGGAGATCGTAAGAGCTGCTGTGGCTAAATCATAACCACGACCAATAATTGCCAGCGGAACATACACTAGGTGATGACCTGGATCGTAGGGTGCGAGCAAAATTAACTTAACCTTGGTTTTGTTCTGGATGGTTGGAGCGATTTTTACGGAAAATTAGGAGAGGCCTTTAAGAGAGTTAAATTAGGAGAGAGAATGAGATAATATTATAGTATTTAAAAATTATGGTATTTTAAATTGAAGCGGTGATAGCCTAGTGGTTAACCTAGACCTCTTAATCAGAGGTCGGCGGTTAGAATCCGGGCACGCACATCTAACTTTTCGGAGTTATGTGCGTTTTTAAAAATTAAAATATCATTTGCTTCAACGGTGAAGGAAAACATCGTGAGGAAACCTGCACGCCTGAAAGTTCTCCATAATGTTCTCAAAGGCGTGTGAAGTCTGCCAATCCGCACATGGCCAGCGTGGTGGACTATGGCCAAACCCTTCTCATATTGAGAGGAGACCCGTGCTCTGTAGTGAGCCGGTCATGGGTTGATCATGATTTAAAAATATATATTGTTTTGTTTGTAGGTGCTGCGCTTGCTGCTAGCGGCGCCGCACGCCACTCTTCGCGCGACGCCGTTAGATCAAACCACTATACAGGTAAAGTGTTGAGTGTGTTGACGAACTCACGATCCTGCGACAGTGGGATCCTAGAGTGGGAGGTCCTGGGTTCGAATTCCGGGTCGATTTCGGTCTAATGCCAACGACTTACCGTCAATAGTTTTGGCGTTCTTGTATTATGCCGATTAAGAAGATGGGTGCGTTAGGTCAAACCACTATACAGGTAAAGTGTTGAGTGTGTTGACGAACTCGCGACTCTGCATTTTTGTATCATACAGTGGGAGGTCCTGGTTCGAATTCCGGGTCGATTTCGGTCTACTGCCAACGACTTACCGCCAATTCAGCGTTCCTATATTATGCCGATTAGGAAGATGGGTGCAGCTTGCAATGAATCGGTGGCGCCGCAGATGTTAATAGGCGACGGTGATCACTTAACATCAGGCGACACGTCTGTTTATCCGTGCTGTAAATATTTAATAAAATGTTTAAGGAAAACTGTATATATATTATTTCTTTTTTTTTTAATTCATAAAAGTTTAACCAAACATTATACCTGTGCTAGGATGAATTAAATGTAGTAATGTAACAGATGCAAAGGCCGTGCCAGTTCTGCTGCTGGTAAGATAGCCGTAGATCGATCATTAACGCTCAAAAAATGGGACGGAAAAGTAGTGCACAAATAGCGACGCGTGCACTCCTTTCCCCCAGTGTGTTACAAGGCTAGATGAAAGTCACTGATTCTAACACTCGAGCCGTATAATCCGAATGAATTACAAAGCACTACGCGCCGCTATAGATAATATGACGGCCAGATGTCTAGTGTATTAGACGGGTTGTAATACATCGATATGCCGATATGTAGGAATGTATAGTTAGTTGGTGACAAATTCTCGCCTTGTTTTTGTATGACGCGCTCTATCTACGGCTGGTGGTAAATCAATGTGGTAGTGTTTTAAATTTAAATGGTCACCGCAGGCGGGCGGGCGAAAACGCGCGGGCGGGAGACGCGCGTCTGCGCCGCCTCGACCGCGTCCGAGACGCCGGTGCTCCTTGTTCAGACGAATCTCCACTAAGAGAGCCTCGCAGGAGATGCATCAGGTATGTTTAGATTGCCTCTATAGTAGAAGCCTGTGGCACAGACAATGGGATTTCTTTTTTTTTTCGTCCTCCTCTCGCCATTTTGTTATTTTATGAATATGGTTAATACAAAATGACGGTAGCTTCCCCGCTAAAATTAATTAGTTGTATTTTTTTTTTTTTTCAAAATAATCTTTATTCAAATGGTCCTTAAAAAGACACTTTTGATGCGTCAATAATTTACATAGTAGTTATTTAATGGTGATAACTATATTCGTAAACTTAAAACTAAAGCTATGAGGGTACCAAACGCGCCCCGGTCTAAGAAGTAGCCCACAACAAACTTAGCCGGGGATTGCAAGATTTAATTATTATATATTATAAGATTATATTGTAATTGTAAGCCAAAGTGTTATGTTAATATTAAAACGAAATAAAATGTTAATAATAATAATATTAATAATGTGGAGAGTGTGCATGTGGAGAGGGGACAGGTTACTCGTTCGGCCGAGATTAATCTCGAGCCATCGAGCATTAGAACCCTCTCTGAAGCTGAGTCATACCGGTATCTGGGCATGTCACAGTCCCTAGGGGTGAAAGAGGCTGACATGAAACAGTCTGTTTGCGAGGCCTTTTTTGGCCGCCTGACAAAAATCTTTAAAAGTTTTTTGTCGGGCGCCAATAAGGTGCGAGCTTATAACGGCTGGGTTATGCCAGTTCTCATGTACACCTTTGGCGTGCTCAGATGGACTCAGACCGAACTTGACGCCCTGGACAGAAAAGTCCGCACGACTATGACTCTCTATCGCATGCACCACCCAAAATCGTCTGTAATGAGGTTGTATATCCCCCGGAAATGTGGGGGTCGAGGCGTGTTGAGCGTCAAGACCATGCATAACCGGGAGATATCCAACCTCAGAACCTACTTTGAGACGATGAGGGAGTCTCCTATGCATAGAGAGGTCATAGTAAGTGATAAAGGACTCACTCCACTATCCTTAGCCCAAGCCGAGTGGCGGAAACCGGTGGTACTTAGCACCTCTGACCGGGAGGCCGTATGGAAGGGGAAGGAACTGCACGGCCGCTTTTTTAAAGCTCTTAATGAGCCACACGTGGATAAGAAAGCGTCCGTGCAGTGGCTGCGCTTCGGTGACCTCTTTGGGGAAACCGAAGGCTTTGTCTGTGCGATACAAGATCAGGTGGTTAAGACGCGGAACTACCGAAAGTATATTCTGAAGGATGGCACTCACGACATCTGTCGAGCCTGTCGCCATCCCGGCGAGTCACTCAGACATGTGCTTTCGGGATGTTCCGCGCTTGCCAACACTGAGTATTTGCACAGACACAACCAAGCAGCCAAAATCCTTCACCAAGAGCTTGCTCTGAAGTACGGTCTCCTGGATGAGAGGTTGCCCTATTACCAGTACACACCGGTGCCGGTACTCGAGCGCGATGGAGTCCGGCTCTATTGGGACCGGTCCATTATCACGGACAGGACTATTCTCGCGAATAAGCCTGACATCGTGTTGGTGGACCGGGCACAGTCGAGGGTGTTTTTGGTGGACATCACCATTCCATATGACGAAAACCTCGTGAGAGCTGAGACGGAGAAAAAGCGTAAGTATCTCGATCTGGCTCACGAGGTTTCCGACATGTGGCATGTGCAGTCTGCTGAAACCATCCCAATCGTCATATCTGCGAATGGTTTGATCCCAGTCAGCCTCGCTCACCATCTGAGGCGACTGGGGTTCCGTGGCAGTTCGCTCGCAGCCAGGATGCAAAAAGCGGTCTTGCTGGACTCGGCTAGGATAGTCCGCCGGTTTCTCAACCTGTCGCCCTGACCCCCGGCCGTTTGGTCTCCCCTGCTGGGGCGTATTCCTCCGCCCGGTGCAAATATGTATTTATGTAATGTATATGTAAGTTTATTTATTATTATCTATTTAAGTTTATTATATCTCTTTTGGTTTTTATATGTATTTATTTTGCACACGGGCGTGAGAGGTAGCATATACTGGAAATATTAATAAATGAAGTTATTGAAATTGTAGTAATAAGGCTGAAATAGTTTCATAGAATAAAATATTTCCGTCACAATGTTACCGATGCGGCTTTTTAAGTTAGAGATTCCGAGACCTATCCCGGGACAGATAATTCAGATTTTTACCATTTCTAAATTATCTCTGGTTTAGTCTGATGGGAGGCCACGGCTGTGGCTGGTTGTCACTGTAGCAGCTAAGACGTAGGTCTTAGCGACTTAGCGATCAAGAATGCAAACCCAAATAGGATGCTTAAAACTGGCATATCACTAACAGATTAGCCTTCTACCATCTTGGACAGCATCATGACTTATCTCCAAAAATTAAATCATTATTGCGTAGCTAATTTGACGACCTATGTGGCGCCGTGCGTGCGCTGTCGCATTATAAAGTTGGAGGTCCTGGGTGCGATTCCCAGCACGCGTCTGGTCTGGTGGAGGCTTAGGCCGAGGCTAGTTACCACCCTACCGACATAGACGTGCCGTTAAGCGATTTAGCATTCCGGCACGATGTGGCGTAGAAACCAATTAAGAGTATGGGTTAACCACACCCCTAACAGGTTAGCTCGCTACCATCCTAAACAGCATTATCACTTACCACCAGGAGAGATAGCAGTCAAGGGCTAACTTGAAGTGTATAAAAAAATTCATTACTAACGTGTGATCAGATGGTGTCGGCTGGTTCGAGCGAATTGCCATCGCCCACTGTTTCACCGGCGGCCGACTCGCCTCTGCACACCACCCACCCTACCACACACTACCAACGGTAAGTGTACCGCTATTACAGTGAAATGCTGTTGACATTAAAAAAAATTTACAAAAGGAAGCGTCCAAGTATTAGGTAACGTAATTTTTGAAGGTTTTAGACCCTCCCTTTCCCCATTTAACGCACCGTGACGTTTTTCTGTACAAATCAATAAGTCACACACACATACAAAAGTAAAAAATTACACAAAATCAAATCTTAATTCAAATTGTCATTTAAAAGGCGCTTTTGACGCATCAATAATTTACATAGTAGTGATTTCATGGTGATAACTATATTCGTAAACTTAAAACTAAAGCTATGAGGGTTCCAAACGCCCTGGTCTAAGAAGCCCACAACAAACATAGCCGGGGTTTTCATCACCATCTCACATAATCAATAATAAATTATAGTACCTATCTATGGAGATTAAGCAATTCGCACCCAAGCTTTTTATCATTTATATAATCCTTAATATCGTAATATGATTTTTCTGCAAGCTTTCGTTTTATAAAAACTTTGCACTTATTGACAGACATCTCCAAGATATCAATAGTTAATTTATTATAAAATAAAATACAATTTCTTTTGAATAACACATGCAACATTAAAGAGAAATTTTATTATAGCCATAATATATCTGGGATTGAATAATAGCATAGTAGTAAGTAAGGCACACAAGATATATTGTTTATAGAGTGTATATAGCGATATATAGCATGTTTGTTTTAATTCATCGGCAGGCCCTCTTCCCTCCACGGTTTAAAACATAAGCTGGGAGGAGCGGAGGTTCGACGCGCGTCCCTCCAGCACATGCCGCTGTCCCCTCTCGCTCGCACCCCCTCCCCCTCGCCGCAGCCGCCGCAGCCAGCGCCTGCCTCGCCCACCAGGTAACAAACGAACGAATGAATGACTGACTGATTGAATGGTAATTATGATTGCATAAATAAAGCTTAAACTGTGATAGCCTAGAGGTTAAGAGACGGGCGTCCAACCCGGGCACGCAACTCTTAATTTTCGGAGTTCCGTGCGTTTTTAAGCAATTAAAATATCACTTGCTTCAACGGTGATGGAAAACATCGTGAGGAAACCTGCACGCCTGAGAGTTCTCCGTAATGTTCTCAAAGGCGTGTGAAGTCTGCCAATCCGCACATGGCCAGCGTGGTGGATTATGGCCAAATCCTTCTCATATTGAGAGGAGACCCGTGCTCTGTAGTGAGCCGGCAATGGGTTGATCATAATGATTATCATGAAATAAAGCTTCATCCTAATCATGACATAAGAAAGAGATAAATACTATTTGTTTTAAAGCCTCAGAAAATAATGCAATAAAGAATACTTAATATGCCGAAATATGCTTACTTCGAAAGATGGCTTTACGTAAAAGTACCTATGGCAATCGACCTTCGCAATTGGCAATTTTATTATGCATATTATAGATAGATATCATACACATATCATAGAGATTATTGCTTAACGAATATTGATTAAGTTTTATAAACATTGACATTAATATCATCATGATCAACCCATTGCCGGCTCACTACAGAGCACGGGTCTCCTCTCAATATAAGAAGGGTTGGGCCATACTCCACCACGCTGGCCATGTGCGGATTAGTAGACTTCACACGCCTTTAATAACATTATGTAGAATTCAGGCGTGCAGGTTTACTTACGATGTTTTGCTTCACCGTTGAAGCAAGTGATATTTTATTGCTTAAAAACGCACATAACTCCGAAAAGTTAGAGGTGCCCGGGTTCGAACCCCGACCTCTGACTAGGAGGCTGACGTCCTAACCACTAGGCTATCACAGCTTTTTTAAATTAATATTAATATGTTCTAGATAACAACTATAGTTCTTAAGTCACTTGTATAAATCTGATATTACGTAATCAGAACTCCAGCGAACTTTCTAAGTGATACGCTGTGCACTAAAAAGGTTTAGAACAAACAGTTAAGATTTAGTGATTCCATTTCGTAATTAACTGTACGCATATCACCGCCATAACATTTGTCTTTCTGTCTGTCCACGTTTGCATCGTCATTGCACTGTGTTGGAAATGTCGTCATATTGTGTTGTCAGTTCGTCACTCCCTGTCATTTACTAACTAACAATGGTTTCTATGTTTATACGTTACAACTTTTGCAGTTAAATATATGCCATGTGACGTTTTTTTTTTTATCCACTACAAGTTAGCTCTTGACGGCAATCTCACCTGATGGTAAGCGATGATGCAGTCTAAGATGGTAGCGGGCTAACCTGTGAGGCGTATGGTAAACCCATACTCCTATCGGTTTCTACGCGACATCGTGCCGGAACGCTAAATCGTTTGGCGACACGTCTTTGTCGGTAGGGTGGTAACTAGTCACGGCCGAAGCCTCCCGACCAGACTCGAGCCGGGAAGCGAACCCAGGACCTCCAACTATATAATCTGACAGTACGCGCGCTGCGCCACGGAGGTCGTCGTAGTTGAATATTATTTTATGTCGATATATTAAGTACTAGCTGTGACCCGCGGTTTCACTCACGTAGTTCTCGTTTCCGTGAAAATACGTTTATTTAACTTAGTTTCTTTCTTAAGACGATTTAAATTTTTTAATGTATATAAAAGCGGTTATTCTGACTAAACTATGATAGTTAGATATGTGCTCCCGCGAACTTTTTTGTAGATCTTAATATCATCTACAAATCTGTAGTACATCATTTTGTGTATTCCTGAATGAAAGTAATAGGAAATTCAACCCCAGCTCAAGCGATGTCTATTTATTTAATAAGCAAGCCGTCAAGTTCCGCGTTGGGTAAATTTAAGTTTTTCAAAATCAAGTCTCGTGAAAGGGTTTATAACAAACATGCTATATAAATATGTAGAGTAATCGTATGAAATTAATTCGCGTTGATCCGTTAAAGTAATTCTAGGTGCATTTGCACCAGTTTGTGAGATCGCCTAACATGGTTTAACAGAAGTTGTAACGCCCATATCACTCACGTGCCATTAATAACACAATGCAACATAACCCTCCCACCACCGAACACAGCAGGGGTTGCGAAGCTCGGAGCCCCTCCCCGCTCGCCACGCGCGAGTGTAGGCGCGCATGGCCGCGCCGGGATCCCGCCTCGCCGCTGTTGCGACGCGCTCTCTCGCCTGACAGGTGGGTATTTTTTTTTTTTCGAATTGACAATTGCAGATAACTAGAATAGTTACTACTGCGTCACCGGGGGTTTTTGGCGAGCATGAAGCTCAGCCTGAGAGTGGAGCACCTGGGCTCGACGACTTCTGAGGGAACGTCCCCCCAAGGGCGTCTCCTGTGAGACTCGGACCTCGACTTAGGGTGACGTTGGGATTTGGTGGGTTTGTTGGACTGGTGTGTCAGTCCGAAACCTGATGGCTTACAACATGCCTTCTATTTCTTCTAAGGGGACTGGGAGGTAAGGGAGGGCACTTCCATCGTAGCACTCCAAAAGCCAACCTCACCTGCTCGTGGTACCACCTGCTGATTGACGGACGAGGCTCTGGCGACCGATGAATGGCGGGATAACCATTCTAAAACTAGCTAAACTTGAAAACAAAAATGTCGATGGCTGGTGTCGGGCAGCAGCGATACCAGTGTAAGTCAGGTTTAGTCCTGCAATCGCCAACCCGCCTGCCCAGCGTGGCGATTAGGGCAAAAGTCCTTATAAGTAGCAAATGCCTTCTATTTATTCGAAATTATTGCCAAATAGTGTTTTTAATTATTGTATTAGGACAGAATGATAAATGCCTTCTATTTATTGGAAATTATTGGCAAATGGTATTTTTAATTATTGTATTAGGACAGATTGAAAAATGCCTTCTATTTATTCGAAGTATTGGCAAACGGTATTTTTAATTATTGTATTAGGACAGATTGAAAAATGCCTTCTATTTATTCGAAGTATTGGCAAATGGTATTTTTAATTATTGTATTAGGACAGAATGATAAATGCCTTCTATTTATTGGAAATTATTGGCAAATGGTATTTTTAATTATTGTATTAGGACAGATTGAAAAATGCCTTCTATTTATTGGAAATTATTGGCAAATGGTATTTTTAATTATTGTATTAGGACAGATTGAAAAATGCCTTCTATTTATTGGAAATTATTGGCAAATGGTATTTTTAATTATTGTATTAGGACAGAATGAAAAATGCCTTCTATTTATTCGAAAGTATTGGCAAATGGTATTTCTAATTAATGTATTAAGACAGAATGAATAATCTCATATAAAAAGCTACCTGGACAGTATATAGCGCGAAAATTCTCGCAGTGCGTTCGTACTCGAAGCTTTAAGCGTCTGACCAATTTGTTGGATATGTAGTTAGCTCCCCCCTTGAAGCTGTGGAAAGCCTAGTGGTTAGGACGTCAGCCTCCTAATCAGAGGTCGGGGGTACGAACCCGGGCACGCACCTATAACTTTTCGGAGTTATGTGCGTTTTTTAAGCAATTAAAATATCACTTGCTTCAACGGTGAAGGAAAACATGAGGAAACCTGTACGCCTGAGTGTGAAGTCTGCCAATCTCGAGAATGCCGAAGCCTAGAATGGGTTGATCATGATGATGATGATTAGTATATAAGGATTAAGGAGACATATTCGATAGATATTCGGACGTATGGTTGCGCCAGTCTTTTAGCTGAGAAAAAACATGTTTTTGTTGTTTATGTTATTGTATTTTAAAATCTAAGTGTAAACTAATATGGTCTGTATTTAATTGGAGTAATTTTTAGCCAGTGTTACTCGTAGAATTACTCCTGCGCTAACGGAGATTCTCTGTGTACTTCCTTAAAGCGATAGTACAGTGTGCTGATTATTTTTCTTTAATAATTTTTGTTCTTTATTTTCAGATGTTTTATTTTTTTTCATAATTTAATTGAAATAATATGCACATCGTAACATTCATTTCAATTTATGTTGCCACATTTTTATTTGCCTTATTTGTTGTTGGCACGCTTTTCGTTACTTGACACTTGGTTATTTCTCGCTTTTTGTTCTTGTTTTGCACGTTATTGCTTTTATTTTTGTTTATAATTGATTGAATAAAGGGATGAGTGTAAGTGATGAGTTTAAGTATAAAAACAATAAATTATATTTTACACATATTAACTTTATTTAATCTATTTTATTATTTTTTATATTATTTTTTATTCATTTATTTATTCTTTTAAAGCCGCCAATGGATAGCCGCTGGTATCTTTTATGTCACTTCTAATGTTCATGGGCATCAGATAACCCTTGGCATCAAATTCAAATTCAAATTCAAAATAATCTTTATTCAAATATTCCTTAAAAAGGCACTTTTGACGCGTCAATAATTTACATAGTAGTTATTTCATGGTGATAACTATATTCGGTAACTTAAAACTAAAGCTATGAGGGTTCAAAACGCGCCCCGGTCTAAGAAGAAGCCCCCAACAAACTTAGCCGGGGTTTTTCTTTTTTTTTCGTTATCACTATCTCACATAATGAATAAAATTAATAATAAACTATAGTACCTATGGAGATAGAGCAATTCACACCCAAGCTTTATTATCGTTTATATAATCCTTAATATCGTAATATGATTTTTCTACAAGCTTTCGTTTTATAAAAACTTTGAACATAAGTTCAAAGTAAGTAAACTATCCTGATAGACATCTCCAAGATATCAATAGGTAATTTATTTTATTTATTTCGGGTAACCCAGCTCGTTTTCCCGCGTATTTATACAAAATAAAGACTATTAACTGATCCCAATACAGGTTGCACCCGCGTTCAGCAGAGGCAAAGTGCTCCATATCGCCCCTCTGTTGTACTGGTGTGGGGTCCAACACCGTGAGCACCGTCGTGACCAGCAGCCGCCGCGGCAACAGCTGGAGGGCCCCCGCCCCCGCGCCTCCCACCCCGCCACCCCCGGACAAAGCCGACGAGCCAACTTTGCCAAGGATAGCCGAGGAGAAAGACTCGCCCACTCACCACGCTGTGAGACTGCCGGTCAGGTAAGAGTTGCAACAACGATAAAGAACTGCCGTTATCATCTTTCTCCGTAAACTCTAGTGCGAGCGAGAGAGACAGCATTAAAAATATTAATGATAGGAGATGATAGCGGTTGTTCAGAATTATTCATTTCGCCCTTCCAACTTGTGAACTAAACGAATTCTACCAAGAGAAAGGCTGAGACGAAAGGCTCACTTGCCATGCACTTAAGCAAGAATTCCGTTAGACTCCACCAGTCAAACAGAATTCTTGTACAGCTTCAATAAAGTATGTTCATTTTGGCCTGTCTCTTCTTAGTACATTCGTCGTGAACACGTCACCACGCCTCTCCCTGGCAAACCAAACGAATCCACCCTGCCAAAAAAGTATAAGAAGGAAGGCTCACATGTCATGCTCTGAGAAAGCTAGGTAAGAATTCTATCAGATTTTGTCCTATAGCCTTTCCGTGCACACCATGCTACAACACGCCCTACCCCACTTCCTCTGCATACAGAGTCGTGACAATCCTGTCAAGACCAGGTAAGCTGTCACAACCTCACCTCTCCGAGCAGCCCAGAAAAGTCTTACCAGCTCCACTAGTCTAGTCTAGATTTCTAAATATTAGCAAATGTTCTAAATAAGATTAGTTTGTTTTTTGGAAAGTATTTCGGGGCAATATTAGGAAGCCCAGCTATAGCCATATATAGCTATAGCTATATAGTTATAGCCCAGTGGTTCGGGCGTCAGCGTCCTAATCAGAATTCTGCGGTGCGAATCCGGGAACGCGCCTCTAACTTTTCGGAATTATGTGCGTTTAAAAAAAAAAATATCACTTGCTTCAGCGGTGAAGGAAAACATCTCGAGGAAACCTGCACGCCTGAGAATTCTCCATAATGTTCTCAAAGGCGTGTGAAGTCTGCCAATCCGCACATGGCCAGCGTGGTAGACTATGGCCAAACCCTTCTCATATTGAGAGGAGACCCGTGCTCTCGTACTGAGCCGGTAATGGGTTGATCATGATGATATGGTATCTAATAGAAGATTGGTACTTGATCATAACACAAGTTAGTATGTTACAAGGTTATACATGGTTATACCATTTTGACAAAAATTAAGAAAAGCAATTATGATCTCCATACACTAAACGGTGGTCTGTCACTTTACAAATAGTCTTTAGTTTTATTTTTATTACTACGTTCTATTCAAATAATCTTTAATGAGGAGATGATGGGGTTGGCAAATCCGTTGCATACAATAGTCTCAGAAAAAACCCACAGAAATCGATGAAACATACAATTCAGTATGAAATAGTATGTGTGGAAAACTGAGACAACCAAAGATGTCCCCCGTCCCTCTTCCTCCTCCTGTCAGAACGGTGTTGTACTTTCTATTACGTGCTCAATATCATTTCAGGACTCCAGCCAAACAGAGTACGCCAAGCATCTTTACATCATCCCCTAAGACAAGTTTGGACAAGTCCGCGTTCGAGACGAGCGCCTCCTTCGCTTCACTGTCACTCTCAGATGAATCTTTCGTCGACAGCAGTATGGACATGTCCAACCTTGACACCTCACGGGATATGACCATGGGTAAGTCTTTTTACATCAAACAAGAAAAAAAAAACACTTTGAAACCCAATAAACCGACTTGGCAATGATTTTATACTTCTTGCTTCATCTAGATGACAGCAGATCAAGCACGGACGTTAGCATGCCACCATTGGATACCAGTAAAAAGCTGGTCACGACCCAGGAGTCAACATCGCAGGTTATGGATGTACAACAAAAAACACGAAAAAAATCCGATTCTTCCCTCAAGGACGAAGATTTCAAATCCAAGGAGAAATCTAAATCGAAGCAAGAAAAAGAATTGAAAAAACAAGATTCGATTAAAAAGATGGAGAAAGAAGATAGAAAAGACTTCAAAATAGATGAGAAACATCAAGAACCACCGAAAGTGGAAGAAAAATCAAAGCAAGAAAAGGCTATGGAAAGGAGCGGTTCTGTTAGAAAATCGGAGAGTAAAGAAAAGAAACAAGAGAAAAGAGAGGAAAAGAAGCAAGAAAAGCAAGAGAAGGAAAAGAAACAGCAGGAAAAAATTGAGGCAAAGAGAGAGTCGATAAAGAAGTTGGAAGGTTTGAAAAGGCAGGAGTCTGTCGAAGCTTGCAAGGTAAGACTTTGTATATTGATTTTTATATCAAATCACTTTACAATATAAAAATCCTAGGCTATACCTAGTTTTAAATCATACCATGTTGTTAGATCTTTTACTTGTTATGTATGCATAATTAATTAAATTGTTATTCAGTCAGTACTTAGTACTCTTGACATTTATGGTTCGTAGAGAGAATCTTAAAAGCTTGAAATAAAAAAAAAAAGATTTCTAAGCTTCATATAAGTTTGTATTCATATAAATACATAAACAAAAAACTCAACACTGAAATAAACTCTTTATAATTAGTAAATCAATGATATCAATGTACCGGTAAACGAATTATTTTATATATAAAACAAAAACTGACGGTATTATAAAATTTGTTTTCCCGCAGTCCCCCGAGGCACCAGAAAGCAGCGAAGGTAGAAGCAAAAACAGTATGGTGAGCAAACTATTAGGCGTAATGGGACGGAAAAGGGACGACGACGAGCGATGTAAGAAAGATAAACACGCCAAGAAAAAGGTATATTTTAAACTACCCTCTTACTTGTTAGAGATAGCCAATCGGTTCATACTTTCAAAGTCAGATTAAAAGAGTAATATCTATCTGTTTCTTAATATTATATTTTAAATATGTTTATGTATTCATTATTTATATATATTATATCATATCATATATATGAATATGTTTTTTTTTTCAATTTATTCAATTTTATTCTATGATATGATTGTCACATTCGTGACTGTATGCGAATAGATTTCGTTGATTAGTAGCTCATTGTATCGAAAGATATATGTCGAGTCAAGGGCGTCCGAGTTGTTTTTTCAAAAATCATCAATAGTTAAAAATGTGGGTAATTATTGAATTCTTGAGGTTTTTGGCGTTTTGGTTTATATATTATGATATATTTAATGTTCTTGAAGTCCGTGTATGTATGAACCGTGGTTGTATTTTTTTAAAATATGATTCATCTGAAACAGTGGGTGGGTGCATTCTATAGATACGTATAACTTAGGAAAGTGTGATTTTATTTCAGAATACCCCCAACCCACCGTCCCAGCCAACACAGAGTCAAAAGCAATCCGAATCACTGCCCACAGACAAAACATACGAAAGACAAGATACAGACGAAAAGAAAGCGAAAAAAGGACGGGGAAGAGCCTCCAGCTCGTCTTCGGCAGAGAAGTAATAGAGACGGCTATATATCGGTCCAAGAGCCCGCGAAAGATTTGAAGAGGTGCTTGGTAAATTCTGGATGTATGTAACACAATAACTTAAACTTTTTATGAATTCATCAGTTGAGCTCAAAAGTTTTCGAAATCTTTAAACAAAGTCATAAATTCCAGATAACTAACTATTTTATCTATAATGGTTCTTAGTTAAATACATGTATATGTTTGAATAAATTTGTATATAATTGATTGGTAAAATGATTTGACACCGAATATAGAGCAGGACTCTGTACATTGATTAGAAAAAATTATAAGCAATGCAAACGCCTTCTATTGAATGTTATTCTTTCTTCTATGTAATTTAACATAAAAAATTGCTTACAATTTTTTTGGATTATTGATTTCTATCTTTATGTTATCAATATGTTGAAACTTAAAATATTTATTTCGATGGATGCTTTTATCAATAATAATTTTATTTTTCCAAAAATTTTATCAAACACACTTATGTTTGTATCCTCTTTACGGCGATTTTTAACAAAAGCGTTGCCTTTACGCGCATATTCATAAATCAGTGAAAGGAATGGAAGGAATCAAAAATACTTGGTCACTCCATGTTTATTAACAATATTTTTGTAACAAAGCTAATACTCTCTTAGTCTGGGATTGATAATTCCTAGTGTAACGGTTTAATGTTGGAGTATCCAATTTTTTTGATAGTGTTAGGTTAGTTTATCAAGTACCTCCTCTAACTTACCCACAAGCTCTCAGACTATATATCCATCTATAAACTGTGTCTGTAGAAAGTAGTAAACGCTTCGTGCTTTAATGAATTAAGATGAATGTGTGACCGAGATAGTCTCAGTGCGTGTTGATATAGTTACAGATATATCGTAGTCATAGTGAGAGTAAACAAAAAGATATATTTTCGTCGTTTTGTCATTTATTAAATTTTCACTTAGTGTAAACGTGATGTATTTGTGTAGTAGTGTCTAGTAATGTTATAGTGGTATGTTTTTGGATACAAAATTATACTTTCTCAACACCACATTCTTAACATTTCCTAATCTTGACCGTTGGATGGACGTATTAATATTATGTAAACTGCAAACGAAAATTTAGTTTTTTGGCCTTAATCATAAATTGCTGTGCAATTCACATTTACTTAACATTTAAAGTGATTTAATATGAAGAAAAAAAAAATGAAAATTCTCTATTGTGTCTCAAATTTACAGAGGATCTTAAATTAAATTAACGATAACATCTGTATTAGTTGAAAAACTGTGTCACAAACATTAACGCCCACCTCCGGGGTTTTTCCTTGGAGCTTAAAATTAAATATTTCTATTCTTTAAGTGTTTGAAAAAAAAAACAATCCATTTCTATTTCGGTTACTGGTGTGGCTTTTAAATCCTGATTGGTGGTAAACAGGGGTGTGCATTGAGTGTTTTCCAAGCTTAAGTTAAAAAGCTTTCGGGTAGGCAGTGCTTTTCCGCCTATATGAAGTTCTCGCCATTGGCATTCGACCCCTTCAAATCAGGGTCAATGAAAGCTCAGTGACATCTTTAGGATATGGTTATATAGTTGTGTGTATATGGTTTGTGTGCACGACGCAAGAAAGGGACAGAGATAATCAGAGATTTCAAGTGATAGATATGCTTTCGCTTACTCATATTTACATTTTCAAATATATTAAAATAACTCTGGGTTATTTTGGTCCCGGATACGTTCCTATCAAGTTCCAACTTTAATCAATCTAGCGGATTCTCCCTATTTATCTTGAAGTGGCCACTTTCGCAGAATATACAAAGTCCTTTAACAAAATATTCGGTACAAGGTTTTCGTTCAAAGTATATCTCAAATCGAGGTCTTTGGTCATAACAGTAAAGTTTTATTTTTACTTCATATTTACTACATTAGGTCTAAGGTGAAGAAATTTCAGGCTTTTTAATCTCCATATAAAGTAGTCGTACATTGTTCATCTCAAGTATTTTATAAAATATATCTTTTATATACCGATTTCTTATAATAAACTAAAATTTTATTAATAAAATGGAAGTGTTGTGTAAACTTTTATTATTACATTATTTCTTGTCGTTTCTTAGGAATAATATGGATGTTGTGACATGATGTTATTGTAAAAAAAAAAAAATTAAAATGAAAAAAATACTGTAAGTTCCGACAGTATATTATTGTAGGTCTGTGTGTAGATTGAGAGGTAAAGTTTTAAAGTTGTGACAGGGTTCGATTTTTTTTCTTGTCCGTTCTATAACTATTAACAAAATAATTTGTCGACAAATAATTAACAAATTCATGTTCAGAGCTTTGTAACAATATTTTTTTGTAATTAATTTTTGCCAGATCTATTATAATAACATTTAAAATCTTTGAAGAGGATATCGTCTTTATTATTGTAAATGGCAAGTAATATCGTCGATTCTTTTTGACTCGAATATTTCGAGTTTATTTGTATGATGCATGGATCTTTTACGATAGGTTTTTTAGTATACCTTACCTTTAATTTTATAAGAGTCCCACACTTGCACAATTATTTTACGTCAAAGTAAAACAGGCTTAATTGCAATTGTTTTAGAGTCGCAAATTTTTCTTGTTATTTAAGGCTAATTGAAATTTTTGCAAGTGTTAAACTCTTATATTGATAGAAGGGATTTCTTACATATGCTTAAATTATTTTGCATACAATTTTCAACTCTAACTGAATGTGATAGGGGCGACATTTTAGTATCTTCTTTTACCAATTTATTACCTGTCAAAATCTGTTTTCGCGCGGTAATTGATGGCCTTATTTTATTTATTGTCTATGGTTTGATCTCTGGATGATGTTTTTTTTATTTATCAAACCTATTATTTAGAGCCCTGTCTTTCAGTATTACAAAGTTGAGGCGATTTTATTTTAGAATAGTTTTTTTTTTTTTTTTAATTAGAAATGCGTAACTTCGCTTTAGTGTAAAATAATGCGCGAGCGAGATAGAAAAGAAAGTAGTTGTTTTAATCTCATAGATTATATAATATAGTTTGAGGGATATAATATTATAGTTTAAGAGCTCGAAGAGTAAATTTGGGGTTTAAATGATTATTGCTTTTGTTTGCGGGCTCATATACTGTTAGAGTTTATTTTTTGTAAACGTTTTTGCTTTAGATTATAGTTTGATATTGTGATAGTATTTTTAGATTTAATTGAGTTTTCTCTTAAAAGTTGCTGTATTTTTTTTTACTTGTCCCTACTTTTTTCAAATGATGTTCTAAGCTAAAATTTATTAAAAACCCGCTCTAAGATATAAGTTAGTGATTTTAATTTTTTGTTTTTATTCATTATCTAAATAAAATAGTTTAAACAAATTAATCAACATTCTTAATTAAGCGCGTAGCTTGTTGACTTACTGAAGAATTAGAGCATTTATAACTAAATTTTGATTATAACTAAGTATAGAAAGATTACAAACATTTGTGATACTCCCACTGATTGTTGTTTGCTGAAAATGGTTTATCTATATACAGTTTTATGCTCAATGCGATAAAAATCAATCTTAAGTAGGTACTTTGGGTATTTAACCAATTAACCCCTTAAAGATGCGCGTTTGCCCATTATTATAAGCTGAAAAGTAAATAAAGAGGATTCAATTTTAATTGACGATATCGTAGATTCGATTTTAAATAAAATTATATTCTATTACCTAGATGATATGGTCGGAATTTGAATCAAGGTGATAGGATAAACTTTTTCATGCTAGCTGATAAAATGGACGCGCGTAAATTTTGTACAATAAAAAAAGCCATTCAGAGTAAAATGTGACGTAAACATTATTTTCAGTAATGGTTCATTAGAAAAGCTATACTATATATAGTAGGAGTGTGGAGTGAAATTTTAAATTGGAACATCTACCATTCTTATGTTTTTATTTTTCGTTTGTTTTCCTATTTCATTTTTAACTTTTTTATTTACTTTTATTGTTTAATATTATTTTTTAGTATGACTGAGATAATATATATAGACATTTAAAATATGTTCGATACAAGAATTTGTTAAATTTATAAGTTTTGTCACTTTTTAAACGTCGAGTTAAAAAAAAGTGCTTTAATTATTATTATACTGTGTTAGCTAAACGTTTAATAAGTTATTTGCTTCGAAGTAATTTTATATAAGGCACGTATTGAGTATAAAAATTCGATGTCATGTTTAAATTAAATCACTGAAGTTCATATATATATATATATATTTTTAAATCTAAATGTTATTTTTGTAAATATTTTTTTTTGTATATCACTAATAATACTTGTAATTTGTGTAAAAGAGAAAAACTAAATACTTGAATAATCGAATTTTGTGGAATCAACAATATTTATATTTTCGATTTTTCTTTGTTTTTTTTAGAAAGTTTTTAAATCTTACCTTACAGAGGCTTTGAATTCCACAATTACGTATTAGTAGTCCAACATGTGTTGTATATATTGGTTAATTTTTAATAATGAATAAAATAGTTTAATTCTCAACTTTGTTAAAATAATTTCCTTTGTTATATATATATATTTGTTTATAAAGACGAAGGTACTTGTATTATTTTGGGGTAACATACATATGTGTCGTAACATTCGTGAGTTTGTATGCTAAAAAAAACTAGTTTCCAATTTTGATCTTAAAGCAGTTAAATCGCTTAATCCATTAAAATGACTCGCAGGCAGGTAGAGTATTTCGAAAGAGTAAATTATTTTGGTTTTTTAAGACAGAACCGATTTTAAAAGTATTTTTTTTTTCATATAGAACTTTGCGGGAATATTCTAGTTAAATTTATAGCGCGGGAATTGAAAACGACTCTTTTTTTTCATATAGCCTCATAAGTACCTTTTAGTATATATTATTCTTTAGAATTCGATTGTCTGTCTAGACGTCTATTATTACAAATATGGTTTTAACTCAATATATTAACGTATGCAAATAAAAATTCATAATTAAAAAGTTACGTTGAATTTAACTATTTTTACTATATACTCCTATAATATCTGTATAAAACAACTTGTAAATATGATATCTAGTAACCATTTCATATTTAAGTACTACTATGAAATAAATGCATTAAAAAACTAAAATTTATTTCCTTAGTATGTAGGTACATTTGAAAATAAGTTATTCATGTTTTTCAAAGCATGGTCTACATTATATAAATACTCATTGGTTTGTTAATTTGTCTTTTGATTTTTTATGCATGGCAATACTGATTTATTTATTCTGATTTGAATTCTTTATGTCAATGTCACCTCAAGGATAAAATAGTATTTTGAAGTTATTTCTTACAATGAACTATCGAAATCATTGTTTCTTATTCTGATACTAACAGTTCACAGTTCTTTTAGTTTAGTTACGAAGCGACGCGAGCTTTGCTTGTGGTAAATGCGTGTACAAACACGTTATGTATGTGTGAGTGTGTGACTCCAGTGGTTACACACACAGCTGCAAGTTAACTTCTTTGACGTAGTGCGTGCGCTGTGGCATTGTAAAGTTGGAGGTCCTGGGTTCGATTCCCGGCTTGTAACTGGTCTGGTGGGAGGCTTCGGCCGTGGCTAGTTACTACCATTTTACCACCAGGGATTCTCTGTGCGCATATCTCTTAGTTTACTAGTTTTTCTAAAAATTATAAAAGCACGAAAACCTTTCGTAGTTATAAATGTGATTACGAAATATATTTAAAGTATTTATCATGTACCTATGTGATATAGACAAAGTTATATTAAATGGAAAATACCTATAATTACCCAAGTAATTACCATGCATTTTGTATTATTTTAGCAGATTGTATAATTAGATTTTTCATTTAAATTATTTAATATCGTGACCAAGAGAAACAATGAATTGCGTACTGATTATTATGATTAATGAAGAAATTGCTTTGGGACCATTATTTTAATGTACAACAAGATTTTGTTACATTTGCCTAGCTTCAAGCAATTTGTTGATGGATACATGAAATATTATTATAAGTAATGAAATTTACGATGTTATTTCATCACTCTTACAACTATAGCTCATGCGCGGCGCATGTTATGCAGTGCGGTGCATTCTATTGTGAGCTTTAAGTCCTGTAGACTAGATTCATTTTACAATACAATGCTCTAACCGGACTTGAAGTTGTAAAATGAATCTACAGTATACGACTTAAAGTTTATATTTGAAAAAAAAAACTAGTTATGTGTGCTGTGTGATATGTTAGTTGGAAAGTTATACCTGATATGTCGGTAGTATTTGACTATTTTTAAAGCATACAATGAACATTTAGCTTTTTTGTAAACCGCTTAAAACGGGCAAATCTACAATGACGCCATTTATGATTTCTAGAACACACACACACAGAGACATACAGATTTTCTAAAACGCCCTTTTAATGGACGTTTGGACGCATATGTTGACTTGGCAACGTTAAATTGATTAAACAATTAAGTAGTCATCATCTAGCAATGAAGCGGTGATAGCCCAGGGGTCAGGGCGTCAGCCTCCTAATCAGAGGTCGGCGGTTCGAATCCGGACACCTAACTTTTCGGAGTTATGTGCGTTTTTAAACAATTAAAATATCACTTGCTTCAACGGTGAAGGAAAACATCGTGAGGAAACCTGCACGCCTGAGAGTTCTCCATAATGTTCTCAAAGGCGTGTGAAGTCTTCCAATCCGCACATGGCCAGCGTGGTGGACTATGGCCAAACCCTTTTCATATTGAGAGGAGACCCGTGCTCTGTAGTGAGCCGGTAATGGGTTGATCATATTGCACAACGCAGACTTGCCTGTTTCACGCGAATTACAGCAAACTAAGTACATATAATGAAATGAAAATATACTTTATTGCCCACAATACAAAAGAACACACACACAAAAAAAAAAATTGATGTAATAGTAATAATGTTCATTGTATATCATGTATGGACTTTATTACCAGACTCCAGTTTCTATTCAATATACATTTCAAAGCATCACAACAGCATATTAATTCCGCCACTTTAGGCTGATTTACTAAAAGCATTGGTGGCCATCGATGGTGCTAATTCAGTTGATTGCGTATTACTCACAGTGACGAGCGTGTAATAAAGTTTCGTGTTGCGATTTGGCTTGTGTAAGGTCTTTGCTGCTCGATTGGAAAGATACGCTCAGTTAGTCAATGGTGCCAGCAGCGCCAATTTGCCGAGGTAGGTTATCAGCATGTTATTTGGCGACTTTATTGAACTAGTTGTACCGCTCGGTGTTAAAGATGAATTTGAGTTGTACTAACTTTGCAGCACACTAATATTATGAATGCGAAAGTTTGCATGTAAGTGAAATTTTACTACGAGCTATCTGGAATCTTCTATGGTCTAACATCTAGCTTTCAGAAGCCAGAGGCTTTGGCCGTGGCTAGTTACCACCCTACCGACAAAGACGTGTCGCCAAGCGATTTGATGACCTCCGTAGCGCACGCGCTGTCGCATTATAAAGTTGCGAGGTCCTGGGTTCGATTCCTGGCTCGAGGCTGGTATGGTGGGTGGCTTCGGCCGTGGCTGGTTACCACTTTAGCGTTAAGCACGATGTCGCGTAGAAACCATTTGGGGGGTTACCATTCTTCTAACAGGTATGGTGACGGCATCATCACTTACCATCAGTTGAGATTGTAACATGTAGTGTAAAAAAAAAATCGTGGTACGCCAAAACTGAGTCCAAGGTGGTAGCGGGCTAAACTTTTAAGATATGACAGTTATATATATATATATATATATATATATATATATATATATATATATATATGTTATAAGTGAATATAGGTTTCCACGCGACTTCGAACCCTAAATCGCTTTGCGGGCACCACTTTGTCGTTGGGGTAAAAAAGCACGGCCGAAGCCTTCAACCAGAAAAGTTGCGACAAAATTCAGAAATGATAAATTTCTAAATTTTCTTTGCCGGGATCGAACCTTTCCGCTCATCGACCAATAAGTGGTCAATAATAATATCTAAGAGGGTATTTGTATACGTTTGTCCATTAGCGTCATCACGTCCATTAGCTCGAAATTACCTCGAATATAGATTTATATTACGTTGGCTAAAAGGGCGGAAACGGGATCTGGAATAGGTATATATATATATGGGACAGTCTTCAATTCATACAATAACACAATTCCTCCTACACTTACATGCCATAAATTTTCGCCTTTATATTATTAAGCATTGGTATCAAAGGTGCTATCAAAAAACGATAAGTAATTTTTAGAGTTTCGTCCATTGATTTACCACTAGCCGTCGATAGACCGCGTCATACAAAAACAAGGCGAGAATTTGTCACCAACTAACTATACATTCCTACATATCGGTATATCGATGGATGTATCACAACCCGTCTAATACACTAGACATCTGGTCGTTATATTATCTATAGCGGCGCGGATTATACGGCCCGAGTGTTAGGTTAGTCACTCGGGGCTAGACGAAAGTCACCGATGACTTTCGTCTAGCCTTGTCACACACTGGGGGAAAGGAGTGCACGCGTCGCTATCTGTGCACTACTTTTCCGTCCCATTTTTTGGGCGATCGATCTACGGCTAGTGGTAAATCAATGATTACGTCCCTCAAAGTAGATTTTTCAAAAACAAAATGGCGAAAAGAAATATTAATTAGAAGATCAAAGCGACACAGTATGGTCTATTTATAATATTCACCAGCATTACTAACAAACATATATTTCTCTCCACTTATGTAGTATAGAGCTCGTGCGATTACTAACTATTAATACATAGATTCAACAATTGAGCTATTATGGAAATAAAAAACAAAACAAAGGAATCGGAGGCAGTTTAACTCAATGCGTCCAGCTGTGACCGCGGTGGTGTACAATTTAGCGTCCCACTTGCGAAAAATCAAATGTCTGCCCAAACATGCTCACCTTCGTATAAGTACTCGCAAACGTGGAGTCGCTTTCGATTATCGTAACACTTCGCGTCAAAGTAAAATGGATTCTATCTTATCCGATTAGAATCGCAATTTCTATACCAGCTACTTTTATTTTATAAACTTGTGATGGTATGGACGTGTGGGCAAATTTCAGTTTTAAAACTGTTATTTCAATTGTGTTTCGATATTCGATAACGTCTCTAAGAACTAGTGTATCTTATACGGAATGCAGGAGTTGATAAGAATATCTTTATTTTATCTTTTCATTTTTAAGCATCCACACAGATTCCGAATTATTATTAACTGTAAAACCTGCATTCGTATTAGAAATTTAAGAAAATTGCATGCCCAAAAAAATATTTAAACTGCCATATGATATCAACGTGTTTAAGCAATTTAAATATTATATCTTATTGTTTGGGACTCAATTCTGCCTTCAATGTGAGATTGTCTGTATGTACCTAATTACTCATTAATAATTAATTAATTACCGTGCGCATATATTAATGTAATGAGCTTAATTTGTAGTATTATTTCAGTTAACTGTGTTGGCCTGCCATAATGTTTTAACACAAATTTATTTTTTATAATTTATATTATAGCGTTTAATTAAAAATAATAAATGTAATTTTTTATGTGTCTAGAGCTAATTGCGTCGGGAATTCTCCTCAGTAAACTTGTACGTACGATTCGATGTGAATATGAAATAAAATACATGAATTAACTGTTTTTGTTTGTTTTTCTTTCTATCGTTAGTTATTATTATTATTATCAGCCCGTACTGTCCCAATGTTGGGCAAAGGCCTCCCTTTCTTCCTTCCATTTGTCTCTATCTAGGGATATTTGGGGCCAAGCCGACGTATAGGCATCGAGTTCGTCACGCCAACGACGCCTCGGTCTGCCTCGAAGTCTTTTTGTTTTTTGTGGCACCCAATGTGTAGCCGCCTTTGCCCACGGTTCGTCGGACATGCGCATAACATGCCCAGCCCAGTCCCATTTCAGTTTGGCAGCTTTAACTCCCACATCCGTTATATGAGTCTTGGAGCGTAGTTAGTTATATTATTTTATATACTCCACTACAGGTTAGCACTTGACTGCAATCCCACCTGGTGGTAAGTGTTGATGCCGCTTTTGATAGCTATGATGCTAACCTGTTAGAGTTAGGGCAGTATTAAATCCATACCCCATCGGTTTCTGCGCGATATTATGGTGTTTCTCTGTAGGGTAATAAGCCACGGCCGAAGTCTCCCACCGTCACACCGTCATAAGTCAATTGTGTGACTTAAGACGGTAAATGGGTTGACTGGGGAGATTTTTGAGGCCATTTTAAATAATAAAATGCCTTCTTTAATATGAAGACAGACAAGAATACAAGGCACGACTTCTTTCAGAATGACAAGGGTTTAAAGCTATAGTTCTGAGGGTTTAACCATAGTCCACCACGCTGGCCATGTGCGGATTGACAGACTTCACACGCCTTTGAGAACATTATGGAGAACTCTCAGGCGTGCAGGTTTCCTCACGATGTTTTCCTTCACCGTTGAAGCAAGTGATATTTTAATTGCTTTATAATGCACATTACTCCAATAAGTTCGATATCGAACCTCTGATTAGGAAGAGGACGTACTAACCATGACTCGGATATCACAGCTGGTGTTATCTAAAAGTAAATATGTCGGGTATTAAAATAAAAGAAACCACAGATTTTTTACATTTTATTCGAGGTGTCCATTTGATTTTACAACTGAAATGTCCAAATCACGCTAAAAACCCGTAGCAAAGCTAACTCTTTACGCTATGGAGTCTATTTCTAACATCTTGAGGGTCACAAATTAATTACAAAATTATTATTTGTGCGGAAGAATCTGACTTTATTATTATAATGCAACCAATGTGAGGGAAAAGTTATTTTGTTATTTGATTAGTTTACATTTTTTTTAGTTCCATTTAGGCACAAACAAGAAACGTCTATAGATATTACAATAAACAACACAACAATAATCTATTTTATTATACTCCTTAAGTACGTGCGTATTAAAATCCGAACACGCTTTTATTCAATCGAGACGAATATTAAATTTATATATTAACTTACATTCTTCTGAAGTAGGTACATTAACATTTTAAATTTTAATTCAATATTTGTTAAATTAATTCAATACTGTTTCAACAAACTTAATATTTAAGTAAATAATTTAATCATCTTTTATGTTTATACATAAAGTTAGGTAGATACTTAGGAATCCCTTAAGAAGTAGTTAAATTTCATAGTAACAACATGAAAGTATATAATATTTAGTAGTATTTTAAACAACTAAGAGACCTTACAGACGAACTGCAAATCGGTAATAACTGCAGTTGACATAATAGCTGCGAAATTGGTTTAAGAGTAAAGTCGACAGAATATATAGATATAGAATAGTGTATTCTTAGTAATCATCAATTTTCAACAATTAAAATGGTTTGCAGTTCAGAAAATATTCTCCAACCGTCGCAAAACAAGCAGCCAATACGTCAATTATAGAATATACAATGCACAGTAAGAGCTTTATACGTAAAAAATCTTCTGGTAGTTATATAGTAAATAAATACAATGCCTGTGGTCATTTAATGACAGTGTTCAGTTTAAAACACATAATAATATTAAAACTAAACGCTAAAAATTATCCACTGACCGCACCATGACACGTTTCACAAAATTTATTTTAAGTTCTCTATTTAAAGACCTAGGTATTTCATCTCAGTTCCGTAATTACAATAATAAAAATGTAATTTAAATCAGACACAATGATAAAAAAAATTACCTGAAAATGGCTTAAATTATTAGGTATCTATATCAACCGGGAAGTGTACAACGGGTCCCCCGGTTCTCCAGTAAAACCAGCGAGAGGGACATTCCGTGGTGGTTTTTAGTTCGGGTATACCACCCTTCAGGGGTGAAAGTCCAACATAACCTTCCTGCCCAAGGGTACGGAGGTAGCTATAAAAGTTTTCCACCACGATAAATAAAAAACAGGTATCTATATCAAATAATATCAATTGAATTGATTTAATTGCAAATTATATAACTCTTGTAAGCTACATTTGTTTTTGAGTGTGTAACTGTTATTTAAAAACTCCCTTAGACGAATTGCATGCCTGTAGGCGATAAAATGGTCTTGGTTATGAAACATCAGGGAGTGGACTGGTATCGCGAGTGCCGCTCAGCTGTTCAGCCTCGCGAGAGACAAGGTGTAATATGCCATTTTCACTAGTTAGAGTAGCAACTTTTTTTTTTATTCACCACAAGTTAGCCCTTGACTGCATCTCACCTGATGGCAAGTTGGTAGGGGTATAGTAAGCTCATACTCCTAATTGGTTTCTACACGACATCGTGCCGGAACGCTAAATCGCTTGGCCACACGTCTTTGTCGGTAGGGTGGTAACTAGCCACGGCCGAAGCCTGGTGGGAGGACCAACCTAAAGAAGAATAAGGCGATAAAACCAACTGCAAGCAGTTATGGTACGTTACGGTATGGTGCGTTACATGGCGGGGAGGGAGGGTCTAAAATCTTCAAAAATTACGTTACGTAATACTTGAATGCTCCCTAAAGTCAGAGGTATGGCTCAAAGAGCTTTATAGATCTCGCACTAAATGCACTCCAAAGCCTGACCCTGAGGCCTGTCTGAACAGCTGGATATATCAACTGCACGCATACAGTCCGTGTGATAGAGCCTTTACCGTAAAAACTGTTCGTCCTTAGCAATCAAGAACTTATGTATTTTACTCCAACATTAGCGGTAAAGTTGATTAATAAAATGTATTAATTAATTATTAGTATTTACGTAACAGTGCGGTCAGTGTGAAATGCGCTAGTTTAAAATCGACGCTAAATTACCCTGTTTATGAAGTTCAATGGAATTTGTTACAACCAAACATTTTTATACAGGTTGCCAGTAAAATCCAAATTAAAATGTGAAAGGAGATCTGTTACAAAATTTTATGTATTAAAAATTATATATATTGCGCATCTAAGGTTCCATTACTTCTTTATTCTCGAAGACCACTGGCCATGTTTTTTAAGTGACAATGCGTTTTTTTAATTAAAATGGATTTCAACCTCTGTGCCTTTTGTCGTATGTTTCGAAAACACTTGAAGTGTTTCTATACAATGTACCTATACCTACTCAAGTTCAGTGTACGTTTTCAAATTAACATAGTTTCATTTTAGTCACTGTAAATCCTTCATTGTACTCATATATATGTCGGCGCGAAGGAGTTATCAACTTCATTCAACGGCGCCAAGAAAATCAAGAATTCAATAACTACCCACATTTGAACTCTTTAGACCACTATTAGTCATTTCTTTGCTAACCAGTGTATTTAGAAGGTAGCAATCAATTTTGTACAAGCATGCTTTGCTATAATTACGGGCGGTTGTTGCCTTTCGTGGCATTCTCGCTCAAGACGTTGGCCCGTTCGGACCTCTTAATTATTGTCGCAATAAATGTGGAATCCCTCAAGTTGTGGTTTTAATTACTATGAGCGAAAGTAAACAAAAAAGTGACGTCATAACGAGTTAAGGCCGTCGGAGTTTTTTTTTTTAGTAAGAGTGAAGCAAAGAAATTGTTAATTAGTGATTTAAAGAGTTCAAATGTGGGTAATTATTGAATTCTTGATTTTCTTGGCGAAGTTAATAACACCTTCGCCCCGACATATACGATAAAAGGTGTGTTGTTCGAAGGGAGATATTATGTCAACAAACTTTTACGATATAAGTGTGAGAGAGAAAAAGTTCACTATATCATTGTCCCTTTCTCTTTCGCACTAACGAAATTAAGTTACCAAACATATTTTTCGGTTTCGATTTGATGATTCAAAAACCTTTGTTAAATTGTTTGTTAATATGTAATGGGGCCAGTTTCACTGTAGCTCAGTTATATATGCCTACCAAAAAACCCCTTCATGTATCTTTTCACACAACATATCAATATACTCTTGATTAATTAATATATTCACACAATAATTGAATCTAATATTTAGAGTCAGTTTTTATCTTACAATTAATGACGCAAATTTTTAGCCCAAGCCTTGGGCGAGGGCATAAACTACGCTGAGAGTTAATTATCAAATATCAATGCAAAATGTATGGTATTGTGTCTTTCAATACATTTGTATGTACTATTTAAAAATCAATCGTAATTATTATACCTTCTTATCGGTACTGGAGACTGCGAATAAATAATTCTGCCATTCTTTACTTGTACTTGTACTTGTACAAGTGTACTTGTACTTGTACTTGTACAAGAGTACTTGAACAAGTGTACTTGTACTTGTACAAGTACAAGTACACTTGTACAAGTTCAAGTACACTTGTTCAAGTACACTTGTTCAAGTACACTTGTTCAAGTACACTTGTTCAAGTACACTTGAACAAGTACACTTGTTCAAGTACACTTGTTCCAGTACACTTGTTCAAACTATAGTTTGAAACTCGTGAGAAATGTTAATTAATAGAGATACGAGCGAAATTATTAATATTTTCAGAGCGCAAGCAAACTTTCTATGTTCAAAAATCTGAACGACCAAAGCACTTTTCCCGCACGCGTCTTATAATATCTTCGTCAGGCGTGAGTTTCCAATCCATGCTGACGTTGCGAAATTCATCGTCAGCTGATGACTGGGACTCGAAAAGGTCCTTCGACTGACGGCGTCGCGTCTTATCGAGACAGCTGCGTTTCTCTACCCTTTTCCTCTCACTTCCATCACCGTAACGTGGGCTGAGCGTTTTAGGTGTTTTCCATTTATAATTATCATTATTACTCACGTTTGGTGATGAAAAGTACGAAAAGAACGCACTGGAGTTGGATATTTTCGGCTCCTCCGCGATCTCTTTGCTAAAAGACACGTCTAGGAACGAAAACGTGTAATCTGCGTCCGTCACTTGCTCGCGTAGATACGACGTGCTCACGCGTGTGTTAGCATTTTCACCGTTGTTTGGACTTCTTTGCTTGCATTTATTTAAATTACAGATCTTTTCTTGCGATTTCTTCACCAGCGCGATACTTTCGTGAAATTTCACAACATTCGCGGCACAATTGTAACAAATATTGGTCAAGTTGTCCGATTTTTTGACAGCTAAATCGTAACATGTTAATATTTTGTTTAACATATCATTCTTTTGGGAGTAACTGCTGAACAGTGAAACGTTGAATTCCGTCGTAGATAAACAAAGGCGACAGGATTGCCGGTTTACATCCATATTTTAACTATTTTTAAACCTATTACAGTACCTATGTTACGCTAAGCAAGCTTACTTAAGTTTCCCGCCACAAAATCGAAAATCGAACTTTTTGTATTAGGCACAGATAAAACAGAAGTTTTTCAAAAAATATTCTCAATATAGCCTACACTTTTACGAAGTGGTACATCGTTAAATAAAATATTATATATTATGCAATAATTAAGTTACATTTCAAAAGATTCGCAAAAAATACTACATTGGACGGCTTACTACATTTACGCAAGTATACTTTGATATTTTTAAAAATTTTTTTCATCCTCCGTATCCGTCAATTTCAAACATGGAACGTAAACGTAGAAGCAGATTAAAAAAAAAAGAAATTACGCAACGATTATTTCGCTTCAATAACTCTTCAAAGTAATGTTTTAATTCAGAAACTTCATTTTTAATGCATTAATTAGGTAGTGTTAGGTATCTGTTATCACTTATCATAGACAAATTAACAAATTGAATACGACACTAAATTCTGCACTGGAAGTTTGTGTGGTTTATTTTTCCTATATGATGGACGGACAGATAGACGGTATACAAAGCTGATTCTGAAAGGGACACGCCTAGAAACACAAATAACTCTCAAGTTATCGATGGAAGCACAATAATACGACATTTTGAAAATCATCCAGAGAACGGGTTCGGGGGTTTATGATCGCTAGCATTAAAAATGATTAAATGTACTAAGGGCCCTTATAGACTACGCACCAAGTCGGAAGGTAATGGTATATTATATGGATGGTGGTATACCTATTAATTTCTTTATTTTTTTTATGGCAGAGTCTAAATCGTGAAACTAAATGTCCAGAGATGTCAGTTTAGTATTGGTGAAAAATCCGCGTATTAAAAAGGAAATGCTCACCTTTTAAGAACCCACAACTTCTTTACTATGTTTGACATTGGAATATACATTTCTATGGCAAATATAATAAAGACTGTCGGTATGAATTGAATTTATTAAGAACAGGTTTTAATTGCGGGTTGGTTCCACTTCTTTGTCAAGTTGCAATATAAAACACATATACTATTGATATATAGTTCTTTTATATATACCTTTTATAAGTCTTGGTATCAGTGACTTAGATATCTTCATTTTATAAGGAGTCATTAAAAATGTCTGACATTTTCACTAACGCCAATACATCAGTATATTGCTATTAATTCGGTCTATCAACCATTGTCGCTATAAATTCTTTGACTTTATATTGGATCATTAAATGGTTTCGGTTGTGTGCGGGGTGAAATCCCGTTCCAACTAATCCCCTGACCGAAGTGTTATAGTTTACATGGGCCCTTATGAATAGATTAAATATAACCTTAAATATTTTTTTTTAAAACTATATGTAGGTTACAGTATATTGTTTTGGATTAAAAAACCGATATCCCAAATTGAAACTCTACAGATAAAAAGTACAATGTACGAATAGTAACCAATATAATCACGTTATTCTAGCTATTCGTCAAGGTCATCACTACTATCACAAGCCATCACACTCCTATCAGACAGTGATATATCATAATTCGTCGAGAAGTTACCAAATAAATACTAGTTTATCGTTACATTTTGTCGTTTAAAGCGAAGCTAGTTTTATAAACGCCGCTCGTTTACCTCTATAATTTTCAACGTCACTTTAAATTGTGACAGTTTATTGTAGTATAAAAACTTATCCCCCTCCTCCCCCTACCAAAAAGACACTACCACCTATTATAGAGAACAATGCTACCACCACTTTCATAAATTACATAGTAAATATTTGTTTGAGCAGTAAAGAGTATTCTAACACATTCATAGTGATAGAAAACTCCATTACAATATAGGTCTTGTTGCTTCAGCTTTAGATATGGAAATACAACAACGAGATACCTATGCTATCTCGCTCATAACATTTGACTGCTGTGACGCGTTTGTAACAGCCAATAGCAAACGCAGACATTTAAATATGGTGCGTTATAATTGGCTAAAATTTTTGCGCCTTCTCGTTTCAATCGTTCACTATCGCTGATCCAGCATAGTGAATACAAAAGTGGTTGTAGTAACATAAGATGTAACCTTCTCTTCCCTCTAATTCTGCTCCATAGAGTCCTTTCTTTCCTTTGAGGGTCAAACACGACGGTTCAATAAATGCGTATTTACGATTTTAGTGTCATACAGAATGCAGGACCCTAATTCTCCATAATACTGAAATAGTGTCTCGTAACTGCAGTTTGTGACGTTAATTATTTAAAGTCTTGTATGTCAATATGAACCTATGTCACAAAGAAATCAAGGTCAAGCGTAGTACATACGGTCTCAATGTCATAACAAAGACAAACTTTATGAAGAGGTGTCAAATTTGACGTACAAAACGAACTTTATGCGTTTATTTGATTGTTGTAGAGAATTAGGGTCTGGAGCCCGTGTCATCGAGGTCAAAGCGCCTCAAACAGATTGGTTATTCAATAAACTGTGACAATTTATAGTGTACCTACAGGTTGAAATCGACTAAACATCGTCTTCCTTTTTGCCCCAGAACTTGTCGAATCTCGTGCGAGCCCTGTCAAGCACCTCAGCTGCAGTTAGACCCCCAGTGGGGGTTTCGTTAACCACGGTCGTGTCGACCACCCCAGGCGCCACTTGGGTCGCCTCCGTCGACTTTTTGACCACCTCCATTTCTTTCTCCTTCATATCTTTGATGTCTTTCATCTCGTTTATGTCGATGGGGGTTTCGGGGGTCATCTGGTTGCTGTTGATCCCGTTGATTCCGTTGATGTTGTTCATGTCCAGAGCCTTGGTTTCGTCTATGGGTGTAAGGCTGATAGGGGTCGTGGGGGTTTTATCGGTGCGCTTACTTAGGCTCGTTGGGGACTCACTCTTTTTAAGAGAGCGAATCGGTGACATTTGTTGGTGGTGAATTGGAGCGATTTCTGTAAAAGGGGTTCGTTACGTTCAATCACATGTCGAAACTTATTATTATCTGGAAGTCTCATAGTGTTTTTTATGAGTAACAAGTAAGTGTGTATAATACGAAATTATTTTTTCCCCAAACTATTTCATATCAGTGACGTTAAATTCAACACTTCATATAAGAACTGTTAAAAAAGACTCCATTTATTGTTATTGTTGAATTTTAATGTCAAAAACGAAGAAAATCTTATAATATATTCTTGAGTCGTGTCATAAGTTGTTCTTGTCAAACATTCTTGTATGAAGTTATGTCAAAATTAATGTGACTTAAAGATTTCACGTTTCGTTACATTCTTAAAGACTTACGTAGCGAGCCCCGAAATAAACACCGTGAGACTTCCAAAAACAAAACATTAAAAGCACTTATAGTAAAACATAGATTGATATATTATAATAATTCTTAATTTAGCTTCATAAGAATAATATGCTAATTGTAAAAACATGTTAATCTCTAACATCGTGTATATAGCTATAGGGAGTTTGGTTTCTCTACTGTGCCGATAATTTAGCAGTAATTATGAAAATCCATACACCTAATTATGTTTTGGCACCATCGTTACGGCCTAGTAGTGTCTAGATAACAGTATATTTCATCATACTTACTTATAATGTGAGTATAACGATTTCATTAGCCTATGATAGGCGTTTGTTTTTGCACACAAAACTACATACATACTAAATTGACAAGATTAAAAGTATTAAGGATGAGAATTAGCAGAAAAGATCAGATTAATTTTATATCTGGACAATTGAGTTCACTTCAAGTATTGTTTTCAACACCAAAAAAAAATTAAACCATTTGTAAAAGTTACAAGAATTCTTATACTGTAACAATACATAATGAAAAAACATTTAGAATATTCAGAAGTTTTCACTTTTACATGCTACCTTTTTTTAAACAAGATATTACCAACAACTTTTAATATAACTCCGAACTGAAGGTATTTAATAATGAACTTTAAAAAAATTAAATAATAATTTTGTGACGTCAACTTGCCAGTTTTAGTATGAATAAATGTCATATAGATAAAACATGTCACAGAGTATTCCAGAATTCATGTATAATTCTATAAAACCGTTGGTGGTAGGTATCATTCTTAAAACTCATGCTTCCTACTTATCCAAAAGGAAAGGGGGCATTCAAATCTAGACGTAAAGAAGATTTAGCTAACAAGGGTTTATTCAGAAATCATGCAACGTTTTTGATGATATGAAAGTTGATGAAATAAAATTGTCTATAGCTCTATCTTTTCATTCTATGAGGGCTAGCCCAAGAAGCGAAGATTTGAAAAAGATTTTAATGGATTTCAATAACGTCACAACTTTATGTCAGTATTTATATTGAAATTAAAAAGCAACCCCAACGGAGCTTTGCCTCGACTATATCAAAAAAGAAAGTAATTTTTCGTCTGTGAGTTAAACATCCTCCTCTGTCCAATAGCTATTGATATTGATTATTCACATTGAGCGTAATCAACACGAAAATACGACTGGGTCTTACAGAAAATCGTTTGTGTCTAGCCTTTTTAGGGAAGTACCTAGTAAGCTGTGCAAGATCATTTTCTACCTCCGAAAAGATTGAACCAATTTCGACAAGAGATTTAGCAAGGAATGATTAAGATAAAGAAATTTTACGCGAATATCATTATTTATAATAATGATTAAACAAAATTTTACAAATAAACAGCCACTATATGACGTCATGAAAATCCATTAAAGTACCCGCATGAACATCTTACTCGTTAAAATGCCATATTTAATAATACATAATGTTTCTATTCTCTATGAAATCGTATCAAACTAAGAATTTGACAATTGTGATACGACAGTTCGTGTATGATAAGGTGTCAAATTTTACGTCACAAAGTATATTTTAATCGTAGATACGATTTTAACGACATAGAGATTTTAGAATCATTGCTGCATTACTCGCCAGATTAACGAAGTTTGATTTGATCATAAACTTACATTTATACACCCATGTTCACAATCATTACTAAGAAGTCTAACAGTGCATTCGAATCATTTTACTACTGGTCTACTGGTCTTTTATGTTCATATTATGTTGTGCTTATTTAGTTCTAAGACTCCTAAGGACCGAAACTATAGGACCAAATTTTTGTTTTCCAGTTGCCCAATCGGGTCTTAGGAGAATATTAAGACCAACCGTCTCGCGATGGAGCCAGAACTTTGATAATATTGGCAAATCGATTATTAATAGACTACAAGAAAAAGCAAAAATATTTTCTTTTTTAAGAAAAAATCATTTTTGGAAGGTCTCTTCCTTATTACTATACTTCTCTAGGACTTCTTTTATCTGTTAATCAGACCAGAACCTCTATTATAAGCGATGCACTGTTAACATAACTTAATAGTTAAATTTGTGAATATGGGTCATAGATTCAAAACATTAGATGTGTTTTGGCTTAGACATATATAGCTTATAACCATATATATGTTAGTTTGATGAAGATCCTTACTACATCAAACTCAGCTGTAAACAGGAGTATACAAGGTCACTATTGACTCCCCAAATAACAAATGAGTGAGCTCACTCATTTCAAGACTGCCAAAATACCCCAACTCAACATTGAGGTGATCAGTTCTAACGGTTTAAATCTTTGATATGTTAATAATGGGAGCATGCAAAAGTGAACGATAGAGTCGATAGATGGTATGGGTTAAACAAGGGGGTAAGAACAGGGTGCGGTACGGTGGGTGTGACGCAAACATCGAAACAGACACACACACAACAAGTGTATACATACGTGGTAGACGCCTCGGCGGAGTACGTACGGTCAAAATAAATAAAAGCATTTCAGTTATTGGAGTAACACAATTTAATCATGAACTATATTCAATATCAATAGGTGTAATAAAAAACAGATTATATATTTTCTTGTGTCCAAAGTGTGTATGGGGCAGTGATCTCTATAGGGCTGTTAAGGCGGAAACATATTTGAAACAAAGCTTCACACAGAGACCCCCGTCGCTTCTGTGTTTAGAGAAACACACAGCAAACGCAGCCTACTTTGAGCCTATAATCCTCACGTCATATCCAACCAAATTTAACCGAGCACCAATTATTATCACCCGCCTACGCTGACTAGGTTTGTATGGGGGTTTTCCCGGCTTTATTTGTTGTGGGCTTCTTAGCCCATTTAGGAAGGAATTTATGGTTTGGTAGACAGGCATGTTTGAAAAGAAAAGTATTTCTATTGGCAGATACTGCTTAGCACGTCTCCAACCCCATCCAGCTATGGATCGACACGCCAGACAGCGATCCTTTTTGTATATGAAATTAAAATCTTATCATAATAGTTGAATGTCACGCTAATAATTAGAAAGAGTGAAATTTGATGTCATCAAACGAATATATTTGATTAAAACGTAATTGATCAGTCGATTTGTCATATAATGTCAATTTGTCAGCAAATTTATGTGATGATATAAATAAGGAACATTGCATCATCATATAAATTGGTTACGTATTATTGGGCAGGCTAAATATTAAATTTTGGTTGAATACGCATGGTCTCTAAGGGCTCACTTTGTTCTCTGTTCGTTGGGTGCATTTTGATGATACAAACACTACTTTTATTAAAACGACGCGCAATTGCATTGCGTCTCAAATAATGTTTTCATCCTTACAATGATTGAACTCGTCATTCGAATCGTAACATTGGCTAATACGATTTACGATGTCAAACTTTAACAACTCATTTATGACAACTTGTCAGACATTGTTTGATATATTTATGACATTTAAATTACGCAGTGTGCATGAATGCACCATTGCAGAAAATAAATAAATATAAATTTAAATACAATAGAACAAGTACAGCTGAAGGTATAAATTGTAGGCTTTATCTCTGTCAGGCGAATAAAAGCATAGAAGGAGGTGTAGATGCGAGGTTTTGTTATGTTGATAATGACAGGTTGTCATATAAGACGATAAGTTCGTGCACAAATCGTATTATAGATTTTACGCTTCGAATTCAGCCCTGATTTTGAGTCTTATGTTTGTTGTGATAGAGTTCACTGTCGCATCGTCTGTCACACTCGCAACCGTGTGTGTATGGCCGTTGTCTAGGCGAGGGAGGTATTCGTCGTACCTGCCGGCTTCACGGGACCATCTTCGGCCACCGACGCGCTCTTAAAGTCAGAGCTTGGGCGCTTAATGCTCTCATCTGAAATATGGTGAGTGATTTGTATGGTAATGACGTGAACACATGGAACAACTACGGTTACGTTGTATGCCCACAGAAATTATTTGTCTTGTCTAGCAAATCAACTTCCGCTACTAGACTATTACACAAGCCAGGACAGGTATAAATGACTGTACAACTATATTTGCTCTTTGGCACTATACTAGCGGGTTGAGGGAGGTATTGTTTCTGCTACAGTAGGGACTATAATTTGTCTATGTGTTTTTGAGTGAATAAATCACTACCGCGAGCTAAAACAGTACACCGCCATCTGTTGGCACAAAAGGTAAACATTAAGTAAGGATTCTACAAATTTATATGAATAATAATATTCTTGTTTTATTTATTATATTAACAATAAGGTAACAACACAATTAATAACCTATTTTACTTTAATATTGAAAAAGACTATTTTTTTTTAAATATGATCCGCGCTTGCCTAGAATATGATTATTCACTTTTCATTTGATAGAAACCAAATTATTGGTATCGGGAAAGACACAGACGGAATGGCATTCCTTCTGGAATTTGGAAAATGGAAAGAATGAAGCAAAACGCTCTGTACGCGTCCATGGAATTTCAACAAACTAAGTACACACACTTTCACACTACATATTTCACTTAAAAATCAATACAGACATTACCAAAAACATTTTTATATTTGAATAACAGACGAAAATAATTGTCATTGGATGTGTCATTTTAAGAATTTGTATTTTAAATATCATCCATCTTACTACCTTTTATAATATTTGTCTTTTTTTAGTAGTCTTATGTCTTTCTTCTGCTTTAGCTTCGAGCAAAGGGTCGTAAATAATTTCTGTGGACTTCAAACGTCTACATGAATAAAGGTTTTAAAAATAAAGGAGACGCAATAATATGTGCGTGAATAACAAAAGTTATGATTCATTTGATGGGTGTTTAATCATTTTTGACCACTATAGTTCGGTCGCTCGCCTTATGTCATAAAGGTTTATGTACATGATTTTATTGTGTCAGTTTGTGAGTGTCGCAAGCGTCTACGCTGTACTGTGGGGTTGCTATACACACTTTATTACAATACAATGGTAGAAATGGTAGAAATCATGTCATAGCTATACTGTGTGGCATGATAGTGTGATGGCTTCCTTTTTTTATTATAGAAAATTTAACCACTAATAAATATATTATCTTAAACAGTAAATTTAGTATACACCTTCAAAGTTGAAATGATGGGTAGTTACTGCGCTGGGTTGGACTGAGGCATCTTTTTCGATCTAGGTATATTTTTTATAAAATAATATTTTTAGTGAAGCAGGGCCTATGCCAGTGCCTGATTCTCTATTCCTTAAGCATTTCAATGAATAAGAACGTACTGTCATTAATTATGACACATTGTAGTACCTACTTACTGCCTACTTATTTAGTAGCCTAGTCATCTATGACATTAATATATTAAGCACGATACAATGCGATTTGTCTGGTAAAAACTGACGCGTCTTCGTAAAAAAGTGTTATTTTTACGATACGTCAGTGTTACAATATAAAAAAAATTAGAACTTGACAAAGTTGGCACATTTACTTAGTTCCAGCAGAGTGCATCCATCATACTAAAGTTTTAAACAGATCATTCAACACTATATATTTTACTTTAGTATTTAATAATGATTCTATTTCCCAAACGAATTTAAATATTTAATTATCGACACCGAAATCGAATGTATTATTTAATTAACTTATGTTAATTAATAAATTGAATTATGAACGATTTATTTATTTAATTTATTTTTAATTAAAATAAATAATAATTAATATAAATTTTTAATTTAAATAAATTAAATAAATAAATCGTTCATAATTCAATTTATTAATTAACATAAGTTTTACGACAAAAATAACGACATATGAAAGTTATAAGTTTCTTTATGTTATTTATTTACATTTAAATGTGGTGACAAACCGCCATTCCCTTCTTATATGATTAAGAACGCATTCAATGATTTGTGGATAACTTGTCTGATTTTTTGTAACGCACTTTTTTGGGGATATTCCCAGCATTCGGCTAGAGGCCCCTTCCCATGTCTGTCCCAATTGTCCCCTTAATGAACAAAAATGGCTTGAATAGTCTTTCGATTGTCGATTTTCTTTTTGATTACTAACATTGTCGGGCCAAATGGGACTTGATGGGTATGCCTACAGGAAGGGGCGAATGAATATTTTTGTGTTTTGCCCCCGTACCCTGATCTATGAAAATTTGCCTCACAATCTACTGTTGTACAGTTAGCGCGTAACTACCCAAGATTTCAATATTTGTGGCAATTGGTTGACTTATCTATTCAAAAATAGTCATTAGAAGAAGTATTAGTGTTTAAATTTTGCAGCACTTTACCTACAGTCAGGTAACAGAGGTTTTTCGTTGGGGTTTAATTACATTCCAGATTCCACGAATGCTGCCTATCTACTTGTTAAAGAGTATCTTGTCCATTTATTTGAATAAATTAATTCCGATTATTTGAGGTAGAAACACTGAAAGTCGCATTTCAATTTCATACTAATTATTGGTTTAATTAAAAAAATGTATATATACTTTTAATGCAAGGTGACAGGGTTTAAGAAAAAAGAAGCTAGTCTGAAGATTTTATTGAACCAATCAGTTATCTGATAAATATAATATATAAATAATTTATTATAGTCTGGTTATTTCTGTCATTGACAGCTTGAAACAAATTTTTAATATATAGATTATACATAAATCCATTTAATAAATTTTCATAAACATAAATTATCTAAATATATCTTTACAATTACTCTCTTTTTTTTTGTATTTCAATGTTAAATTAGTAAATGTTGCCACAGTCATAAGCTTATATAAAGAAATGTTACTAGAGTAAAAAACAAAGCTACGATATTTCAAGTTTATAAATATGGTAGGAAAATTGAGTAAATTATCGATTATCATTTAACAAGATTTTTATTCGACTAGTTGAAAATTAATTACTAGATTTCTTAATACGTGGAATTTACACCCTGCATGAAATAATTGCCTAACTACAGTGCGGTCTACTTTCGTTTAAGATTTTCATGTATAAAAAATACGTATATAAAAATTATGTTTTTTTTTAAATCGTTATTTTCGTATATTGCAACACTATGCTTGGCTCGTATTCATATGAAAAAGATACTCTTTGAAGCGAGTTAAACTATCACAAAAAATCTCCGAACCAAATGTCTACTACAAAAGACCTTTTATATAACACGACCAAATGAAAAAGTTATTCAAAACTGACAATTCAATTCGAAATTACCCTATCACTTACTATAAACCTAACTTAATTTTATAATGTTTGCCGCCAATCTGGTCAAGAGACTGCACTCACCGCTTTTCACGTTCTGGGTGACGGTGAACGTCTTCCCAGTGTCCAGGGGAACCGTCCAGTTAACTGGGTCCGGGGAACGCATGTTCAGTTGCTCCGGAGATTTGACCCGGGTAGGTTCCGGGGGCGATTTAACGATGGGCGAGTCGTCAAAAAAGTGGTCCTTAGCGACGGAAGCGCTACGGTGAGAGGGTATAATCTCTTCATCTGCAATTTGAAATGGCAACACTTGAAAATTAACCAGATACAAGACATTTTAACATATTCCTGTTCGTGTAATAAGTATTTACATAATTTCGATCGAATAATAGATTGTAGTTTGAACGATTATAGGAAATAGAGAAACCAGCAAGATTTTAACAATTTGTATTTTATACATAAACTTAATGATTTATGTTTGAACTGAACATTTTTTTGTTACCTATATTTACTGTCAATTTTAGTAATGTAAATAGTTTAAAAGAAAAAATACGGTACCTACCAGGTTTCTACAGATATGTATTTATATTAGTTTCTTTTCAGAGCACCGTATAATACAACGGGCTGTGCTGGTCGTCTTATACGTCCGTCTATCTATCAGCGAATGTATTTAATAAACCCGTCATAGGTAGTTGAAAGTTGAGTGTACAAATAAAATTTATTTGAAAATTCCAGAAATGTGTTTTATGTATCTAGTGTTTATGCGGCACTGGTACCGTACCACTTGGTTTTATGATTATTCAGTACTAATTCTAATGATTTCTACGACACCCATTTATAAACAACATCCAAAAGTGACACACACAAATAAACAGAAAAACTTCGGAATATATCGCTATTTGTTATCTGACGGCGGATTAAAGAAGGGCTTTGAATTTAACATTCTATGTAAGGGAGGAATGTAACAGTTCTAAGGTATAAAAGGCAACTTCAACAGTTGTTTCTGATATTTTTTTTACATGTGACATAGACACGTAATATGGAAATAATTATACAATTCTTGCAATATTAGGGGGCTTTATTTATTTAAGACAGTACAAAATTTACTATAAAAATTATATAAGGCCGGCAAAAATTATAGTTAAATAATTATACATGATGAAAGTTATATTAAAATTAACTAAAATGGACAAAATAGCGGTAAATTTCGGAATACAATATAATACAAAATACAGAAATAAAAAACCACACCTCATGCGTTAAAAATATTTTTAAGAAACCCTCTGATTTTTTTTTACAACTACCACATAAATAATTATATACCTTTTCTAATATATAGGTACCCAATTCTTCTATAAATATGGACATATTATATGTTTTATAGGGTTATTTTTGTCTACAGTTTAATGTTGTATTGGGTAGAAGGTAGACCCACGTTCGTAAAATAGATATCCCAAATAAACAATATTAGATGCAATCAGTACACTTTAGCTTTCTTTTTCGGTCTTAAACTTTAAGTTAGTAAGTACCCTTTGACCATTTGTATTTATAATAATTTGAAAATGCTGTAATTACCGACAGAAATTTTATTTCCTTCGAATGGTGTTGAATTGAGGCACAATTTGAATAGATTTGGAAGATGAGGAAGGTGACCCAAATTATTTGACAAACCAGAGTTTTAGAAATTCTTTAATTTTATTAATATGTTTCTTAGTATTTCTATGTGAAACACTGGTTTTTCACAAACGAAAAAGACATATTTTATTAAAGTTTGCATTGCGCTTATTTATTGTTTAATTTATTCGTTTTTTGCTCTGGTTTGTAATCAATTTTAGAGGTGGGCATATTGATAAAGTACCAGTAAAGTACAGTACTGAGATTTAAAACCTCTAACACCGTATGTTTAAAATATTACCTGACAGTTACTGAATACTACGTAGATTTATTTATTTTACAACAAATTTTCTAATCACTATTTTAAATATTTACTGCATCGACAAATAGTTAATATGAACTAATAATATTTAACCAAAGATTAAACGGTAAAATTCCTGTCAGTAATTATTGCATCACTGTTAGTAATTATTGCATCCCTGTCAGTAATTATTGCATCCCTGTCAGTAATTATTGCATGCCTGTCAGTAATTATTGCAATCGAAACCCATAATTTTATAAACCCAACTAGGCTATTGGTCTAACACGAATCCACTAACGTGTTGTTGGTGCATTTAGTGACGCACAATATACAGTCCACACACCGTGTAGTGTCGAAGCCATTCCCACTGGTAGTGCCAATGCGTGTACCTAAACGTGACCTGCGTTGCGTAGACGCGCTTACGAAATCATTGTTACAGTGCCCCGAGCACGCATTGCGTAAGATTTCTGACAGTTGCTAACCGGTGAGAGCAAGGATTGATACAAAAATGACAGCAGTAGAAAATACACACATAAAAAAAAAATACCCACCTAGTATGAGATTTGCACGCTCGAAATCGTTCAGTCGTTTTCGAATATCGAATACGTCAAAGTAAAACAGACAACGTGGCGTAACATTACAAGTTAGCCCTTGGCGGCTATCTCACCTGTTGATGATGGAGTCTAGGATGGTAGCAGGCTAACCTGTTAGTTATGGTAAACCCACGCTAAATCGCTTTGCGACACGTCTTTGTCGGTTAGATACCCTTGGCAAATTAATCGGACAGGGTCCTCTCCCAAAGCAAAGAAATTGCATATATTATACTTAGTTATTTTTAATAAATACCTACGCAAAGTAGATAGGTAACTTCTGAACGATAATATACTAGTTTTTGTACGTATTTCTGTCGTAGATAATAGTAAATTTATTTTAGTCAAAAGTATACATTGTGCAATATATTAGTTCAAAAACACAATAATTCATTGATACTTTTTTTTTGTTTAATTTACGTATGTTATGATAATCATAATATAATTTGTAGGTAATTCCTTGTGAATAAACATCTACATATCTGACAAGTACAGGTTAAAATATAAAAATAATAATTTTATTGTTATATATTTTGAAAATTAAGATCTATCGGACTTGCTATATGCAAGTGACCCTTTACGGCCGAAACACGTAGCAAATCGCCTTTTTGCCATCATATTGATCCAAAGACCTAGTTTAAAAGATTTTGTTCTAGTGGTTTTAGTTTTTAAAAGTTCTGCTAGGACCGTTAGCTGTGTGTTGACGAACGCGAATTTTAATTCATGAGGAAATATGATCAGTTTACTCTGACGCCATAGGGTTATGGCATTCGAAAAATAACTCTACGATTCTCATACAACATATATTTACAAATTATTCCCCTTACAAAACTGGCGATATGTACAACTGCTGCTGTCAAATCTTGTCAATTTAACAGTTGGCAGCCTGTCAGAAAGTAACACAATGCTGGCCTATCATTATTCTCTATGAGACGTAAATCTCAACGCACTCGTATCTACAATTTATGACGGCACTTTTAAATTCTTGTTTCGAGAGTCAAATTTTACGTCACAAATTGCATATCGCGAGAAGTTCCAATTTAATTGTCATAAAGAACCAAGGCCCTGTCCCTAGCACGAGTTGGTAGATTTTGAAAACTATTAAGGCTGTGGTATGTCCGTATTACATTTGATTGCAATTCACCTAACGTACTTTGCCAACTAGCATGAAACCCATACAATTAGAAAGTAATCAATGAAAGGTTTATTAGAGTTTCATAATAGTTGTCGCGGGAATTAAAGGCTTTATAAGAGTGCTGTTTATAACTGAAGCATTTTAAATCTAACCAAGTTAGATTTTATTTCCTATATTTTTTAAGTTTACATAATTTTACCATTTTCAACCCGTCATAGTAAGTAATACGTTTGAACATTTTTGTTTTATTTATAATGAAATCGTATGTTACCTTAAATTTCTTTCAAGAAGAAGGTTCTATCTACTAGGTTTTATTCAAATTATTTATGAACTCGATGATTATCATTGGAGAAGATGGATTTATATTATGGCTAATGACTTGCACTCAATTGCTTCATTTAAGAAGTAGCATATTCTTTAATATTGCTTATGAGTCCGAAACAAACGCGAAGTCTGTCTCCATTTTTCGATCGTACTTAACAATTTGAAATTTCATAAACGATACAAACTCGTGCTAGGGCCACTTATGCTCATGTCATTCTAATCGTTCTACACTCGAAACACCGAGTTTTGGCGTCAAAATTAACTCATCAAAACTGTGTCAATTTTGAAATCAAACAACGCGTTTTGAGAGTAGATATGATTCTATAGACATTCGGGCCGAAGATATATTAAATACCACAAAAGCCAAAAAAGCTTGGAGGGTTGAAAATTTAGAATTTTTACAACTATAAATAATACAAGTCAGTTATAGATCGTCAATTTGTGTTGTTTCATGTTTCATATTACAATCATCCAATTTCCTATGGATTGGACTTTACAATGAAAACGTATGTTTCTCGGTTTGTCCTTGACTTTTTGCAATGCGTTCATTAATCACTGCTTTTATAATTCTATGTAAAAACTTTATAGTTCTTGTGTGTAATTGAAGAAAATGATCAAAAAGTGTAGATAATGCATTTTATAAACATCAAGACAAATTGTTGGGAGCTAATCGAATGTTAAACGCTTACAATTTGCTTTAAGTTATCATAAATTTAATATTCTTTACTTTTCATCAATAAGAACATATTTGGTTAGTTGTATAAGTAATTTATAATTTAGAATTACGTTAGATATAAGTTTTATTGTAACATTTTCAATAGAAATGAAACAGACTCAACAGAATCCATAGGAAATTGAAGATTGCTCAGCACTTGTGCCACATGACGATCTATAATAAAACTGAAGCGTCACAGAGTAAAACAAATTCAACAGAAGCCGGTCAAAGAACACAGAGCGTCGACGCAACTGTCACCTGATCGTACGCACCCAATTTTATGCCCACTTTTGTTACACTGCGGCTGCGTCGGCCTTGTTCTGGCGTTGCCCCTGCCCCGACATCCCCATTTACCAAAACTGTCCCATTTACTGCCCCGGGTTTGCTCGGCGCAAGGGGCGACCTGCCCCCTCGGGATGACGGCCTAACTCTACTACTACTCCCCCTACTTAACGGCAAACCTACAGGACAAATGGCAACACTAAAACATCGGGAAGAAAACAGGGTTCAGGCATCCATCAGGCAGGATAAAAACAGTGTGTAAAGACTACTTTAATGACTATGAATCAAAACAATTTTGGGCGAAGATCTACTGTACTAGCAATTGTGCATTCAAATTAGTCAAAAGGCTTCGTGATATTCTATGTCAGGCCTTTCCCTCACTCTCATTTTTCGCTCACTCATTTTGCGATTAAAAGATGAGTTGTATAATGAAGAGGATGACCATAATAGATCCTGCTTTAAACAAAAACTTTATAATAATAAAATTATTAAATATTTATGGCAGTTTTATATTGATTGATAGAGATATCGGCTAATTTGAATGCACTCTAAAATTTTAATCCAAAAGATTTAAGTCAAAATATAAATTGTAACACTAAACAAATAGAATGTACTCGATATTAAGATATTGGTTCAATCGAGTTCGTTCGTCGTACTAAGGGTACTTGTTATAGGGTTGGCAATACATAACAAAATAATATAGGGGAAAATTTTACCATAGACAATGAAACATATTAAAGATAAAATTACAAGTATGAAGAGATACCAAACTAAACATGAGACCACTGCTTTGTATGGAGAATATTAATTATAATATGAAACTCTCTCATACATTTTTAGCCTGAGCTATGTGTGAAATATCACGAAAAGTCAACAGTATGAGTAATGAATAGAAGCAGGCGTTACTTTGCGGAAGTCCATGATAAACAATAAACAGCAAGTATAATTTGCTACATTCCGCCGACAACCGGGAGATTTGTATAATAAACACTACACAAAATCTTCCACTAGAACCTCTACTCACGTTTCGACCCGACACCGGATCATCCTCAGGATGAAATCTCCCGGTTGTCGGCGGAATATAGCCAATTATACTTGCTGTTTATTGTTTAACAGTATGAGTAAATATGGAATTTAAAGCATAATAGCTATTATTGCTAGCCACACAGAGTCTGAAATATACAGCTCTTATAAAGTTCATTTCTCGATGTTTACTTTTCGTGATATTTGTCAATGTCTCATTCGCTGATTCGTTCACTCATCAAATTAAACCACAAATAATTTGAACTACTAAACTATCATGTACTAGGAAGTTAGTATTAAATAAATGATGGAACCAATAGTTACGAAATTAAAGTTGAGCATAAAGTCTGAACCACAATCACATGTCATTTACCCTGGCAAGCCACAATCAGGAACTCACCGGTAGGCTTAGCGGGGCGTGCCTCGTGCCCGTTGGGCATGTGCCGCACGCTGGGCACGGGAGCGGGGTCCGCGGAGCGTGGTCGGCGGCGAGGGGAGCGGAAGACTGCGTCGATCCGTGGCCCTGGAATCGGTAGAAAGTTGGTTAGATGGCGGTTAATGTCATATTCCTTCCTTAGTCGACCTTCGTGGCGCGTGCTGTTACAACCCTTTTTTTTTGTCGTGGTGGAAAAGCTTTATAGCTACCTCCGTACCCTTGGGCGGGAAAGAGCTTACGTTGGACTCCCACCCCCGAAGGGGGGTATACCCGAACTAAAAACCACGGCAGTTCCTGACTAAAAATTGACTCCGGCTCCTATAACCCTTCACTAGGGTACCGCGCTATAGTATAATCCAAACAAAAGATATAAAGTGGTGTAAAAGTGTATTAATATTTGAATAAATTAGTTAGTGTTTGAATTGGTGTTTTTTCAACACTAAAGTCCACGAACTAACAGTGCGCTGTCCTGGGTTCGTTTCCCGGCTCCAGTCTGGTCTGGTGGGAGGTTTTGCTGGGGCTAGTTAAAACCCTACCGACAGAGACGTGTGGCCAAGCGATTTAGCGTTCCGGCAAGATGTCACATAGAAACCGATAAGCAGTATGGGTTTACCATACCATACCCGCTTAGCCCGCTACCATCCTAGACTGCATCATCACTTACCACCAGGTGAGATAGCCGTCAAGGGCTAACTTGTAGTATATAAATAATAAAAATACAACTACTAGTCGCTACTGAGCGCCATGTCCGCATTTAACTTCTTTTGCTGCTATTTTAACTATTTATCTCCATACAGTCTGAACTTTAGGTTACCTGATAGCCATTGTAAGAGTGTGATATAGCATAGGTCATTCAATGAGTAATGTGGTCCATTCGAAGTACGCAAAAGCCAAATCGGAATGCGTTAAGCCAGAACGCCTTGCCATTGAGCAAATGTCACCCTGTTATATCAACTGTTAAAGATGCCGTAGTTTCCGAATGATTAACGGAGGCTGCCGAGAGAAACTAGAGTTAACCAAACCATGTTTGAAACTCGCTGCTAGTCATGGTATTGTATGTCCTACGTCTGATTTGATGTTTACTCATTTGAAATTTTTTGGTTTCGGTGTGATAGCAAGATCAACACCGGATCATCATTAATCCGTTATTCTGACATAGATATCTGGCTTTTTATTAAATTCCCTCATTTCCGTATTTACTTCATAATGTACTTAAAATAGTTGTGATTTAGATATACACCCTAAGAAGACCTGTTTTAAGGATATGGTTTCATTTGGCCGCTCATTGGGGTTACTCCATCGAGTGTTATCATAATTACCTTCTTGGGTAACACCTTCATCGAAACTGTAGCCTTGCAATTTCTTCCTCTGCTTTAGAGGTGATGTCTTATGCGGAGACCGTTCCAAAGCCTTCGTCTCCTGAAGTTTAGCGTGGATGGACTGATGCGGTGCAGACCGGAACGATCTGAACTTCTTCGGGGAGAGATTCCTCGACTCCTTCCCATCCTTTTCATCCCGAGGCAAGACCCTGGAAGAACTCTTATTTGTAACAGATATATAATGTGTATATACCTCTGGTAACTTGTAACTATCCGTACTGCGTCTTGAACTAGTCCTGGCTGATGATGACTAAACTACGCATAGCATCAAAGGCTTCATCATTTCGCATTTCAAGCCATTCTTTGCTAGCTTCAGCCTCTCACTAATCAAACGTAAATGTTACTGTAAGCGTAATTTCTGTGACTTCAAGGACTTTTTGTACTTTATTGAGGGTCTTTCGGAACCTAACAATAAGACGTTCATTGCGATTCGAGCTAATAACTCCAAGAATAGTAATACATACATTTCTACTGGCTATAGCATGCCTTAAGTGCAGAAGTTATTCTTCCATTTAGTCCTTAATTACACATACTTGGTTGAATGGTTAATTAAACCAGGGAGTTGTAGCAGGCAGTTTTATGCTTGGGGATGCTTTATTCTTACTTACTATTATAAAGTTTGGATGGATGGATATTTGTTGCACAATCACGGAAGAACGGCAAAACAGATCTGGATGAAATTTGGCATAGAGGTAGATTATAGAGGCACATAACCTCGTTTCATTCCGGGAATGTGAACGATTCCCATAGATTTTCTGATGAGATCGTTAGCTATTACCAACAAAAAACGAAATCTTCACGTGAACGAAGTCTCGAGCTTGCAACCTAGTATCTTATAAATCAAGAATGAACTGAAATCGACACGGACATTTTTGGTTCCTTACGGGAAAATTTAAAAGGGTTTCTCGAGGACCACTACCTACTTCTGTGATTGCAGTTAAAGATTCTTGCAAAATGCAAATAACGTGTCAAGTTAACGTTCTAATCCTTATTGTTATATTCATAGTTGAGCTTTTTCAAGTTTCAAGACATTTGGGGAAGACCCTAAAATATTACTCATTGCGAAGCAGCCAATAAATGGATTGGCTCGTGGTGCTGGACAAACCGAATTTCAAATAAAAATAATCTACTGCATCACTTACTTGTGATTGGTGGAAGCGAGTGAAAGGGCTGACAGCGAGGATCGGCGGGACACTTGGTACCACAGTTCGATCTGTTTATTGTAAAGCTGGGTGATGTGTTCAGGAGCTAGTTCGGTCCCCCAGCCACGGTACTGTCGGATATAATGGCAATTTTGAATATGACTGAAGCATGCCCGTGAATATACCACTTTTCAAATATATCCAATTATCCCGTGAAAATTTATTAATTAGATATTAATTATTATAATTTCAGTATGTAAAAGTGATGCTCAATACATCCACAAGAAACAAGGCACAAGAATATAATGGTCCGAACTCTTTCAGATTGACTATGAAACTGCCATAATTTCTGCTAAGAATTCTTATTCTCTGGCAATGAGATTGACGAAGATAACACACTGGTAACTGCTATTTGTGAGGAAAATGTTGACAGTTCCTAACTTTAAATGTTCAATTCAAGGTCAAAGAAATTTATGGCCTCAGCGCCTGATTTTTCTTTCCGAATGAAACTGATCGCATTTCTACTATATCGCCTGAGAGTAAGTGGCAAATAAGTGAATCCATTAACCTCAATTTGGGTTGTATAGGTCGGCGATATCCTAAATAACTGTATACAAAATGGCAATGGAATCACCAATGTAAGTAAATTTTGGCATATTTGAAAAGTGGTATAATATGCGAAATTGCCAATATGAATGATGATTTGGGGTATTAAAAATTATAAGTGGGGGTTGAATATAAATTCAAAGTATAGAATAAAATAAGAATTTATTAAGCTTAGTGCTTCCCTTCAAGTTTTACATTTGTATGGAGAACTCTAGAGATATTTGTATGAAGAAGTTTAGACTCTAGATTTGAGAACATTTTGGTCATATTTGGTCTTGGCCGTGATTCTTCAATATATTCAAATCGCGATAAGAACGTCCTGCATTTTTGACCCTAAATTTATCAGTTGAAGGGTAAAATTTGACTTCAGAGATTTGCATACAAGTGTGTTTCAATTAAAACGTCATAGCGGTAGATTGAGTTTTATGTTTTAAAGTAAATACATTTTTTTCAATGAATTATTTCACATTTCTTATAAACTCTAGTGAGTAATTTTCACGAAATAATGTCCACCACAATCTTTTTTTTTTTTTGTTATTTATAACTGTTTAACTTGGAAGTTTTGCCCACAGTTTGCAGAGTTTGCACAGATGATGTGGAATTTAGGGCCAAAAATGAATTTTGCCGATATATCGAATTAAATATTATGGAGAATCAGCCTTCTTAGCCAAGTTGACTATTTATGATCGCGCTTACATAAACATTTGAAATTAATGGGTAATTGTCATTGGCACGTGCTGAAGATGTAAATTAACCAAATTCTCTTTCATTTCTTAAGTTTTTTTTAATGTTAGCGATTACAGATAGTCAAGCAGGGCCTGTCGCTGCGTGTATCGTCGGAATAATGTCCGTCATTCCTCGTGTCACTTACTAGGACAGCAGGAGTGTAATGTAGGTATGAGCTACAGTAGATACAGTTAGGGTAGGTGAGTAGGTAGGTGGGGCGCAGACCTTGTACTCGCCGGCGCGCTTGCGCAGATCCAGGACCTCGCGGTACCAGGAGTCGCCCTGCGCGAGCCCGAGCGGCTGCAGGCCGGCCGCGCGCAGCGTGCTGGCCGAGTCTTCCCCTGCGTCCGCGCCCGCCCCCGCCCCGTCTACCCCGTCCCCCGCACCCCCCGCCCTCGCCCCCGCACCGCCCCCCGCGCCCTCCGCATCCCCCACCAATCGCTCGCTCGCCTCCTCAATCGCTTTCCCTTTCCCCCTGCATTTGGTAAACGTCCCTTTAGACGCCTCGTACACGTACTGAGAGAACGGTCTAAATTTCTTTTTGTACTCGCTTTTGTAACGTTTCCTATTATCTTTGGAACGATCCTCCCCGTTGTATATGAGGGCCGAAAGTGCGCTACGGAACGTCGATTTTCTGCAAAATTCCAGTTTCAAGTCAGACTTTTGGCCGTTACGATGAGATGCGGCAAATAAACTGCGCCGAGCCAGGTTAGTAAGATTCATGCTCAAATAATTGTTAAGCTCGCAATGGTGGTTAGGATGTTAGTCCTGGAAGAGTCTAGAAGGATGCGCCGGCGCCGCCAGACTCGGTGTCGGGAGTGTTAGGTGATACAACGACATACAATCTAACAAAGAGTTAAGTAACGTTCACATCGACAAAAGTGCAGGACACATCGACAGTAAAAAAGAATCTATTAGATGACATTCCGAACTAAGTAAGTATTATTAGAATAATATAGTCATGTCTAGAACTACTCGGCCTAGGAACCGCCACCGTGAGGAGATTGAGATGTAAGCAAATACCAAAAACGAAATTTAGACTTGTTCTGCTTCACCCAGACACGTGACAAGAGATAGGGCAGAGCAGACGCGCAGGAAACTTTTACTGATATCCATTTAACGTTTCGCCAGCATCACAGCTTTAACGCTGTTTGATTGATTGAGACCCACTTCACGTCTGTACACACCATACGGGTTGAGTTACTGCGGCATACGTAATTTTAACGATAGAGAGATTTGTTTATCGAAATCCATCTGGGATTTCACACAACCTTTTCTACCAATGTTATAAAGGTATTGTTTTATTTATATATTTGCATAAAACATTCTCCATAATTGCTATAAATCTATGCTATTAATATTTTTTTTAAATTATTTGTGAATGTAACTTTAACAAGTTTATTAAAATTCAATATATTGATTTCTGAGACCAAATCTCTCTATCTTGTATGCTAAGTCAATAACTCACCCAGTATTAGATAAAGGGTGACTGTCATATCAAATTTACTTTCGTGAGGTACTTATTGGAATCAATCATTCAACGTCATTATTTATGTAACGTCGTTATTACGTCACTATTCAAGGACACAGAAAAGTAATCGATCGAACAAATAATATCGTTTATTTCGTTTTTAGTTTCAACTTTTTACAGATCAGTATCTCGGTTATTATATGTATAACATATGGGAGAGTTTTTTTTGTATATTAATTAATGTTACCATTCGTTCCTATCCTAAATAATGTTACCATTTACAATTAATTTTGGGGTAGTTTTGCAAGGATTATTTGCCTTCTTTTTCTTTGTCGTTTTGTATGGAATTCGTGTAATTTTTTTTAGGTATAAATTGAATTATTTAGATGTAAGGTTAATTTTAAGGTTGTGCATGTTGTGGTCATTTCTAGAAAGTCACTATCTGGTGTTTGTTCTTCTGAAATGTTTTTTGTTGTTTTTAAATAGATAGTGACTAGTTTAATGATCCAATAAAAAATAAAAATAAATAAAAATAAATTTACCTACTTGTATTTTATGACCAATGAACAGTTGTTAATACAAATCTCGGGGATGATTTTTTAATTACGTTCAGATGACAATATAAAATGGCGCTAGCAAAATAAGATCCGGTTTAAAATTGTTGTGGATTTCTTTAAAATTCAGGTTATATTTGGAACCAATACAACATTAGCTTACGTTAACGTTTCAAAAATAGTTATTTAGATTCAATGTGCCCTCAGAAGTGGAAAATTTTCGTTTAACATTATTATGAATTGTTATTTCGGTTAAAGGCTATCGAAATTGCTTGGTTTTTGTATAGATTCAGAGTATAAAGAAACGGCATTGCTCGAAGACCTTGACCTCCCTGCTAGAATAGCTTACAGTGTCGCAAACATAGTCTGCTGTCTAGCCTCAAGGTTAGCCCATAAACGCTGCCCGTAAAATTCACAAATTATATGCCACAAAATTTTTACTGAGAATTTTTTAGCTTAAAAGGCCGTTAGTGAATTGATTATCCAATAAAGTGATTTGAAACCCTAGTATAGATAAAATTCGGTTGTTTTTTTTAATAAATTGCGTAGTTTAATAATAATTAATAATTATTTGTCTTTTTTATATGTTTAATAAAACATAACTTTTTATTTTGATTACATTTAAAAATAGTTTTTTCTTTAATAACATGTACCTTCGTTAGGGGAAGAAGGAACACGTTTTTAACGTATGCTTACAAAAACCAACTTAATTTCTTAAATTCTTTCGATAAGCTACTAAATAATAATAATTCGATTTTCAATACAGGTAATTTAAGTGCTCGCTATATTTTATATACTTGACTGAGGATTTAAATTAGCTACTAATTAATAATAATGTGATTTTCCAAACAGGTAAGCTTCACAATTTAAGAGCTCGCTACATTTTATGAGCGAAAAAAACTATTTTAGAATATGAATTACATTTTATTTCGACGCCTAGTATTTTATTTTAGTTTAGTTAAAAGGAGAATCGACTGATTGACTGTTTATATAGAATTTACGAAAGGTTACATATAATCTTAGACTGGTGGATAAGATTACTTGAACGTGTGAAGACAGAGTGAAATCACTAGCTAAAAGTGACATACCATAGTGCGTTAAGTGCTGGGCGAATTCATGTGGATTCTAAATGAAGAACCGTTACCAGAAAAGAGGTTTAATATTTTTTGTCCGAAAAATTATCTTAAGAAATAAAACGTGTATATAGTTTGTACTTTAATAAAGTCATTACAATAAATTGCAGTCTATAATGGAGTAAAAGTTTCCTGCGTGTATAGATAAGTACAAAAAATCTAGACACAGAGATTGAAAGCAATTAGCAAGTGTCCTTATAAAAATATTTCATTTTTCTTCACCTGAAAAATTATTTTTAAATTATCTTTCAAACAGAAACAATAGAAATATACTACATATTATACATAGGTATTTGAAAATACGTAAAATGTTATATTTGTGTGGGGAAAAAAAAACGTCCGGAATCTCACGGATTTTTCGGAATGTAAGGTGTTTTTTTATGTAACTTTTTTTGTATGGAAAGTGTATTATGGAATACGCGGATGTTCTTAATTATTCATCCAATAGTTTTTTCGGTAATAGTGATATGCGAAAAAGCTGCTTTAGCGAAAGCAAAGCGTTTGAAACATTTACGTATTACATGAGTGAGGTATTTGTATTTCAGTGTGCCCTTATAGATTGTTCCAATTTAAGTCTGTATATAGTTTATATGAAATACATAATGTAATGTATAAAGAGAGGCATGCGAGAGAGAATATCAAAATTATGTAGTTATATGTAAAAATATCTGAAACAATCTATAATTTTTATTAAAACGTAATGAAAAAGCACGAATGGGTTCGTGAAGATAAGCTGAAGCTGAATATTATTTTTCAGAGGCTATGTAATTCGGCGAGAGTGTTACATAGACTCTGAAGTTACATAGTAAATAATTAGTTCATCAAATGAGTCTATATTTCATACATGCTTTGTTTTTATTTCATTTGTTAACTAAAACAAATAGATATCTAAAAGACTTCTTTTTTTTTAATAAGCAGGCCTATTGGTTATTTATTTTTAACTAGGATTTAATGAAGATTTATTATTTATTTGAATAAATTCAATTTTGTTTTGTAATTTTATTAGTTTTAGTGTAAAAGTATATTTAACTTTTGTAACATCCCATAACTCTTATTCGTATTTCACTTTCTAAGTTTCAAATAAATGAATAAATAAATAAAATTTTGTTTTTTTTTTTGTAAATATTTCTTTTGTCTATTGTTTTAAAGCCTGTATGAAATATAAACACGAGTCTGTGACCAATGTGTTATTCTAATTTTATTCACATATACTGGGAACCTACCTTTGTACGCCGGGTTTCTGTCCGTTCCAGAGGTAGTCTTCGATGTACCTCTTCGGCCCGTCCTCGTGATCGCCGTCCACGTGGTTCATGAGGGGTTCAGCTTCTACTGACCCTGAAATGAGAAGGTGGTATTTTTTTATATATCCACGATAGTAGATGCGTTTGGTGATAGAGGTTGTACGTGTGTATTCCTGACTTTTTTTTTACACTTTTTTTTTTATATTTTTGTCTCTTAGGCATCGAAGTAGTAAAAGCAAAGCCCTGGAACGCCAGCCCTACGCTACGATAACGCTACGTTAGCATCGGCGTTATATTACCGAGCCCGTGAACGCAAGAAGAGTGTTCCCACGACTTCCTTCCTAGCATCGGAAGAGTCCACTTGTGTTAGTGATAGGAACTTAGAATGTAGGTTAAGATTAGTAATTAGATTTTAATCCCGAGAACTTTCCTAACATCGGAATGGTCCGCTAGTTAGTAAGATTTTAATTATAATTTCATTATTAATTTTAATTATAATATTATCCCAAACGTCGCCTAAGCCGAGGTTCGGCCTCAAAGAAGACAAAGAGTTTAACATAACCTATGTGCCTTTTCATGGCGGCATCAGGATATCCCCACAGAAAGGCATCTAAGTGTTTAAAAAAATATATTAAATGCAATGCAATACCTGACTTAAAATAAAAACTATATTTATATATAAACATTTGTTTGTTTGTTTCTTACGTTACGTTTTCGCGTCTAAAGTAAGCTATATTACAAGCGAGTAATATAGGGATATTGTATCTGCGTCTTGGCCATACGTATTAACAATCATGATTAACCCATTGCCGGCTCACTACAGAGCACGGGTCTCCTCTCAATATGAGAAGGGTTTAGCCATAGTCCTGAGAGTTATCCGTATATTGGAATATACGGATAACTCTCAGGCGTGCAGGTTTCTTCACGAAGTGCAGGCTTCAACGTTGAAGGATCATCGTTGAAGCAAGTGATATTTTGATTGCTTAAAAACGCACATAGCTCAGAAAAGTTAAAGGCGCGAGCCCGGAATCGAACCCCTCTGATTAGGAGGCGGACGTCCTAACCACTATCCTACCACAGCTTCTTAATAAGGTATTAAAAAATAAGAAATTGTATATAATTAGTTGAGTTTTTAAATAGTTTATTGTAAATCCAATTATATGTGACTTTCTAGTTACTGGGCGGTTTTTTTTTTAATTTAGGAATAATTTTATTATATAGTGTCGTTTCTAAAACACCTCGAGAAATTATGTCACATATGACTCATATTACGATCAGCTATATATTTTAGAAGATAGTGTTCCAGTAATCATAAACTGCAGAATTGAATAGGCTCTTTCGAATAATCAAGGTCTGTTCGCTGGAGTAGATGACTTCGGAACTTTAGACAGCGTTTGAAGTTATCTTGATATGCACGAGAATAACAGTTTCCAACTCAGCGAACTGGCAAGAGAAATAACAGCTCCTGCTCAATATTCTTTTTGAAGGAAAAATGTTTACTTAGATGAATCTTAAATAATGAATTAATTAATCAACCCATACACTTTCATTGTACACAAGATAGGAAAAAAAAAACAAAACAGAACAGAAAATAACACAAAAACAGAATACAATTTGGCGGCCTTATCGCTACATAACGATCCAATAAATAATATGATCCAAATAAGTAGATATTACTGCTTAATGGGTCCTGATTATTATTTAGTATTTACATCTCTTTGAGAGATAAAGCCCGTAACGAGGTGATTCGGCAAAATCGAGGGTAACCGACATAGCTCGAAGGGCTTGCCGCTGAAGTGGCAGTGGGCTGGTCACGTTTGCCGGAGAACCGACGGATGTTGGAGTCAGAAGGTTCTCAAGTGGGTGGTCTTCACTCGAGAACCTTCCCGAGAGAGTCTCGGCAAACGGTGTGTGAGCCGTCCTTCGGCCAGGTGGAGCGATAACCTCCGAAAAGTGGCAGGCATCGACTGGATGCGAAAAGCCGGAGACAGGATGAGTTGGCGCTACTTCAAAGAGGCCTATGTCCAGCAGTAGATTAATGTTGGCTGTTGATGATGATGATGATTTACATTTTCTTTTAATCTCTAACTCTCATGCTTTATATGTTTCTGTATTATTGTACATTCCTGGGTAATCAAAGATTGCCTGGTGGAAAATGCTAAGCATTAAGTTCACCTTTTGTACATTGTTAACAGAGATAAACGAACAAAAAAGATATTACGTAAGCGTCTTTAAGCTATTTGTAACTACGTGGAATGCTGTCACTGGTCACGATACCAAAACCGCCAGTGGCTAGATAACCATTGAAAAATATACCATAAGAATTCGAGATTTACTCGTAGTACTGAGAATATTAATGAGAAATTGGTCAGCTTCAGCCAAATTGGTTCTGCAATTCCGGCGTTAATTAACGAACCAACACGCTTATACACTTTCAAACTTTCGCCTTAGGATAAATTTCGATAGTAAATACACATAAAAAATACAACAAAATATACATATTCTATAAGAATTTCAGTACGAGATACAGTCTGCCGATAGACAGACACATGAACGGACAATCAGTAGAGACTTCTGTCTGGTGAGAGGCTTCGGCCGTGTCTAGTTACCACCCTACCGATAAAGACGTGTCGCCAAGTGATTTAGCGTTCCGGCACGATGTCGCGTAGAAACCAATTGGGAGTGTGGGTTTACCATACCCCTAACAGGTTAGCCATCTTAGACTGCAACATCACATACCATCAGGTGTGATTGCTGTCAAGAGCTAACTTGTAGTGGATAAAAAAAAACTTAGTAATAAGGGACCCTCCCTTTCGGAACTGGAAACCTTAAGAAGAAAGTTCATCCATCATTTCTGTAAAAACCACTGTCGCAGATTCCAACCGGTCAGCACAAGAAAGTAACAGTTTCTAACTCGGACAACTGTCTAAGATAATTAATTAAATTAATTAAGCTAATTATTCTCGAAATAACAAACGTTATAATAGAAAGCTAAATTAATATTGCATAAAAGTAAGACATTAATAACGACCCGTGGAGGGTCTGCCTCGGACGGCGCTGGCTGGGCCGCGGTCGAGTGCACAAGTGTTCCCGTGACCCAGCCACCAGGCGACGCGAAGGAGCATCGCTGGGTTTTAGTGGGTATTCTGGTCGCCAGCCTGGCCGCCGGGGAGTCTCACATACCCCGAAAGCGGCGCAGTCTTGCCTGCGTCGCTTCTAATGCGTAAAAGTCGCTTCTAAATCCCAGCGTGAAAAAAAGGCATTAAAAACGAAGGCGATTCTTTTCTTTTTTTTTTTTTTTATATACAAAGCGAGCAAACGAGCAGGCGGGTCACCTGATGGTAAGTGATTACCGCCGCCCATGAACATTTGCAGCACCAGAGGAACCGCCAATGCGTTGCTGGCCCTTGAGCAATTTGTTAATCCGCCCTTTGAAGATCCCCATATTATAACCATTAGGGAACACAGAAGATGGAAGCTGGTTCCACAATTTGCAGGTTCGTGGCAGAAATGACCTGGAATAGCGGGTGGTGGAAGAGGTCTAGGCATACAGGTGGTGAGGATGAAATTTATTTCTGCGACGAAAAGTGCGACTGTTCATTATAACTCGACAGATGTATCGCCCTGTAACTCTTCAGAACGTCGTCAGAAGTATCTTCAATGGGATAAAATACCTTCGGAACTCGAGCATTATCATTATCATCATGATCAACTCATTGCCGGCTAACTATAGAACACGGGTCTCCTCTCAATATGAGAAAGGGTTGGGCATCACCACGCTGGCCATGTGCAGATTGGCAGACTTCACGCGCCTTTGAGCACATTACGGAGAACTCTCAGACATGCAGGTTACTTCACGATATTTTCCTTCGTAGTAGAAGCAAGTGATATTTTAATTGCTTAAAAACGCACATAACTCCGTAAAGTTGGAGTTGCGTGCCCGGAATCGAACCCCCGACCTCTGATCGGTGCTATGAAAATCAAAAATATGTTAATTTAAGTTTTCCTATCGGTGAACTGGCCGAGAGAAATAAATAATGTAGCAAGCTATTCTCAAAAGAAATTGGTTTAACCCGTTATTTTAACTTCCTTTCTGCAGATAACCATAGAAAGGAAGTTAAAATAATGGGCAGCGCAAACTGGTGTTAAACAAACTTGTTAGTAGTTACCCGAGCTGAAAACTTCGCCATTATTTTCTCTCTTGAACAAACAATAATATTTGCTTTGGTCTTCACTTGAAGAAGGCACGGCGGGCGTTATTTAATATCAGATTTATCAGGCGTAAAAACACCGAACAATCTAAGAAGCAATGGACCAAATCAGAAAATGCTGGTTCTTTTGTACATCATCATAGTCAACCCATTACCGGCTCACTACAGAGCACGGGCCTCCCAATATGAGAAGGGTTTGGCCATAGTCCACCACGCTGGCCATGTGCGGATTTGCAGACTTCACACGCCTTTGAGAACATTATGGAGAACTCTCAGGCGTGCAGGTTTCCTCACGATGCTTTCCTTCACCTTCAACGGTGTGATATTTGATTTGTTTTTAAACGCACATAACTCCAAAAAGTTAGAGGTGCGTGCCCAGATTCGAACCGCCGACCTCCGATTAGGAGGCTGACGCCCTAACCACTAGGCTATCACCGCTTCTTTTGTACGATGGACACTAAAATGTATTTTAAAGGGTCACAACGTGTTCATGCTGGTAATGATCGTGTCACAATCAATGCCACTATTAAAGTCACCCGCACTCGTACAAAGACACTGAGTGTCTATGTGTAAGTTGTATATCATAATCATCATCATGATCAACCCATTGCCGGCTCACTACAGAGCACGGGTCTCCTCTCAATATGAGAAGGGTTCGACCATAGTCTACCACGCTTTGAGAACATTACGGACAACTCTCAGACATGCAGATTTTTTCACAATATTTTCCTTCACCGTTAAAGCAAGTGATATTTTAATTGCTTAAAAACGCACATAACTCCGAAAAGTTAGAGGTGACCGGCATCGAACCGATCTCGATAAGGGGGCGGACGTCCTAACTACTAGGCTATCACGACAATCCAGTTACTTCCTGATAAGAATTGCGATCGAAAACCGTTTTACTTTCGGAAATTCAATAAATTTCCTATCCTGCGGTTCCGAAATAGAAAATGCCGCAGGCTTTTGACCTCCGTGGCGCGACGGGTACGCTGTCGCGTTATAAATTTGGAGGTCCTATGTTCGATTCCCATCTCGATTTTATCTGGTGGAAGGTTTGGTTACCCTACCGACAAAGACATGTCGCCAAATGATTTACCGTCTCAACACGATATGGCGTGTAAACCAATTAGCTGTAGCTGCCAGACTACTAACAGATAAGCCCGCTACCATCACAGACTGGATCACTTACCACCAAGTGAGACTGTAGTCAAAAGCGAACTCGAAGCGGAATAAAAAACAATCTATTTTGTCCCGTTAATAATTCAAAAAATTGTGAACGATTGGTGATGACGTCGCGGGCACCAGCTAGTAAATAAATAAATAGATAAGGATGACTATACGAACCTTCAGCCACGGCGGCCTTCTTCAGAGCACCCATGGAGATGCTCTTCCTGGGCACGGAGTCCTCTTTGGGCCACGCGAACTGGTTGCGGTACTCCGTGCTGACGGTCACCTCGGGTTCCTTCACCGCGAGGACTTCGCCTAGCGCTGTGGTCGCCTGAAGAGGAGAAATTGGTTAATAATTTGTCTGATGAGGGCTGTTGGACTTCAATATATGATATACAAGATATACATATACAAGGTATTCATAAACCATGTTTGTTTTATGTATATATTACCATAAGCTGAACCCTGTTTCTCTTAAATCTTTAGTAAAAAAAATATGTTAGTGTGGTTAGGATGTCCGCCTCCTAATCAAAAGTCGGGGGTTCGAACCCGAACGAACTTCTAACTTTTCGGAGTTATGTGCGTTTTTAAGCAGTTAAAATATCACTTGTTTCAACGGTGAAGGAAAACATCGTGAGAAAACCTGCACGCCTGAGAGTTTTCCATAATGTTCTCAAAGGCGTGTGAATTCTGCCAATCCGCACATGACCAGCGTGGTGGACTATGGCCGAACCCTTCTTATATTAAGCGGAGATCCGTGCTCTGTAGTGATCCGGCATTGAATTGATCATGATGATGATGATTATTATATTATCGTTTGTACAGGAGATAATTATTTGAACATACCATCTATTAAGAAAACAGCTTAGCAGTGATAGTCTTTTTTTATACACTGCTAGTTAGCCCTTGACGGCATCTCACCTGATGGTAAGTGATGATGCGGTCTAAGATGGTAGCGGGTTAACCTGTTACCCATATCCCTAATTGGTTTCTACACGACATCATGCTGGAACACTAAATTGCTTGGCGAAAAGTCTTTGTCAGTATGGTGGTAACTAGACACGGCCAAAGCCTCCCACCAGACCAGACTCGAGCCGGGAATCGAACCCTGGACCTCCAATTTTAAATGGCAATGGAGGTCATCTCAAGGTCTAAAGTGCCTTGTCTAACGAAACAGGAAGATACACTATGATGCCTTAAGTTAAATAACTTTACGCTCGAGACCTTTATAACTTGATATGGCAAAAGAACAAGAAATAATAATATCGACGGTCATGGATTGCGGAGCTGGTACCACTTGGAAGCTGTGATAACTTACATATCGGTAATTGAAGTGATATCTATTATAACAGCTCTGTCACAAGAGTTGAATAATACTTTTATTTTTATATACACCACAAAACAATTAAAATATCACTTGCTTCAACGGTGATGGAAAACATCGTGAGGAAACCTGCACGCCTGAGAGTTCTCCATAATGTTCTCAAAGGCTTGTTAAGTCTGCTAATCCGTACATGACCAGCGTGGTGGACTATGGCTCATATTGAGAGCAGACTTGTGCTCTGTAGTGAGCCAGCAATGGGCAATGGTGAAACTGTTCATATTGCCATAAAATAAATGTTAATGGAAACAGACAAAATTTATTCGTGAAGAATGAATAACAAAAGAACTAAACCTGTACCTACCTGTAAAATCTTGTTATGTCCAGGTAAGGCCAGGTACGGACGCAATAAAATCTAGCTTACAAAGTAGTTCCTGGCTATCTATAGACACACAATGTTAGGTAGAAAACAAATTTAGGGCAATGTTTCTGCGATTGTCAAACGACGTAAGACGTAAATCTGAACGGGTTTCTTCATAGTTTTCTGGAAGACGGTGTTTTTTTTTAAATAAATAATCGTTTATTTAAGCCGTGATAGCATAGTGGTTAGGGCGTCAGCCTCCTAGTCAGAGGTCGGCGGTTCGAATCCGGGCACGCATCTCTAACTTTTCGGAGTTATGTGCGTTTTTAAAACAATTAAAATATCACTTTCTTCAACGGTGAAGGAAACATTGTGAGGAAACCTGCACGCCTGAGAGTTCTCCATAATGTTCTCAAAGGCGTGTGAAGTAACATTATGTTTGTAAAGAAAACCTTCACCGTTGAAGCGAGTGATATTTTAATTACTCAAAAAACGCACATAAAAAATAAGAGATGCGTACCCGGGATTGAACCCCCGATCTCTGATTAGGAACTACGTCAATTATTATGAATTTTATATGAAATTATTCAGTAAAAATCTGAGTGCTTTACCACAAACTTTATACATATAAATATAAAAATGATAAAGAAGCAACGTGTCTCGTTCAAATGTGTCTCATTGTAAGGTGGACCTTTGAATTGAAACTGTAATGTTTCCTACTAGATGGCGGTACAGTCGCTATAAGATTGGCGAAAGGCATACATTAATTTCGAGGTTGTTGGTTGGAGGACTTGTTAACGTAATAATAAAGTCGCGATTGCTAGAGGTATGTGGGTTCCAATCCGTCGTTTCCGAAATTTTTTGTATGCATTTTAAGATATATAATATGATATTTATTCCAATTGTAGGTAAAAACAAACTCATCATCATCATCATGATTAACCCATTACCGGCTCACTACAGAGCACGGGTCTCCTCTCAATATGAGAAGGGTTTGGCCATAGTCCACCAAGCTGGCCATGTGCGGATTGGCAGACTTCACACGCCTTTGAGAGCATTATCGAGAACTCTCAAGCGTGCAGGCTTTTCCGGATTCGAACCGCCGACCTCTGATTAGGAGGCTGACGCCCTAACCACTAGGCTATCACCGCTTCCAACAACAATTATTAAATGTATAAAATGTATATTTCTATTGCGTTTATTATTATTTATATGTTCACCTTTGGCTCCACGGTGTCTGTCCATCGAGGCTGCCGAGGACCTTCGGATTTGCTGCGTCGCCCGGCGCGTTCTGAATCATTCCTCTGAGCGCTCTATAAATAATCTAGTTGGTAACATCACAACAAACCACATCATTGGTTGACGTCATCAATCAATCAATCTTAAGCTTTATTCAAATAATCCTTCAAAAGATGTTTTTGCTGCGTCAATAACTTACATAGCAGTTAGTTGATAGTGATAACTACATTAGTAAACTTAAAACTTAAGCTATGAGGGTTCCCAACGCGCCCTGGTCTCAGAAGAAGTCACAACAAACTTAGCCGGGTAACTATTCTTTTTCTAATCACCAAAATTCGAATAATTGCCGGGAAATCCCTAAAAACAGCCCTTTTCTTTTTCCCATATAAACGTTCTCTAAATAAAATGTAAAGTCAATTTGTACTTTATATTTAGGCAATATTTTATCCCGGTATTTCCACGGAAACGAAAACTACGCGGGTGAAACCGCGGGTCTCAGCTAGTTTAGTATAAAATTGTATACAATTACCTTTAAATGGTTTTCTAATTTTGTTTAGTCTAGTAGCGTGCAGAACAAGTTGATTTTTACTCTAAAGTTGTAAATATGCAAACGCATTTTTTATCGAAGTTGATATTCCTATGGGCATCACATTTTCAAACATGTTTTTAGCCCACACATAATAAATACTTGATATATATATAATAAATGCTTGATAAGAAAAAGTCAGCAGGTCATATATAGTACAAGGTGTCTCAAAAGTAAGTTCACATTTGCTTATCTTATTACGCGAAAGCAACTATTCTGAGGGGCGCGGGGGGTATGTCAGTCGGTAGTCTGGCTCTTGGGAATTTAGTCGCTATGGAGCGTTTCTCTGGTGCGGACCGTGCGTTGTGCGTACGTGAGTTTTACAAAAACGGTAATTCGGCGACTGTAGCGCGTAGAAAATTCTGCAGTATTCGACATATTCGTCACTTAAATGATGCGCCTAGCACTCGTCTCATTGCAAAATGGGTTGAGAAGTTTGAAGAGACTGGGTCAACTCTGGAGAAACCAAAATCTGGGCGACCAAGAACATCAAGAACAGCCGAAAACGTGGACAGTGTTACTCAGTCTATTCGAGATGATCCAAACCTCTCGATTCGGAAGCGTGCTGTTGCTTTAAATGTGCACAGATCTTCATTATGCCGCATTTTACACAAAGATTTAAAGCTGCACCCGTACAAAATTCAGTTAGTGCAAGAACTGAAGCCTCAAGATGCTGGCCAGAGGCTTGCCTTTGTAAATCAGATGATTGAGCGCTTTCCAACGTTCACCAACATCTTGTTTTCCGATGAAGCCCATTTTCATCTGAATGGGCATGTAAACAAGCAAAATTGTCGTTACTGGAGTGCAACCAACCCAAAACAAAAACATCAGAAACCGCTACATTCACCCAAAGTCACCGTATGGGCAGCGATGTCGGCGCGAGGAATTATCGGCCCTTACTTTTTTGAAGATGGAAGGGGACGCACACTCACAGTGAATTCAGAGCGTTATGTGGAGATGTTAGACGAGTTTTTCGTACCCCAACTGCAAAACTTTCCTGGTTACAACCAAAGAACATGGTTCCAGCAGGATGGAGCAACTTCACACACGTCCAACAGATCTCTGCCTCGAGTTCGAGAAATTTTTCCGAACAAATTAATCTCCAGGCGAGGTGACATAAATTGGCCTCCACGGAGTCCCGATTTAACGCCTATGGATTTTTTCCTGTGGGGTTATGTCAAATCAAAAGTTTACGCTAATAAACCGACTTCCCTGGCACAATTAAAAGAAAATATCCGTCATGAAATGGCAGCCATCACGGAGACTACCTGCCGAGCTGTCATAGGCAATTTTAGTGCCCGACTAAATGAATGCCGAGAGCGCAACGGTTTACATTTGGACGATGTTATTTTTAAAAAATAAATTCCCAAACAGTGTACTTCAATATAAAATAAACATTTTTTCAATAAAGCTAAGACTTTTCTTTTAAAAAAAGATTTAAATGTGAACTTTCTTTTGAGACACCTTGTATATAGTGAGAGATACAAAGAAAGCAGGTATCTTCTAATGCCTTAGAAGACTATTCATAACTCCTAGTACATTTTTCAAATTCATTCAATTTCTTAAATAGTTCGAACGTTATACATAACTGAATAGGAAATTTTGAAAAAGGGGACAGGTCTGGCAATTTGAAAATTTTTTTTTTTTATTCACCACAAATTAGCCCTTGACTTCATCACACCTGATGGTAAGTGATGATGCGTCTAAGATGGTAGCGGGCTAACTTGTTAGGGGTATTGTAAACTCATACTCCTAATTGGTTTCTAAACGACATCGTGCCAGAACGCTAATTCGCTTGGCGACACGTCTTTGTCGGTAGGGTAACCAGCCACAGCCGAAGCCTCCCACCAGAAATATTCAGTAGTGATAAATCCTTTAGCTAACGTACGAGTATAAAATGAAAAATGTATAAGATTTTAGATACGATAACAAGGTTATTTTTAATGCAGGTTTACTTAAATTTTAAATTTACTTTATAAGCCACTGACGATACAATCTTACTATTCGTATGTTTGTGGTTCCTTCTTAGGCGTACATACAAAACTTACCAGTGAACCCTACACAAGATGATGACCTATATCGTAAGCTCCGAGTAAAAAAACTATATATTTTTTTTTTTTGCTAGAGCGGTTGACACGTAAAATTATTACGTTACAAAAATATTTCACGGTGAATGTTATTATATAAAACACATACAAATACATATCCAGATGTTTTATGAATAAGAGATGCGCCCTTTACGAAATTACATATTCATTTTATATGAGCATCGTCATTTTATATCACTGAAGCCCTTTCTTCATGGTGCAAAATACTAATATTTTTCTGACAGTAGCGAATTAGAAAATTGAATACTATGTAAATAACTTCACGCACACAAAACTAGGCTTAGGCTAGGTTTTAGAGTGACAGGTTAAGTTAATAAGTGTTTAAATATATTTAATAGATATATACAATAAACACAGTAATGTACGCTTGGAGAGGGGGTATGTGCCAATCGCACCGAGTCAGTCTTGCGTCGGACTCGGTACAGATAGGACGTGCGCATGACCCGGCTCCATTAGTAGTGGTGAGGCAGAAATAGCGGTCTTTACTGGGAGTAAAAGTCATGGTGAAACTTACCCGGGCGCGGTCGAAGGCCATTCCTTGCTGGGCCCGGATCTCGTCGACTGGCGCGGGGTCAAACAGGTCGTTCGTCTTGTAAGCCACGCCGGGGTACTTCTTCCTGCGCGGCATCGCTGGCTCTATCGCTCCTGGAATGGAATTTTTTATCAGACAATGCCTTACATCTACAAAACTCGATACTAACGACAAAAACAACACGGCGTTCTGTCGAAAATGGGACGGCGGACTAAGTGTTAAATGCGCAACATGTTTTTTTTAGTTTGTTTAGTTATGCGATAGATGGCGCTGTTTTCGTATAAATTAATACTGCATCACGCTATGGAGATTTTATACCGAAACTAGATATATGAGCTCAGATTTTAATTAAAGTAAGTAAAAAAAGGTTTTAAAATTTCGTTGGAGCATCATTTGTCTCGGAATCATTGTGGGATTAGTGACTAAGGTGTGTATTAAATCGTGAGTTAAGCGGTGATGACTGTGCCCAATTGACGTTTATCCGAAGCCCAAAACTCTTTCAGGAAACTCAAGTCTTCAATTACGCAATCAATCAAAAGTGATGTAATTTGTCGTTATTTTCTTTTCATAACACTTAGAATTAGAGCATATGGATTTAAACTACAATAAAATAATGATTATCCACTCTAATAACCCAAAAGCCTATTTTTTAATTTCACTACAAGCCCTTGTTTTTTATGCTGATGGTGGCCATCGAGGGGGTTTTAGTGGGTAGAAATCAAACATAATCCGAGATCTTCCCCAAAGTATCTCCCTATTAGATATCCTCCCCATCAACAAAATAAAAAAAGCATTTCCTTGACGGCAACTTAACTGGTGGTAAGATGATGTCTAACCCAACCTATACCCCTAATTGACATCGATGCAACATCGTGCCGGAACGCTAAATCGCTTGGCAATGTCTATGTCTGTAAGGGGGTTACTAGCTACGGCCGAAGCCTAGGACCAGAAGCGAACCCAGGGCCTTCAACTTTATAATGTGATACGGCTGGGCACAGCCTTTCTCTTATAGCAAAGATATTTAGAGTATACAACCACCACGGTACACCAATGCAGGATGGTGGGTTTGACGAATATTATTGATCACATGTTAGTGATAATAATTGGGATAGCTTAACTTATGGGGTTGATACTAAAATTTTCTAACTTAAGGCTAGTATCGAACTGAAAACCAAGAACCTCGTGAACTGTTCTTTAGCATTTTAACCAACAGACCGACGGGGCAGTTAAATTGCTTTAAATATTAACTTTTGTTTGGCAAGATGTTAATGTAACACGCTTTAGCTTTTATGGAGGCAAGTCTGATCTCATTCTCTCATTTACATGTAAATTGTATTGTCATTTCGTCTATTTTGGGAGAAGGATTCGTGAAATGTGTGGTATATCGTAAGGACTGCTTTTATTCTCTGGAACGAGGTTACCGGTAGGAGTAAATAGGTAAAATCGTGTAAAGAAGTGTGAGTATGGAGTATAGAATCGAAGACATGACTGTTGTTTGGTTCAGCGTTGTTCAAATATTATCGTCAAGCGCTAACCTCCATATTTTGTCTACATCGTTTGCTAGTTTTATGTGACTTTTGTGATGATTAGTGTATTGACTCTTGTGTAGTAAATTTTTTCCCTGACCGAGACGTCGACGTCAAATGTTTTTAAAGTATAAAACCGATGTCTCCAACGGTTCATAGTCGATTTTTACGACCTTTTTAAGGTAAGGGATTGCTGTAAGGGATTTTAGCAAATAAAAAATCTGCTATCCCTGCGTATTGGAATTCATAGTTACGCGTTTGGAACCCTCATAGCTTTAGTTTTAAGTTTACGAATATAGTTTTCAAAGTCAGCTCGTTACTATGATCTTAATGCATCAACTAATTGATTGATCTAAAGTGTATTTTAAAGTATTGTTATAATTAAGTTTATGATTGGATCTTAACTCATTACTAATTCATTGATCTAAAGTGTATTTTAAAGGATTGTTAGAATTAAGTTTATGATTGATAGATAATATTAATAAAGTTTATTTTCATCAGTACTAATTAATTCAATTTTAACAATCTTATTGATCTGCATGAGATCGCAGAGGCTCCAGAAGGGAATGAGTCAAGTAAAGGGGTCAGTTGTTGTGGTGTCTTACCCCTTGCGATGGGCAGCGCGGAGGGCGGGGTGGGGGCGGGCTGCTTCACCACCCCCTGCTGTTGGTTCTTGTGTTCGTGCCATCGGTATGTGCTGCGGTACTCCGAGTGCAGCTGGAACAAATAAAAAAAAATGTAAAAAACAATACAGTATTAACAGAAAACCTTACAATGGTAGCGCAGCGCGTACGCTGTTATATAATAATATTGGAGGTCCTGGGTTCGATTCCCGGCTCGAGTCTGGCCTGGTTCTGCCTTGAGCGATCGGAATATACACTGTATATCAGTTAAAAAGTGTGCTTCAGTTTAAATTAATATAATATCTATATTATTTGAGCTCCGTAGCACAACGTGCGCTTTGTCGCATTATAAAGTTGCAGGTCTTGGATTTGATTCCCGGCTCGAGTCTGGTTTGGTGGGAGGCTTCGGCGGTGGCTAGTTACCCTACCGAAAACGACGTATCGCCTAGCGGTTTAGCGTTCCGGCACGATGTCGCGTAGAAACCAATTAGGTGTATGGGTTTACCATACCCCTAACAGGTTAGCCCGGTATCATCTTAGACTGTATCATCACTTACAACCAGATGAGATTGCCGTCAAGTTTAGACGAACTGTAATAGATAAAAAGCGACCAATGTTTATTTGTTGCAAAATTCCAACTCGCTAATTGACTTATGTGGAGCGAACACCGGTGTCGACACTCAAATGTGAAAGTGTACAACTGAAACTCTAGCCTAGACGTTACATATCGTATTTAGATTCGGATAGTGGACAAGATTTGATTGATGGTAACCAGAGAAAAATCCAATTATAATTTTTGCAATCGAGTTGTTATATGAGACGCTGAAGTATATTTTTTGCACTAGATTTGGCCTTCATACACGCGTATGCTAGGAGTATCTCTACGTGATCGAATCAGAAATGAAGAGATCCGTAGAAGGACCAGAGTTACCGACATAGCTCAGCGAGTTGCGAAGTTGAAGTGGCAATGGGCGGGGCACATAGCTCGGAGAACCGATGGACGTTGGGGTCCCAAGGTGCTGGAATGGCGACCCCGCACCGGTAAACGTAGCGTTGGTCGACCCCCAACAAGGTGGACAGACGACATCAAACGAGTCGCAGGGAGCCGCTGGATACAAGCGGCCCAAGACCGTGGCCGTTGGAACTCCTTACAAAAGACCTATGTCCAGCAGTGGACGTCTATCGGTTGAAGTGATGATGATGATGATGACACGCGTAATTATAAATTTTACCCTATGTAAAAAGGGGTTATACGTGTAAAACTATAGATAAATCATCATCATCATGAACAATTCATTACCGGCTCACTACAGAACACGGGTTTCCTCTCAATATGAGAAGGGTTTGGCCATAGTCTACCACGCTGGCCATGTGCGGATTGGCAGACTTCACACGCCTTTGAGAACATTATGGAGAACTCTCAGGCGTGCAGGTTTCCTCACGATATTTTCCTTCACCATTGAAGCAAGTGATTATTTAATAAAAAATAAAAATGAAATTAAAAATTGAAATTGAAACCTTTCTTCCAAAAATATCATTAAACTTATCGTAATGTCCTCGTGGCGTCCATTGTTATTGCTATTTTGCATGGACCAATCACTTGCCAGCGTTTTGGCGGGAGCCAATAGCGTGGCGGCACGACACGATGACAACCAACTTAATACATTAATAATAGTATTCCAGTCAAGTTTTTTACTCCTTTGTACGTATTAATAATTGTAAAGATTTATAAAATTTTTACCCTACAAACAACTTGTAAAATATGTCTTAATTAATAAATACATCATAATGTATATAGATTATGATGTATTTATTAATTAAGACATTTTTTTGGGTAATGTTTTGTCTATTCTTAAGTTTCTTTTTTGTATCCATATGTAAATTAGTTTTTAAACAATGACTGTTTTTGATAAAATAAAGAGAAAATATATATATATATATATATATATATATATATCGCGGCTATAACATAAGTTTGAAGTATTTGTCCATCCGTCTATGCGGTTGTGCTGTATTTTTATGTTTGCAATCAAAAAAATATAATAAAGATTACAGAGTTGGGTTATAAGGTGTAAACATAAATTATACGAGTTTTCACGCACACCTTAGACCGCCGATAACCGCCACTTAATTTATGTAATCAAAACTAAAATCTACGATAAAGATTCAAATGGCCAAAACTTAAAATTACTTAATACAGATACCATTACAGCAAAATGCGGGTAGTTTAAGAAAAAAATACAATAGCCTACAAATCATTCTAATGTTCCTTTCTTTTGTATACAATAAAATTGTATAAATAAATAAATAAAAATAAATAAATCATTAGTTTACGCTTCACAATTTATGTGAATTCAATTTTTTTCGTAATAGATACATACGTTACACTTGATTTGAGATTTGTAGATCAGCGGGAACAACGACCTCCGTGGCGCAGCGCGCGCTGTCACATTATAAAGTTGGAGGTCCTGGGTTCGATTCCTGTTTCGAGTCTGCTCTGGTGGGAGGCTTCGGCCGTGGCTAGTTTCCACCCTACCGACAAAGACGTGTTGCAAAGCGATTTAGCGTTCCGGCACGATGTCGCGTAGAAAAAAAAATTAGGATTATGGGTTTACCATACCCCTAACAGGTTAGCCTGCTACCATCTTAGACTGCATCATCACTTACCATCAGGTGAGGTTGCCGTCAAGGGCTATCGATTAGTGGATAAAAAAAACCAATCGTCCATCTAGGGTAAAAATATCCGAAGGAATAAGTTCTAAGGTTTATTTTAAGTTTTTTTCTTAATAATTTTTTATTTAATACTATGACTTATACAATTTATTTAGGTTATATATATATTCTTGAAATTTCCGAAGGAATACGTATACCTCCGGAAGGTCGAGCGATGTTTTGTCGTATAAAATGTTAAATATGTCGTACAAGCTATCGCGGTACTGCATTGCGACAATATAGCACTTCGCAACTCATTTACATAATGTACTTCACTTCTTGGCACATAAATAAACTTTCCTTAACTAACCCATTATAGTAACAGTGTACACTGGAAGTACATCCGACACCCCCCCCCAACCCGCTTGTAGTTGCGGCATCCCTCGACCTAAGCGCTCCTCTCCGAAAGAGGAGACCAAAACATATCCTTCACGACCCTGACGATCAGATGACTACTGACAACACACTCGTACCACCTACCACACAATCATACGCTACACACCGTCTTCGCCGGCGAAGACGAGGTCCCATCTTACGTCATCCTGACGTGGGCTCCATCCACGGTCTCGGAGTCGTACGGACCACTCACCGTCCGACCCCGCCGTTATCCCAAACGCTACCTACGCCGAGGTTCGGACTCACAGGAGGCGCACTTAGGCAGACGTTTCCTTAGTTTCTTCGAGCCCTAGGTCTCAAAATTTCTTGTGGCAGAACAAGAAGTAAACAGCCCGGATACGCTGTGGCAACCAATAGGGTTAGTTAGTTCAGCTAATAGACAGCCCGAAAAAAAAAATGGAATGAGATTAAAACATTACTGAATCAAATGAACGTAGCAGTTAACCCATATCCCTCACAGGTTTGCCTGCTACCATCCTAGACAGCATCATCACTTACTACCAGGTGATATAGCCGTCAAGGGCTAACTTGTAATGTATAAAAAAATAGATGCAGCGCTGGTTTTCAGTGAGAACCTTAATATTGTATGGGTATGGGAGTATGGTAAACCCAAGCTCCTAATTGTTTTCTACGCGACATCGTGCCGGAACGCTAAATCGCTTGGCGACATGTCTTTGTTGGTAGGGTGGTAACTAGCCGAAGCCCACCAGACTCGAGCCGGAAATCGAACCAGGGACCTCCAACTTTATAATACGAGGTCGTCCTAATATATAGCTATATATGAGATATTCCGTATGTAATTCGGGACTGTCGTGTTTCCACTGCAGTGGAAGGTAAACAGTTAATTTGAACGTATCCGCTCGCGCCGAGACAGACTGCAATTTCACGAAAGTCGGTTAACAGTGCAGTGTGCCAGAACGGGTACGTGGCATTAATTGAGTTGCTATACATCGCCGTTGAGACTGGGGTGGCCAGGTATTTTTTTTTAATTATTTCTATAAATAATTTAAAAAAAAAATTGGTCTTCCTCTACTCCTATAGAGAGTAAAGAAGAGATGGATGGATTGTGTAAAAGAGGATATGCGTGTAAAACGTGTGGGTAAGAGGTGATGGGTGATAGAAGTGAGCGGAAGAAGAAGACGTGTTGTGCCGACCCCACATAATGTGGGGCAAGAAAAAGAAAGATTTATTTCAGACAATAATAAACATTGCTGGACAGTTTTATGTGCTAGCGAGGTTTAATTGAATACGCAGTACGCATCTGTAAGCTTTAGGCGACTTGAGACGTGAGAGTTGTTATTTCAGTGACTTCCTAAACGTATTATGATTGCGGAAATGAATATTTGTTTTCATATTCAAACAAACTGAAAAAATCATAAAAAGAAACAGATAACAGTTTAAGTATAACTGTACTAATGACAAAATCGGTTCCTTGCAAGAAATAAAAACATATATAAAATCAGTTATCACTTACGTAGATCACAAAACAAAATGTTATACAAATCTGTGATAGCCTACTGGTTAGGACGTCCGCCTCCTAATCAGAGATTCGGACCCGGGCACGCATCTGTAACTTTTCGGAATTAGTTTCGGACGCACGTCTTTAAGCAATTAAAATATAACTTTCTTCAACGTTGAAGGCGGGGAAACCTGTATGCCTCAATAATGTTCTCAAAGGCGTGTGAAGTCTGCCAATCCGCACATGGCCCGCGTGGTGGACTATGGCTAAACCCTTCTCATATTGAGAGCAGACCCGTGCCCTGTAGTGAGCCGGCAATGAGTTGATGATGATGACTGAACCGTGCAAACAAACAGACGGGCAAGCAGCAACTGATTTTAAGTGATTATCGCCCGTGAACATTTGCAACTTCCTAGTCATTACTGTGAATTGGCTGTTTGACGTCACGGGAAATGCCATAACGCTCACTGCCGTCATGCCCAGCTACATAACTTCAACTATCCGTCTAAGCTTTGCATATGTGGGAAACGGAATAACGCTAAGTCTTGTCCCCTCTACTACTTAATTCTTCATTTTTATTTCATATTTGTACCTTTGTGAAAAGTTTATTTCATATTTATAGGCATATATAAATATTCGGTATAATAAACAACTATATATCGCATACTATGAACCAGATATATGTGCACCCTACAATTGGAATTGCCGTGCTGAATTTATTACGCTGCGCCGCGTGGTGTTTTATAGTAGACACGTGGTTATTGTATAAATGACAGTTAGTTAAGTCTGAAATATACTGCATTAACATATATATATATATATATGGATATAAGCAGCCTGCTTCCAAGCTGTGTTATAATTGAGAAATTCATCAATTGTTTTCCTACTTTATCTAAAGGGCTTAAAAGGCTTTCTTTTTTTATCATGTTCAACCCATTACTAGCTCACTACAGCGGACGGGTCTTCTCTCAATATGAGAAGGGTTTGGCCATAGTCCACCACGGCCATGCGCGGATTAGCAGACTTCACACACCTTTGAGAACATTATGGACAACTCTCAGGCATGCAGGTTTCCTAACGATGTTTTCCTTCACCGTTGAAGCAAGTGATATTTTAATAGTTAAAAACGTACATAACTCCGAAAAGTTAGAGGTGCATGCCCGGATTCGAACCGCCGACCTCTGATTAGGAGGCTGACGCCATAGCCACTAGGCTATCACTGCTTCACTAGGCTACCACCTGTTATTGTTTACTTAGAATAAATAAGGTAACATTTCGGATCAGTTTAGCAGCTACTTATTAATTTAAATAAGGCCTTTTATTACATAATATAGAAAGTAAACGAATTGAATCTAAATTAGATTACAATAGTTTTCGAATTCTTAATTTGGTACTAAATCATGGGCGATGAAAAAATCAATTCGAAAACGAGGTGTTTGTAAAAACTAATTTTGAAACCATGAATATATTATTCGCGTAATCCAATTCAAGAAAAACTCGTTTATTTAGTAATGATAGCTAGCATCCATCTAAGGCCCTCACCAACATAATCTTTGCGGAAAATGATAAGAAATGTTGATAAAACCCTTGAGATTCTCATATCACGGCTCAGCTACATTTCGTATTTCAGGAATTCTCGCGGCCAGGCTTGCGTTCCGCTCCGCAAACAATTTACGAGGTCCCTTGACCTTGTTTAACCTTCACTGATATAGGTGTCTTTTATGCCACGAAAGTACTAAGTAGTAATGAATGGAAGAAAAATTACTTAATTAAAAATTTGTACGCGACATCGTGCTTGAACGCTCAATTGCTTGGCGACACGTCTTTGTCGGTAGGGTGGTAACTAGTCACGGCCGAAGCCTCCTACCAGACCAGACTCGAGCCAGAAATCGAACCCAGGACCTCCAATTTTATAATCTGACAGCGCGCGCGCTGCGCCACGGAGGTCGTCAACTGAAACAAATGATCCCTCTCCATATGCTTTGGTACTGGGGTCAGGGCATCGGGGCAGACATTTTCTCTGGTCTGGTCTGGTGGGAGCTTTCGGCAGTGGCTAGCACCCTGTTTTTTTTGTCGTGGTAGAAAAGCTTTATTGCTACCTCCGTCGCTTGGGCAGGACTAGAGGTTATGTGGGGGCTTCCTCCCTGGGGGGTATACCCAAACTAAAAACCACTACGGCTTGTCCCTCACGCTGAGTTTTCCAGACGCCCGGGGAACATCATTGCATTCTTTCCAGGTAATGGCTAACACCCTACCCTCAAAGACATCCTTAGAAAGATTTTAATTTAGTGCTTGTATATGAAAACTAAAATTTTTATGTTGTGTATTAGTTTTAGAATTGGCATTAATATAATAATTTATAATCTCGCTTTCTTTTTTGATCTCTTGTGTAATTAAGGTAAGTTTGGTTATGTGTGTTAAAATAACTAATTTACACATTCTTGTTTTAGTTTTACTTATTTATTTGATATAAAAAGAACAGTTACATCAAACGAGTAATACTTCGCTTACGCCATATTGAAGAGAGAGAGCACAGAGAAAAAAAATGTTGCCAATATAAATGTACACAATTACCAACAATGTGTAAATAAGTCCGTGATTGTACCAATATTCAGGCTCCCACTGGAAACTTAACTTAACCACTTTTTAATGACAATGTCGTGTACACTTGTAACTGATATGCATACTGGTTAATGTGACGTTTTTGTTTGCTACAATGTATATTTTTTTCTATGTATATTGTAAGTGTATAAATAATAAATAAATAAATAAATAAACCAGAGCTGCAGCTGATGCTGAGTGGGTTGCCTTTATTTGGTCATCATCTGTCTATGTCAAATTATGTACTTACGCATGCAAAACTGTATGGCTGAATAAAAATCTTTTCTTTCTATTTTTCTTTTAAAACTTTAACAGCGCAATGCAGTTTGCATGTGGCGACATCTTGTATAGCAATACGGAAACTGTCACTAACTATATTTCCAATATGAATTTTCGCCGACGTACAACACCTCACGTATCGCCGAGCATGCAATTTACGGAGACTCTTGACCGTGTGACACCTTCGCGGTGAACGCTTCTTACGGCTACCTGCCCAGATTGCATTTACGGTGATATCATATTCGGTATTGCAGTATGTATTTTGAGATGGGACATATAGGTCTTACAGAAAAATTGTTGATATCTCATAGGCGGCTCTGTTTTGTAGAAGCTTCAACTGTAGTTAAAACTACCTCATGCATATAATGAGATATGTATATGAATCTAAAAGCGGTGATAGCCCAGTGGTTAGGGCGTCAGCCTCGAATCACAGGTCGGCGGTTCGAATCCGGGCACGCACCTCTAACTTTTCGGAGTAATGTGCGTTTTTAAACAATTAAAATATCACTTGCTTCAACGGTGAAGGAAAACATCGTGAGGAAACCTGCACGCCTGAGAGTTCTCCATAATGTTCTCAAAGGCGTGTGAAGTCTGCTAATCCGCATATGGCCAGCGTGGCCACCGTGGACTATGGCCGAACCCTTCCCATATTGATAGGAGACCCGTGCGCTGTAGTGAGCTGGTAATGGGTAGATCATGATGATGATGATAATATAGATCTATAAACGCACAGCTTATGCTGTGGCGTCTAGATATATTAAAAATATAAGTGCGTCTGAGATACCCGGCCTGTGGCATTATGTTGACAGACGTCGGCGTGTCAGTACGTGCCTAGCACGCACTAAGTGATTAATTTCTGTTTCATTCTGAACCACCTGTACCCAAAAGTGGGACATAGCACATACGGAGACACATAGACGTAAAACGAAATTGGCATGCAGATAACGAACAAAAATTTCCCTTATACGGCCACTGAGCGGACAAAATGAGGGTTCATTATTATTATTATTATCAACTACAAGTTAGCACTTGACGGCAATCTCACCTGATGGTAAGTGATGATGCAGTCTAAGACGGTAGCGGGCTAACCTGTTAGGGGTATAGTAAACCCATACTCCTAATTGGTTTCTACACGACATCGTGCCGGAACGCTAAATCGCTTGGCGACACGCCTTTGTCGGTAGGGTGGTAACTAGCCACGGCCGCAGCCTCCCACCAGACCAGACTCGAGCCGGGAATCGAACCCAGGACCTCCAACTTTATAATGCAACAACGCGCGCGCTGCGCCACGGAGGTCGTCAAAAGGAGGGTTTGAAATTTGTGGAAATTGCAACTAACCAATCAATATCGAACTTCACTTGAGTGGATATAAACTCTCGAGGTACGGGATTGTAATTCAATTTCCTCACTCCGGTCAGGTACTCAAAATGTAATAACAGAAATATCCCTAACCCATCCTTATATTATATGCTGGGCTAGACTGCCTGGTGCCTCGCTCTTTAGCGATAAGGCCGCCTTTTGTACTTCTTTCCTTTTTGTGTTACTTTGCTATCTTGTATTTCTTCTTTTGTATTGTGTACAATAAAGTTTATTTTCAATTCATTTCATTTTTCAAAAATCAAATATGAAATAATTTTTGTCTACGGACACGAATTGTTTGGTACTGGATTAGCCCCTAGAATCAAAATAAACCCTTTGTGGGTTTTAGATTTACTAAAATTCTATGAGTGTACATGAAAATTTCCACGGGAACGAATCGCTGGCAATAGACAGTCATGAATTAAATCTCGTAAGCATTTTTTTTTATCCTATACAAGTTAGCCCTTGACGGCAATCCCACCTCATGGTAAGTGATGATGCAGTCTAAGATGGTAGCGGGCTAACCTGTTAGGGGTATGGTAAACCCACACTCCTAATTGGTTTCTACGCGACATCATGCCGGAACGCTAAATCGCTTGGCGACACGTCTTTGACGGTAGGCGGTAACTAGCCACGGCCGAAGCCTCCCACCAGACCAGACTCGAGCCGGGAATCGAACCCAGGACCTCCAAGTTTATAATCTGACAGCGCGCGCGCTGCGCCACGAAGGTCGTCAAGCATGATAATAAAATCTAACGGCTTAATGTTTCGCATGTAGAAGATCTGTGTAACCGCCGTGGCGTTCGTACTTTTTGTTATTTATTGGATACCTCATAAAAACTGTACGGAGAGAAACCCGTCTTCAGTAGATTAATTTCCATCATACTCTATGATTACAGGTTGCACTCAAAAATTGCCTACAAGTGGGGAGAATTTCCAATTACGAAACGGAAAGTACTGAGTTTAATTGTTAATGAAATCATCATCATCATGATCAACCCATTACCGGCTCACTACAGAGCACGGGTCTCCTCTCAATATGAGAAGGTTTTGGCCATAGTCTACCACGCTGGCCATGTGCGTATTTGACTTCTTTAAGGTCTTTGAGAACATTGTTGAGACGTCCAGGCATGCAGGTTTCCCCACGATGTTTTCCTTCAACGTTGGAGCAAGTGATATTTTAATTGCTTAAAATTAGCGTTTTTAATTATTATTATAAAGCACATATGTTTAAAAGTTATATCTATAACTTCATTATATAATACACACTATATCTGTTTATAAAATTATTAAGTAAATACTTTATTTCATAGTATGTAAACATAAATGACATTGTTATCTTAAAAATAAACTTTTAAATTAATCTAAAACTAAAAAGCTTACAGAAATACTAAAATATATTATTAAAAGAAGTCCTTGTAGGCAAGGTATTGCTTAAAATACATTTATATATTGATTTAATCCGATTATATATTGATGTAGACAACAGTGCAAAGAACTAGTTCGTTCCCACGACTTTCACTACACCACGCAACAACAAGCACCTTCCAAACATTTTCCCACTATTGTTTAAATTTGAATGTAATCCGATGCTATCAAACATAAAAACCCTATACACTTTCATACCCAAGCTTCAGTGGCGTACACTTCATATGTGCATAAAAGCAGTACATAACCCAGAAAACAAATACTGAAAATAAACGCACTCATGAAAAACTCATGAAAATTATACTAGCAGAGTTCGAAAGACCTATATCTCTTCTACACGAATTTATCAAATGTAATTTTTATAATCAGAGATCATTTATTTAATGATTAATTAGACAATTAGTTGTTATAAATACATATATAACTTAAAATAAAATTTAGATTAACCTAAAACTAAAAATCTTAAAAAATAAACAAATATTTAACATCATAACTAAAATATATTATTAAAAGGAGTCCCTTTAGGCAAGGTTCCGAAGATACTGGCAGCGTTCCCCCTTTGAATGGCTAGACTAATTTTTTGTCCGAGGTAGCTGGCAGCTCTGCGGTCCCCTGTGATGTCGACTAACCTTTTTGCTATTTCCTTAAAAAGCCTTAGACCGCTAGGACCCCACGGACCAAGGGTCTCGACACCGAATGGGACAAAATCATATTCGGAGCCTAGACCCCTGTATTTGCATGCTTTAGATTTTTATTGTTTCCGCGCGTGTTTAAGAAAACAATGATCTTGATTCGACCTGTGGATTCAATTTAGGACCTCCTGAGCCTTAGCACGAATATGTAGATAAACCAATTGGAGATATTCAAAGTCAAGAGGAACGTGGCAATAAGAAAGGTGTAATGGGCGACACGACGAGTCAGCCAAGCGGCTAACGACGTGTCGCCGGCAATTACGAGGTACACACTTTTATGTTAAGAATTTAGAAAATTGCTTTCTGTATCTTACAGGCCATTCTTTTGCAGCACTTCAAACTCTTTAGTTTTAAGTTTACGAATGTAGTTATCACCATCAAATCACTACTATGTAAATTATTGACGCGTTAAAAGTGCCTTTTAAAGGACTATTTGAATAAAGATTATTTTAATTTGAATTTGAATTTAAACTTAAATGAAAATTTAATACGTGGTACCCAAATGAAATAATTAATCATAATTTTCTGTCGAGTAAGAGTAATCAATTCTAATCCAAATTTTTTATCGTTTTATCTTTATCACCACAAGTTTTACAAAATTAAAGATCTTGACGACCTCCGGGCGCAGCGCGCGCGCTGTCGCTTCATAAAGTTGGAGGTTGGAGTTCTGGGTTCGATTTCGGGCTCGAGTCTGGTATGGTGGGAGGCTTCGGCCGTGGCTAGTTACCACCCTACCAACAAAGACATGTCGCTAAGCGATTCAGCGTTCCGGCACGATGTCGTGTAGAAACCAATTAGTAGTATGAGTTTACCATACCCCTAACAGCTTAGCCCGCTAACATCTTAGACAGCATCATCACTTGCCATCAGGTGAGATGCAGTTAAGGGCTAACGTGTGGTAAATAAAGAAAAAACGAAGAGATATCTCCTGTCTATTAGTACATTCAAAATTTTCAGTCTGTAAAATATGTCTTTATGAAGATTGTAGTCATGATACTTCTGTATTTTGATGACAATCTTTGTTTGATGTTCATTTTACGAGGATGTCAATTTCGATAAAAACCTAATTTTGTATTTATATAGGACAAGTTATAGAAATAAATGTAGACATTTCAGGCAACCTGATTCCTTCGTTTTGATATATTATATACTTCTATATAAAACTGCACTTCTTGGAGGTCATCACTATCAGTGCTTCAAGGTGGTGAAAATGGTGACCCCCTATCAATTCAATTCAAATTAAAATAATCTTTATTCAAGTAGTCCTTTAAAAGGCGCTTTTGACGCGTCAATAATTTGCAAAGTAGTGATTTGATGGTGATAACTACATTCGTAAACTTAAAACTAAAGCTACGAGGGTTCCAAATGCGCCCCGGTCTAAGAAGAAGCCCACAAGAAACTTAGCCAGGTAAATCGATTAACGCAACCTTGATAGACCCTCATTTAGTTGGATATTTGGCAAGCGGCATTTTAGAGTATTTGAAGTTCTATATGAACTATATTCGTTGACTTATCTTGATTTTATTGAATCACAAATTCAATGAAATCACACAATTTTTTTGTTTTTTTTTTTTATATATTTATATATTGAAGTGAAAACTTCTTTAGCGGCGTTGAGCACTTTTTCTGTAATGGGTATATAATCTTAAACTCGCGTCAGGACACGTGACCTGATCGAAAAAGCGTAAGACGGATGGAGAGTAGACAGCTATCCCCTCTCTACGGCGCGGCGAAAATGTATGCCTGGGCCTACTGTTTCGTTTAGGCAGCGCAGGGCGCTTGCGCGAATGTTCGTGTATGTTACAGCGTGCCACGCGCATCCATGGATGGTGACAGAAATAATTGTAATAGTTTTAAAGTGTTAAATTTTTAATGTAATATAAATTGTCATGTTTGTGTACGATAGCGCCATAAATGAATATTGTATTCTACCACATAAATGATAGTACTTTTATACTGATAAAGCAATTGGTGCAAAATTATTCCCTAACCATTCCAAAATATCAAACATGCTCAACGTTAGTAATCAAGTTTTCACTTCTGCCGGCACTCCCGGAGTGCAACCCGTCTTTTTTTTTTTAATTATCTGTTGGTATTTATTTATTATTATATAATTATTTTATTATTATATTATGGTATCTATTACTTTTATATATATACATTTACTTTTTTATTTTATTTTTTGTTCGTGCGCCTACCATTAGTTTTCTTAATGTACCAAGGTTGACTGGTGGAGAACGCTTTTAGCATTAAGTTCGCCTTTTGTACAGTTTTTTTTTGTGCAATAAAGTTTAAAAAAAAAAAAAAAACAATTACGGTGCGCTTACACGTACACAGACACTAGACACAGATAAAAAAAAACTGTAAGGACATACTTTAGGAAAAAGTTTGACGTCATTGTTACAATACCTAACGATAGTTATAAGACGATAGACATTTAAAAGCAAAGTTTATTATTAATTACCTAGAAAAAATTCAAAGTTTTGTTAACGATATAATTAACGCAAAAGATCGAGAGGCCGCTCACCAACCAGATGGACAGACCAGCTAAGGGAATCCACTAAGTTTTTTCGGACTGTCTATTAGCTGTACAAACCCTATTGGTTGCCACAGCGTAACCGGGCTGTTTGGCGAGCTTTGGAAAGAAGCTTTGCCAGAAGAAATAGGGCTCGAAGAAACTAAGGGAACGACTGCCTAAGGGCGCCTCCTTTGAGGCCGAACCTCGGCTTAGGCGACGTTTGGGATAACGGGGGGGTCGGACGGTGAGTTGTCCGTACGTCTCCGAGGCCATGGATGGAGCCCACGTCCGGATAACGTAAGATAGCGGGGACCTCGTCTTCGCCGGCGTGTAGCGCATCGACCGGCGAAGACGGTGTGTAGCGTATGATTGTGTGGTACGTGGTATGAGTGTGTTGTCAGTAGTCATCTGATCGTCAGGGTCGTGAAGGATATGTTTAGGTCTCCTCTTTCGGAGAGGAGCGCTTAGGTCGGGGGAGTTCCACTAAGTGCAAATTTCACACAATAGCGAGACTAGCCTCCGATAGAAGCCGGTGGAAACAAATAATCCGCACAAGGTTGCAAGGACACCACCAGGACCACGATCTTCAGTAATTAAGAAACGACTGGAGAGAGAGAGATAATTAACGAACACGAATTTATCAGATGTAATTTTTGTTATTCTAATGGTTTCCGCGCATGTTTAAGAAAATAATTACCTTGATTGGACCTGAGGATTGAATTTAGGACCTCTTGAGTTTAATCGAATATTTAAAGTCAAGAGCAATGTAGTAATGAGAAAGGTGTAATAACATGACTAGCCAAATTCGATTAAATCACACAATTAATCGTATTACGCAATTAATCAAGTCCCAGAGCAATAAAGCCTTGGACAGACGGAGACCGTGACAAATTCGAAATCGAACATTCGGCGACGTACTAACGGTAGTAACTGTACAATTGATGCTTGTCTATCCCATCTGTTCATGGATCGATGAACTTAAGATGGAATCGAAATCAGAAAGTCTCGATTCAAACTAGATGTTCAGATTTAGCAATTTGGTTCTCTGTATAAACTTCAAGCAAATCAAAATCTTCATAAATCTCTTCATTCAAACAAGAAGTTAGATGTGGCTAACTTTTCGTTTTCTGCACTCATTTTCTTTTCAAACTTTTACCATACCAAATCACTCACTATTCAAGTTTTAGTTACGTGGCGTAGCCGCGTGCTCTGTCGCGTTATAAAATTGGAGGTCTTGGGTTCGATTTCCAGCTCGAGTCTGGTCTGGTGACTAGTTACGACAAGAAGTGTCGCCAAGCGATTTAGCGTTCCGGCACGATGTTATCTTACCTGTTAAAGGTCAAGAAGTTATATGAAAACTATACCTTATCGGTTTCTGTGCAACGTCGTAGTGTAACGTTTAATCGCTTAGCAGCCCATCCTCGTAGACAGAGTGGTCACTAGCCACGGCCATAGACTGCCACCGAACATTAAAAGTATAAGTGATAAAAAAAAAAAACAGTTATATCTGTCTCCGTAATGGACTATTCGGATTCGATAAGTTCGTTAAATTATTCATCATCATCATCATCATGATCAACCCATTACCGGCTCACTACAGAGCACGGGTCTCCTATCAATATGAGAAGGGTTTGGCCATAGTCCACCACGCTGGCCATGCGGGATTGGCAGACTTCACACGCCTTTGAGAACATTATGGAGAACTCTGAGGCGTGCAGGATTCCTCACGATGTTTTTCTTCACCGTTGAAGCAAGTGATATTTAATTTTTTTTTTTAAACGCACATAACTCCGAAAAGTTAGAGGTGCGTGCCCGGATTCGAACCGCCGACCACGTTGATCGAGGCTGACCTAGATATGGGCTAACTAGGCTATCACCGCTTAAATTATTACCGAGATGTATATATTACTTTTAGTACGTAAATAAATAATTACTTCTCCGGTTTCCAAATACAGAACTTACGTAACAAATCTATTTAATGGCATACGAATCTAGATAAGTGTTTCAGACGGGTCATTGAACGCTATGGTAAAATTCAGGTCACCTCTTTCCCGTACATTCGTTTCTGCGTCCGAAAGATTTATATCGTCTTCAAGCCTAAGTGGTTTTGGAGGGGAGATTTATAGACATAGGATATAGTACAATACCTTATACAATAAGTCTCGGTCATGGCGAAACTGCCGCGACCAACCGGCGTTAAAGATGACAAATTTTAACCAATCACAAGACGCGCAGGATTCATCAAGAAGTTTGTGATTAGTTGTTCTAAAAAGTAGAAGACTAGATCGCAGCTTCCAACCTGCAATCGTAGCAGCGTGTTAATTTGAGTCCTTCGATCGACCAAACGACGCTAGAAGCGGTGATAGCTCAGTGGTTAGGGCGTCAGCCTCCTAATCAGAGGTCGCCGGTTCGAATCCGGGCACGCACCTCTAACTTTTCGGAGTTATGTGCGTTTTTGAAACAATTAAAATATCACCTGCTTCAACGGTGAAGGAAAACATCGTGAGGAAACCTGCACGCCTGAGAGTTCATCATAATGTTCTTAAAGGCGTGTGAAGTCTGCCAATCCGCACATGGCCAGCGTGGTGGACTATGGCCAAACCCTTCTCATATTGAGAGGAGACCCGTGCTCTGTAGTGAGCCGGTAATGGGTTGATCATGATGATGACCGACCAATCACAGGACCCGTTTAGTTAAGAGTATTTGTGATTGGTCGATGGCAGGTCTCAAACATGACCATCTCTAAGAACGCAGGATGTAGTTTTCACAAAGGAAATGACTGTTACATATATCCTCGAGGATGTGCTAAAATACCGCGGCCAACCTGCGTTCTTAGCGATGGTCATGTTTGAAACCTACCATCAACCAATCACAAAGACTGTTATTTAAACGGGTGCTGTGATTGGTCGATCGCAGGACTCACTGCTACGATTGCAGATTGGACGCTGTGATCTAACCTTTTACTTTATAATCGAGGACATGTGACATTATATCTGTCGCATTATAAAGTTGCAGGTCCTGGGTTCGATTCCCAGCTCGAGTCTGGTCTGGTGGGAGGTTTCGCCGCGGCTAGTTACCAACCTAGCGACAAAGGCGTGTCGCCAAGTTTTTTAACATTCCGGCACGGTGTCGCGTAGAAACCAATTAGGAGAATTTACCATACTCCTAACAGGTTAGCTCGCTACCATCTTAGACTGCATCACCAACTAACTAAACTAACTTGTAGTTTAAATATAAAAAAAAAACATCAGCTAGCAAAAAATAAGCATTGATAAAGTTAATTCTTTTAGCGTGTGCAAAATACATCCCTTAAATCGTAAGCCCTTCGGCGTGATGTATCGTTCAATATAACGTCCCTCCGCTAACACTGTGGCGTTCTCATGCGTGGAAAAGATTATATTTTATTCAGAATTCTACCGCAAAGTGATTTTTATATTTATTTTTGGTGGGCTTGACTGTGTTTATCAAGATTTTTATGTATAGGTACTGTCTTCGCTCTGTCTATAGATCGTACTTTGACTAACGTAAGAAAAATCCTAGGGTTATATAAAAGATAAAAAAGCTTGGCTATGAATTGCTCTAACTTAATAGCTAATTATAATTTTTTATTGACTACGTGAGATGTGATACAAGAAAAACTCGGCTAAGTTTGTTGCGGGCTTCTTCTTAGACTTGGGTGCCCTCCTAGCTTTAGTTTTAAGTTGGCGAGTGTATCACCATCAGCTCACGAATTAAAATATATTAATTACTAGCTAGTGAACGCGACTTTGTCTGCGCAGGATTAGTATTTCGAGTAGCTTATATTAGGGTGGCGTGGCTAACATGACATGACATTTACAATTATCACGCAGATGGTAGATTTTTTTCATACATCATCATCATCATGTTCAACCCATTATCGGCTCACTACAGAGCACGGGTCTCCTCTCAATATGAGAAGGGTTTGGCCATAGTCCACCACGCTGGCCATGTGCGGATTGGCGAACTTCACACGCCTTTGAGAACATTATGGAGAACTCTCAGGCGTGCAGGTTTCCTCACGATGTTTTCCTTCACCGTTGAAGCAAGTGATATTTTAATTGCATAAAAACGCACATAACTCCGAAAAGTTAGAGGTGCGTGCCAGGATTCGAACCGCCGACCTCTAATTAGAAGGCTGACGCCCTAACCACTGGGCTATCACCGCTTCATACATACTTATAAGTAAGATAAGTGTCAAGTAAGTAAGTATACATACTTGACACTTATCATCATATTTTGACACTTATCACTTATCATAAATTCATACAATATCTTCATGAATTGTAGCCTGTGTGTTATTCTGATTTATCCGCTATATTATTGTAAAGTTTCATAAAAATCCATTCAGTAGATTTAACGTAAAAGAGCAACAAACATCCATCCATCCATCTGTACTTACAAACTTTCGCATTTATAATATCAGCAAGATATATGAACGCTTCTATTTTGAATTTGAATCATAAGACATAATACGAAGTATTATTTAAAAAAAATACGACGTTTAGAATATTATAGTAATCAATCTCAGGCCCCACTGGTTAACGGGCTTTATCTTCGACTTGCCATTATTTTGGTGTAGTGGTTTTCGTATAAATGGTACTTAAATTTTACTGCCGTTACTTTTACCGCTCCACCATAAAGTCTATTTGAAGGTTACGCACCATCAAGTAGCACTAATTGATGGCTTCCTATGGTGTTGACATCAAATGAAACAAAAATAAACTGACGGAAGACAAGCTAGCCTGCTTTATTCTTTTCTGTCGGTTCGTACAAACGTGTAGGTAGGTAAGCATCGTTTGTTGAAAACTTAGGATAGGATAGGAATTTAAGGTTATGATAATAATAATAATATATAGCTGAGACGGAGAAAAAACGCGAGTATCTCGATCTGGCTCACGAGGTTTGCGACATGTGGCATGTGCAGTCCGCTGAAACCATCCCAATCGTTATATCTGCGAATGGGTTGATCCCAGTTAGCCTCGCTAATCATCTGAGGCGACTGGGGTTCCGTGGCAGTTCGCTCGCAGCCAGGATGCAAAAAGCGGTCTTGCTGGACTCGGCTAGAATAGTCCGCCGGCTTCTCAACCTGTCGCCCTGACCCCGGCCGTTTGGTCTCCCTTGCCGGGGCGTAATCCTCCGCCCGGTGCAAATATGTATTTAATGTATAACTAATTATATTCCTTGTATATTAATAATAAATAAATAAATAATAATAATAAATGTAATGTGTATGTAGCGTTATTTATTTTTATCTATTTAAGTTTATTATACCTCTTTTGGTTTTATGCGTGAGAGGTAGTATATAGTGAAAATAATAATATATTTTTTTGTCATAGCAACCAGGCCCAATTTACATTAAGAATATGATACAATACACTATAAAATACGAAACATAAAAATTAAACATTAAATTAACCACCCGACAGTTCCCGATCTACATGTAATTTAAAAAACTGTTTGAAGATATATAAATTACTAGGATATGAATTTTTGACATAGCCGTGCCCCTGTCCCTCTTGCTATTAATTATTATACCACAATCCAACCTTTTTTGTTGTTGTGGTGAATAGCTTTATGACTACCTCCGTCCCTTAGGCAGGGCGAGGTTATGTGGGACTCCCACACCCATAGGGGATGATGCAATCTATGATGGCAGCGGGCTAACCTGTTAGGAGTAAGATAAAACCTATACTACTATTAGGTTTCTACGCGACATCGTGCCAGAACACAAAATCACTTGACGACGTCTTTGTTGTAGGGTGGTAACTAGCCACAGCCGAGGCCTCCCACCAGACTAACCTCGAGCCGGGAATCGAACCCAGGACCTCAAACTTTAAAATACGACTTTAAAACGTCAAGGAAATGGTATTTTACTACTATCGTTGAGTTTTGTCCCAAATCAAGTTAAACTTCTGCAACTCGAATATTTTAATGTTACTTTTAACGACTAGTGTCACGAAACGTGCAATAGTCACGCGACCAGAGATATAACGAGTAAGTAGGGGTACATCATGATCAACCCATTACCGGCTCACTACAGAGCACGGGTCACCTCTCAATATGAGAAGGGTTCGGCCATAGTCCACCACGCTGGCCATGTGCGGATTGGCAGACTTCACACGCCTTTGAGAACATTATGAAGAACTCGCATACGCACTCGGTTTCCTCATGATGTTTTCCTTCACCGTTGAAGCAAGTGATATTTTAATGGCTTAAAAACGCACATAACTCCGAAAAGTTACAGGTGCGTGCCCGGGTTCGAACCCCCAACCTCTCATCTAATCAAACCGCTCACACACACAGAAAAATTATATTGTAAATTTTTAAGAATCTATTTTCATATTAGGCCCCCAGTATGAAAAAAATATGAGCAATTAAATCTACTGAACGTATAATGACCTCGTTACGTTTTTGTGCGCAACTTTTTCTGCGCACCTATCACTTTTCAGGCGTGAGTATTGTTTACATATATGACATGTCAAATCTATTTATATAGTGTTTGATCCATAATACTATCGAATAATCATAATAAATGATTTTAACGCGCTCAAACTTCAGATGGTGATAACAAAATAAACCCCGGCTAAGTATGTTGTAGGCTTCTTCTTAGATATGGGCGTGAATTGAACCCTCTTAGCTTTAGTTTTAGTTGGCGAATGTAGTTATCACCATCACTAATAGAAATAATGAAAAATGTGGTATATATGAATGAAACATCGATGCCTTTAATAGGTTTACATGAAAGCTATTTTCATTTGATTTGATTTGAATGTAAATAGAATAAAAATTTATACATTATTTACGTATTTTTATTGTTTCGTTCATTTACCATATGATATGGTATTAATCTTTTTCTTACGACAAGTAAGCCTTCTTTGTGTCTATTTAGACAGTCGATCTAAAGGAGTAAACTCCATTCGTACGTTGGAGCTCAAACACAACACACACTTGATTATTGTGTGAATTGCTCTATCTCCATAGGTACTATAGTTTATTATTAATTTTATTCATTATGTGAGATGGTGATAACGAAAAAAAAGAAAAACCCCGGCTAAGTTTGTTGTGGGATTCTTCTTAGACCGGGGCGCGTTTGGAACCCTCATAGCTTTAGTTTTAAGTTTACGAATATAGTTATCACCATGAAATAACCACTGTGTAAATTATTGACGCGTCAAAAGTGCCTTTTTAAGGACTATTTGAATAAAGATTATTTTGAATTTTTTGAATTTTGAATTTTATTATATCTTAATTTATTTTTCACGGTTTTTATACAGTGTAATGTAAATTCAAATTCAAATTCAAAATAATCTTTATTCAAATAGTCCTTAAAAAGGCACTTTTGACGCGTCAATAATATACACAGTAGTTATTTCATGGTGATAACTATATTCGTAAACTTAAACTTTGTATATGACAGTATTATCATACCTTATTATAAGCTATATATATTAGGTGAAAATTTTTGTCTTCTACCTTCCAAATCTACTGCTTCTTATACAATAGTAGAAAACAGTAGATTTGGAAAAGTAGGTAATAAATTTCCTGGTAACGGATGAATTAGACAGTTCGCCAAGCGAAAAACCGGCTGTATGAGACAGAAACTATGCTTTGTCTCATTATTTACATAATCTATTATATATATACGATTCTTTCTTTCAAGTTCTTCACTGTTCCATGGCTTATGTGCGTTTTTAAGCAATTGAAATATCCCTTGCTTCAACGGTGAGAGAAAACATCGTGAGGAAACCTGCACGCCGGAGAGTTCTTCATAATGTTCTCAAAGGCGTGTGAAGTCTGCCAATCCGCACATGACCAGCGTGGTGGACTATGGCCACACCCTTATCATATTTTTTTTTCGAACTGTCTGTTAGCTGTACTAACCCTATTGGTTGCCACAGCGTAACTGGGCTGTTTGGCGAGCTTCAGAAAGAAGCTCTGCTAGAAGAAATTTTGAGCCCTAGGGCTCGAAGAAACTAAGGGAACGACTGCCTAAGGGCGTATCCTTTGAGGCCGAATCTCGGCTTAGGCGATGGGTCGGACGTGAGTGGTCCGTACGTCTCCGAGGCCGTGGATGGAGCCCACGTCCGGATGACGTAAGATAGCGGGGACCTCGTCTTCGCCGGCGAAGACGGTGTGTAGCGTATGATTGTGTGGTAGGTGGTACGAGTATGTTATCAGTAGACATCTGATCGTCAGGGTCATGAAGGATATGTTTAGGTCTCCTCTTTCGGAGAGGTGCGCTTAGGTCGGGGGAGTAAAAAAAAGCCGCAACTACGAGAGGGTTTGTATGTCGGATTGATTTCTCGGGCTTCTCATATTGAGAGGAGACTCGTGCTCTGTAATCCGTAGTGTTGATCATGATGAATTAAAGTGATTTAGTTCTTTAGTAACATACTAGTTCAACGAGACCTACAGGTGAAAACACGCGGCACTTGCAGAATTGAATACAGTTAAATTCACTTAGTCTTGAATAATTCGCTCTTGCTGACTGCATAATTTATTAAATATGCAAAAATATTCCGTGAAACAAACTACAGCTGCCAACTCCATTTTTAGAAAAACACGTACCTACCTACCTTATTAGATTTATTTAAAATGTTTCATATAAAGGCATATAAACTAGGAACATAAATAAAGGTACTCCCGATTTATGAAAGCCTGGTCGGTTTATCGGTCAACAATAAAAATCTGTTTATAAATCAACTTGCAAATTTCTTTATTTACTAGCTGGTGTCCGCGACTTCGTCTGCGCAGGTATAGTATTTCGAGTAGCTTATATTAGCGTGGCGTAGAAAAGAACTAACATTATGACATTAAAATTATCACGCAGATGGTAGATTTTTTCCTACTTACTTGACACTTATCGTCACATTTTGGACAATTCACACAATGTCTTTATAATTTGTAGCCTATATGTTACTCTGATTTATAAGCTATATTATTGTGAAGTTTCATTAAAATCGATTCAGTAGTTTTTACGTGAAAGAGTAACAAACATCCATCCATCTATTCATACTTACTAACTTTCGCATTTATAATATTTAGTAGAAGGAGGATATTAACCGTCCAGAATATCAAGAATACGGCGCTTAAAGGCATAATCCCGGAACGATAAAAGTATCGTTATAGACGTTGTGACTTTTCACAACGTCTTATTCGGTAGGGTGGTAGCTAGCCACGGCCGACGCCACCCACCAGACCAGACTCGAGCCAGCGATCGAACCCAGGACCTCCCAACTTTATAATGCGACAGTGTACGGCTGCGCCTCGGAGGTCATCAATTAGGTCGGCGTCAGTTAAAAATTAAAGTTACATTGTCTAACTTTAGTCACATACAAAATATAAATACATATAAGTATATGTGCTGTGATTTCTCGCCTTTTATTTCGGTCAGCTTCTTTCAAAAAGGTGACCTGAAAGATATCTCTTTTAGTGATAAGGTCGCCTTTTCCATTCTTTTGTTCTATATGCAATAAAAAAACTTGAGAGGTGTCAAGGGACACCCGGATGGAACGAAGTTCCTTTCGATTAATTAGTGAAGGAATTGTAATAAAATTTTATTTTATTTAAGTTATAATAATATTTTTTTTTATTATTAACAAATATAATGTTATATAAACTTAATCAGTAGGCTCAATTTTGTACTCCATCAGCAATATCCGGAACTTGTGCAGAAACACTGTCAGGATTCATTATTATTATTATAGTACAAAAAACCTGTACACACTCAACAAAAATAATCGTCGCGACACCAAACTGTTCAATGCGAAATAGAAATGAAAATATCTGGCTTGCTTTCTATAAGAGAGAGAGAGACAGACAGAAAAACATGCGACGCCGCACAGCTTACTATAACAAAAAGTGTCGTGACAACTTTTCGTAAGAATTTTTTCCGTCTAGCCCCACAACGCGCGATAAGGAACTTCGTTCCAATAAAATAAAAACATCTGGTACAATTTCAAATCAACGTTAAAACAGACGGAATTTATTGTACACGTGAACGCCCTCCCAGCCATCCGTCTTATCTGTCACGTAAAACTCTAGTAACTTGCTTAACAAGGCAAGACAGGGCATATGAACTAACTAGGTGGGCGCGTCCCAACCTAGACCTCATTGCTTCCCATCTAGCACTAGCCTATTAATAATTAACAAGCGCATGCCTATTAGTAATTTAAAAAAAAATTGCGTATGTTTACCAAACAAACAATATTTCGTAATCCATTATTGCAATCGCCTGTACCGTTGACATTCAACTCGTATTGCATGTTTTTATTATGTAAGCGATTAAGCAATTCACTAACTGCAATTATTTGCTAACTTTATAACACTGTTTATTACTTCCTTAATCAAACTTTCATTAAAAAAATATATTCACAAGAAATAATTAAACAATGACTAGGCTGTATAGATGTCTCAGAGAATGTTTTTATATTAAATAAAAAAAGTTAAAAAGGGTTTGCTACTAACTTCAGTGGACCACTGGACGTGTTTCGTATCCAAAAAGCTTCTTTCCATTCTAAAAAGATGTATTTTCAATATCACGACACCATTTCACTCACTCAAACTAGAAATGAAACACTTTACAAAAATGTCACGTAAAAAAAATAAAATGATTAAAAATTTAATATTTCGTACAAAATAACGTCGTCGTTTCGTTTCGTTTGAATTTTTAAACGCTCAAGGAAATTCGTTCGGGAAATACGCGGCACTTTCGCGGCTGCGCGGTCGTCACTGGCTTCTGAGTCACACTTTAGATAATCATTGCTATCACGCTATGTAAATGCATTTTTTTTAATCTATTTTTTTTTACTTCACCATCGTCTCGCGGCCGACAATATCAGCTGTTGCCTGATAGACTAAAGAAAAATCCGATATTAACGCTCCGCCAGGTTAGTGTGACGAGCGGGACGCATATAACCCCGTCTCTTTCTCGCCAAAGGGGGGCTAGATAAGTGGCGTGATGATTTGCATCTGATGGACGGCTAATAATTTCCTTTTTTCCATCCTATTATTAGATTATTGCAGAGAAAGCGTCAATAAAAATACCAAGACATCATAGATTAGACAATCTCAAAGACACAGATAACAAACGAATAATAGCAATGGTGGAATTTAAATTTAGAACAGTGTCGGTATCAGTGACGCAATTATGAAATTTAATGCCGTAAATTGAGATAATGCCTGCTATCCTCGATTCGGGCCGACCTGAATCATGCTCACATCTCATTTAGTAATTAGGAACACGTTACTAACCACTTAAATATGTAGGAACAGTAAAATGGCACTTTGATTACGTATAATCTGCGGAAAATTTGGCGCGCGAAAATGTGACGATGTCACTTTTAAATCGAGCTATTATATGGCTTTCATAATTTTACCCGATGGGAGTGTGTAATTTTTTACGTGTGAATATTGACTTAAAATCAGCATTTAATTTAGCGCTTTATTTAATTTTTTTTATTGGGTTATTGACCGACACTTGGGTTCTTTTAGTGTTTTTTTTATTACTTTTCTGTGGTACGCTATAGATTATTAAAGCAAGTCAAAAAATATATTCGCGGAAAGTTTGGCACGCGACAATATGACACAATTTTGGGGTTATTTGTTTTTTTTTTTTTTAATTTTTTAAAAAGGGTTTTATTCACGTTTTTTTTTTAAATTGGGTTTTTTATCGAGTGTGGTTCCGTGTCGCGGGGCGATGGCCGACTAGAAAGAAGTGGCGGTAGGGTGTGGTGGTCGGCTGGTGGTGGGATCGATACCAGTCTGGGGCGCACGCATTGACCGCTCGTCCCCTCCCAAGGTTCTATATTTGGACTGAGGGAGCGTCACTTAACGAAATCAGTCTATTGTCATATTTTTTCCAATACCAGTTATTATATACTGTTGTTCAGGATAAGTTGACATTTGTTTTTTTTTATTGTTTTTTCTCTTTTGATGGCTTTACACAGATTAGCCAATGTCAAGTTTATAACAATGGAGAATTGAAGTTAGGGAAAAACTTTGTACTCGGCGGACGCGGCTCCCTCAAATCTTTCCCAAATTACTAAATGTTAACCATTCAAAAAACTAGCCATTACACAAACGACACCAAAACTATGCTGTCCACGACACAACCAACACCAATCCTTTTTAAAATTAGCCAATAAACATAATTCAAGAAAAGCGTGTAAAAACTACGCCCAACCTATACCGTCAGACGAAGCTATATATATATATGTATATATACATATATATATATACATTATAAACAGAATAAAACTTGACAAGAATACTATTATTAATGTATTAAGTTGGTTGTCATCGTGTCGTGCCGCCACGCTATTAGATCCCGCCAAAACGGTGGCAAGTGATTGGTCCACGAAAAATACGACCTCCGTAACGCAGCCCCCAGCTGTCGCATTATAAAGTTGGAGGTCCTGGGTTCGATTCCCGGCTCGAGTCTGGTCTGGTGGGAGGCTTCAGCCGCGGCTAGTTACACCCTAGCGACAAAGACGTGTCGCCAAGCGATTTAGCGTTACGATGTCGCGTTGAAACCAATTAGGAGTGTGGGTTTACCATAACAGGTTAGCCCGCTAATATCTTGGACTGCATCATCACTTGATCTGGTGAGATGCCGTCAAGGGCTAACTTGTAGTGTATAAAAAAAATAGCAATAAATGACGCCACTAGGACACTGCTATAAGTATATTCTTATGTCCGTATCAATGACGCGGGCTATCTCTGTGCCAAATTTCGTCGAAATCGGTCTAGTAGTTAAGGGTTGATAAATAAATAAACAAACTAGAACACTTTTGCATTCTCAATTGGACTAAAAGCTCACTTACGGCCAGTTAACGCAAGTTTTGGAACATAATGATTCTTTTATGGGACTCTGTTACTTTGACGAACTACGTGGCGTAGCGCGTGCGTCAGGTCCTGGGTTCGATTCCCGGCTCGAGTCTGGTCTGCTATACGGTAACCAATTGGGAGTATGGTTTTACCACACCTCTAACAGGTTAGCCCGCTACAATCGTAGACTGTATCATCATTTACCATACGTTGAGAATGCCGTCAAGGGCTAGCTTGTAGTGTAAGCGGAATTCGAGTGGTCCATGACCTTAAAAGCTGTGATAGCCTAGTGGTCTAATTTCAAAATATTTATTCAATTATAATTAACAACTAAAACAATCTAACTTTAAACACTTAAAACTTAAAATAAACCTTAAATTGAACCTAAAACTAAAATATATTATTAAAAGGAGTCACTTTAGGCAAGGTTCCGAAGATACTGGCAGCGTTTCCCCTTTGGATTGCAAGACTAATTCTTTGTCCGAGGTAGCTGGCAGCTCTTCGGTCTCCTGTGATGTCGACTAACCTTTTTGCTATTTCCCTAAAAAGCCCTATAGCGCTAGGACCACACGGACCAAGGGTCTCGACACCGAATGAGACAAAATCATATTCAGAGCCTAGACCCCTGTATTTGTATGCTTTGGCTTTTTCAGCCGCTTCAGAAGCCGCACCAACTCTGTTGTTGGTTCCATGTAGATGGGAAGGGGCCAACGTGTCTGAACAGGTTGCATCCCATACCACCACCCGGCCCATCTTCCATGGAATCAAACTCATACCATCCGGTCTCTTGCCATCGTCTCTCGCAATACCAGTCGGCTCAAGTAGACTTGGCACGTTGACGGTGGCAAGGGACCGGCGTATGATATCGTTAAGTGCAGCAAGTCTCGAGAAGCGGCCTGCACTTTTTTGGCATGACAGTCCGTGATGTCCTAGTTTGTCAACATCACTGCCACAGGGACATTTATTTGTTTTTCCTAGTGGTTAGGACGTCCGCTTCCTTATCAGAGATCGATTCGATCCCGGGCACGCAGCTCTTTTCGAAGTTATGTGTGTTTTTAAGCAATAAAAATATCACATGCTTCAACGGTGAAGGAAAACATCATGAGAAACCTGCACGCCTGAGAGTTCTCCATAACGTTCTCAAAGGCGTGTGAAGTCTGCCAATGTCTGTTATTGCCACATGGCCAGCGTGGTGGACTATGGCCAAACCCTTCTCATATTGAGAGGAGACCCGTGCTCTGTAGTGAGCCGGTAATGGGTTGATCATGATGATGATGATTATTCAATGAGTCACTTCTTTGTTTTCTTTATTTATCTAGCACCAATAACCTTTGACGACCTCCGTGGCGCGCTGTCGCATTATAAAGTTGGAGGACCTGAGTTCGATTCCCGGTTTGAGTCTTGCCTGGACTTTCAAAGTACAGTGACGATTTTACAAAATTTCTGTATCCAGCGATGGATGTTAATCCAGTTAGAAAACAAAGATCTTTCTCAAAGATCTCCTTTAATTCCAATTCAAACTATTTAGCAAGATACTTTTTGTCTGCGCATGAGAGCTCGTTAGTTACACTCTGTGACCCTGATTAAAACACAATACAAATATACAGTTACTTTAAAAAGTGAGTCTTGTTTTGAAGATCTTTGTCTAGGTACGTTGAGAGACACAATTGGTAGAAGGCCATAGCGGACTTGAATCCAGGGCCATAAAATAAATTAAAAAAAAGAGCACATAAGTGCAGATCTCGCTGACGTCCGATACAAAAGAACAGGCGTTCTATGCGAGGGAAAGGGTAATTTAACCTATTACAGGCACCTATGAATCGTTCATATATATCACATTTTTCATTATATTTTATATCCGTGAAGTGATGGTGGTAACTACACTCGCCAACTTAAAACTAAAGCTGAGAGCTAAGGCTAAGACGAAGCCCACAACAAAATTAGCCGGTTTTTTTTTTTGTTATCAGCATCTCACATAGTGAAATAATAAATTATAATAATTAGCTATGAAGTTAGAGGAATATTATTTGCGCTTATTTATCGTTTATGGAATTCTTAATATCGTAAACATATTTCTATAAGCTTGCGTTTTATAAAAAATTTTGAATTTCTGACATTTGACTTTGATATCACCAAGATACCAGTTGGTAATTTTTTATAAAGTAAAATACAATTTCCTTTGAATGAGTTACTAATTTTGTGGAAAAAATTGTAAGAATTGATACATATTTTTTTTTATCCATATAGAAGTTTTACTTATATTCATCATGAACAACCCATTACCACTACAAAGCACGGGTCTCCTCTCAATATGAGAAGGGTTTGGCCATAGTCCACCACGCTGGCCATGTGCGGATTGGCAGACTTCACACGCCTTTGAAAACATTATGGAGAACTCTCAGCATGCAGGTTTCCTCACGATGTTTTCCTTCACCTTTGAAGCAAGTGATATTTTTTAACCGCCAACCTCTGTTTAGGAGGCTGACGCCCTAACCACTAGGCTATCACCGCTTCATCATACATATAGTCAGTTAAAATACTCAAATCATTTATATAAGAAGTGAAATTTAACTATCAACAAGATTCTTAGAATATAAGGCGTCCTTATCGCTCTTTAGCGCCTATTGTTTTCTATTCTGGGTGTTGCTTTACTGTCTCGTATTTCTTCTTTTGTGTGGTGTTCAATAAAGTGTATTTTCATTTTCATTTTCATTTATTAAGAGAAAAAGAATTAAATCCCCAGTTACATATTAGCTTGACCCAGCGGTCCGGTACTTTGGCGTTGCAACGTACGATGTCTCTATCCTTGGAGCTACACTGCTTTTTGTTTGAGGCGATAAAATGTTTTATTGTTTTTTTTTCTCTCATTGTTGTCTGACCCGATTTTAATGGTTTCATATTTTTTATTTTCGAAATTGACTTCACAATTTTATTCTTATTCATAAGTGATAGAAGGAAGTGGATGAAATAGAATACGTGGATTCATCATCATCATCATGATCTACCCATTACTGGCTCACTACAGAGCAAGGGTCTCCTCCCAATGTAAGAAGGGTTTTGGCCATAGTCCGCCACGCTGACCATGTGCGGATTGGCAGATTTCACACGCCTTTGAGAACATTATGGAGAACTCTCCGGCGTGCAGGTTTCCTCACGATGTTTTCCTCCACCGTTTAAGCAAGTGATATTTTAATTGTTTACAAACGCACAGAGCTCCGAAAAGTTAGAGGTGCGTGCCCGGGTTCGAACCCATGACCTATGATTAGGAGGCGGACGTCCTAACCACTAGGCTTTCAAACCTTCTTGCTTCATAACACAATAAATTGATATTACCTGCAGACCGCTTTGAGGCTGAATCGTGTCTCAGCCTGCAGTGAAGATTTGTAAAGGAAATAAGACTGCAAAGTTCACGTACGGACGATATTGGCGACCTGGGAATAAGGCAGTGTGCACAGTTGCCGAAAACATTGATTTGTGATCCAAAACACGTTAAATATCTACAGGCAGACTTGATTTAATTGTCTGTCAAGAAATAACAGATCGGAGGTACAAGAATTTATAACAATAGAGTGACGATGACAAACGGTACAAAATGTAATCTTAATCCGTATTTTAATTGCACAGCAAAAAATGTGAAATATTACCACTTCTACAAACAGTGTTTTAAATGAAACGGCAACAATAAAAACAGATCGCACAATAAGCTGGCATTACTGTTAATTAGCGAGACTTTTTCCATTGAAAAATAATGTTTCATTTCATTGGGAAAAAACGCAGTGAAATGTCGCAGCGTATAAAACCGCATTCTTGCACTGCGCCTTATACCAACTTGGCACGGCTTAGGTGCACTTACAAGAAAATAGATTTTCTTGCGAAATAAATTCCCCCGGCTTGCAAGGAACGTTCCCGGGAGTTATTGCCAAAAGCGAGGCTTGTTTCTCAAATAACGGCCTGCCATAATGTTCTTACATAACACTGGGTGGTTAGATAAGGTAAATGTGTTGTAGCCCGTTATGACGTTGATTTATGATTTCAGGATAAGAACATGTCATAAAGACATAAAGAATATGTCAAAAAGTACAAAAAACAAATTTAAAAATATAGATTTTTTTTTATTATAATATGTTATTTTTGTGCGTTGTCTTGAATATTTTAAGTCGCATAATATGGGTTTTATTCGCCCAATTTGTCTATTATTATTGTCATGGACTGAGCGGATTTGCAGACTTACACGCCTTTGAAAACATTATGGAGAACTCTCAGGCATGCAGGTTTCCTCACGATGTTTTCCTTCACCGTTGAAGCAAGTGATATTTTTAATCGCTTAAAACGCACATAAACTCTAAAAGTTAGAGGTCGGGAACGAACCCCCTACCTCTGTTTAGCAGGCGGACGCCGTAACCACTAGGCTATCACGGCTTCATAAATAAAATTAATACTCGTGGACTTCGATACTTCGTTATTAACGAAGGAAGGCGTTGAAAGATGTTAAAGATGCGAAAGAATAATACATACAAACTAACAATAAGGAAACCTTAGATCTTTACCTATTGTTTTATTAGCCTAGTGTAATTTAACCTAATTACCTTTCTTCCAAACTCATGAGTAAGCATTCTATATAGAGCACTTAGCAATTGTGTAAACTTAATATCTTCTGAGGGATGCTGCAGATAAATGTGCCAAGAAAAAGACATCTTTGGCTAATATTTCGCATTTAAAAAAATTTACCTTCATACCTATATCATGATCATGATCAACCCATTACCGGCTCACTACAGAGCACGGGTCTCCTCTCAATATGACAAGGGTTTGGCCATAGTCCACCACGCTGGTAAGCAGTAAGTGCGGATTGGCAGACTTCACACGCCTTTGAGAACATTACGGAGAACTCTCAGGCATGCAGGTTTCCTCACGATGTTTTCTTTCAACGTTGAAGCAAGAGATATTTTAATTTAAAAAAAAAAGTTTTTAAAATATATTTTATCTATTTAATCTTTATGCATCAATTTAACATCGCTAAAATATATTTATATTGTATTAGGTTTACATGAATACGACAGTTTCAGTTGGTTTTTAGATTTAAAGTAAAGAAGCATCTAGTGTATAAAACGAGTATAGTGACCCGAAAAGAACGTCTGAACTTAGAGGTTTCACAACAATAAATGCAAAACATCTCAAGCAATAGTAATCTGAGAGAGAAAAATGATTAGTGGCCATGCTAGTTTGCTCTTGGCTTACATCCAACGTTCTCAGACTTAAAGTCTGCAGTCTAGGGCGATGAGAATTATCTAGAACAATAGATCGATGGTCTTCATTATGAGGTCAACATCCTTTGCTACTTATCCATACTCCAAACTTTAAATTCAAGAAAAAATGGTCTGTAACGCCCTGAACATTACAAGTAAAAGTAAAGTTGTAGTGCCGTTTAGTAGGCTGCTCAAAATGAGTAACAAATTACCTATTGATATCTTGGAAGTGTCTATCAATAAGATCAAAGTATTTATAAGAAGCTTATAGAAGGGTCGTTGGTTTGTTTGTTATCTATAATCTGCTCAACACTGCACCAATTTTGGTAAAACTTAAAACTTAAAAAGTCTCATAGATAGCATTCCCTTGGCATCCTTGCGCAACGGAAACCTAAAACCAATATAAATAGTATGTATTAAAAAAATCTGTACATAATAAATTAAACATTGCACAAGCTAATCCTAGATATGATAGATTCACGAACGAACTACCTCCAGCGTTCCAAAAATTACATATTAAAAATGTCAAACAGAAATTAAGAGAATATTTTTTGGCTGAGTTGGACGGTTGACTCATTAGTGTCGACCGTCTAACTCAGTTAGGAATTGTTCTTTTCATGCCTAATTTGCTTACTTAGTTCCTCTAGTTTTAAGCTGTTAAGTTACAGATTAGCACCGAGGAATAACCTCTTTGGTTTTTTCGGCGCCGTTATTGTATAATTAATTTTATTCCTTTTATGTTAATAATAAATAAATAAATATAAATAAATAAATATGAAGAGTCTCTGAATCCTAGAGAAGAGTGGTGCCAAATATGTTGTTCACAAATCTTTAACTAAATTAAATTGATAAGTCTAGACCGTTCCACATTTCACAATGTTTTTAGTAAAAACACATCACTATTTATTATATATAGTTAGCTTAGGGGTCTGTATATAATAGAATTGGCACAAATATGGGTAAAAGTAATATATACCTATGACGGAACCATAAGGAAAACTTAAGTAGCTAACAAGAATGTTGGGAAGTTACGAAAAAAATTGCCAAATGTATTCGGTGCGGTACAATTTTAATGGGATCACGCTACGCCTTAAAAGGTCATGACCCCATCACAGGGTTCAAGCTTCCAAGTACAGGTCAACTTGCTTTATGAGAGCCATCGGAAACGCAATGTTACGACGTCATCAACGATTCGACCAATCACCACAGAGTATTTACAAAACCATACCAATATTAGCATTAGTAAAGCTTTAAGACCCTCTGCAACACGCCATTGTCGGTGGTAACTAGCCACGGTCACTACACCAGACCAGACTCGAGCTGGGAATCGAACCCAGGACCTCCAACTTTATAATGCGAAAACGTGCGCTGCGCCACGGAGGTCGTCATTGACAATGTTGGATGTCGGTGTTAATTGAAATTTTGAAAATATATGACGAAGGAAAAGTAACTAGGTAATATGTAATTTTATAGTTCTCTATCCGAAGATCAAATCAATCAGCCCCCCTATATATATATATATATATGTCTATTTTAGTCTATTATATATTTATATATATATATATATAATATATATATATATATATATATATATATATATATATATATATATAATAGACTATAATAGACATAGGCCTTTCCGTGAGCGCGCCACCACACACGGTCCTCCGCCTTCCTCATCCACCCGCCACCAGCGATCCATTTCAGGTCGTCGGTCCAGCGAGCAGGAGGTCGTCCTACGCTGCGCTTACCGGTAAGCGGTCTCCACTCCAGAACACGTCTGCCCCAACGGCCGTCTGCGACAGATATGACCCGCCCACTGCCACTTCAGCTTTCTAATCCATATAGAGGTAAAGCGTTTCTAAGCGAACGATTTGGAATACTAAGTGTATGGAGTCGGCGTCGATGACAAAGGAAGCATTACCCCTGCCTTCAATATTCTTCTTTCAAACCTAGCAACATTGATTTACCATTAGCCGTAGATAGAGCGCGTCATACAAAAACAAGGCGAGAATTTGTCACTAACTATACATTCCTACATATCGGTATATCGATGTATTACAACCCGTCTAACACACTAGACATCTGGCCGTTATATTATCTATAGCGCCGCGTAGTGATTTGTAATTCATTCAGATTATGCGGCTCGAGTGTTAGAATCGGTGACTTTTGTCTTGTCACACACTGGCGGAAAGGAGTGCACGCGTCGCTATTTGTGCACTACTTTTCCGTCCCATTTTTTGAGCGTTAATCATCGATCTACGGCTAGTGGTAAATCAATGCCTAGCAACCTCAATAAAACGTTTTCGAAATAAGTTATGAAGATAATTCTCTATGGTTCGCGATTCACGGGCGAGTAAAGAAACGGCGAAGCGAGACAGTAAATATTAATATAACATAGACAACATAACAACCCCGCTTTGTTATCTATGAGTCATAAAGGGCTTTACCTTCTTGGTAACACGAGTAGGTTATGTTATACCGCATTGTCATTGTTGTGAGAATTTAATTACGTGATACTTCTTACGTTCGCAAAATGGCGGACAAATCAATAGACGTACCTACATTCACAGATAATATACAACCTCATCCTTTAAGTTTATTTACAAAAGGATATGGCCGATAGTTGACTTCTATACATAAGTATTGTACAATGCCTTAGTAAATTTATCGTATAGAAAAGCACCCTCTCTTAGAGTAAAGAAAATCGTCAACAAGGTTAACTTTCATTTTAAAAGATACACCAACCAACCAACCAACCAAACCAGACCAACGTATACAAACGCTGGTCAAATTATGTTGAGCGTATTTCGTAAATATCACAACATCATCATCATCATGATCAACCCATTCTCGGCTCACTACAGAGCACGGGTCTACTCTCAATATAAGGGTTTGGCCATAGACTGGCCATATGCGGATTGGCAGACTTCACACGCCTTTAAGAACATTATGGAGAACTCTCAGGCGTGCAGGTTTCCTCACGATGTTTTCCTTCACCGTTGAAGCAAGTGATATTTTAATTGCTTAAAAACGCACATAACTCCAAAAAGTTGTAGTAGCGTACCCGGTTTAGAACCTCCGACCTCTGATTAGGGCTGATGTCCTAACCACTAGGCTATCACAGCTTTTTCAATTGTTTACAATCAAACTATAATTCAAAATTCAAATTCAAAATAATCTTTATTCAAATAGTCCTTTAACAGGCACTTTTGACGCGTCAATAATTTACATAGTAGTTATTTCACGGTGATAACTATATTCGTAAACTTAAAACTAAAGCTATGACTAAAGATATAACTGAGCATAACTCATCTAAAACCTCTAAATCAATTTGTGGGTTGAAATAAACGAGTCGGAGGCATCCCAGCGCGTCGCATCAATATACACTGTACAAAGTCTTTGCAAGAGCCGATTTCGCTTTTCGGCTTTTGTAGGCGGCCGCTTTGTGTTGGCTTATCAAAGTGTGCGAAATATTTGAGCGATCGGAATATACACTGTATATTTGCTTCGGTTAAAATTAATATGATACCCATACTATATGAGCTCGACGACACACGTGGCACAACGTGCGCGCGTTTGCATTATAAAGTTGAAGTGTATACAAAAACAAGGTCCTGGGTTCGAGTCTGGTCAAGTGGGAGGCTTCGGCTGTGGCTTGTTACCTCACCGACAACGACGTGTCACCAAGCGATTTAGCGTTAAGGCACGATGTCGCGTAGAAACCAATTAGGAATATTGTTCTACTTTTTTTTTTCTTTTTTTTCGTACTGACTATTAGCTGTGCTAACCCTATTGGTTGCGACAGCGTAACCGGGCTATTTGGCGAGCTTCGGAAAGAAGCTCTGCCAAAAGAAATTTTGAGCCTGAAGAAACTAAGGGAACGTCTGCCTAAGGGCGCCTCCTGTGAGGCCGAACCTCGGCTTAGGCGACGTTTGGGATAACAGGGTGGTCGGACGATGTGTGTGTGTGTGGTAAGTTATTATGCAGTCTAAACTGGTAGCGGGCTAACCTGTTAGGGGCATGGTAAACCCACACTCCTAATTGGTTTCTACGCGACATCGTGCCGGAGCGCTAAATCGACACGACACATCTTTATCGGTAGGGTGGTAACTAGCCACGGCCGAAGTCTCCCACTAGACCAAAAACATAAACCAGGTGAGATTGCAGTTAAGGAACAACTTGTATTGGATAAAAAAGCTATAATATATAGAACCGGAATATCCTTTAGCTTCCTACGCTAAAAGCACTTCCTAGCGTTCTTGCATAGCTTCCGGTCTCGCGGAAGTTTGCTAATAAATGTCACCAGGGAGTTTGCTATTGAAGGTCCATACAATAGACTACGAAAAGTTCGCTGCCAATTTTTTACGAGCAATTCTGCAGTATAAAGGACCCGCTGTCGAAAGTTTGTAGGATCAAAACTGAGAGCAGTTTACTTTGGAATATATTCAATTAGCTTGTTCAGGCAGTTTCAGTCGGGTTTACAAGTCCCCTCATCCGAAATGTTCTGTTGTATATAACATAAGAACGAAGTACTTAATTTAAACAGTCTTAATGAACATTGATTTACCACTAGCCTTAGATCGATCATTAACGCTCAAAAAATGGGACGGAAAAGTAGTGCACAAATAGCGACGCGTACACTCCTTTCCCCCAGTGTGTGACAAGGCAAGACGAAAGTCACCAATTCTAACACTCGAGCCGTATAATCCGAATGAATTACAAAGCACTACGCGCCGCTATATATAATATAGCGGCCAGATGTCTCGTGTATTAGACGGGTTGTAATACATCCATATACCGATATGTAGGAATGTATAGTTAGTTGGTGACAAATTCTCGCCATGTTTTTGTATGACGCGCTCTATCTACGGCTAGTGGTAAATCAATGGCAGTTTACTTTGCAATATATTTAACTAGCTGCTTCACGCAGTTTCAGCCGGGTTTACAAGTCCCCTCATCCGAAATGTTCTGTTATATATAACATAAGGAGTGAAAGTACTTAAAATGTGAACTGCCTTCCTGAACTATTAATTTTTCGTCGTCTATTATACTCTACTTTACAGGGTAAAGGTTTACAAGTATAAAATCTAATTCTCTGTTTATTTTATAAGGAAGGAGAAATATCATGACTTTTGCTTTATGATTTTGATTTTTTTTTTGACGAATAAATGCGATATTGTTTGCGTTATATCATTAAACCTTATGATAGCTAAATTAAATATGACGGCTGAAGGCCGTTCGAGTTGTTGTTGACGTCACGATCTTCTTTACTTTCGCTCATAGTAATTAAGACGACAACTTGCGGGATTACACTTTTATTACGACAATAACTAAGAGGTCCGAACAGTCCGACGTCTCGAGCGAGAATGCCATGAAAGGCATCGACCGCCCGTATTTATAGCAAAGCATGCTTGTACAAAATTGATTGCTACCGCCTTAATTGTGTTAGCAAAATCATCAAGAGTTCAAATGTGGGTTTTTAAATTCAAATTATTGAATTCTTGAGGTTCTTGGCCCCGCTGAATGAAGTTAATAACCCCTTCGCGCCGACAAATATAATATAAAAAAAAAATAACGGACCTATCTATAATAATATAAAAAGGAAAATTTTGTTTGCTTGTGCAATCAATAAATTTTGAAATTACTGATAATTTTTTTTTTTATTTTACTACAAATTAGCCCTCCGGACTCCTGACAGGAAACGGAATTCTCCTAGTGGTGCAATTTAAGATGGTAGCGAGCCAACCTGTTGTTGTATGGTGAACCCATATTCCTTATTGGTTTCTACGCGGCATAGTATCGGAACTCTAAATCGCTTAGTGATACGTCTTTGTCGTTAAGGCGGTGAATAGCCCCGGCCGAAGCTTCCCACCAGAGCAGACTCGTCCTGAGAATCGAACCCAGGACCTCCAAATTTATAATGCGACAACGCAAGCCTCGGAGGTTATACTAATAATTATTTCAAAGCAATAAAAAAAACAAATGGAAAAGGACTGGGTTTACGCTTTTATAACATGACCTTGAATTTAATATTAAACCTTTCTATGCATAATCCTCCAAAATTGATGAAGACCCTCGATAACAATTGGTACAGGTTTCATTTGCAAACCCAAAACAATATTGACGTTTAATTAGTTAAAATTTAATTGTAAATTGAAATGCCAATTCATAACAGTAACCAAAAGTCTAAAAAGGTGTAAATTCAAAAACTCCAATCTCCAAGATTTCAATAGGTTATCTACACTAATATTATAAAGAGGAAAACTTTGTTTGTTTGATTGTAATGAATAGGCTCAAAAACTACTGGACCGTTTTTAAAAATTCTTTCACCATTCGAAAGCTACATTATCCACGAGTAACATAGGCTAAATTTTATTTTGGAAAAAATAGGGTTCCGTAAGATATTTGGCTTTTTTCGGACACAAGGTGTAATTGGTTCGTGATTGTGAGACAAACAAACACACTTTCACACAGGCTTACTCAACGCAGACGAAGTCGTGGGCGTCAGCTAGTTTGTTATAGAATGAAATACAAATTCCTTTCCTTTTTTTTAATACTGGGAATCGACACAGGCTGAACTGCGCCGCTTCCGGCGGGGTATGTGACAACCAGAATACCCACTAAAACCCAGCGATGCTCCTTTACCTGGTGGTCGGTTTGTGCAGTCTGCTAAACGGCACTACAAGTTTACTTTGAATTCTAATGTTCAGTGCGTTACAGTTAATTTTTTCTTGAATTTTATAATACTTTTATGCACGGACGATAATATAAAAAAGTCATTGAAAAAAACTAGAATCAACTTTTCAATATACTTCCGATGCACAGGGTTGGTCTTACACAGAGTCTATTTACTAACTCCAGTTTGGTACTGCGAATTTTTAACAAAAAATAATTATAATTATTTATTTATTTAATTATCATAATAGATAGATAAGCTGTGATGGCCTAGTGGTTAGGACGTCCGTCTCCTAATCAGAGGTTGGTGGTTAGAACCCGGGCACGCACCTCTAACTTTTCGGAGTTATGTGCGTTTTTGAGCAATCAAAATCTCACTTGCTTCAACGGTGAAGGAAAACATCGAGAGGAAACCTGCACGCCTGAGACTTCTCCGTAATGTTCTCAAAGGCGTGTGAAGTCTGCAAATCCGAACCATTCTAATATTGAGAGGAGGCCCGTGCCCTGTAGTGAGCCGATAATGGGTTGATCATGATGATGATGATAATACATACCTAATAACAATAAATGCATAAACACTTATATTATTAGGATCAGTTCTGGCTGTCTTGCTAGATTTTGTCAATCTGTGTTAATGACAGCCAACCCTCTCTCAAAAAAAATCCAATACCTGTCAATTCACAGCCCAAATTACCCTCGTTTTTATGTAAAATTCTACACTACCAATTAGAGCGTTTCTGCTAAGTCTATGAAGTTCGAAGTTCAACAGTCGCTTAGCAGACTCGGCCCAAATAATTAAGCAAAATCGATGGGCCAATGTCGACACGTGATTCTCTAGCACTGCCATTTTAGGACATAATAAGGTTTCAGTGTCTAGGCCGTTGCCTAATTCCTAATTCTATACTTGTAAGGTGTTTCAAGGTTTATATAGGTACATAAGACCGTAACGTTGCCTGCCAGGCAAGTGAACGAACCGTAAATTATGATCTAATTATTTATTTATTTGAATTTTTCCTCTACAATCGTTCATATATATATCACAATTTTCCATTATTTCTTTGGGGAAGTGTACACTCGCCAACATAAAACTAAAGTTAAGAGGGTTCCAATCTATAAGCGAAAGGTCACTTACATACTTACATACTGATTAAATACGAGATCTCAAAAACTATCGTACGTATAAAGCTATAATTTAGCAAGTAGGTAGTTGATAGTTAAGAGATGTCAGCTAAGAAAGGATATTTGGAAATGCCACCCCTAAGGGGGTAAAATAGGGGTTGGAAGATTGTATGAAATTTCTTTGCTTTTAGAGTTAGAGACACAAAAATTTGCATTAAGATTAATAATAAATAAAAAACATGTACATCAAATATTCTTTAAATATTACCTGTTAAGAGTGGTAAAAAAAGGGATGATAGTTTTTGCTTATTTTTTATTTTGAAGTCTACAAGCCTGAAATTTTGAAAATGGGTTTCTTTTAGGACGTAAGTATACGGTTAGAATTTTTTTTCATCCAAATCTACCCCGAAGGGGGTAAAATAGGGGTTGAAGTTTGTATGAAAGTCCTATGTTTTATTTTAGAAACACGAAAATCGGCAATTTGACATTTGCCTGTAGCTTACTTTCTGAAGCAGGGCATTGGCCGCACGGGTCACCTCAATCTCAAGGGAAATCAGCAATTCTACGCAGACGAAGTCGCGGGCAACAGCTAGTATATAATAAAACTATTTGAAATAAACGAACGAATAAACGACATATATCCATGTAATAGGTTTATATGAATAAAGCTATTTTTTATTTGATTTGATATTTAAATGTAAGTACCACGTTGTTTAAAGAATGGAATTATAATGCTCTGTCTATGTTTCTTTGAATACAATGAAATATTTGTACATTTCACTGAATCGTTGAAAAGTTCAAACCAGTAAAACGCATACGAAAAAAATGCGCTTACAATTTTCACAATTTAAGATTTGACTTTGTGGCGAGTCTTAAAATGATTATGTTCTACATTATGGAGCATTGTGGGAATGTGCTTTTAAACATAATATTCCACTAACCTGAAATCACTGACGCTGTTAAAGGGGTTAGTAGTATAACTCTGGAATATTCGGGGATTTGACTGTAAAGTCTTACTTATACAATAAAGCTATATAATATTAAAGCTTTACTTATATAATAAAGTGTTTATGCATTATTCATCTGCTGTGATAGCCTAGTGGTTAGGACGTCCGCCTCCTAATCAGAGGTCGGGGGTTCTATCTCGGGCACGCACCTCTAACTTTTCAGAGTTATGTACGTTTTTAAGCAATTAAAATATCACTTGCTTCAATAGTGAAGGAAAACATCGTGAGGAACCCTGCATGCCTGAGAGTTTTCATAGGCGTGTGAAGTCTGCCAATGCGCACATGGCCAGCGTGGTGGACTATGGCCGAACCCTTCTCATATTGGGAGGAGAATCGTGCTCTGTAGTGAGCCGGCAATGGGTTGATCATGATGATGATGATGATGATGATTATTAATTGAAGCACTTTTTTGTTTTCTTTATTTATCTAGCACCAATAACTTTTGACGACCTCCGTGGCGCGCTGTCGCATTCTAAAGTTGGAGGACCTGAGTTTGATTCCCGGCTCGAGTCTTGCCTGGTATGCAGTTTCACAACCCTGATTAATTACCAGCAGATGAGACTGTCTTTAACTAATTTGTAGAGAAATAAACATAAGTTAGTACATACTCAACAAAACCGCACATGCAATTCGATAAAACTACGCTATGTACAAATTGACATCGCATCATGACCCTGACGATCAGATGACTACTGACAACATACTCGTATCATCTACCACACAATCATACGCTACACACCGTCTTCGCCGGCGAAGACGAGGTCCCCGCTATCTTACGTCATCCGGACGTGGGCTACATCCACGGCCTCGGAGACGTACGGACCACTCACCGTCCGACCTCCCCGTTATCCCAAACGTCGCCTAAGCCGAGGTTCGGCCTCAAAGGAGGCGCCCTTAGGTAGTCGTTCCCTTAGTTTCTTCGAGCCCTAAGGCTCAAAATTTCTTCTGGCAGAGCTTCTTTCCGAAACTCCAATTACTCCAATTACGCTGTGGCAACCAATAGGGTCAGCACAGCTAATAGACAGTCCGAAAAAAAAACCTGACATCGCAACTTTATTAAACGCAGTGTGACATTTGCTTTTTAAGCACACGTTCAAAACCAAATGCTCAATTCAAAATGGCGATCTCGCTTTATTTACTGCGCGAAGCTCGCCGCGTTGATTGCAAATCTGGTCCGCGACATTTTGATTTTTATCACAGTTCGTCTGTCTTTTCGGGCGTTGAATCCGTTAATATTGTCAAGATGAATCCGTTTGAGTTCTTTGATATTCTGAAAACTCCAAAGAATCTGAAAAAGTTACTTTTCTATAATATAGTAAAACTGTAACAGAACGAATTCGCTACATTAAATGTATTTTGAAAATTTTAATTGGAGGATGCTTTACTATCGATACTGAGTCCAAAACAATTTTTTTTTAATTTTTTGTCTGTCTGTCTATATCTTGGCCGCGCATCTAGCCGAAACAACTGCATGGATTTGAATAAATTTTGGTATAGGAGTAGCTGATGCTGCGGTTCAACATATAGAATAGTTTTTATCCCGGAATTCAGCACGGTTCCATTGGGAGAGGGGATAAAAGTCAAAATGTGTATATAATTGTACTTCATTAGAGCATACTCCGGTTTAATTCATTATTTTTTTGTTAGAAAGGAGATACTTTACAGATTGTCCTGTAATTATTTCAAGGTCGTCGGTTAAGTAATCCAATCAACGCAGACGACGAAGTCGCGAGCATCAGCTAGTTATACCATAAAATCAAAGATTAAATCTCTAATATTATTAAAAAGAGCTTGTAGAAAACTGTTTTAGTTGCGCAGTCATTAACTCTCTTTAAAGGCTTTCCAGAGATACCTACGCAAATGTAGTCTTGCATTTTGTTTTTAATTCACTACAAGGCCGTCAAGGGCTAACTAGCCCTTGACGGCAATCTCACCTGATGGTAAGTGATGATGCGGCAGTCGGTAACGGGCTAACCTGTTAGGGGCATGGTAAACCCACACTCCTAACTGGTTTCTACATTGTGCCGGAACGCTAAATCGCTTGGCGACACGTCTTTGTCGGTAGGGTGGTAACTAACCACGGCCGAAGCCTACCATCAGACCAGACTCGAGCTGGAAATCTAACCCTGGACATCTAATTTTTAAATGCAACAGAGCACGCGCTGCGCCACGGAGGTCGTTTAACAAACCCAAAAAATCGCATTGAATCCATTAAATAAGTAGGTATCATCATTGCAATATGAATTAATCAATATGATATTTTAACAAACTATTTTTATATTTTTCGTAATATATATATTGTTTAAAATAAAAAGTATCTCATTTTACTGCCAATACCTCCAAGAATATAAAGTTTCATAATTATTGGTTAGTAGATTCCGCGTGAAAGTCCCAACGTCACCCTAAGCCGAAGTCCGAATCTCACAGGAGAGGCCCTTAGGGGGACGTTCACCACATGTGTTCGAGCCCTAGTGCTTCTCACAGATGCTCGCCAAAAAACCCCGGTGACGCAGCAATAACCAATATGGTTAGCTGCTATTGTCAATTCGAAACAACAGCAATAAATCATTCAATCCTCGAAAAAAAGAAACACAGGTGAAATCCAAACATTGCAACCCAAATATAAAAGTAGACAAAGCTTGTATAAACGCAACACCATCGCTTGATATTCAGTATTGGCTTTTGAGCGTAAGTGGGAATCGGTCGTGCATTCGCCGCATTCAACCGCGGCACGTTCGCAGTCAGAGTTCATATAGAACCTTATTTATATGTAATTAACAACTAAAACAATGTAACTTTAAACACTTAAAATAAACCTTAAATTGAACCTAAAACTAAAACTATAACTAAAATATATTATTAAAAGGAGTCCCTTTAGGCAAGGTTCCGAAGATACTGGCAGCGTTTCCCCTTTGGATTGCAAGACTAATTCGTTGTCCGAGGTAGCTGGCAGCTCTTCGGTCTCCTGTGATGTCGACTAACCTTTTTGCTATTTCCCTAAAAAGCCCTATAGCGCTAGGACCCCACGGACCAAGGGTCTCGACACCGAATGGGACAAAATCATATTCAGAGCCTAGACCCCTGTATTTGTATGCTTTGGCTTTTTCAGCCGCTTCAGAAGCCGCACCAACTCTGTTGTTGGTTCCATTTATATGTTCAAATCACTACTATGTAAATTATAAATAAAAATAAAAAATAAAAATCTTATTACACCCATGAGATTATGTTTATAAGATGACCACGGGGCGGGTGCGTGTCTTCGTCGGTAATTTGGGTAGACGTGGGTAGTTTCGGGCAAAGATACCAGATACTTGGTAGAACAGAATTACAATTATAAATATGGTAATTTATAAGGAACAGACTATACGCTCCACCAAGTACGAATGCACTACCGCAGCTCAACCACCGGTCCGAACCGACCGAATGCAATCAATGCAATGCGCCGTCCCGCGCCGGTGAGTCTTATAAGAACCTGCATACGTCACTTAGTGTTGCGTAAAGAGAGGGGGCGATGCCACTCTCTAGTCTGTCGTACATGACTCCAAAACTAGATGGCGCTGCTCTCTGATTGCCGTCATATTTGTTAGTAAGAAAAACACAGTTAAACTAATGTTAGTAACCCTATCTATGTGATTTTCAAGTGAGGTCAATAATTATTAGATATGAGCATTAGATATTATTGTTTACGATATGTGAGGAGAATACGTTAGCCGCTAATCCTGTTCACTATCACAAAACAAACCTAAACCTAGCAGCAGTGAGAGAAGGTATAAGATACTTCTAATACCCTCTTTTGTGAAAAATCTGGGTCATTAAATAGCCAAGGATGGTGACAACAAATATTGCGACGTTTTATTAGAAATAGTATTTAATTTAATTTTATAACGTCCGTCCATACATAGGCGTTTGGGCGAACAATGCCACATTGAACAAAAGCGACTTATATGCGATTAAGTCTTTGTTCCTCGAAGCTTTTTACAACTATGGCCCGTCCTTTATCATAGCTTTGCAGGCTAACTCGCGGCGTAAGCTTGGGATTAACTTAAAGTAATGGGATTGAAGCTGTGATAGCCTAGTGGTTAGGACTTCCGTCTCCTAATCACAGTTTGGGGGTTCAACCTCGAGCTAACTTTTCGGAGTTATGTGCGTTTTTTAAGCAATTATATTTTAACTTGCTTCAACGGTGAAGGAAAACATCGTGAGGAAGCCTGCATGATTTCTCCATAATGTTCTCAAAGGCGTGTGAAGTCTGCCAATCCGCACATGGCCAGCGTGGTGGACTATGGCCAAACCCTTCTCATATTGAGAGGAATACCGAGCTGAATATATACAGGCAACACAGACGGCAGATTAAGAGGCTGCTCACAAGCCAGATGGGCAGACCAGCTGAGGAACTCTATTTGCAAATTTCACACAATTCCTAGATTAGCCTCCGATAGAAGCCGATGGAAACATTTAAACCGCACGAGGTCGCAAGGTCACCAGGACTGCGATCTTCAGTAATGAGGGAGCGACTGGGGGTAAGAGACTTAAAAATTTAAATCAGTTAAGTTACTTAAGCTAGTAGTTCTCCACATTTAATCCGCACGAGGTTGCAATGACACCAGGACCACGATCCTCGACCTTCAGTAATGAAGGAGCGAGGAGAGAGAGTTGTAAATCTGAATCACTTAAGCTTAAGTTCTCCAATAATGAATAGAAGCAGGCGTTACTTTGCGGAAGTCCATGATAAACAACAAACAGCAAGTATAATTTGCTATATTCCGCCGATAACCGGGAGATTAGTATAGTATAACGCCAAACATGTTGACTTGACGCGACGACGATCGACGCTTGTGAAGTCAACATCTCCTGAGGATGATCCGGTGTCGGGTCGAAACGTGCGTAGAGGTTCTAGTGGAGTATTTTCTGTGGTGTTATACTATACTAATCTCCCGGTTGTCGGCGGAATATAGCAAATTATACTTGCTGTTTGTTGTTAAGTTCTCCACTCACCTTATCCACAGGCATGGAAGGGCACGCGCGGCACAGGTTCCAGAATGAGCCGATCATCTGGTGGCAGCCTGCGGCTCGGTACGGCTGGGTGCGGTGCGGCTGAACTCTACGCCCTCCCCGGCTGGGGCATGTGATGCGGCTGTGGAACACGAACAATGCTCAATTGAAGGTCCAACGAATTGTTTTATGACGCATTATAAAGGGGGAGGCCCTGGGCTCGAGTCTGGTCTGATAGGAGGCTAGTTACCATCCTACCGACAAAAAGGTGCTGCTAAGCGATTTAGCGTTCCGGCACAATGTCAAATTCAAAATTCAAATTCAAAACAAATCTTTATTCAAATAGTCCTTTAAAAGGCACTTTTGATGCGTCAATAATTTAGATAGTAGTGATTTGATGGTGATAACTACACTCGTAAACTTATAACTAAAACTTATAGTACCTATTGAGATAGAGCAATTCTCACCTAAGCTTTTGTATCGTTTCTATAATCCTTAATTTCGTAATATGGTTTTTGTACAAGCTTTAGTTTTATAAAAACTTTGAACTTATTGATATCAATATGTAATTTATTATAAAATAAAATACAATTTCCTTTGAATGAGTTACTAATTTTGTGCAGCCTACTAAACGATACTACAAGTTTACTTTTACTTCTAATGTTCAGTGAGTTACAGTCCATTTTTTTCTTGAATTTATCAATATTTTTATGAACATACATTAAATTTTCATATATATATTGGTTAAGTTGACCATACCTATACAGGTTAGCCCGCCATCCTAAACTGCATAATCAATTACCATCGGATGACATTACGGTCAACGGCTAACTTGTAATCTATTAAAAACACAACAAACTCCATATATTCTCGTGTAACTTGGCAGAATCTCTCCGGAATTCCGACCATAACGCGAAAAACTATAAGCTAGCTACATCTAAATGAAACAAAACCTAAAAATCCGCCGAGAACCTTTTGTTAATAGCACCACTATGAAAAGATCGCGTATACTCGTAACTATAACGTTGCTATGTTATTTTTACACTAGACACGACCCGTGAAGCGTCCAAAAAATAAAAAAGCTTCGCTTGAAAAGGCCGGCTCAAAGGGAGATACCGGTACGTGCCAGGTTACGTACAAAATGGAAATGTTTCAAAATATTCGTGGAATTACGAATATTTTCGACGACCGCCGTTGAAAATTGCGAGTTAATTTACCCTTTTTTTTCCAGTAAATTAGGTTTGTTTCTCTTCAAATTAAGTAATCATTCTAATTTAGTACCTATACGAAACAGAATTTGTATTCACCACACAGGTATACCTGTAGGGGAATGTTATTTATAAACTCAATACCGAGATAAATTATACTCAGAATGAGATTTTCGAACCATTTAATTTTAAACTTGAATGACAACCCGAGCACTTATGTCTAGTTTCGGTACATTTTTATATCAATCAATCAATCAATCAGCCCATAGACACCCACTGCTGGACATAGGCCTTTCCAAGAGCGCGCCAAAACACAGGGTTCTCCGCCTTCTTCATCCACTCGCCACCAGCGATCCTTTTCAGATCGTCAAGCGAGCAGAAGGTCGTCCTACGCAGCGCTTACCAGTAAGCGTTCTCCACTCCAGAACACGTCTGCCCCAACGGCCGTCGGTTCTGCGACATATATGACCCGCCCACTGCCACTTCAGCTTGTTAATCCGTAGGGCTATGTCGGTTACTTTGGTTCTCCTACGGATGTCCTTGTTACGGATTGTATCCCTCAGAGAAACACCCAGCATAGCCCTCTCCATAGCACGCTGAGCGATTTGAACTTGTGGACAAAGCCTACTGTGAGTGTACACGTTTCTGCTCCTAATGTCATGACCAGTAAGACGCAGGAGTTGAAGACTTTTGTCTTTAGGTATCGGCGAGTTGAAAACTTGACGCAGTTTTTCAAATGCTGCCCATCCCAGCTGAATTATTCTGTTACCTTCCTTGTTGAAGTTTTTCCTACCCAACTGTATAATCTGTCCTAGGTAGTTATATTCTTGGACAACTTCGATGCTGACATTTTCGACAACAATGTGCCTTGCGATGACGTATTCATTGAACATTACCTTCGGTTATATAAAACGTAAGCTCGTAGAAAAGTTCCATTATAGTGTAAAGGATTATGTGAATGATAAACCAGCTTGGGTGAGAAATAATGCTCTAATAAGATAGCTCTTAAATACTTTTAAGTAACTTTTGAGGTGATAACACAAAAAAGGTTACCTGGCTAAGTTTGTTGTGGGCTTCTTAGACCGGGGCGCGTTTGAAACCCTCATAGCTTTAGTTTTAAGTTTACGAATGTAGTTATCACCATCAACTCACTACTATGTCAATTATTGACGTGTCAAAAGCGCCTTTTACAGGATTATTTGAATAAAGTTTATCTATGATTGACCCTTCGTATCTATTTCTACTCGGCTACATACCGGAACGCTAAATCGCTTGGCGGTATGTATGTCTTTGTGATAGTGGTAGGTAACTAGCCGCAAAAGCAGAATCTGCCTTGGGTCAACGCTTTGTCGATTGATTGGCCAAACCACGCCAACCTACCAATTTATAACTTTATGAATCCATCATTTGCAAGAGGCAATATAACGCCGATAAAGCAATTTATTAGCGGCTTAACAGGCTTTAGCGTGCCGTAATTAATCATATTGAGCGTGGTACAGCTTTGTGATTATACCGTTTCACATTGGTAATGATATGTTAGTTTTTAAATACTGCATAGAATCAGATTAGGCGTAATAGGCAAGCATGGTTTGGCCATGTAATTCGGAAGTTATTAGATATGTATGTAAAAGGGCAAAAGTTTAGAGGTAAAACAATGAAAGACATGGCGATTGTGGGAAAGAAGATATGCGTGTAAAGGGTAATGAACTGGCTGAATAGAAGTCAGTGGAAGAAAAATACATGTTCTGCCTAACAAAATATTGTGGTATAAAAAGAATTATAAAGGGGGGTCGTGGGTTCGATTTCCGACTCTAGTCTGGTCTGGTTTGGCCGTGGCTAGTCAACACCCTACCTTACCTACAAAGGCGTTTCGCCAAACGATGTCGCGTAGAAACCAATTAGGAGTATGGTTCTACCGTATCTCTATATCTATCTCCCCCGACCTTAGCGCTCCTCTCCGAAAGAGGAGATCTAAACATATCCTTCACGACCAGATGACTACTGACAACATACTCGTACCATCTACCACACAATCATACGCTACACACCGTCTTCGCCGGCGAAGACGAGGTCCCCGCTATCCCACGTCATCCGGACGTGGGCTCCATCCACGGCTGCGGAGACGTACAGACCACTCACCGTCCAACCCCCGTAATCATAAATGTCGCCTAAGCCAAGGTTCGGTCTCAAAAGAGGCGCCCTTAGGCAGACATTCCCCTAGTTTCTTCGTATAGTGAAGGATATGTTTAGATCTCCTCTTTCGGAGAGGAGCGCTAAGGTCGGGGGAGATAGATATAGAGATACGGTAGAACCATACTCCTAATTGGTTTCTACGCGACATCGTGACGCTAAATCGCTTGACGACACGACTTTGTCGATAGGGTGGTAACTAGCACAGATTACACTACGCTATGACAGATCAATACGACTCTCTCTGGAAAGAATCGGCCGTTCGCCTTTTAGTTCCATTATCAACAACTGTCCTACTACATTGTGAGTACTCTAGTCACTCAACAACACGACACAATACGACAAAACAACGCTTTATACAAACTGACAAGCTATGATAGCCTAGTGGTTAGAGCGTCAGCCTACTAATCAGAGGTCGGCGGTTCGAATCCGGGCACGCACCTCTAACTTTTCGGAGTTATGTGCGTTTTTAAAAATTAAAATATCACTTGCTTCAACGGTGAAGGAAAACATCGTGAGGAAACCAGCACGCCGGAGAGTTCTCCGTAATGTTCTCAAAGGCGTGCGGTGTCTGCTAACCCGCATATGGCCAGCGTGGTGGACTATAACCAACATATTTAGAGGAGACCCGTGCTCTATAATGAGCCGGTAATAGGTTGATCATGATGATAGAAACTGACACGCCTTTTTATTAAACGGTTACGCTGTGGCAACCAATAGGGTTAGCACAGCTAATAGACAGTCCGAAATAAAAAACTGACATCGCAACTTTATTAAACGCAGTGTGACATTTGCTTTTTAAACACTCGTTCAAAACCAAATGCTCAATTCAAAATGGCGATCTCGCTTATTTACCGCTCGAAGCTAACCGCGTTGATCGCAAATCTGAACCGCGATATTGCTATTTTGATGGTATATATTCCATATAAATGTGGAAAGAAAATTTTGAGTGGTGGTTGTGAAATATCGAATTTATTAGTACACTCGAGATGTTCTTTGGAATACTTTACAAGGACCTTGGACTCTGTAAACTCCTACATAATATGCTGATAAGTATTATGAAACTGTGATAGCCTAGTGGTTAGGACATTCGACTCCTAATCACAGGTCGGGGGTTCGAACCCGGGCACGCACCTCAAACTTTTCAGAGTTATTTAAGCGATAAAATATCACTTGCTTTAACGGTGAAGGAAAACATCGTGCAGCAACCAGCACGCCTGAGAGTTCTCCGTAATGTTCTCCAAGGCGTGTGAAGTCTGCCAATCCGCATATGACCAGCGTGGTGGACTATGGCCAAACCCTTCTCATATTGAGAGGAGACCCGTGCTCTGTAGTGTGCCGGTAATGGGTTGATCATGAACATGTTATATATACGAGTAGCTAAGCATCATTGCAATTATTCCGGGACAAAATGTGACGTCATGTATGTTAAATCGCCACCCGGAGCACCTTTCATGGAGACTGTTCAGACGTTATAATTTGATGAGGCAATTGCAGAATTATGCTCCAGTTATCTTCTTTACATTTTTTCATTGTAGTTATTACGTAATACTTCGGTCAATTTACTGTAGCTTGTCCAGATAATTATATAAGATAATAACAGATATATTTCATTATCTTGGAGATTTCTATCATTAACTTCAAAGTTTTATAAAGCGGAAGCTTATTGAAAAAGGCCAGGATTAGGCCTACTGTCTAGGCTGAACTACAAGTTAGCCCTTGACGGCTATCTCACCTAAGTGTAAGTGATGATGCAGTCTAGGATGGTAGCGGGCTAACCTGTTAGGGGTATGGTAAAACCACACTACTAATTGGTTTCTACGCGGCATCGTGCCGGAACGCTAAATCGCTTTGCGACACTTCGTTGTCGTTGGTAACTAGCCACGGCCGGAGCCTCCCACCAGACCAGGCTCGAGCCGGGAATCGAACCCAGGACCTCCAACCTTATAATGCGATAGCGCACGCACTGCGCCACGGAGGTTGTCACAAAGCCTCGACGTGTTGAAGTTTCCTAAAAATATACTAGACATCTTCACGATCTCTTTCATGCGTTTATAACACAATTAACTATTGATATCTTGGAGATTCAATGTTTTTATAAAACGTATAAAGCCTATAGAAAAATCCTATAACGAAATTAAGGATTATATAAACGATAAAAAAGCATGGGTGTCAATTGCTCTAACTTCATAGCTAATTATAATTCATTATTGACTATGTAAGATACATATTATAAGTGTTGAACGCAAAAAAATACCCAGATAAGTTTGTTGTGGGCTTCTTTTTTAACCTGGGCGCGCTTGGAACCCTACTAGCTTTAGTTTTAAGTAGGCGTGTCATTACAAACAAACCTCAAAAATTAAAATTATGAAAATTATATTACACATGAACACTTCATAGATGCCTGTAATAAGTTTATTCATAAAGCTATTTTGAATTTAATTTGAATCATGGGCAACTGTGACATATTTCCAAATTATTTTTCGTACTACTACTTACTACTGAAATAAAATACCTAATGTAATAGGAGATAAAATCGTTATGTAATAGTGATTTTTTTCTATCGTTTCTGTAGTTTCAGAGCTTATCGATCATAAATAAACATACAGAACTATAATCATTCGGTCACGACATGTACGCATTAGGGAACCTTCTCGTAAAATGATTATTGTGTCACGAATAATATACAATATTAACCAGCAAGTTGAAATCGCTTCATTGTTGTAGAGTTTAGCATGTTTGTATACGGATATGGAGGTCCTGGGTTCGTTTCCTTGGTCGGGTCACAAGTATATCGGTTTTAAAGTCTGGTGGTATTTTCACTACCAGTCTGGAGTTAGAAGGCGGTAATTGGTGGTCACCTACTCCGTGCCTCGGAGGATATGTCAAGATGTTCATCATTAATCATAATCGCTTAAATGAGGATGATGATGAGTGATGATGATGGAGAACTCTCAGGTAGGCAGGTTTCATAAAGATATTTTCCTTCACTGTTAAATTAAGTGATATTTTATTTGGATTTGCTCGAATTAAATTAAAAACGTTGCGTTTTAAACTTAATTCTGTTTTAAACTTAATTAGAAATAAAGATCAATTATTATTCATCACGTATGCCAATTTTTTTCATTTATTTTATCTTTACTTCGTGCACTTTTACAGGCTTCTAACGCTCAGGTTGCCTTGATTGAGTACTTTTAGTGATAAGGCCGCCTTTGCATTTGTTTTTCTCATAAGCAGTGAAACGCAAAGAAACAATCTTCGAGTGTTGTTGCAATACAGTGTTTCTAAATTAAGATCTACGAGTATATTAGATATAAGACTACCTATTTTGTGAATTTGGTAGTCAATTTGCAGAGTTTACGTTTAAAATCGACTACAATTTGGGAATTAAGCCAAACAACTACAAATTGAACTCCCATTTCGAATAGAAAACAAATGGCTCGCAAATGTTACAAGTCAATGCGGATTTCTAACTGACTTGAAAAAATGAGAGGTTCTCTTTCGACTCTCACTAGTAAGGAGGTATGTTTCGGCAGTAATACGTAGAAAATCGATTTATTAAACTTTAGACAATTATAATTAAAACTAAAACAATGTAACTGTATTATATACACCTAAAAACTTAAAATAAACCTTAAATTGAACCTAAAACTAAAAACCTTAAAAAAATATATATTATTGGCAGTAATTACGTTTGCTTGCTTGAAGCTGTGATAGCCTAATGGTTAGGACGTCAGCCTCCTTATCAAAGGTTGGCGGTTCGAACCCGGGCACCTACAATCTTTTGGAGTTATGTGCGTTTTTAAGCAATCAAAATATCACTCGTTCAACGGTCGGTCTTCAACGGTGAAGGAAAACACCGTGAGGAAACCTGCACGCCTCTAGAGTTCTCTATAATGTTCTCAAAGGCGTGTGAAGTCTGCCTATCCGCACATGGCCAGCGTGGTGGACTATGGTCGAAACCAACTCATGAAAATGAGAATGGGTCTCTTTCTACAAAAAAAAAAATATGTAGAGACAATGCAAGTCAATTACCTATTTTATTACATGTATAGATACAAGTTAAAGATGAATTACTATGAGTTTAAAAAAACAGATTTTACCGTAAAATGTTTAGAGAAACAACGATATAGAGAGGCTTCCTCGTAGGCCAAACAATCCTGAACTAAAAACACCGCATTAAACTTTTGATTTAAATCCAGATGCTGTCGTTACGGCGAATTCCGTTTATCTTCAGTTTTCAATTGAGTTTAAAATACTGGGAGAAACAAAGGAATTCGCCAAGCCTAGAATTCTTTATTGGGTTTTAAAATGCAAAAGCTTTTAGAGATATTGGACGTAAAATGTAGGTTTACTATAATCATGAAACTTCCATAAGAGGGAGATGTTTCGAGTCTACCGCATCGATCTAAGTTTTATTAAGTATTAAATTGCGGTTCAACGAGCAGATGGATCATTATGTTAAGTTATTACTACTCGTATAACCCATGAATATCTGCAGCACCAGAGAGGCCACCTATGTGTTGACAGCTGAATGGACCTAGGTTCTTAGACTCTTCCTCGAGCTGGAAGACGCACCCTGTGCTCCTGGTGCGTCTTATGGCGTTCAATTGGGGGGCATCTGATATTGCCCCCGAGTTGGCACCGTCCTAAGGACGGACTCTGCCGGCCTGGTTGCGGTTGTGTGCGCGAGCGAAACCCGTGACCCGGCCACCAGGCGGCGGGAAAGGATATGCACCGTGGGGGTTTAGTCAGTAAGAGTCTGACATAACCGCCGCGTCTCCTCGGACGCGGGGTATCCATGAGGATTACCCACGTTAAAAAAAAAAAAAAAGTTCTTAGACTCTTACAAGGTTAGTTATAAATACTGGAACCCTTGGCTTAACATGCTATTCAAGGCACTGATGATCAAATACTTGGGTTGGTTAAAGCCTGCCTCCCATCACCCTCTTCAATGTTCCACTGTAGGTCATAGGTCTACCTCGTCTTTTATACCCGGGATCGAATAATTAACGTCTGCACCAATGCAAAGTATTTGGAATCCAGTCCATTTACTAGACCAGTAGTTCTTGGCTCCAGAGACCGTCGATCCCACGTTGCACGTGACCCACCCAATTACATTTACGGGCCAATGCTCTATGTGGGTTAATTACCTCGGGTTGCCTCCTCCTGCTATAAACTAATTTGAGGATAATGTCTACATCTTCGTGCCTCTTTTCCACGCTATGTGATGACAACAGGTCTTCCAATATTCTATATAAACTTCAAGCCAAGTTGTTTTGGCTTTGGCGTCTTTTTTGGGACCGGTCACCGGCACTTGATGGAACCCTTCTCGCGTTTTTTTCTTACTTTCGATGCTACGGGGTAAGGTTTAAATCTTCTTTTATCACAAAGTAAGTGAGTCTCCCACTATGTATCTATAATTTATTATTCTAGGTAGGTATATCTAGTTACTATAATTTAATATTGATTATGTGAGATGGAGATAACAAAAAAAATCCCGGCTTACTTTATTGTGGGCTTCTTTATAGACCGGGGCGCGTTTGGAACCCTCATAGCTTTAGTTTTAAGTTTACGAATGTCGTTATCACCATCAAATCACTACTATGTAAATTATTGACGCGTCAAAAGTGCCTTTTAAAGGACTATTTGAATGAAGATTGTTTGAATTTGAATTTGAATCTATCATACGGATCCTCTGGAGCGAAGATATAACATTAGTAAGTTGATATGCTGCCATAAACTTCCAACTTTTCTGTAATGAAAGCCAATTCAGCAACCTTCCGTCTTACCGAATCTTATAGCCATAGCAATTTAGATGTCCCAAGCTCCTCATTAGAAACAAATGCCTTTCAGGAATCAGATTTCCCCGAATTCTATCTACTGCCTTTTTCTCTGCTGCTTACAGTATATTTAGGTAAGCAGATGGCCTCAGTCAGGCTGCCAGGTTGTTGTAACATCTTCAACAATGTAACCTTTGAATGCAATGTCATCTGCTGGTAGGTGGAGAGATGGTTGCAGGCTAAGGTCCTTCTAAATGGTTCCTTTCACAAAAGGTTGTCTGGAGGAGATCGCTTTAAGCGATAAGACCGCCTTTACGCGTTATGTTTCTTATCTCCTTTTTTGTTTGTTTTAGATTCTAAGTTCTAATATGCAATAGAGACTTCATCTATCTAACTTTATCTAATCTGTTTTTTTATTCCACTACAATTTAGCCCAGCAATTTTAGCAGCCTTAACAGCAATCTCGCTGCTGGTAAGTGATAATGCTTAGATGGTAGCGGGCTAACCTGTTAGGGTGGATATGAGCCCATGATGTCGCGTCAAACTAATTAGGAGTCATCATGATCAACCCATTCTCGGCTCACTACAGAGCGCGGGTCTCCTCTCAATATGAGAAGGGTTTGGCCATAGTCCACCACGCTGGCCATGTGCTGATTGGCAGACATCACACACCTTTGAGAACATCGTGGAGAACTTTCAGGCATGCAGGTTTCCTCACGTTTCCTTCCTTTATGTCTTTCATCATCAACAACCGATTGACGTCCACTGCTGGACATAGGTCTTTTGTAGGGAGTTCCGATGCCCACGGTCTTGGGCCGCTTGTATTCAGCGGCTCCCTGCGACTCTTCTGATGTCGTCTGTCCACCTAGTTGGGGGTCGACCAACGCTACGTTTACCGGTGCGGGGTCGCCATTCCAGCACCTTGGGACCCGTCCATCGGTTCTCCGAGCTATGTGCCCCGCCCATTGCCGCTTCAACTTCGCAATTCGCTGAGCTATGTCGGTAACTCTGGTCTGAGTAATGTCTTTACCAGTAACTAACTGCTGCTGAAGCAGACTCGAACCTCCTGATTTATATAATGACAGCGCACGCGCTGCGTCGCAGAGGTCATTGAAGGTTGATGCATTAAATCTTAATAGATAGATGCATTAATTAATCTATAGTGCATCTTCGAGTTTGAACACCAACCAAGGTTTCATCATGGTCAACCCATTGCCGGCTCACTACAGAGCACGGGTGTCCTTTCAATACGAGAAGGGTTTTTATGGTACACCTCAGTGGCCATGTGCGGATTGGCAGACTTCACACGCCTTTGAAAACAATCCAACCAAATAAAAAACGTCATTGTTTAGAGTTGGTACTATCGCCAAGTTGGTCAACTTCCTTTACTCTTTAACAATGAAACGTTATACAAACTGTATTGGCGTTAATAAACTTCTGTACCGTTTACGTGAACACGTAGGCTTTATCACTTACCATTAAGTGAAATAGCAGCTAAGAGCTATAACTCATAAAATATATGCTCATAAAAATCAAATGAACGTTATCTGTTTAGATTGCGTTTAATATCACCATCCCCAAGATGGATAACACCCATCCCCCTCGGTCCTACGCAGCGTAACAAGGACAGATAGAACATTAATCTGTCCCCAGTTTCTATTGGAATATCTCCACGCTCCCATTATGATCAAGGAGCTGGGAAAAGGACGTATGACGTCACCAGAGTGTGGTTTTAACGATCCATGACGTCACCCTGCAAGCCATATCGGTTAGTCTTGAGATAAGCCGCAGCCGGCCATACATTGCTCTTGCCCAATAATCATTTAAAAAAAAACTAAGTAATCCTCACTTTGGTATTGTATCTGTGCCGGTGTCAAAGGCCGTTCGCGAAGGTTTTATTAAGAAAAAAAAAATGAACGTGTACCATACTGTGAGAATTAAGGTCTACAAAGGGACAGCTATACCTTTGGATAAACTGGTAAGTTATTTTTTTTTTTTGACGTAATACATTCTATTATTTAATCTGTCCACTACATTACTACAATGATATGTTAGCTGTTTTTGTGTAGGTACAGATAAAATTCAAAATATGCAACGCACTTGACATTTGGTTAGGGGTGGGTCGATCAGCTGTTACCAATTCGAGTGCACGCATAAAACACCTGACAGCTTCCAATAATTGTGAGTGTGTCGATTATAAAGAACCTAATAAAAACGTCACGCAAAATGTTTTAAAACGGTGTTCCGAGTAAATTAAAAAAAAAATCTATTACTCGATTAACACTTACGAAATTTACGTTTAAACCTGACAGCTTCTTAGCAATAATTGTGAGAGTCTGTCAATGATAAAGAACCTAATGAAAACGTCACGCAAAATGTTTTAAAATGGTGTAAACGGAGTAAATTAAAAAAAATATATTATTACCAGATTAAACACTTACGAAATTTAAGTTCCCAGCACACTGCACTCGGATCGCTTGAAGCGTTCGCGACCGGCAATAAAAACCAGATTTTGAGCACGTAAACTATTACCGTCGAATTAGCTGAGGGAAAAGGTGTTTTTTCGTGTCGCGATGCGCGCAGAGATGTGTTTTTCGCGCTCGGCACCGGACCTTCGGGCGACTGCCGCAAACTCCATGAAAATCGATAACCACCCCCCTCGCCGCATGCGGAACTTGGCTCGCGACTTGACATCCCTCACCCGTTTCCTTATTATGTAACTGTGAGAGAGGGACAAACATATAACTCGAAGCTACGTTGCCGACTTAAGCTACGACGCAGACGAGCCGACATGTCAGCTGCCAACTCGGCTTTTGTCACTTTAAAGTCCCAATGGAAAACTAGGCGTGTTGTTATCTTGTTATCTTTCTAAGAACAATCTTATCATCAATATCAAAAGAAAAGCATATAATATAAAAGATGAAAACAATTTCATCTTTCATATTATATACCTTTATTTTGTGAATCATATTTTCGAAGGAGACTTTTGTATCCAAGTATTACTTAAGTTGTACTTTTTACCATTGTATTTAATCGATTTATGATTACTTTTATGAATAATGTGCCCAATTACAGGCTTCATCTCTCATGAGAGAGAGGTATGTAGCCTATTATGAGGAAGCGGGCCTAAATAATTTTTTATAAAATGACTAAACTAGTCACTAAATTTAACATGCTCTAACGTGGTTGATGACATCAATTTCCAGATACCGGGCATAATTAGTTTTTTTTTTTATGTTAGAACTAGTATGAACTCCGGGCCGCGTGTTTTCTATTTGATTAAATGAACTATTAGAGTCACAAGGTAGTTCACAAAATCAAATAGGCATTTCTTGCTAACATTAAAAGTTTCAATATAAATATAATTATTTTTGTGCGTTATAAGATTATTCAGAGGGCGACAAAGTACTTTAAAAGAAAACAGTTTTGGTGGTAACTAGCGGCACAAACAATGAATATTGCAGTGAATTGAAAAAAAAATACTTTTTCGATTTTACGTGTTAATTTAATAAAGTCGGTACCAACCTAAAACAGGCGTTAAGGTTGGCATGTCCGTAAATGCTGTGGAAACAACCCCTTGGTATCCGCCAATGGCGCACCACAAGATGGCGGGTTGACGTTTGACGTTTCGGCGCGAAAAGTGACATTTGTGTCAAAGTTCACGCGCTCGGTTAGTGTTCAATTGATTTTATCGCTTCATTTCGGTTCTATGCTAATAAGAACCGATTGCGCCCTCGTTCTTTATACGTCACCGTTGCTGCGAACATCCTTTGTCACGGTACCGCCTGTTTACTTATCAATTACAGCCCGCGAGTTGGTCTGCGTTGCATCTGGCTATGGTTCAGCGAGAAGGTAAACTGTGACAGTTATAAAAAAAAATTGAAAAAAATAAACGATTTTTTTTTTGTTTCATTTTTGACTTTGATTTCGTGGTATTCGGGTTTTGTATACTAAAACGAACAAATTTTATAGAAAAAAAACAAACTCCCATCTTTTCTATTTTTACAATTTTGAACTGTGCTTTGATAGTAAGTCAGCCATCTTGTTCTTTTTTGGGAGGGATAGTTGCCTGATGAAAAATCAGTACATAATATAAATACTCCTATATTAGATATATCTGTACATATTTTATATAGATTCCTTCAAGATTTTTTTTTTAAATGAAATGTAGCCAGACTGTTAATATGTCTGTCTGTCTGTCTGGTATAAATTATCATTAATCAAAATATCAGCGAAATCGGTTTAGTAATTGTTTCGTTTAGTTGTAATAAGTATTCGAATATACAAACTTTTACATTTATATACGAATCATATTTTATGTTAAAATACGTACATAAGCAAAATTTTTGTATATTAAAGCTATTATTTATCATCATCATCATCATGATCATCGCCGGTTTACTACAGAGCACGGGCCTCTCAATACGAAAAGGGTTTGGCCATAGTCCACCACGCTGGCCATGTGCGGATTGGCAGACTTCACACGCCTTTGAGAACATTACGGACAACTCTCAGGCACCATGTTTTCCTTCACCGTTCAAGCAAGTGATATTTTAATTGCTTAAGAACGCACATGAAAGTTAGAGGTGCGTGATCGGGATAAAATCCCTGACCTCTGATCAGAAGGCGGACGCCCTAACCACTAGGCTATCTCAGCTTCTTCATCAACATATTAATCGAAATTTCATTCAAATAATTATTTATTAACCACTTTTGATAAACAATAACTTATTGTAGATAACTATATTAGTTAATTTAAAACTACCCGCTTTAACTATTACTAATAAAGACCTCCTGTAGGTGCTGATTTCGATGACGAGTAGAAATCAATTAGGAGTATGTGTCTAACATACCCCTTACAGATTAGTCCGCTGCCATCTTAGACTGCATCATCACTTACCATCAGGTGAGATGCCAGCAAGGGCTAACTTGTAGTAGAATTTAACAAAAAGAATGCTGTGAAATCTATTTATTCTATGGTGGCTTAGCATTAATATGGGAACAATAAACAAAAGCATACAAATAAACCCGAAAATCGATATGCAATAAACCGCAATACGCAAGCCAATCAAGGCATCCTTATTAATTGGAACGAAGTTCCTTACGGCAGGCTTGGAGGAGATAGGGATTTTGTTGCGCGACCGAACTGAAAAAAATGTCATACTAAAACCGTAAGAAAAAATAATATAAAAATATCCGTCATATATAAGCAAAATTTTTGTATATTAAAGCTATTATTTATCATCATCATCATGATCATCGCCGGCTTACTACAGAGCACGGGCCTCTCAATACGAAAATGGTTTGGCCATAGTCCACCACGCTGGCCATGTGCGGATTGGCAGACTTCACACGCCTTTGAGAACATTACGGACAACTCTCAGGCACGCATGTTTTCCTTCACCGTTGAAGCAAGTGATATTTTAATTGCTTAAGAACGCACATAAAAGTTAGAGGTGCGTGCTCGGGATAAAACCCCTGACCTCTGATCACAAGGCGGACGCCCTAACCACTAGGCTATCCCCGCTTCTTAAACAACATATTAATCTAAAACTTTATTAACAGTAACAATACATATAAACATATATTTCTAAATTTGTTCGTAAATCGATAGTGGTACGTTTAATAGGTAGAAATTATTCGCAGTACAGTACGGGGTATTACTTCGGAAAGAAATAATCATACCACCGCAAGTTCAAACTATACATATAACTTACTATTTTAGTTAGAAGCCGAATACTGCTTTGGCGCAATGCAGTTGCGTTAAGGAAGCACGAATTATTTTTCTCCGCAGTAAATGTAATCGATAATGTCATAAAACAACATTTTTTTCGCAAATCAGAAATCCACTTTTAACTATTTGTTTTTAACCTGGTGTGGCTTTTAAGAAAGTTTTCTTCTTAGTGTACATTTGTTGAAATAACTTCTCAATTAACTACAATAAAGAGAGTTGATAGAGAAACAAAGACACATTTTTGTACGAGAAATATAAAAAAATAGGTGAAGATACATACGTATAGACAATTTTGGGCATTCAGTCTTATATTTTGAGGTTGACCTTAAAAGGATAATTGAAAAATTACCACCCTCTTAGCTGGCATTTAGATTTATTTAAGTTAGCAGTGCCATCTAGTGTAAAAAGTTGGAACTGCGTTGTACGTCGTTCTTCACTAGATGGCGTTGGTAGCTAACATTGTTACAACTTCGTGGAGCTACGTACTTACGATGTTGTAACATAGATGTCACTATTTACAGTATTTTTACAAGGTTACATTTTATAAAATTTATCAACTTACATGTAGACTTCCCACATTTAAAAAGGTACCGTGTTCTTATTTTTAAAATACTTTTTTATTACATCACAAGAATACAGTTCCAAAATAATTTTGTTTATCTGTGTTTAAAAAGTTATTTGGTAATAGGTAGATAATTAATTATGATAGCTTTACTTTATAAAGTTACACAACTTTCAACTAATGTTTCAGATGGATAATATTACGTGTGTCAACTGTGTACAATTTAGTACATACATATTAAGGAACTACCTGGTGAGAATATCTCATCGCCATTTTCCAAATTCCTAATATTATAAAACATTTATTACATTCTGTATTTTTTTTTGAAAAAATTCAACACTTTAAAATTCTCGCCTGACCGGGAAATCGAACCCAGGACGACGTGTCAACCACTTAAAGAACTAAGCAGTTAGGCCATTAAAATATTATTGTATCAAAAATAACTATAGCATGTGAGATGGTAATAACAAGAATAATAGTTACCCGGCTAAGTTTGTTGTGGGCTTCTTCTTAGACCGGGGCGCGTTTGGAACCCTCATAGCTTTAGTTTTAAGTTTACGAATGAAATTATCACCATCAACTCACTGCTATGTAATTGACGCATAAAAATGCCTTTTAAAGGATTATTTCAATAAATTATTGATTTTACGACCTCTATCGCATCGATGCTGGGTTCGATTCCCCGCTCGCGGCTGATCCGGTGGGAGGTTTCAACCGTGGCTAGTTACCACCCTACCGACAAAGACGATCGCCAAGCGATTCACCGTTCGCGTAGAAACTATTAGGATCGCTTACACCAGGTGTCATTGCCGTCATAGGTATAAAAAAAAAACAAAAAAATTCACTGGTATGTCTCCTTTTTTAAAAAAAAAACAAAAAGTATTTTTGCTCTTTTTATAGCTTTACACATATTAGCCAATGTCAAGTTTATAGCAATGGAGAATTGAAGTTAAGAAAAAATGGCGGGAAACTTCCCACTCAGCGGACGCGGCTCCCCCAAACATTTCCCAAATTAAAACCTGTTAACCATTCAAAAAACTAGTCACCACACAAACGACACCAAAACTATAATGTACACAACACAACCAACACCAGTCCTTTTCAAAATTAGCCAACAAAGATTCATTCAAGGCGCGAAAAAACCGCGCCCGCCATATACGAAGTCTCCCGCCTTTCTCCTACTTCCTCTAAGAAGAATATGACAACTAAGTACGAAGAAGAAAGAATTGATAGATGCGTTAACTCAACCTTCACGTCGGCGAGTCCCGGTTGAACGGTTGCATAGACAAGTGTTTATATTGAGTGATTTATATAAACTGAGTCACGCGGGCATATCGCGGTGCTACTAGTGAAACCCACTCGCTACAAAGAGGAAGCAAACATTACTTTGATTTTTTTTTATTAAGAGTTGTTAGCGAGATTGTTGGGCACATGTGTATATTATTTTTGATTATTGAATAGTTAGTAAAAAATAATTTATATTATATTCGACAGGCTGTCGATATTCATTATATTATATAGCTGGATATTTTGAGTTTATAATTTCATTTGATAGTTGTTGATTTTTATAGTTTTTTGGCTAAAAAATGTCTTAGTTTAAGATTACAATTTAGAAGTTTTATATTACGCATGTCGAGTTAGCCTGTAAGTGAGTATACATTGATAGTCCTAAGTGTATATACGAACGTTGGCTTCCTATTAAATAAATAAAATATTAAAGCCTATGGTAAAGTGGGAGTGTGGTTTGAGGCTTCGACCTCATCTAGTAAGCTTAGACAAAAACATACCGCGAAGTGATGTAGTGTTCCGGTACGTTGTCGAGTAGATACCGATTAGGAGGATGAGTTCAGCTCGCAACGTAGTTGATTATATTCAGTTTTTTCTCTTGAAAGATTCAGAACGTCTGTGGGAAAGACACATACATAGATGACTTCGATTTGAATTAAACGTCACTATGCTAACTCGACCGCAAATTAACTGCAACATTAGCGATGAATCATCATCATCATCGTCATTTCAATCGATTGACGTCCACTGCTGGATGGTTGGTCTTTTGTAGTGAGTTCCAATATCCACGGTGTTGGGCCGCTTGTACCCAGCGGCTGCCTGCTCGTTACTTTACTTTTACTCGTTTGATGCCGTCTGTCCACCTAGTTGGGGGTCGACCAACGCTACGTTTACCGGTGCGGGGTCGCCATTCCAGCACCTTGGGACCCCAACGTCCATCGGTTCTCCGAGCTATGTGCCCCGCCCATTGCCACTTCAACTTCGCAACTGTATACTACTGTACTGAATTAATATATAATTATCATAATATTTTATTTATTACTAATAATTAAATATTATAATAATTAGTAATGAGTAAAGATCGAGGTCTCATAGTACCGCCGTGGTGAGTGCTATTCATTTGCGGGTATTTTCAGTGATATCGCAAGCACACACAATCTACGTAAACGCCGTCGAGTCTGCCAGCGGAGTGCGTGGCCTCACGTGTGTGTGACCTGCACAGAATACAGATGCTCTGCAGACACTCCAGCTTCAAACCTAACGAAAAGGAGCCAACAAAAACTGTACACTTAGCCTTAACTTTTACTGTTAAAGCTGGGGTGATAGTGAATCTGGACTCGACGGCGAACACAACAGTGAAATGGAGGTAGACATCAATGACGAAGTCAAAAATCACGGAATAGACATTTGCTGCAAAAATACCATCCTAAACGTGGTTATATTGCAGACGATTAGTTTCCTTTATGTTGTTTATTATTATTATTTCCTTTTAGTTAATAATTTGTTTTTTTATTTTTATTTTTGACTATTTTAAGCATATGCGTTGTTTTTTAATGTTAACAATTTTGTGATTAATACTGAACAAATAAATTTGGAGTCTATATTAATATAGAATACAAATGAAACTTGCATATGAAATTACATCCTATATAAGATAATATTTATAAAAAAGAAATCATCTAAAAACATTATTTCATCTAAAAATTTCGCAATCAATCATTACTAATCTGTCTAAGGTTAAAATATAGCAATATTGTGTAAATATTTAAACAATCCATCATGGTTGCATAACTTAGACATAATCCAACAGTTGCACGGGAAAATTCCGCGTCTGTCCATCACCTTATCTGTGACCGTGATCACGTTAAAGCTCTGCGCATGTGTGCGTGACGCCATAACCCGCGGATTCTAACCTAAATTCGAATTTCGAGCTTCGCTTTCCACGGACGCGGGTGCCCGGCCAGCGCTTCCTAATTTAAAAATAAAACTATTTTTTTATACAAGCAATTTTAGCAAAGCACACGTATTATTAAGCCAGTGTTTTTATATACAGACTATAACAGTCAATATGCCGTATTGAGTTGCGATTATTAATGTGAAAATACGTAATCTAGTGTTAATAAATAATGTTTAAAAATAGTGTGAACGGTTTACGTAGATCGTGTGCAGGAAAGCTCGTTGTATTTCGGTGACATATTGTGACGACCTCGAGTTCTGTGACATTCGTTTTCGCGGTATTTTTATGAAATAGTGAATATTTTTTTCTGTACTCAAGTGTAAATTGGATTTGGATTGCGCGCTGAGCTTCATGAGGTTTGTATTTGGAACGCTTTTTCTTCCTTTTCGGGCGGTTGTTTTTACGTCTTCTTTAATTATAAACTTTTTGCAGCATTATGTATTATTTAAAAAAGTACCTTCATATTAATTGAATTATATTTTTTTCAATTGTGCTCCTGTAAATTCTATGCTTCTACGAGTATCTAAGGTAGTTAATTGAGTATTAATTCTTTTATTTTCATGGTGGAAATTATGATCCTATCTCGCGATATCGAAATTTGTATGGAGCTTGTTAGTAAAGCGTTTATAATCCTATTACGTCACGTTTTTGTAATGTCTCTGTTTAAAAACAGACCAGAAAAACGATTGCAACATTTGATTTCCGTTGAAATGGTAATTTATATGTGTTTAATAAAGCTTCGTTTTGTTTGTTTGCTTATTCGGATTTCCAGACCAGGCAGTTAATTTTCACGATTTTTTTTACTGCCAGTGAGCGATTGGTGGTAAGTGATGATGCAGTCTAAGATGGCAGATGGCAAAACCTGTTACGTGAATACGTAACTAGCCACCTAATCAGAGAAATATCAGAAATCTGAATTTCCTAATTTTTTTTTTGCCGAGACTCGAACCCGGGACCAATCACTGATTACTCAACCATAACACTCAGCGTTTTTCAAGGGGGTCGTAAACAGGCCGTCTGTTTCATCCGCGTGTAATATTTTCCTGTCACTTCCAGCTATTCTACCGTTAGTAATACTGAAGCTATCATAGAATACAATTATTATTAAAAAATAATATATCATAAAATTATTATATTAGAAGAATTGAATAAGAAAAATAAACATTTTAAAATTATTTAACTAACTGTTACATTGAATTGTTATCTATACATCTATACGAATAAGTAAAATTGGAGTGTCTGTTTGTAATATAGAAATAACCGTTTTTTTACTACATGCATATGAATATGTATACGGTACATACACCAAAATATCATTTTTTCCAATTTTTGTCTGTCTGTCTGTCTGTCTGTCTGTCTGTCTGTCTGTTTGTTCCGGCAAATCTCTGAAATGGCTGGACCGATTTTTACGGGACTTTTATTTACAGGTAGCTGAGGTAATAAGGAGTAACTTAGGCTACTTTTATTTTAGAAAAATAAAGTAAACATTACTTTATATTTCTGCAATGTCCAAGTACTGTCCAGTACTACAATTCGGGTTAATAATCTATTGCTACGTGATTGAAAGGCAAACAAACACACTAACTCAACGCAGACGAAATCGCGGGCGTCAGCTAGTTAAAAAATAAAACTGGAAGAGAATTAAAATATGTCAGAATAAGCTGTCATAGCCAGCAATATAATATTTCTCACGTCAACTTTCGTCAAAAACATCTGGTAAAGACCAAAGAGAATGTATTCACTACGTTTGTGAAGACTACTTAGGTAGTCAACTAATGTTTTAAAACCCTTGAACTCGTTTATAGAGATACGTTTTATATTATCATGGAGTTTGTTAACAGCTGGTGTATACATAATAAACTCACGAACAAAGCTGTGATAGCCTAGTGGTTAGGACGACCGCCTCCTAATCAGAGGTCGGGGATTCAAACCCGGGTACGCACCTCTAACTTTCGGAGTTCTTAAGCAATTAAAATATCACTTGCTTCAACGGTGAAGGAAAACATCGTGAGGAAACCTGCACGCCTGAGAGTTCTCCATAATGTTCTCAAAGGCGTGGGAAGTCTCCCACCGCACATGGCCAGCGTGGTGGACTATGGCCAAACCCTTATATTGAGAGAGACCCGTGCTGTAGTGAGCCGGCAATGGGTTGATCATGATGATGATGATGGTGTATACATGATATGTTTACGGTATTACGGTATATGTTTAAGCGAATTTAAAGCATATAGAGTGCGTTTTCAGTCTGCTAGATCATGAACCTAGACTTGTGAAATCTACAAATCTGCACTTTGCTAGCGAGGAAGACTACGGCCTCAACCCTTCTCATGCTGTAGTGATAAGTAAGCAAACACAATGTTAGGTATCACACCGTCCCCGCTCGCTCGTTTCACTTTTCGTGAGTTAGGTGATCGATCGTCCCGACGTTGTTTCAATAATAAGTATCCCATTTTATTATTAGCGTGGAGATCGCTACACAGATATTGCCGTGTCGATATTTTTAACTAACGAGGTATAATCATAGAGCGGAGCCATAATAGCCAACCTTGCCTGGTTTAGAACTAATTAAGGATTAATTAAGTACGTTCGTTAATATAACGGTGAAGGAAAACATCGTGAGGAAACCTGCACGCCTGAGAGTTCTCTATAATGTTCTCAAAGGCGTGTGAAGTCTGCCAATCCGCACATGGCCAGCGTGGTGGTATATAGCCAAAACCTTCTCATATTGAGAGGAGAACCGTGCTCTGTAGTGCTCCGATAATGGGTTGATCATGATGTTAACATAATTTATTCGCCATTTCATTCATATAATCATGAGACCGTACATAATATAGAGAAATAAAATTACTTTTTTGCAACATAATACTAAAATAATATATACAAGAAAATAAAGCTAAAAAGAGCAAGCATATAACCTTCGAAAAGGCCTTCGATTCGTTTTTCCGTTACATCCGTCTTCAGTTTAGAGTTTTGGCCTTACCCAATTATCTAACCCAGTACCGGTTATCTCGTGCCAGCAGTAGCTCTTGCCAGACCACCAAACCGGTCAAAGAAATACTATAAAAATCACCCTAAGTTGAGGTCCGAGTCTCACAGGAGACGCCCTTAGGGGGACGTTCCCTCAGAAGTCGTCGAATCCAGGTGCTCCACTCTCAGGCTGAGCTTCATGCTCGCCAGAAACCACCGGTGACGCAGTAGTAACTATTCTGGTTATCTGCAATTGTCAATTCGAAAAATAAAAAAAATAAAATATTCTATAGTCATTCTTAGTCGTCTACTTCTGGCATTTCGGAGGGATTAACAAATTCCACAGTCTCGTGTCGCTTCTGACTCCCTTCGTCACGGTCATGCGTGGGGTTTCTTCATTGCCACAGCGCGTTGAATCGAAGATAGCCACAATCATATAAATTTCGCTGTGCGGTCAATCTATGTTCCATATTTTTCATTGTTTAAACCGGATCATACTTGTTAGTCAGTTTTTAATATAATCATCTCACGTAAAGAATATAAGTTTTTAATAAATAGACAGCATATACGAATTTCTTCTTGTATTAATAATCCCTTAATTATAGTCACAAAATATATAAAAAACTTAATTCCAATATGTGCAGTGTAAGATTTCGGTTTATATATTATACGATAGGTAATGTTTATAGAAATCATTAAATTGATGTTTCAAACGGATATTGGCCTTTTACTACTTTTAATTATAGTCATTCTTTAATATATATTAATTAATATAATTTATGCATTATTATATACATTATAATAGTATTGTGTGTGTTATTTTTAAGTTATGTACGACATAAACTGGATTGTTCTTGATCAGGGTATGCTGGTAGATAATATAATCGAAATAATCTTCTCTTGCATGGGCCTTTACGGTAGACAGTGCTTTGAAGCGCATTTGTTAATGTTTTAAAATGTTTTTGGAGGCCTTAGGTATATATATATTACACTATTTGTTAGCCCTTGACGGTTATCTCACCTGATGGTAAGTTATGATGCAGTCTAAGATGATAGCGGGCTAACCTGTTAGGGGTATGGGAAACCCAAACTCCTAATTGGAGGAACGCTTAATAGCTTGGCGACACGTCTTTGTCGGTAGGGTGGTAACTAGCCTCCCACCAGACCAGACTCGAACCGGGAATCGAACCCACAACCTCTAACTTTATAATGCGAAAGCACGCGCACTGAGCCACGGAGGTCGTCTGTACTGGTTTTAAGCCAATTATATTTTTAAGTACGATATTCATATCCATTCTCAAATATATAGACCGTTGGTTCTATATAAAACTTTGACAGATAGGGAAAACCCGTAATGGAAATTTAAATACGAATCGTTGGAATTAAAATATACATATTTTGTCTATGATCTATTGTGTATTGTATTTGTCTATGTTATTCCTCTAGTCTATGCCCGATAGGCCAGACGCTCGTTAAAATTATAGGTATATTTTGAGATTTTATTTTTCAGCCGTGCGTCGTTCTCCTTTATTGTGTTATTTATAGTTGGCTATAAAATCCAAAAAGCTTCTATAATGACCATGCATGTGCAGAATATAAGAATAAATATGGTATGCTATTGTACGTAGGTTTAACTAGTATATTGTTGTTTCGAATAGCTGGCAACCGTTGTAGTTGGAGCTAGTTAGTTATAGAGAAATGAGAAAAATGCCCCCCCCCCCCTCCATTAATAGGCACGAATAAGCCTCCCATCGAACCTGATCACAGAAAATTAAAAAAAAAAAAAATTATGTGCAATCTCTCTTGTATTAGAAACTGGGCTTTGGCGAGCGATATCATAATTTATTTATTACGGAAACCACCACTGATACATTTGTCATGACAATTTTTTAACAGTTTAGCTTTAGCAAAAAAAGCCAAAAGAAGCTTGTTTGACCAAAGTCCCAGGTAGATAAAGCATAACACTAAAGCTTGTTAAATTATATAGTTGCCACCTTTGTTGACTTGAAACGTCCAGTTTAGACGGATCGATAGCGTTTCCAATTACGATGATGCTCGTGTGATTAGATAAGCGATTGCGTGGGAAGCGTACACGAGTAGAAAAACTACGGTGTTCCAAACATTTGTTCATGGGCTAACACTTAACGATTTTATTGGCAGTTTTACTTCAATATTGAACGAATTTAGATAATTACCAGACCTTACAATAAAAGACTTTTGTTTTTCGGACTGTCTATTAGCTGCACAAACCCTATTGGTTGCCACAGCGTAACCGGGCTGTTTGGCGAGCTTTGGAAAGAAACTCTGCCGGAACAAATTTTGAGCCCTAGGGCTCGAAGAAACTAAGGGAACGACTGCCTAAGGGCGCCTCCTTTGAGGCCGAACCACGGCTTAGGCGACGTTTGGGATAACGGGGGGGTCGGACGGTGAGTGGTCCGTACGTCTCCGAGGCAGTGGATGGAGCCCACGTCCGGATGACGTAAGATAGCGGGGACCTCGTCTTCGCCGGCGAAGACGGTGAGTAGCGTATGATTGTGTGGTAGGTGGTACGAGTGTGTTGTCAGTAGTCATCTGATCGTCAGGGTCATGAAGGATATGTTTAGGTCTCCTCTTTCGGAGAGGAGCGCTTAGGTCGGGGGAGTAAAAAGAAGCTGCAACTACGAGAGGGTTGGGGTGTCGGATTGATTTCTCGAAATAGATTTTCGAGAGTTTCTTAAAGTGCTGAGCGATAGTGTCAAGTTTTAGGTCTCTGTGTAGATCTACGAATAAAAGACTGCTCAGTGCTACGTCAAAGAGGTCTCTGATGTCTTTATAATCATCAACGGTAGTCTTCGAAGGCTGAAAAAGGGGGCAGTGCTTCCGTGTGTCATAGAACCTCACTACCTACCTCATCATCACTAACTATCAAGAGAGATTGCACATAATTTATTATTTCTAAATTTTTTGTGATGAGGTTTGATGGCAGGCTTACGTCTTCGTGACTATTAACCCACCCCCTCATTTTTCTGGGGGGGGGGGGGGGGGGGATTCTTCTCATTTTTTCTATAACTAACTAGCTCACTCAGTGAACTTTGTACCGCAAATAAAAGTTGTATGAATAATAACTTCATGAATAAAACAAAATCTGATTTGTTATTTATTCGTTCGCAACTCTGATAAGTTATTTATTCGCAATTGGGGGTGGAGAGTATCCAATGCAGTTTAAATACAACCGTTTTTATAAAGTTATATTTTCACACCTTTTAATCCTTTATTTTCTATGAATATTTCGAAACCGTGAAAAAAAATTCTCGGACTTGTACCGTAAAATTATTTTTAAACAAAAATAAATGTCTACAAAAACATCAATTAATTAAAAAGCAAAAAATTTATTGGACATAACTAACTTTGCTTAATCATCATCATCATCATGATCAACACATTGCCGGCTCACTACAGAGCACGGGTCTCCTCTCTCAATATGAGAAGGGTTCGGCCATAGTCCACCACGCTGGCCATGTGCGGATTGGCAGACTTCACACGCCTTTGAGAAAATTATGGAGAACTCTCAGGCGTGCAGGTTTCCCCACGATGTTTACCTTCACTGTTGAAGCAAGTGATATTTTTGTTACTAATTATATAGAATTTCTCAATTTTTAAGTTTCTTGTGATGTTTGTGCCTCATGTAAGTAGATATATAATTTTAATTGTTTTCTTTTTTTTTAGTTCTTTAAGTGAATCTGTGTACAGTAAGACTAAATAGAGTTGAATAAAAGAATAAAAATTCTGAGGTATCAAAACAAAAATTCAACCGATTGCTACCTCATTTTTTTACAGTCGGTTAAATACAAGCCAAATCGCTCTAGCCAGCATCAATTATTTGCTAAATAATAATGCTTTATTAATTCCGATTACTTTTGAAACAGGGATATACTCGTATATTAAAAATGAAAAAGAAGAGATGGATGGATTATGTGAAAAGGATATGCGGGTAAAAGATATGGGTAGTGAGGGGACGGCTGATAGAAGTGAGTGGAAGAAGAAGACGTGTTGTACCGACCCCACATAATGTGGGATGAGGACAAAAGAAGAAGATACTTCTATGTATATTACTTCTTCTTTGACCTGGGCGCTATTTCAACCCTCTTAATTTTAGTTGTCGAGTGTAGTTATCACCATCACTAATAGAAATAACGAAGAAAATGTGATATATATGAACGATTCATAGATGTCTGTAATAGGTTTATGTATGTAATAAAGCTATTTTTGATTTGATTTGATTTAAATGTCTTACAATGATAACGATTTAGTGATTAAATAAATAGAAGGTATCCTAACAGACTCATATTCCCCAACTCCAGAACTGTATGTTTTAGTAAAAGTTGTTATAGCATGTCTATTAAAATATATAAAAAAATTGCCTAATGAATTGAAAGAATTACCTTTAAAAGTTTTTAAAAGAAGATTGCACAAATGGTCATTGGATATATGATTTTATTGTTTAAGTGAATTTGACAGTACAAAATTACGTATTTTTATTGATATTTAGTTTATTTTTGACATTTGTTAAGTGTATTACTAAATGATTTACATATACTTAAAATATAAGCTGTAATAGAAGCTGTGATAGCCTACTGGTTAGGGCGTCAGCCTCCTAATCAGAGGTCGGCGGTTCGAATCTGGGCACGCACCTCTAACTTTTCGAAGTTATGTGCGTTTTTAAATAATTAAAATATCACTTGCTTCAACGGTGAAGGAAAACATCGTGAGGAAACCTACACGCCTGGGAGTTCTCCATAATGTTCTCAAAGGCGTGTGGAGTCTGCCAATCCGCACATGGCCAGCGTGGTGGACTATGGCCAAACCCTTCTGATATTGAGAGGAGACCTGTGCTCTATAGTGAGCCTGTAATGGGTTGATCATGATGATGATGATGATGAAAATATTATTTTTGCACGCCTACCTTTTGATTTTTAGCAACTCTAATTAAATGTAACACCAATTGAACGTCTATGCAAATAAATGATTTGATTTGATTTGAACATAATGTCAACAAACTTCCTACTAAAGTTGTCAGTGCAGAAACCCTTGAAGGGGTTCTGCGTTGATCATAGCTCAGTGTGGCTCAGTTTAATTTAGGCGCTTACTTCCTTAGTTATATTTAGGTACCTACTATTTTTATGACGTCTATAGCTTCCGTATTGGCTACGTAATAAATAGGGTTATTGCTATATGCTTTTAGCCCGGTTATCAACAAGCACTCTCAATTGAGTTATTATAATGAACTAGCTGGTGCCCGCAACTTTATCTGCGCAGGATTAGTATTTCGAGTAGCTTATAAGCGAATCGAACGCTGCAAACGTGCCATATGAGCGAAGTCGAGTTCCATTCATAAATATTTTGAATGTACTTCAATCCGATAATAAAGTTTTTGAAATATCTCAGATGGTTTTCATTTTATTTTGAAAAAGTCTTCAAATCTATTTTGAAAACCCATTATTAGCGTAGCGTAAAAAGAACTAACATTATGACATTAAAATTATCATGTAGATGGTAGATTTTTATCTACATACCTGACACTTATCGTCATATTTTGGATAATTCACACAATATCCTTATAAATAGTAGCCTATATGTTATTCTGATGTATACGCTATATTATTGTAAAGTTTTATTAAAATCCATTCTGTAGTTTTTACGTGAAAGAGTAACAAACATCTATCCATCTGTCCATACTTACAAACTTACGCGTTTATAATATTAAATGAAGTAGGATTCATTATGTACTTGACTGGAATTTTTTCGGTAGACAACTTGGGTCTAGTCGTAAATAGAAATGAATTGAAATTTGTTTTATTTTTGTAAATGTGATTAGTGATGATTTAGTTAGTAGTGATTTTTAGATTTGACTAGCAGATATGTGTGTGTTTTGTGATTTAGCTACTGCACGATGTCGCGTAGAAACCAATTAGGAGTATTGGTTTACCATACCCCTAACAGGTTAGCCCGCTACCATATTAGACTATATCATCACCAGGTGAGATCAATCCGACACCCCAACCCTCTCGTAGTTGCGGCTTCTTTTTACTCCCCGACCTAAGCGCTCCTCTCCGAAAGAGGAGACCTAAACATATCCTTCATGATCAGATGAGTACTGACAACATACTCGTACCACCTACCACACAATCATACGCTACAGACCGTCTTCGCCGGCGAATACGAGGTCCCCGCTATCTTACGTCATCCGGACGTGGGCTCCATCCACGGCCTCTGATACATACGGACCACTCACCGTCCGACCCCCCGTTATCCCAAACGTCGCCTAAGCCGAGGTTCGGCCTCAAAGGAGGCGCCCTTAGGCAGTTGTTCCCTTAGTTTCTTCGAGCCCTAGGGCTCAAAATTTCTTCTGGCAGAGCTTCTTTCCGAAGCTCGCCAAACAGCCCGGTTACGCTGTGGCAACCAATAGGGTTAGTACAGCTAATAGACAGTACGAAAAAAAAAACATGTGAGATTGTCGTCAAGGGTTAACTTGTGGTTTATAAATTTAAAAAAAATTTATAATATAATGGCGCGGTTTTATAAACGAGATAAATCTGGAAATTTATAGTTACTGAAAATGGTTCATGCTTAAGTTCTTGGCTACACGTCTTTTCATTCATAGCCTCCCAACAGACCAGACCCGCAACTCACAAGTCCATGATATAGTTGGAGGTCCTGGGTTCGTTTCCCGGCTCGCGCCTCCTTTGAATACCTACGTGGCGCAGTGCGTACGCTGTCGCATTATAAAGTTGGAGGTCCTGGGTTCGATTTCCAGCTCTGGTCTAATGGGAGGTTTCGGCCGTGACTAGTTACCATCCTACCCACAAATAAGTGTCGCCGAGCGTCGTGTAGAAACCAAATAGGAATGTGGGTTTACTCCTAACAGGTTAGCCCGCTACCATCCTAGACTGCATAATCACTTACCACCAGGTGAGACAGCCGTCAAGGGCTAACTTGTAGTGTATAAAAAAATACCACAGAGACCGTCAAAATTCCGATTCGTACCAGAAGGAAATACAGTAGCGTACGTTAATAGCCATCATATGTTTTATGCTATAAAGGGAATGCGCTTGATCGCTATATATATACTATCTGACCCGGTTCTGTTTGTTTATGGTGCACCAATTGCATTACAAAATTGGTTTTTATTGCGCGATCTGCATCATTATAAAGCTTCTATGTTACATTATTATGATTTATCGACTTTTTATGAGATTGTGCGACTCGAACCAAAAACGTTTTTTTAAATTAATAATACTTATAAATATTACTTCAAAGCTATAACCCACCAAACTGGTGAGCAGTTGGTTGGCGAGTTAGCGCTCTATTTTTATTTTATATACCTAAAAGTTAGCCCTTGTCGGGTTTCTCACCTGATGGTAAGTGATAATTCAATCTAAGATGGTAGCGGGCTAACCTGTTAGGGGTATGGAATGCCCATACTCCTAATTAGTTTCTACGTGACATTATGCCGGAATGCTAAATCGTCTTTGTCTGTCAGACCAGACCAGTCTCGAGCTGGGAATCGAACCCAGGACCTCAAACTTTATTATGCGACAGCGTACGCATTGCGCCACGGTGGTCAGGCTAGCGGTACGAGTTAACTTGTAGAAATCGTCACGTAAGGAAATGGCGTTATGTCCCAACCATGCAAATCGTTTGGCATCAGCCAACTTGGTTCATATACTATCTTTATACTATGTATTCATCTTTTTCTGATGATCAGAGCGGAGTGCAGAACCAAGTTCCTTACGGAGGTGAAAAGGTTATAGTTCTCCTTACGATAGATAGGTGGTGCTAAACTAAAGTTAACTATCACGTAACACTCTGTCTACGTAATCCGTTTTCAAACGTTCTAACCTGTAGCCTAAACGTATAAATTTAACTGAAATAATACAATACGTTAATTTCCCCTTGAACCCGATACGTTTCGAGCACTTAACGCAGAGTTCGTCTGTTCGTGAATTATACTCTAACGATGAGCAGTGTCTAGACGGTGCACCCTTTTCACATACAACGGATGTTGAGTGAACATTGGCAATTAACGTGACTATTTATACAAGCAATATATCATCATCATCATGATGATCAACCCATTACCGGCTCACTACAGAGCACGGGTCTCCTCTCAATATGAGAAGGGTTTGGCCATAGTCCACCACGCTTTGAGAACATTATGGAGAACTCTCAGGCGTGCAGGCTTCCTCGCGATGTTTTCGTTCACCGTTGAAACAAGTGATATTTTAATTACTTCAAAATATATATTGCGGAAGCGGTGATGGCCTTGTGATAGGAGAGCCGTGCTCTGTAGTGAGCCAGCAATGGGTTGATCATGATGATAATGATGATATACCCCTAATAGGTCAGCCCGCTACCATCTTACACTGCATCATCACTTACCATCAGGCGAGATTGCTTTCAAGGGCTAACTTCTAATGAAAAAGGAACTGTCGACCAGTTTATATGAAAACGGTATGCCTGTTTAACTTCCATTAGTCTTAGAGTCGACGTTATCTTTACAACTGACTTGAGTTACCACCGCAAGTTTTATACCTATACAGACCTTTTCTAGATGTGTCGGGTATTCCCCAGCAGAATCATTTATGCTGCATTCCAAAATCAAATGAACAAATGACAGTACGACAAAACCATTTAAAAAATATACAATTCCTCTCCGAAAGAGGAGACCTAAACATATCCTTCACGACCCTGACGATCAGATGCCTACTGACAACATACTCGTACCACCTACCACACAATCATACGCTACACACAGTCTTCGCCGGCGAAGACGAGGTCCCCGCTATCTTACGGCATCCGGACATGGGCTCCATCCACGGTCTCGGAGACGTACGGTATACACACCGTCCGACCCCCCCGTTATCCCAAACGTCGCAGCCTCACAGGAGGCGACCTTAGGCAGATGTTCCCTTAGTTTCTTCGAGCCCTAGGGCTAAAAATTCATCTGGCAGGGCTTCTTTCCGAAGCTCGCCAAACAGCCCGGTTACGCTGTGGCAACTAATAGGGTTTGTACAGCTAATAGACAGTCTAAAACAAAATGTGTCGTGTTTTTTTATTTTTTTTTATTTTTTTATACACTACAAGTTAGCCCTTGACGGCTATGTCACCTGGTGGTTAGTGATGATGCTGTCTAGGATGGCGGCGGGCTAACCTATTAGGAGTATGTTAAATCCACGCTCCTAATTGGTTTCTACGCGACATCGTGCCGGAACGCTAAATCGCTTGGCGACACGTCTTTGTCGGGTTTTCCCCGGCAGAGTCATTTATGGTACCCTTCTCATATTGAGAGGAGACCCGTGCTCTGTAGTGAGCCGGCAATGGGTTGATCATGTTTGTGGAATCTGTATGCAATATATTTTTAGTGCAAATCATTATTTAAATTCTTTATTATAATAACTTTTATTTTATTTTAAATTGTATTTTTTTTTTCTATTTAAAAAATTTCTTGCACGCCTCTTAGGCAGAATGTGTTAGGCTACACTTTAATCATAAGAACATTATATGAATGTACCACTTTCCTGCAATAAACGAATTTGATTTAATTTTATATCTTGATTGCTCATATTATGAAGGGATAAAAAACTTGTACGATAAAAAAAATATCATTTTAAAAAGTAAGGATTCATTGTATCCATATCGTCGTATAGATAAAATAACCAGACATTTTTTGTCGACAGCAGAATGCTTTTAAATATAGTGAAACGCCTCCCTACCGCGTTAAGTAGCCCTACAAACACCATTATGACATTCGCTTACATTAAATCTTATCTTATTATTACACACTATGAAAACTTTTCTTTTCTAATCGTAACGCTCAGATAGGGTTTTTTTTTATACACTACAAGTTAGCCCTTGACGGCTACCTCCCTGGTGGTAAGTGATGATGCTGTCTAGGATGGTAGCGGGCTAAGCTGTTAGGAGAATGGTAAGCCCAAGCTCCTAATTGGTTTCTACGCGACATCGTGCCGGAACGCTAAAATCGCTTGGCGACACGTTTTTGTCGGTAGGGTGGTAACTAGCCACGGCCGAAGCCTCCCACCAGACCAGACTCGAGCTGGGAATCGAACCCAGGACCTCCAACTTTATAATGCGACAGTGCACGCACTGCGCCACGGAGGTAAAAAATTTATGAATACAATGTAGTTGTTGCCCCCGGCATGGTCTGTATTCTTTCTGGGCTTTGCAAATCCAATCGCAGGCCATTGCGTTGCCGTTTTTCCCCCGTGCTTAATGGTAATTTTGTGAAAGTGTTTGTACCTAAAATTATTAAAGTCGCTATAGGATTGGTGAAGGCATACATTCATTTCATTGTTTGTCGTATAGCAAATCGCGAAAAGATACTGATGCCAAACCAGCCGGCTCTGAAAATGTTTGTTTGCATTTTAAATTTCTAGATTTGATCCCATGATAGTCTCTAGGTTAGGCTATCGCTGCAACAACTTATATCTTAATGGTGCTCTATTTGAACCAAATATAAAAAAAACAGAGATCTGGGAAACTCTCTCTGAGGCTTTCTAGGCTCTGAATATGATTTTGTCCCATTCGGTGTCAAGACCCTTGGTCCGCGGGATCCGCACTATAGGGCTTTTTAAGAAAATAGCAAAAAGGTTAGTCGACATCACAGGAGACCGAAGAGCTGCCAGCTACCTCAGACAACGAATTAGTGTAGCTATTCAAAGGGGGAACGCTGCCAGTATCTTCGGAACCTTGCCTAAAGGGACTCCTTTTAATAATATATTTTAGTAATGATATTATAGTTTTTATTTCAAATATCACTTGCTTCAACGGTGAAGGAAAACATCGTGAGGAAATCTGCACGCCTGATAGTTCTCCATAATTTTCTCAAAGGTGTGTGAAGTCTGCCAATCCGCACATGGCCAGCGTGGTGGACTATGGCCAAACCCTTCTCATATTGAGAGGAGACCCGTGCTCTGTAGTGAGCCGGTAATGGGTTGATCATGATGATGATGATTATATTTTTTAAGATTTTTAGTTTTAGGGTCAATTTATGGTTTATTTTAAGTTTTTTAAGTGTTTATAATACAGTTAGATTGTTTTAGGTTAATTATAATTAATATTGTACGGTAAATATTTCACAAGAAATTGAATTGAATATGTGGCAAAGTCTTTTTGCCCTTTAAATGCGTTGACCCCACCTGAGTAGGCGAATGTTTGAAGCTGTTTGTTTACGTACAGACACACCTACCTACACTTGAGTTACAATTTCACGATGTTATGTTATTTTTGGAGCTATTAAAGCTGAAAGTTATGCGTTATTTGACATGAGTGTGTATTTATAAGAGCATCTGTTTGAGCCGGTTTAGACGAGAAAAACTTGTTCATGGCTGCAATCAAATACTCGTTTTTTATATACGCCTCTTCAGATTATTTTGTGTTCGTTAATATACGCTATCGACTTTTTTACAAGACTAACAAACATGGATTACTTTTGATACAGGTAAAAAAAGGAGAGATGGATGCATTATGTTTTTTTTCTATTTTTTTTCTATAGTTTACAAGTTAGCCCTTGACAGCTATCTCACCTGCTGGTAAGTGATGATGCAGTCTTGGTAGCGGGCGAACCAGTTAGGGGTATGGTAAACCCACACTCCTTATTGGTTTCTTCGCGACATCGTGCCGGAACGCTAAATCGCTTGGCGACACGTCTTTTGTCGGTAGGGTGGTAACTAGCCACGGCCGAAGCCTCCCACCAGACTCGAGCCGGGAATCGAACCCAGGACCCCCAAATTTATAGCGCGACAGCGCACGCACTGCGCCACAGAGGTCGTCAAAAGAGAATATGCGTAAAAATGTGTAAAAGAGGATATGCGTGTAAAAGCTGTGGGTAGTCAGGCGACGGCTGATAGAAGGCAGTGGAAGAGGAAGACGTGTTGTGCCGACTCCACATAGCGTGGGATAAGGGCAAGAAAAAGAAGAGAAAATATCCTAACTAATGATCTGAAAAAAAAATTTGCACACATATAAATAAACATTAGCGGCTTAACTTATTCTAACTGAAGAAACGAGAAAAAGAATTTGCATTAACTTATTTGTATATATCAGTATGCTTTACCAATAATGTACTACGTACTAGAGAATACGTGACGACGAGTAGGTCACGCTTGACACTGGGCTGCAAGTAATTTGTAGACATATCACGTTATAGAGATACAGTGTCTTTATTTAAAGAAACTTAAAACATAATAACTTTATTAAAGCATTTCTTTTGAAATACTAAGAATTTAGTGTGTGAAGGTTGTGTGTTGATTACAGTAATATTATATGCGTTTATCGATAACTTTATCCACACTCTTTTTTTTAACGAATCCATGAAAAAAAGTTACTTGAAATAAAAAAATGTAAAAATAAGATATATAAGAATTTAGTGTGTGAATATTGTGTGTTGATAATATACGCAAATAAAAATAAAAAACATAACATCGATATTAAAAATAGTCGATAAAAACATTGCTAATCATGTGTATTGGAAAGTGCAAGCGAGTGTCGCACTAGATACGTTACAATGAAATCAATTTGACATGTCATTCTACCTACTCGATGACTTTGAATGACGATTCATCAAGGAAGTCGAGAATAAAAAATCCAATAAATTCACCATTATATTAGTGAAACCCACGGGTCCTAGGCGTAGATTTCATTGGACACGAATACGACCCATCCATCGCTTAGTATATTATTACCAACTGATGCAAATCATTATAGTGGGCACCTAACGTCAGAGTTGGACGTCGTAAACTGAAAATCGCTGTATTTCCTCGAAAATTGTCTTTTACGAGCTATTACGTTTTGATCGGGCTGTTTTGTTCAACTTGCTTTATGTTCGGAGATGTATCTGTTATTGAATTTGTCTCATGACCGAACCCTCTTGGTTTTTATTTGAGTAAACATAATTTCGGGGATTTGTACGAAAATGTTTTAAACCATTGTAAGTGTCTTCATTTGTTCACTGTCAATTTTTTTCATTATTGAATAGAAATAAAAGAGCAACTTTATTAAAGTCCATGGTATGCAAATATTAAGCTAAATTTTCTGTAGTCCGCGTGAAATTGGCAAATCTGCACTGTGCAATATTTATTTATTTATTTTATTTATCTCCTCTTATTCTAGCAGGATAAAAACCTAATTTGCTAGAGTAGCCTAATATAAAAGTATATATGTATATATAAAAATTGCCTAAATTTAAATATTCCGGTAACATATCATCCATGATGTCACTCTTGTGAGTTCACTCAGATTGCAACTGAATAGGTCCAGCCTCTCTGCGACATCGTTCAGAGTGATAAGTGCGCGCGTCAGGGGCGCCTGGTTGAGCAGGTTGGTGCGTCCCCTCGGCACAGCCAGCAGCGGCGGCCTGCGCCTTCGATACACGTACTTATCTGGGACCCTGAGCCGCATCTGCACTAACACATCTGCGTTAAATATCTGAATATGTATCTTTAATCTTTCAGAATGTTCGTCGGTGACGGTAGGCGTAAAATTTTTATACTTTTCAAATCAAATAAAATCAAATCATTTATTTGCATACTCGTATATTGAGTCAGCACCTTGGTGTTACATTTAATTACAAGTGCCGGGCAGGCATGCAAAATAATATTTTAATAATTCTTTTTTTTTTTTTTTTTTTTTTTTTTTTTTTTTTTTTTTTTTTTTATCGTGGGTAAATCCTCATGGATACCTCTGCGCCACGGGGAGGCACAGAGGTTATGTCAGACTCCTACTGACTAAAACCCCCACGTGTTCCTACTCACCGCTGTATGGTGGAGTCACGGGAAAGCTTTCGCATACAACCGCAACTCCACCAGCGGGTGTCCGCCGCAGCAGACCCTCCTTGGGCACAACGTGCCCAGTTTCGCCGGTTAGAGGTGTGCCGGAACAACAGCACACCAGCCAACTTGAGAACCGTACTGTGAATGATGGACGGCCCCGTTTCCATCACCCACAAGTCCTCCGAAGGCACAGGAGCAAGAGAGGTGGAAGAGTAACACTCTCTCGCACCCGGCCTTCCAGCACCGACGGCAAGCGCAGCGAACGCTCGCCGTCCATCCCGGCCCACCAGTCCCATTCCTGGACGGGCCCGGCCCGCCAGTCCCATACCTGGACGGGCCGCAAACTTCCAATGGGGACGACCAGTCTCAGTCGTCACCCCCACCTCCAGCAGCAGACTGCCGCCCACCCCCGCCTGCCAGTCCCATACCTGGACAGGCCTTTCACCATACGGGGTGATACACCCCCTGGGTCATCCGCTGCGCCCTCAGCTTGGTCAGAGGGACGCGCGGAGACCCCCTCCGCGTCGGGTCATTGGCCATCGGCTAACAATCTCGCACAAAAGAAATTGTTAACCGATGTTACCAGGGTGCACCGGCCCGAATGCTGCTCTTCCCCCCGGACGAATCAAGAGGGACCCACAGCACCCGGGCACTCGTGGAGGTTACCCGACCTGGCACCCCAAGGCATGCAAAATAATATTTTAATAATTCTTATTCTAAGTTCTCGTATCTCTATATCTTCTACATATTTGGTTGCCTGGAAGAGATCGCTATGTAGCGATAAGGCCGCCAAATTATGTAGCGATAAGGCCGCCAAATTGTATACTATTGTGTCTGTTATTTTCTGTATTTTTTTTTTGTTTTATTTTTCCTTTTCCGTGGTGTACAATAAAAGTGTGTAAATAAAATAAATAAATAAATAAGTTTAACAATATTATTCGTAAAAAAAAAAAAAAAAAAAAAAAAAAAAAAAAAAAAAAAAAAAAAAAAAAAAAAAAAAGAAAGAAAAAAATCATAAAATTATATTATCATAATCATAATTTTTGACCGTGCACATGTAAATTATGAAACCATTTTTGGAGAGATGGGTCAACGAGTTGCAAGTCTCCCCTCAGAATGGGAAGAGTTAATGCCGCTGTCCACCACGCTGGCTAAGTCGGATTAGCAGACTTTACTCACCTATGAGAATATGTTGCAAGCCAATATGACGACCTCCGTAGCGCATCGCGTGCGCTGTTGCATTTTAAAGTTAGAGGCCCTGGGTTCGTTTCCCGGCTAGAGTCTGGTCTGGTGGGACGCTTCGGTCGTGGCTAGTTACCACCCTATCGACAAAGACGTGTCGCCAAGCGATTTAGCGTTCCGGCACGATGTCGCGTAGAAACCAATTAGGAGTGTGGGTTTACCATGCCCCTAACAGGTTAGCCCGCTACCATCTGAGACTGCATCATCACTTACCATCAGGTGAGATTGCCGTCAAGGGCTTACTTGTAGTGGATAAAGAAAGGCATGCAAGTTTTCAGACGAGTTTTCCACTTACAGTTAAGTTAATTGCTTAAAACGCAAAATGTTGAACTCAGCAGTTCTGGAACAGAACCCCAAGTTGTAACGAGTTATTCTAAAACCTATTAATCTTGTTACAGGTGAAAATGGCGGAGCAACCACAGCCCACTGGCGCGACCACACCAGACGTCGACGCGCCGGACACAGGGCAGTCGGCGGCGCAACTGCAGCCCAAGAAACCCCCAAGACCAAGGGGCAAAGCGCAACCAGAGAAACCGAAGAGGAGTCTGCTGTGCTTGGACTTGAAGAATCCCCTCAGAAAGCTGTGCTATGATATTGTTGAGTGGAAGTATCCTTTTATAACTTTACTAGAAGTTGGAACGAAGTTCCTTATCGCGCGTTGTGAAAGGGGGCTAGACGGAAAAAATTCAAAAAGTTGTCACGACACTTTTTGTTATTGTAAGCTGTGCGGCGTCGCATGTTTCTCTGTCTGCCTCTCTCTCTCTTATAAAAAGCAAGCCAGATATTTTCATTTCTATTTCGCATTGAACAGTGTGGTGTCGCGATGATTGTTTTTGTTGAGTGTATACAGGTTTTTTGTAAATAATAAATAATAAAAAAAAAATAATAATAATGAATCCTGACAGTGTTTCTGCACGAGTTCCGGATATTGCTGATGGAGTACAAAATTGAGCCTACTGATAAAGTTTATATAACATTATATTTGTTAATAATAAAAAAAATATTATTATAACTTAAATAAAATAAAATTTTATTACAATTCCTTCACTCATTAATCGAAAGGAACTTCGTTCCATCCGGGTGTCCCTTGACACCTCTCAAGTTTTTTTTTGTTAAACGCTGGGGAATGTGTTTATGCGTCCCCTCCGTAAGCGACCCAGGCAAAACTGTGCTGCTTCCGCGGCAAGATTGGTGACTAGAATACCCACTAGAACCAGCGATGCTCTTTACTGTTATCTTGTGGTTGGGTCACTGGAGCATTCACCTATTCGTCCGCAACCTCGCCATCATCCTTTCACAACTTTACTAAAAGTGTTAATTAAGATTAATGCAACAACGTATATTCGTGAAGGGGCTTATATATATTTCATTTTACGATAAGTTAGCCCTTTACGGCAATCTCAACTGGTCTCTCACGAGCAGTTTAAGATGGTAGCGGGCTAACCTGTTAGAACTATGTTTAATCCATACTCCTAATGGGTTTCTACGCGATATTAAGCCGGAAGGCTGAATCATTTGACGACACGTTTTTGTCGGTATGGTATCCTCCCAGTAAGATAAAATTTGATCTGGCAATCGAACCCTGGACATGAAACTTTATAATGCGACAGCGCATGTGTTGTGCTAAGTGGAGACCTCTACACAGAATAGCGTTTTAGCGTTATCCAATAGGAACACAAATATTCGGGTTACAAAGTAACAACGACACTTTTCGGACAATACATTACTGCCCATAGTTAATGATCTATCCCATCACAAACTATTGAGTTGGGAGATACCTGGTCTTTATTCCAATAGTACATCATGATCAACCCATTACCGGCTCACTACAGAGCACGGGTCTCCTCTCAATATGAGAAGGGCTTGGCCATAGTCCACCACGCTGGCCATGTGCGGATTGGCAGACTTCACACGCCTTTGAGAATATTATGGAGAACTCTCAGGCGTGCAGGTTTCCTCACGATGTTTTCCTTCACCGTTGAAGCAAGTGATATTTTAATAGTTTTTTAAAACGCACATAACTCCGAAAAGTTAGAGGTGCGTGCCCGGATTCGAACCGCCGACCTCTGATTAGGAGGCTGACGCCCTAACCACTAGGCTATCACCGCTACGCATTCCAATAGTACGTCTCAACATAAATATCAACGTAGCAGCTATTAACGTAACTAAACTAAATCAATACATAGTTAATATTAGCTTTTCACTGGCCCACTACAGGACATGGGTCTCTTCTCAGTATAAGAAAGGTTTTGGCCACCCCTGACGAACTCATAACGCGTTAAAGACCATAGACTTCACACGCCCTTGAGGACATTATGATAACCTCTCAGTTATGCAGGTCGCCTTACGTTTTCTTTAAGAGTTAAAGCAAGTTATATATCTTTTAAAAGTATCAAAATACCGACAAAGACGTGTCGCCAAGAGATTTAGCGTTCCGGCACGATATCGTATAGAAACCCATTAGGAGTATGGGTTTACCACACCCCTAACAGGTTAGCCCGCTACCATCTTAGACTGCATCATCACTGACCATCAGGTGAGATTGCCGTCAAGGGCTAACTTGTAGTGGACAAAAAAGAGCTTAATGAATTCGGTCCCCCCGAAAGAGACGCTGTAGTCTTAAACACCTGGCCACGTATGATGAGAAGTATGGATAATTTCCTGAAGCAATCAACAGACCGTTCGAATACATGATCCTGACAACTATCTTCGCGAACTGCATCGCCTTAGCCGTCTTCACGCCGTACCCTTCTGGTGACACCAACGACACAAATCAAATATTGGTAAGCATACTTCATAAGTCTCCATAAACTTGAGCCTTTATTTTATCATCTTCAAATAGGCCCTTGAATGCAATCTCATCGGTGGCATCTTAAGTGAAGATACAGTCTAAAATAGTAGCAATGGTATGTTTTGAGTATAGCCATGATATTATCCAGGCTAAGTATGTGTTTGGAACCCTCATAGCTTTTGTAGTACTTGCGAACTAAAATAAAATTAAGTAGCTGTCCCGAGCTGGAGGCATGAATAAATTTTGTTTGAATATCTATATAAATAGACTTTGATTAGACCGTTGTCTCTCCAATCTTCCGTTCTAGTATCCGTATTTTTCCGGTTCTGGTTTTTGTGATGGTCATCTGTTGAACGGCTCAAATGTTGAATATAACTAATAATATGTACGTATTTACTTATTTAATTTTTTCCAAATTTCAAATTCAAATAATCTTTATTCAAATAGTCCTTTAAAAGGCACTTTTGACGCGTCAATAATTTACATAGTATTGATTTGATGGTGATAACTACATTCGTAAACATAAAACTAAAGCTATGAGGGTTCCAAACGCGCCCCGGTCTAAGAAGAAGCCCACAACAAACTTAGCCGGGTGATCCCTTACGTTAATTGCGAGCACATTGGCTTTCCCACTAGAAACACTTAAAAAGACATCACATTCATGTGTGATTTATTATTTTACCCAGACACTTTTTAACAACTGACTATACATCCAGAATATTATTGATCGATGTACTGACTAAATAATTTACATGTTAAAAACTATTTGAAATTTTTTTTGTAGGAAAAAGTTGAATGGATCTTCATGGCCATTTTCACGGCGGAGTGCGTGATGAAGATCATCGCGTACGGCTTCCTGTTCCACCCCGGAGCCTACCTCAGGAATACGTGGAACAGTCTCGATTTCACCATCGTCACTATTGGGTAAGTTGTCTCTTCTCTTTCTTACCCTTTTTTCTCCTGTCAATGAAAAGACCAGATTTGTAGCATAATTATTTTTTTAAAAATGCTTCGGGAAATCATGAATCTTATGAATTCTGTGTTGGATTCTATAGCTAATTGTCATCATGTACATCATCATAACTATCATCGAATATATAGATCGTATCTAAGTGAGAATCTCTTCGGAGTTATGTGCGTTTTTAAAAAAAAAATATCACTTGCTTCAACGGTAAAGGAAAATATCATGAGGAAACCTGCACGCCTGAGTGTTCTCCATAATGTTCTCAAAGGCGTGTGAAGTCTGCCAATCCGCACATGGCCAGCGTGGTGGACTATGGCCAAACCCTTCTCATATTGGGAGGAGACCCGTGCTCTGTAGTGAGCCGGTAATGGGTTGATCATGATGATGATGATGATCTAAGTGAGTGTGTCTTGATGTATGTTCGTTGTACCTCCGCGATGGAAACATTGAACGAATTTGACTAAATTTTTTTAAAGATTAGACCCTGGATTAACCCTGGAAAATCCAAGGTTTCCAAGGGTTTCGGGAAATACTGGATTTCACGTCGGTTAGATGTTCTCTGAAACTCTTCATATTTACAATAGAGAACAGAGAGATAGAGTAGAGAGTAAGAGTTACCCCATAGATAGAATCCTGCTAAGTTTGTTAGAGCTCATTCTTAGACCGGGACACGTTTACTGTCATCGTTACAACAGTTCTTTATAAATTAACGATTTCCGGTTGCATTTTTTTTTGTTGCAAGTTATTGTATGCAAAGCAGGAGGTTTAGGGGGAAGCACTGGCTATTATTGTTTTTTTTTATTAAAAAAAAAAGCAAAAAGCAATTAAAATGTCACTTGCTTCAACGGTGAAGGTAAACATCGCGAGGAAACCTGCACGCCTGAGAGTATCTCCATAATGTTCTCAAAGGCGTGTGAAGTCTGCCAATCCGCACATGGCCAGCGTGGTGGACTATGACCAAAACCCTTCGAATATTGAGAGACATGATGATGATGATGATGACTGGCTAATATCCGTACTTTATGCGTGCGAAGAAAATATATGAATTTATCTTGATAGGAAGCTTTTTTAAAATGTTTCGTAGAATCGCTAAAAACCTTGACCCATCAGGCTATACTCAATGTGCCGACAGTAAATTGATAATGCTCAAGTGTATTGTTATGTGCTGAAAACACGCCACCCTTTCACATTCAAGTGGAATATCAATTACAAGCCATCGCCTGTTACTTCACCAACTGGGAATAAAAAGAACCCGTACCACTTTTCCTAACTAAAAGTGCGCATGAAAGCACGTCAGGGGAAACGAGGTCCCAGCTCCTTAAAGGCAATTTTTAGCGGCGTTTAAGATTTAGAACGTTTAACAAAACGCCGTAAACGACGCAGATTCGTCGCCGAGTGGTCGACGTTTAAGTCATCTGGACGTGGAAACGCTCCACGGCCTGGGTGCACCTTGTACGCCATCTTGAGCGCAATCTTGGTAGGACTTTTCGAATGCAAAACTGGTAAAATTCAGGCTTACCGAGTACACAATCGATTTTTTTTTCGATTGTGTACTCGGTAAGCCTGTGTCAGATAAAAAAAAACTATTTTTTGTGATGTGTACATTAAACGTTTACATATTCATAACTATTTTAATGAACCATTCATAGGTACTGAAAATAAATGAATAAACTTAAAAGTTCCAATGCAGGTAATCAAATGTTCATTAAAATTGATAATGAACCAATCATTATGAATAAATAAACTTTTAATGTAAATAAAGTGCTGGCTTAATATATCCTTGACATAATTACAGCACTAAAATTACAATGACAAGACAATAAATTCAATCTCGTTCTACGTAACAAAATTAGCGCGAAAGCCTCTCTGACAGGCAGTGTCGTGACCTAGTTCCTTATGAAAGATTGATTTATCTGATCTTAATGTTACTATTATGTTCCTACATCCGAAGTCACTTGGAAAAGGGGAACTAGGACACCAACAAATGGAAAGTCACTTATTTATTTATTTATTTATTTGCATCTTACCCGGTCAGGGCATTGCAAACAGTAGATACAATTTTTACACATAACATTCTATTCAATGTTAATCAAAATAAAATTAATACAGAATATTACTATAATTACAAATCCAATTAAAATTAAAAAAAAAAACAAACAAAAAACAAAAAAAAAAACAAAATGCAAGGGTGTTAGAGGGGTGTATTATTGAGGTATTCATGAATGTTATAAAAACACTTTTGCACTAGCCATTCTTTTAGTTTCTTTTTAAAGTTAATCTCACATTCTTTGAGTGCTGTAGGTAGTTTATTATAGATGGTTATTGTTCTATAGTATGGACTGCTACGGCTTAAAAATGGTGAGTTATAGCGCGCTTATACTCGAACTGGTAACATTTATTCCTGTTTTCATATAAAGGAAACTTAAAAGAGTACAGCGATAAAAGCTGCTAGACCGTATACTGATTTACGTGTCACGTATGATCTAGACACTCACTTACGGATACATGATGTATCAGATCACATGTTCTACGTTTCTAGTACGTATCTTGATGCTGTAGAAGGGTGGAAGGCCAGCCGACCCTGGTCCCGAAGGACAATATTCTTTCAAATCAAATCAAATCAAATATAGCTTTATTCACATAAACCTATTACAGGCATCTATGAATCGTTCATTTCATTATTTCTATTGGTGATAAATACAATCGACAACTTAAAACTAAAGCTAAGAGGGTTCAAATCACGTCCAGGTCTAAGGAGAAACCCACAACAAACTTAGCCGGGATTTTTTTGTTTTTCACCATTTCACATAATCAATTATAAATTATAGTACCTATGGAGATAGAGCAATTCACACCCAAGCTTTTTTATCTTTAATATAATCCTTAATATCGTAATATGATTTTTCTACAAGCTTTCGTTTTATAAAAACTTATTTTTATAAAAACTAAATTCCGGCTCATTATAAAGACGTGTTCCTCAGTTCGGACTTTTCGCCTATTGGTACACCGTCGCCATCAGGGTACGAGATACATGATTCCTTCTTAGTTTTGTATTTCTAGTAATTATATCGTTTGGTATTTTATGTTATTAATATGGGCCTCGTTTAAACTTGTCTGAGAAATTTGCATAGAGATGGAATTGAAAAGCGGGATTTTGTATCATGCATTTTTACCTTCTAACCTAAATCCTCAGTGGCGTTAAATTTTGAGCATTACAAACGACCAATCAGAATCCTTGTGATCAAACGTTTCCATCTTCTGATTGGTCAACTTGTCGCTAAGGACGACGGTTGGTCTTTGCAGTTCGGCCATCAATTACTCGCATTGTTGCCTCTCATCAAATCAAAACTTTTATATCTACGTATACAGTCGCTTGTGCAAAAAATCCCGATGACGTCACTGAAGTCACTGAAAGTACTAAGAAATATTTTTTTTTTCAGAATAGCAAGTCAGATCCTTCAGCACATATCAAAAGATCTCTTCGATGTCAAAGCTTTGAGAGCTTTCAGGGTGCTGCGTCCTCTCCGACTGGTCTCCGGAGTGCCGAGTGAGTAATCGATAAATTATCATGAAAACCATTATAATAATATAGAGGTTGAGTCAGAGTTAACTTACTACTGTAGTTTTGCGTTTACGCAGGATAAAGCGATACTGAAGAAATTATTTAAATTTTACTTCTTGTTAATTCTTATCTAAGATAAATTGTAAAACCTGAATCATCAACCAATTAAAATAGAAGTAACGTGCAGAAATGAATCTTTTATAAAAATTCCTATTCCATTCTAAATTATATTATATTAGAGTTGGACTCCTCCTACACGGATGGGTTTCCGTAATTTGTGTAATGATGTTCCAGGTCTTCAGATCGTGTTAAACTCCATCCTCAAAGCAATGGTGCCGCTGTTCCACATCGCGTTCCTCGTGCTGTTCGTGATCATCATTTACGCCATCATCGGTCTTGAGCTGTTCTCGGGTCTTCTTCATAAGACATGTTTTATTAATGGAACTGGTAAGCTTTCCTATTTTTTGCTTTGCAACAAATATTTGTGACAGAGATAAACTGGAACTGCAATGGGAAATTTGACATTTGAAGTCATGAGGAAAGTTTAATATAAAACCTAAAATCTAAATCTAAGACCAGACTAAGGTCATCGCCTTTATGATTTGGTTAAAATGTTAGAGCCACAGTTTCTTTTTTTGTATAATTTATTGCACAATGTACAAAAGACGAACTTAATACTAAGCATGACTCTACCAGACAACCTTGGAACACCCTGATATGTTCAAATGGATCAAGCATGGTGGTACTATAAAATAAGTTATGATACTTTGTAGAATCTAAAAAAAAAAAAAAAGACGGGTTGCACTCCGGGAGTGCCGGCAGAAGTGAAAACTTGATATTAACGTTGAGCATGTTTGATATTTTGGAATGGTTAGGGAATAATTTTGCACCAATTGCTTTATCAGTATAAAAGTACTATCATTTATGTGGTAGAATACAATATTCATTTATTGCGCTATCGTACACAAACATGACAATTTATATTACATTAAAAATTTAACACTTTAAAACTATTACAATTATTTTACATTAAAAAGTTTATCTATATCAATTTCCATATTTTAAGCACTTTACATTCACGAATTTTACGAATACACAACAATGTGATCACTACACAGACGGTCGAGCCATGTCACAATCCATGGATGCGCGTGGCACGCTGTAACATACACGAACATTCGCGCAAGCGCCCTGCGCTGCCTAAACGAAACAGTAGGCCCAGGCATAAATTTTCGCCGCGCCGTAGAGAGGGGATAGCTGTCTACTCTCCATCCGTCTTACGCTTTTTCGATCAGGTCACGTGTCCTGACGCGAGTTTAAGATTTTATACCCATTACAGAAAAGTGCTCAACGCCGCTAAAGAAGTTTTCACTTCAAAAATTAACCAAGATGGTAAAACTGATAGATAAGTATTAATAACTGGAGGTGGCATTCCTTCTATGATGATGGATTAAGTAATAATCGTCTTCTTTCGCTGAGCCAGATAATATGATTTTACTGTGACATTATACATTTTTTACTTTTGCTATATATTTTTAGACAATATGGCGGATGACCCAGCTCCCTGCTCAAGTGAAAAGGATGTCGGCAAGAATTGCGGCGCGGGACTAGAATGCAAGGAACATTGGGAAGGCCCCAACTTCGGCATCACCAACTTCGACAACATTGGCTATGCTATGCTAACTGTCTTTCAGTGCATCACCCTGGAAGGCTGGACTGATATTATGTACGCTGTAAGGGAAATAGTATATTTTCTAAATGATACCTCCTTGAATAATATAATCTCCTGGTAGTCGACTTGAAAACTAATATACAATACTATGAAAGGTTGCATTGAATACTGAGTACTGAGTACTGACAATGTAAAAGCTCTTAGTAATTAGGCTAATAGAATTTCACCTTGAATTTTCTATGAAGTCCTGGTAGCTGATCCACATCTCTTTTCACAGAACTTCAGTTACTCAAGATAGAAGAAAGACATAGTTTATGAACGTTGAATAGGTTTTAAAACGAAATCTTGTATATCCTTATCTGCTGAAGGCTGATTGGTACTATCCGAAATACTTAATTTTATAAAAAATACATCTTAAATTTACTGCTCTCCTGGTAGTAGCTATTAGTTTAAGATTTACCTTAATCTCCTTTATACATCTCGATATTACTTTTGCAGATAGCAAACGTTAAAGGAAATACTTGGGTGTGGATATATTTTGTCACGTTGGTCATTTTTGGCAACTTTTTCGTCATGAATCTCATTCTTGGTGTGTTGTCAGGGTAAGTACCTATTATCAACCAACAATTTTTATTCAAAAACTGAACACAATCTCTTACTGAATTCTTTGACTAGCAATTATGCTTGTGGGCACGATTAAACTCATCCAGAAGGAGGCTAGATCACAAAATATTTAGATTTTAATCCATGTTAATAAGCGATTAAGTTACGAGACACTGCTGAAAACTCCATAGATTCATAGCAAGATAAAAAACAAAGACTTTTGTAAAAAGTACGTCTTTAATTAAGGTTACAAGAAAAACTCCTTGGATTGTAAAAATTGGTAAAGTTCGTAATTACTTAAAAATGACCCCATAATGACTGAATTCAACAGCACTTATTCATTCTCCGTAGTGATTAGTGCTGATAGGAAATTACTAGAAGAAAAAGTTATATTATAGGAAGTGCGTTTCTTTAATATTACATACTTCCTATTGTAGAGAATTCTCCAAAGAAAGAGAAAAAGCGAAAAACCGGGGAGATTTCCAAAAGTCGAGAGAAAGACAGCAGTTCGAAGATGATCTTAAAGGTTACTTGAACTGGATCACTGTCGCTGAAGAGTTAGATCTAGAGAACGATCAGGGGCAGAAGGAGGAAAATGAAGATTTACAAGGTATTTGGCAGCGAACGGTTTTTTTAAAGCTAGTTTTGCAAACTAAAGCTTGTCCGTTATAACAATAGAGATGATTGATGATGAAGCGGTGATAGCCCAGTGGTTAGGGCGTTAGCCTCCTAATCCGAGGTCGGCGGTTCGAATCCCGGCACGCACCTCTAACTTTACGGAGTTATGTGCGTTTTTAAAACAATTAAAAATATCACTTGCTTCAACGGTGAAGGAAAACATCGTGAGGAAACCTGCACGCCTGAGAGTTCTCCATAATGTTCTCAAAGGCATGTGAAGTCTGCCAATCCGCATGGCCAGCGTGGTGGACTATGGCCAAACCCTTCTCATATTGAGAGGAGACCCGTGCTCTGTAGTGAGCCGGTAATGGGTCGTTCATGAGTGATGATGATTTTGCATCAACAAATAGAGATGCTTATAAACATTGGTTTCATTTCGGTGGCAAAAATACATGCATATTTCAAGCGGTTGGGATACATATTACAAATAAAAAAAAACTACACGCTCAACGCTTCCACAGAGAAAAAATAACATTTAACTGTAAGCTATTTCAACCTTCCAAATAAATTAAATTTTTTCTTTAAAATAGAGAAATGTGGTACAAGCCGTGGGTGTTATTGAGTGTACAATTAAGATTTTGTTTCTATTAAATAAATGAAGTTCGTTGATAAAGATAAAAGTATAATTTATATTATAGGCAATAAAAAGGAACGCAGAAACAACGACGACTCTCAAAGCAACATCAATGGAAACGGAGACCCGCCCCAGGTCACGACTTGCAAGATGTACTGTCGGAGGTTTGACAAGGTATTTCACTAAAGTAGTTCCTTTATAACGTTAGTATCGCTGTGCTTAGAAGCTATACGAGTATTGCTTGAAAGTGACGCCACAAGTACCACTGCAAAAATCTTGGAATTCCATAATATCCGTATCTCGATTGTGAAAACCATCTCGATTATTATTATTATTAAGATTAGTATTATTATTATGAATTTTCTTCATTTCTGTTCGCGTAATGAAAATAAATTCTTAACTTATATGTAGACTATATTTAGGTACTTAAAGTAATCAATAAATTTATATATAAAAATGTTATTTAACAAATTTATCAAAAATATGAGTGATTTCCAGGTGAATCGTCGCTTGCGCAGGACTTGCAGGAAGGCTGTGAAGTCACAGACCTTCTATTGGGCCATTATCGTGCTTGTCTTTCTCAACACTTTGGTTCTTGCGACGGAGCATCACGGGTAAGTAATGTTTTTTTAACAAATACCCCATAGTGGTTTGTGCTTAACCATGATGATGAGGTGAGGGTGGCTATAAAAAAAAACAAAAAAAGACCTTAGATATGTATTGACACCGTAAATTCCATATTCCATGTGCTCATGAACAATATTCGCAATTTAGCGATAAGGCCACCCATTGTACCTCTTTTCTTTTGTGTTTCGGTGTGTTTCTTTACTGTCTTGTATTGCTTCTCTTTTGTAGTGTACAATAAATTGTATTTTCATTTCAATAAGAAAATTTAACCAGCATTGTATTTTAATTTACAAATGGAGTATTCTATTTCAATAACTTTTATTTCTAGGCAGCTTGAGTGGCTTGAAGTGTTCCAGAACTACGCAAATTATTTATTCGTGGTTTTGTTTACGATGGAGATGCTAGTCAAGATGTACGCGCTGGGATTCCAAGTAAGATTTGTTACTTCAACTGAAAGTCAACCATCTCTGAGTTATTTCAATCCTCTCTCTGCATCGTCATCCTCATTACTAAGGGTCGTGATCCTTAGCATGGATCACCTTCTTCCGTACGATTTTTCTCCAGATGGTTCTGTTTCCGGCATTATGTAGTGCGGCGTGGAAATGGTGATGAGTTATTTAAATATCAAAGATTAAAAATAATATTATCTCCCGAGGCCCGATTATTTTCACTTTATGTCGGTGGGTAGAAGATAATGACAACCTTGTAATTACATTTCCGGCAGATTAAAGAGTTCTACTTTGAGTTAATGATTTTGAGGAATAAGTTAGTAAGTAGTTTAATTTTGTTTCTGGGATGTAATAATGATTATTTTCAGGGTTACTTCGTCTCCCTGTTTAACCGTTTCGACTGCTTTGTAATGTTCTGCTCCATCGTTGAGCTGGGTCTCACCACCTCCGGTACCATGCCGCAGCTGGGTATTTCCGTGCTTCGGTGCGTACGACTCTTGAGGGTCTTCAAGGTTACCAAGTGAGTGAAGTTTTACATACATTTGGTTAAACAGATATACTAAAAAATACAATTGACAGATTTAAAAAGAATAGCACTAGTGTCCTTTCCACAATGATCCTCTAATAATTAGATTGAATATTTTGTTCTGAAACTAATAATTTATTGGTACTTTTGTATCTTATACATATCATTGAACTTTCTTCAAATTCTTTTTCTTTCCAGATATTGGCGCTCTCTGTCTAACCTCGTTGCATCTCTCCTTAATTCCATCCAATCCATCTTCTCCCTCCTTCTTCTGCTGTTTCTCTTTATAGTGATTTTCGCACTGCTCGGGATGCAAGTATTTGGGGGCAGGTTTGACTACGATCCCGTAGAGCAGAAGGAGAGACATAATTTCGATTCTTTCTGGCAGGCTGTACTCACAATGTTCCAGGTTTGATTACTTCTTGTCATTGAAACCGTGTCATAATGAACGGAAGAAGTTGACCGCTTTATATTTATTAATTCATTATATTATTATTAATTCAGTTTTGTGTAGAGTTGATGTAATTTAACAATCAACGTGATTTATTAACGTTCTTCGATTTATTTGCAAAACTCAGAAAAGGACTTCCATCAAGTTAACAAGTGCCCTGAATAATGAGAATATCAAAAATCATACACGGTGCCGCGTTAAGACCGAATAAAATATCTGCCTAATATCTACGATACAAAAAAGAGTTCTGTTTGGAGTGTGTAAATGTTCATTAGTAGTTTCATAAAGTAAAATGAACTTACTCACTACTTAGTTTTCTTTCACAAAGGAAACGGTCCCATTAAACATCAGCACTGTTTGAAACATATTAACAGATGCATATATCTGCGTTAGTTGATTAGTTTTACATACTCATGAACAACACACAAATTTTTCATATGGAGAACTTAATTGTAATGTAACGTACAACTGTAATATTGACTAATATCTTTTCTCTTTTGAGATTCTAACCGGTGAAGACTGGAATGTGGTAATGTACCACGGTATAAACGCGTACGGAGGTGCTGGCAGTCCAGGAATGTTGGCTTCTATATACTTTATTGTTATTTTCATCTGTGGTAATTGTATCCTTTGAAATAGTATATTTTAAATTATTATCTATATTTTCATATTCTAGAGCAATAAATTCATTTGGCAGTTTGGAAACACTAGTTTGCAAAGCATCGTAGTTATTTACTCTAGAATTGACCTCTATAACCCTTTTTTCCTATGAGAACACCTGTTCCCTGATGTTCAAATATAATATATCGATATTTTTATGGATTATACAATGTAACCACTCTGCAGTGCAAGCAAATCACATATTATGTGTTATGATATTGAATATATATTATAATGGTAGTCATATATCGATGACGAATTGATGAAGAATTTTCCTTAAAGATGTAAATCAGATATCCTTCTTAACGTTTTCTTGGCTATCGCTGTGGACAATTTAGGTGATGCCGAGGAAATGGACGCACAGGAGATCATTAAAGAAAAAGAGGTAAGGAAAAGAATAGAGTAGATTTTTATATTTGTGATATATGCTTAAAAAATAAAACACTAAAATACATTTATAATGAAATGTTAGTTAGATTTCATTTCAAATTCAGTTTATTTCTGCACACACAAGAAAAACTTTTGCAGGGTGCTGACAACCCTGAAGCAGGGAACCCCCAATTAGATGAAGAGAGAGGGGAAACCGATGATGAATACGTCAATGAAGAAGAAGGATATTCTAGTGAAGGGTATGTCATATTTAATCAAATACTCTTTGCCCTTTTCTATTCTAATATATTTGTTATTGGTTCCATGCAGCCAGAAGTATAAGGCTTATAAAAGAGTCGCAAGGTAATCTATTTACATCTATTTTGAAAGGGGTTTCATTATTGCAAAGCTGAGTCTTATGTTTAAGTCTAATGTTTAAACACTATTATTTTTTAGCTTTTCTAGCCGTTATTTAAGTTTCAAATTAATTGCTATACTATTCCTACAATTTGTTTTATTCATTGACCAAACCAAACCCAAATAAACTCGCTTTCATTGAAAGATACGTCTGCAAATCACTTAATATGAAATTATTTACTATACTTTTCAAAATTCTTATATCATAAATGTTTAAGTGTCTTAATGTTTAATGTAATGTTATTTTATAATAGTATATTTTACTATGTATTGCAGATCCATATAGCAAATAGTATAATGTTTGTCTGCTATATATTTTGATGAAGCGTTCATGTTACGCGTGTTGTCCAGTGTTTGCAGGGTTTTGTTTGACATCTCATTCAATTAGCAAATCTAATTCAAACAATTGAACCGGAAGTACGTGTCCACTTTGATTAAAATAGAATTAACTTAGTACAGATTGTAACTTCAAGTCAGCTAGCCGACAACCATCTAAAACTATTTGCATATTGGATCCACATTCTAATGCTTTCAATGCATTTTTAACTCGATGCCATTAATTTTAGATCTGAACACGAGTATGAGGAAACAGGATCGGAAGAAGAAATGGAGCAACCAGATGAGGAAGATAACGTTAATAATATTTTAGTTACTACTGAGAAAAAAGAAAATGGTAAGAGCTATAATGATAATTTTATTAAGTCTTTTCTCATTCAATCGCTAAAAGATCTATCTTCTTAAATATTGGAAATTACGGCGGTTTGTTGTCATTGTCACTATGTAGTTCCTACGATAGGTCCGCTGATAAGACTGATAAGACTAATCAATCAATCAAAAATAGCTTTATTAACATAAACCTATTACAGGCATCTATGAAACGTTCATTTCATTATTTTTATTTGTGAAGTGATGCTGATAACTACAATTGATGACTTAAAACTAAAGCTAAGAGGGTTCAAAAATCGCGCCCAGGTCTAAGAAGTAACCCACAAAAAGCTTAGCCGGGTTTTTGAACTAACTGCAGGTGACCTGTTAATCACTGGGACCAAACAACACAACAATATTTGCATTATAGTGAGGTGATATTTTCATATTCGTAAGCTAGAAACTAGATATACAATGTTACATAAAGCAATGCATCACTTTAATGTAAAGAATAAAGAAATATTTTATGTAGGAGATATTATAGGATTACTTTATGCAGGTGACATAAAGAAAGATGCATCCCCACCACCCAAGGTGTCAGCTCGACCACGAAGATTATCAGAAGTAGAGATCAAAACGGATGAGAAGCCTATACCAGATGGCACCAGTTTCTTCATATTTTCAAAAAATAACTGGTAACTCTCTAATTATACATACATTAAAACTATTAATAACCGAAACTTCAACTTAATGATACGATTAAATAAGATCAGAAGTATGTTTTCTAAATTCTACTGCTACTACTACTAGTGATCGTATACAGAGCGATGATTTAAGGCGGTATTGGAGAGTTGCGACGAAACAATGAGTGACCTTTAGATTCTTCTTCTATGTATGCCATTTTTATTAGGGCGGGCGAAAAATATAAGAAACAATCGTGCAGGTACTAACTAAATCGATAATAGTAATTCGGTCGGTCATTTCAACTTTGTCGTTAAATAAATAAATATCAATCTTTATGTTCATATTGCCTGGCCATGCATAAGATTATAATGCGATATTTTCAGTATAAAATGTCGTTATTTCGTAAATATTTTCAGGTTCCGTGTGACCTGTTACAAAATTCAGAGCAACTCCTGGTTCCGGAATATGATCTTGCTCTGTATTTTGGCATCGTCTGTTATGTTGGCAATGGAGGATCCGGTCGGGAAGAAGGAAAGTGAGACAATGACTGAGGTAATTGCGATTTTATAAGGCACATTTTTTTTTTTTTTCGGACTGTCTATTAGCTGTACAAACCCTATTGGTTGCCACAGCGTAACCGGGCTGTTTATAAGGCACAGGAAGGTTAGGCTACTATCACTATGCAAAAAATAATTTTATTCTTGTTACGCAAAGAAATGGTTTGTCAGACAAATTTGAATGATACATTAATAATTTCATATTAGTTGTACCGTTTATTATGTTAAAAATGTTTATATAATATAGAAGGTTTCTGTTATTACTACCAACCTTTCTTCCTACTACTTAATTCTAATTTCCTTTTAAGACAAAACATGTCTACACATGTTTTGACATAAGTAGGTGTAAATTTAATCTCCCAAGTTCTCAATATTAAACTAGATGGAATTGTTTTGAGTAAGCTCATTATAATCATAATTTTGCTAATTTATATATAAATTTATTACGTCTAATAGAAATCTGCATAATTTTTGCAATTTGATACATCTATAATTATTTTCTACAGGTTCTTCGCAAAATTGACTACTTCTTTACAGCAGTATTCACATTGGAGTTGCTGCTTAAAGTTGTGACATACGGATTCGTCCTCCACAAAGATGCCTTCTGCAGATCTGCTTTCAATTTACTCGACCTCTTAGTTGTGATCGTATCCCTCGTCTCTGTTAGTGGGTAAGTGCTTTACTTTTCTTTTATTAAAAATTTGGAGTTCGATGAATCAAGGAAGGCCTCTGATACCATACCAAGGAAAACTGAAAGTGATTTAAATTAAATTAGGCCCCGTACCTTTGCGTGGTGACTTATCCTAGCTCTTTCATCTCTATTCCATGTAAGAGAAGGCAGCCGTAATTAGAGAATAATCGATAGTTAAGAAATCTACCAAACTGGTTGATTGTTCGAACAATTTTTACTAATAACGGTATAAAAAGATCTTAACTGCCTAAAAAACTGGCTTCTACTGACTACTATAGAGTTTCTCACTTGTATCACAGAGTTCTATCGCAAAGGCATTTTGATTTCCTAGTGGGCAGCATATATTAACTTAATTTCGACAATATGGAAAATAAGATAAAAAAAAGAGATATAGTATTAGAATTTTCATAGTATCTAAACTGAAATTTATTTTTGCGTTGACATTTTATACTTCTTCTTTGTAATTTTCATCTTTCAAAGATTGTACTCTTTTTATATATTTATGTAGTTTTCATGTTCAATAATATTATATTCTTCTTACTTTTTCATTGTTACATAGATCAAAAACTGTGTCATCCATCAAAATATTAAGAGTATTTCGAGTACTTAGACCACTCAGAGCAATCAATAGAGCAAAAGGATTAAAGGTTTGTATTTTTTTCTTTTAAATTAATAATTCTGAAGTGATTATAGCTTTAACCAATATATTTTGACAAAAAACAGTAGTTCGCAAAACTAGCTTGACAAGAATATTATAACTACGATAAGTTGAAGAGTGGAAGTTAATCTGAGTCCCCTGAATGTAGGATTATCAATATCAATAAGTTCTTGAGTTTTACATAACATGACAAATTTACTTCACTTAAGATTGAAATCAAGAATCAAAATCCATCAATTATTATTAATGCTAAAATTTTACTTCTGAACTGAGAAAATCCTAATTGCAGTCTTGAATTTATTTTGATTGTTATTGTTAAAATTTCCGGCTCGTTCCAATACTCATGTAGTAAAAATATATGTGCTCAAGGTTTACTACTATAGTTTAGTGTAAGTAGTAATAGGAAATTTTTGTCGGTTTCTAGCACGTAGTTCAGTGCGTGATCGTTGCGATTAAAACGATAGGCAACATTTTGCTGGTGACCAATCTTCTACAATTCATGTTCGCTGTAATGGGGGTGCAAATGTTCAAGGTAGGGAACAAAATTATTTCTGAATAACTTTTTATTTGTTTTATTATCATCAACGACACCTTTGGGTACTTTATTATTATTAAAACCCACTTTTATTGGAAGTAAGTATTTTGCACTACTGACCTTAGTTCAGTTTTGAATGAAATTTATTGTTCGGTAAAGAGTAAGTCATCTGATTTCGTTTCGTTTGTGTGAGGCTTTATAAGTGTTTCAAGAATTAGTTATACTAACCCGATTTTCGCTTGTCTGTGGGTCCAAAAATTCGCTATTTACTCGTAGGTAAATGCATGTTTTGATTTTACTATAATAAAACTGAGCCCAAAGGTGTTGTGTGCTGTTTTCTTGAGAGAGCCATTTTTGATATGTGTGTTTTTTTGGACTCAGATGAAGGGCTTTAATGTGTTTATTTTGCACCAACCCTACCTGGACATTTTCACTCGAGTACGGGGAGTGAGGTACATAAATATTACTTTGAATTGGTTATTTTTTTTTTGGGTTATTCGTTTTGTGGTTTTGATTTTGTACACAGTCAGATCAGGACACTGGCGGTTTTCGATTTGTTTAATTTTTGTCCATGAACCGATGAACTAACGCCATGTAAGTAGGCATTATTTTATTTTTCGCAAGTGTTAACCTATTGTGTTTTTTTTTTGTTTTTTCTACACAAAAAATGTCCCACGCATCATGTACACAACAACACACTTTGGGATTATTGATACACTGTGACCCGGTAACGTAACTATGTTTATGATTGTGTTTTAACACTTTTTGCATTAATGTGTACGTTGCGTACTTGTGTTGTTAATAGTATGTCGTTAAGTGTGTTTTTGCATCTATAAAGTCGATTGGTAATATCCTCATAATAAACCACGTTTTACAATTTATGTTCGCTGTTGTTGGTATACAATTGTTTAAGGTATTTATTGTTTTTAATGCTTATGTCAATGTTGTAGTAGTTTCAGTTATCTGCTCTAGTAGCTTAATATATTTAATATCATACTTATATATAGCTATATTTTTTATTTTGGATGGATCGGAAAAATGCCATTTTGTAACGGCAATCTACAAAGATTTTAAATTGATTATATTTCCCGTATAAGAAGATCATTACTCATTTAATTTCATTTTCTCAAAAGATTTTAAATTAACTATTTATTGTCACCAAAATCAGTAACAAAGAGCTGAAATAAAATTGGTTCCAAAGAAGCTCCTCGAGGAACATCGGATGCTTGCTTATCTGACTTTCGATCTTTATCAACGCTACCAGTTTAATATCCTGGTAACGGGGATAGTAAGCCATCGCAGACGGAATATATTAGATTATATATTATAATTATTAATGATATCGTCAATATTTATGATTAGAAATAAAAAAATAATGCACTAGTGTATGTAAATGTGTTTAATTTAATATAATCTGCAATGTTTTAATAATTGTATTGTGCAAATTGTTCCTTTGCTTAGCTTTCCCATTGAGAAATGAGGCGAGGTCAGGTGATTTATATATTTTACTTACGTTTTCTTAAACTCAATTATTCGACAGTTTTGTTTTTAATTTAATACGAATCTGTTTTCAGGGAAAATTCTATAGATGTACAGATATAACTAAAGTTACGTCTGATGAGTGTAGGTAAGTTATTTTAATCTTTTACCTTTTGATTAGCGTGCATTTTTGAATGCACAGAGGTAAACATCTTATCCATATGTATTATATTGTGATAAGCTATAAATTTCCCCTTAAAAAGCATTGATAGTAGAGTACCAAATAATATTTCTATAACACCAATGAATTTACACATATGAATTCATTGGTGTGCAAACCACATGTTTTTGTAATAAAAATTATTGTAGTTTGTATTAGCACAGTGTTTCGTACATAAACCCAGAGTACACTCGCCTACCTAAGGTAGGTTGGCGTAGTGATCTTGTACCAACAACTTATTTCAGTGGATTGCATATTTGTGTAGGTCGGTGGTTAACGATTCAATCACCTTCGAGAGACGAGGTCTGGGCCCAACACTGATGGCTATAAATTGTTAAATGTTAAAAATGCGTTTGTTGATGCATAACAAGAGGTAAACTTATTCCGAGAGATCATGAGTCCTAAAATAGATTGGAGGGGCTAGGGGAATATTAGTCATGTTTAATCATGCCTTATATACTTTATAAGAAAAAAATAATTCCAGAGGAGCGTATCTGATATACAAAGATGGCCGCCTGCAATTGGCGGATCGGCAATGGGTGAACTACAAGTTCAACTTTGATAATGTTCTGAAGGGGATGCTGACGCTCTTCACTGTATCCACTTTCGAGGGTTGGCCAGGGTAAGTATTGTGCATAATAAAAAAAATCCTTTTATAATAACTGGAATATAGTTTCTTTGATGATTCCTCTAGTTTGTGACACAATAGTAACTAATCTGATATCAGCTTACAAAAATATCTAAAGTAAATCCGACAAAAAATTGGAGGTCCTGGGTTCGATTCCCGGCTCAAGTCTGGTCTGGTGGGAGGCTTCAGCCGTGGCTAGTAACCACCCTGCCGACAAAAACGTGTCGCAAAGCAATTTAGGTCATATGTCAGGTAGAAACCAATTACGAGTGTGGTTTTAGCATACCCTAACAGGTTAGCCCGCTACCATTCTAGACTGCATCATGACCACCAGGTGAGATAGCCGTCAAGAGCTAACTTGTAGTGTATAATATATATATATATGAAAAATGAGAGTCATGATTGTGGTGCTTCTGGTTCCTTGATATTGGGTATTAAAAAATCTGATTTCAATGCAATTTCCAGATTACTTTCCACCTCAATGGATTCCAACATGGAGAACCATGGGCCAGTGGAAAATTCAAGGCCTTTAGTGGCATTCTTCTATATAAGCTATATTATTGTCATAGCGTTCTTTATGGTGAGTTGACTATTTTTAACAACGATGTTGGTAAAATTCGTTGTAATAGTACTTTTAGGGTGTTTTACCTGAGGGCTGCTTCTGTTACTCAGACTGCGCTGTTCTTAGATTACTTCTTTTTGTTACATAATCTTAATAGTGTTTGTTTCTCTGCTTTAGGTTAACATTTTCGTCGGTTTCGTCATAGTGACGTTTCAAAAGGAGGGTGAACAGGAGTTCAAGGATTGTGAGCTAGACAAGAACCAGAGAAATTGTATTGAGTTTGCTTTAAAAGCAAAACCTGTAAGAAGGTTTGTCACTTAATGGATCTATTTTATTATTTTAAGAAGCATATATATATAAAAATTGATACGTCCCAGTTACGTATTTACGTTTATGATTATATTTAGGTATTTGATGTGCCAAATTTCTCATCGCAATCTGACTTGTGGAATCATCGGTATGCATTTAAATCTATAGTTCTGGCCTGGCTGAATACGAGTATGATTTTATTAATTCGATTTATCAATTTAGACTTAGTTATTTTTATGTAGTTTAAATATGAAAGAGTCATAAAATAAAAGGCAGTTTATAGCAGTATTTTTAAAGCTTTAATCTGTAGTTTTCTTCTCTGCATTATATATTATGTGCTAAGTTTATGAATACAGTTTTGTAATATTTTGACCTCTGTGTGAAGAGGTTTCCAACAATCATGCTTAGCCTATGTAAAGAAATAAGAAATGTTATAGATACTGTATCTCATAGTAAAAAGCCGCGGAAGAACAAAAGAAGAACAAAATTTCACGCTATTCATTTCAGTATTTTATTAATTCTGTTATCCCTTCATTTAGATACATTCCAAAGCATCGCATCCAATATAAGACGTGGTGGTTCGTGACGTCACAGCGGTTCGAGTACGTCATATTTTTCTTCATCGTACTCAACACCATCGCTCTCATGATGAAGTACCACAACGCTAATGCAGACTACAAAAAGGTATTAAATTATAAATATATCAAATTGATGCAAATTAATGCTTCATTAGGATTTATTAATAAAGGCAATGCCCTGTGGCACTTAGTTTCCCACTTAGTGTCGTTAACATAAAGATTGAATAGGTTTGGAGAGATGAACCCTCCTTGGTGCACTCTAAACTTGATTGTGAGATTCGGTAGAAATGTTTGTGATTGCAAGCTTATAGATTTTTATTCCAAGATTTAAGTTAAGTATATCCAAAGATCTAGTGTAACGTTTTTGTTTGATTCCTGCCTTGATATATTCTTCTTAGAATTGTAGTTGATTTGGGATATATACAGAAAAGCAGATAATTATTATTTTCAAATGAATTGATTTTTTTTAAAAACTAATATTTGTGTATATTTTTACAGGCCCTTGATTACCTGAACATGATTCTCACAACGGTGTTCATGTTGGAGTTTGTATTTAAATTATCAGCTTTCAGATTTAAGGTAAACCGATTTCAGTCTTCAATTAAATTTTGTTAAGACAAAGCAGGTTTTAAGCCGGATTATTGTGTTATCAAAAACCTATGATAGCTCTAATTTCAAATTAATATTATTTTGTTTTTGTTGTCAAGAGCTGGTTAGTCTATGATATATTAAACATATTTGGCTAACAAATGATGTCCGGAAGTCTTAAAACATCAAAGTTAACAATGGAATTTAAGAACAGAGATTGTGACGGAACATTGAGTGTAACACCATATGTTGTGACTGCGTATGGATCAATTTTACTTCCTAAGTGCATCAGAGTTGTTTCTTATAAAAAAGGTGTAACCTCTCATCCATTGTCCTCTTTATTTAGATGGGCTGATATAAATAGAGGTGCATATATTTTTTGGTTTCAGAATTACTTTGGAGATGCTTGGAACACGACTGATTTTATTCTGGTAGTTGGTAGTATCATAGACATTGTTGTCACTCAAGTGAACGAAAACAAATCGGGCGTAAGTTTTGTTAAATAGTATAAAGTGTAATAGTATTGTATTATTGAATACTAGTTCAAGGTTCAGAAGTATAAGTTGCTATGCTTTTAAACTGTCTGACGTGACCAAAGAACTCCATAAGACTCTCTTCTCACTATAATTTCAAACAAAGAACAAAATTGTAATAGCAATCGGTTTATCAAAATGGAGTCATATTGCTGCTGTGCTTTTACTAGCTGCCTGAATATTTTGTCTTTCAAAAATAGTCATTGTACGAAATAATTATAATATACATTTTTTTTTATTTACAGCTCGGCGTCGTCGTTAATCAAAATAAAGAGGTTTGGATTTTTTAATATAATCTAGTTATATAGTAAGTCAAGTTCTAAATTTAATCAAACTAATAATATATTTGTTTTAAGGGCAATCTATTAAAATACATCACATTCTTCCGTTTGTTTCGAGCGATGCGACTCATAAAATTACTTTCAAGAGGAGAACGGATAAGGACTTTGCTTTGGACTTTCATCAAGTCTTTTCAAGCTCTGCCTTACGTTGCCTTGCTGATTGTTCTGTTGTTCTTCATTTACGCTGTGGTTGGCATGCAGGTGAGTTCCAATAGTAAGATGAATTCCAAAACCTATAACATCATTAAAGATTTCTGAACGTTATCAGACAAAAGTAACTCTTAGCATACGTCATTTATCGAAGTAATTATTTCGGTTTAATTTTTGCCTAATAATTCATAAGGCCTCTCAAACGAGAGTGTAATGTAGGTTGAATGTATTTCTAAAAGTAAGGACTGGACTGAAGCTATAGTAATCAAGATTTTGGTTGAGAATTCAAAATTAAAGACTCTTTATTAAATAATCTCTTTTGTTATAACCAAGGCTATTAAAACAATCTTGGCTAAAAGATTGAATAGTGTTTTGTCTTTCAAAGTCCAAAAACAATGCAAGACCGATTATTTTGAAATATACAAGTGTTTACTTTAGCATTACTTATACTATGGGTGCCCTAGCCCACAACTCTGAGTCTTAGTTGAGTTGTCAACTCAAGTTGAAACATCTTTGCAGTTATTCGGTAAAATAGAAGAGGACGGCGAGGTCATCACATCAAACAATAACTTTCAAACATTCGGTGGGGCGTTGATGGTGCTGTTCAGATCAGCTACAGGTGATTTTAATAATTACGTCATAAATTCCGAACCCGAGATAAATTTGCGGCTCGAGTCTCCTATTTGTATAATTGATGGACTAATTAACTACGACATGATTTTGCAGGAGTTACTTAAGTTATTAGTTTGATTGGTATGATTAAGATAAACGTATGAAAATGTTGTTTTACAGGTGAAGCCTGGCAAGAAATAATGATGGCGCTATCGCCCAATGAAGATGAGCGGCCAGGGGAACCCCCGGGATGTATCCACGCGGACAATTATAACGCTACTGATGCCGATGATAATAACTGCTCCAGTAGACTCGCATACCCGTACTTTATATCTTTCTCTCTGCTTTGTACATTTCTGGTGAGTCAATTATCTCTGATCTAACTGCTCCAGTAGACTCGCATACCCGTACTTTATATCTTTCTCTCTGCTTTGTACATTTCTGGTGAGTCAATTATCTCTGATCTAACGTCCGTAAGCAGTGCATGGGTACCTTTTTAGACTAAGTTCATATTTGGACCATGTTTCTGTGGCTTCCAATGTGCCTTAGAGTCCTCACATCCTATCTCTTTTCTATTATCAGGTAAAAGGATTATGGATTATAGGACCATGTAGCTTTGAACTTTATTGCAGTTTGTGTTTAAATGACTGAGGATACCTTATTTTTAATATTCCGGCACATACTTGTTTTACTTTCTTTTTATGTTAAAGCTGTTCGGTTTAGGAACCCTAATTTGCCCGTATATGTTCAAGCATAAGTATTATTCAAGTAAATAGTGAAAATGCGCTGTTTTAATCTCTTAGCACTTCGCACTTTTCCCTTCTTCATTTATCCTATCTTACATTTTCTATTAATCTCTTAATCTCTTATATGTAACCTTATTGCATTATGTATTTGTATTTAAGTGCGAATGTAGTATTTTACACCTATATACTTTTTCCATATGGTTTTACTGTGACTGTACGCCTGTCACTGATCATATCCTCTGCAGTTTGGTTAATTGGCAGAGATCGCTTGATAAGGTCGCCATTTGGACAACTGTATCGTGTGTTTTTTGGTATACAATGAATCATATTTTCTTTAATTCATAGTATGGACTGTTGAAATGCTCCAGTAACATTTTATTTTCAGATCATCAATTTGTTCGTAGCTGTTATTATGGATAATTTCGACTACCTTACGAGAGACTGGTCTATCCTTGGCCCACATCATTTGGACGAGTTTGTGAGGTGAGAATTCCTGCTTTCTGAATGGAGTAAATATAATTATAATCTGACCTCTGATCGTTATCTTACTGGACTGTATTTTCTATGAATTTCCATGTTACACGCAAATTTATATTTGTGTAGCTTATGTACAACGACTCTCTGCAACTCATTTGATGTAGTCTATCGTCCAAGTAAGGTAGTCCGACACAGCAACCGACATCCGTCGGTCCTCTCAACTATGCAACTCGCTCATTGCCTTTACAGCTTTGTACTCTGGTATATCAGTATCTCTAGTTCGTCCACTGATCTCCATATTATAGATTTAATAATAATCTAGACATAATCAGAGTGGTTTTACTTCACCCACTTGTTGTGTCTGAACTGAGTTGTAAACCTCAGCCAACATACTATATTTATATACTATTTTAATGTGTAGGTTATGGAGTGAATACGATCCGGATGCCAAAGGGAGAATCAAGCACCTAGACGTAGTTACACTTCTACGAAAAATTAGTCCTCCATTAGGTACGTACTACAAAACATGTATGTGTGAAGATTTCGGATATTTCTAAAACAAATTCATATCCTATCGACTGCGCCATGATGAAATACTAATTGTATTTTATTTTTGTTTTATTTCAAATAAATGTTACATGAGAGTCCGAGGGTTAATTTATCTCTATATTATTATAATCTCCCATGAGATAGATAATCTGTGCCTAGAAGCGGTGCATTATTGGTAATTAATGTGTTTTTGGTTTAAAAGGTTTCGGCAAGCTATGCCCGCATAGGACAGCATGTAAAAGACTAGTATCGATGAATATGCCACTCAATTCTGATGGAACTGTTAACTTCAATGCCACGCTATTTGCGGTAGTACGGACACAGCTACAGATTAAAACTTCAGGTAACATTTCATAAATAAGTCTTTTTAACAGCAGCATCATTATTTCGAAATCAAAAGTAAAATATTTTATATATAACGTTTTTTGATATTTTATAGATAGTTTTGATATCGTTATTAATAATATCGGAGTTGTTGACATTATACTACTTTCCGCAACTAATAAAATATCAGGTTTTCACCTACGCCAATTTACTTGTTTAAATTTAAGTAGATATGTAGGTTATTATTCCTATTCATATTCCTTTTTCACATGATATAGGAGTCATAGACGAATGCAACACAGATCTGCGTGCAATCATAAAGAAGATCTGGAAGCGAACTTCGCCGAAGCTTCTAGATCAAGTAGTACCGCCACCAGGAGATCCTAATGAAATCACTGTTGGAAAGTTCTATGCTACTTTCCTTATACAGGATTACTTTAGAAGGTATGGTCTTTCATATTAATCAACTACTGACTTTTTTACTGGAACCTTCCCGTAGAATGAAATTATCGCTTTCGATAAATACCAATCTGTGTTTATATTCAACAGCATTAGATTGATTAATCATATTGTAATATAATTTTTGAGTATACAAAGAACATTTTCCCTACTTTATTTTCAATAAAAATTCTGAACCAATATAGATTATTATTATATATTTTTTTGGTATTACGTAGAAGGCTTGTTAAAACATGATTATACAGTTCTTTTTCTCTCCAACTAAGCCTCAGATAGTCGGTAACTACGGTCCGGTGACCAACGGGAGTATCTTAACGAAATGGTTTATTAGCCTATTGAGGTTCTGAAAAGGAAATTATTTTCCTAGAACGATATATTTGGAAAAATACAGGCTAGTTAACAGAGACGAATTTGTTTTCCTATACTGTGAATGTTACGTGATTTATTAAGATTTTGAGGTACATAATGATTTTATTATGAACAACAATGACCCTATTATTTATGTATTCGGTTTAGTATTTTTATTAATATTATTTTGATCTTTGATATTACTATCTGTTGATATTTTAAGTATTTATCTCCACAGTTTCGCTACAGTTCTATCTATGTACTTAATGTATTGGCTGAACGCACTGTAATATTGTCATTGCGTATGTAATTATTATAAGTGTATTTTTGATTATCTTCGGTTATCTTATTAGTAGTGTATGTGTAATTCTGTTCACTTAGAAATTCTCAATCTTTTAGTTTTGTCATGTCTTTTAACTTGTTTCTTGTATTTATTTTATACCAAAGTCTATTATTACTTTTATACCTACATTCGGTCTATCCGGATCTATCCGGATATCAACCTTGTTGTATTTATTTATTAATTCAATCTTTACTGAACATCATCACTTCAACCGATAGACGTCCACTGCTGGACATAGGTCTTTTGTAGGGAGTTCCAATGGCCACGGTCTTGGGCCGCTTGTATCCAGCGGCTCCATGCGACTCGTTTGATGTCGTCTGTCCACCTTGTTGGGGGTCGACCAACGCTACGTTTGACTTAAAATTTCTCAAAGCTTCTCAAACAAATAAAATACATGTATTTTATTGAAAGTTACTTCATTTGACGTTTGCTCGTTTGTGTGTTGAGAATTTCTAAATGGATTGTGTAAAGTAGTTAGTTTATGTCAGTAGTTGTATCTCGTATTTAGTACTAATATTCAAAATTAACAGTATTATTTCTATTTTTATAGGAACCATGCGTAAGTCCACATTCAACTATTAAGCAACCAATTTTGGAAACCGCTGTATTTTTATGCTTGCTTAATTCTTGGTGTACAGTTATGGCGATCAAGACCAAGAATTTAGCTTTTTAGGATTTGATTTTATCAGCATTTTGAAAGATAGCATTGTTTTATGAAGACTTAAAATCATACAACCTATAGACGGTTCTTACTTATATATTTCATTATCTATATTATAAAACCTTCACGAATATGGTATTTTCTTCATAATCATTATGTGTTTAAATATTTGAATGTTATTTCAACTAAAATTGACGGATAAATTAACTGAAACATGACTTTTCTTTTTGAAAAGGTATAATATTTTTAATTTTCCGTTATTAGTCACCATATCAATATTATGTTTTATGCTTGTATGATTTTGATTTTTATATTGCACCTTTTATCACTTCCGGAATTGATTTGAAAAGCTTAGAGCATGAGTTCCGAGTTAAGATAACTTCACATAATGCTAGAGCATGTTTTCTCCGTCTCAATTAATTGTTTATAGTTTTCACCTCTTTTCTAAATAAAATCTTTATTCACTAGGGAATTGAGATTTGTCCCCATTAGTCCTCTTAAAAGAAAACTTTCCTTATCAGTGTTGGTGGTGAGAACCTTAACTTTCGTACTGAAAACTGCTCCTTACTTAATGCTACAATTTGTTGTACTTATCATGTTTAGGTGCCTATTGACTATTGCTATGGTTTTATAAAGTTGTATTTATGCATAAACGATTTACTTTTAACTTTTGGCTGCAAATGCTGTCAATGTTTGTGTTTTAAAATAAAAATCTTGATGCACCAGGCTCTAATTATCTGTGATTTTGATAATTTTTTTCTATAAAATCTAGTACGAGAACTATCAAATTTAATCCAATACAATTTCAACGCAGATAGTTATAGTCCTGATTTCTATATTATGCTATCGTTATTAACATAAAGATGATATGCTTTTGGGATTGAGAGTATAGTTTTTACTTTTGTTATACCATTTTTATTTTGAAACTGGCTTTATACTGACACATTATAATTAAATTATACACAACCAAGGCACTTACAAGAATGGTTCCAAAATTCAAATTTTCTTATGTCACCGTCGATATATTTTGTAATACGGGAACAACTCTGGATATTATGTCGACGTTATCCCAGTTAAATCCATATTTTTATAAGTATTATTGACAAAGAATATTTGCATTGTTTAGATTTTATTAACACTTCCCCATGAGCTTTGGAAACATGCCTTACACAATAAAATTAGACGGAGATTTCGCAACAAAATAAAGCACGGATTTTAAGCAAGTTAGTGACTTACAAAAACTTTGATAATATACAATGTCCGTAATATTAATACTACCGAACAGGTTCCGGAAGAAGAAAGAGCAGGAAGCGATGAAGAATAACCAGATGACCTTGCAAGCTGGCTTACGGAAGTTGCACGAAGCTGGGCCGGAGTTAAAGAGAGCTATATCCGGGAATCTGGATGAAGTTGTCACAGAAATGGTGGAACCAATGCATAGGGTAAGTCATCATTAATCTACGTTTATTCTACCAGAAAACTAGCCATAAATAAATACTATAATACTAATGGAGTTCTTAAGAGTAATTACTTATAGATGTGATGAATATGAAAATAGTACAGTAGATTTTGTTTCCTTTAGTTTGTAGAAGCGTTATTAATCATGTTATTATAGAGAGGCTATATAAGAAAATAACTTCCGAGAGGTGAAGATCTATGGGTGAAAATTTATCCATTGGTACTGGTTCAGTAAATTTACTTAATCGTAATTTAAGGTTGCAACATTATCTTGAAATGGTACGATAAGATTTGGTTTGAATAGGGTGTTCTGACATCGCTTATAATTACTCGACTTGTCGACGATGTCAGACCTTGTTTTAAGCTAAGAGGGATCCAATTGTTAAGTACATCCTAATGTATTTTCATCTTGCAGCGTAATCACACGTTATTTGGCGCAGTGTGGACAAGTATCAAAAAAGGTCGAGAGAGCTTCTATCGTCCCCCTGTGTCGAAAAAGCCAAAAGGTGTGTAACTTGTAATATAATTCAAATATGATATAAAACGTAAGCTTGTAAAAAAGTCCTACTATAGTGTATTATGTAAATGATAAACAAACATGGGTATGAAATATTGCTCTAATAAGATAACTCTTGACATAATTTTAAGTGGCATGTGAGATGGTGATAACAAAAAGAAAATTATCTGGCAAAGTTTGTTGTGGGCTTCTTCTTAGACCAGGGGGCGTTTCGAACCCTCATAGCTTTAGTTTTAAGTTTACGAATATTATCACCATCAAAATCAATACTATGTAAATTATTGACGCATCAAAATTGCCTTTTAAATGACTATTTGAATAAAGATTATTTGAATTGAAATAATGTAAATTGGTTAAAAAACCATTTGCCGGCGACTGAGTTTGCATACAAATTCAGAGAGCCTATAATTTTTCATACAAACTACAACCTATATTCTACCCGTAAGGGTTGTTTTAAGAAAAAGACCGCCACATGTTTAGTTTAAAATTAAACAATTTTCTATTTCCTTAAACTGTAAACATACTACAGATTTGAGTGATTCTTGGTTGAACAAAATAATAATAAATAATTTTCCAAAGTTTACATATTTTCACACTTGAAAATAGCATGCCAGGCTGGGCACGATTGCCAAAGTAATCCAAAATGACGTTGGATTGATGAAAAATGTACATTTTTATCAGGTTGATGAGGCAATAGAAAGTTGAGGGGAGATCGAGAAGTCTTTGCAGATTTATAGAATATTTCAGGCTAGAGTATAACAAGTACAAATAATAATCCAGAGGCAATAGAAAGCTACTGGGAGATCGAACAGGCTAGAGTATCACAAGTAATAATAATAATCCATTACACCCTTGTTTTCAGGTAATATGAAGAATAGCCAATCATTGAGCGTGATGATGCAAAGAGAACTTGGCATGGACGGAAAACTACCTCTTGATGATGACGTGTAAGTTATCCTTGCTTATATTCCTTTGTACTGTTTTAATGATCATGATGCAATTGCATATGATTATCATGATATAAATACGCTTGGGTAATACCGTACAACTGAATAACCACATGTTAATATAATATCGAATAAATAATATTAGTTATTTTTTAAATATCAAGATCCGATAATTATCTTCGGATATGGGATCGCGAGTGCCACCCAGCTTTTCAGCCTCGCGAAAGACAAGGCAAAATATGCCATTCCGACTGCCAACCTTCACTCGTTGGAGAGGCACCTAAAGAAGAAGAAGATGAAGGAGGGAGCTTTTTTAACGAACAACAGCAAATCACTTGCGATCAGTGAAAGATTTCTAATAAAACACTAACTTTACGTAAAACTAGTAGCTATTGTACTATTGGATACACTATACATTGAGATCGAAAAGTAAGAAAAAATAATTTTCTTAATCCTACAATCTCAGCAGCAGACAGTACCATCCAACATAATACGTTTTTCTACGTATATAAACCATTTCTGAAACAAGGGGCCAAAAATTGATAATCAAAACTATGACGACACTACTTTAAGGTTATCTATTACAAACTGATGAGACAATGAAATAAGATTATTTAGTACAAAATTGTGATAGTGATATTATTAATAATGATGCTAGTTATAATAATGACGCTTATGTAAATGATGATAATAAAGGTGATAATAATGTGATGTCTTTTGTTCTTTTAGAAGTAAACAAGACGATGGCAATCAAAGCGACGGCGATGAAGAGATAGCAATGCAGCCTCTACTGCATGGCAAGGACTCCGAAAGGATATTCAAAGCGATCGAGTGAGTGGTACATTTTTAAACAACTGCAAAAACACGGTGGCTTCTTATCTAGCATCAGTGGCCATTATCTTAATCCTTCTTATCATAAAAAAATTGTCTAGCTTATTCCTTATAGCACCAAAAAATTCAAATAAGAATATATAGGTTAACAAAATCACAAAAATTGCGATTGTAAAGCAACACCTGGTATCATCTCGTGATAGTTGCCGAGGGAATCTTATTGGTTTTGGCAAAACAATTAGTCTAAACTTTGTATTCAGGCACTAGTTGCCACTGAAGCTAGTTCCATTTTCCTTACTATAAAAACACAGTACGAATGATTGAAAACAGTGTACATCACAGAAAATAATACAAAAAAGCAAATACAATGGTGAAGTAAGATAGAAGGTACAATTTGGGTGCCTTATCGCTAAATAACAATCCGGGCAACCCAAGTAATAATATATATTCTAATTTGTTATTTCCAATTTAATGAATTAGTATATTACATTTTAACATATTACTATTGTTAGCAAAGTGTTTGGAGTTCTATCAATCCTCAAAGTTTATCCTCACCCCCAATACCAATGCAAAATTCCACACTCCTTAGTCCAAAAAGGCATATGAAATATAATCTTCACATATTATATGATACAAATTTAACTCGATTAATAATAATAATATCTGTCTAATTTCATGAATTGTACAGCAATTACGTATAAAACAATAATAGGAGGTGAAATAGTCAAAATTTTGTAATATAAATGACCAACGTTTGAACCACTTGATAAATTATGAAAATTATCGCACAGACACATATCGACTCAACCGGACCGAATATCTATCTAATCATATTGAGACTATAAACTATATTAAAAAGATTAGCTTACGGCTCGGAGACCGATAATGGTCTGGCAACTATCATCGGTTGCGAGCCTAAAGCCTACCGATCCTTCGTGCCGGATACTTGCTTTTATTCGCTTGACGGTGACAGGCGATGCGGTGATGACCTCCGTGCCGCAGTGCGTGCGCTGTCGCATTATAAAGTTGGAGGTCCTGGGTTTGATTCCCGGCTCGAGTTTGATCTGGTGGGAGGCTTAGTCAGCATCCTACACACGAAGCCGTGTCGCAAAGCGATTTAACATTTCGGCGTGATATCGCGTAGAAACCAGTTAGGAGTGTGGGCTTACCATGCCCCTAACAGGTTAGCCCGCTACCATCCTCTAGGATGGATAGGATGCATCATCACTTACCAACAGGTGAGATAGCTATCAAGGGCTAACTTGTAGTGTATAAAAAAAACGCTCCGTTGATTAGTGTGCGAGAATGTAAAGTCTACGCGAAAAGTTATATACGTTACGAACTTTAGCAATATTTTAATTGGTTATAAATAAGTTCTAATAATATTAATTGTAGTATATTTATATATTATATTTAATATCATTGTTGTCAGTGTCTTTTATTTGAGTCACATCATGGCACATTAAAATTTAATAGCTTTATATTGATGCCATTATTATATCTGTTAAAACTAAATTGTAGAAAAATCATATTACGATATTAAGGATTATATAAACGATAAAAAAGCTTGGGTGTGAATTGGTCTATCTCCATAGGTACTATAGTTTATTATTCATTTTATTCATTATGTGAGATGGTGATAACGAAAAAAAAAGAAAAACCCCGGCTAAGTTTGTTGTGGGCTTCTTCTTAGACCGGGGCGCGTTTGGAACCCTCATAGCTTTAGTTTTAAGTTTACGAATAAAGTTAACAACTATGTAAATTATTGACGCGTCAAAAGTGCCTTTTTAAGGACTATTTGAATAAAGATTATTTTGAATTTGAATATTAAAATGTAAATTTAATTATTTAAAAAAATAATTAATAATAATTTAATTTCAAGTGTTTTTATTATTTTAAATTGTTTTTATTTCATAAAATTTAAGAGTATTACGAGAATATATTAAATATACAAACAATAAATAAACGTATTCAATAGAAAAAGAGTAAAATAATAATTGAAACACCGTTCTTCAAATAATAAGATGTTTTGGCATCAGCATAAAGGAAATTGAATGAAGCAGTTAAATAAAATTAACGTTTCCAGACAAACGTCGAACGATTTAATGCAGAGTATGAGAAAGAACTGTAAGTTAGTTTTAGTGTGTTGTGAATGTGTTTTTATTTTATTTACGAATGTTTTACTTATATATTGTTGCTAATTTGGTTATACGAACTTTTAGTGATTTCTGTACAGTGGTAGCCTAGTGGTTAGGACGCCCGCCTCCAGACGTCGAGGGTCCGAACAGGGGCATGTATCTCTAACTTTTCGGAGTTATGTACGTTTGATAGCAATTAAAATATCACTTGCTTCAACGGTTAAACGAAAAAACATCGTGAGAAAACCTGCATGCCTGAGAGTTCTCCATAATGTTCTCAAAGGCGTGTGAAGTCTGCCAATCCGCACATGGCCAGCGTGGTGGAGTATGGACAAATCCTTCTGTTATTGAGAGGAGACCCGTGCTCTGTAGTGAGCCGAGCATGGGTTGATCATGTTGATAATGATGATGTACAGCCATATTAGCACCAATAGATTATGGTTGTTTAATTTTCACTCACAAAGCTTGTTCGTTTAGTTTTATATTCAATCACAGTAATGAATGAACTTTTTTATAACTCCTCACCTGCAAAATGTTTTATTTTAAGGTTTCGTGTGTTCTAGTTTGAACTAGTAATATTGATGTTTTTAACAGCATGATGTGTTGAACCTCAGCAAGAAGGTTTTTTTTCTTAAATAATAAATGTAATTTTTTTAAAAACAATTTACTTGTACTCTATGATTCTGTGAAACATTTCCAAATATACATATTTTTATTTTAAGCAGCAAGTTCGCAAGCTTACCATCTTTTATTGCAGCAACACCGTATCTCCGAGTCTCTCAGTAGAATAATATTTAAAATGACTGAAAATTACCAGAACAAAAAAAAACACAACGAAATTAATATCTGTATTTATCAATACTATAACCTAGTATTAAATAAATATATATATTAAATATTTGTATACGAAAATTAAATATAAATACTCATGAAGCGATAGAGTTACAACTGTGAAGAAATAAGTCGCACCCAAATAATAAACTATTAAATTTGAACAGGGGCGTGTCCGTCGGTAGTTTGGGTAGTCGTGGGTAGTTTCGGGCAAAGAGACCAGATACTCTTAGCAGAACAGAATTACAATTATAAGTATTGTAATTTATAAAGAGCAGACTATACGCTCCACCAAGTACGACTATGCACTACCGCGTCTCGACCACCGATCAATGCAATGAATGCAATGCGCCGTCCTGCATACCCCACTTAGTGTTGCATAATGAGAGGCGGCGATCCCACTCTCTTGTCTGTCGTACATGATTCTAAAACTAGATGGCACTTCTCGCTAATTGCCGTCATTTTTTTGAAAAAAACGTAATAAACAAACAAATACCACCTGGTTTGCTGTTAGCATGTTTATAAATAAGATATTACACACTTCGGCATAACCAAAACCAGTCACAGTTATTCACCAATGTGATCTGCCCACCGTAGGGACGTTAAAATCGGCTGATGATGATTACGAGGTATTGTTTCCACAGATCGTGACAGGACGCCAAGACAGAACCTCGACTTGCCTTACTGTGTAGAGAATCCGGCGGAAAACCTTATTACCCGTGTGAGTATATCAGGGAGGTAATTTATAATATATATTAACTTGTATCACATTTAAAATATTTTGGAACTGACGTCCAACAGTGGCCGTCAACCGGTTAATATGATGATGATGATGATGACTCAACATGGAAGTAGTACATTTAAACAAGAACATATTATTATAAAAAGCTGTGATAGCCTAGTGGTAAGGACGCCTACCTCCTAATTAGAGGTCGGGGGTTCGAACCCGGCACGCACCTCTACATTTAGTGATTTCTGTACAGAGATAGCCTAGTGGTTAGGACATCCGCCTCCAGATGTCGGGGGTTCGAACACGGGCATGTACCTCTAACTTTTTGGAGTTAGGTGCGTTTTTAAGCAATTATAATATCACTTGCTTCAACGGTGAAGGAAAAACATCGTGAGGATACCTGCATGCCTGAGAGTTCTCCATAATGTTCTCAAAGGTGTGTGAAGTTTGCCAGTCCGAACATGGCCAGGGTGGTGGACTGCCATAGTGCACCACGCTGGCCATGTTCGGATTGGCAAATCCTTCTCATATTGAGAGGAGACCCGTGCTATGTAGTGAGCCGGCAATAAGTTGATCATAATGATGATGATATTTGTATAAAAGTACCTTCGAAAGAACCAAAACTTTCCATCTTCATAGCTTTAATATTTTATGGTGTAGGTTCTGACGGAGCAGGGCCTGGGGAAGTATTGTGACCAAGAGTTCATTTCGAGCACGGCGCGCGAGATACAGGAGGCGCTCGACCTCACGCAGGAGGAAATGGACACGTGAGATACACTATACACACTGCATTGCATATCATTAGCTCAATGCACTTCTAAAAACAAGCTTTTTAAAATACTAATTAGGTCTAATGTCTCTGAGTAAAATGACGTAGGACCTATTTGGAAAAGTACTCATAAATAAGTCTGATTTTAATGTGATTAACCACACTAAAGAATACGGATCCATACGCAAAATGTCGTATAAAAAAGTCATGCACTGAACATAAAGATTATTTTGTTGTAATCTGCCCAAATTTGGTAAATTATAATAATTCAAATTCAAATTCAAAATAATCTTTATTCAAATAGTCCTTAAAAAGGCACTTTTGACGCGTCAATAATTTACACAGTAGTTATTTCATGGTGATAACTATATTCGTAAACTTAAAACTAAAGCTATGAGGGTTCCAAACGCGCCCCGGTCTAAGAAGAAGCCCACAACAAACTTAGCCGGGGTTTTTCTTTTTTTCGTTATCACCATCTCACATAATGAATAAAATTAATAAAAAACTATAGTACCTATGGAGATAGAGCAATTCACACCCAAGCTTTTTCAATTATCATATACCACACCATACAAATCTTCCAGAACGCACGTTCGTTCCGACACCGGAGCATCATCTGGATCAGTATTGTGTGTGTATTAAAGAAATTAAATACTAGAAATTACAACGCAGATGACAGCAAAAGCTTAATATTTTGTACACCATGGACTCCCGCAAAGTAACTTCTGTTTATTTCAATAGTTGCAAATTCATGCTCGCTGAATAACTCATTCTTGAAAATACCTAGTCGCGAAATATACTTTTTAAATAACCGAGTAGATTGAATTTAATTCCTTATATTTAACAAGTTTCCTTATTCCTGTATAAGCTTTGATAGGACGTCTGCCTTTTAATCAGAGGTCGAGGATTCGATCTCGGGCACGCACTCTAACTTTTCGGAGTTATGTGCGTTTTTAAGCCATTAAAATATCACTTGCTTCAACGGTGAAGGAAAACATTGTGAGGAAACCTGCATGCCTGAGAGTTATCCATAATGTTCTCAAAGGCGTGTGGAGTCTGCCAATCCGCACATGGGCAGCGTGGTGGACTATGGCCAAACCCTTCTCATATTGAGAGGACACCCGTGCTCTGTAGTGAGCCGGTAATGGGTTGATCATGATGATTAAGGGAACCAATAAGCGGTTTGTGAAAGGTTAGGTGTAACAAGGCCGATATCTGCGAATGAATGAACAATTCATAGACGGCGTATACCACGTTAACATGATCCTATTGAAGTTGACGAACATCGTGCATGCGTTGTACGCAATTTTAAAAACACACAATTTTCGTCCATTTTTCAGCGCTGCCAATCAAATTATACTACAAGAGAGACGCCGAAACTGTGAAGAACCTGCTGACGTGGTAAGCGAGTTTATATATGTACAACGCAAGCTTGTAGAAAAGTCCTATTATAGTGTAAAGGATTATGTAAATGATAAACAAGCTTGTGTATTAAATATTGCTCTAATTAGATAGCTCTTAAATAATTTATTTGGCATGTGAAGTGGTGGTAACAAAAAGAAAATTTACCTCGCTAAGTTTGTTGTGGGCATCTTCTTAGACCGGGGCGCGTTTGGAACCCTCATAGTTTTAAGTGTACGAATGTAGTTACCACCATCAACTCAATACTGTGTAAATTATTGACGCGTCAAAAATGCCCTTACCATTAAATGTAAAAAGATTATGATTGATAGATTGATATACTTTTTGTACTCGATTTTCTGATTATATATATAGCGATTGAGTTGGAAGGTAGATAGGGATTGGTCAAGTAGTTATAATCTAATCAATTACTTTAATAGGTCCACAATTAGAATTTTGATAAATCTTCAAAAATCTTTACACAGTCCTTTTTCTTACAGATTAGTGTACTGTCGGGACGATACCACCCCTTTCACCAGCCGCCAACCCAGTCTCCGAGAATGAAATAACGAGCCCATTTGTGTTTGTTGGTTCCCCTATTCCCACCCGTACGGTTGACAACCGCACGGGTTTGTGCCCTTTTTGGGTTTTTTGTGCGCTTCGGCTTTGAGGCAAGAGGCGGGAAGATTTTCGCGGAATATTTTAGGTGTTTTTAGTATTTTCAAAAATCAGTTTTGAGGCCAATTAAAATCTTATTACTTATCTCATTCATCATAACCATCAGGACATATGATTAGAAAGTTAAACTTTAGTCACCAAGTAATTTTAAGAGGTTTTTTGTCCAAAGAAATACTTTATTAATTTCTCTGTAAGAAATAATACCTATTGTTATCTTAAAACTGATTTTTGATACATACTTAGTTATTTAGGTTTATTAGGAGCATTTGGTAAAGGATGGTAATCTAGCAAAGTTTCCAATTTTAGTATTTAAATGAATAGTTTGTGTCTTGTATTTCATTTATTATATATATTATATATAAAAAGCTATGTTGTTAAAGGGCTTAATTTTGGTTTTTTCACTGAAAGTTTCATATGAATTTTTTTTTTCATCAAAATTGGTGTTTCATAATTTCATAATAAAAATTTTTTGTATTGCATAAAATACAGTTTAAAGATAGTTATTTAGTTTTTATTTATTTATATTCTGCCATTTAAATGCGCTTCTTCGCGTAAATTACTACTTGTATTTTGCATTTCTCGCAAGCATTGCTTTTATTATATTTATAATAATATAATTTTATCTTTTTCTATTCATACTAATTTATGAAAAAGCTGCTATTAAGAAAAGTTCTATATTTATCCCCAAATAATAACTTAAGACATTTTATAATATAATATTAATAATATTTTTAGAATGTTATATACTCATGATAATATAAAATAGAGTGGCAAGGTGCCTTAAATATTAAAAATGCTAGAACATAATATCTTATAAAAGTGCCAAATATATATAATTAATATTTTATAATCGATTATCGATCTTGGTAATTTAATTAGGACATATAAATATTTATAGTAATAAAATAATTCTCTAAAGTGACCTAATGGAATCCGAAAACTTTTGCTAAATATATGTGCACCACTTTATTTATAAGTAGTCTAATTTTTATTCTTTAGGTTGGCTGCCTACCGAGGATGCGCAACGTAGCTAAGTTGGGCGGGACAAACACCTTTAAAAAATGTGTCCCATTTTCAATACAGTTAGCTAAAATATTTTCAACCGCCATATTTGAACCCCAGAGTCTTTCACCCAGCAGTAATCGACTTGGGTCAACTTGCCCAATCCCATTTCTGAATCATCAAATCAACACATGAATATTCCAACTTAGCAGCCTGACAGGCTACTAACTTTGATTCTTCTACGGATGTCCACATTGTTTATTTTGAATGGGATACACTGATATGCGCAGGCGCAATAACCTAAGTTCATCACCCATCACAAAATAAAGATCATGTTGTTTCGATATAAACAGGTTAAGAATTTTCACTCTTTCCCCCGGTGGGAGGACAACCTAATCTTATTTTATATTTATATTACGTAAAGAATTATATAAAAATCAAAATTACATATATAATATATAAATAATTTAGAATTAATTCTAGTCAACTGCCACTTGCTTATTTCCATGATTTGTGTATATTTTTTCTATGTATTTAGAATAATGGAATATATTTGAATGTTGTATTTTGTATTGAATATACTAAAATTGTTATCGCGAAATAAATTTTTCAAAAAAAAAAAAACTTTGTTTCTTATTCATAATGTCATTTTAGACTGAGTAGGGACGAATTTTGACATTCATAGATATAAGGAGCTAATTTGTTCTTTGGTGTTTTTTTACTAGTAGTCTATTACTATTCATCTAGCTATCCTGTTAGGGGTATTTCAGTTATATTGGCCTCTCAGATGCCGCAACGTGATTTTTGCCTCATATATTTGGTTGATCGGTCAACGATATCTTACCCCCTACCCTTAGTTAGTTTCAAGGCGGCATCGTACTGGGACGTAAAATCAGATACAAGGACGTCTTTACATTAAAAAATCACCAATTTTCAAGTATTGCTTTCCGGGGATAGAACCAGTGACCTCCTATTTAGAAGGTCAAAGTAATCACAACTGCACTAAAGCGAAAAAAAAAAGATGATGAATATTTTTTTAATTCATTGACATCGTCATCATCCTCATCATAATGTCCCACTGCTGGGCGAAGGCGGGCCTTCTAAAATAGGCATATGAGAGCAAAGACCCACCATGCTGCTCCAAGTTATTGATGATACGTTCTCTGTTGATTTTCTTAGAAAAATCCAATACCTAACGATATGATGCCGACCCGAGAATCGAATGCAGGACCTTTTGGTTTGTAAATACAATGTAAACCACTAGACCAGCGAGGCAAGGGCTTGTATTGATAAAGATAAAAGCGATGTCAATTTTGTTATAACTTTTAATTTGATTTAGAAATCAACATTGGTAATTTTCTTTTATATAACAAATCTTCTGTGAAATTATTCAAGGTTAGCTTCATTTGTAATTTTCTCAATGATTTCAGCCTTTAGTTCCTCAAACGTGGCATTTGTAGAACTCAGTGTCACATCTGCTACCTTTTCGTTAACTTCGTCGTCAACATCATCCCACAGTGAGGAAAAGTTCTTTCTTGTTTCCGCGAAGATGGCGGCAAGATTTACTGTGCTTGGAGTATTGTCCGTAGCAGAATCATCAGCAGCTATATTATCTTGTTGAGTTTTATTTAACATACTTATATTTGGTATTATAACAGGGAAAATTTTACCGTTTGTTTGATCTGAATTCATGCTGTTCGGCATAGTTGTAGTGTTTGCTATGTTTATGTCAGTATCTTGGTTATCTTCTAAATCATAATGTTCTTTAGTAAACCATTCCCTAATGTGATCTTCATCAACAGGTTTGTTGGCTTCGTTGGTCATTTCACTGATTTCATCTTGCAATCGTTTGATTAAAGTCTCTAAATCTGTGATTTGTCTGTCTATATCATGAGACGGTTCCGTGTCTGGAGGTTTATTAGGAGACTCTGTGGTTAAACGTCTAGTGCTTACGAATTCTTCCTCAGATTGTCTATTCGTCTCCATTCGAAACTTCTCTATTAATGCATCAAGATTTGAGCTGAAAGATTTTTTCAATCCGTCCATTTTTATAATTTATATCTGTGGAACATATTATATTAGATGAAAAAAAGTTCGCTTCTACTCGTATTAAAGCGCTCGCATTGCGAACTATGGAGCAATACTCTACATTGTTACTTTTGCTATTTGTTTTGTACGTATTTACTTGTTTGGCTTCGAATTGCTAGAACTATGGGTTTTCTAATCGGCGATTGCTTAAGGCTTAGGAATTGAAAGCGTTGTTAGATAGATATATATAATCCAAGTACGTCATACACAGACAAACGGAACACAACTTCTTCCGTGGCAAAAACGACGTCCTTGATTTCTAACGTCATCCTGACGTGGATCTCACACGATGTCGGGTAGAAGCTAATTAAGAGTACGGGTTTACTATAACCCTAACAGGCCAGCTACCATCTTAGACTGCATCATCACTTGTAGTGTATTTAAAAAACTAAACTTCCAAACATCCCAAGTATCAAGCGTCACTCTTAAGTTAAAGTCGAGCCCTGGTTCTCTTATGCTTCCGGTGATGCTGCAATAACTAATAAAGTTATCATATACTAGCTGTTGCCCGCGACTTCGTCTGCGTAGAATTGCTGATTTCTCTTGAGATTGAGGTTACCCGTGCGGCCAATGCCCTGCTTCAGAAAGTAAGCTACAGGCAAATGTCAAATTGCCGATTTTTGTGTTTCTAAATTAAAAAACAAAGGACTTTCATAAAAAAAACTTCAAACCTCTATTTTACCCCCTTAGGGGTGGAATTTCCAAATATCCTTTCTTAGCTGACATCTTTAACTTTCAACTACCTACATGCTAAATTATAGCTTTATACGTACAAAAATTTTTGAGATCTCGTGTTTAATCAGTAAGTATGTAAGTAAGTGACCTTTCGCTTTTATGTATATACGCAGATTGTAGATTGTCCTATCGAAACGAAATATCGATAGCAAATACCTTTTCATTCTTTCCTCACACTCTTTTATTTTGGCTTGTCTCTCTTGCAGTTCACAGAGGTCTGGTTCGGGCGCGGGGGGCGGAGGCGGAGGGGGCAAGCAGCCCGGCCAAGGGATATCGGGATGAGCGGCTTTTATGTCACGTATCTCGTCACACCTTTATCAGAGAAAAAAAATCCATACAAATATTTTAAACGCGAAAGTTGGTCTATTTCTTTATTTCATAGATATTATCCCGGAATGGATAACTGGAGTTGTAAAAACCTTTGTTACTTAAAAATGGGTAACCGTTAAGCCGATCTTGAAACCTAACCAAACCCTTTTTAAATTTATTTGCTTTGAAAATTTCATCCTAAGCAAATATATTGAAGTTTGGTACATTTAGAAACACCCTAATGAGAGTGCGCGGAATACGGTGCGGTGAACAATATTAGAGGGTCATTCACTTTTGCGAAAACTATACGTAAATTCAAATATATTCTTAGTTTCCAAGTTGCAATAAATATAAATCAGTTATCAGTAATCTAGATTAGATATTTTGAGGCAACACTAAAGCCGTCAAGGTACCGAGAACGATTTTTTTTATACACTACAATTTAGCCCTTGACGGCTCACCTGGTGGTAAGTGATGATGCTGTCTAGGATTGTAGCGGGCTAACCTGTTAGCAGTATGGTAAACCGACGCTCCTAATTGGTTTATACGCGACACATATTTATCGGTAGGGTGGTAAGTGGCCACGGCTGAAGTCTACCACCAGACCTGACTCGAGCCGGGAATCGAACCCAGGACCTCCAACTTTATAATGCGACAGCCCACGCACTGCACCACGGAGGTCGTCACCGCATCGCCAGTCACCGTCAACCGAACATGCGCGTAACCGGAGTGAACGGTCGGTAGGCCGCGCCTTAGTCTCGCAACCGATGATAGTTGCCAGACTATTATCGGTTGCAGAGCCGTAAGCTTATCCTACCAATGGATTGCAGCGCACGCGCTGCGCCACGGAGGACATCAATCCAGCGATATAGGGAAGACACACCAACACCATCGTTCACCCGAACGTCACTTATCACTGACGTGAAATCGCTCAACCCTAGGTGATTCTACAGGCTGTTGATTTCAAGAAAGTTTTTCAAATTGTATTAAGATGTGAAGCCGCTGAGATATCCCCTTAGCAGCTGGATAGACTCTTTTGGAACTTTGTCTAGAGATACTTTAGATAAAGCAGATTTAAAGGACAATGATTCAACGATTCAAGTAACAAGGTCTCACCTAGCTTGCCCAGTCTCCTCTCTCTCGACGACGCAAACGATGGGCTCGTGGGAAACTTTGACCGGCACGTTCTTTATCTTCTCGATGCATAAGCCGTGACACGATGCTGGCGGCGGTGGCGGTTCAATGGGCACTGGCGGGCATATCTTAAAAAACAAAACGTAATGTCCACGTTTTTGTATTGTAAAAATGGCACGAGTATTAAAAAAACCATTCCATGTCTATCTTCAGACGCTGTATTTCGTGAAATACTACTCAATGATGGTATTTAATTCACAAGAAGCAAGAAACTCATACAGATATCATGATATCAGTTTTAATCTTCTATTATTTTACTTCTTACAATAATCGAGTTACGGTGGCTTAGGATTCAGCTCTAAAGTGGTTAGGGCGTCAGCCTCCTAATCAGAGGTCGGCGGTTCGAATCCGGGCACGCACCTCTAACTTTTCGGAGTTATGTGCGTTTTAAAAAAATTAAAATATCACTTGCTTCAACGGTGAAGGAAAACATCGTGAGGAAACCTACACGCCTGAGAGTTCTCTATAATGTTCTCAAAGGCGTGTGAAGTCTGCCAATCCGCACACGGCCAGCGTGGTAGACTATGGCCAAACCCTTCTCATATTGAGAGGAGACCCGTGCTCTGTAGTGAGCCGGTAATGGGTTGATCACGACGTGCATTTCTAGGTGCATCATCATAAGGTCCTTAGGTCTTAATTCGGATTTCGGGACAGACGGCGTACCAATACAGATAATGCCAGTTTCCTTGCTCTCTGTTAGTGTTTAAAACCCTCGACTGAAAAAATATTACCTGTCTGATTCTAAAATAGAAACCAAGTTGATCTTTCGTCTAATAGCATATTAAGGAAGGGTTCCAACCTTGCTTAGAAGACAAATTACTCATTTCTTAATATGAAGGGCATAAAAATCAGGCGTTTATGATTACATTAGAGTGTCGTTACCTTGATCCCAGCTTTAATCTTCTGTTGAATCCTCTGTTCCTTACAAGGGTCTAATGGCGGCGGCTCAGGAGTCGGCTCTACAGTGCATTTCTTGGTGTTCATGCTTTTCGGTGTTTATTTAGTTTCCATCTTATTTCAATGGCATGCAATAAATTACACTTAAATTCATTTTCAATACAAACTAGTCCAAATCATTTCAATTCAGTAATAATATTGGTGCCGAGACGAAAGAACTGAAATTTTAAACGTCAGCCATGAAGTTTGTCTAATCTTCTATATAACATATAACATGTGAAAATGCCTAAGGTTTCATTCAAGGTGGTCTAGGAACTTTTTACTTCTCTTTTTTTGCCAAAGGGTACAAACTCTCTATAAATTCTTTTTTTTATTTTCTCTAAAATAAAATAATAAAATATAAATAGCTAAAACTAGGGAGTGACAGTAGGGAAATGTTTTATTAAACGTTTGGTGTTAATGATACAAACGTACGGTTGTATCATTTTCCTTTTTTTTTCTCTTGTCTTTATTACACGCTATGTGGGGTAGGCACAACACGTCTTCTTCTTCAACTCACTTCGAACAGCCGTCACCTCACTACCCACACCTTACCTTACCACACCACCTCTTCTTTGGTCTTCCTCTACTCCTTTTTACACGTTCACATATATTATTCTTTTGGTGATATTACTTTCTACCCTAAAAAAACTATATTATTGATGTTAAATTTTAACACTTAAAACTATATTTTACTAGCTGATGATCGTGACTTAAACTGACTGGAAGTTTTAATGTGTCTGAGTAATAAACTCTGTTCTTCGGGAACCTCAAGTTTTTTCAAAACAACGAAATAAATAGATTAATATCTATGTACTAAACTTCATCTAAATCAGTTCAGGCATTCCGGGTGTAATTGTAGCGTAAAGCATGTTATTAAGTACGACGGTGGTCAGAGAGTAGCGCCATCTAGTTTAAAGAATCATGTATCACAGATAAGAAAGCGGCGATCCCACCTTTATGTCTGTGGTACATAATTCTTAAACTAGATGGCGCCACTGGCTAACCACGGTCACTAAACTAATTTTTTTTTATAGACTAATTGAAGTTGCATAATTAATAACAATCTTTCATAAGTCCTAATCAAACCAATAGACATATTGAAAAGCTTATGATGCATTTAGAAATATTTTATTTTAGTTTTGAAGTAAATGCCGTGGCTACGTATAGGATACAAGCGGACTAGGCTTTAGTAGACCGAACTTTCAGCGTGCCTGAATTGATGACCTTGGGATAACGGCTAGAAGCGGTGAGGGGATGAAACATGAAGAAAGGTGGGGGCACGCTTGTAAGGGCCTACGTTCAACAGAGGATGCTTGTATGCTGTTGGTGATGATCATCACATTGTTAAAGTTTTTCTGCAGGTTTATCTTCACTGTCATTTTCATCATCCGTTTCGCTGTTATCACCAAACATAGAATATAATTTTGTTTTTAATACTGTAAACATACTGGGCTTATCATTTGGTTCATTTTCATATTGAAGAGTTATGTTTGATGGTGTGGAAGTTCTACGATTGATGTTTGGATCATCTTCAGGCGAGCTTCTCTCCAATTTAGAGTTTATAAGATCTGACATACTAAATCCTTTTACTGTTGACAGTGTGGTAGATGCTGTAGAGGACTCAGCCGAGGTAACTTTTTCAATCACCCCTACTGCTGGCTCTACCATCTTAGCTAAACTAACACTATCTTTCACGTTATGATCTGCATTATTGTCCATATTTATTGTACTGCTTGATTCACTTTTTATTTTGGTCAAACTTTCGCTATTTGTATCTTTTTTGCTTTTAAATCTGTCAGTAAAACTACGTGTTATATCGGCCAAGCTTTTTTTGTTAGATGCTACACTGTCCTCGTGGCTTTCTGATGGGTTGGGAAGTATACTTTTTATCTTAGTTAGACTTGAGTTTTCTTTAGTGTCTGTATTATTTTGGCTTTTGAATGTTAACGCACTTTTTATTTTGGTTAAACTATTGTTTTGGCTAGTATCTTCTTGACTTTTAAATATGTTTGGTAATATGTTCACTACATTGGTTAGAGCTTTGTTATCGCAATCCTTTGGTTTTATATCTTTCTGTTTTTGTATATCTTTACAACTGCTGCTTGTAAACATGCTGGCAGTTTCTTTTGTCTTATTAATAACGGTATCAACTATACCTTTAACGCCACTTTTAAAACTTTGCACAATATCAGATTCAAGAATATTTTCATATCTGTTATCCGTAACACTATCTTTACTTTTGGGTTTTTTTAATACATAATATGTAGGTTTCTCTTCACCGCAATTTGGTTGTCTGACACCAATGGTTTTTTCGCATTTCTCGAGACAGGTTGCACTGGCTTTCTTTGCCATTGTTATAGTAGTACTAAAACATGATGATAAGTACTCCTTAAAATTGGTCTCGTCCTTATATTCTGGACATTTAGAATAAGGCTCGCAGTTGGTGGCTTCTTTCTGGCATTCCTTTTTTTCATTTCTTGGAAGAGGCGTTGGACACGCCCTTTTCTTTCCATCGCTATTGATACTTGATATGGAGGGGTTCTCAAAAGTTTTCTTATCATCAGGACTCATTATAAAATTACCTGAATTGCTCAGTTGAATTTTTAAGCCCTGCGAAGTATTTGATAGTGACTTTTTGAATGGAATTTCTCTGTGTGTAGGATATCTTGGGCAAGCGGTTGAATGAGCTTTGCAAAACGGCTGTATAACTTCTCTACAATATTTGTATCTGTTATGTGTCGGTTTTCCGAATACTGAGCCTTCGGGAGTTGTGATTACCTCTTCAGTGAATGTTTCTTTAACTATGCTTACGGTATCGTCCTCAGGGTCTTTCACAAGCTCGCAGAACTCAAACACTTTAATGTTATCGTCTTTGCACGTTCCATCTGAGTTTTCAGGTGGTGGTGTTGGCGGTGTTTGATTGGACGACATTAAATTAAGATAAATTAGACTTGTTTGAGTTTGTTTATCTTCTATTGTTGAGTCGGAACCAACAGCTAGATCGTAAATATTTAATTTTGATGCCTCAGAATTCATACTATCATTATGGTGTTTGTTTTTTGATCACAGATATCGCAAAGGTTCTATTTTTCATTTTGCGTTTCATCTATTTCATTGATTACAATAAATAAATTTATCTGAATTTGAACAAAAATAATGTGATTAAATTTGACGTTGAAATTATTGACTAATCTAATAGATTTTTTTCTTTTCTTGTATCACAGATATGTCTATATATTTTGCAAAAGGTTTACTTACATTTGAGCTAATGATAACATTATGTTTGTATCATCTTTGATAAATCTTCTTCTTTGTCGTTACACTCTTGACAGAGTGTAACGTGACCGTCGTGGTCATCATGAATAAATAGGAGTGTAGAAATTAAAAATACCGTCTAAATTCAAAGTTACGATATTATAAGCGCTTTTAAAATCTTGTAAAGCGTTTGAGTTTGTTTAGCATATCATAAAGAAATTGATTATTTTTTATTGGATAAAATGATGAATGAAGTTTTCGTCAGTCAAAGTACAAGTTAGCCCTTGACGGCAATCTCACCTGATTTTAAATTATGATGCAATCTAAGATGGTAGCGGGCTAACCTGTTAGGGGTATTTTAACTCATCGTAATTGTTTTCTACGCAAGATCGTGCCGGAACGCTAAAACCGCTTGGCGATACGTCTTTGTCGGTAGTGTGTGGAGGAAGCGTCCCAACAGACCAGACTCAAACCAGTTCTATTGATTCTCTAGTGATTTATTTTTATTTAGTCTTTTTGGCATAAAGAATATGTTCACTATAGTAATAAAATCAAAATCAGTTTTACAAACTCATATGCCTTTATTTCGTACTGGTGCGTTTGCCTTACAAATATACTTAGTACAAATAAAATGAAACTATTACATTGTATACTTAATAATATGACGTGACGTATCACTTAAATCGATATGCTTTCGGGGTCAAAAGCAAATAATAGACATACAGTCTCCGCCCGCCGTCTGCATTCGTGATCACTGACTCTACTTTTATTTAGGGAAACATATGAAATAAAATGAATAAACATACAAGTAGGTCACACAAAAGAGTTTTAATAGATTTTGTTTTTATAACATTACAAGTTAGCCCTTGACGGCTATCTCAACTGGTGGTAAGTGATGATGCTGTCTAGAATGGTATGGAAACCTGTTATGGTAAACCCACACTCTTAATTGGTTTCTACGCGACATCGTGCCGGAACGTTAAATCGCTTGGCGACACGTCTTTGTCCAGACTCGAGCCGGGATCCGAACCCAAGACCTCCAACTGTATAATGCGACAGTGCACGCACTGCGCCACTGAGGCCGTCAAATGAAACAGACATTCTTCATTGTAAGGTACTTTTTGAATTTTTTTTTTGACATTTCATTACCATTTATTTCTTGTTACACACTGATTTGCCACTGTTTTTACTTTGAAAACAAACCGGCTAGGAATTCACTTCAGCGATTTTCTATTCTATGTGTCACCTTGGCATGTCATATCGTTCATTTGCTGCAACAATGTTTTATCTCGAATGGTGATTTCAACTAATAATGTAGAAAAAATCGCCACAGCGCGATCTATTTGCTGTAAAAACGTGGTAATTTTTACGCCATTCAATCTAAGAAAGAGACAAAATTATTGCGTTGTACCGTTGTCTCAGCCATCTAGCTAGTTATTTCGAAAACGCGTCATCTCAGTTGTTCTTGAACGGTCAGAGGTGAAAATGTTACATATTCTGCAATAACTTTTTCAAATGTTACTTTAACTTGAAATAGTTAAATTGTCAGATTTGTCAAACGTAAAGTATTAAAAAGGAATACTTAATTATTAATATAAATCATTCGTGGTACTAAAATAGTGGCTACTTGTAATTTTAATCGAATGCTGGGCGGAAACATATTGAGGACAATAAATAAGAAACGTAGTGAAACAAAATGTCATCGATACGAGGTGATATTTAACTGTGGACTTTTTTTTTTAACTTAAAAACAAAAAATATATTAATTATGTATTTTTATAGGTAAATGTTGGAATTAATTGCTGTGATATATTATTGTCGAAAACAGAACAGTAGTGTTGAATGTAATTTCTGTTGAATTTTAACTGTTCAGACGTAGTTATCCTTTTAAATGGCAAAACATTTTAAAGTTCAATTTCCGCACTCTATAAATATATCAAGCAAAGAAAAGAAGAAGCTAAAGATCAGAACAAAAGCTTTCTTTCAAACAATTTAGTTTTAAAATTAAGTGTCATGTAGTAACAGTAGATCGGGGCTCGTTCACGTTCAGGAATCGAACCCAGGGCCTCAAACTTTATAATACAGCCAAGCGACAACTGCGGTGGTCGATTCCTGCTTGTGATTTCTACGGGTTAACTACCGCAATTGTAAATTGTAAAAACACGTTTAAAAAAGTCCACAGTTTCTTTGGGGATACAACAATCATTGTTTCACATAAAAATCATAAAAATAAAATCTAGATAAATAAAAATCGCATGTAAAGACATCGCTACAAGTCTTTGGCATACCTCTAAACTGTATGTAATTGCAAAAAAAATCTCTTCATAATATTACCATAATATACATAATAATATATTGAACAAAATACGCTATCTGATACAGAAAAATTATAATGTACTAAGCGATATTTACAAAAAAAAAAAAAAATGTGTGCGTGTACTAGTGTACACACGTAAGAATTGAAACTTCTTTATGGCCTTATTTTCATCCCATTTCATTTTCTGTTGGTGATGATCATCACATTGTTAAAGTTTTTCTGCAGGTTTATCTTCACTGTCATTTTCATCATCCGTTTCGCTGTTATCACCAAACATAGAATATAATTTTGTTTTTAATACTGTAAACATACTGGGCTTATCATTTGGTTCATTTTCATATTGAAGAGTTATGTTTGATGGTGTGGAAGTTCTACGATTGATGTTTGGATCATCTTCAGGCGAGCTTCTCTCCAATTTAGAGTTTATAAGATCTGACATACTAAATCCTTTTACTGTTGACAGTGTGGTAGATGCTGTAGAGGACACAGCCGAGGTAACTTTTTCAATCACCCCTACTGCTGGCTCTACCATCTTAGCTAAACTAACACTATCTTTCACGTTATGATCTGCATTATTGTCCATATTTATTGTACTGCTTGATTCACTTTTTATTTTGGTCAAACTTTCGCTATTTGTATCTTTTTTGCTTTTAAATCTGTCAGTAAAACTACGTGTTATATCGGCCAAGCTTTTTTTGTTAGATGCTACACTGTCCTCGTGGCTTTCTGATGGGTTGGGAAGTATACTTTTTATCTTAGTTAGACTTGAGTTTTCTTTAGTGTCTGTATTATTTTGGCTTTTGAATGTTAACGCACTTTTTATTTTGGTTAAACTATTGTTTTGGCTAGTATCTTCTTGACTTTTAAATATGTTTGGTAATATGTTCACTACATTGGTTAGAGCTTTGTTATCGCAATCCTTTGGTTTTATATCTTTCTGTTTTTGTATATCTTTACAACTGCTGCTTGTAAACATGCTGGCAGTTTCTTTTGTCTTATTAATAACGGTATCAACTATACCTTTAACGCCACTTTTAAAACTTTGCACAATATCAGATTCAAGAATATTTTCATATCTGTTATCCGTAACACTATCTTTACTTTTGGGTTTTTTTAATACATAATATGTAGGTTTCTCTTCACCGCAATTTGGTTGTCTGACACCAATGGTTTTTTCGCATTTCTCGAGACAGGTTGCACTGGCTTTCTTTGCCATTGTTATAGTAGTACTAAAACATGATGATAAGTACTCCTTAAAATTGGTCTCGTCCTTATATTCTGGACATTTAGAATAAGGCTCGCAGTTGGTGGCTTCTTTCTGGCATTCCTTTTTTTCATTTCTTGGAAGAGGCGTTGGACACGCCCTTTTCTTTCCATCGCTATTGATACTTGATATGGAGGGGTTCTCAAAAGTTTTCTTATCATCAGGACTCATTATAAAATTACCTGAATTGCTCAGTTGAATTTTTAAGCCCTGCGAAGTATTTGATAGTGACTTTTTGAATGGAATTTCTCTGTGTGTAGGATATCTTGGGCAAGCGGTTGAATGAGCTTTGCAAAACGGCTGTATAACTTCTCTACAATATTTGTATCTGTTATGTGTCGGTTTTCCGAATACTGAGCCTTCGGGAGTTGTGATTACCTCTTCAGTGAATGTTTCTTTAACTATGCTTACGGTATCGTCCTCAGGGTCTTTCACAAGCTCGCAGAACTCAAACACTTTAATGTTATCGTCTTTGCACGTTCCATCTGAGTTTTCAGGTGGTGGTGTTGGCGGTGTTTGATTGGACGACATTAAATTAAGATAAATTAGACTTGTTTGAGTTTGTTTATCTTCTATTGTTGAGTCGGAACCAACAGCTAGATCGTAAATATTTAATTTTGATGCCTCAGAATTCATACTATCATTATGGTGTTTGTTTTTTGATCACAGATATCGCAAAGGTTCTATTTTTCATTTTGCGTTTCATCTATTTCATTGATTACAATAAATAAATTTATCTGAATTTGAACAAAAATAATGTGATTAAATTTGACGTTGAAATTATTGACTAATCTAATAGATTTTTTTCTTTTCTTGTATCACAGATATGTCTATATATTTTGCAAAAGGTTTACTTACATTTGAGCTAATGATAACATTATGTTTGTATCATCTTTGATAAATCTTCTTCTTTGTCGTTACACTCTTGACAGAGTGTAACGTGACCGTCGTGGTCATCATGAATAAATAGGAGTGTAGAAATTAAAAATACCGTCTAAATTCAAAGTTACGATATTATAAGCGCTTTTAAAATCTTGTAAAGCGTTTGAGTTTGTTTAGCATATCATAAAGAAATTGATTATTTTTTATTGGATAAAATGATGAATGAAGTTTTCGTCAGTCAAAGTACAAGTTAGCCCTTGACGGCAATCTCACCTGATTTTAAATTATGATGCAATCTAAGATGGTAGCGGGCTAACCTGTTAGGGGTATTTTAACTCATCGTAATTGTTTTCTACGCAAGATCGTGCCGGAACGCTAAAACCGCTTGGCGATACGTCTTTGTCGGTAGTGTGTGGAGGAAGCGTCCCAACAGACCAGACTCAAACCAGTTCTATTGATTCTCTAGTGATTTATTTTTATTTAGTCTTTTTGGCATAAAGAATATGTTCACTATAGTAATAAAATCAAAATCAGTTTTACAAACTCATATGCCTTTATTTCGTACTGGTGCGTTTGCCTTACAAATATACTTAGTACAAATAAAATGAAACTATTACATTGTATACTTAATAATATGACGTGACGTATCACTTAAATCGATATGCTTTCGGGGTCAAAAGCAAATAATAGACATACAGTCTCCGCCCGCCGTCTGCATTCGTGATCACTGACTCTACTTTTATTTAGGGAAACATATGAAATAAAATGAATAAACATACAAGTAGGTCACACAAAAGAGTTTTAATAGATTTTGTTTTTATAACATTACAAGTTAGCCCTTGACGGCTATCTCAACTGGTGGTAAGTGATGATGCTGTCTAGAATGGTATGGAAACCTGTTATGGTAAACCCACACTCTTAATTGGTTTCTACGCGACATCGTGCCGGAACGTTAAATCGCTTGGCGACACGTCTTTGTCCAGACTCGAGCCGGGATCCGAACCCAAGACCTCCAACTGTATAATGCGACAGTGCACGCACTGCGCCACTGAGGCCGTCAAATGAAACAGACATTCTTCATTGTAAGGTACTTTTTGAATTTTTTTTTTGACATTTCATTACCATTTATTTCTTGTTACACACTGATTTGCCACTGTTTTTACTTTGAAAACAAACCGGCTAGGAATTCACTTCAGCGATTTTCTATTCTATGTGTCACCTTGGCATGTCATATCGTTCATTTGCTGCAACAATGTTTTATCTCGAATGGTGATTTCAACTAATAATGTAGAAAAAATCGCCACAGCGCGATCTATTTGCTGTAAAAACGTGGTAATTTTTACGCCATTCAATCTAAGAAAGAGACAAAATTATTGCGTTGTACCGTTGTCTCAGCCATCTAGCTAGTTATTTCGAAAACGCGTCATCTCAGTTGTTCTTGAACGGTCAGAGGTGAAAATGTTACATATTCTGCAATAACTTTTTCAAATGTTACTTTAACTTGAAATAGTTAAATTGTCAGATTTGTCAAACGTAAAGTATTAAAAAGGAATACTTAATTATTAATATAAATCATTCGTGGTACTAAAATAGTGGCTACTTGTAATTTTAATCGAATGCTGGGCGGAAACATATTGAGGACAATAAATAAGAAACGTAGTGAAACAAAATGTCATCGATACGAGGTGATATTTAACTGTGGACTTTTTTTTTTAACTTAAAAACAAAAAATATATTAATTATGTATTTTTATAGGTAAATGTTGGAATTAATTGCTGTGATATATTATTGTCGAAAACAGAACAGTAGTGTTGAATGTAATTTCTGTTGAATTTTAACTGTTCAGACGTAGTTATCCTTTTAAATGGCAAAACATTTTAAAGTTCAATTTCCGCACTCTATAAATATATCAAGCAAAGAAAAGAAGAAGCTAAAGATCAGAACAAAAGCTTTCTTTCAAACAATTTAGTTTTAAAATTAAGTGTCATGTAGTAACAGTAGATCGGGGCTCGTTCACGTTCAGGAATCGAACCCAGGGCCTCAAACTTTATAATACAGCCAAGCGACAACTGCGGTGGTCGATTCCTGCTTGTGATTTCTACGGGTTAACTACCGCAATTGTAAATTGTAAAAACACGTTTAAAAAAGTCCACAGTTTCTTTGGGGATACAACAATCATTGTTTCACATAAAAATCATAAAAATAAAATCTAGATAAATAAAAATCGCATGTAAAGACATCGCTACAAGTCTTTGGCATACCTCTAAACTGTATGTAATTGCAAAAAAAATCTCTTCATAATATTACCATAATATACATAATAATATATTGAACAAAATACGCTATCTGATACAGAAAAATTATAATGTACTAAGCGATATTTACAAAAAAAAAAAAAAATGTGTGCGTGTACTAGTGTACACACGTAAGAATTGAAACTTCTTTATGGCCTTATTTTCATCCCATTTCATTTTCTGTTGGTGATGATCATCACATTGTTAAAGTTTTTCTGCAGGTTTATCTTCACTGTCATTTTCATCATCCGTTTCGCTGTTATCACCAAACATAGAATATAATTTTGTTTTTAATACTGTAAACATACTGGGCTTATCATTTGGTTCATTTTCATATTGAAGAGTTATGTTTGATGGTGTGGAAGTTCTACGATTGATGTTTGGATCATCTTCAGGCGAGCTTCTCTCCAATTTAGAGTTTATAAGATCTGACATACTAAATCCTTTTACTGTTGACAGTGTGGTAGATGCTGTAGAGGACACAGCCGAGGTAACTTTTTCAATCACCCCTACTGCTGGCTCTACCATCTTAGCTAAACTAACACTATCTTTCACGTTATGATCTGCATTATTGTCCATATTTATTGTACTGCTTGATTCACTTTTTATTTTGGTCAAACTTTCGCTATTTGTATCTTTTTTGCTTTTAAATCTGTCAGTAAAACTACGTGTTATATCGGCCAAGCTTTTTTTGTTAGATGCTACACTGTCCTCGTGGCTTTCTGATGGGTTGGGAAGTATACTTTTTATCTTAGTTAGACTTGAGTTTTCTTTAGTGTCTGTATTATTTTGGCTTTTGAATGTTAACGCACTTTTTATTTTGGTTAAACTATTGTTTTGGCTAGTATCTTCTTGACTTTTAAATATGTTTGGTAATATGTTCACTACATTGGTTAGAGCTTTGTTATCGCAATCCTTTGGTTTTATATCTTTCTGTTTTTGTATATCTTTACAACTGCTGCTTGTAAACATGCTGGCAGTTTCTTTTGTCTTATTAATAACGGTATCAACTATACCTTTAACGCCACTTTTAAAACTTTGCACAATATCAGATTCAAGAATATTTTCATATCTGTTATCCGTAACACTATCTTTACTTTTGGGTTTTTTTAATACATAATATGTAGGTTTCTCTTCACCGCAATTTGGTTGTCTGACACCAATGGTTTTTTCGCATTTCTCGAGACAGGTTGCACTGGCTTTCTTTGCCATTGTTATAGTAGTACTAAAACATGATGATAAGTACTCCTTAAAATTGGTCTCGTCCTTATATTCTGGACATTTAGAATAAGGCTCGCAGTTGGTGGCTTCTTTCTGGCATTCCTTTTTTTCATTTCTTGGAAGAGGCGTTGGACACGCCCTTTTCTTTCCATCGCTATTGATACTTGATATGGAGGGGTTCTCAAAAGTTTTCTTATCATCAGGACTCATTATAAAATTACCTGAATTGCTCAGTTGAATTTTTAAGCCCTGCGAAGTATTTGATAGTGACTTTTTGAATGGAATTTCTCTGTGTGTAGGATATCTTGGGCAAGCGGTTGAATGAGCTTTGCAAAACGGCTGTATAACTTCTCTACAATATTTGTATCTGTTATGTGTCGGTTTTCCGAATACTGAGCCTTCGGGAGTTGTGATTACCTCTTCAGTGAATGTTTCTTTAACTATGCTTACGGTATCGTCCTCAGGGTCTTTCACAAGCTCGCAGAACTCAAACACTTTAATGTTATCGTCTTTGCACGTTCCATCTGAGTTTTCAGGTGGTGGTGTTGGCGGTGTTTGATTGGACGACATTAAATTAAGATAAATTAGACTTGTTTGAGTTTGTTTATCTTCTATTGTTGAGTCGGAACCAACAGCTAGATCGTAAATATTTAATTTTGATGCCTCAGAATTCATACTATCATTATGGTGTTTGTTTTTTGATCACAGATATCGCAAAGGTTCTATTTTTCATTTTGCGTTTCATCTATTTCATTGATTACAATAAATAAATTTATCTGAATTTGAACAAAAATAATGTGATTAAATTTGACGTTGAAATTATTGACTAATCTAATAGATTTTTTTCTTTTCTTGTATCACAGATATGTCTATATATTTTGCAAAAGGTTTACTTACATTTGAGCTAATGATAACATTATGTTTGTATCATCTTTGATAAATCTTCTTCTTTGTCGTTACACTCTTGACAGAGTGTAACGTGACCGTCGTGGTCATCATGAATAAATAGGAGTGTAGAAATTAAAAATACCGTCTAAATTCAAAGTTACGATATTATAAGCGCTTTTAAAATCTTGTAAAGCGTTTGAGTTTGTTTAGCATATCATAAAGAAATTGATTATTTTTTATTGGATAAAATGATGAATGAAGTTTTCGTCAGTCAAAGTACAAGTTAGCCCTTGACGGCAATCTCACCTGATTTTAAATTATGATGCAATCTAAGATGGTAGCGGGCTAACCTGTTAGGGGTATTTTAACTCATCGTAATTGTTTTCTACGCAAGATCGTGCCGGAACGCTAAAACCGCTTGGCGATACGTCTTTGTCGGTAGTGTGTGGAGGAAGCGTCCCAACAGACCAGACTCAAACCAGTTCTATTGATTCTCTAGTGATTTATTTTTATTTAGTCTTTTTGGCATAAAGAATATGTTCACTATAGTAATAAAATCAAAATCAGTTTTACAAACTCATATGCCTTTATTTCGTACTGGTGCGTTTGCCTTACAAATATACTTAGTACAAATAAAATGAAACTATTACATTGTATACTTAATAATATGACGTGACGTATCACTTAAATCGATATGCTTTCGGGGTCAAAAGCAAATAATAGACATACAGTCTCCGCCCGCCGTCTGCATTCGTGATCACTGACTCTACTTTTATTTAGGGAAACATATGAAATAAAATGAATAAACATACAAGTAGGTCACACAAAAGAGTTTTAATAGATTTTGTTTTTATAACATTACAAGTTAGCCCTTGACGGCTATCTCAACTGGTGGTAAGTGATGATGCTGTCTAGAATGGTATGGAAACCTGTTATGGTAAACCCACACTCTTAATTGGTTTCTACGCGACATCGTGCCGGAACGTTAAATCGCTTGGCGACACGTCTTTGTCCAGACTCGAGCCGGGATCCGAACCCAAGACCTCCAACTGTATAATGCGACAGTGCACGCACTGCGCCACTGAGGCCGTCAAATGAAACAGACATTCTTCATTGTAAGGTACTTTTTGAATTTTTTTTTTGACATTTCATTACCATTTATTTCTTGTTACACACTGATTTGCCACTGTTTTTACTTTGAAAACAAACCGGCTAGGAATTCACTTCAGCGATTTTCTATTCTATGTGTCACCTTGGCATGTCATATCGTTCATTTGCTGCAACAATGTTTTATCTCGAATGGTGATTTCAACTAATAATGTAGAAAAAATCGCCACAGCGCGATCTATTTGCTGTAAAAACGTGGTAATTTTTACGCCATTCAATCTAAGAAAGAGACAAAATTATTGCGTTGTACCGTTGTCTCAGCCATCTAGCTAGTTATTTCGAAAACGCGTCATCTCAGTTGTTCTTGAACGGTCAGAGGTGAAAATGTTACATATTCTGCAATAACTTTTTCAAATGTTACTTTAACTTGAAATAGTTAAATTGTCAGATTTGTCAAACGTAAAGTATTAAAAAGGAATACTTAATTATTAATATAAATCATTCGTGGTACTAAAATAGTGGCTACTTGTAATTTTAATCGAATGCTGGGCGGAAACATATTGAGGACAATAAATAAGAAACGTAGTGAAACAAAATGTCATCGATACGAGGTGATATTTAACTGTGGACTTTTTTTTTTAACTTAAAAACAAAAAATATATTAATTATGTATTTTTATAGGTAAATGTTGGAATTAATTGCTGTGATATATTATTGTCGAAAACAGAACAGTAGTGTTGAATGTAATTTCTGTTGAATTTTAACTGTTCAGACGTAGTTATCCTTTTAAATGGCAAAACATTTTAAAGTTCAATTTCCGCACTCTATAAATATATCAAGCAAAGAAAAGAAGAAGCTAAAGATCAGAACAAAAGCTTTCTTTCAAACAATTTAGTTTTAAAATTAAGTGTCATGTAGTAACAGTAGATCGGGGCTCGTTCACGTTCAGGAATCGAACCCAGGGCCTCAAACTTTATAATACAGCCAAGCGACAACTGCGGTGGTCGATTCCTGCTTGTGATTTCTACGGGTTAACTACCGCAATTGTAAATTGTAAAAACACGTTTAAAAAAGTCCACAGTTTCTTTGGGGATACAACAATCATTGTTTCACATAAAAATCATAAAAATAAAATCTAGATAAATAAAAATCGCATGTAAAGACATCGCTACAAGTCTTTGGCATACCTCTAAACTGTATGTAATTGCAAAAAAAATCTCTTCATAATATTACCATAATATACATAATAATATATTGAACAAAATACGCTATCTGATACAGAAAAATTATAATGTACTAAGCGATATTTACAAAAAAAAAAAAAAATGTGTGCGTGTACTAGTGTACACACGTAAGAATTGAAACTTCTTTATGGCCTTATTTTCATCCCATTTCATTTTCATTTTTGTAATTAATGGCTTATGGTAACTGAAATATGAAATATATAGTTTACGTTCCACGAAATTTAGTGACCGAGTAAAAACTCCATCAATTGTAGTGCCAGATCTTGTTGTTGACGTTTGAGGACTGTTTTTCATGGATAAATTCAATTTATAAATTTTTTATTTTCAAAGATTTTTCCGATGCAAAATTGACATTAAAATCTCCACTTAAAATCATCGGTATTTTTTTCGTCTGAACCAACCGTGGTAGGGGCAAGAAAAAGATGGCGCGTAACGGAAAAATGTGACGCGTGGATAAATTCAATTTATCTTTCAGAAATTCAACTAGCTTCAAAGATTTTTCCGATGCAAAATTGACATTAAAATCTCCACTTAAAATCATCGGTATTTTTTTCGTCTGAACCAACCGTGGTAGGGGCAAAAAAAAGATGGCGCGTAACGGAAAAATGTGACGCGTAACCGAAAAATGTGACGGTAAATTTTTTTCCAACGCCGATAAAGAAGTTTCACTTCAATAAAATAAAAATAAAACAATATGGACGGAAACGATAAGATACAATATTACAAACTAAAAACAATTTCTACATTTTACATTTGAACATATCATTCATGTACCACCCCTTCTCGGCGGTGACTATACATTTACAATAACCGATAACACATTGTATTAGCAAACTAAATCCTAATTATAAAAAGTAAAAAAGGGGATAAAACAGGAAATAATCTCAACGTAATTTCAAGAAACATCTAGAATCTTTAAGTATTTTGTATATATTAACTTTGTTCACAGGCATTGTTGAATGCGTTTCACGTAAATACATAAAAATAATTATAAATCTATACACATTATAATATGTACTAAATTACAACAATATAAAAAAATAAATTAAATTATACGAACAGTAACAGTAATAAAGGGGCGTTTTAATAACGTCATTGTGCTCAGGACAGCTTAAAAAAACAGATAAATAAATGAACATTTCAATAATTATTCAATACACAAAAATATTCAACTATTTGAGGTAAAGAAAATAATGATCTTAATCCTAATTCTGACGATAAATGAAACATTTTATAATCGTTACACATATTATTTACAGCTTACATTTAAACAAAGAATTATCATTACTTTGGCTGTCTCATTAATTTTTATTTTTATTTAAAAATAATGAGTATAAAATGAATTGCTTGATTTCATTGATTTCATTGATAAATGTAAATTTCAGAAAGCATAGGTGAAGCGATACTGACCTCGAAAATAAACACTTTATATAGAGAATAGATTGTACGTATTAATTAATTTATCTACATTCATACTGAGATTTTCTAAAGGAATGATAACGTATAACTGAAATTGTCACCGTTTCACAAGTGTCCGTTTTATCACTTTTGTTCGATGTGGCATGCCGACAGCTACTGCTCGCACGGCGCCCGTTGATATCTGGAAACAAATTACATTTACATAAATACATTGTTAAAAGTTTCATTTAATTCAATCCTATATTCTTATATCCTATATCTATATATATAAAAGGGAAAGGTCACTTACATACTGTATTATAACTATTGTACGTACAAAGCTATAATTTAGCAAGTAGCAAGTAGGTAGTTGATAGTGAAGAGATGTCAGCTAAGAAAGAATATTTGGAAATTCCACCCCTAAGAGGGTAAAGGTTGGAAGTTTGTTTGAAATGTCTTTGTTTTTAGAGTTAGAGACACAAAAATTTGCATTAAGATTAATAATAATAAATAAAAAACATGTGCATAATTATTTTTTTAAATATTACCTGTTAAGGGTGGTAAAATAGGGGATGATAGTTTTTGCTTATTTTTTATTATGAAGTCTACAAGTTTGAAATTTTGAAAATAGCTTCCTTTTAGGGCTTAAGTATAAGGTTAGATTTTTTTTTTATCCAAATCTACCCCGAAGGGTGTAATATTGTGGTTTGAAGTTTGTATGAAAGTCCTATGTTTTTTAATTTAGAAACACGAAAATCGGCAATTTGCCATTATTGCCTGTAGCTTACTTTCTGAAGCAGTGCATTGGCCGCACGGGTAACCTCAATCTCAAGGGAAATCAGCAATTCTACGCAGACGAAGTCGCGGGCAACAGCTAGTATATTATAAATGTGAAAGTGTGGATGATTTAATCAATCACGCAAAAACGGCTGAACGGATTTGGATGAAATTTTGCATGCATGTAGTGTTTGACATGAAAAGGAAATAGGCTACCTTTTATCCCGATTCCTTAAGTAGTTCTCGAGGAAAAATCTAGACGAATATGGCTTTCTCGGGATAACTTATCTGGATTGATTGATTCATAAAGGTTTTTATTAATCCCTTGATTTGAATTGGGTGAAAATTACGTTCTAAGATTTCGTTACGTATATACAAAGGTAGTTATAAGCTAATAAACGCGTTTAAGCTATATAATGCAAAATGGCATACCGTTGCCCACTACAATATACCAACCTAACAGACCTACTTTGGTTGTATCGGCTTACAGTATATTAAGAATCATACGTATAAGAGATTCTGTAAAATGTCACAAAACGAATCCTATAAAATTGAGACATGTTATATACCTGAAGCTCTCCCTTTCAAACAGTTCAAAGCCCCTTATTTCGGAAAACTTTAAAAGCAGAGGAATCACTTAAATTTAATGCCCTATAAGTTACTCTGTATCCCGAGGGAGCGAGCCCTTTGTTCGCGTCCTATGGGAAAAGGGACAAATCGCCAAATGTGCGAAAGAACTGTTCTTTTGGAATCGCAATAGTATCAACTGGCCCTCTTATTTGTGAATTATTCTGATTGGATAATGCTCAGTTTTATTTTTACGTAGATTAAACAAATTTTTATCTTCTTCTTATTCTTTCGGATTTCAAGTTAAGTTCTACTACGTGTTGGCCTTCAATTGGAGGACCAATAATTGTAGTTTATTTTACAAGATAGAAATATATAATACTTTATATATTTATAGTTCCTTACGTATAGGGTATAGTACAACCATTTACTCTGTTGCCCCAATATTAGTCTGAGTGTCCCTTACGTCATGGATTGAATAGTTCATGTTGTGAAATATAATTATTTGCAGTAGTACGTTGAACCAAAACGTAATATTGGTTTAAAAATTTTAAAATTCACAACTGAACACTTTACTTTTTACTTGACCACATATGCTATGATATAACGTAGCGAAAAAGTAAAATATAACATAATATATAAATGAATGAATGAATTAAGACAATTTTATTGCACACCACATAGAAGTGAAGAAAGAAAATAGTAAACAGACAAAAGACATTTTATATATATTGGTGGCTATATGGCTACATAGCGATTTCTTCCGCAACTAATGGCGTAAAAAAACACAGCGACAGAAGAATTTATTTATTTATTTATTTTATGCACTACAAATTAGCCCTTGACGGCTATCTCACCTGGTGGTAAGTGATGATGCAGTCTAGGATGGAAGCGGGCTAACTTGTTAGGAGTATGAAAAACCCAGACCCCTAATTGGTTTCTACACGACATCGTGCCGGAACGCTAAATCGCTTTACAACACATCTTTGTCGGTAGGGTGGTAACTAGCCACGGCCGAAGCCTCCCACCAGAAAGAAAGAGATAAGGCGTATAAATATAAAAGTATATACAACAATAGATATACACATACAAACAAGTCGGTGTGGGTGAATGAAAAGAAACAAAAACAAGTAAGATGGGTCACCACTGGAGACGAGAACGAAATTGAACATGATCATATTTGTGATAATTAATGTTGTTGCCGATAAAAAAAGGGGGGAAACCAAAGCGCTGTCTTCGATATCATTCCTATATACGGAAACCTTTTTATGGTAGGTACAAAGCATTAAAAAATCATCATATGTTAAAAAATTTTAGTTTTCTAATCAATAGAGAATTTATACAGAATTCACAAATGGAATCAACATTTAATATGTTTGTTACTTAACATTGCATAGGAAACGTAATAAATGCAATATATTAATTCTATTCCTATCTACGAGTACATTACGAAACGATTTATTGCTCTCTGTTTCAGGTAAAAAATACCAATTAACAGGTACGTTTTTAAAGCGATCGAACATTAAAACCGCAGGCGCCAACATATCTCCCTGGCGAACACCAAACGTAAGCCGTAAAATTAAATATATGCACACTAATCTAGTCCTTAATATTTAAAGAACAAAGGTGATATTCCTGTGAAAGCTTATTTTACAGTTGTAGCCTGTACAATGGTAGCCAGTGATAAAACGTACAGATTTATTTCTTCCACACCGCCATTTGTATTTTGGAGGTTGTTAAACGTGTAACGGTTTAAGGGTAGTAAACTTTCAGAAGTTAAACGCGTGTGGTCGAAGACCTGGTCCTGAAGGGGTGAGTGAGTTAGGTTAATGCGTAATTATGTAATTAAATAAGGTAAGATCTATTATATTTAAGACATGTTTCACAGTCTAATCATCATCATCATCATGATCAACCCATTACCGGCTCACTACAGAGCATGGGTCTCCTCTCAATATGAGAAGGGTTTGGCCATAGTCCAACACCCTGGCCCTGTGCGGATTGGCAGACTTCACACGCCTTTGAGAACATTATGGAGAACTCTCAGGCGTGCAGGTTTCCTCGCGATGTTTTCCTTCACCGTTGAAGTGATATTTTAATTTTTTTTTTAAACGCGAAAAGTTAGAGGTGCGTGCCCGAATTCGAACCGCCAACCTCTGATTAGGAGGCTGACGCCCTAACCACTAGGCTATCACCGCTTCGAACAGTCGCACAGTCTAATGCCGCACATTTATTGTACCCTCCTTTAGCTTACCATCTTTCTGTCCTAGTTCTTATAAAAGTCAAGTAAGTAAATAAATATATTTTTTGGATTTAAGATTCAAGCTATAAGAGTACACTACTAATTTAGCTTATACTAGATCTTTGGTATACATGGATACGTCGCACTATGTGCCCAATCTAGATATATAGTCCTTCTATATAAAGAAAGCTTTTTTAGGTTAAGTAACTAGATTATATGTTCGAGGATTTTGGAACCGAACCGGAGGTTTTTAGGTGAATGATGTCTAGAGATTCTCAGCACGTTACTCAGTAGACGGATTCAAGAGCCGATCTTAGAAATTTCAAATCCAGGTAGATGTTTTAATTTGTAATTAGTGAAGTTAAGAACTTTTCTAGATATAAGCTATTTCGATTAGCTGTTTTTTTTTAACGAAGGGCATAATGGTGATTGAGTGATGATGAGGTATTTGTCTGGTGGGAGGCTTCGGCCGTGGCTAGTTACCACCCTACTAACAACACCAAATAACAAAGACGTGTCGCCAAGCGATTTAGCGTTTCGGCACGATGACGCGTAGAAACAAATTAGGAGCGTGGGTTTACCATACTCTTAACAGATAAGCCCGCCATCGTACACATCATCAGATAGCCGTCAAGGGCTAACTGGTAGTGTATAAAAAAAGGTATGTTCTTACCACTTGGACAGTAGGCCTGTGGCAGCGGGATGCGAGTAGGGTCCGCCGTAAGGGGAGTATTGAGAATAGGGCGCGGCATACGCGTACTCGCTGGGTAAGGCGGTACCTGAAAATGTGAACATATACACATTAATATTACAAAAAGTAACAATATCACCATTCATATTAAAAAACAACATATAAATCCTTAAATTACAATGAAATAATTTGGGCTTGTTTATCTGTAGGCATAAATCTTCATAGTCAACAGGAACAAGTCCCAGATTCATTCATTGTACTGATGATCTATCTATTACAATCTGATCGTTCTCAACAAAGTAGAATGCATAAAAGATTGGTACAAAATGTTTTATTAATAAAATTAATATCATCATCATGATCAACCCATTACAGAGCACGGGTCTCCTCCCAATATGAGAAGGGTTTTGGCCATAGTCCACCATGTGCAGATTGGACTTCACACGCCTTTGAGACCATTATGGAGGACTCTCAGGTGTGCAGGTTTCCTCACGATGTTTTCCTTCACCGTTGAAGCAAGTGATATCTTATTTGTTTAAAAACGCACATAACAAAATTAATATACATATCTAACACTCATTGCCTGGTTTTTAATAGTGCCTTTTAACTGATCCTTTTCTTAACTGATACATTACTCAAATCAGAATGCCATCTGAAGGTATTGGGTATGATTAACTTTAGCGTAATAAAAATTTATTGCGTTTGCAAAGAGAAGCAGAAGAGAAAAAACAATCATTATAAAATTGTACAGAAATTAATACAAAGAATGAAAGATTCGGGCGAAATCAAAAGAGCTTCTCGAATTTTTTCCACAACTCTCGACAAACTCTCACTTAGAGGCTCTGTAGCGAAAATCTAATTTTCCGAATCCCCCCCACCTTGGAACGATAAAATATACACCGTTACCGAAATTTCGCACTTGATGTGACAATTTTAAGTTCGAATGTCGCCCAGCATTACGGGTTTTGTCTCCGCTTTATGCTTTTGGTCTTTAATCTACCGCAATCTGCTTATCCCGGGTGGGTTTTGGGTGGGCTTGGAGGGGGCAGAGGGTGTTTAATAGCTCATTCGGGGCTCTATGCAAATAATTTTCGAGGGGAATATCATACGGGCTTTGTCTAAGCGTCTAACGAACCGCATCACGATTTGATGCAAGCGTATCTACAACGGGTTTTGGGTAGGTTGGAAAATTATTATGCTGAGATGCGGTTTACGGGCGGGGCGTGACTCTGTAAATATTAAATGAACTGATGGCTCTTCGGATTAGGGATGTAGGCGTGTGTGGTGATAGCTATATTAATAAGTAGGTGTTTGTAAATCATACCTTATAAAACGTAAGCTTGTAAAAAGGTCCTACTATAGTGTAATGGATTATGTAAATGATAAACAAGCATGGGTATAAAATATTGCTCTAATAAGATAGCTCTTAACATAATTTTAAGTGGCATGTGAGATGGTGATAACAGAAGAAAATTTACCTAGCTAAGTTTGTTGTGGGCTTCTTCTTAGACCGGGTGCGCTAGGAACCCTCATAGCTTTAGTTTTAAGTTTACGAATGTAGTTATCACCATCAAATCACTAGTAATGTAAATTATTGACGCGTCAAAAGTGTCTTTTAAAGGATTATTTGAATAAATTTGAATTTAAACTATTTTTTTTACCACGTTTAGCTTTGGATAGTCGTTTTACTGCGCCATTGAATGGACTATTTGTACTAGTAACCATTTGTACCTTCTTTTCTATTACAATTATTGTGTCTAATGGTCTATCAATAACATTAAGTTATTGGACTTTGGAAATTTTTGTCACAAAATATTTTGATGTTAGAATACGTTGTATTTATAGTGAATTTTTTTCATCGGCAGAAACTTTGATGTTATTAAGAGATACAGTCGCAATAGCAAATTTCGCTCTCGGTGAATTCGTGTATTTAATCACTGGTGGCACATTTCCCCTCATGAATCATCTCATGAGTAGAAGATTGGGTGATTGATTCATTTTCTCTGAATTGTTTTGTATACAATCGTTATTATTATAGTGTAGCAGGGTTTATGGCTAAATTTAGATAGAGATGACGTATGAGGAAGATTCCTTTTTTTGATCAATGTAAAGACTATGATGAAAGTAGTACTAATGTGAAAAATGAAAAATATTGATTTTTAACAAAAACACCATTGTACGATTTTACTTTTATTCGATGTTACCCACACTAGGTAATCCTGTCTCGTGAGTACCTTATTCGCTTTAACAATGCAATAATTGATGTTTGGTTGACGAAGCTATATCTACTAAGGTTTCTAAGTTTATAAAACAAGGTTAAGTCACAATTCAGGTTGGAATTCTGTTGCAAATGCATTACATAGATGATATCTCAATAGGTTTTTTTATATCCACTACAAGTTAGCCCTTGACGGCAACCTCACCTGATGGTAAGTGATGATGTAGTCTAAGATGGTAGCAGGCTAACCTGTTAGGGGTATGGTAAACCCATACTCCTAATTGGTTTCTACGCGACATCGTGCCGGAACGCTAAATCGCTTTGCGACACGTCTTTGTCGGTAGGGTGGTAACTAGCCTCGGCCGAAGCCTCCCACCAGACAAAAGTGTTAAGAAATATTAGTAACAAAGAGCCCTTATGCTAGGTGCTGGAAAAGCTCCTCCTAGTAGTATTTTATTACTTTGTTTGATTACTATACATTTGTTATCCCAAACGTCGCCTAAGCCGAGGTTCGGCATTACAGGAGGCGCCCTTAGGCAGACTTTCCCTTAGTTTTTTCAAGCCCGGCTCAAAATTTCTTCTGACAGAGCTTCTCTCCGAAGCTCGCCTAACAGCCCGGTTACGCTGTGGCAACCAATAGGGTTAGCACAGCTAATACAGTCCGAAAATAAAATAAACATTTGTTACTTACCGTCGTAATGTGCGTAGGGGGGGTAAGGCGGCGCAGGGGGCTGAAGAACAACCAGCGCCGCCGCGTCAGGGCTGCCGGCTGCTGAAGGTGGCTCCCCACCAGCTGCCGTTGAGCCTGTTGAGTCGTTGGTGGCTGAAATATACATGTATGTTAGCAAAGTGTTTGTTACACACTATATTGCACAACTATACATGGATTATACAAAGGTAGAACTAATGCTACAGAAAACTTGCAAAAGATTAGTAAAACACTTTTTAATATATTTGAAAATTGTGTGTGTGTGCGTGCGTGTTCCCATACTGAGTCCACCCAAAAAAAAAAAAATTTTATTTTTCAATATTATTTTTTTAATTTTATTTTTGGATTATGTGGCATTGTAAAATACATACAACCCTATTTTCACCCTTCTATCGCCTACCCCTATTTTTTAATAGTCATTTTAGTAATTTAATCATTTGTCATCCCGCTTGATAACTGAACAATTGTGAATGATATTATCTATCGGCTAACCTTAAATTGATTTGACGACCTCCTTGGCCATTAAAAAACTTTGACAAATCGCTCTGTTCCAAATCGGTTTGGCAGACTATAAACTAACATTATCACGTTCCTGTGATAAAAACGCGGATCTATAATATCATCATGATCAACTTATTCAAATTCAAATTTCAAATTCAAATAATCTTTATTCAAATAGTCCTTTAAAAGGCACTTTTGACGCGTCAATAATTTACATAGTAATGGTGATAACTACATTCGTAAACTTAAAACTAAAGCTATGAGGGTTCCAAACGCGGCCTGGTCTAAGAAGAAGCGCAAAACAAACTTAGCCTAACTTAACTTTAGCTATTTATATAACTGTCAAATCGCTCTGTTCCAAATCGGTTTGGCAGACTATTACTAGCATTATAACATTCCAGTGACAAAAACTCGCATCCCTAATATCATGATGATCAACTTATAACCAGCACACTAAAGAGCACGGGTCTCCTCTCAATATGAGAAGGGTTCGGCCATAGTCCACCAGGAAATATTGTACAAATTGAAAACCCCTTTTTCCTAACAAAATTTCATGAATCATTGATTTCAAAATCAGATTAACCTATAGAATCGTAACTTATAGAAGCTTTGTGTTTTGAATTTGACTTCAACACAAGTCTTCATATATATATATATTATACACATAAGAGAGCGAAGCAAAATTAATGATCACCACTTTTTGCACTTTACCAAAACAGTTACAAATGGATGGCTATACAATCCTGCCGCACTCCACTCAACTGATTTGTTATGCATTTAAACTTTTCAATCGGCGACACAAATTGTTTTAGGCAATGCATCAGACCGCGTTCGCTATATAAAAATCTAACTAACTAACACAAAACGAAGTAATAAATATCTCCTCTTGAAACATTCCTGCAATCACACTTTAATTATTCCACACAATATATACAATAATATATAATAATAATCAGTTTCATACAGTATTACATAATAAAAGTTTGGAACTAATAACCCTCGTTTAGATAGATATAATAAAATAGAACTATATTTATACCTGATAACTCCGCGCTTCCATATCCGTTATGTACGAAATTAACTTTAATTAAATTATTGTTAGGTAAAAGATTATAGCCTAGTGGTTAGGGCATCAGCCTCCTAATAAGAGGTCGGCGGTTCGAATCCGGGCACGCACCTCTACTTTTCGGAGTTATGTGCGTTTTTAGAAATTAAAATATCATTTGCTTCAACGGTGAAGGAAAACATCGTGAGAAAACCTGCACACCTTAGAGTTCTCCTTAACGTTCTCAAAAGCGTGTTAAGTCTGCCAATCCGCACATGGCCAGCGTGGTGGACTATGGCCAAACCCTTCTCACATTGAGAGGAGACCCGTGCTCTGTAGTGAGCCTGTAATGGTTGATCATGATGATTATTTTTAGCAAAATAAAAAGTCCTGTTACGCAAATAACTGACCCATTTTAAAAATAGCTACTCGGAAATAATTTAGCGGTACCAGCGTTGACCTCTAAAGTGTCGGTGCAAAACCACAAGGCAGGGTTCCCTGATCGCGGCGGGTACAGTTAGCATGCCCTCACAACTTGTCACCACAGGCTTTCGGGGCGTGACTAATCATGACAATGACGGTTTCCAATGAAATGATCACTCTGTTTTGTGTCACGACCTTTATTGCTTACTCGGCCCTGATTCTCTGTCATTGAACTTTTTACGCATTCAACGTCAAAATGCTTTAAGTATTTTAGTTTGGAGCCTGACTTACCATTCGATCAAAACCAGTATTAATCAACCTAATATTATAAATGCGAAAGTTTGTGTGTATGTTTGTTACTCCTTCACGCAAAAGCTACTGAACGGATTTGGCTGAAATTTGGAATGGAGATAGATTATACCCTGGATTAGCATATATGATATCTTTTATCTCTTAATAATGTAAGGTTAACGCGCCATTTTGAAAGCCGCATTTCATCTTTTTACTCTTTCACGCCACATTTTCAAAATAATATTTAATAAAGAAAATAAAATAATTAGATCAAATAGCAGTGATATAAATACTTTAAATATTTATTTTTTAAATTACCTGCGCGTCCATCGGGTCATTAAAGCTGTGATAGCCTAGTGTTTAGGACCTCCGCCTCCTAATCAGAGGTCGGGGGTTCGATCCCTGATACACACCTCTAAATTTTCGGAGTTATGTGCGTTTTTAAGCAATCAAAATATCACTTGCTTCAACGGTGAAGGAAAACATCGTGAGGAAAACTGCACGCCTGAGAGTTCTCCATAATGTTCTCAAAGGCGTGTGAAGTCTGCCAATCCGCACATGGCCAGAATGGTGGCCAATGGCCAAACCCTTATCATATTTCATTCATCGTCATGATCAGAGCCCCGTGCTCTGATCATGACGATGACCGCGTGACCTTTAGAATTGATAAATCCGCTATTGATTATGTTTCTTTGACAGAATAAACATAATTTCCTGATTTGTACACTAGAAAATTGTACAACAATTTATTTCATTTTATTTAAATACCTGTACACGACAAGACATTTTTATGGAGCGCCTCCAATCAAATACGAAGCGACAAACAAGTTAATGGTTAAAAGGCGTTTATAATTCCCATGTGATAAAACGGGTGTAAAGTAAGTAACGACGGATATGATGTTATGATACCATCAACCGCAGAGATGAGATGCGGTCGGTCAGGCACCGCGATGCCATGGGAAAACTGCCCTTTAGATTAAAACTGTAATCGAAATAACGAACCAAAACGAAAAAGGTTTTATAAATGTGCTACCTACTGAAAGGTATGAGTGATGCTCTTTGACTTTGTATATTATCTGTGGTCAAAAATAATTGCCGCCAATATGTTTGACAGCGGAGAACGGCGGGAGATTTCGTACTCGGCAGGTTCGGTTTTCACGCTTTTTTTTAAATTAATATTTGTTGGCTAATTTTGAAAAGGGCTGGTGTTGGTTGTGTCGTGGACAGTTTTGGTGTCGTTTGTGTAGTGGCTAGTTTTCTGAATGGTTAACAGGTATTAATTTGGGAAAGGTTTGAGGGATCCGCGGAAGCAGAGTGCGAAGTTTCCCGCCATTTCACCCTAACTTCTACATTGCTATAAACTTGACATTGGCTAATCTGTGCAAAGCCATAAAAAGAGAGAACTAATAAAATAATAAACTTGACATTGGCTAATCTGTGTAAAGCCATAGAACGAAAAAAAAAATGTTTGACAGATGTCATCGCGGTTAAAAAACTTGGCGGGAATGTTAAATATATAGATATAGGTGAAGACAGTGAAAAAAATATTTTTAATTTAGTTCCTGACTACAGGCGTAAGCTTATATACGTACAGCTGTCTAGAACAGGCTAAAGAAAATTTGTGATATTATGTTTTTTATGGGATGTAATAATTTTTTAGCTAGCTAGCTGAGCTACTGCGCTTAACATTATAAAGTTGGAGGTCCTGGATTCGATGCCCGGCTCTCTGGTCTGGTGGGTGGCTTTGGCCGTGGCTAGTTACCACCCTAATTAGATGTCGCGTAGAAACCAATTAGGAGTGTGGGTTTACCGTACCCCTAACAGGTTAGCCCGCTACCATCTTAGACTGCATCATCACTTACCATCACGTGAGAGTGCAGTCAAGGGCGAACTTATAGTAAATTTAAAAAAAAACTTACGCTTCTAACTTCTAAATTCCTTGCTTCGTCTACTTTATTTGAGGTACAGACTGACACACTGTCCAGTGTCATATTAATAGGGTCCGTTAAGCACCTCTAGGGTACAGAACCCTAATAACCGAAATAAACGTGGCCAAAGTCGAGACCAACGCCTAGTTTAAATAGATAATAAAAATAAAGCTAAAGGATTATATCGTAGAAAATATTGATGTTTGTTATTCGCTATATTTAAAATTCCTAATTTGTAACTTCACCATAGAAATAATGAATATGATGCGTGCATACATTCTGTGTAGATTTTAAGAATTAATTGTGAACCTATTATCTCTTTTTTTTTTATGCACTACAAGTAAGCCCTTGACGGCAATCTCACCTGATGGTAAGTGATGATGCAGTCTTAGATGGTAGCAGGCTAACCTGTTAGAAGTATGGTAAACCCACGCTCCTAGTTGGTTTCCACGCGACATCGTGCCGGAACGCTAAATCGCTTGGCGACACGTCTTTGTCGGTACGGTGGTAACTAGCCACGGCCGAAGCCTCCCACCAGACCAGACTCGAGCCGGGAATCGAACCCAGGACTTCCAACTTTAAAATGCAACAGCGCATGCGCTGCGTCACGGAGGTTGTCAAAAAGTTTTAAGTGAGCAGTATGTTCTTTATGAAAAATAAATATCTTTAAACCGAACTACAAATAGGTAGTTGGTTAGGTGACTTCCAAATGACGTATGGGGACTCCCTATGACTCGCTTAAAGAAACTTTGCTTCTACAGACTGTAATAGTACCATAGTCATAGGATAAAGAACGCGGTAATGCCACAACAAAGCTAGCAGACGTCAGGTTACGTTACCGCCGCACGCGTCTTGTGTTACTGGGAGAGGTCCTCTCGCCGGGATGTGGTCGAGACATCTTACACCTATTGCATTGTGATGAGTTCCGCTGGCTATTACATCTGGCTACACTATTATGACAGCGGTTTGTTTGTAATATATATTTATTTCGAATTTGTCTGGTGAGAGCCTACGGCCGTGGCTAGTTACAACACTACCGACAAAGACGTGTTGCAAAGCGATTTAGCGTTCAGGCACGATGTCGTGTAGAAACCAATTAGGAGTATGTGTTTTCCATACCCCTAACAGGTTAGCCCGCTACCATCTTAGACTGCATCATCACTTACTCGTACCATCAGGTGAGATTGCCGTCAAGGGCTAACTTATAGTGGATAGAAAAAAAGAATTGTCAATTGCAGATAACCATAATAGTTAATTAGTTACTACTGTGTCACCGGGGGTTTTTCGCGAGCATGGAGGTCAGCCTGAGAGAGGAGCACCTGGGCTCGACGACTTCTGGGCAACGTCCCCCTAAGGGCGTCTCCTGTGAGACTCGGACCTCGACTTAGGGTGATGTTGGTGACTTGTTGGGTTTGTTGGACTGGTGTGTCAGTCCGAGCGCCCTCGTGACCGTGGGGTAATATGTCAATCCAAAAATATATGTTACTAGTCGATGCCCGCGACTTCGTCGCGTAGATTAGGGGTTTTTAAAAACTCCTATGGAATAAGCTACCAATTCGAGGAAAATTTCTGTGGCAAACTGAATTTATAGTTATGGTTTATTGACGTGAAATTCAGAATTTTATAAATCCCGCGGGAAATGTAACGGGATAAAAAGTATCCTATGTCCATCTCCTGGTTCTTAGCTACCTCCCCACCGATTTTCAGCTAAATCGGTTCAGCTGTTCTTGAGTTATAAATAGTGTAACTAACATGACTTTCTTTTATATATTATATAGAAGATTTGGATCAATGAGCTAAGGAACCGAAATATATCATTTCGGTTTCTTAGCTTTCGGTTACATAATGACTATCTTCTGCAGTTTTGTTGGATGGCAGAGATGCTTAAAATTCTGTATTGTTTGTCTTAGTTTCAAAGAAATGAAGTAATGTTTCTTTTATTTTTATTTGTTTCATTCTGCAAATCCTCATTGGACGAAGAATATTATAAATCGATCCGAATTTTGTATTCGATAAACCAGTTGATTTACCTGTTATATGAGCACAATGCTTATAATAAAATAAAAAATTTTCAATATTTTATCACTAAATAAATGTAACCGACCCTTACCGAAATACAATTAATGACCGAAAGTGGTTTTCATTTTTTTTCGGTTTTTAAGCTCAAATGCCAAGTGAGATCGTATCATATGTGGTATAGTATTTTAGGTGATCTGTATCTGGAATTCATACCACGGCTGGACTGACGTGAATTTTCATAAGAGTATCCCCGAATAGTTTTGAACCCAACCGGGGTTCTTATTCATAAGCTTGTCCAAACACAGATGCCATTCCAAGCCGTCGCCCGCAATTGTGCTCGCTTGCCAGCCGTGTATCATTAAGATATGTATTATACTTACCAGAGTGAGGTGTGTAATGGTGAGGCGGGTGGTCGTAGGGAGCGTCGAAGAGTTCTCCGTAGTAGCCCGTGCCCCCACCCAGCTCTGACAGCAGCTTGTACTCGTCCTTCAGGCTCCACTTCGACGAAGACCAGAGCTATCAAAAAGAACAGTATTATCAACCAGATTCCCTCCCTACCTCTCAGTTACCACATCCATATCCATACTAATATTATAAAAGAGTGTTCTGCTTTTGTATTTATTGGTTTGTTTTTTGTAACCCTCGTTCGTTACAGAGATATTTGGCATCCTGGAGAATGGCATAGGATTGTGTTTATCTCGGGAAAGCATCCCTTGACCGATTTATCAACATCATCGGAGAATGGCATATAGGATTGTGTTTATCTCGGGAAAGCATCTCGTAACTGATTCATCATCATCATCATTAACAACCGATTGACGTCCACTGCTGGACATAGGTCTTATGTAGGGAGTTCCAATGCTCACGGTCCTGGGCCACTTGCTTCCAGCGGCTCCCTGCGACTCGTTTGATGTCGTCTGTCCACCTAGTTGGCGGTCGACCAACGCTACGTTTAAGCTGGAGTTAACCGATTCAACTGGATTTAAATAAACATCAAAGTTGACGTTATGTTATTGTTGTGAAGGCATAGGGTTGATTTAACTTCAAGGACGCGCAAGTAAACGTTTCCAGCAAACATATTATAATGTACAGTTTGACAGAAAAACATAACTGCATGAATGGAGATAAAACGAAATATAACGAAGAAAAACAAAACAAAATACAATAAACAGTTCCGGCAGAATTTAAACATGAACGAAAAAAAAAATTGGATTTAGCGAAGAAAAACAAAAAAAAAATACAATAAAAAGTCCCGGCAGAATTTAAAAATAAACGGAAAAAAAATTGGATTAAGTCCAGTAAACATTTAGTTGGTTATATACAAAGAAAAGGGCTAGATTTCTATGCCAATACGGTTTTACAGTAATTTTAAAAACAAAAAAAAAAAACCCACAACATTTTTCGGCAGATCAACATTTTTAAACAAAAAATAAATAAAATACTGTGATGAGTTATGAGCTTCAGAATGTTTGTAATATTATAATTTAATAAAACTCGGTGGTGAATATGATCACGTTGTTGCTCGTTTTAATTTTATATCCGCAAAAGACATAGACAAGAGATTTATGTCGCCACAGATGAGAACTAATTTTTATATTTATCGGGAGCCTACACTTTACAAATACGCGATGACAACCACATCAAATCTGCTGTGGCAACAGAAACCAATGATAGAATGGTGAGATAGAAGGCTATAGCTGAAGAAATTATTGAATGTTAGAACAAATTAATCTGAGGAAGCAATAATTCAATATAAATCAAGTCAATGTTAGTTATTATTATTTATTATTTATTTATTAATAATAAAATAATTTAATATTAAAGGAATATAATTAATTACACAATAAAGGCACCGAAAAAACCAAAGAGGTTTGTCCTCGGTGCTAATCTGTATATATGTAGTTGATATGGAATATTAAATACTTACGTTGGAGTATATTTGGTCACCGTTGTAATGACTTCTTTGTCTTTTGACGTCATCTTCCGAATGGCTGTTGAAGTCTCTATTCTCATCTGTTGGCAAAACATCCCATTAATAAAGTCAAAGTCAAAATATATCTACTAGCATAGATACTTTTGGTACGTGCGTGCAATTGTTTATTGCAAACTTAATGTATAGATGAACTTTATTGGAACGTAATTCCTTACGTAGGCTTGAAGGAGATAGGGATTTTGTTGCGCGAACTGAAAATAATCTGATAGTAAAACCGTAAGAAACAGTCCGTGGAATAAAACCGTTAAATGAGAGGAGGTACAGGCGCGACAGTCGTATACACAAGCGAGTAATGTATAATACCTTTCTCTTTCTCCCTCTTTAATTATGTCTATTTCTATGTAATTTATGTTGTCAAACAAAAATGTAATTTGTGTAAAGTGTATGTGTAATTAATTATTTCCTAAAATAATGAATTTCCTAAATACTTTCCTGTACTTAAATAAAAACTAATCAGCAAAATTTAAGATAAAAATCAAGTAAACCCACATAAAATTGAGCACGATTTTTTTTTGCAAATTGTGTCGTTCCTACCTGGTGTCCCACGACACCACATCTTTATATTTTTAATACATATGCGACTTCAAACAAGCCTTTGATTGGTATTACCACGTGTATTAAATATTTTGTTGACTTTATTGTATTATTTGTGTAAGGGGTAACAATGAGTATTGCCTTTTGTACACGATCTGTGGTCATCGGTCATTTTTGACAGATGACATGATGACGGTCGGGATTCAAGCACTGGACAGAAAATATTGTTAATGTGATATTTATAGAAAAGTTATTAAAAGTATTTTAACAACACGAAGTCTTTCTACTTTGGTTCCTGACTACAGGCGAAAGTTTACATTTGAAATAAATTAATCAATGGTTTACAATTTTTTTTTAATCTTTAGTTTATCGTTTTATCTTTTCATTAAAAAAACTGTCAATATGTTTCTTTTCAGTTTTCATATATGTAGAATCTCAGAAAAACAGCATAAAAAAATTACTTTAAATCTTCAAGGATCAATTTTAAGATTAAATGAAAAAATAAAATTTGATACCGACATACGCGCAGTTGTCCTGCTACATGTTAACGTAGAAGTAGATAAAGGAGATGTCACAATAGAAGTCGGGGGCTATAGCGAAAATTTAAGAGAAGTTATAAGTTAATATAATATGGCCACAATTCCTGCACCGCGTTTAATAGCACACTAAATCTTGCCGTTCCGCTGAGTGCCCGCCGTGGATGGGGATGGGCCTTGTGTCGATGTAATACGCGTATCGAGTATCGATATTATTCACGATAATTTATAAAATATGTGTACATGATATATTTGAAACTCCATTTTCCAGGCGTCTCTAGGTTTTTCTTTTTTATATGCCGTTGTTAATCAGGAAAAGATTGTAATGTAGCGACAAGGCTGTCAGATTGCATCTATCATTTCATCGTCATCAGTCAAGCCTAGATGAAATAAGTAAAGTTTATTATAATTTTTATACCAAATTTGTGATAACAAACACTTATAGAAGAAAATATACAAAGGAAAACTCTATATAGAAAACCTCTCTCTATAAGAGATCTCTTCCAGCTACCCTCAAGTTTGGTAAGTATATTACACTTAAGAAGTTTTTATTAATAGATTTACTGCGTGTGCTCATACTGTTGTATAGTAAACATGAGAATATTTGCGATAAACATGTATTGAATTTTAGATATTTGCTTATAGTAATTTCTTCTTTAGCTCTTAAACACAGAACAACACCGACAAAATAGTTATGTTGTCTTAAAATTAAGTTTAATTTAGTGTCATATAAAAAGTTTTCTAACTGTAAGAACTTTTCTATAGTTTTGATTTAGTACTTATACTGCAGAAGTGAACAATTTTTGACCATAATTCTTTCGGCTCTTTCGAAAAGTAGGACTCGTGATTTTGTAACACCTACCTACATTCAATACAGTACTACGTAAATAATACGTTATTTTTAACAAACACGACACATAATTTATTATTTATGTATCGGGATGAATCATACGTACCGATACGTAGCATTGTATCGATACGCATCAGACACAACACTACGTTGGGAACAAAACGCAGGGGACCGCAAATATTTTAATCCCCATGCTCCTACGTCATTACTTACAAGTTTTCTGGGAATAGGAAAGAGTTACTCTGGCTTTACTGCGGGCAAGAACTTTTGCGTTCATAATGTTTACTGCCTTTGCTAGCGATTCACGAGGTTCAGGTGGCAAAGTATTTCAATTAAAATGTTTTTAAGAGCTTTCTTTTACACTTTTTTTTTAAATCTACAAGTCAGCCCTTGACGGCAATCTCACCAGGTGATAAGTGATGCTGTCTAGGATGGTAGCGGGCTAACCTGTAAGGAGTATGGTAAACCCACGCTCCTAATTAGCTTGGCTTGGCGACGCGTTTTGTCGGTATGGTGGTAACTAGCCACGGCCGAAGCCACCAGACTAACACACTATAAGTTAGCCCTTTACGGCAATCCAAATTCAAGGCAAAATTGATGATGACGGTATGATTATGCAGTGTAAGATGGTAGCGGGCTAACCTGTAAGGAGTATGGTAAGCCACGCTTCTAATTAGTTTCTACGCAACATCGTGCTGGAACGCTAAATCGCTTGGCGACACGTCTTTGTCGGCAGGGTGGTAACTAGCCACGGCCGAAGCCACCAGACTAACACACTACAAGTTAGCCCTTTATGCAATCCAAATTCAAGGCGAAATTGATGATGACGGTATGATTATGCAGTGTAAGATGGTAGCGGGTTAACCTGATAGGGGTATGGTAAACTCATACTCCTAATTGGTTAACGCTAACTCGCTTGGCGGCACGTCTTTGTCGTTAGGGTGGTAACTAGCCCCGTGAAGCCGAAACTAAGAATTCGCTTATCAATAATTCGGTGTCTATTTTAACTAGCAAACTGTATAATTATGACGGTAAGGAGATAATTCATCCTATAAAGTACTTATTCTTTATTACAAGCAACTGTGTGAAATAGAAACCGGATACTTTTCCTGCTGCATTTATATGGGACTGCATTTCTTTTTTATTTCATACACCACAAGTTAGCCCTTGACGGCAACTCATCTGATGGTAAGTGATGATGCGGTCTAAGATGGTAGCGGTCTAACTTATTAGGGGTATGGTAAAACGGATCGCTAAATCGCTTGGCGACACGTATTCATCGGTAGGCTTAGCAACCTAGCCGCGTTCGGAGCTTCCTACCAGACCAGACTTGAGCCGGGAATCGAACCCAGGACCTCCAACTTTAAAATGCAACACCGTACGCGCTGCACCACAGAGGTCGTCATTAGATTATTTATCGCAGCGATTTTCAATGAAAGCGATTCAACCCAAAGGTGTGACAATTAGCCTACCTTGGTCCTCGTGCCGCTTCCTCTTGAGTCCATTGCCATTATGCAGCTGGTCGACTTGCTCGATGCCCAGGATGCCGTTGATGCTGTAGCTACCCGTGTTGTTGACGTGCTCCGTGGTGGGCGTCAGGACCGCCGTGGTGCCGGGTGCGTTGCCCGCGTGGGTTATCACCTGGTCGAAAAATAATCGTTCGATAACTAAAATATATTTGACGCTGTGATAGCCGAGTGGAAGGACGTCAGGCTCCTAATCATTAGTCAGGGGTTCGAACCTGGGCACGCCGGGCACCTATGACTTTTCGGAGTTATGTGCACAATTAAAATATCACTCGCTTCAACGGTGAAGGAAAACATCGTGAGGAAACTTGCATATCTGAGAGTTGTCCATAATGTTCTCAAAGGCGTGTGAAGTCTGCCAATCCGCACATGGCCAGCGTGGTGGACTATGGCCAAACCCTTCTCATATTGAGAGGAGACCCGTGCTCTGTAGTGAGCCGAGAATGGGTTGATCATGATGATGGTGATCATGAACTATTTTAGATTTTTTTTGATAACACAGGTTTTTTTATGGTAGTAACTCACAGAAACAACGCTCCCTTGCGCCGAGCTGATCTCCTGCTCCTGCTGCTGTTGCTGCTGCTGGTTATGGGCGTGCTTCGCCTTCTCCGCAGCCTTGTTCCGAACGATCCTAGAACAAGAAGCATTAGTAATAATTAATGAACAGCTCACTTATCGATGACTGAGAATGGCCAGTGTGTGGGGCCGAAACCTCTCGTTATACCAGATTCGAGCCGGGAATCGAACTCAGGACCCCAAACTTTATAATGTGTTAGCGCAAGCATTGGACCACGAAGGTCGTCAAAATCGTGATTTTCCAAAAAAAATTCATTAAATTATATTTTGTTATAAGTATATTTTTGACGACAACCGTGCGAGCGCGCGCTGTCGCATTTTAGAAGTTGTAGGTCCTGGGTTCGATTGCCGGCTCGAGTCTGGTCTGGTAGGAGGCTCCGACCGTGGCTAGTTACCACCCTACCGATAAAGGCGTGTCGCCAAGCGATTAAGCGATCCAGCACGATATCGCATAGAAAGCAATCCGGAGTATGTGTTTATCATACCGTTGACAGGCCGGTGCCATCTTAGACTGCATCATCACTTACCATCAGGTGAGATTGCCGTCAAGGGCTAAATTGTAGTGTATAAATAATCTATAACTGCTGAATTATATTTAACTCTCATTTAGTAAATCGATCTTCGGCTTTACTCGCCTATAGTGCTTTGTACAAACAATTAACTTGATAGTGATACTTGCATATTTGAGTAGGTATGGCTCATTCTTAGCAGCTTCTACAAGATAGATCAACTGTTCCAAACTAAGTATACTTAAGGCCTCAATTGCACATCAGCCTATGACCCATAATAATTAAAATATTAGTTTACATCACTTAGGCTTAATTACAATAATTTTAATTTTAATTAGATTTATAATAATTGTAATAATTAATAATTTTATTTTTGACTATAATAACATTGACTCTTTGAATTATTAATGTTATTGGAACGAAGTTCCTTATCGCGCGTTGTGAAAGGGGGCTAGACGGAAAAAAATCTTACGAAAAGTTGTCACGACACTTTTTGTTATTGTAAGCTGTGCGGCGTCGCATGTTTCTCTGTCTGTCTCTCTCTCTTTTATAGAAAGCAAGCCAGATATTTTCATTTCTATTTCGCATTGAACATTGTGGTGTCGCGACGATTATTTTTGTTGAGTGTATACAGGTTTTTTGTAAATAATAAAAAATAATAATAATAATGAATCCTGACAGTGTTTCTGCACAAGTTCCGGATATTGCTGATGGAGTACAAAATGTAGCCTACTGATTAAGTTTATATAACATTATATTTGTTAATAATAAAAAAAATATTATTATAACTTAAATAAAATAAAATTTTATTACAATTCCTTCACTAATTAATCGAAAGGAACTTCGTTCCATCCGGGTGTCCCTTGACACCTCTCAAGTTTTTTTTATTTTAATTTTTTTTTATAGAATTGTTTAACATTAGAATATTCATCAATGTATAACAATTGTACTGTTTACAATGCCCTGACCGGGTCTCATGTCTGTTAGATATGAAAGCAAATAAATAAATAAATAAATGTGTTAGGCTACCCTTTGATCATAAGATAAATAAATAAATAAAATAAATAAATCTTTATATGAATATACCACTTTCATGCAATAAACGAATTTGAATTTGAATTTGGTCTGATAACCTATGTACCTAACTAAGGAACTCATGATCAGTAGTTGCAAACGCTAACCACTAAATCGAAGAGGTAGTGGGTTCGACGGTCGCCATAAATCTTAACGCACGCGGCACTTTTTAGTCGACAATGCATCGGTGCCGTGACAAATTGCGACCGCCGCCACCAAATTGCATACTGATGTCGACACGTGGCGCGCCGGGAGTCTGAGTGCAGTTTTTTTGGGTAATGGAACTTTCTTGTCCGACGCGGTCATAATTATTCATATTGGTAATCATTATTAGAACGGAGACCAGTGTTGAGGAACGCTGTTGCAGGCTCACAAAATGGAAAGTTATGAATGTAAATATTGATTTGAAGGTATTTAGCAGATAACCCTATTAGGTATATCTGTTTCAACAAAGCAACAAAGAATGCAAAGCACAGCCTGTAAGAACAGTACTTGGGTTCGACGACATCCGTGGAACGTAACCTAAGGGTCCGTCCGGTTCCGTCCCCTGTGCGACTCAGACTTCGGCTTAGGTGACGTTGGGGATTTGGGTTTGTTGGACTGGGATCTCAGCCCGAGCGGTCTCGTAACCATGGATGAGACCCACGTCGTCGTCGAAGGCGATGTGTTCTGTTCTATGTGTAACAGAAAGGCCGAAAGATCATTCAAGGTCTTTGCGGTCTGTATAAAAACAAAGATGCAAAACGCCTCCAACGTCCATGGGACAGTAGTTTTGGGCTTATATTACTTTCCAGTTAAAAACCTAATGAAACTCACTGTGTTTTGTATCCTTTCATTATAATTATCTATTAGAGCAAAAACACGATGACATTATCGTGTCTTTTTTATACACAACAAGTACACAGCTCTTGACGGCATCATCTCATCTTCATCATCACTTACCTTCTAAGTGATGATGAAGTCTAAGATGGTACCGAGCTAACCTGTTACCAGTGCCGGAACGCTAATTCGCTTGGCTGCGGTAAGCCTCCCACCAGACCAGACTACATAGCATCGGTGGTAACTAGCCACGGCCGTAGTCTAGTATCATATACCCCAATGTATTCTTTATCGACCCTCAGTTTGATGATGACCTGGAAGGGGTCTTCTGGGTGAAAAAGAATATTGCTTAGCGAGATGTAAGTTAATACTAATTTCGATTTTCCATTAATTAAATGATTCATCGTCATCATCATCATGATCAACCCATTACCGGCTCACTACAGCGCACGGGTCTCCTCCCAATATGAGAAGGGTTTGGCCATAGTCCACCACGCTAGCCATGTGCGGATTGGCAGACTTCACACGCCTTTGAGAACGTTATGGACTCTCAGGCGTGCAGGTTTCTTCACGATGTTTTCCTTCACCGTTGAAGACCTTTAAAGCGTCGTGTTTAGGCATTATAGTTTGGCCTTAATACAGATGTTTTATGATTATAGCACCCAAAGAGTAAAGTTCTGTATTCATAGTGATAGTTTATATAATTTTATTTATGTTTTTCCGTGATTAGCAGTTTAGAAAGGATCCACTTGGGGATAGATAGTGCAGTGTCATTATTTCGTTCGGTGGCCATTTTGTCGTCGCGCAGTTGACAGTTCATTTCCCGCCATGATGGATAGCGGCCGCGGGTGAAATATTGCCAGTATTTCCGGGGTTGACATATGCAAAAATTGTTTTGGGAACTTCAATCAAAAAAGGTCAGATTAGAATTAGGGGTTCGTAATAGACTCATCACTTTATTTATTACTTTTGATGGAGTAGGTGCGTTGATTTATGGGTACTGCTTTTTGTTTTTCGTTTTGTAAATCATAGTGAAGATCAGTTATCATACTTATTTATTAGTTTAAAATTAATGTTTATTAATATCTAAAGACACTAACAGTTCGTCTTGATACAATATTATGTTTGTATAAGTATTGACAATATTGGCTTAATATGTACCTATATATAACATCGCGTTATGATCAAGTAAAAGAAGTTTTAAAAAAAAGATAGACATATTCGGACTTCTAAGATCAATCAACTCTTATTCGACCAACAGGGTGTGCCCAAACTTCTAATACTCAACATCCCACTTGTATTGTAGCAGTGTGAAATTAAAAATCTAGAACTATTCTATATTTAAAAAAGCAGTCCTAGGCAGACTAATAACATAATATCATTGCAATCAAGAATAAAGCCTTCTAAGCTACAAAAAGTTTTACTTAAACAGGTATGTTTATATACTAGTATATTCGCATTGGAATTTACTTAGATCCGGTCGGTGTAAAAGAAAATGTGGAAAGGCCAAAAATATAAATCAAATTTGCACATGAAAGGGGTATATTTTTGCATGATGGCAACTCCGCTCAACATCCGGTCGGAAGGGTTACTCTTTTGCCCTAACATTTTAATATCTTCCTGAGCAAAATAATGCATTGGCGAATATTTATGATTTATTATCTCATGTAATATTATTTTTAAGAAATGCTCCGAAACTCCGGATGTAGGCAGGCAATAAAATACGCAAAATGTTCGTGTAGTTAAGTCCATAGTATCGTTTATAGTACTGCGAACTAAGTCTATTTATAACCGATCGAAAATATGAAATATAATGTAATAACTCTGCAAACAAAAATATGTTTATACGTTCTTATGTTTAATTAAAAGAAAATAACTCAACTTTTGAACAATCACGTATATTCACTAAAGAAATAATAATAGTTATGGTATGTACAGCCGTCAGTCAAGTTCACTACATGAAACCGCGGTTCGGTAACTGAACCCACCGACCCGCATTGAAGAAGAATGGTCGTTCTAACTGTATAACACTCCCTGTCTTCTAAACAACTGAAGGTTAATCAACAATAAAAACTTGATGATAATCAATAAACAGCAAGTATAATTTGCTATATTCCGCCGACAACCGGAAGATTTGTATAATATAATACCACACAAAATCTTCCACTAGAACCTCTACGCACGTTTCGACCCGACACCGGATCATCCTCAGGAGATGTTGACTTCTCAAGCGCGAAAAGTAAAGTAAGACTTTACTTTTCGCGCTTGTGAAGTGTTATATTATACAAATCTCCCGGTTGTCGGCGGAATATAACAAATTATACTTGCTGTTTATTGTTTATCATGGACTTCCGCAAAGTAACGCCTGCTTTTATTCATTACTTGATGTTAATGATAGTGGCGATATTTTAATCATAAGAAACCACATTTATAGAATCCATACCTTGACGATAAAGAAAGCCTGTCCCATGTTATTCTTATTACTGTAAGAAGTACGACACCTATTTAAAATGTTTAAACGTAACGTAAAGATAATCAAAGTCACAGACGTCACCGACTGACTATAATAAACAACCCTGTCCAAACTCTCGACCCCATAAAGCACCTAACCCAAATTATCCTATCTGACAAATTATTCAGTTTTCGCGCGGTAAAAAACCAAATGTCAAAATGGGGTTGCCAGAATTATAGCTTCAATTACCCGACGGCGGGCCGCCCTCGATTAAAAATGTCTTCACGTCGCGCGAGTCAGCGTTTTTTACTGTTTTTTATTTTATTATTATTGTTTTGGAAGGGCATTTTTATGGTTATGATTCTGTGAGTTTTTTGGCAATGAATAAATGTATATTGGCGTTCGACCGCTTTACAGTAGGCTCAATTTAGTTAAGATCTACATTCGTGCGATGGAAGTCCTATTATGTATTTTATGCCAGCGACAAGTTGTATGTTACATTTTAAATCAGTCTAAATAAGCTAGTGCTGGTGCTGTTACAATTTGTCCATTACAGGCACACTCAGCATTGCCAACAATCTCCGAATAAAATTTAATTAATATTTTATAAAAATTTACTATTTAATTATGACATTGGATAATTATTAAGTATTTAAAATGTCAGGCGAAAAAAGGTTACAAAATGAATAAAATTAAAATTGGGTAAATTAAATTAAAATAAAAAAAGAAAAAATTAAACAAGTCAAAAATTAAACAAATTAAAAATTAAAAAATATTTACATAAATTAATCAAGCAACCAAGTACAATTTTTTCTTATAGCTAAATAAATTATCATGAAATATGTCAATGTCAGGGCATGTCAAATTATTGTATGTGTTTATTAAACGATTTATTGGGGCGAATTTGCCTAGGTTAGTTTTAGAGTAGTGGGGCTGAAAAACGTTTTTGATAGGATATGTAGAGTGCCTTCGTGACCTAGAGGGTTGCCGAGGAACATGAATGTTGATATAGTTCAACAGATCAGGGGAATCCAGGGTGCTGTGGACGATTTTATATAGTGTTATGAGGTCAGTCACAATCCTGCGTTGTTCCAGAGACTGCATTTTAAATTGCTTTAAGCGAGTGTCATAGTCAGCTCTGTAAGGACAATTGCTGTCTTTGAAGGCTAGGTACCTCGTGAAGGAACGCTGAACTCGCTCAATCCTTGCAATGTGGGTTTTGTATTGCGGGTTCCATGCCGGGACTGCATATTCCAGGATACTACGCACTAGTGCATTAAACACTTTTACAATGCAGTCGGTTTTTCTAAAGGCGATCGTAATACGTTTAATGAAGCCTAGCAGTTTCCACGCTCTGGCGACTATAAGGTTGATGTGTTCCTTAAATGTAAGCTTACTATCCATCATAATACCGAGATCCCTGATGACAGAGACCTCTTCAAGCTGTTGGTTAAGAATACAGTAGCTGGTTCTTAGTGGGTTTCTTTTCCGGGTGAATTTTATGTGCGCGCATTTAGATACGTTTAGTGTCATTCTGTTTTTAGTACACCAATCTACAATAGAGTTAAGGTCCTCTTGTAATAGATGACTGTCTTCGATTGATTTTATTTCGCGGTAAAGCTTAAGATCATCAGCAAATATAGAACATTTACTGTAGCGTATGCTGTTGGTTATGTCATTGATGAATAGTAAAAACAAGATTGGTCCCAAGTGGGAACCTTGAGGTACACCCGACGACGCGATGAAGGGATCTGATGTATAGCCTTTGACTGAGACTCTCTGAACTCTATTTGCAAGGTAAGACTTAAACCACGAAAGTAATGGGTCGTGAATCCCATACGCACATAGTTTTAAAACTAAGATGTTGTGGTCCACTTTATCGAATGCACTGCTGAAATCAGTATATATTGAGTCAACTTGTTGCTTATTGTCCACACATTTAGATAAATACGAAATATAACTGATTAGATTAGAAACTGTGGATCTGTTTCGACAAAATCCGTGTTGGTCAGTCGAAATAATGTTGCTTGAGTAATAGGACAGGATCGGACATACCATACTTTCAAACACTTTCGAGAATACATTCAACAAAGATATGGGTCGATAGTTTTGGACATTATTTTTGTTCCCTTTTTTAAAAATGGGTAGGATGTTGGCAGACTTCCATGCATCGGGAAAAGTTGAGGTTACTATAGATTTATTGAATATAATTTTTAAGGGCAAGGTGAGGTATTTGTGGGTCTTTTTTATAAAAATTGGAGGAATACCATCGGGTCCTGCACCCTTGCTATCGTCCAATATTTTAACAGACATATCCTTCCTGATCAATATTATAAACGCGATAGGTTGAATTAATGGATATATCGATATTTGTTTACCTAAAAAGTGTTGAACCAATTTGACAATCCATCAATCAGTGTAAATTACCAGACTATTATTTTGACTACGACCAGAAACATTTTTCTTGGAATATATACAACATTATTTTACATATTCTTTGCCATTACACTCATTATTTTGATGTATAATTTAATTCATGTTAATCAGTTTAACTATGTCTTGCTTACTAATCAAATCTTGAATAAGCTTACAAATATCATCAAATTGAATAAATCAAATGGCATCAGACGTAGAATCCTGCAAAAAATAAAGTTTAGAGCCGGCCAACTTATCAAGGATCAGAAAACTTTGAACTGTGGCTGCATGCAAACAAGCTCTTTATAGCGTTTTTAAGAAGGATGGTCTGTGCCCAGCAGAGATACTCGTATATTAAGAGATACTCTGGGCTGATTATGTAGATATTATGTTTCTTACGAATGAATATTCTAAGTCATTATGATCATCATGATCAACCCATTATCGACTCACTACAGAGCACGGGTCTCCTCTCAATATGAGAAGGGTTTGGCCATAGTCCACCACGCTGGCCAGCGGATTGGCAGACTTCACACGCCTTTGAGAACATTATGGAGAACTCTCAGGCGTGCAGGTTTCCTCACGATGTTTTCCTTCACCGTTGAAGCAACTTATATTTTAATTGTTTTAAAACGCACTTAACTCCGAAAAGTTAGAGGTGCGTGCCCGGATTCGAACCGCCGACCTTTATCTACTACAAGGCTATCACCGCTTATATATACTGAGTATAAGTTTTGAATTATTCGTCCAAGATCTCACTCAAAACAAAGTTAATCCGATCAAACAAAGAATGCAAGGGAAATTTTCGAGCCGATTGATTTACCCCGAATGCTTTCCAAAATAGTTTCGTATTTATACTTCATGAGACCACAGGAAGGTCGCCGACGGGACATTACCGGCACGCGCCGGCCGCGTGCCACGTGCCGGGGTGGGAACTACCCTTGCGTTGAGAATTGCTTTAAAATTGACTTCGGCTTTTGAATTTTGAGGATTCAATGGATCTGGTGTGTTAGGAAGTGGCTGGCTTATTGCAATCAGATTACAGTTGTTGGGTGATAATGTTATCGGGCTATGCCAGGTTTATTTTTTAGTATATACATATCTACGTTATTTTACATATTATTTCATCAATTATGATTTGTAATGCATTTGTATTTCTTTGTAATACATATATGTATTTAAATTATTATGTATTGGCATGCATTGAACGTTAAAATCCCTCAGTGCTTGAAGACTAAAGTATTCGAACAGTGTATGTTGCCAGTGATGACTTATGGTTTTGAAACGTGATCACTAAATATGGATCGGCGTTGGGGATGGTCGGAGTGTCTCAGAATTTAGATTCGAGGAGATCTGTAATTGGTTTCTACGCGACATCGTGTCGGAACGCATAATAGCTTGGCTTAGCTCGGTAGGGTATTAACTAGCCACGGCCGAAGCCTCCTACCAGACCAGACTCGCGACAGACAGACTTTATAATGCGACAGAGCGCACGCTGCGCCATGGAGGTCGTCAAGATGTGATGCTGGATTTGTGACTTCATAGGGTTTGTAGCCCCCCACTTGGTGTTCAGTCAATATCAAGCGAGTCTTGGAAAGCTTCTGGAAGTAAACGACACAATACTGCAGAATGGATCCAATAGTCCTACATATTACCTTGCTATGGACGCTGTTCAATAATGATTATTGTCAAATAGTAGACGTTTTTTTATGTAACTTATCATCATCATCATCATGATCAACCCATTACCGGCTCACTACAGAGCACGGGTCTCCTCTCGATATGAGAAGGGTTTGGCCATAGTCCACCACGCTGGCCATGTGCGGATTGGCAGACTTCACACGCCTTTGAGAACATTATGGAGAACTCTGAGGCGTGCAGGTTTCCTCACGATGTTTTCCTTCACCGTTGAAGCAGGCAATATTTTAATTGTTTTTAAAAACGCACATAACTCCTAAAAGTTAGTGCGTGCCCGGATTCGAACCGCCGACCTCTGATTAGGAGGCTGACGCCCTAACCACTGAGCTATCACCGCTTGAAGTAACTTATACTATGAGTGAATTAACTTTTTACTCAATGATGTAGGTACTCACAACTAAATGTATCTAATGTAGCGAATGTAGTTTCATGGGCGTGGCTTTCAAAGAAATAGGATCCGAACGTTTTTACCGATAGCAAGCGTATTCGCCCTTTTAGGGAAAGTTTGCTAACAGTTTCCCCCCAAGGCTATTGTAAATTGAACCCTTTTAGTTCGTGTTAAAGCGTATTTTTGTTCTTTTGATGGACAGCAGAGAAAAGAGTTGTTTAGGGCCACGAAATTTAAAAAAAGTTAATATAGACGAGATAAATTTCTTCAGTTTAAATGGAGGCTTTTCGGTAGTTCTGAAATATTAAGAGTAACCTAATAGTATATAATACAATTTCCAATAAAAAAAAATCTAAGTAATTTTTTTTTCATTCAATTTTACCTGTTTACATTCTCTTTGTATCTTTATTCGCCTATACGCTTATGTTTTCTGACTACAGAAGTCTTTGCGTTCGAAAAGGTTACTAAAATGATAAAAAAAAATATCGCACATCTTCTGGCCCAAGCAAGGGGTTGCGTGACTTTTCGCTCACCGGAAGGAGGGAGGGCAACAAAGATGGCTGCACCGGAAGAGGACACGTGCTCCGAGCGCGCCGGATGTCCTGAGCCTCGCATCCATTGAATTATTGCTTGAGTTATAATAATAATCGCATAACTATCGTGCATTTTTCCCCATTTTCGGGGTACTTGAGGATTATTGACATGGTATTTCGAATACTGTATAAAGCGTACTAGTATTACCTAATCCATACTAATATTAGTAAAAGCGAAAGTTTTCTATTTCTTCGATTCTTTAATTTATTTACAAAATTTTAACCTATTTTTTTTTATTTTTATCTTTTTATGTATTTTTTTATTAGTTGTATGTATGTATGTGTAATATATTTGTATGTATTATATTTTTAAGCGTTTATATTGTTTCTTATTATTTGTAACTGTACACCCGACGTTGTGTTTGTTACCGACGCTCGACTAAAATAATAAAACATTATGAACTTTAATGAGAAACCTATTTGTATAGCTATTTCTAACTTATTTATTTCACCAAAAACACCATTTGTACATTGTTTTAATTTGTGCCCACACTAGGTAATCCTGTCCGTTGTTGGTAGTGAAAGGTTGGACATCCGAGAAAATCACACATGCCAGAAAAATTAAATAATAATCAAAATAATACAAAATAACTATCTCAGAGATAGTAATTCATATTCCTCGCAGTCATTTTGGTGCAAAAAAAACATCATTCATACTTTTATCGGGCCCTCAAGTCGAGTGTTGCCTGCATTAAAAATCCTCGCGTCTCTAATTACGCGTAGTGTTGCCAGATAAGATAACGCAAAATTGTAATAACACTATCATTTGTCAATATGTTTTTAATCTATGCTACCGTTTATTAATTTATTTATCTGATAAAATGTTGGTTTTTTAGCTATAGATAGTAGTTTAGTTTTAGAGTAATACAGTCTGGAGTTTTTTTTTTCGGACTGTGTTAAAAGTGCTATTGGTTGCGACAGCGTAACCGGGCTGTTTGGCGAGCTTCGGAGAGAAGCTCTGCCAGAAGAAATTTTGAGCCCTAGGGCTCGAAGAAACTAAGGGAACGTCTGCCTAACGGCGCCTCCTGTTAGGCCGAACTTTGGCTTAGACGTTTGGGACGGGGGTGTCGGACGGCGAGTGGTCCGTACGTCTCCGAGGCCGTGGATTGAGCCCACGTCCGGATGACGTAAGATAGCGGGGACCTCGTCTTCGCCAGCGATGACGGTGTGTAGCGTATGGTTGTGTACGAGTATGTTGGAAAATTTGATTCTTACGTTTACAAATAAAATGCTTACTTATATTACAAATACGATAGTTTATCTTGTTATTTGTTGGTTTATCCTTCAATCAGTAAAAGACTATGTATTGAAGTGATTTTTTGTTTACAAATAGTCTATGGAGTAGAAACTCCAAGACTATGTTATGACTAAAAGTAAATCAGTAAGTTTTGTCACTTTCCTTCACTTTAATGCCGGAAAGTTGATTTTGTCCTCCATTAGAAAGGTCTGTGACAATATCACGGATGATAATCTTCATTATCAACCCATTACCGGCAACTAAATGTTCTTCTTTTAGAATGGGTCAAGCCGTAGTCCCCCACTGCTTCGAAGAGTTAAAAGGTGTGTGCTTGGGATTGAACCCACACCCCAATGGGGAAGGCTAAAGTCATAACCAATGGTCTATCGCCGTTATGATACCGGATGATGAAATGAATTGAATGGCCTAGAAGCTTACCTATTTATACTAGAGACGGACGGCACGTTATCCTGGCTGCAGATCCCTTCGCTCAGGAGTCTATCCCGGATTTCCCAGGCGAACATCGTCGGGTTTTCTCTCTTGTACGCGGCGATCGCGTCCACCACGGGCGGCGTCGCTACCTTCGGCTTCGACCCGCCTATCACTCCTGCCTTGAAGCTCCCCGTTTCATAGTACCTGGAAAGAAGGAGTGTGTTAAGCTTGTGGAAAAAACTTTTAATAATCAAACAATCAATCATAAACTTTATTCAAATAGTCCTTTAAAACGCACTTTTGACGCGTCAATAATTTACATAGTAGTGAGTTGATGGTGATAACTACAATCGTAGAGGGTTCCAAACGCGCCCCGGTCTAAGAAAAAACCCACAACAAATTTAGCCAGGTAAATTTTCTTTCTGTTATCAACACCTCACATGTCACTTAAAATTATATTAAGAGCTATCTTATTAGAGCAATATTTCACACCCAAGCTTGTTTATCATTTACATAATCCTTTACACTATAATAGGACTTTTCTACAAGCTTACGTCTTATATAAACTTTGACATTATAGACATCCCAGATATTTCGTTTGGTAATTTAATTTATAATTTGATTTTTTTATTTTTGACGACCTCCGTGGCGCAGCGCGCGTGCTGTAGCATTATAAAGTTGGAGGTCCTGGGTTAGATTCCCGGCTCGAGTCTGGTCTGGTGGGAGGCTGCGGCCGTGGCTAGTTACCCCCCTGCCGACAAAGGCGTGTCGCCAAGCGATTTAGCGTTCCGGCACGATGTCGTGTAGAAACAAATTAGGAGGTATGGCTTTACCATACCCCTAACAGGTTAGCCCGCTACCATCTTAGACTGCATCATCACTTACCATCAGGTGAGATTACCGTCACGGGCTAACTTGTAGTGGATAAAAAAAAATATTATGCACCACACTACTCAAACTATTCTGCAGCTATATTGAAAAGGTACATTGTAGTCAACCAGAGAAAAAAAAACACCCGCAACCAGAAGCCAAAGGGTAGAGACGAGGGGTACATAATCGAATTGTCATAATACTCTACTCTCATTATTTTATTGAGCAGTCCAAATTTAATTTTCTTCAATCCTCATGCCCTAATGCCGCGTCCCTTGGGCCGGGCGTGTAGTGTAGGGCCTTTATGGTTGATTTGGGAATATCCCATCGAGCAGTATGGTGTGATTTCCTCGACCTTTTGTACAAGGTAATGAATTGCCTGCTCTAATCTGTGGAGGATTGCAAATTTGAAATTGATTTCGCGTTTGGTGGATTTGTATAAATGACCACCTTTCAATGCAATAAATAAAATTATATGGTTTATCGTAAAGGTCAAGTCTGGGTTGATTTAGAAATATCTAATAATTAACTTCATCACAAGTAAGAAAGAGTTATTTCTTTGGAAAAATTTCCTTTAGTATCTATGTTATTGTACCCAATATTCATTGCTTATCCATTCAATCAGACTTCCATAAATTTTTTGGTTTGAAGATTTATGGAGATATAGGTCTTCATTGTCAACCGCTGCAAAAATATTATAATTAAAGGTAAGAACATAAAGTACAAATCAATAGTGGATAAGTAGGTAAACTTACGTATCTACTTATTTATAATTTATAAACAGATTTTCCGAAATCGGAGTTAACATCGCGTACCTAATTAAAATTGCAATTAATATTTGTTGATTTTTTTATACACTACAAAAAAGCCCTTGACGGCAATCTCACCTGATGATAAGTGATGACGCAGTCTAAGATTGTAGCGGGCTAACCTGTTAGAGGTACGGTAAAATCATATTCCTAATTGGTTTCTACGTATAGTGCCGACCGACAAAAACGGCTTGGCAACACGTCTTTGTGGTGATAACTTGGCATGGCCGAAACCTCTCGTTATACCAGATTCGAGCCGGGAATCGAACTCGGGGCCTCCAACTTTATACTGCGACAGTGTACGCGCTGCGCCACGGAAGTCGTCAAATTCGTGATTTATACAAAAGCAATTTTATTCATAAAATTCCATTTCATTATATTATATTTTGTTATAAGATTGAGGTGGTTAGGCACATTTTGTTTAGTTAATTAATATTACTTATTGTATATATAATGATAAAAATTAAGTTTAGGTAACCAATATTGGATTGGTTTAAAATTTATTAATTATATGATTAGTTTGTGATACATTTTTCGACCTATCTTTTATATTGACACAAACAAATTAGATAAAACGTATGATACTTCGAAACTATTTGTGAACGTTGTGAAACCTGTAATAAGCTAAAAATTCACATTAGCTCACAACTTTAAAGAACGGCCATGAAAAAATGTATTAGCTTTCGCTTTTTTTTTATCCACTACAAGTTAGCCCTTGACGGCAATCTCACCCGATGATAAGTGATGACGCAGTCTAAGATTGTAACGGGCTAACCTGTTAGGTGTATGGTAAACCCATACTCCTAATTGGTTTCTACGCGACATCGTGCTGGAACGTTAAATCGCTTGGCGACACGGCTTTGTCGGTAGGGTGATAACTAGCCCCGGCCGCAACCTCCCACCAGACCAGACGCGAGCCGGGAATCGAACCCAGGACGTCCAACTTTACAATTTTCTATAAATAAATGAATATCGTCAAGGCAGACCAAGGCGTCGTTGGCGTGACGAACTCGATGCCTATATGTCGGCTTGGCCCCAAACATCCCTAGACAGAGACAAATGGAAGGAAGAAAGGGAGGCCTTTGCCCAACATTGGGACAAGTACGGGCTAATAATAATAATAAAATGAATATACTGTATAAAAAATAAAAATTTTAACTGGTATTTGTTCCCCCTTTTACTTGCGTCCTTTACACGCCAGTGTTAATGAAAAACAATCTATTATTATCAAAGAGATTGTCTTATTCCCCCGGGACAGACGTCCCTTGTACGCTCTATCATTGCACCGGGATCCGGGAATAAACAAACTTCAAGTTAGTATAAGTACAGAGTAGAGTTTGTTATACATAATATTATTTTAAGATCATTTTCACTTTATTATTGAATTATCTTGTCTTATAGGCTCTTTTAAATTTTTTATGCTGTTGTAATTTTAAGTGTAAAACAAATAACCGAATTAAATATTCGGAGAATGTTGGCAATGCTGGGTGTGCCTGTAATGGATAAGTTGTAACAGCACCAGCACTAGCTTATCTAGATTGATTTAAATGTTACTTACAACTTGTCGCTGGCATGCCTTATGAATAGATAAAAATAAAAATAAGGTGTGATAGCCTAGTGATAAGGACCTCTGCTTGCTAATCAGAGGTCGGGAGTTTTATCCCTCTAACTTTTCGGAGTTTTGTTTTTAAGCAATTAAAATATCGCTTGCTCCTTTTTTTTGTTTGTCCACTCGAAAATTAAACATAAAGCTTTTCATTTCTTCAACAAGAGACTAAATACGCGGCAAAAAAAAACTATATATAAACTCATTATTATTATCCTAGTATTTATTATTAAGTCTGTAATTTCTCAAATTGTTTAAAATTTATGCAACTTTTTAACCGGAGAAATTAGAATGCTGTACATACAAATTCAAATAATCTTTATTCAAATAGCCCTTTAAAAGGCACTTTTGACGCGTCAATAATTTACATACTAGTGATTCGATGGTAATAACTACATTCGTAAACTTAAAACTAAAGCTATGAGGGTTCCAATCCCGCCCCGGTCTACGAAGCCCACTACAAACTTAGCCAGGTAAATTTTCTTTTTGTTATCACCATCTCACATGCCACTTAAAATGATAATTCCTGCAATGATAACTGTATTCGGATTAAACAATCATTATATTTAAATATTTTTAATCACTGATTTACAGTGTATCGATGGTGTATCATATTATGAAAAAAATAATAAATATTTTTTTTTCTCTTCGCATCTTAAAACCTCCACCTTTTCGAGAGGCAGTTAAATAAACGCACAATAGCAAGTTGCGAACAAAACAACAACATTAGGGTTGCTAGTTGCAACCCCTCGTGTAACAAAAAGAGCATATTCAAAATTTCGCATTAGCCAGCCCTAAAACATTCGCAACATCCCCGCGGACCTACCGGCAATGTTATGTCACCCTAGTAACATGAAATGCAAAAGCGTTAACTTATCTGGACTAGCGGTGCTGGACAAGTCTTTTGTAAGGAGTTTGACGTCCTCCGTGGCGCAATGTAAAGTTGGAGGTCCTGGGTTCGATTCACGGCTCAAGACTGGTCTGATTGGAGGCTTCGGCTGTGGCTAGTTACCACCCTACCGACAAAGACGACAAAGACGTGTCAAAGCGATTTAGCGTTCCGGCACGATGTCGCATAGAAACCAAATAGGTGTTATACACCTACCATACCAAACCCATAGGTTTACCATACCCCTAACAGGTTAGCCTGCTACCATCTTAGAATGTATCATCACTTACCATCAGGTGAGATAGCTGTCAAGAGCTAACTTGTAGTGTATAAAAAAAACAATAACTGCCTTGAACATTGAACTCCTACTAAGATTATAAATGGGAAAGTTTATAAGTATTGATGAATGTTTGTTACTCTTTAACGTAAAAACTACTGAATGGATTTTTATGAAACTTTACAATAATATAGCTTATACATCAAAATAACATATAGGCTACAATTTTTGAAGATATACCTACTGTCAATTCTCCAAAATATGATGATAACTGTCAAGTACGTGAGAAAAATCTACCATCTGCAACAGTTTTAATGTCATAATGATCTTTTCTACGCCATGCTAATATAAGTTACTCGAACTACTAATCCTGCGCAGACGAAGGCTCGGGCACCAGCTAGTTTGTTATATGATAAATTATAATTTCCTTTGAAAGAGTTACTAATTTTGTGCAGCCTCCTTAAACATAAAATCAAGCACAATAGTAATACAATACAGATATTTTTTTTTATCCATATATAATTCATACTTATTCTAATCCTTGTATTTTAATTAGAGAAGTTTCAGAAGTTTCTTACACGAATAAACGTTAAAATTTAAAGTACTTAAAATCGGAAATGTCGAATTAGTAAGTTAGTAAGTAAGTAGGAAAAAAATCTACCATCTGTGTGATTATTTTAATGTCATAATGTTAGTTCCTTTTTACGCCACGCTAATAAAAGCTACTCGAAATACTAATACGCGGGCACCAGCTAATAATAAATAAAGTCTCTAAGTAAGTAAGTTAAGATTATGCAAAACTAGAACAAATTATGTCAGTAAAACAATACAGGTTGAGGCAGCATAAATGTATAATAGCTTACCCAAAGATATTTATTGCGAAAAGTCAATTGCATGGTTCAAAAATAAACTTAAAAAGCATTGTGTAAATTTAAAAACACGCCACTTTTGGCCTACTATTTATTTTGTAAACTGTTTTATTTTATTTTATTAATTTCTCATTAAGTGAAATTGTTTCTTCTGAGAATAAAGATCTTTAAACCTAAGTAAGTCTCTTAATAACACTTCTTTCATCGACTACCCACTTGTACATCTCACTTAGGGTGTGATCACACTTATAATTGACTTATTCCGATCGCCCCGCGCCAAATTACTTAAGTGCGCCTCCGGATTATGTGTTTTTATCTTTGTAATCTTGTTTATGGTTTGACTACTTAGACCATCATGTATTATTCGCTTTTGAGTACCACAGAGGAGTGCTCGCCGCCGAAATCATATTAACAGTAATTGCCTCTGATATCTCGTGGTTAAATTTTAGTCGATCAATAATAATTATAATAAATAGCAGCCCATAAAAAATCAAACAAAAAAAGCATCATCATCATCATCATGATAAACCTATTCTCGTCTCACTACAGAGCACGGGTCTCCTCTCAATAAAAGAAGGGTTTGGTCATAGTCAACCACGCTGGCCATGTGCGAATTGGCAGACTTCACACGCCTTTGAGAACTTTGAGAACTCTCAGGCGTGCAGGTTTCCTCACGATGTTTTCCTTCACCGTTGAAGTAAGTGATATTTAATTTTAACTTAAAACGCACATAACTATAAAGTTATAGGTGCGTGCCCGAGTTCTAACTCCCGACCCCTGATTAAGAGGCGGACGTCTAACCACTAGGCTATCACAGCTAAAAAAGCGTACAGTTTTTGTTTTTTATTGAATATAAAACATGATAATAATAAATCTATAACTGGAAGATTAATGCAATTGTTTGGAAATATTTAGCGATAAGGCCGCCTATTTTACCGCTTTTCTCTTTAGTATTTGTGTATCTTTTCTTTCTTGTATTTTTTCTTTTGTACGGTGCAGAATAATGTGTTATTTCATTCCATTTTAATTCATTTCATATTTTTCATACTATATTATATTCGGCCTCACAAGTCCCTTACTGTCAGTAAATTGGCGACGTATCAATTTGTGGGTATTGAATGACTAACATATTGGAGATCTTGATAAAGGGTGTACAAAGCCGGGGCATAGCAGGGGATGGCGACGGGGTATAGTTGGGATAGTTTGATTCTTATATGCTCGATATGAAGATATAAAAAATACAGTACAGTAAAAACGAAAAAGAGAAAATAATAGGAAACCTTTATTATTATTTTGGCGACCTCCGTCGAGCAATGTATGCGCTGTCGCATTATAAAGTTAGAGGTCCTGGGTTCGATTCCCGGCTCGACTCTGGTCTGGCGGGAGTGGCTAGTTACCACCCTACCGACAAAGACGTGTCGCCAAGCGATATAGCGTTCCGGCACGATGTCGCGTAGAAACCAATTAGGAGTGTGGGTTTACCATAGCACTAATAGAACAAAAATACCGTATTTTACAAGGCAAGAGTCTGAGTAAATGTTTTTGGTATGTTGAAAATACGTTCCCGCGATGAAAAATCCCAATTAAAAAGACGGGTTCCGGTCTCGAATTGATACCGAAATGACTAACATATAAATGAAAGTAGCACGGTGTTGTCCGTATACATATAATAATTACACTGTTTTTCTATCCGTCTGTCTGTACGCAGAAAGCGTATCGTCCGAGTCATTTCCGTTTCAAACGAGATTCCATACGACTTTCACCCTTAACTGCACTAGCATAGAGTCCAAAGTGTTTAGCATTTGTTGCTAAAGTACAGGCAGCAACTTACTGATTAAAAAATATTTTTGCTAGCGAATTAAGCCTTTATTACTAATAAGAATAAGAAAGAAAACTGTGTACAGTGAGTGTGTGTTGATAAAGTTCCATCAAGCTGTATGTTTATTTGTGTATTGGAGTACTTAATGGTTTTTGAGAAATAATTGCAATTATAAATTGGCTTTACCTAGAAGTTTAGAACTTAACGCCTCGTTTGGTCTGAGCCTACTTATGTGGGAACAAATGATTCTGAGTCTTAACTCCTGGGTTATAAGAAGCAAATTGTATTGTTAACGATAAATGCAGAAGTCTAGACATAAGGCGCATTGACGCGTCTAGGCTTTTTAGATAAAGCGAGATGGAAAAAGAGGTAAATTGAGAGCTAGTTGTGTAGGGAGTTCCGTACTACAAATACTTTTTTACTCTTTCGTTTTTTATCTGGTGAGTGGTGGGTAAACGTATTATTTCCACCCAGAAACATCGATGTAGAATAGCTACCAGGGTGGGTGATATCAGTAGCTCATATAAAAGATATACAGTGGATAATATAGTTTTGTTCATACACGTATTGATAGTAGGCGTAATCAGTAATTCATCATCATCATGATGATCAACCCATTACCGGCTCACTACAGAGCACGGATCTCCTCTCAATATGAGACGGATTTGGCCATAGTTCACCACGCTGGCCATGTGCGAAGGCAGACTTCACATGTCTTTTGAGAACACGCAGGCATATCATCGACGCGAAAATCAGTTTTTTTAAGTCCCGCGGAAAATGTAACGGGATAAATAGTATCCTATGTCGGTCTCCTGGTTCTGAACTACCTCCCCACCGATTTTCAGCCAAATAGGTTCAGCCGTTCTTGACTTATAAATGGTGTATCTATAACTACTTTCTTTTATATAAATAGATATTTTTTTTATATACACCATACACCATACACTGGAAGCGGTGATAGCCTAGTGGGGAAGCGGTGATAGCCTAGTGGTTAGGGCGTCAGCCTCCTAATCCTAATCAGAGGTCTGCGGTTCGAATTCGGGCACGCACCTCTAACTTTTCGGAGTTACGAGTATGTGCGTTTAAAAAAAAATTTAAATATCACTTGCTTCAACGATGAAGGAAAACATCGTGAGGAAACCTGCACGCCTGAGAGTTCTCCATAATGTTCTCAAAGGCGTGTGAAGTCTGCCAATCCGCTCATGGCCAGCGTGGTGGACTATGGCCAAACCCTTCTCATATTGAGAGGAGACCCGTGCTCTGTAGTGAGCCAGTAATGGGTGCCATGATGATGATGTTTATATACACCACAAGTTAGCTTTTGACGGCATCACGCTTGATAGTAAGTGATGATGCGGTCTAAGATGGTAGCGGGCTAACCTGTTAGGGGTATGGTAAACCCATACTCCTAATTGCTTTCTACGCGACTTCGTGCCGGAACGCTAAAACGCTTGGCGACACGTCTTTGTCGGTAGGGTGGTAACTAGCAACGGCCGAAGCCTCCCACCAGACCAGATTCGAGCTGGGAATCGAACCCAGGACCTCTGACTTTATAATGTCGGATGTCGTGAACCCTTTATAGTTGCCTGTAATAAATAGGTTTACATGAATAATGTTCTTTTGAAATTTGAATTTGAACCCTTATCCTATACTATAGAATGCTGATGGTTTAAACCATTGTTAGTTGAAATTACAACTGTAATAATGGGGTTTAAAATAAACAAAGTGACGTCAGGAAATAGTCGATACGACGATATTAGCGAGCCCATTCCGACTGACTTTTGTTTGATTTTAATTGGAATTGACCGTAGTGATGTTACATATCGATATGTCAGTATCGATATTGGAACGAAGTTCCTTATCGCGCGTTGTGAAAGGGGCCTAGATGGAAAAAAATTTTACGAAAAGTTGTCACGACACTTTTTGTTATTGTAAGCTGTGCGGCGTCGCATGTTTCTCTGTCTGTCTCTCTCTCTCTCTTATAGAAAGCAAGCCAGATATTTTCATTTCTATTTTGCATTGAACAGTGGGGTGTCGCGACGATTATTTTTGTTGAGTGTATACAAGTTTTTTGTAAATAATAAATAATAAAAAATAATAATAATAATGAATCCTGACAGTGTTTCTGCACAAGTTCCGGATATTGCTGATGGAGTACAAAATTGAGCCTACTGATTAAGTTTATATAAAACATTATACTTGTTAATAATAAAAAAAATACTATTATAACTGAAATAAAATAAAATTTTATTACAATTCCTTCACTAATTAATCGAAAGGAACTTCGTTCCATCCAGGTGTCCCTTGACACCTCTCAAGTTTTTATTTTTTTAATAAGAGTAGGAACAAAGAAGAGATGGATGGATGGTCAAAGAGGATATGAATGTGAACTGTGTGGGTAGTGATACTACTACTGATGCTTATAAAAGTGAGTTTTTTTATATACTACAAGTTAGCCCTTCACGGCTATCTCACCTGGTAGTCAGTGATGATGCAGTCTAAGATGATAACGGGCTTAGGGGGTAAGCTCACACCATATTTTTTATTTATATGTAACCATTAATATATATATACCGCCGCCCGCGACTTCGCCCGCGTGGAATAAGTTTTTAAAATTCAGTCAGAATAAGTTGTAAAAATTCCAACGGGAACTCTCCTATGGCACTCTCTAGGTCCTCAACTAAATAATTAAAAAAATCACGGCGATCCATTGCTGTTGCGACGTGATTGAAGAACAAACCAACATACAAACTCACATTCGCATTTATAATATAACTATGATTTTGTCTGGATAGTAAGGATTTCTTAGTACAACGTATTTCAATGGATTCAAGGAAGTAAAACTTTATAAGATATATATATATACTCCTATATGGATACTACTTATATATGACGGGTCAAGGGTTGTTTTTTTGTAAGGGAGTTAAAATGTGGGTAATTATTGAATTCTTGAGGTTTTTGGCGCCGCTGAATGAAGTTAATAACTCCTTCGCGCCGACATATATAACCAATAAGGAGTGTGAAAAACTGTAAAAAAACTCACGTACTCATAGAACACGTGAAAGAGATCGCTGTGTTATATTAAACCAACTAAAATATGTTTTAAAGTTGCGTCACATATCACTGTTTCTCTGTTTGTTTTTTGTGTATATATACATATTTTAAGAAAACAAATAGCGAAACAGTGAGTTGTGACGCAATTTTAATATATGTTTTAGTATATATATAGGTATATGTCAACGATTGTCACTCATATGTGATGGTCTTCGAAATGAAGAGTGGTGGGTACTGATAATGACGGTTTAAACTATAGTTATAGTTGATAATATTTCCATTTAATAAAATAAACAATGGCCGCTAAAATTAACAAAGTGAGGACAGACAATGGCCGACATGACGATATGAGCCGGCCCCACTCGGACTCGATGTTGTTTGACTTAAATTGAACCCGACCCTAGTGATGTGACATATCGAATTCAAAATTCAAATAACCTTTATTCAAATAGTCCTTTAAAAGTCATCTTTAACCTTCCAACTCAATATATATAGTCAGGAAGTAGAGTACAAAAAGTATATCAATCAATCAATCATAATCTTTACAAATCCTTCAAAAGGCACTTTTGCCGCGTCAATAATTTACATAGCAGTGATTTAATGGTGTAATAACTACATTTGTAAACTTAAAACTAAAGCTATGAGGGTTCCAAACGCGCCCTGGTCTAAGCCTACAACTAACTTAGCCAGCTAAATTCTTGCCATCTCACATGCCACTTAAAATTATATTAGCAGCTATATTTTGAGAGCAATATATCATAGCCAAGCTTACGTTTTATATAATCTTATTGAGAGGCAATTTATTGCATTTGGTAATTTGTTAATTGTTGGTAGTTTTGATCAACATGACTGTATCGAAATTATCGACAGACAGATGCGAGGTGGTAAGCTGAGCGTACTTCGATTTTTTTCAAGACTTGACTGTTAGATTTAAGTGTAGTTTCGTCTCGTTTAACTGTTTCTTTAGCAAAATCGAAAACCACGCTAAAGAACTCAGTCTTAAATTTTACTTGTGTAAAATTATATTTTGCCCATCTCACAGAAAAAGTACCAACTTGTAATCCAAATATGAAATTCTGTAATACAAAAAAAAAAAATTAGGTAGGCTTTCATACAAGAAACTTGTACTATTATGTGCTTTGTTTTAAACTCTTTTTTACCTTGATGATTGATAATAAATCAATCAATCAAAGTACTTAGTACTACTATCAGAAGTATTTTGTAGTAGCAGGTATATTATTTTTAATTTTAAACCACCAGTCACCCTTCAGCATTCATCACTAACTGTTACAAAATATACCTTATATTTCGCACACTATTTATTTAGTTGATTGTTATTAACTATTTATTGATGTTATGGTCTATTTATTGACAAATTTGCATTCACAATCATTACGTACATTCTTGCAAATTTCTTATGTAATGTATGTGTATTTCTTATTTCGATAATATCGTTAAAAGAAAAATTGTTTTATGTCATACTGTGATAACGCCGATCAATCATAGCATAGCCATCATACATTTGTACTTAAGATTATAAGGCATTAGAAACCTCGACGACCTGCGTGGCGCAGCGCGCGCGCTGTTGGATTATAAACTTGGAGGTCCTGGGTTCGATTCCCGGCTCGAGTCTGGTCTGGTGGGAGGCTTCGGCCGTGGCTAGTTACCACCCTAGCGACAAAGACGTGTCGCCAAGCGATTTAGCGTTCCGGCACGATGTCGCGTAGAAACCAATTAGGAGTGTGGGTTTACCATACCCCTAACAGGTTAGCCCGCTACCATCTTAGACTGCATCATCACTTACCATCAGGTGGGATTGCCGTCAAGGGCTAAGTTGTAGTGGATAAAAAAAAAAAAATCCATTTTCGCGTTTCCTCTTTCCCCGGGATAACCGGGTTAGCAGCGACATGCCGCCCGCGCACATCACTAGTCCCGCGGGAGATTTGAATGGAAGCTCTATTGCTTTTCAATTGATTCGCCCCGAGCGTCCTTCCACGAGCGTTTTGAATTCGCCCGACACTCCGATGCCTTTTTTTTACTTTGCTCTGTTTTAATAAAATGGATAGAGTTTTGTATGAGCTGATTGGTAATTTATATGTTATGAAACATTTATGAGCGAACATTTGAAACTGAACATACTTAAACGTAAGCCGTCACGGCATATGGCATGACGGTATCTCTGGTCAAAACTGAGCAGTTTCTCGTGTTAACACCTCAGATTGTGAGAAAGTTAGATATACAATTAATCATCATCATCATCATCATCATGATCATCAAACCATTACCGGCTCGCTGGACCAGAACCTCCAACTTTATAATGCGACAGCGACCCACTGCGCCACGTATGTATATAATTTGTCGACGTATATTCTCAACAAGACCAAACCAAGGCTGATTTCGTATGTTGCCCTTTCGGATGCTTGTGGGGCATGCACTGCTACAACGCACATATGAAATGCACGCCATTGCAGATGTCATTTAAGGAATCGCAGCCATCTTTGGATCATACGTGGATTTTGGAAATCCTTAATAAATTCTCAAGTCTACAGTGCACGTCAATCCATTGAGAAGATGATAGGTGAGGTACGTACATACAAAAATTATATATAGATTTGGGAACCTCCTTGTTTAAAAAATAGTGGAGTCACCTAGAAGATTTGAAGATGTCTCTACAGGTATATTGTACAGCTTACAGCTTGACTGACTAAGATTTATCACGTTAAATTAACTATCCATGCTTGCGGTTAAGACAACGCTTAACCGTCGTAATCAAGACGATTTAACATGACCGCAGTTAACTTCTGGAATCACTTTGAACCCGTTTTAATACTGCATAGGTGAAATATACTTTTAGAATGTAACACTGCTGGGCATGACAACCTTTTTTTTAATAAGAGCATTAACCCATCATTATCACATCATCATGATCAACCCATTACCGGCTCACTACAGAGCACGGGTCTCCTCTCAATATGAAAAGGGTTTGGCCATAGTCCACCACGCTAGCCATGTGCGGATTGGCAGACTTCACACGCCTTTTAAAACATTATGGAGAACTCTCAGGCGTGCAGGTTTCCTCACGATGTTTTCCTTCACTGTTGAAGCAAGTGATATTTTTTTATATCAAGAGTTATATAACAATTCAATATTAATAACTAACAATCAGAATAAAACTAAACGAAAATAATCTTATACAAGAAAGAAAAACAAACGTTATAAATAAAAGCAAGTCTATGTACATTCACTGACCGCCATTTTGAGATGAGAAATAAGATATTTAAAAAAAAACACACCTCGAACGCTTACTTATCTGTTAATAAATAAATACGAAAAAATAACTGTAGCCTCCTATAAGTGGAATTATATGTTGACCAAGCACCTAAGGCCTAAATTAAGTGCAAAAATAATATGCATAATTCTGTTGGTGGTTCTAATAAAATAAATAAATAAATTCATAACTTGGGTATTCTGGTCGCCAACTCGGCCGCCGGCGAGTCCCACATACCCCGTCGGAAGCGACGCCGTCAAAACTGCGTCGCTTCCGGAGGGGATGCGTAAACGCATTTCCCAGCGGAAAAAAAAAAAAAAAAAAAAAAAAAAAAAAAAAAAAAAAAAAAAAGACTGACCGCCATTTTTAGTAGAAAATAAGATGTTATTTAAAAAAAAACACCTGCAACACTTAGGTATCTGTTACTAAATAACAACAACAATACAAAATAATAAATACAAATCCATAAATTATAGAAACACTTTTAGACTTTATAGAAGAACAAGTCAAAGAAAATAACCGGCTAGTCTATATACGCATTGACCGCCATTGTCAGAAGAGAAATTTGATTATGGTAAAAGAAATCATCTAAACCGATTTGGTGTCTTATCTATACAAATTAATAAAATTGGAGTGTCTGTTTGTAATATTGAAATAACCTAACAACAAACAAAATAATTTTTTTTTCAATTTTTGTCTGTCTGTCTGTTTGTTTGTTTTGGCTAATCTCTGAAATGGCTGGACCGATTTTTAGATTTAGATAACTTCTGGAGCTTTTTTTATACACTACAAGTTAGCCCTTGACGGAAATCTCACCTGATGGTAAGTGATGATGCAGTCTAAGATGGTAGCGGGCTCACCTGTTATGGTAAACCTACACTCCTAATTGGTTTCTACGCGACATCGTGTCGGAACGCAAAATCGCTTGGCGACACGTCTTTGTCGGTAGGGTGGTAAACTATCCACGGCCGAAGCCTCCCACCAGGCCAGACTCGAGCCGGGAATCGAACTCGGGACCTCCAACTTTTATAACACGTCAGCGCACGCACTGCGCCAAGGAGTTCGTCAAAACCTACTTATAAACCTTCTAGAAGAACAATTTGCAGACCGTAATTGTTCATTACAGTTAGTCATTACATTTGCTTACGAAAAAGAAAAACATAATACTGTTCGCTTGGTAATATGGCACGAGCTACCTGATGACGTGTTTAACTTGGCTAATAAAACAATGTGGACCTTGTGTCTATCGTAATAATGACGGTTATAGCTCGTCTAGAGCAGGTAAAGACGGAAAACAATAGCCTAACGACATAGATGTAGAGGTACTACGCGTTAGAAAAATGTTAGGACATTTCTGTTAACAAACAAACTGTTATAAACGTAACTAAACTAACTAACGACGTTATATTCATATAGCCGTTTTCATTTTGACGACCCCCGCGGCTAACGCGCGCTGTCGCATTATAAAGTTGGAGGTCCTGGGTTCCATTCCCGGCTCGAGTTTGGTCTGGTGGGAGGCTTCGGCCGTGGTTAGTTACCACCCTACCGACAAAGTCATTTCGCCCAGTGATTTAACGTTCGGGCACGATGTCGCGTAGAAACCAATTAGGAGTATAGGTTTACCATATCCCTAGCAGGTTAGCCCGCTAACATATCAGACCATCAGGGGAGATTGTCGTCAACGGGTAACTTGTAGTGGGTAAAAAAAAGCCCGGGAACTGTTAGTTTGCTCGGGATAAAAACTTAAAGGAAACATCGTCTCCAAATACGTGCCATGGGTATGGCGATTTTATCGTCTTATCTCATAGGTATAGACGAGAAAATGGTAGACATAATCAAGCATTTAAGATGCAAGTGAGCGGTTTAGATTTGAAGCCTTGCTAATGTAACAAAGTTTGGTTTTTAAATCACCATATTGCTTTTCTGGGCTACAAACTATTGTCCTTTTCCAGGCAGTAGCGTGTACAGGGTTTTTGACCAGGGTATTGTGATACAAAACACCAACATTCTTCTCTATTACGGTTTATTAGGGCAGGCAGTGCTTTTAAGTATGAAGGACACGCCGATGTGTCTTAATACGTTTTTTAGCAAGTGAAGCTGACACATATTTCTCACAAATGTTTCCAGTTTGGCTTCGTGGTATGCACTGCTTTTGTGTATGTATAAAATGCACAGTCTACACGATGTAAGCAAGCATGCATGTTTCAAAATCGTACTAGAACGCTAAATCATGTCTCTGTAAGTGGGATGGGAAAAAATAACAGATTTTATATAATAACTTAATAAGCGATCAAAAAGACATGTCCTGCGAAAATAAGAAGATTGTCAACCCTGCGAAGGTGTAATGTAACGGATGGCACAAAATGTGCGCACGCGCCGGTCTGCTCAGTGGGCGGAACGGACAGACACACATACCTTTATATATTGCTGTGATTCATTACTATTGTTACTAGTTACGTACAGAGAACGCTGGCTGTTCTGTTTCATTTCTCTGTCTCTCTCTTGTTAAAGTTTTCATCCTATCTGATTATACAATGTTTATAGTACGTATTTTTGGAACTTTTTTGGCATATTTGCAACCCAAGCTTCGGCATTTCAGTTAACATATTACTGTTGTCCTGTTCACTCTTTATCACGTGGAATAGGATAGCAGTATTTTTAAACCTACTGTCGACTTTATCCTTCATATGCGCTTATATGGAGATAGATATAGACCCTTGATAGCTTTAGTTTGAGTGTATGAATGTAGCTATCACCATCAACTCCCTGCTATGTAAGTTGTTAACGCATCAAAAGTGCCTTTTAAAGGATTATTTGAATAATTCTCACGGTTGACTGTTTACGGTAGGGAATTCTAGGTTTTGGCAATTCTTTGGAGAAATCTTCTTCGCGTGAGGGCAATTTCCAGCAAATAACGTATATCGCTTGAGATGGTGATGACCCTCAAATTTGATTACTGATTTCATTAAAATGTCAGGTAGACTGTGCATTGATGTTTTTACTTTTACGTCCTCTGATGCTCCACAATAAATGGCCAATTGCATATTTATAATTTATAACACTTTATTTGCACACTACAGTAAGTAGAGTTCAGCTATACAAGAAAAACCAGAAACAAGAAAAGAAGTGGGATACAGAAAAGGAGTTTTGTATCCCACTTCTTTACTATCATCGCTAGTACCTATCGCTTAGAAGCATTCTCTTCCAGGCAAATTTAAAAATACAAACACATATACATATCATCATGATCTACCCTTTGCCGGCAAACTACAGAGCACGGGTCTCCTCTCAATATGAAAATGGTTTGGCAATAGTCCACCACGCTGGACATGCGCGGATTGGCAGACTTCACACGCCTTTCAGAACATTATGGAGTGAGAGTACTCCAGGCGTGCAGGTTTCCTCACAATGTTTTCCTTCACCGTTGAAGCAAGTGGTATTTTAATTTTTTTTAAACGCACATAACTCCGAAAAGTTAGAGGTGCGTGCCCGGATTCGAACCGCCGACCTCTGATTAGGAGGCTGAAGCCCTAACCACTAGGCTATCACCGCTTTCCGCATATACCTATACGGGTAACAGATTCAAAGGTGAATGAAGATGGTTTCTGGTAACTTACCGCGATAGTATCTTGGAGACGCAGCCGTGCGACACCCTCAGCTGGCGGCTGATGTCGCAAGGCCGTACCCCGCTGTGCGCCAGCTCCACAATCCTCTGCCGCACCACGTCCGGCAGCGGTCGCCCGTTCACGAACACCCCGCCCAGCTGGTTAACTCCGCCGTGGCCTGGGAGAAGAGAAACCTCAATTAGTTATACATTTCTATACATATAAGTTACTAGCGGCCCGTCCCGGCTTCGCACGGGTAGACATAAAAAGGCACAGATATTTAAGTTATAAACATGCTAATTAAAACGACCATGAATCACTAAATTAGAAAAAAAATGTGTGGTTATTTTAAAGCCTCCCTGTACACAACACAGTCCCGCACTGCCCCTCTCACGAAGAGTTAGTTACTCGATGCGCTGCGTGGTGGCCGCCGCCGGCATGTATTTATATTTTAATTTCATGATATCTTTTGAATGGAATGTCCGATTTCAATAATTCAAAAAAGTAATCATTAGGTATTGAGGCAGTCGTGAATATTAAATTATTTATTTGGATAAAAATTTATAAATGGTATGGATAACACGGTCTGATTTTGATCGGCATTCCTATCAATTTGTTAAATGTAAAAATGTAGTTATAGTGACGTAACTACAATAGTTAGACACATGGTCTCGCGAAGTTTTTTGTAGATATTGATATATTCTATAATATTGTCGAACATTTTTTGTTCTATCATTAATACTCTTCGCAGCGTATGCGATGAAAGACATTTTATGGCTAATTTTTTTACACCTTCGGTTGGTTTTAATAGGAATTTCTAAAGATTTCTATAGTAATCTAGTACTAAATATAGCCTATGTTACTCAGTGATAATGTAGCTTTCTAATGAAAAAATAATTATTAAAATGGATTACTAAACCGACGACCTTGAAATAATTACAGGATAATCTGTAAAGTATCTCCTTTCAAACCAAAAAAGAATGAGTGAAATCGGAGTACGCGTGAATGAATTACAACTAAGTACACATTTTGACTTTCATCCCCTCTCCCAAGGGAACAGTGCTGACTTCCGGTATAAAAACTATCCTATATGTTGAACCGGAGTATCAGCTACTCCAATACCAAATTTCATTCAAATCTATCGAGTATTTTCTTATTGTCTCGCTATTCCAGCGGTTTCATTATCGGGAGATTCCAGTTTTGTATCATTTACACGTGATTATAATCGTTAAAGCCAAAAAATTCATGATCAGAACTCTTAATTCCTCATCTCCAATGGTGGGAAGGTCTATTTGCACTAGATCGTAAACCTTAGATAATGATAATGTTTTGTCGAAATTTATCACGAACAGAATTGTATATACGGTTAATATTGAAATACCTACCAACGAGAATCAAAGTATTGCATCACCATAACGAAATTATGGTTAATGCATTACCGGGTATATTATCGGAAAACCAGCGATGTGTAGAGATGAAAACAAACCCGGTTATAGTGTATCGACCGGCGCGCGGGGCGTGACCGGTCGATCGTCACGCCTCGCGCACCGCTGCCCACCCGGGTATGAGGGGCCAATCTATCCGGGTAATACAAAATATAAAACTTCGAGTCAAGAAACTAATCCTGGCTTTATGTATACACTTGAGCATTAAGCTGGTACTTTTTGTGTGATAGTGAAATAATTCAATAAAAATTAAATTGTCAACTAAACGACCAAAAAACTATAGCAACATAATTCTTATCTTATTCTTTGTATACATATAATTGATAAATAATGGGTAATAGATAACACACACCATATGAGTATCATCATCAACCCATCAGGGTATGGAGATAATAGAAATCCGGTTACATTTTATCGAGCGGCGCGTAGGGCGTGACCGGTCGATCGTCACGCCTCGCGCACTGCTGCCTGCCCGGGTATGAGGTGGCTATCTATCCGGGTTATAGAAAAAACGTTCAGAAACTAAATAAATCAGGTTCTGTTAATACTGTTCTGTTACTAACATACTAACAATCTATGGACGCTTTTTTAATTATTTTTTCTGGTAGGAGGCTTCGGCTGTGGCTAGTTACATGCCTAGTGAGCTCTAACGTGACTCAACACGAGAATATGAAACATCCTTATAAAAACTTATTTGGTGGTATAAATGTCTCATAATATCTATTTATATTATTAAGATGAAGCAAAGAAAAAAATAATATTATTAAAAACTTTAATGTTCAAATGTGTATTATAATTTGTTGCTATAGAGGCAGCACGAAAATTTCAATATTATTTCATGAGATAAAGTTTTTTTATCCATTACAAGTTAGCCCTTGACGGCTATCTCATATCTGGTAGTAATGATGCTGTCTAGGACGGTAGCGGGCTAATCTATTAGGAGTATGGTAAACCTAACCTAACCAATGCTCCTAATTGGTTTCTACGCTACATCGTGCCTAAACGCTAAATCGCTTGGCACGTCTTTGTCGACAAGCCTCCCACTAGACCAGACTCGAGCCGCAAATCGAACCCAGGACCTCCAACTTTATAATGCCAGCGCACGCACTGCGCCACGGAGTTCGTCAGCTAAGTCAACTTTACATTTTCCCAGTCTCGTAGTACGCAAGACTCCACGCTAAGACATCGGGTGGGAGTGCACGAGGCGTGACGATCGATCGTTGACGCCCTGCAACCCGCGCCCCTCTCGATACACCACCCCCCTTGCATCCCGGCAGATGACTTGCGGAACAACTTTGATACGAGCATATTCTGGAAGACACCTTGTCTAACATCTCCTGTCTACATCGACGACATCCCTGACGCAGTTTTGAGCGAATGTCAAAGTCCAAGGTCTCCTGTGTGTGGAAGACTTTGAAGAAGAAAATGAAGAATTGAAGGTACTAAGGTTAGGTATACCTTAGTAACTTCAATTCTTCATTTCCAAGGCAAGCGCACTCCAACCTCATCAGTTCTTTCTAGTACTGATTGTCGGCAAGCGCAAACCTAGCTCTATATAAATTTAAAAAAAAAACGTCTTTGCCAGTAACTAGCTACGGCCGAAGCCTCCCACCAAACCAGACTCGAGCTGGGAATCGAACCCACGACCTCCAACTTTGTAATGCGACAGCTTTGTTTTTTTCGGACTGTATATTAGCTGTGCTAACCCTATTGGTTGCCACAGCGTAACCGGGCTGTTTGGCAGAAGAAATTTTAAGCCCTAGGGCTCAAAGAAACTAAGGGAACGTCTGCCTAAGGGCCGAACCTCGGCTTAGGTGACGTTTGGGATAACGGGGGGTCGGACGGGGAATGCGATAGCGCACACACTCAAGGTGCAACATTCAAGGTGTGATTGAAAGACATACAGCGTACCTACGTATGACGTAATCTATCTAGCTTTAACTGAAGATAGAAGAACAGGGTACTGACGTTAGCAGATTTCCTATGAATGAATGGAAACTGTGGTAGTGAAGTGGTACTCGTAAGTTCGTTACAATGAATACAAATGGCAAATGAGACGTGACCGTGACCGGGTATCGAGCGAGCCGGGCCGGGTGTAACCGGGCGCATCGGGGCAAAGCCCGGGGTCGATCGCGAAACAAGCCGAAGCTAATCTTTGAATTATCGTCATATGATTCACATGGCGAAGCGGAATCTTTGAGTGTCCTACAGGGTGATATACCAGTTTCTCAGTCTGTTTGTCTACAAACTTAATACCTAAGTACGAAGTTAAGTTCAACTATCAGTAAGCCATTAACTGCAATCTCATCTGTCGGTTAGTGATGATGCAGTTACCTTATTTTTCTTCACCGAATGCAAAAAAATAATCTAAGTATTAATAATTTGTTAATTTTTTATTTAATAATTAATTGATCATTAACCAACAAATAAAATACAATTAAATTGGTATTTTTAAAACATATGAAAAAAAAATTGGTTTAAACCTAAAACTTCTTCGATGCTTCGGGAACACTCGTGTACTCGACCTCGGCCCAGCCAGCGGCGTCCGCCGACGCAGACCTTCCACGAGGCATAGCATCCAAGATGCTGGTAGCGTAACCCCCTTGAATGGCCAAACTTTTCCGGAGTCAGACTCATGGTTTATGTAATCCTTCATATCGTAATAAGATTTTTCTATAAGCTTACGTTTTATAAAAACTTTGGTGGTATTGAGAGACATCCCCAAGATTTCAGATGGTAATTTGTTATAAAATAAAATACAATTTCCTTTGAATGAGTTACTACTAATTTCGTGCAGCTTCTAAGCGGCACTACAATTCTATTTTAACTGCTAATGTTCAGTGCGTTACAGTCCATTTTTTTCTTGAATCCTCAATTAAAACATCAGTGACTGTGCTCCCCTAGGCCCAGATAGAATATTGCAAGACCCCCTAAACAACAAAAAAAAATACATAATTAATGAAGACGTTATCCCAATGCCGTGTAATTAGAAAATTCATCCAAAAAATACCTACTTTTTCGCATCCGGAGAAGAGAAATAAGCTATCAACGGTAGGTACTGAGCGCCCTTCAAGTAATTAAGTGTAATGGCTTAGCAAGATGGCGCACCGGAAGTGGGGATCCACGGATGTCGGGCCAGGTGTCGCCACTCTTGTCTTTGGAGATAATGTACCTATCCCGGAACAATGGGATAGGAGTTATGCCGTTTTCCAACTATTTTCGTTGATAAAGTAAAATGAGTTTAGGTATAGCAAAGAGAGGGATTTTTATATAGGATTCAATTAGGCATTAGGATACAGTAAAGCAATGAGGTCGGCGGTTCGAATCCTGGCACGCACCTCTAACGTTTCGGAATGTGTTTTTTAAACAAAAACTCTCGTGTGCTCGTAAACAGTTTTTATACAACAACTACTTAAGGAATGGGGATAAAAGGTAGCCTATGTTATTTTCCATGTCAAAGGCTACATGCATGCCAAATTTTATCCAAATCCGTTCAGCGGTTTTTGCGTGATTGAGTAACAAACATTCACACTTTCACATTTGTAATATAATAGATATAGGATTTTACTGAGATATCATAAACTAACTAAACATTGCTTTCATTATCATCATCATCATCATGATCAACCCATTCTCGGCTCGCTACAGAGCACGGGTCTCCTCTCAATATGAGAAGGGTTTGGCCATGGTCCACCACGCTGGCCATGTGGATTGGCAGACTTCACACGCCTTTGAGAACATTATGGAGAACTCTCAGGCGTGCAGGTTTCCTCACAATGTTTTCCTTCACCGTTGAAGCAAGTGATATTTTATTTGCTTAAAACGCACATAACTTTGAAAAGTTAGAGGTGCGTGCCCGGATTCGAACCCCTGACCTCTGACAGGAGGCGGACGTCCTAACCACTAGGCTATCACAGCTTGTAGGATATACAACACTAGCCTCGAAAGTAAAGACAAAAATCTTCTAAAATGTTTCCAAAAGAGCTGAACAGAACTCGCTTATTTGACGCGAGGGTTAATAACTTAAATGGGTTTTTTTACAATAGAATCTGTGGTCCTTCGTCACGCGAGGTCAATTCCGGGGGGAGAAGCGGAAGGCCCCGCTTCCTGTGAGGGAATCCATGTCTGATTCGTGCTATTCCGATGCCCCTGCCGCCGCTTTCATTAAGCAAATAGTTGCCATATATTTTTGATAGGGCGATCATATAAGCTGTGATAGCCTAGTGGCTAGGACATCCGCCTCCTAATCAGAGGTCGGAGGTTCGAATCCGGGCACGCACCTCTAACTTTCGGAGTTATGTGCGTTTTTAAGCAATTAAAATATAAATTGCTTCAACGGTGCAGGAAAAAATCGTGACGAAACCTGCACGCCTGAGAGTTCTCCATAATGTTCTCAAAGGCGTGTGAAGTCTGCCAATCCGCACATGGCCAGCGTGGCCGACTATGGCCAAACCCTTGTTGCTCAGTAGTGAGCCGGCAATGGATTGATCATGATGATAATGGTGATGTACATTTTTTGTGACTTTTTCTTTATTAGCCACAGATACCACAGGTAAACAGAAAGCATAAAATATTTATAAAAAAAAAAGAATAAAAGTTATATACATTGTATATAAAGTAAGTAATAAGTATCTTGTCAAACCATAGGATGTAAAAAAACACACAGAAGTTAACCAAAAAAAAATTACATGGCTTGTGCCAACCCTAGCCAAGGACTCGTCATGCGCCGACGCACACCCCTGCATACCTGTACAGCTTGCCACAGGTACGGGCACGTATTATAATCACATTCCTTCCTACAACATTTTGCGTTCGCATTTCTACACACCGCGTCCAGTAAGCGAAGTTCTCCACTTAACGAACCTAGTAAACCACCGCATGACGTCTCCACGGGTTTTTACTGACTCGAAACAAAGATTAACGGTCCCAAAAGGCTTTCCAAAACTGGTAAATAATTAAATAAAACGAAAATTGGAATAACAATTCCACAAAACTTGTGTTGCATGCTACGTTACTACAAAAAATTAGAAATTCATTCAAAGGTTTTTGTATACGATTTTATAACAAATTACCAAATTAAATTTCTGGGATGTCTCTCAATAAGTTCACAGTTTATAAAACGTAAGCCTGTAGAATCTTACTATAGTGTAAAGGATTATGTAAATGATAAACAAGCTTGGGTGTGAAATATTGCTCTCATTAGATAGCTCTTAAATAATTTTAAGTGGCATGTGAGTTTACCTAGCTAAGTTTGTTGTGGGCTTCTTCTTAGACCGGGGCGCGTTTGGAACCCTCCTAGCTTTAGTTTTAAGTTTACGAATGTAGTTATCACCATCTACGCGCTACTATGTAAATTTTGTACGCGTCAAAAGTGTCTTTTAATGGTTGATGACATTTTCTTTTTGTTATCACCATCTCACATACAACTTAAAATTGCTTAAAACTATTTAAGATCTATCTCATTAGAGCAATAATAAACAAGAGAACTCTCAGACATGCAGATTTCTTAACGATGTTTTCCTTCACCGTTGAAGCAAGTCATATTTTAATTGCTTAGAAACATAACCCCGAAAAGTTAGAGGTAAGAGACCGGGATCGAACCCCGATCTCTGATTAGGAGGCAGACGCCTAACCCCTAGGCTATCACAGCTTCAAGCTTATGTTTTATTTATTAAACGTTAACACCAAGGTCAAACAGGTAAACTATGTGTGACCCTATGAACGAGGAACTATAAAATCAGTTTATAGCGTGGGTGTGCGCAGGCGCATGACGGAGGGCTACGATAAACGACCTTGATCCTGAATCAAATGTGCGGTGGCATCGCTGCTGGTAGACTCACTACCAACGTCTATCCGTTGTTACGAGTATGTATTCATTTAAATCCCTATTTTAAACACTTAGATAAAACCAAAAATATAAGTAAACTTCTAACAATGTCCTCGTGGCGTCCATTGTTATTGCTATTTTCCGTGGACCAATCACTTGTCACCGTTTTGGCGGGAACCAATAGCGTGGCGGCACGACACGATGACAACCAACTTAATACATTAATAATAGTATTCTAGTCAAGTTTTATACTCTTTTGTACGTATACAGATTAATAACATTTTAACCCTTGCAAACAACTTTTAAGATATATCTTAATCAAGAAATAAATCATAATATATATATGTATACATATATAGCTTCATAAAATCGTGGCGATAACACTATAGACATCATCATGATCAACCCATTGCCGGCTCACTACAGAGCACGGGTCTCCTCTCATTATGAGAAGGGTTTGGCCATAGTCCACCACGCTGGCCATGTGTGGATTGGCAGACTTCACACGCCTTTGAGAACATTATGGAGAACTTTCACGAGTGCAGGTTTCCTCACGATGTTTTCCTTTACCGTTGAAGCCAGTGATATTTTTTTTTTCGCACATAACTGCGAAAAGTTAGAGGAGGCGGATTTGAACCGCCGTCCTCTGATTAATAGGCTGACGCCCTAACCACTAGGCTATCACCGCTTCACTATACGCTTTTACTATACATAAATGACGAAAATACCGATTAAGTGCGTCAGAATACCAAGATGACATAAGAGAATGGAGCGGAGAGAAGAATGAAAGAGTTTTTGAAAAAAAAAAATTAAAACTAGCAGAAGGTAGTAATATATAATATTTTGATGGAACTTAAAAATTTGTAATAGTTTTTGTATTTTTTGTTGAATAAGGGGTTTATGTATACACTGGGTACAACAATAATTTAGCAGTCATGTTGTTCTAAAGCTCAACATAATACAGTGGCAGAGCAGAGGATGCCGCATTACCATAGTGACCGGATGCGAGCCCGCCGCCATTGTTCCCGCCATCTTGTTGAATAAAAACACGACTTTACTGTCGAGTTATTTAGTTTTGATATGCTTTTCTTTTCCTGTTGTTGGTTTTTTTTAAATAAAATGTATTTATTGAAGGAAAGTGGTACTTTCATATACAGACATTTTTTTTATTAACGCGTCTGTCTATTCTTTGCCCTGCATAATATTTTTAAAAATTCGGAGAGGAGACAGGCATCTAGTAGTGGGCTTTTTAAATAAAATTCATTTGTTGTAGGAAAGTGGTACTTTCATATATAGACATTTTTTTTTATTAACGCGTCTGTCTATTCCTTTGCCCTGTATAATATTTTTAAAAATTCAGAGAGACAGGCATCTAGTAGTGGGCTTTTTAAATAAAATTCATTTATTGTAGGAAAGTGGTACTTTCATATATAGACATTTTTTTTTATTAACGCGTCTGTCTATTCCTTTGCCCTGTATAATATTTTTAAAAATTCAGAGAGACAGGCATCTAGTAGTGGGCTTTTTAAATAAAATTCATTTATTGTAGGAAAGTGGTACTTTCATATACAGACATTTTTTTTATTAACGCGTCTGTCTATTCCTTTGCCCTGTATAATATTTTTTTTAAATCGGAGAGGAGACAAGCATCTAGTAGTGGGCTGGTGATGGGTTGATAATGATAATACCTAACAGTGCAATCTTTACAAACATACAATCCCTACGTTTCTTAGCTATATATTTATTATAATGAATAGAAGCAGGCGTTACTTTGCGGAAGTCCATGTTAAACAATGAACAGCAAGTATAATTTGCTATATTCCGCCGAAACCCGGGAGATTTTGTGTGGTGTTATATTATACAAATCTCCCGGCTGTCGGCGGAATATAGAAAATTATACTTGCTGTTTGTTGTTTTTTATATATTTTTTATACACTACAAGTTAAGCCTTGACGGCTATCTCACCTGGTTATGATAGAGTCTAAGATGGTAGCGGGCTGACCTGTTAGGGGTATGGTAATAGTACAGGACTGTTTTTTTTTTCTGTCTATTAGCTGTGCTAACCCTATTGGTTGCCAAAGCGTAACCGGGCTGTTTGGCGAGCTTCGGAAAGAAGCTTTGCCAGAAGAAATTTTGAGCCCTAGGGCTCGAAGAAACTACGGGAACGTTTGCCTAAGGGCGCCTCCTGTTAAGCCGAACCTCGGCTAAGGCGACGTTTGGGATAACGAGGGGGTCGGACGGTGAGTGGTCCGTACGTCTCCGAGACGTGGATGGAGCCAACGTCCGGATGACGTAAGATAGCGGGGACCTTGTCTTCGCCGGTGAAGACGGTGTGTAGCGTATGATTGAGGTGGTAGGAGTATGTTGTCAGTAGTCATCTGATCGTCAGGGTCGTGAAGGATATGTTTAGGACTTCTCTTTCGGAGAGAAGCGCTTAGGTCGGGGGAGTAAAAAGAAGCCGCAACTACGAGAGGGTTGCGGTGTCGGATTGATTTAGTACTCCTGATTGTTTTCTACGCGATAGCGTACCGGAACGCTAAATACGTCTCGTCCCTTTCAATAGCCTCTTTATAATTTAACTGCGCACGCTACGGAGATCGTCACAACTTACTTATAAAGGCCTATGGAATACAATTACATTTTTAATTAGTATAGTCCGTACTTTTACATTTACTTGTGTTTTTATTATACACTACAAGTAAGCCCTTGACGGCAACCTCACCTGATGGTAAGTGATGATGCAGTGTAAGATGGTAGCGGGCTACCCTGTTAAGGATAAGGTAAACCCACACTCCTAATTCGTTTCTACGCGACATCGTGCCGGAACGCTTAATCGTTTGGCGACACGTTTTTGTCGGTAGGGTGGTAACCACGGCCGAAGCCTCCCACCAGACGAGACTCGACGTAGGAATTGCACCCACGCCCTCCAACTTTATAACTTGACAGGTCGTCAAAAGTCAATTTTGTGAAGTCCGTACTTTTCCATTTACTTGTGTTACAAACAAGTTTGCACATAAATAATTGGTGTTAAATAATAAACGTAGAAGCAGTTATAATAAACCCACCGCGTAGATTAGTTATGTAGATAATGCGCCTGATATCAACTAACTAACATTTTATATAACGTTCTAAATCAACGCAACTAACTTGTACTAACCAGTTGAAGTTTCGACACCGGTTTGACTCCTTTCTAAAATCTCAAAGATGTGATATATGCGCGTGCGCAGGCCAATCGCAGCCGTCCCCTCCGCGTGTGCGTGAGTGTGTAGCCACACTGTACGTCGGCCCATGTGTGCGTGATATATGAAACCTCGTATGTAATTTGTCTCGGCTTACCGCAAGGTTGCTATTGCGGTTCGCTTATGAATTATTCAAACAAATCTGAGCTTTATGACTTTAGGTTACAGGTTGGGGTTTATTTATCCGGTGGTATTATGAAAGTTTGTTTTTTATGTCATTCACTCTAGGCGCGGCGTCTTGGGTACAATATGTTTTTATGTATGTATATATGTCATTCTATGTGTTACACTATTGTTCTGTAATGCTAAAGTGATCTATGATTCAGTTAGTTTTTTACCAGGAAGTGGGTTTATGCTATTGTTTTCGGTGCTTGTTGTGGTTTTTGAGTATTTTTTTGGTAATTCTTCATTGTTTTGTTTACTTGTGCAATGTTATTATAATAGTCGAGTGACAAAGGGTTATTTAGGAAAATGGAATACTTTGAGTATCACGTAGGTAGGTATGAAAACTTAAACAAACTTTACCCGCAGTTTTGTCCGCGTGGGCTGTATTGACAAAAACTTCACGATCAACCCATTGCCGGCTCACTACAGAGCACGGGTCTGCTCTCAATATGAGAAGGGTTTGGCCATAGTCCACCACGCTTGCCATGTGCGGATTGGCAGACTTCACACGTCTTTTACACATTAAGAAGAACATTATGGAGAACTCTCAGGCGTGCAGGTTTCCTCACGATGTTTCCTTCACTTCCTCTGATTTGGAGGCTGACGCCCTAACCACTAGGCTATCACTGCTTAGTGTTTTATATTCCGTGCTATTTTCAGTGCTCGAAGTTATCTTACAGCTTCCCATAGAGTTAAATTTGGCCTTTTACCTACCGCTAGATAGCTTGTATATTTCACACATATAATATATATTATTTAAATTTATTCCCGCACGTCATCATCACGAGATATAAAAAGTTAAGAGGAAATTTTAGTTTTTTTTTTGTATCTATTATTTACTTAAACGACTTTATGCAAAAATAAGAATGATTTAAGTATGGAAATTTGCACGGAAACTTTTCTGAATGTTTCCATAACTGCTAGTTTAAGTAACCTAGGTAAATAACTTTAAGTGTAATTACCTAGTTTACTTAAAGTAGCATTAGTAAGTAGGTACAATTATTTTTAATTTTACGTAATTAAAACATTAATTGATTTGATATCTTGGAGATGTCTATCAATAAGTTTTTATAAAAGTCGAAGCGTGTGAAGTCTGCCAATCCGCACATGGCCAGCGTGGTGGACTATGGCCAAACCCTTCTCATATTGAGAGGAGACCCGTGCTCTGTAGTGAGCCGGTAATGGGTTGATCATGATGATGATGATGATAAAACCACTTGGTTGCTAGCAATAAAGCTAGCTTTATCAATCAATGAATCAATCATAATCTTTAATCAAATAATCCTTTAAAAGACACTTGACGCGTCAATAATTTACATAGTAGTCAGTTGATGGTGATAACTACATTCGTAAACTTACTTCGTTTTTTTATACACTACAAGTTAGACCTTGACAGCTATCTAAGTATGATGGTAAGTGATGATGCAGTCTAAGATGGTAGCGGGCTAATCTGTTAGGGGTATGGTGAACCCATACTCCCAATTGGTTTCTACACGACATCGTGTCGGAACGCTTAATAGCTTGGCACGTCTTTGTCGGTAGAGTGGTAACTAGCCACGGCCGAAGCCGACCCACCAGACCAGACTCGAGCGGGGAATCGAACCTACGACCTCCAACTTTATTAAGCGAAAGCTAGCGCATTGCACCACGGAGGTCGTCAAAATTAAAGCTATACCAAACGCGCCCCGGTCTAAGAAGAAGCCCACAACAAACTTAGCCGGGTAACTTTTCTTCTTGTTATCACCATCTCACATGCCACTTAAAACTATTTAAGAGCTATCTTATTAGAGCAATATTTCATAGCCATGCTTGTTTATCATTTACGTAATCCTTTACACTATAGTAGGACTTTTCTACAAGCTTACGTTTTATATAAACTTTGAACTTATTTTACCACTTAACATAGTGAAATTGAACAAATTACCATTTGTAGGCATTATACCTAATTAAATTTAATGCCATGTCAGCCTCACCGTGATATTTTATTAAATTAAGTGACGTTCCAAAATGATTAATTTTACTTTTGAGTTCATCGCTAGTACCATTTATAAGATAAGATAAATACTTTTTATTGCACACAAATTTTAAAGAAACAACGCCATGGAACACTTAACACATGAGTATGCAAAGGCGGTCTTATTGCTTAAGCAATCTCTTCCGGACAACCATCGGGGAAAGAAATGAAAGATTATTAACATTTATGGTTTATCGTTAATATAATTTTCTTATTAGAGTCAACAAAGTTAAATTCTCACTTCTTTTATTTCTAGTGTGGTGACGTACTGTATTCGTATAAAAGCCTTATTGCCTGAACTAAGGCTTTAACTTCGAAAATATATCATAGGAGAGAGAGAGTTTAAAAGTTTGACTCTCCGCAATTCTCCGGTGCATATTGCACGTGTTAGTGATTTTCTAACCGGGAACTGTGCTTGCGTAAAAACTTTCTGACCGGTTTCTAACTCCAGGCTGGTATTAAAAAGGTTATTTATCGAGAACCCAATAACTAACTACCCTTAAGAAATCGAATCTAGGACCTGGTGATCATTAATCGAATATGAGACTATATAGCCCGGTCAATTTAGACATTCGAAGTTACATAAAGTCCCAATAAGCTAAATTTCTGTGAAGTTGTTCAAAACATAATTATAAACAATGTCTAGAAGTTCCCCATCATTCCCGTGTAAGGAAAAAAATTAATTCAAGATCAAAGGTCAAAAAAATGAGTTTTTCGCGATTTTCAGCAAAACGGTAAGTTTTATCATAAAAGTACTTCAGACAAAAATTGTAGATCATAAAATTATCTATAAAAAATGTATTAATACTTTTTTTCTTACGAGCCACCGTTTCTGAGATATAACGATTCAAAAAGTTATAAAAGTTGTTATCGTCATAATATGCACACGTTTCTATGCCACCTATTAGGTAGTGTACTTAGCGCAATTTCACTGAAATTCAGCTTGTTGGGACTTTATGTAACTTCACTCTCATTTTTTGGTCTAAATTGAATGGATTTTATAAAAACAACGAGGAACTAGTGGTGGGTTCTCTAGATTCTGGATGACTAGATTATAATGGATTAAGATTGCTCTGAAATAATTTTAAGTGGCATGTGAGATGGTGATAACAGAAAAAAAATTACCCGGCTAACTTTGTTGTGGGCTTCTACTTAGACCGTATTTTTTGTTTCGGACTGTCTATTAGCTGTACTAACCCTATTGGTTGCGACAGCGTAACCGGGCTGTTTGGCGAGCTTCGGAAAGAAGCTCTGCCAGAAGAAATTTTGAGCCCTAGGGCTCGAAGAAACTAAGGGAACGTCTGCCTACGGGCGCCTCCTGTGAGGCCGAACCTCGGCTTAGGCGACGTTTGGGATAACGGGGGGGTCGGACGGGGAATGCGATAGTGCACGCACTCTCCAACATTGAAGATGTGATTGAAAGACGTCCAGCGTACCTACATACGTAGCTGAAGATGGAAGAACAGGGTACCTAGTGACGTTTACGTTTTAGTGTCGGACGGTGAGTGGTCCGTACGTCTGCGAGGCCGTGGATGGAGCCCACGTCCGGATGACGTAAGATAGCGGGGACCTCGTCTTTGCCGTTGAAGACGGTGTGTACTTAGACCGGGGCGGGTTTGGAACCCTCATAGCTTTAGTTTTACGTTTACGAATGGTTTTGAATCAAAAGTGCTTTTTAAAGGATTATTTGATGATTGATTGATTGATTGAAATATAAAGCCTAAGCAAATAAGAAGCAATTTCACATGAGTGTTGAATTTAGTCATAACACCGATCTCGATTTCACGCCGCCATGTCCCGTCCCAATTTGCTGTACGCGTAAGGCACCATGCATACAGCCTCACAAAGTTACGTCCGCGAAATTGACACACGCACACAGCTGTAACGGGCCACGCCCCCCGCCGGCGGCCAATCGCGGCGCGCCCGTCGCCCCCCGGCGCGAACGCGGCGCCGCCATTGGCCGAAACGTAACGATCACGAATTTGGAGGGAAATTTTTCGGGTGTTTTATGAAATCACGACGCAGATGTGCGGACGATGTTACGAGGTATTTTATAGTGGCATGATTGTATGCGGTTTTTATGTTTGTCGTTGGGCTGTTATGATAATATCGTTATGGATGGAGCGCTCGTTGTTTTTGCATAATGGCGGAGGACCTTTTTTTTTTAACGAGATCGCTGGGACCTTATTTTTTATTTTATTTTTAGAGATAATTACGTTTTCTCTTAAGCGATCGTGGAGATATTTTATTGGATGCTGGAAAAGCTTTAGAGCGACGTAACTGAATTCGGTACAGATGGTAGACAAGGTTTTGTGTTGAAATCAACTTACCTACCCACAATATACTAGCATGTGAAATTAATTAAATGATAATATACTTTTTTCTACACCATACAAAAGAAAAATCACACACACAGAAACGAAATAGGTGAAATAGGTGGCTTTATCGCTAGTGAGCGATCTCTACCAGGCAACCTAGCACAAACCAGTAAAATATAAAGTAAGGCAAGGTTGGGGTGTACAATTATAAATACAAAAATGGAAGGTATACAGAAGAAAACTAGTAAAATAAATTTATAAAATATGTCATCAATATTTAAATTCAAATTCAAATAACCTTTATTCAAATAGTCTTTTAAAAGGCACTTTTGAACAATTTTAAAACAAGCCATATACTTAAATAATTAATTTCTTATGATATCTTATGAGGTAGTAGGTAGGTAGGTACGTAAATTAAAGGTTCTTTAACCCATAAAGTGTCCAGGAGCATATATTATCGTTGAAGGTTTTTACGAAAATATAGACTCTCTATCGCTCCTAAAGATGCTTAGTATCTATGCTAATCAATGCGTTTTTAACTAGTTGCCTAATAAAGTACCTAGCTATAACTTTTCATCGAAAATCCCTGTTTTTTTAACTATCTCTGGGAAGCGCTTTAAATGACCCCAGACCAAGAATACAGTTCGCATTAAAAATAATGACTTAATAGTAATCTGACAGGTTGAGTTTATAGAGTAACTAATACTCGTTACATTTCATGGTTTCGAGTTTTTTATTTTGTATATAAATATAGCAGGGTTTTTTAATCTTGATTGAGAGGTGCTTAACGGAGGGTCCGTTAAGCACCTCTCATTAATATGAATACACTGGATAGTGTGTCAGTCTGTACCTCAAATTAAGTAGATGTAGCCAGGAATCTCATTTGGTGATAAATAATGGCGCAGTTTAAGATGGAAGCGGGCTAACCTGTCAGGGGTATGGTAAACTCATATTGCTGATTACCGTGCCGTCGCGCTAAATCACTTGGTTTGCCGTTAGTTTGATAACTAGCCACAGCAGGCTCCTCCAGAGAGAGACAATTCAGAAATGATAATTTACGCATAATCTCAGCCAACCCGGAACATTCAACTTTTTTTTTTCCCCCTACTAAAAGTTAGCCCTTGACGGCAATCTCACCTGGTGATAAGTGATGATGGAATCTAAGATGGTAGCGGGCTAACCTGTTAGGGATATGGTAAACACACGCTTCTAATTAATTTCTACGCGACATCGTGCCGGAACGCTCAATCGCTTTCAAGGCGACAAGTCTTTGTCGGTAGGGTTGCTAGATCCAGAGAGAATTTAGAAATTATAATTTACAAATTATCTCAGCCGGGATTCGAACCCGGAATATTCTACTTGTCAGAACCTGCTGATGCGCTAACCACTGCGCCTGGGAGGTCGTCTTAAATCAGGACTCAGTCAAACTTCATCATCATCATCATTAACAACCGATTGACGTCCACTGCTGGACATAGGTGTTTTGTAGGGAGTTCCAATGCTCACGGTCTTGGGCAGCTTGCTTCCGGCTCCCTGCGACTCGTCTGACGTCGTCTGTCTATCAGTAACGAAACTTATCTTTGTATAACGCTATCTTTGTCAACTTACATGTATAATATTCCATCATATTCTGGTTGTATCTGTAAGCGGCGGACAGGTCGACGCCGCCGCCGGCCCTCAGCCCGAAAAGGGCCGCGAAAGTGGCCTTGCTTTGACCCTCCAGCTTGGACACTTCACTTACACTTTAAACACTTCAAACATCTATCACGTTGCGCCGATCTGTGCACGTTAAAGAACCTCGTCCGCCATTTTTAATGTTCGAATCGACGCGCGCGCGCCGCCATAACGAACGTTCCAAATTTGAATTTGATAAACATACAGTACAGATTGGGCACTTATATAAACGTCACTTTGAACACTGGAAATCTTTACATGTTAAACACCATTTTTATTTTTTATTTTTTTGTTAGAAAATTCGCACTTAATTCTTCATATCGAACGTTCTAGAATTTGATATGTTAAAAATCATTCTCTTTAGACACTGTTCCATCGTGAAATTGACGATGATATTTTAGATATTGGTCCAGTTTTTTTTAACTAACCTAATTATTTTTTTTTTATAAAAGATTTCACTTATTCGTCGTTATCGGAATAAATATAACCTAGTTAACGAGAATGAAATTTAAAATTAACTGTTTTCATATAATAGATAACGGAACTAAACTTACATAGAATATAAATAGAGATACCAAAATCCATACTACCAAATCAATACTACCTAATAAAAAAAAAACAGATCTTTCATAATTTATATACCAATGAAGCAGTTAATAAATCAGTTTATAAATTACATTTCATAAAAAAAAATATATAAATCTGGCTTCTTGCTATTTGAATGATGATGGTTAAGTTTATTTTTTTGAAGTGTGGTAATTTATTTACGGCACGCTAGTATTAAATAAATACAACTTCGATAATGTCTAGTAATTAACGGACTATTGGTAGGGCAATAGTTTCTTCAGTAATGCAGTTAAAATTGTAACAGGATTAGAAAAATGTTCTGAACCGTGAAGTCAAAAACAGCGGGCGTTCATTGGTCATCCAAAAAAGCGATACGTTTGGTTAAATTTCGCCGGTTATTTTACGATTTGACGATTTTCCGGTATTTGAGCTTTTCCGGTTGGATAGAGACAGGTGGATGTGGCCCTTTCTCATAAGAATAGCTTAATCACGGCTTAATGAGGAAGTCGATGTTTTTGAGTGTAATTGGCTTTTTCGTCGAATTAAGAGAAATCTTGAAAAAGTTCGCTAAACCAAAAAGAAAGGAAGGAAAATCAAAGAAACAAGCTTTTTATGGAATTTACGAGCTTAGTTTGTCGGGTTTTTACCAACCAACTTTTATTACCTAATTATCTAGGTAACTGCCTGAGAGAAGATGAAAAAAACTTCAATAGTCGAAATGGTAAAAACCAAACACACTTAAAAACTTAGGTCGACTACGCTCGAGGAAAACTAGGTTTTCAATAGATGTTATATTTTTTGTGAGATAGGTAGTAGTTAAGGAATGCGTTTATCACTTTCTTAGTGAATCTAGACATCTAATCGTTAGGTTAAATAGTCTATTATAATCCCGATATGAACTGAAAAAAAATAAATTTGTTAAAATATCATAGCAAGTGCGTATATAATTAGAAAGTCTTTTTTTGTCTTGTTTAATGAAGACTCAAAAAAATACGTTACGTCATTTAATAAATTACGTAAATTGGAACCGAGATTCATTCGGTGCTTAAATTCATTAAAAATATAGCTAACATTGATTAAATAAAATATTTAAATCTGTTGATTATTTTGTTAAACTCTTTACAATTAAGTAAAACTAAAAAATACAGAGCTATCAATCTAAGGGACACTTTTTTGACTATCAGCACGATAAAAATAAGTTTCCTTCATTTTTATTATACATATTTCTTTATCGAAGATTTAAAGCTTATCAATTCAAATAGGTACCTTTAAGTTCATAGAAATCAAAGTCGACATAGAAAATAATCCATTAGTTAGCACACTGAGTCAACACGATAAAAAAAACAATAAAAATATTATTACATATAGATTTTTCATCACAGGCACTTTTTTCATTTGTTTGAGCACTCGTTTTTCGTATTTATTCATTTTGGGCACTAAAATACGTGCTAATCAGTCGATTGTCACACAGATCTGGTCTATTTTGAGGTATATTTCACGGTTGGTAAGGTCCGGCCCGATAGCTTGTGACCGGTGGATCGGTTTTCTGATATTTAAGATGTCCGGCACCGTGAGACTGATATTTAATTAGGAAATATCATTTTATTGTTTTCATGCAATTAAATTAGGACTTTATTTTATAGTAACGTGGTACAGTTTCATTATGCAAACTAATTAAGTTGCTAGTTTATTACTCACATTGAATTCAACTAAGTCGAATCTATTTTTTGCTACGTAAGGCAACCTCCTTGCCATTTTTCTAAATCGTGGTTTGTTTACTCTTTGCATAGAATAAGAGTGTTTTTTTTTAAATTTAACAGATCTCATCCGTAGGTACTATTTAAATTTAATAACGACGTTTTTTCGCATATTATTTTTTTAAAGGTGACCTATAGGTAAGCTTGTTATAAATCTTCTTTTTTTACATTTGCTTTGTTTGCTTAAATTTAGCGGGCAACCAAGATTACCTTTCCAAAAATGATTAGGTAACCTACCCTACTCCATTTTTCAACCGATTCTACAAATATTTTCGAAAGGGTCTCCATTGCTTGATAAGAATGATAAAAATTTGGTGATTATTATTCGCAGACTATCTTCGCAGTCGGAACCCATTAAAAGTCTTGATAACTGACTCAAATCGACAAGGATACTTTCAATAAAAAGTAGATATACCTAGATACTTCTAGAAACATACGTAAGTACTAGTATTAGTTATTGTTTTTATTAATTAAATCTTATTTTTTGTTGCCTATTTGACAGCGTCAGTAATCTAATACTTTGAACCATTTTTTTTCAACCACCATAAAAGCACGCATATAGCGTTCATATATAATATAATTTTCATTACTTAAATTCGAGAGGTGATGGTGATAACTGCACTCATTAATTTTGAAAAGTAGGGGGTTTCCAGACGCGCCCAGATCTGAGAAGAAACCCACAGCAAACTTAGCCTGGTTTAGTCAAAAATCAATAAAAAGTACTAGGCTACCATAAAGTAACAAGGTTGCATAACTTATTAGGCTCAAGCAATACTTCGTTATTATTAATTGTCTGTATTTTTAGCAGTTAAGGCTTTGAGTTCCTGGTCGATCATAAGATACAGATTATAAAACAAAATAAGATATAGATTCAAAATCGAAGTAACAAGCTCATACAAACCGACATCCAATACTTATAGGTATGATATTCTCACGGCAGTTTCTCGTCACATGATCCGGTATCTACATACATGGATACCAACTTGTATTAGGATTACATGGGGTATTGATTTACCTAGCACATAAGTACCTATGAAACGTAATGGTCCAATGGTTATTAACGCGGGTCTTTATTACGGGTCACAAAGTCTTTGAATTCTATCTATTTAAATTTACTAGAAACTGCAATATTTTATTTGTTCACTGAAATAAAAATGTATTATTTCATTGCATACCAACTTAGCAATCATTTAAACATTTAATTTCATTTTTGTTTTTATTTAAATTTTCAAGAGTTGTTTTTTTCTTGTTACTTTGTTAGCGACGGAAATACGATATTACCTATTTCGGGGAAAAAAAAAATGGTTAAAATCAGTGCTATACACAAAACTTTGAATTAACTAAATTTTACTTTATTACTGACTTTATTTGCTATTCCGGTTGATTGGTTTTCCCGGGATAAAAAGTAGCTTTTATCATTCACAGACTCTATGATACAAAGGTACTATGAACATTTTCATTAAATCCAATCTATCGTTTTGTGAATCTAGCTTCAGTAGGTAGGTAGTAACTTTACGAGTAGGTTATCCATGGATCAAAATAACCCTGAATACCCTTTTTTTTATGGTAGCTTTCGTCTGATATTAAGATGAAACTAAAAACTCAGCCTATTTAATGCCTTTAAAATATTTTATATTCTGTTTTCGGTTAGATATTTAAACATTAGAACAACCAAAAAAAAATTACCACTTAAGTCAACACACTAAAAAAAAAAACATTCGTTTTCAAATACAGAACGTCATCGTTTAAAATCACCACCTCACAAGTCACAGATGAAAACAACAACAAAATATAAAAAAAAAAACAATCACATTCGATTCGCGAACATTTCGTTCCAAATTCGAAATTCGCAGTCGCGTCTCGCTCGACCGCGCGCGACGGCACCAAAACACCCTCTAGCGCACGTGGCGCGCGGGACGCGTTCGGATACACCCCCAGACTTCGTGATAATATAATTTGTCATATTTTAGATGAGCTTGCAGGGTGTCGTTATTATTTTGCAGAATATTAAAAAAAAATTTATCTCTTAAATGTTTTTTGTCGTCTTAGTTTTTAGACTGCAGCTTTTTATTAGGCTTACGTGGATCGTGATTTCGCGTTATTAAATGTTTTATTGTATAATGTAACTATTTGTTTGCTAAAAACAGACCGATTTCGAGTTTTAAAATTTAAAAGTGATTTATAAACCTACTACAAATAAACGTCAATTGATTTTTGTATAGTAGTTAGTATTTATTTAATGTATTTAAAAATATGTATTATAGTTTAGGTTATACCTATTCAATTTTAATGAAGAAACTACCTTCTCATATAGTGAGTGACCGATACAGTTATTAATACACTGACGCATTGCGTCGCTTGAATTTCCAACATAACAGTTCTTAATGCACACAATTTTAAACATTTTTACTTTATTTTCTTACTAAAACATACGGAAAACTGGGGTTGTAAATCCCAGCCTATAAGCACTGTATTGCTGGACACAGACTTCATCTTTCATGAAGACACGTTTTAATAACAAAGACCCAACACGCTTCCTCAATGCAAGTCAGGTAATTTATTTTTCCGGTGGAATATCAAAGTTTAAAAAAAAAAGGAAAAAAAATACCGAAGTTACTTCCACTCCACTATTGAAATAAACAGCTTTTAATGATATTACTTGAGAATCGTTTCTTGAAAGTTTCTTACCTATCACGCTATTTACATAAGCAAAGTAATAAAAAAGCAAGAAAAAAACCTAACTGAGAATGCATTAACCACATCAATTTTACGAAGAACTTATTTTCCGCATTAAAAATTATCCTAATTTCAATCTAGATTGAAAGCAATTATAACTGTATGTGTTAATGCTAAAGCCGATGGATTGAGTCATTTAACTATAGACTCATACCTAATTATAAATACATTAGCGTTTGCCCACGGCTTCGGTCGCGTTAAGTTTTTTATTCTCTTGTTTTTAACTTTCAAAATGAGAGACTTTCATTACAATTTACAATTCCCTTTTTCACTCTAAGAGCATTAAAATGTTATTTAACTTTTAGTTATACCGTGTTTTGTCACGCTCTGACATTTGAATGGCGCTGTCGGTTGAGGTGTAGCAAAATACTGAATCAGAATCACGTATTTTGTAGACCCTAAGCGTCCAGTGATGAGATATATCAAATTGTTACGCTATTGTGAACTCTTGTTTATATTTACCACTTTCCCACCAAGCATTTGTTGCTTAAAAGAGTTCGCTATGTAGCGGTAAGATTACGTACTCCTATTTACTGTAAGTACAGTAAAAGGATATTCATTCATTTATTTAAGGATTTAGCATGATTTACTTGATAATTATTTTTTATTATATTTTTAATATTAAAGTATTTTTACACTAAAATTATATTAATAGTATTTTCAACATAAAACACAACATACGGACCATTGTAAATTAATCATAGTAATAGTAGAAATATAAAGTCATATCTTACATCATAGTTACGAATACCGGTAAACCGGTTGTAAAGGTAAAATTAACTGACGCAACTAGGTAGGTAAGTATGTATTGTAATGAACGTTGTATCAAACTCGTAAAGATTTGATTATGATGGATGATTCCAGAAGTTTCTATTTCATGAGTGTTGGCAAGTTATTTTTATAATTTAATGGACATGCGCTTCATTGTTATTGCGTTCAGCCCAATTGATGCAAGCAGATAGTACCTAATTCTGCTTCTCTGTTTTATTTTCCTGCCAGTCATAAACATTATAGATAGATAGAGGCGAGTTTAGTATTTAAAACAAAAGTCATTACTACTATTCTCCTGAAAGCACTTAAAAAACTATTGTGCCATAGTTAATCGGACGTATTCGAAAACCAAGAAAAAAAAGTGTACATATATAAACTAAATTAAACATATTGAATTAAAACTGTTTTGAAAAAACACTATTTTGAGAAAGTCTTACAATAAGTACCAAACGGAATACAAACAGTAAGTGAAAAAACCTTTTTTTTTTAAACTATTTCAATATGACTTAAACACTACCTTACTTAAAACGTAACGTTATATAGAATGTACGGTAGATAACAAAAAAAAATAAAAAAAAAATATTCATCCAAAAAAAAAACACAAAAACAGCCGAGATACTCATTCGGAACGCACCGTCAGTGATAACGTGCGTCCTTTTCATCCCTCATATTTGACATCTGCGTTCTCCCTTGCACCTATTACTGATAAGGCGGTTACCTACATTAGCGAGAATGCTGTGTTCGAAAGTTTCACCTTTTATTTTTTCGTTATTTTCATGGATCCGTTGAAATAAAACACATCCGTATAAGTTAATGGGAAATCCTCGAACCTCTTAGTAAGGCCGATTTACCGACAGAAATACTTTTAAATGCTTATAAAGTATTACTTAAAATTAATTAATTTTGAACTTGCAATAGGAATAGGTATTCTTTGGAGTAAAAGATCTTAATATCTACGTAACCAAAGCTGGTTTACGATATCAATTAATCTTATCATGATCAGCCCATTGCCGGCTCACTACAGAGCACGGGTCTCCTCTCAATATGAGAAGGGTTTGGACATAGTCCACCACGCTGGCCATGTGCGGATTGGCAGACTTCACACGCCTTTGAGAACGTTATAGAGAACTCTCAGGCGTGCAGGTTTCCTCACGATGTTTTCTTTCACCGTTGAAACAAGTGATATTTTAATTGCTTAAAAACGCACATAACTCCGAAAAGTTAGAGGTAACCTCTGATAAGGAGGCTGACGTTCCACTAATCTATTACAATAATTTTAAATATCGTGAAGAAGCCACAACAAACTTAAACGGTTTTTTTGTCATATTTTTATACTTCGCATAGTCAATAATAAATTATTATAATTAGCTATGAAGTTATATCGATTCACACTCAAGCTTTTTTGTCGTTTACAAATGTTTCGTTTATAATCCTTAATATCGTAATATAATTTTTCTATAAGCTATTATTATTTTTTATTTTTGTTCTCAAAAGCGTGTGAAGTCTGTCAATCCGCACATGGCCAGCGTGGTGGACTATGGCCGAACCCTTCTCATATTGAGAGGAGACCCGTGCTCTGTAGTGAGCCGGTAATGGGTTGATCATGATGATGATATATTTTATAAAAACTTTGAACTTATTGATAGATATCTCAAATATATTATAAATGTTTATCACAGATTTGGTATGGGAGTGAAAGCCTCCCACTGGATCAAGCAGCAAAAATTGTGAAATGTCAATTTCTAAATTTTTCCTTCCGGAGCTCGAACCCGAGACCGCTCACCACTGCACTTGGGAGGTCGTCATCCGCGTAAGTACTTCCTGCTTACCTCCCCAGTGGTTATTAATTGATAACAAAGCACCGTTGAATGCTAATTCAGTCGGTATTGGACTAATTGTGGGACATAGGTGTAGCTGCCAACTTGGGAACAATGATGAAACCTACTGTTTGTTATAGAATGTTGAGGCTTTAAGAGGTTGCAAGGAAACCAGGACCTTTTTTTTTTCGGACTGTCTATTAGCTGTACAAACCCTATTGGTTGCCACAGCGTAGCCGGGCTGTTTGGCGAGCTTTGGAAAGAAGCTCTGCCAGAAGAAATTTTGAGCCCTAGGGCTCGAAGAAACTATGGGAACGACTGCCTAAGGGCGCCTCCTTTGAGGCCGAACCTCGGCTTAGGCGACGTTTGGGATAACGGGGGGGTCGGAGAAACCAGGACCACGATCTTCAGTAATGAAGGAACGACTGGAGAGAGACAGAGAGAGTTTTTTATACGTGTAAACGTGAATGGTGCGTGATTTCCTACTAATTCGAACGCGTGAATATTAACTTCAATTAGTATGCAACCGAAAGAGCACCAAATATTGTGTAATAGATAGAGCTATTCTTAACTTTGGTGCTATATTAGATATATCAGGATCAAATATGTAGAATATTTTGCACTTTGTCTGTCGGATTCACCGTAGCTCTTGAACGAATAGATCAGTTCCATTCAAATTCAAATTCAAATAATCTTTATTCAAATAGTCCTTTAAAAGGCGCTTTTGACGCGTCAATAATTTACATAGAGTGATTTGATGGTGATAACTACATTCGTAAACATAAAACTAAAGCTATGAGGGTTCCAAACGCGACCCGGTCTAAGAAGAAGCCCACAACAAACTAAGCCAGGTAAATTTTCTTTATGTTATCACCATCTCACATGCCACTTAAAATTATTTAAGAGCTATCCTTATTAGAGCAATATTTCACACCCATGCTTGTTTATCATTTACGTAATCCTTTACACTATAGTAGGACTTTTCTACAAGCTTACGCTTAAGCTCTAATCATCGTCATAAAGCTATTATTTTGGAATTCATTTTTCTACTGTTTTCCAAGCGAGTCTTTACCAGAAAGGCAGAAAAAACAATCTAATCCGGTGGCACCATCAAGGTAGTGTTTGTATACTCCTTGGTCGAGCAGTGTTTGTATACTCCTTGGTCGGGTAGTGTTTGTATACTCATTGACAAGTATATACAGACAAATGAAGATGTAGACACGTCCAGAGTTAAAGTAGACACCCTTCCCCCAATAGGTAAGCAGCTAATACATGTTATCTATTATTATTGGACATTGACATATTCCCACCATTGACGAACGCATGCTTCATTAGATAGTGTTAGGCGTAATGGAATTGAGGTTACGCATTATATTAAGAAGCGGGTATAGCCTAGCGGTTAGGTCGTAAGCCTCCTAACCAGATGTAGCGGTTCGAATCCGGGCACGCACCTCTAACTTTTCGGTGTTATGTGCGTTTTTAAAAAAAAAACTTGAGAGGTGTCAAGGGACACCCGGATGGAACGAAGTTCCTTTCGATTAATTAGTGAAGGAATTGTAATAAAATTTTATTTTATTTAACTTATAATAATATTTATTTTATTATTAACAAATATAATGTTATATAAACTTAATCAGTGGGCTCAATTTTCGTAAAAATAATCGTCGCGACACCACACTGTTCAATGCGAAATAGAAATGAAAATATCTGGCTTGCTTTCTATAGGAGAGAGAGAGACAGACAGAGAAACATGCGACGCCGCACAGCTTACAATAGTTTACTATAGCAAAAAGTGTCGTGACAACTTTTCGTAAGAATGTTTTCCGTCTAGCCCCCTTTCAAACGCGCGATAAGGAACTTCCAAAAATCGAATCGTACCGCCGACCTCTGATTAGGAGGCTGACGCCCTAACCACTAGGCTATCACCGTTTCACTAGGCTATTAATTATTAATGATTCCTAATTCTATGACCGCTTATTTATTACCTGTGTACATAATTAAGTAATTTTAAGCCGGTATCCAATTCAAAATCATTAATTTGGGACAATGAAAATTACGCTCTAAATCAATGCATTCAGGTACACTTTACAATGTGTCTAATGATCTCTTAAAAATTAGAAAGATTTCTTAGTTCTCAAAAGCGTTGTTTAAACAGGATTGTGCGTAACAATTAATGAAAAATAAACTTTATTCTGTTGCAATTAGATGCACTTTGCATCGTAGCGATGCTGCTTAATCAGCCATTTTAAAATAAGTTCAAATTTCGAATGCGCGGACAGTTAATCGTAATTGGTGAATGAGCTGTCAAAATTTGAAATAAGGCGGTTCTAATGAAGCGTGACCGAGTACGACTGTTTGTCTCTTTCGGACAACGGTTTTTTTAACAGCTTCGAGACGCAGTGATTTTGTTCATGCGTAGTATTTTACAATAGATCGACAGGGAGAGGTCGTTTTAGCGATAAGTCAGCCCTTGCACGCTAAGTGTTTAAGTTTCAGTGTTGTTTCTTCTTTTTTGTAGCTTTTATTTTGTGAGTGCACTAAAAGTTTAACATATCTAATAATTATGAATGCTCTGTAAAACAAGATCGTTAAGAAAATGGTAATTCATCGCAATGTGATGTACTTAGGTTGGCGAGCTTTAGTCACATATTCTTGATAATCGCTGGGAACGACGGCTTTACGTGCTCTCCAAGGCACGGGGTTGATAAGATTTTTATACTGAAAAAACTTAAAAAAATATTGGTCTGAACCGATAATCGAATCCAGAGCCTCGTCTACAAAATCTGTTAGTGATACGAATGTTTTAATCTAAGACTCATTCAAATATTTTTTCTACAAAGAGTTTTCAAAAAATCCCATTTGAACTCTTTATTTTCCGGGATCTCCAAATAACTCCGAAAATTTACAGAGACGGGATCGAACCCCCGACCTCCTATTAGGAGGCGGACCTCCCAACCACTGGGCTATCAAAACTTCACAATAAAATATTTATTTGCAATTAATTAAAAATATACCAACAAAGTGATAATAGTATGGTAAGCAAATCGGAAATCAAAAATGTTGTAAACCTTGTTTTTTTTTTTTTTCACGCTGGGAAATGCTTTTACGCATCCCCTCCGGAGGCGACGCAGGCAAGACTGTGTATGTGGGATTCCCCGGCGGCCAGGCTGGCGAGCAGAATACCCACTAAAACTTCTTCGATGCTCCTTCGCGTCGCCTGGTGGCTGGGTCACGGGAACACTGATGCACTCGACCGCGGCCCAGCCAGCGGCGTCCGCCGAGGCAGAAACTCCACGGGGGGCCTATATTGACCCCCGAGCTCCGTCCGAGGCGCGCCAGGACCATTGGACGCGCCTCACGACCCGAGATTCATGTAAACTTTTGGCTTTGTGGTCAAGATCTCTTTCGAGGGAAACAAGATCGCTCCTTGAGCGTTTCGAAGTTATCACTTGTTTTAAAGATGAAGGCAAGGAACGTGACGAAACCCCCATGCCTCTTTCTCCATACCTTATGTTCCCAAAGCCCTTCTCACGCTGGTTGTCAATGGGTCAATAATATAGAGCAAAGAACATTACTTACAGACGTGAAATGAAATGAAATATACTTTATACGCACACCATACAAATGAAGAAACACACAAACAGAGAAGAAAATAAGTGCACAGGCCGCCTTATCGCTAAAGAGATCGATCTCTACTTTTTTTTTTACGGGGGAGAAATCTCCTACTGAGATACCTGACTATTGCTGGGGAAAAGCTCGGGTTATGTGGGATTTTTACCCACTAAAACTCCCTCGGTCGCCACCATCAGCATAAAAAATAGATCTCTAACTAGCACAACCTGGGTTAAAATATGATGAAAGGCGAGGTTTAAGCTACAAAATAACATTCAGCACTGAGATTTAAGGCAACTTGGTTTAAGACATGATTCAATTTCACTCTTGCCTGTTAGACACACAAGAATTATTCAGAAAAGAGCAAAAAAACAGAGTCAATGCGAGATGGTATCGTACGCGAAGGGTTCCGTACTAAGTTGCAATTTGGATAGCATAGTTTTATTATCCAGTCGTATTATAAAGTTGGAGGTCTTGGGTTTGAATCCCGACTCGAGTGCAGTCTGGGAGGATTCGGTCACGGCTTCTGTGTTGCACGCATGGGTTCGCATCCCATCCGTCGCCACTGAGATGTATGAGACAATGAAACAACCGTCTATTATGAAGACTAGTGTATTTGACGATCTGCGTGGCACAGAGCGTGTGCTATCGCATTATAAAAGTTTGAAGTCCTGGGTTCGATTCCCAGCTCGAGTCTGGTCTGGTGGAAAGCTTCGGCCGTTACCACCCTACCGCCAAACACGTGTCGAAAAGCGATTTAGCGATGTCGCGTAGAAACCAATTAGGAGTGTCGGCTTACCATACCCCTAACACGTTAGCACGCTACCATCTTAGACTGCATCATCCCTTACCATCAGGTGAAAATGCCGTCAAGGGCTAACTTGTAGTGTATAAAAAAAGCATCATTAACCTATTGGCAAAGTAGTAATGGTATAACGCCAATTGCGTATATTTAGTTATTTCTATTCGTGAAGTGATGGTGATAACTACACTCGACAACTTAAAACTAAAGCTAAGAGGGTTAATATCGCGCCCAGGTCTTAGAAGAAAAATGTCATGTTTATTCTTCTTTCTTCTGTTTTTGGCATTTATTTTGGATTGTCACCAGTTTAATGATCCAATAAAAAAAATACAAACGAAAAACGGAGGCCTAGTGAAACAGTTTACCCGGCTGCGGAACCCTAAATAGCAAGAAATGTAGGTACCTACTTCTCACATCGAACCTGCTACTGTTCCGCGAGTCATCGCGTTTGTTCCGCGCCGGGAACCGAACCAGTGACCTTACCCATTGAAAAACGTTAATTTATCCTTTACGCTTGCTTTTTATGCAGATGATCGATTCTTATAATAATAACGTTCATTATGGATTTTGAAGCAACTTTCATTTTTGTAACTATGGACGCATTTTATTCAAAGAAAAATCTGTCAAATTCAAATTCAAATAATCTTTATTCAAATAGTCCTTTAAAAGGTGCTTTTGACGCGTCAATAATTTACATAGTAGTGATTTGATGGTGATAGTGATCTCTTTCATCATCATCATGATCAACCCATTGCCGGCTCACTACAGAGCACGGGTCTCCTCGCAATATGAGAAGGGTTTGGCCACAGTCCACCACGCTGGCCATGTGCAGATTGGCAGACTTCACACGCCTTTGAGAACATTATGGAGAACTCTCAAGCGTGCAGGTTTCCTCGCAACGGTTTCCTTCACCGTTGAAGCAAGTGTTTTTTTAATCGCTTAAAAACATACATAACTCCGAAAAGTTAGAGATGCGTGCCCGGGATCGAACCCCCGATCTCTGATTAGAAGGCGAACGCCCTAACCACTAGTTACCGACAAAGACGTCTCGCCAAGCGATTTAGCGTGCCAGCACGATGTCGCGTAGAAACCAATTAGGAGTATGGGTATTTCGTACCCTTAACAAGTTAGCCCGCTATCATTTTCACTGCATCATCACTTACCATCAGGTGAGATCGCCGTCAAGGGCTAACTTGTAGTGTATATAATATGCTCATAATTTATTCACACCATACACATTTCGTATTAAATTCAGAGTATTAAAAAAAAAATCTTAAAGTTTATATTTCGATCTCTACTCTTTTTGTCGCACTTGATCATCATCATCATCATCATCATGATCAACCCATTGCCGGCTCACTACAGAGCACGGGTCTCCTCTCAATATGAGAAGGGTTTGGCCATAGTACACCACGCTGGTCATGTGCAGATTGGCAGACTTCACACGCCTTTGAGAACATTATGCAGAACTCTCAGGCGTGCAGGTTTCCTCACGATGTTTTTCTTCACCGTTGAAGCGAGTGATATTTTAATTACTTAACGCACATAACTCCGAAAAGTTAGAGGTGCGTGCCCCGGATCGAACCTCCGATTATTATGACCACTAGGCTATAAACAACTTAAACCCCTGTGTACTAGATTACTCTTTATGCCGGAAAAAAACATGGCTCCTGAGGAATTTGCATCTAATTTATTCACACACTATACATTTCGTATAAAACTTAAAGTACAAAAAAAACTTTTTTTTTATATTTCGTTCTGAACTCTTTTTGTCGCTCTTGATCAATTGAAAGCTAAATCTAACATTGTGGGTAATAGCGTGAAGATGATCCCCAATAGTTCAAAGCTGTGTAACCGACACCCCCACCGCAGCCACTTCCTTGGGAACCAGTTCGAGTCCGAGCTACACACGTTTCGATTTACTCATTCTTTTTATTTTTTTTAAGGAAAGCGGAACACGATTCAAGGATTCAATATAGTGACTATTCATCATTATTTCGACCGACAGACTTTTACTGTGGGACAAGGATCTTTTGCAGTATTTTTATTATACACTACAAGTTAGCCCTTGACGGCAATCTGGCAATTTCACTTGATGGTAAGTGATGATGCAGGCTAAGATGGCAGTGGGCTAACCTGTCAGGGGTATGGTAAACCCACATACCTAATTGGATTCTACGCGACATCGTGCCGGAACGCTAAATCGCTTGGCGACACGACTTTGTCGGTAGGGTGGTAACTAGCCACGGCCGTAGCCTCCCACCAGACCAGACTCGAGCCGGGAATCGAACCCGGGACCTCCAACTTTAAAATGCGACAGCGCGTGAGCTGCGCCACGGTGGTCGTCAAATCGTGAAAGAACTCTAAATCGTTTCGCCAAGCGATTGTGAAGCGTGTCGCCACACGTCTTTGTCGGTAAGGTGGTAACTAGATACGGCCGAAGCCTCCCACCAAACCAGACTCGAGCCGGGAATTATGAAGTTGGAGGTCGTCGAATAATTAGATATATATAAAACATTTCTTTCATAAAAGTCTGCTTTATAAGCAACGCCTATTTTTAGTTTACTTAAAAGGAGGTAGTTTTTTTTCTACTACCGGTTTCGCCCACGTTATGTGAGAAAAATATCTACTAAAACATATACCATTTTTTTTAAACTAAAGTAAAAGTTATTATTTTTTACAGCACTGTGTTATCTAAAAATAAGTATAACTATGTACGGTGATAGCCTAGTAGTAAGGGCGTCAGCTTCCTAATCAGAGGTCAGCGGTTCGAATCCGGGCACACACCTCTAAGTTTTCGGAGTTATGTGCATTTTTAAAATTAAAGTATCACTTGCTTCAACGGTGAAAGAAAACATCGTGAGGAAACCTGCACGCCCGAGAGTTCTCCATAATGTTCTCAAAGGCGTGTGAAGTCTGCCAATCCGCACATGGCCAGCGTGGTGGACTATGGCCAAAACCTACCTGTATTGAGAGGAGACCCGTACTCTGTAGTGAGCAGGTAATGGGTTGATCATGATGATGATGATGGTGATGTACTTTAAAATCCATTTTTTTCGAGTGCAGTTTTGTTCAAAATTAAATACTATTCATCGCAAGTATTTAATTTTTATATACTTGATACTAAAATGATAAACGAAATTCATAAAATCTGACGTCACAGAATGGCTGCCACCTCGGTAACCCTTCACGTCAATCGGTCACGTTGAGTTTTTTCTTTAATTTCGCTTTCGATGCGCGTGAGCATCAGAACCGAGAGAAACGAAAGGCGAACCACTGCCGTTTACCCTAATTTCAACCTTATAACAATGGCAATAGAATCGAAACTGATGTTTGGGTATAAAAAAAAATCAAAGCACGGTTTCCAGTTTAACACGTGACTTCTAAATATAGGGTAATGAAAAAAGTATTGCTTGGATCACAAGAACACCTACCTATTTCTGGGCTCCTGGTATTTCGATTTGCACATCCCGAAAGCTTTTGAGATATTTGTGAGATTTGCAATTACAGGGAGGATGTAATGAATGTACTTTATATAGACAGCGCTGGGAAGCTTTGATAGCCTAGTGGTTAGGACGTCCGCCTCCTAATCAGAGGTCGGGGGTTCGAACCCGAGCAAGCACCGCTAACTTCTCGGAGTTATGTGCGTTTTTAAGCAATTAAAATATCACTTGCTTCAACGGTGAAGGAAAACACCGTGAGGAAACCTGTGCGCATGAGAGTTCTCCATAATGTTCTCAAAGGCGTGTGAAGTCTGCCAATCCGCACATGGTCAGCGTGGTGCACTATGGCCAAACCCTTCTTATATTGAGAGGAGACCCGTGCTCTGTAGTGAGCCGGCAATGGGTTGATTATGATGATAGACAGCGCATACCGTCGATTGAGTGGGTTAAAGAAAAAAAGTGGTTTTTAGAAATCAAATTCGACCACAATGATTGGTCAAATCAAAATTTTCATTCGCCCTTATCCTAGACCTCACTTTAATCTTAATAATATAGTAAAATATGAAGGAGATATTTTCATATAGTGAAAATACATAACAACAAGGAAATGTTCTCATTTTCAAGATTTAAAAAATAACCTTAACGCGTACAAAAACGTGGAAAATAGTTAAGTACCTAGTAATAACTCAGAGTAGTACCTAGGTACCCAATTCTACAGCAGCGTGGTGGGTCTCGACTCTACACCACTCGATTCTTGTCAAAGTAAAATGCACCAAATTACACTAGATTTAGAGTCGCAAACGGTGTACGATTTCACAAACATTCCGTCAGTATTGCTGTAGTTTAGATGAATTTGAGCTTTATAATGAGTAGAACAAGTTGCATTTTCCTCCCACGTTAAAGAATTCCGAGATTCCAAAACCAATAGAGAGTAAACAGAACATCTAGTAAATACTTAAGGCATCTTCCTTAGAAACCCTAGTACAAAGTTGACTTGGTTTAATCAATCCAATACCCCAACCCTCTCGTAGTTGCGGCTTTTTTTTTACTCCCTCGACCTCCTATCCATATATCCTCCATGCCCCTGACGATCAGATGACAACTGATAACATACTCGTACCACCTACCACATAATCATACGGCACACACCGTCTTCACCGGCGAAGACGAGGTCCCCGCTATCTTACGTCATCCGGACGTGGGCTACGTCTCCGAGGTGAGTGCACCGTCCGACCCCCCCGTTATCCCAAACGTCGCCTAAGCCGAGGTTTGGCCTCAAAGGAGGCGCCCTTAGGCAGTCGTTTCCTTAGTTTCTTCGAGCCCTAGGGCTCAAAATTTCTTCTGGCAGAGCTTCTTACCGAAGCTCGCCAAACAGCCCGGTTATGTTGTGGTAACCAATAGGGTTTGTAATAGACAGTCCGAAAAAGAAAATTACTTGGTTTAAAAAAAACTAAATCTTAGCTATTTTTGTTACAGCTAGACTTAGATTTAGTGAAAACTATATGTTTTGCATTCTGTATTTTGTTTGTATTCCATAGATACGTATTATACTATAAACTTTCACACACAGTGTCTGTAAAGCACGCGTTGATCATTGTATAACCCAAGATGATTCACGCTGCCTTATCAATCGATACGTTTAATATATAAATGTAACGTAGACGTGGGGTCCGTGTTATAGCGTGAGATGTAGCGTGAAGCGTATGCGGGGTACGTGACAGTCAGTCTTGCATAGGCACCGTCGATTCCGCATTTACTGTTAAAGGAATTTTAAGCTCGCTTCGCTAGACTGTATTTATCTTCATGAGTAGACAAAATTTATCAGTATATTCGTTAATTTTAAACATCGTCAAATATACATATTAATTAATAGCGAGTTGTTAAGCTATAGCGGTGGTAAGTAGTGGATTTATCTAGGGACTCGGACATCCATAGTAAAATCATCATCTCTTTTGACAATCGCAAACAAACAAACAATAATGAAATAATTGTGTTGGAAAGTGAATTAAGTATGTTGGAGATTCTTCTAATATAGGAATTTTTCTACATTAGAATCGTCTCCACCAGCTATGTTAATAAGTATACGATTCTTTTCAATTTGTAAAATTTGTAAGCATTTCAAGTATATATACTTGAAATTAAGAAAAATGCTTATTCTATAATATAATAGCTGACCCGGCAAACGTTGTTTTGCCGGGTCGTTTTTTTTGATATACAATATTTCTAGGGAATTCCTATTGTAGAAAAAAATGAACAACTATTGTGTGTAAGGATGTGGTATATGTGTGGTATAGGTGTGAAAGATAAGGGTGTATAAAAATAACATAACGAAAAAGTTGGCCAAAAAACTAAAAATAAATTGTTAGGGACAACCCTTATCACTTAGGGGTTTGAAAGATAGACAGTAGTCGCTTCTCAGACTTACTGAACATGCATAAAAAATTTCATAAGAATCGATCGTGCCGTTTCTGAGGAGTATGGGAACGAACATTGTGACACGAGAATTTTATATCTATATATATAAAAGCGAAAGGTCACTTACAGACTTACATACTTACTTACATACTGATTAAACACGAGATCTCGAAAACTATTGTATGTATAAAGCTATAATTTAGCAAGTGGGTAGTTGATAGTTAAGAGATGTCAGCTAAGAAAGGATATTTAGAAATTCCACCCGTAAGGGGGTAAAATAGGGGTTGGAAGTTTCTATGAAAGTCCTATGTTTTTTAATTTAGAAACACGAAAATCGGCAATTTGACATTTGCCTGCAGCTTCCTTTCAGAAGCAGGGCATTGGCTGCACGGGTAACCTCAATCTCAAGGGAAATCAGCAATTCTACGCACTCGAAGTCGCGGGCAACAGCTAGTATAACATAAAATATATTATGTAATATATATAAAAAGAAAAGGCTAATAAAAGACTGATAGACTCATAAAAAGGCATTCAAATTACTGGCTGTATTTTGTCATTTAGTTTAAAGCCTTCACTTCTAATCCCCAAATCATACGTAAAAATAAATACACGGCTCTCCGCGGGTACTAGGACCACATAACAACAAAACAAAAGTGCAGCCGGCGGGCAAGTAATTTCACAGCGATTTAGTCAAGTGTACGACGCACAAAAAACCCCCCATTCACTCCGCGGAGGTACACGGCTCCCGGGCTTCGGACGAGGCTTGAATGGGCGAGTAAAACCACCAGAGGACGCAGAGTAATTGACTTTGGAGCCTTAAGCTGTAAAAAATCATCGGTTCGTTCCCTTATCAACACGTCACAAATAATTATGCTTGGCTGCAACCACGTCTGTGTAGACTTGAAACACTTCCAGAAACTGCCAAATTACTTGTTTGAATTATACAGGTATAGGGAGAAACGTTGGTAGGGCTGTTTTTGAAGTGAAAACTTCTTTAGCGGCGTTGAGCACTTTTTCTGTAATGGGTATAAAATCTTAAACTCGCGTCAGGACACGTGACCTGATCGAAAAAGCGTAAGACGATGACGTAGACAGCTATCCCCTCTCTACGGCGCGGCGAAAATGTATGCCTGGGCCTACTGTTTCGTTTAGGCAGCGCAGGGCGCTTGCGCGAATGTTCGTGTATGTTTATTTCCATGGCAACGAACGTCAACCTACACGCTACTAACGCGCTACGCTTTATAATTCAAAAAGTATCGTTTTTACCTGCAGTACTGTTACAGAGTCATAGTTTTTGTATTATTAAGTGATAGGAGAATCGTGTAATGTGATATTTCAAGAGATCATTATGGTTTTCTTCTATTAAAACTTGTTTAACTTGAGCATCGGAGTGGTGTCAAAACGAAAAAGTCAAAACGGTTGTCATAAATATCCACATAATATAAATATGAATTGCGGTGCCTGTAACTCCAGCATTTCTGTCACTCAAAAACGCGTGAAGTGCTCAAGCATCGATTGTTTACTCGTATATCATTCAGATTGTGTTAATTATGGTGAGACTTCAACCCATCGGTCTAAGTGGATATGCCCAACGTGTATTGCCAAGCGTCCTAAGGCAGATAATATTAATACTCCAATATCCAATAAAAGGAAAAATGTGCAGCGTGCGGACGTTAATAGCTCACCTACATCAGTAGACATGTCCCTTGATTGTCTTTTGAGCGAAATACGTAGTTTTCGAACGGAGATAAATCAAAAGCTTGAAAACCAGCAATCTACCTTGGGTAATTTTAACATAGCCATAATGAAATTACAACAAGAAGTTACCGGAGTTATAAAAAAATTTACTACTATACAGGATGAGCTAAATGAGGCTATCAAATCTCTTAAATTTTTGTCTGACTGTCACGACGAACAGAATACTTTAAATAAGGACTTGTCTGCCAGAATATCTTAACTGGAAATTGAGAACTTGGAACTACGATCTCGGTCGACTGAATTTGAATTTAAAATATCTCAGATGGAGCAACAGTCTCGTGACAGCAACTTAGAAATTCAATGTGTTCCCGAGCATCGATCAGAAAATCTGCTAACATTGATTTCTCAATTGGCCAAGGTGGTTAATTTTCAGCTTTGACCCACTGATATAGTAAACTTTCATAGAGTTGCAAAAATGAATACCGAATCCAAACGCCCACGCAGTATCATTTTTAAACTATCTAGCCCACTTAAGCGAGATAACTTTTTAGCGGCTGTGAGAATCTTTAATAAAAAACATGCAGCTGACAAACTCAACACTTCTCACCTAGGGATTGCCGGTACTAAGCAGCAGGTTTATGTCGCAGAGCACTTGTTCCCAACTAACAAACGTCTGCATGCATCAACTAGGCTTGCCGCACAGGAAAAACACTATAGATACGTATGGGTTCGAGGAGGCCGTATTTTTGTGCGCAAGAACGATGAGTCACCGTCAGTTCAGATTAAGTGACTTGGTCTCGTATGATTCTCGGTTACTATCCTATAATCTTATGTCACTAAAGAACAGACGTAAAATGTTAGACATGGTTTTTTTCTACAAAATCATTAATGGATACACTGATTCACCGGAAATCCTGGAGCGTCTGAGGTTTAGTGTGCCGCGTAAGGGTAGTCGCCTCCGGAATCGAAAACCGTTTCATTTACCGTTTTGTCGAACCAAGGCAGGTCAGCATGCGCCTATCTATAGAATATGCTCAATGCTGAATGATCACAGGAATATCTGCGACATCTCCTGCAGTTCTGTAGCCTCTTTTACAGCAGCATTTTAATGCTGTAATAGTCTTACTTGCTTTAGGTATAAATTGAATTATTTAGTTGTAAGGTTAATTTTAAGGTTGTGCATGCTGTGGTCATTTCTAGAAGGCCACTATCTGGTGTCTGTTCTTCTGAAATGTTTTTTGTTGTTTTTAGATAGTGACTAGTTTAATGATCCAATAAAAATAAAAATAAAATAAAAATAAAATAAATGTTACAGCGTGCCACGCGCATCCATGGATGGTGACAGCTGATGGCTCGACCGTCTGTGTAGTGATCACATTGTTGTGTATTCGTAAAATTCGTGAATGTAAAGTGCTTAAAATATGGAAATTGAACAAAGTGCATCTATTAATGATAAAAGTGATGAAGAAATAGCGAAAGAAAATGAGTGAGTACTTTATAAATATACTAGATGAAAATTTAATAAGTTTTAATTTTTAATTAATATAATTTTATAATTAAGGTTAGGTTTCGATCGAGTCTATCGTACTGCTTAACGGGTGTAAACAGACCCTTCACGAAGCCGTCAACCAAGCATTCTGTACATGAAACTAAGTAACACTGCGCAAAAATAATTGCTGGGAAACGGAATTTTTTTTTGGACTTTAAAAATAATCAGATTTTTGTAGCGGGTAATGGTTTGCGCGCAACCGGCTGTTCGAATGTGTGCGTTGTGCCTACACGAGTACACGGACACGGCACACTGCACACACACACCCGACCGGCTCGAGCCGCGCCGCGCGTTGTGTTAACGCTTAGAATTCGATTTTGCAAAAAAGTTGAAAAAAAAATGGACACTTTGACCTTCAATATCTCCAGAACCTGTGGTTTCCCAGGTATTGTCTAGAAGAAAAAAATGATCCCAATGATGGGCAGAATATGTGGTTTTCGTTTTCGTTAAGGGTCTTTTTTTTTTTACACCCTTTAGATACATATGAACTTACATAGTATAAATGTAATATTTGTAATATGTTTATACTTTATAGCATTAACCTATATTTTTATAACATCACAATAAGCACATGTGCGGTGTAGGTTTACCAAACAAATAATTTCGAATGAAAATAAATGAAATAAAATGATAATAAATAATCTCCGTTTTTCAGAGAAAGAAAAGAAAAAAAAAGAACGGAATCGAGAATACCAAAAGGCATGGCGTCAGCGTAAAAAAGATTTGAAGAAAATAGATTCGAAGGAGGAAATAGAAGAAAAAAAAAGAAAAAGACATTGTGAGAATCAAAGAGCATATTATCAACGTACAAAAGGTTTAAAGGAAAATGACAAAAATGTAGAAGAATTGTTCCAAAAGCAATTAGATGATTTGCAAATGTAATTTGATTTAATTTGTAATAGTTTTAAAGTGTTAAATTTTTAATGTAATATAAATTGTCATGTTTGTGTACGATAGCGCAATAAATGAATATTGTATTCTACCACATAAATGATAGTACTTTTATACTGATAAAGCAATTGGTGCAAAATTATTCCCTAACCATTCCAAAATATCAAACATGCTCAACGTTAATAATCAAGTTTTCACTTCTGCCGGCACTCCCGGAGTGCAACCCGTCTTTTTTTTTTTTGTAGTTTAGTTTGTTTAGTTTTGCAATAGATGGCGCTGTTTTGGTATAAATTAATACTGCATCACGCTATGGAGATTTTATACCGAAACTAAATATGCGCTCGGATTGTAATTAAAGTGAGAATTAAAAGTATTGAAGATCTCATCTGAATGTCTATCCTCATCTATGTCATCTTATTTAAGTCGGGATTATTCAAGGGCATTTTAAATATTTGCAGCACCTATGTATTTAAAAATAATAACGCAAACGCTTCGTACATTGTACACGATATTAAAAAGGTGAGGAAGAAAATAGATCAAAAATTTTGTTGAGCACAGATAACGAAAAAAATTTTGTAGAATACCGCTTTTGATGCATTTTTATTACACCTGTTTATGTGTTCCTAGTACCCACTGTTACACAAAATCTTGTTTTACGTGATTTTTGATCGCCCTGGGGGGGGGGGGGGGGGGAGATAAATGACTTCGTAAAAACTGGTATTATTGTGACAAAAATTGGGCGAACGGGATCATAATGTACTTCCACAACTAACGCTACCTCCTTTATGTATTCCTGGTATTTTTTTGACGAAAATCGGGCGAGCAGGAATATAATGTACATAACCTAGCTAAATCTACTACAACTTACCTAGGGATTAAAGACCGTAAAGATTAAATGGATACATGGACACACCGTTAAAAATCACGTCCGATGGTATTACCATTTCACTTTGGCTCACAGAAGTGAAGGCGTTACATTAGTGAAAGTATATTAATTTATTTCGCTAATTAAATGCAACGATACCTTGATAGTTGCGTAACATAAATTTGCATGATATTGCTTTTTTGTTGCTCAGAGATATATTAATTTTAGAAACGGCAATATCTACGTAATATTAATAATTTGTTATATTATAACAAAGATTAATCATTAAAATACAATATTTTTTTACTCACCATCACCCCCCTGGTTGCTGCTATGCGCGTGGTACTGCTCATCTGCAAATTCATACTCTATGTCAGATTAGACACATCTGCTCTCGACACAACTATTCGTTAAAAACTACCCACATTCTTGAAATGTAATGACGAAGAACTTTACCCACATTTTTGTAATATAATGGTGAAAAAAAAAAGAATAAACAATAAACAGCAAGTATAATTTACTATATTCCGCCGACAACCGGGAGATTTGTTTAATATAACAATACAGGGAGATTTGTATAATATTGTGTGGTGTTATATTATACAAATCTCCCGGTTGTCGGCGGAATATAGCAAATTATACTTGCTGTTTATTGTTTATCATGGACTTCCGCAAAGTAACGCCTGCTTCTATTCATTATTTAAAAAAGGAATAGGTATGTACCTTTAAGAGAACGTTATATATTTAGGAATTATCCTATACTATAATACAACAATGAAATCCACAGTACCTAATTGTTATTTTTTGACATAGTTATCCGTCTAGAGTACAAGATGTCAGAACAAATTTCGTGACGTAAGCCTAGATTAATTCGTCGAATATTAAAAATATTAAAAAAAATGTCTGTCACGTGACGCGTCACAACATTTTTTTTTTAATATTAGCAGCAGACGTTAGGTTTTAAAGTTGATAGTAAAATTTATGTGGCGAAAGCGTTATGTCGTTTGCCATGATGGCATACAGGTGATTTTACTGCAAGGCGATAATATGAGAAAACCATATAAAGAGAATATAGTAAAAATATGTTCATTTTCTTTTCTCGCATAACAGTGATTTGTACAAACCTACAATAGCGTTTTAACTATCTATTCCGTCACGGTTTTTTAACTTTGTTTTTACTCAACATTATACTCTGACCTACGGTGTTCATTCAAAACATTATACATTGAACGGTATGTCATATTATATTTTGGCTTTTTATTCTATGACACCTTAAGTGTTTTTTTTCTTTTTTATTCCAACCAATCAACTATTGTAGCTAACTTGTAGTGCATATATTTTTTTTAAGACTATACAAATCCCTTATAAGGATTTTACGTGTTGGTGGTTTACCTGATGCTACTGATGATCATAGGCCGAAGAATAACATAACATAGAAATAAAAAAAAAAAATTTAGATAAACCTTACCTCCGTTCCGATGGTCGTTGGTGATCAGCTCTTGGCCCTGGATTGGGGCATGAATGAGGACCTTGTGCTGAGGGCTATGAGGGTCCAGGCCCTCTACTTCCAACAATGGCGCGTGCGGCTCGTACCCGTGTACAACTAGAGGCGGCGCATGTAAATCCATTTTTCAAAAAGTTTGCATCACAGGTAAAAAAAAACTATAATTTTAATTGGCACTTCCAGCACTTTTTTATCGTTGTATACAGTTCGATAGTAAATACGCTAACTTTATTTTTATATTTTTCCGTGTCTTACTTTTTATCAATTTTGAGCTTATTATCGTTCACTATTGAATTTCCTTATCACTTTTATGTCGTCAGATTTATGTGATTAGAGTTCTATGGATTTATCTTCAGCCACTTTAGGTCTATGGTTCACTCTGTCTACACTTTTTATAGTTTAGTATTTTTTTTCTTAATTTTCCGTACGTAATATTTTTCACTATTGTTGGCACTTTATAACTAATCTAGGAGGATTTTGGGAGTATTATTTGTTGAATATAAGTTAAATTCTAGTCGAGTTTTAGTTATCTTTCTTTTTAAACTGTCACATTTTCATCACCGGGGCCTCTTGCGGATCTTCGCTCGTACCTTCAACATCTTTCTTTTCCTGTGGAGAGACAAAGAAGAGTTAACATCAAGACAAAGTTTAAAAATAAGACAACTCTGTGATTTTAGAATTATTTCCAATCAAAATCACGTCGTGGCGTCAAAGAGGATACGAACAATTAAAAAGAAAAAATAACAATGTGGGGTTTTTTTTTTCACTGAATTATATTGATGTTAACAGTTTTTTTTTATAGAGGTTATAATGTTAACTTATCGGCCAGCGTGGTGGACTATTTTATTTTTATCCACTACAAAACACTCTTGACGGCAATTTCACCTGATGGTAAGTGATGATGCAGTCTAGGATGGTAGCGGGCTTACCTGTTAGGGGTAAACCTAAATTGTTTCTACGCGACATCGCTAATCGCTGGAACGCTAAATCGCTTTGCGATACGTCTTTGTCGGTAGTGTGATAACTAGCCAAGGCCGAAGGCTCTCACCAGACCAAAACCCATGACCTAACCCTTTTCATATTGAGAAGAGACCCGTGCTCTGTAGTGAGCCGGAAATGGGTCGATAATGATGATTAAAATGCTGTCAGGTCAGTTATAGTATCCTACATACGATCCAAGGAAGTGCATCCAACGAGTCTGACCATCCACGAAAAGGTTAAACCCGCAAGGCTATGGGAACCCCGGCACAATGCCGCACGGCCTGATGTGAACGATGCGTCTCGAGATAAATCCCGAGTCGCAAATGACAATATTGTGTGTCCGTGTGTCCAACGTATATCCGGTGGTAACAGCCAATTATCAAAGAGTTATTTGTTTATATTTTAATTGCAGAATAATTGGCAACTGTATTGTAGGATAATAGTTTTTTTTTTTAATTTATCCACTACAAGTTAGCTCTTGGCAGTAATACACCTGATGGTAAGTGATGATGCAGTCTAATATCGCAACGCGTAGGAGTGTTATTATATATGTACGTACTTATTCATCAAGAACAACCCATTACCGGCTCACTACAGAGCACGGGTCTCCTCTCAATATGAGAAGGGTTTTGGCCGTAGTCCACCACGCTGGCCATATGCGGATTGGCAGACTTCACACGTCTTTGAGAACATTATGGAGAACTCTCAGCCGTGCAGGTTTCCTCACGATGTTTTCCTTCACCGTTGAAGCAAGTGATATTTTTTTTCTTTTAAAAACGTTCTTAAATATCTCCGACTTGGCCAATGAAATGCGATCATAACGACAAAATAATTGTTTAGCTTATGTGAATATATGGCATAATATCAATCGTTTAAGATGTTTCAAAGATTATATATGATGATGGTGAAATCTTTGTTCATCATCATCATACTCAGCCTAGTCATACTACTGGGCACACATCCCCTGTTACACCAGAGAGAGAAGAAAAGAAAGTCTGTATTAAACATATAAAACTTGTAAATTTTTTTAATTAATTAATTAGCGCGATAAATATTGTAGTGAGAATACTTGAACATAATAAAATGTTGAACTCTTTGCAATAGGCCTCTTGAATAATTGCATAAATCCTGATTACCCAATGAAATGTACACCAAACTTGTATGATATAAACAAACAACCAATTAAGGGTTTTTTTTATATATCTAGCAATTGCGTGCGCATTAGTCAGCGTATATTAAAAATTCCTGTGGCAAAGTTCGAATTGAAGACTATCCCATGTCCATTTCTGTTCCTATTTCCCATCCCATTTCCAATATTTAATTCTAGAATGTTTGCTATGGCAGACTAAAGATATATTTAAAGCTCATCGACCTGAATTTCCATTATTGACGAACCCGCTGGGACTATTGAAATTAGCCTTTGTATCTATCCAGGGTAGAATCTATCTCCTTTCCAGTGCAATAACTTCCATATTTACGCAGTAAAAAACATATCAACATACAAACTTACGTAAAAACTTTGGCCATTATAACATTATTGGATCAAGAATTAATTATTAAAATTGAAGCTCTATAAAAGTGGTTCGTTAGTAAGAATTGGTCAACTAGTTACTTATCGCGTGTTTCCGACATTCAACCTAATTTAATTTAATTTTTGTAAAATAATGAAAAGATGCTATCATTTCATTGGTCATATAGTATCATCAGTATTGATTATTGGACCAACCGGTCCACTACTGATATAGATAGATAAACTCTTTATCGCACATTACAAACTTGGGTATTCAGAAACATATAAAAAAAACAAACATAATACGCAAAGGCGGTCTTATCGCTAAAAGCGATCTTCTCTACCATAAGCGACCTTTTGTGAAAGGAAACAGTTAAAAGAAAAAGGGGGATAGTGCAATAGTTAGAATAGAATTGAATATAATCATACAGTAGTAGTACAGTCCGCAATCCAACATGAGCATTTTATTTCACGATCAACAAATTACCGGCTCACTACAGAGTACGGGTCTCCTCTCAATATGAGAAGAGCTTGGCCATAGTCCACCACGCTGGCCATGTGCGGATTGGCAGACTTCACACGCCTTTGAGAACATTATGGACGTGCAGGTTGCTTCAAGATGTTTTCTTTTACCGTTGAAGCAAGTGATATTTTAATTTCTTAAAAACGCAAATAACTCCGAAAAGTTAGAGGTGCATGCCCGGATTCGAACCGCCGACCTCTGATTAGGAGGCTGACGACCTTATCACTAGGCTATCACCGCTTCCAGAAGTATTTTATTTGAAGTGCCTTAATAGCAACAAATTCATACAAGAATTAAATTTTTAATCAATTAATTCATCTTTATTGCCAATTTATGTTATACAATAGGTAGGTCTCATTTAATCCAATGGTTTCCTAACCAAAATCAGCCTTATGGCATGCAATATTACAATATTAAAGTTAGTTAATAAACGAGAAATAGTATTTATAAAACAAAAAACAATTATTACAATTGTCAATTGGTCTATTTATTATCTATTTATAATGAATTATTCCGCTTTTTCAAACCTGTACTAAATGTGGCAGTTTTCAATTCTCAAAATAGTTCAAAAGAAATATCTCCGAACACATCCCATGCGTTACGTCCGTTGTATACCACACTTTCACGATTTTCCCACGCAGAATATAGGTATGAAAACGAGTTTGAAAAATCATTCAGATTTTTTTTCGTGGAAAAATCGGTGGTAAAGTATACATATGTATTTAGTTTAGTTATCAAAAATATGACGTCAGTTTTTATTATCCATTCATCATGATCAACCCATTACCGGCTCACTACAGAGCACGGGTCTCCTCTCAATATGAGAAGGGTTTGGCCATAGTCCACCACGCTGGCCATGTGCGGATTGGCAGACTTCACACGCCTTTGAGAATATTGTGGAGAACTCTCAGGCTTCCTCACGATGTTTTCCTTCACCGTTAAAGCAAGTGATATTTTAATCGTTTAAAAACGCACATAACTCCGAAAAGTTAGAGGTCCGGATTCGAACCGCCGACCTCTGATTAGAGGCTGACGCCCTGACCACTGGGCTATCACCGCTACCTATTATCCATTAAATGAGCCAAATTAAAGGCGCCCACTTTCCAACGTTTATAATTTAATTATATAACAAATATTCCGACTTGAAGTTTGCCTGTGTTTGTTCAATAAAATAAGGTAAGTTAATAAAAACATGACTGTACAACAATGCAAGTATTTTTAACAATTGCAAATGGCGTTATACAGCCGCCATATTTAACTTTGTCCAAATCTTTGTGTAGTATAACTAAACATAATCTAAGGATTCTAATAACACCCCATGCATTTAATCTGTTCAATCATTAAGGAGTTATAATGAAAAAAAAAATATCAAGCACGAAACCCGAATATTAAATAAATAAACCCCGAATAGGAAGTGAAAATAATATTGTTAAGTGTGGTTTAATAATTTTAATAGTCAAATGCACACAAAAATTAACGAAACTGGAGGGACTTGAACCCACATTTCTACAGTAAGTCGTCCTTGTTTACGTTGAAGTCGGGAACTAAATCGGAAAGACATAGTCATAGTGTTTTTAAAATATTTCTTACTAACTTTTTCATCCGCGGTAACGTCAGGTGTCAAACGTTTTTTTTTCTCTCTTTTTATGGCTTTGCACAGACTAGCCAATGTCAAGTTTATAGGAATGTAGAAGTTAGGGAGAAATGGCGGGAAACTTCACGCTCCGCGGACGCGGAACCCTCAAACCTTTCCCAAATCAATACCTGTTAACCATTCAGAAAACTAGCTACTACACAAACAACACCAGTCCTTTTAAAAATTAGCCAACAAATATTAATTCAAGAAAAGCGTGAAAAAACCGCGCCCGCCATATACGAAGTCTCCCGCCTTTCTCCCCAGCTGTCAAACGTATTGGCGCCGTTTATTTTAGACCACAGATCAAATACAAAGTATTACCAACACAAATTTAATATAAAATACATAAAAAATATTGCTTCTTTCTCTTAATACTATCATTTGACACTGGTATACCATTATAAAACGCTTGCAGGATGGGGACAGTGTTAAGTTTTGTTCTCACGTCATTACATCGTTAGGGATTATTTTATACTTGACTATCTATAATCATTTGACAGTTAATAGTCACGTTACTGCTTTATTTTTTCGTAATAAAAACTTTTTGGAGCTTTCTTTCTCATCGGGGTGTATTGAAAGTGAGTTGAGGGGGGGAGGGACTTTCTGATGTAATCTTCCGCGTCCACGTGTTGTTATGGTGTTAAGGATTTACATTATTTTGATTTTTATTAACCTATGGTAACTCAGGTATTTGTGTTGAAATCATAATTTTTTAATTCATTCATCATTCATTCATGATCAACCCATTACCGGCTCACTACAGAAGCACGGGTCTCCTCTCAATATGAGCAGGGTTAGGCCATAGTCCACCACGCTGGTAATTTTTTTTTCCATTATATACTACGTTTATTGTATTTAACATTAACATTTAAACACATTTTAATAAATATTATTAATTATAATAAAACACAAAGAAAAATAATGCAAAATAAGAAATATGGTTTGCAGCCTTATGACTTTACATAAGTTTTATAATTTTATATAAAGTAAGTAGATAACTTCTGAAGCCAAAACTAGGTGTACCTGTGCTTCAAATTCAGTGTCGACTCGCTTGGTTGTAATTTAATTTTAAACTTAGTAAAGCTTGGCAAAATTAAAAGGTAAATTTGTAAATTGCTGAATTCAATCCTCACAACCTTCAGACTTAAACTAATCTGATGTCAATACAGTCTCATACAAAACCTTAAAGGAAAGTTTACGTCATAGGTAAGTGAGTCTTTAATGTTTAAAAACATCGTTTGAATCTTATGACACTTCTTTCATTTTGTAAATTTTACTCTTATTTTAATTTTAAAACGTTCACATATAAAGGCATTCTCAGTAACAATTTCAAACTACCCGCATTTAATGTATGATATGCTTTTTATATAGATATCTACACGTGGAACGCCATTGTAGGGATTAACCACTTTTTATGACACTGTTCAAAAAATGGTTATATTTTAAATTCCAAATGTGTACGTCTTCTTTTAAAAATAATATGCCGTTAACTTAAGATACTGGTAAAATGAGATAAAGTTATTTATCCGATATAAATATTTCCCTTTTCAACACTAACTATGGGTGAGTAACGTCAATTAACGCTCTATAGATCTCAACCTCTCCAATACATAAAGGGAGTACGTTAATTACGCTGATAATGACGATAAAAAAGTTTATTGCCATTTGAATACTCACAGTTTAAAATAAACCTTTTGTAATTTTTTCAAAAATAAAATTTTAATATCACTCATAACATCCTGAACGCAATCAAGATGGCCGATCAAACATGGCGGATTCCCACGTGGACAAAAAACGGCGACATTGAACTGTGCAAGCAATTGTTTCGTTAACAACCGAAATGTTAGACAAAGGTATATTTAATTATTGGTTACTGTGACTATCTTTTTTGATTAAATTCAGGACACGCCTTACTACATTTGCATGCATGCATCAAATCTGTACAATATCATAATGATCAACCCATTGCCGGCTCACTACAAAGCACGGGTCTCCTCTCAATATGAGAAGGGTTCGGCCGTAGTCCACCACGCTGGCCATGTGCGGATTGGCAGACTTCACACGCCTTTGAAAACATTAAGGAGAACTCTTAAGCGTGCAGGTTTCCTCACGATGTTTTCCTTCACCGTTGAAGCATGTGATATTTTAATAATTTAAAATCGCACATAACTTCGAAAAGTTAGAGGTGCGTGCCCGGGTTCGAACCCCCGACCTCTGATTAGGAGGCTGACGCTCTAACCTATCACATCACAGGCTATGACAGCTTCCTGTATAATATACCTACTGTTAATTTAAATGTGTAACTTTGTTCGACAATAGCTTACATCCAAATAATGGACAAGGAAACCAATTTTTAATGCAATAAAACTAACAATTCCTGTGAAATTATAAAAATAAAGCGATTAGTAACGATCAAGCGCTACTAAGCTAAAATATTTTCGGATAGGTAGGTAATTAATTAACGCCACAAGATCTCCAAAATAAATTATCCACGTAATATTTTAAACGTAATATGTTAACTAAACTTTTTAGTTTGCATAGTTTTATGAGAGATCTTTTTTAGCTATGTCGTTTTAGACAGAAAAGTGGTAAAAATCTTTTTAAAATGTTAGAATTTCTTATTTTCGTCTATCGTCATATAACTGGAGAAAAGTGTGATTGTTCTCGTTTTAACAGTTACCATTTAAAGATTTTGCTATGTTTTCTATACACATATATCAGGGGGATTCATTAGGTGGGTTTCATTCATATTATAGTCAGCTTATACAAATAAATGGTAAAGCATCCCTATTTTTTATTTTGTATAAATAATATGCATGTTTAGACATAAAATATTCGTACATGCTCCTATAAGATATTGTAAATATTTATTGTTTCTTTTCCTTTCACACAACCTAGGTCTCCGAATCCTTTGTGTCTTGGAGTGGAGCTCAAGCATCTGTTTATAGGTCTCGAGTATCCTGTCAATTTCTTCCTTCACAATTTAATGATTAGGTTACAAATCAATAGTTTTTATACCGCTCATTATTTTTTTTGCAACAAAATGACAGTTTTCACATGTGACATTGTATTTTTCTGTATTATTTTTGACATTTTAAACCGGTTTAGTTTCTTCTAATTCAACTATTATTAAGTGTGGTACATTGCACGCATAAAGAATCGATACTATAGAGTGACTTATTTTTAATATTATTAAACAGTAATATTTCGTGTATTATGCTAATAGGGATGTTCTATTCCATTGTACATGCACTCTAATTGTTTTATAATGTTCGTACACCGAAACCTAGGTATTTAACACTGAAAAAAATTAATAAACTTGTCCCATCACCAACCACTCGCATACCCACCCTAAGAACAACACGTTTTGGCGCAAACCTGTTCATATATGGCGTCATCAGGTTCCCAAGGACAAATTAAATGGATTTTTTCAATACGTTTGATTCACTTACCACATAGCCTTAAAATAAATAAATATATTTAATAAATTTATTTACATTTGAACTAGATTTTGTGCGCAGCTTTCGTGTATCTAACTCTAAATTTTTAAACCCATATTATGCACCTTAGTAGGTTGCTGAATTTGCAAAAATCATTTAAAACATTATTTTTTATATTTATTACAAAAATAAACAATCATTTTTTTTTTCGGACTGACTATTAGCTGTGCTAACCCTATAGCTATAGAAAAATACTCTGCCAGAAGAAACTAAGGGAACGTCTGCCTAAGGGCGCCTCCTGAGAAGCCGAATCTCTGCTAAGGCGACGTTTGGGATAACGGGGGGGGTCGGACGGTGAGTGGTCCGTACGTCTCCGAGGCCGTGGATGGAGTCCACGTCCGGATGACGTCAGATAGCGGTGCAAATAAAAACACTATTTATAATCTAAGACATCTTCCAAATTTCTTTGTGTGAGTAGGTAAAAAGCGTCACACTCGGTTTTGCGCCTTGAACCAATATACACTGCGAGTGTATAGTACGCGCCGTATCTTTGATCTAGCCGACTAAGCCTGTCATTCATCACCATGATCAACATTGTGGCTCACTACAGAGCACGGGTCTCCTCTCAATATGAGAAGGGTTTGGCCATAGTCCACCACGCTGGCCACGTGCGGATTGGCAGACTTTACACGCATTTGAGAACATTATGGAGAACTCTCATGCGTGCAGGTTTCCTCACGATGTTTCCTTCACCGTTGAAGCAAGTGATATTTTAATTGCTTAACAACGCACATAACTCCGAAAAGTTAGAGGTGCGTGCCCGGATTTGAACCGCCGACCTCTGTTTAGGTGGCTGACTCCCTAACCACTAGGCTATCACCGCTTCATTTTTTTAATTTTCAATTTGAATAAAATACACAGCCTGAGCGAATAAGCACTAAATTTCGAAAGTAACACGAAACTAAGACCATTTCGAAATTCAGCGTTAACCCTCCAACTGTCGCTGGGGCATGACGGTAATCCAGTTAAACTTACTAAAAAACTCATATAAATGAGTATTTTGTGAATAATAGCAATTTTACGGTAGATTTCACTCTGCCCTCCGATAGCTTACATCGGAAATGAATATATAACTTCACCAATTTTTTTTAATTCTTAATTTTTTTAAGGGTCTTTGGATGTCACATGAGATTATGCCAGACCCATAATAGCCAAATTAAAATATACATTTTTAAAACTTAAACAATAAAACTTAAACTACTGTCAATTTTGTTTAAAAATTCTTAATAGACAACAACAAACACACATACAAAGAGAACAATTTTTTGAATCAGCCTTTTTCATTAAATATTTAAAACTATTTTTTTTTTTCGGACTGTCTATTAGCTGTACAAACCCTATTGGTTGCCACATCGTAACCGTAGCCCACGTCCGGATGACGTAAGATAGCGGGGACCTCGTCAACGCCGGCGAAGACAGTGTGTAGCGTATGATTGTGTGGTAGGTGGTACGATTACGTTGTCAGTAGTCATCTGATCGTCAGGGTCATGAAACGATATGTTTAGGTCTCCTCTTTCGGAGAGGAGCGCTTAAGTCGGGGGAGAGAAAAAACTATTTAGCGGTGTGTGCCCGGAACGTAGTCTGAGACCCACTACTATCAATTCTCTACGCAACTTAAAATTTTCACCCATTGTTGTCAAAGTGCATATTATAGTGGGCAAGAATTTTATTTCCTACCCTCCTATACCGGTATCTACTAATTACGAAGATGTGTATTCAGGCATTATATTAATTGAAAGGTTTTTTAGCGATTTACCAATGTCGAATCCAATTAGGATTATAATAGTTAAGTATCATCTTAGAGTACATAATAAATTCATGTGAGATTTCCGTCAAAGGCTTAACTTGTGTAAAAATTGTAAACTGTATTAAAATCGGAATCAGACCATGTTCAATTACTGAGCCAAACTAAAATTACTTTTTGAGCTCCACGGAGCTATAATATATCTAAAAATACTGTACATCATGTTCAACCCTTTGCCAGCTCACTACAGAACACGGATCTCCTCTCAATATGAGAAGGGATTGGCCATAGTCCAATACGCTGGCCATGTGCGGATTGGCAGACTTCACACGCCTTTGAGAACATTACGGAGTACTCTCAGACATGCAGGTTTCCTCACGATTTTTTCCTTCACCGTTGAAGCAAGTGTTATTTTAATTGCTTAAAATAAAAACATTTTATGCATACATAAAGTCTAAAACCGCGATAAAATCAATCGAAACTTGTTCGCGCAGCTATACTCGATATATAGTAATATCTTTAAAACCTGCCTAGAATTTATATAAGTATAATCGTTCAGTAATTATTCCGGCAGATTATTATACATTTTCTTCGCTGTAATGTATTCATTTATTTGCGACATTTCCGTGAACGTTGACACAAACTTCCTGGCAACACCAAAAGTTGAATTTTTGTCTAATTCACCCCCGTGTTCGTAAAAAATTCCCATACACGAAATGGTAATCGTTTCATGCAAGCCCATTATCGTGTCAAATTGGAGTTAACCCCCACATGCCGATGGTCAAACGGGCCCTATGAAATACAAGCTCATTGCGTGACTGACAATTGCTCGCGTTAGTTGAGGGTTATTTGATTAAATGCGCATATTAAATTGTGATTTCCGTCCAACAAGTGGGAAAATTTATCACAGAGAACACAAATGGTGGTGTTTATTCCGTGTACAGTCATTTCAATGCTTTTTATTTGGTACTGTCCATGAATTATTAAGTTTCTAGACTGGTACAGTAACTGAAGCTGTGATAGTCTAGTGGTTAGGACGTCCGCATCCTAATCAGATGTCGGGGGTTCGAATCCGGGCACGCACCTCTAACTTTTCGGAGTTATGTGCGTTTTTAAGCAATCAAAATATCACTTGCTTCAACGGTGAAGGAAAACATCGTGAGGAAACCTGCATGTCTGAGAGTTCTCCATAATGTTCTCAAGGGCGTGTGAAGTCTGCCAATCCATACATCGCCAGCGTGGTAGACTTTGACCAAACCCTTCTCATATTGAGAAGAAACCCGTGCTCTGTAGTGAGCCGGCAATGGGTTGATCATGATGATGATGGTGATCTATTTGCACAGATAAAACTAGAAGGAGGTCTAAAATGAAAACAAACTGTATTTCAAGTACAGGGCAAGTAGGATTATCCATTGTAGAAGTTCTTCTTCAGGGGGTTACATAATTTATCTAAAAAGCACACAGATCTAGTTCAGAACTTAATGTCAAGATCAACGAGCGTGAATGTAACCCACTAACCGGTCCCACGGCGGGGTCGTGGGAAGACCGACACAATGCTGCAGACGTTATGTCATATACTATGTAAGCGCGAAAGGAAAAATTGACTTTCGTTGCCATGCCGATTTGTTGTTTTCTTAATGCTGGACATGATTTTTTCCTATACTTACTGGACTGAGCTTGATCAATAGATAAGGCTATGGAGTCCTCTGAGGAGCAGCGACTAAAAGACATTGCCAAAGACATTTTTCGACCTCCGTGGCGCAGTGCGTGCGCTGTCGTATTATAAAGTTGGAGGGGTTCGATTCCCAGCTCGAGTCGGGTCTGGTGGATGGATTCGGCCGGGGCTAGTTACCACCCTACCGACAATGATTTAGCGTTCTGGCAGTATGTCGCGTAGAAAACAATTAGGAGTATAGGTTTACGGCATGACGGCATCTCACCTGATGGTAAGTGATGATACGATAGATAGATAGTAGCGGGCTAACCTGTTAGGGGTATGGTAAACCCATACTCCTAATTGGTTTCTAAATCGCTTGGCGATACATCTTTGTCGGTAGGGTGTTAACTAGCCACGGCCGAAGCCTCCCACCAGACTAAAAACTTAGGAAAGGTATAACAGATATCTTTATTTTCGTTACTTAAATATAGTTAAATATAGACTTATGTACCAGGGACACATATCCTTGAGAGGATCAAAGTTATATATGAAGCAAACTATTGTCATCAAATGTCAATAGAATCAATAGATAATATAGTTAGTAATTATCATGGAGGTCTTTCACCTTTGGTGATAATTTATCTATTAGAATACAATGATGGGAAAAACCTATAATTTAAGGAAACAATACAGACATTGATGTTTTTGTATTGCCTATGGTATGTTGGTAAGTAAGTTTGACCACTTTGACCAGTTTGAATAAGTTTCTATGCTATTCTCATATAGTCTGTAAATCTGTCAAAGTTGTAAAGATATGTCAAATTACAAATTTTGATCTTCAGCTTAGCAAGTACTGAGTCTCTTGCAGATGTTGGCAGGCTACATGCCTTTCAGACCGTTGATAGTCATTATAAACAGACAGACTTCATGTTTCATAATTCGTTATATTAAAAAAAAAATAGCTTTTTTTTATCTATCATCATGATCAACCCATTACTGGCTCACTATAGAGCACGGGTCTCCTCCCAATATGAGAAGGGTTTTGGCCATAGTCCAACACGCTGGCCATGTGCGGATTGGCAGACTTCACACGCCTTTGAGAACATTATGGAGAACTCTCAGGCGTGCAGGTTTCCCCACGATGTTTCCCTTCACCGTTGAAGCAAGTGATATTTTAATTGTTTAAAAACGAATATAACTCCGAAAAGTTAGAGGTGCGTGCCCGGATTCGAACCGCCGACATCTAATTAAGAGGCTGACGCCCTAACCACTAGGTCTTTTATCTATATAAAATGTCATTTATCATTTATTTATCATTACATGCCTTGCACTAAGGCCAGCCGCTGATTAAACATAACCGCCAAAACTAATCTCGTGCAACTGACGTCTATTCGAAGAAAGTCCTACCCCACGAACAAGACTATAAAGTAATAAAAAAGAGCATGTTCGTTGAACCCGCTCGTTACACCCACCTGCGGGTCGGCACCTGACGTAACGGCACGTGTTCGCGCCAAAACGCCACTCCATTGATTGTTTCACTGGTTTTTTTTTTTTTCGTTTTATGGCTTTACACAGATTAGTCAATGTCAAGTTTATTATTTCATTAGTTCTCTCTTTTTATGGCTTTACACAGATTAGCCAATGTCAATTTTATAGCAATGTATAAGTTAGGGAGAAATGGCGGGAAACTTCGCACTCTGCGGACGCGGCTCCCTCAAACCTTGCCTAAATTAATACCTGTTAACCATTCAGAAAACCAACCACACAAACAACACCAAAACTGTGCACAACACACCAGTCCTTTGCAAAATTAGCCAACAAATATTAATTCAAGAAGCGTGAAAAAACCGCGCCCGCCATATACGAAGTCTCCCGCCTTTCTCTGTTTCACTGGTTTTTATCTGTGGTCCTAAGTTCACAGATAAGTTCTGCTACCTAATGATTAATTAATCAAAATAAAACCGCCACTTTGACTTTGGGGACAAAGGCGGGAGACTTCGTATATGGCGGGCGCGGTTTTTTCACGCTTTTCTTGAATTAATGTTTGTTGGCTAATTTTGAAAAGGACTGGTGTTGGTTGTGTCGTGGATAGTTTTGGTGTCGTTTGTGTAGTGGCTGGTTTTCTGAATGGTTAACAGGTATTGATTTGGGAAGGGTTTGAGGGAGCCGCGTCCGCGGAGTGCGAGTTTTCCCGCCATTTCTCCCTAACTTCTACATTGCTATAAACTTGACATTGGCTAATCTGTGCAAAGCCATAAAAAGAGAGAACTAATGAAATAATAAACTTGACTTTGGCTAATCTGTGTAAAGCCATAAAACGAAAAAAAAACCGCCACTTTGTTCAAAAGAAACTTCGTAGAAAGCTTTGCAAAGTGTTTTTACTTTTATTGTATTATTTAAGCATACGCTAAGCTTAATTAAATTAGCAAATATTTTTCCGAATTACGGTTTTTCTTCCAATTAACTTTTAATTAATTTTTTTACAGACAGTAGCATTTTGTTTATGTTTATTTGTGGTCCCGTTGCAACTGTAACGGAATGTTTTCGCGCCAAAATGCAAATGTCTATGATTGTTTCATTTATTCTTATCTGTGGCTGAAAATCATAGATATATGCTATTTACCTCAAAATTAAAAAAAAATATGAATTTCTGCTATGATAGATTTAATTTTGAGATGGTACACGCTAATTAATGTGCTTACTTTTTTTTTTATTATCAGTCACGTGCACACCACAGATAGCACTTTAACGGTAAGTTTTGGTCGTAATGTTTTTACAATGATTGCTCCTACCTATACGTAATCAGAGGTCGGCGGTTCGAATCCGGGCACGCACCTCTAACTTTTCGGAGTTATGTGCGTTTTAAAAAAATTAAAATATCACTCGCTTCAACGGTAAAGGAAAACATCGTGAGGAAACCTACACTACAGAGCACGGGTCTCCTCTCAATATGAGAGAGGTTTGGCCATAGTCCACCACGCTGGCCATGTGCGGATTGGCAGACTTCACACGCCTTTGAGAACATTACGGAGAACTCTCAGGCGTGCAGGTTTCCTCACGATGTTTTCCTTCACTGCTGAAGCAAGTGATATTTTAATTGCTTAAAAACTCACATAACTTCGGAATAGTTAGAGGTGCCCGGGTTCGAACCGCCGACTTCTGGTTAGGAGGCGGACGTACTAACCACTAGGCTATCACAGCTTCAGTTATACTTTAATTCTTTTTAATAATTGACTTTAATAATAGCACACAACGGTGTCATTATTAGTTCACGAAACGAACGCGTTCGGAGTTGTAATGGCGCGGCCAGACAGACCGAGATCCTAATAGCAATAATATGTAAAGCAATCAACGGACGACACCTGACGTAACGGAATCCCCGACGCACAGGGCTGCCACCGCGGAGCTCAACGACTTTTGCATGTGACATGCGACTTGATTATTCACATATTCGAGTATCACGAATATTAAATTTACATGTGTCAAGATTATTCGCAATATAATGTTAGTTTTAATTATTTTCCTTATTCAATTTGAATCCTAACTATTATTTTTGGATTACTGTTGCTTTTGTTCTGATACAAGAAAACACTGGGCTTATTGCGTCATTAAAGAGAACATTTAAAACAATGATACTTAAATATTTTGATCTCTTCAAATGGAGTAAATATTAAAGTAAATAGAAAAATAAAGTCTGTAGTCAATAAGAAATTAATTTAGATTATCTCTCACATTTTTTATTTTATCTATTGTCATTATGTTTACAAATGTATACAACGATAACAAAACAAACATTCTCAAAAATTGAATGAAAATGATTTCTCTTTACTCAAGAGCCAAGCAACCAGTGGTTAGGGATTCAGTTTGCGGAACCTTCTCAATATACGAGCCATCTCAAGTAATACAGCCTTCTATACCCTTGCCCTAATCTAAGCCAAGCGAAAGCTTTTTTAGATGTTCTTCGAAGCTATTCACTATCTGAAAACCATCAGTACAATAATCGTTCAATCAACATTCGACATGGCAGTAAACTTGTAAGCCAGGTCAAAGTATTGCGATTCATTTTCCTTTATTTTATTATTATTCATATGTATGTTTATGAAGATGTATGGATGAATGTTAGTAAATAAAGTATCACACATCCCATTCCAGAGGATACTTCTTACCCTTTAGCCCTTATGTTTTTAGTCCTGTGGTTCACCGAAATTTTCCATATGTACACATAACATAGTCAAAGATAGGTATGGCAAAGAAAAAAGCTCCAGGCTCTATAAGCAACCGAAACTTATTATTTAATTAATCAACATATATTTAGAATATATCCGTCAAATATTCCTTCTTGATGTAGATTACGACTATTTCCCACATTAATTTACCACCTGCTGCACAATACGTTGAAATATTCAAATTTATTTAAATTATCGAGCGCCAACCCTACACAGAGCTAGAAAGGGAAGGTTTTGTTTTTATTACGAGTTCGGATAGACCTCTGTGGCACAGTGGTGATAAACTCACCTCAATGAAAAGTTTCTTGGATTCACTATCACATACATATTATCGTTATACACTAGTGACAAATGATCATAACCACAACAGACAATCGCGTTGTGAAGTAAACATCACCCGTGATCTTCAGTGTTCTATACGCTATGGTACAGATTTGTCTGTGTGACGAGATTTAAAGCAATTTAAGGTTAATTTCATTATATATCTTAAATATTCAACATAAACCTGAATGAGAGACATTTTTTTTTTCTATAAAAATGGCCATTTCATAATAAATTAATTTGTTTCATGAAATAATCAATTCAACCCAAAGTACATAAAAAAGAGAAATACAATACATGCCCTTATTACATAAAATTACATTTAAGATTTAATTACACAGATTACAAATAAAAAATTAAAATAAAATATATATAATCTTTAACACATTAATCTATGCATGGCCCTGAACCCAATATGCTGTCCACAACAGTGATTTAAGTGCACCAAAGGATTTGCCACATCGAAAAACATGCCATTTTATATTTTAGGTATATTGTTTGACAAACCACTTTTTATACATTTATAGAGCTATGGAATCCTCCTTCCCCGCTATCCTACGTCATCCGGACGTGGGCTCCATCCACGGCCTCGGAGACGTACGGACCACTCACCGTCCGACCACCCTGTTATCCCAAACGTCGCCTAAGCCGAGGTTCGGCCTCACAGGAGGCGCCCTTAGGCAGACGTTCCCTTAGTTTCTTCGAGCCCTAGGGCTCAAAATTTCTTATGGCAGAGCTTATTTCCGAAGCTCGCCAAACAGCCCGGTTACGCTGTGGCAAACAATAGGGTTAGCACAGCTAAAAGACAGTCCGAAATCTTCATAGGCTTACTGTGATTGCTTAACATCAGGTCATCATAAAAAAAGTAAATCAAAACATTTACTCAACTATTATATAATAATACCTACCAATGCATAGTTTTTAGTTAAAACAGAGCACATGCTGAGTTTCTTGCCGGGCTCTTCCGGTTAGTATCGTAAAGGGTTAGTATAGTCAGTCCGAAAAAAAAGAAACCCTCGGTGTACAAGTTTGACTTAATCGTCACATTGCTGTTTTTTTTTTCGAACTCGCCAACCCTTCCGAGTTCAACCTCTACGAAGGTTGACAAACCTATACGACCTGAGCTGACATTTTCGCGCCATTTAAAAAAAATCACGCGACCACGTGGATCCACACCTGTTATTCTGTTCGCCGCTGTGCTGAACTGAGACAGGGCGAATACTGTCGGAGGTCCATAACGCAAGGGTAGAGAGCCGAGTTAGAGGAGAATGCATGGATTTCGAAGTGGTGCAGAGAACGCGACGACAGGCGTCCCGGAGGATGCGGGACCGCTGGAAAGAGAGCCTGGCGGATGCCCATTATGGTATTCGTACGATAGAGGCCATCCGTCCGGTGTTGGAGCAGTGGTGCCAGCGAGCGCATGGGTCGCTCTCCTTTCGACTCGTGCAGGTTCTGACCGGGCACGGTTGCTTTGGTCATTACCTGCACCGGGTCGCGAGGAGAGAACCGACCAGGACGTGCCACGAATGTGGAGCCGAAGATGACACGGCTCAGCACACTCTTGAGGTGTGCGGCCAGTGGGATCCCCAGCGCAGAGCGCTGGTTGCGATAATTGGTGGAGACCTATCGCTGCCCAGCATAGTCAGAGCCATGCTGAGCAGCGAGAGATCCTGGGACGCCATGGCTACTTTCTGCGAGGCCGTTATATCTCAAAAGGAAGCTGCGGAACGGGCGCGTGAGCAAGCCGCTGATGCACACCCACTCCGACGAAGACGGCCCGGAAGAAGACGACGGCAATTTGCCGCTCGTCAGCTTGCCTTAGGAGGTGGCGGGTAGCTATTGGGCTAGCTACCTGACATTAAACAAACCTCCTGTCAGTCTGGGAAGGATCGAGCTGTCCCGATCCTCTCCCCTCCGCGCGGAGCCCCGGCTCAAGGCTGGGGTGCTTGTTAGATACCTGGGAAGAATGCAATGGTGTTCCCCGGGCGTCTTAAAAAACTCAGTGTGACGGACACGCCGTGGTGGTTTTTAGTTTGGGTATACCCCTAGGGGGGGAGTCCCACATAACCTCTAGTCCTGCCCAAGGGACAGAGGTAGCAATAAAGCTTTTCCACCACGACAAAAAAAAAAAAAAAAAGGGCGAATACTGTGTTACCGCCCGCGACTCCTTGGGCGTGTTCGGAATAAAAAGTATACTATCCTATATCTTCAGGATGCAATAAATTTCAGTGGTAAAGTTCAATATCCAGTTACAAACAGGCGCATTTTCACATTTAAAATATCGGTATGGATTATTTTAACGACCTCCGTGGCGCAGTGCGTGCGCTATCGCATTATAATGTTGGAGGTCCTGGGCTCGATTCCCAGCTAGAGTCTGGTCTGGTGGGAGGCATTGACCGTGGCTAGTTACCACCCTACCGACAAAGACGTATCGCCAAGTGATTTAACGTTTCGGCACGATGTCGCGTGGAAACCAATTAGGAGCGTGGGTTTGCCATATCCTAACAGGTTAGTCCGCTACCATCCTAAACAGCGTCATCACTTACCACCAGGTGAGATAGCCGTTAAGGGCTAACTTGAAGTGTATAAAAAAATATATACATATATTAAAAGAGTATTGATCGGTGGTTCTTTTAGAGTTAGAAAAATACCCGATTTTTTTGGTTTTCATCGGATAAGTAGTTTAAAAAAGTGTTCGCCTTGCTTGGGTATTATATTTTTGGATATAGTCGATATAATTTCGTGTACCTAATATTGTATGTCTCTATTTACTAAGTTATTTTGCTTTGCTGATACTAAACTGCTTATGAAGGTACGTAGGTAGAAAACGCAAATCATTCTTATGTAAATTTTTATCTAACCCAATAATATATTAACAGTAGTACAATCTGTTAATATAATTAAATGAACTAGGCATTATTACGTTCATGTATATAGCGTTTATTTATTATGGAATGAAACAAGGTACCATAGACAATAGCGTCATTGTTTTACGTTCGATCTCGTTAAATCGTCGTGTCTTTATATAGCATTACTGCGATTAGTTCGCTAATCGGTTGCCGCCCTTTTATTTATGGTGTGAATTCGTTTGAGATCTTTATTCCCAAAAGAAACAATTTCACTTCATGAGAAATTAAAAATGAATAAAATTAAAAATAGTTTACATAAAGAAGTAGTACGCCAAAAGTGGTGTGTTTGTAATTTTAATCAATGCTTTTTAAGTTTCTTCTTGAAAGATACAAAGGACTTTTCGCAGAAAATCTCTTTAGGTAGGTTGTCATACATTCGTGCTCCCTCAACTTGTACTTGTTTTACTGCCATAATTTGTTCTAGTTTTGGGCAATATTAACTTAATATTTTATTAAAATAAAACATGGCGTAGCTTGATTGTAAAATATATATTAAAAAAAACTTGAGAAGTGTCAAGGGACACCCGGATGGAACGAAGTTCCTTTCGATTAATTAGTGAAGGAATTGTAATAAAATTTTATTTTATTTAAGTTATAATAATATTTTTTTATCAGTAGGCTCAATTTTGTACTCCATCAGCAATATCCGGAACTTGTGCAGAAACACTGTCAGGATTCATTATTATTATTATTTGTTATTTACTAAAAACCTGAATACACTCAACAAAAATAATCGTCGCGACACCACACTGTTCAATGCGAAATAGAAATGAAAATATCTGGCTTGCTTTCTATAAGAGAGAGAGAGACAGACAGAAAAACATGCGACGCCGCACAGCTTACAATAACAAAAAGTGTCGTGACAACTTTTCGTAAGAATTTTTTCCGTCTAGCCCCCTTTCACAACACGCGATAAGGAACTTCGTTCCAATAAAAATAGTTGACATGAAGAAGTAGTAGGCCAAAAGTGGCGCGTTTATTTTAAACAATGCTTTTAAAGTTTCTTCTTGAAAGATACAAAGGACTTTTCGCAGAAAATCTGTTTAGGTAGGTTGTTATACATTCGTGCTACCTCAACCTGTATTGTTTTACTGCCATAATTTGTTATAGTTTTGGGCAATATTAACTTAATATTTTATTAAAATAAAACATGGCGTAGCTTGATTGTAAATTTTATTTTAAAAAAAGAAATGGTCGGTAGGAAGACATTTTGTTATTTTGTAAAAAAAATAGATTTTGTTTGTTAGTTGGCAGTACTGAGATATGACATTCCAATACAAGCATTATGTTTCCATAAGCTATTCTTCAATAGCTTTACTTCTTCAAACCAAACAGTCATTAAGTATCTTCTAACAGTAATTATGTTAGAAGAATCGATATTATTTTTTAATATGTCAATAAAGTACAAAATGATCTTATTAAATTTAGCATCTATTTGTGATATGAAAAAATACTTAAATCGTCCAATAAACTGTGGAATCGATTTAAGCCAATTTTTTAAGAAGTCCATTCAATTCAATTTGACAACTTCCGTGGCGCTATCGCATTATAAAGATGGAGGTCCTGGGTTCGATTCCGGCTCGAGTCAGGTCTGTCGGGACACTTGACACACCGAAACGTGTCGCCAAGCAATTTAGCGTTCCAATACGATGTCGCGTTGAAACCGGTTAGTTGTATGGGTTTACCATAACAGGGTTAGCCTGCTACCATCTAAGAATGCATCATCACTTACCATCAGGTGAAATAGCCGTTATGGCGGTCTAAAAGCAGTTAGATTCTTAGTGTCAAGACACGAAGTCATTGAAAAGCGTTTAAATGCAATACTTTATAGTCGACAATTTGAATATAGGTAGCAATTTCATCAACTGTTGTTTTACTACCACACTCCAAATAGCACTTTAAGTTCATAGACAAAAGATCCAATTTCAAATGCATGTAAATTTTACAAAACCGTTAATAAGACTTTGTGAAACTTATCTATATAAAATATTCATTCTAATTTGAACACTATTGACTGAGTGATAAAGTTTGGAATAGCTTGTATTGGATTACAATTTGTTCTCAATATAATTTTAAATCGACATTTCGATAGATAACAATGGATTAACTTCTTTTTAAATTTGAATTTCTACCGAGTGGTCAAGTTCGAGGACAATTTCAAATAAGTGTTCCAAATTAAAAAAAAAACTTGTTGCTTGTTCAAATATTTTTGTAGGATTAGAGTTCTAGGCTTTTATAATAATATTTTGCTTTAGTGTTTTAAAAATAATCTTTTATATTTCGTAAATCAACATCTACTTCTATTAAAAACTTAATGATGCAAGAGGATTATTAGAATAATGTTTATGATTGATTGATTTATTTATTATTAATGAACAAAATTATAATATACAGACATAAAACCTCGTTATTTTTACCAAAAAAACCTTTTTTGAAATAGTGACTACACTATATTCCTACTAAGGAAGGGATCTCTAAAACCAACGTCTAAACACATGTTGTGTTGTCTACTTAAAAAAAAATACAAAAAAGTTTTTTATATAGTCGGCACGTGCTATCACCAATTACAGGGGTGCAGTCATTTCCTCCGATGACAATGATACGGAAAGTGGTATGAAAAAACACCTCCTGTATAATTACAAGCCTGTAACGGAATTGAGATTTGGCGGGAAATAAGGATGAATGACATTGAACGTTTGTCTTTTTTATAGCTGTATTTTGTACCAAGGTCGAAAACCATACAGCTTGTCTTAAGTATGTTTTTAAAGACTAGAATTTATCTTCGCTAATGCACCCGTATTTGTATCAATATACTGACATGTAATATTATTTTATTTTAATTATTTAATTATTGACAAAATCACGTACACATTGGCTGTTATAATAAAAACTCAGTCAGCTCAATATTTTAATTAATACCCACAGATAAAGTTACTTGATTCACACTTCTATTTCTTGTGTCTCCTAATCCTCGTATCGAGGAGATCACTTCCTTCCAAATTGAATACAGTGTAGATAAACTAAAGTAACTTTAAAATAATCATAATCATTTATTTGCAAGAAAATTTGTAAATATTGAGATGGTGTATACAATTAAGTCAATAAGTAAAAGGAAAATAAGTTAAGCATGCTAATTCTTGTGGTGCAAGAGATATAATATGTGGTAAGTATAAAATGTGTAGTTTGTATGTGTGTTTGTACTATAATTTAAATATTTATTCCTTTATATATAAAAATGCTCACAGATATCCTGTCTCATAGGAGAGAGTTAAATTTTGATTTCATATATTTCTTTAATTTTATTAAAAAAAATACAAGGTACGGTAGTGTATTAATCCACAGGTCATCAAACCTAGGTGACCCGTCAAACAGGTGGCATCACTTGCCGTTACCGCATTTACCCCCCATACCTACGCAACCACCATTAAAAGAAACCGTCTACAGCCCTTATATCTAATCAGCTGTTACAAACAAACCTTGTGATAAAAAAATACTATTCACTCGTATATAGAAATGTATAGAGTATGTTTTTGTATATCAATTTAAATAGCAAGCGCAAGTAAAATTGTTTTTTTTCGTCAATAGCTTTAAAGAAGTATTTTTTTTTTTCGCTTTCAGATTATGGCTTTGTAACTTGTATCAATTGTACCGATAATAGTAAATCAATGCTCCTAGTTGGTTTCTACGCGACATCGTGTTTATCGGTAGTCTGATAACTAGCTATGACCGAAGCCACCAACCAATCAATAATAACCTAGCCTAACATTACTACCTTCCGAACCTACAGTTTTTTTTGCACTACAAGTAAGCCCTTAACGGCTATCTCACCTGGTGGTAAGTGATGATTCAGTCTAAGATGGTAGCGGGCTAACCTGTTAGGGGTATGGTAAAACCACACTCCTAATTGGTTTCTACGCGACATCGCATCTAAATCGCTTGGCGACACGTCTTTGTCGGTACGATGGCAACTAGCCATAGACGAAACCTCCCATCAGACTAGACTCGAGCTGGGAATCGAACATAGGACCTCCAACTTTATAATGCGAGGTCGTAGTTCTTTCTTATACTTACTTGTTTCGTATCGGAAGAAGACCAGCTCTGTATTTAGGTAACGGTACCACAAATAGCTAAAATAAATAAGCGCAGGAATCATAGCGTGGCGTCCTAGGCTGTAATTTAGGCTGGATCTAGGTTATAGTCTGCTTAGTGCGCCAGACCCTGAGGCGTTGACTTCGATACTACTTATTTTTAACTGACTTTTGTTAAATCGCTGTCTATACCGAAACTTAAGTTGATAATGGTGACAAATTTGAGTGTGATAACCTAATAACGCATTGTTGAGAGCTTCGGAGAGCACCGGGTTCGATAGTACAAGTAATATCACATCAAAATTTTTTCTGGCCTGATCTCATGGTAAATTCGGTCTTCGTCGTTGGGGCACAGTCATCATCATAGTGATCAACCCATTGCCGGCTCCCACAGAACACGGGTCTCCTCTCAGTATGAAAAGGGTTTGGCCATAGTCCACCACGCTGGCCGTGTGCGGATTGGCAGACTTCACACGCCTTTGAGAACATTACGGAGAACTCTCAGGCAAGCAGATTTCCTCACGATGTTTCACAGTTGAAGCAAGTGATATTTTGATTGCTTAAAAACGCACAAAGCTCCGAAACGATAGAGGTGGGTCGGGATCGAACACTGGAACTTTGTTTAGGAGGCGAACGTCCTAACCACTAAGCTATCACAGCTTCTGACAGCATAATATCCATGTTTTGGTAATCATACTACTCTCCTACTTCTTAAGGTGCCTGTTTGGGACAAGATGTTGCGTAGAAATCAAAGAGGTTTAGGTTTTCCCCTAATAGGTTAGCACGTTGGGTACATCTTAGACTGCATGATCACTTACCACCATGTGGGAAAAAACAGCGGAACGTTTGTCTGTTGAAATAATAATGAACCAGGTGATACAAATCTCTCACACTTACAACTACAGACAATATTTTCTACAGTTCTACTTCAAGTCAAATTATTAAAAATAATGGACGGAATCGAAACCCAATATTGTATTTTCTAGTCGCTTATTCGACTGTTCAGTGATGTACCATAAAATGTTCATCGACACTCTTATCGAATAGGACTTGACCCTTAACTGATACTGCAGAAAACAAAGTTACACAAATAAGAGTAAAAAATATGCTACTAATCTTTGTACGGAAACTCTTAGAAATTATTACTTGAAATTTAAAATAATATACTATGTAAAATAAGCTATATTGATTATTGTCATTCATGGTCGAAATACAAACAATATATTACAAAATAATACCTTAATTCGCTTAAGCTATATATAATGAATAGAAGCAGGTGTTTCTTTGTGGAAGTCCATGATAAACAATAAACAGCAAGTATAATTTACTATATTCCGCCGACAACCGGGAGATTTGTATAATATAACACCACACAAAATCTTCCACTAGAACGTCTACGCACGTTTCGACCCGACACCGGATCATCCTCAGGAGATGTTGACTTCAGATGTTTACTTTTCGCGCTTGTGAAGTCAACATCTCCTGAGGATGATCCGGTGTCGGGTCGAAACGTGCGTAGACGTTCTAGTGGAAGATTTTGTGTGGTGTTATATTATACAAATCTCCCGGTTGTCGGCGGAATATAGCAAATTATACTTGCTGTTTATTGCTTAAGCTATACATTTAGTTTTAAGTTGGCGAGTGTAGTTATCACCATCACTAATAGAAATAATGAAACACATTTAATTTATATATGAACGATTCATAGATGCCTGTAATACGTATATATGAATAAAGCTATTTTTGATTTGATTTGAAATGTCCATATTTTTACATATAATTCTGTTAGTGGCGCTTCTTATAAATAAAACGATATAGAATGTCTGTGAAATCGATAGATGTCACATCACTAGTCCAAACCGCAGCGATTAGCGGTCTGTTTACCATTTCCAACCATTACGGCCTCCGTTTGTATTGAATGTTCGCACCATCCAAAGACCAGTAACGAGTTTGAAAAATACATTGTACCCTGGCTACTTTTTATTCCGGGAAAGTCCAAGGTTCCTCAGGGATTTTGTCATAGCGAACTAATGCGTAAAAGTAACCCGGCTAAGTTAGTTGTGGGCTTCTTCTTAGAGCGGGGCGCGTTTGGAACCCTCATAGCTTTAGTTTTAAGTTTACGAATATAGTTATCATCATGAAATAACTACTATGTAAATTATTGACGCATCAAAAGTGCCTTTTTAAGGACTATTTGTAAAAAGATTATTTTGAATTTGAATACATTATTCCCCTGGCTACTTTTTATTCCGGGAAAATCCAAGCTTCCATGAAATTTTGTCATAGCGAACTAATTCGTAATAAGATTTGTATGTTGGGTAAGAGTGCGAAACGGGAACGGGAACAGGAATGAGACCTGAGATAATCTTCATATAAAATCGTTGCTATATCCACAGGAATTTTTAGAATCACTCAAGCTGAGATCTGTGGCGTAATTTGCCTAAAAATTAAATTTAACCGTTTCTCAGATGCTTGCTTTTTAGATTTCGTCTTTTATCGACGTGGAAAAAGTTGCGGGCATTGACTAGTTTTATATTAAATAATCATCATTGCTATTTCATGATCAGCCCATTACCGACTCACTACAGAGCACGGGTCTCCTCTCATTATGAGAGTTTTTTTTCGTTGAGAAGATTATGGACAACTCTTGATTATGGATAACTCTCTCAGGTATGCAGATTTTCCTTCACCTTTGATGTTTGAGTACAAGCGAGTGATATTTAAATTGCTTAATAACGCACATAACTCCGAAATTGGAGGTGCGTGCCCGGAATCGAACCCCCGACCTCTTATTAGGAGACGGAAGTCCTAACCACTAGTCTATCACAGCTTTATTGCTGTTTATTATTAATTTTATTCATTATGTGAGATGGTGATAACGAAAAAAAAGAAAAACCCCGGCTAAGTTTGTTGTGGGCTTCTTCTTAGACCGGGGCGCGTTTGGAACCCTCATAGCTTTAGTTTTAAGTTTACGAATATAGTTATCACCATGAAATAACTACTGTGTAAATTATTGACGCGTCAAAAGTGCCTTTTTAAGGACTATTTGAATAAAGATTATTTTGAATTTGAATTTGAATTTAACATGGCATAAAAATGTAGTCTGTTTCATCAAAATAAAAAACAGTCAAAAAGTTCAGAACCCTATTAAAAAGTGGACCATAAAAATTTCATCGTCCAATTTTAACTACATCCTTTCCTGAGGGAAACTTCGCCTCCCATTTCCCATGCCCTCACAATGGTTCAGACAAAATGGCGTGCGCTGACGTCACACCGGAAGCGGCTCCGTTTTGAATTTGGAACGGTCGAGCGAGCAATGGCGGCGCATCCGGCGAAGACGTTACAATGAGTGCGCGCGCGACGGCAAAATTATAGATCAATGATGTATTGTATTGATCTAGATTTCAAATGAGTAGAAATATGTTCTCGTATAGCTTACTGTGCTCGATTAGTTTTTAATTACCTTTACCATATCTCATGCGCACTTAATTAAAACACACATACATAAAAACGCATAATATATAAAATAAAAATATTATTTTATCACTTGGGCATAATAAAATTAGAATCAGTAATTAAAGAGTTAAACTCTTAAACATACACTCACTATATGATGGTTTTATGTCACGCATTCGAAATTAAAATACATAGTAATGAAATGTCCCGTTTTATGCACTAGTTGTATAATATTAATTAATACAGACATGCTAACGTATATTTAGTGCGTATGTGAGTTTGTTTGTATGTTACGCTTTCTTGTTAAAGCTCATTTTTAATCATTTTGGTAGGGCGCTGCTAGTCATCTATAAATCTGTTGTAATGCGGGTTCAAAAAGGTCAATGGTAGTGATAGCTTTGTGGGTAGGGCTTCCGCCTTCTAATAAGATCTCGGGAGTTCAAACCCAAGCACGCATCTCTAACTTTTCAGAGTTATGTGCGTTTTTAAGGAATTAGAATATCACTTGCTTCAACGGTGAAGGAAAACATCGTGAAGAAACCTGTGTGCTGAGAGTTTTCCATAATGTTCTCAAAGGCGTGTGAAGTCTGCCAATCCACACATAGCCAGCGTGGTGGACTATGGTATGGATGATGGTGGACATATGAAAGGAGACCCGTGCTCTTTAGTGAGCCGGCAATGGGTTGATCAAAATGCGGGTTGACCCTTTTACGATAACTATCACAAAGCTTTTAAAATAACAGGGGGTTTATTTCCTGAGTATTCTTTTAAGAATAACAGAAAACTTAAACATCTAAAATTTATTGACCCACTCGGGCATCAAACCGAATACCTTGTGATGCGATGTCAAGCTTGCGTTGGAGCAGTGTGTTGGGTTTTAACTCTTTAACCCTCTACTCTGAGAGGAGGTCGCTGCCCAACAGTGGGATACTAAACGAAGACGACGCTGATGATGTACTAGGCCATCATAACCGTCAAACAAGTTTATTACACGTAATCATATTTGTTATCTAAAGTAGTCGAGGCTAGGCCAAGTTCAGACTGGGGAAGGTCGGGCCAATTCTTTACGGTGAACATTTTTTGAGTGTTTTTCTTTACAATTAACTCTAAATGCTCGCAGTTGACTTAAAAATGAATCGACATTGGTTGTTTTTGCTGTTATGTAATTATATTAGTTTATCGAAGGGTCATCATGAACAGTATTACATTTATACCATTCAGGGTTGATGTTTCATTCGACAAATAAACTTATTTTTGTATGGTTTAGTTATTATGAAATCTGAGTTTTTTCCTAAGGCGAATTACCTATAGCCGCTTTGAAAAATCAGCACTTGGGCAGGAATTTGAAGCGAAACAAAATGAATAAACCTTTTGTATCTAACTTAATATATTCTTTCGAAAGTAACTCAAAGATTTCTGCCAAATTGGGAGGTAGTCATGTAATATATGTGTTATAACAGAAAATAAAAGAATTGCACATCTACTTGTAGACTTTATGTAAATAGCAATAAATCGGTAGTAATGATTTCATTTAATTGACAATGTTTTTTTTTTTTTTTACAATTGTTCCGCTCTGGGATGCTTTATTTTTAGTTTCAATAATAAGACATAAACGTTGTGATAGCCTAGTGGTAAGGACGTTCGCCTCCTAATTAGAGGTCGGGGTTCGAACCCGGGTTCTAACTTTCTTTTTTTTTCTAAAATTAAAATTGCTTCAACAGTGAAGGAAAACCTTGTGAGAAAAGCTGCACGCCTGAAAGTTCTCCATAATGTTCTCAAAGGCCTGTGAAGTCTGCCAATCCGCACATGGCCAGCGTGGTGGACTATGGCAAAACCCTTCTCATATTGAGAGGAGACCCGTGCTCTGTAGTGAGCCGGTAATGGGTCGATTATGATGATGATGAATAAGACATAATGTTTAGCTATTAGCTAAGAAATTATGGAATTCTCGAAATGTGTAAGTAGAAAAATTTTTCAGTAGCGACGATTTTCAATTCACCAGTTATAGGGACATACGGATGGCTCAATTTCACCAAGTTAACTTTAAGACCTTGCTTTGCTTGGTAAAGAAAAAAGTAATTTGTTTATATTTACAATAAGATGACTGCCATTAATTTGTCGCAGTACGGAAGTGGGACGTGAAAAAAACAACAAAATCAAACTGTTCAAACTCCAAAATACGGAAGTACGAGTTTTTATTCCTTTGTACCTACGTACTTCTTGAATGTTATTCTTTAATGGAATTGCATAATTTTTCTGTATCTTGACTACCTTTTCACGTTCCCAGAACTGTTCCATTGACAATTTAATTAAAAAAAATGCTTCATTAAATGGATTTTTAAATTTTTTTTTTTTTTGTTGATTGCAATCTCACGATGTCGCGTAGAAACCAATTAGGAGTGTGGGTTTACCATACCCCTAACAGATTAGCCCGCTACCATCCTAGATTGCATCATCACTTACCACCAGATGAGGTAGCCGTCATGGGTTAACTTGTAGTGTATTAAAAAAAAATCTTCCTGGGTGGACTCTAACCTAACCTAAGTGATGATGCCTTCTAAAATATCAATAGGTCAGTCAGCAAACATATTAGGGCGGCAACTCGGGCTTTTTGGTTAAATTTAAAGAATAACATAATGTATTAAACACCTTTGTATTACTTTAGAGAGAAACTTGGATTTAATTTTGACAATGCATGACATGCAGACTTTTTTCTTCGTTTTATGGCTTTACACAGATTAGCCAATGTCAAGTTTATAGCAATGTAGAAGTTAGGGAGAAATGGCAGGAAACTTCGCACTCCGCGGACGCGGATCCCTCAGACCTTTCCCAAATCAATACCTGTTAACTATTCAGAAAACTAGCCACTACACAAACGACACCAAATTTGTCCACGACACAACCAACACCAGTCCTTTTCAAAATTAGCCAACAAACATTAATTCAAGAAAAGCGTGAAAAAACCGCGCCCGCCATATACGAAGTCTCCCGCCTTTCTCCACATGCAGACTAAGCTTAACTTAAAGTGGTCAAACAAGATGGCGACCAGGGGAAGAAGAACAAAGACCAAGCGTCAAGTTAAGTTGAACGGACATTAATACTTTTTAGATTGACTACCTACTTATCGATATATAAAAAGAGGCAACTCCTTTTAGGTCACCCACATTGTACCTACCTCTAGAATCCGAGTCACGGCCTGCTCTACTCTGAATATGATGGCTGACACAAATAAAATTCGTTAATTCTCAACAAAAAAATATGACCATCTGAACATCCCTAACAAAAACCGAGGTCGATAATTGACCAACAGTTTTTTCATCGACATCGATTACCGGCGAGGTTATAGCGGCGTTTGCGCAACTCTGTCACTCCGCTGTTATTTAGGCTTGTTATTTTTGTTGGTAATATTGAAAATATCATATTTATCGATGAATAATTTTAAAATTTCCTCAATCGCGTTTTTTTCCATGTTTTAATTATTGATATTGGAATTAATTAATCTAATGGATTTAAAAAAAGTATCGTTTCTTTTTAGTATTAACTAAATGAATACGTAATATTTTTTATTTTATTTTATTAATATGGGGTGATTTTCTTGTATGTGAATATTGTTTTTTGTAAACATGTATGTACAAATAGCTGAAGAAGACGATGATTGAGAATTTGAAATTTGAATTTGATGAATGCCAAATATTTTGGAATTCAGTAAAACAACATATATTCAAATAATCCTTTAAAAGGTACTTTTGACTCGTCAATAATTTACACAGTAGTGATTTGATGGTGATAACTACATTCGTAAACTTAAAAATGGCGGATATATCAAAACGGTTTTATTTGCGAATTCATCCATTATTATTTATCATTCGCGCGGATGACGTAAAATTGATTAACCAATCGAAACTACAATGATTTTATAAGGAATTCAATTTCGGCCTGAGTCGTGATGACTGTTGAGTAACAATTAAACGGTGAATTACACAAAATTACAACGATTACTGCCTTACATTGTACCTACTGATTAAATAACTCTAAGTAGTAACACCAATGGTGTCTGATGAAGGAGCTAGTGTACGATGCTTCCGTATCTCTCTAGCTATTGAAACTTTTACAACATCACAATCTGGCTATCATAAATAAATACCATGTTTGAACAGAGCTCTCTTGTCTGAGGAAACTTGGATATATAGGTCCAGCTAAGACTGGTCAGTCCATATTTTTTTAATTTTTTATTCGCCACAAATAAGCCCTTGACGGCATCTCACCTGATGGTAAGTGATGATACGCTCTAAGATTGTAGCGGGTTAACCTGTTATGGTAAACCCATACTCCTAATTGGTTTCTAAATCGCTTGGCGATACATCTTTGTCAGTAGGGTGGTAACTAGCCACGGCTGAAGCCTCCCACCCGACCAGACTCGAAGCGGGAATCGAACCTAGGACCTCTAACTTTAACATGCAAGCGCTGCGCCCGGAAGTCGTCAAAATGCATGAGAGTAGGAAGAATTTCAATTTAAAAAAACTAGCCTCCTTTATAGGCACTTTTAAAACAATTACCTAGCTGTTTATTGATAGTAACTACCGGAAAGCAAATTCTTTAGAAATGCCGGCAAAACACTAAAGAATTATTCTTTCTCGTTTGAGATGAAAGCGCAGTGGGCTGCTTTGAAGCAAATTTTCTAATAGAAATTCATCAATTGTTTATCGTAACCTTGACGTATCCCATATCTTAGATTTATAATATTTATTAACAAAAGTTGCTTATTCTACAGGATATTTTAAAAACCCTAATCACACGTGGGCATCAGCTTTATACAAATAAAAAAAGAGGACAAAAATCAACCTCTCAACAGAACGCCTACCACAGGATTTGTAACCGACACCGACCATTTAATAACAGCTAATATTATAGAAAACTTCGAAGTGCCTGCCCTAATATTGACTAACAAGTGATGCAATAGAAAAAAGGCTAAGTGAGGTTAGTGCAGTTTTTGTGAACAGTTTTATCATAATCACTCTGACCAACAAAAGGGAAGGGAATTGCAGCACTTTGGTCTATTCTGTTCACTAGAAATATCATTGCTAGGTTATTACTTGATCAATTAGATCTACCCTAATAGCTGAGTGAATTCGGAACCGGCGAGATTTGAACCCACATATCTCCGACCGTCTTTCGGCGTTAGTACAGAGTCGCATCTTAAAATTCGGACACGTCTCTCGGCGTGAGAGTGACTCCATAGAGCGTCATCATGCAGGGCAAGGTGGAGGGCATTAGAGGTCGAGGAAGGTCCCATGCGATGGACCGATCAGATCAGAAAGTCTGCTGTGGGCGGTCCTTTGCACGAGTGCACCAGGCTTTCGGCCAGCCGAGAAAAGTGGCGGATGCTCGTGAGGCGTATAACATCTGCCCTCAAAGACACTGCTTCATGATGACCACGACCACTCTGTCAAGAGTGTAACGACAAAGAAGAAATTCTCCGGCCAAAAAAGCAACGGTATACATACCACTGACTCCGAAATTAATATCTTTCAGCGGTCTTATAGCGATTGTGATAGCCTAGTGGCTAGGGCGTCACCCTCCTAATTAGAGGTCGGCGGTTCGAATCCGGGTACGCACCTCTAACTTTTCGGAGTTATGTGCGTTTTTAAATAATTAAAATATCACTTGCATCAAAGGTGAAGGAAAAACATCGTGAGGAAACCTGCACGCTTGAGAGTTCTTCATAATTTTCTCAAAGGCGTGTGAAGTCTGCCAATCCGCACATGGCCAGCGTGGTGGACTATGGCCAAACCCTCATATTGAGAGGAGACCCGAGCTCTGTAGTGAGCCGGTAATGGATTGATCATGATAGCGACTGTAGCGTCATCTAGGAGAAAAAATTAATGTATTTTGGATGTTGGACTAAATCCATGGCCTAAGGCGGATCAGTACTTTAGACATGAATTAATTAATGAATACACTTTTATTGTACACCCCAGATAATAATCCAAACATATCTTTAGGAAGAACCACCCATTTCTATTCTAACTCTACAATCGTGTGTTGGTCGAAGAATTCCCATTAGGACCAAAAAAATGTCCTCTACATCGGAAAATCGACCGGTTGGAGATCAGTTGCCAGTACAGAAGGAGCAGGGCATAAGGAATGTTTGATTCCTTGGTTGGTCATGACAGTTTAAAGATGCCCCGTTACTGTAAAGTTCTATGATTGCGTGAGCTTAATAAACAACACCACATTCCAACGTCCAGCACTGATTTGACTATCAGAAGACCATCATATCAGATAAGCATATATAAAAAAAACAGTAGTATAAAAATACCTACACAGTGTAACGAATTTCCATACATCGCTTCCGAAAACCCAGCAGTGCATCAATTGCCAGTTGGCTTGGTTCACGTGGCGCATGGTTCAGTGGAGCAGGACGCAGGACTGTTTGATTCGCTCGATGACTGCACTGTTCACTCATCGGGGTAGATTCAGTTGGGTTGCCGCTCGTTTTACGTCATACAGTTGGCTGACCTGTTGCGTGAACTGTTGCGGGACTTGGGAAGATTGTATTGTGCATTATGGCGAAAAATTTGTGCTTAGTGCAAATCCGATATTTGTTAAACGAGTGGGATTTGAATTTACGACCATTTACTTGATTCCATTTCCTAGAACCGACCTAAATCCGTCCACCAAGCAAGACGTGAGCTATTCTTAATTCACACTTATACCATATTACGTTTAACTATAATTAATTTGAATGAACCATTATGCTTTTAAGCGATAAAAGCTACCTTTGCGCCTACAACAATTTTTTGTGCCTTTTTATCTTATTTTCTCTCATTTTTCTTCGTGTTATATTGCAGTAAAGTTATTCTATAGATAGAGCCTTTTTTAAAACGTTATTGTCTGTGGCCCAAGCTCGACCTCCATTAATCGACTTCTTGGTAACGGCCTTCACATATCCACAGATAGTATAGTATGTCATTAGTCTGCGATGTTCGAAGTTCAAAATTCCGTAAAGTTATGCTCCGCCGCAGTCAGCTGAACTTAGGCTGAGCCGGCGTCACGTCCGCACCGGCGCGATGTTTCGCTCCGTGACTGCACACAACCCGCACAGTTTACGTCGCTCCATTCATTGAACATATCTTTCGCACTATATGAGTATAATAGTCTGACAGTTTCGACATATATATATAAATATATATAAGTATATGTCGAAACCTTCAAAAAAAAAGCGTCAAAGCTCTGATAGCCTAGTGGAAGGACGACAGCCACCTAATCAGAGATCGGGGGTTCGAACCCGGGCACGCCTATAAATTTTCGGAGTTATGTGCGTTTTTAAGCAATTAAAATATCACGGTGAAGGAAAACATCGTGAGCCTGGACCTATCTTCATGCCGTAATGGCGAATCTTCCCAAACCAGTGACCAGCCATTGGCGAATCAAACAGACCAGCCTACTGCTCCACTGAACCGTGCACCACGTGTACCAAGTGGTCTTTTTTTCCACTACTACTGGCTAACTTCCATTGACTGCAATCCCACTTGATGGTAAGTGCTGATGCAGTCTAAGATGGTAGCGGGCTAACCTGTTAGGGGTATAGTAAACCCATACTCCTAATTTGTTTCTACGCGACATCGTGCTGGAACGCTAAATCGCTTTGCGACACGTTTTTGTTGGTAGGGGGGTAACTAGCCGCGGCCGAAGTTTCCCACCTCTAACTTTATAATGCGGCGGCGTACGCACTGCATTACGGAGGCCCTCGGGTATCATGCCGCGCATCTTGGGTAGATTGGTCTGAGAGTATGACATTAGGAAACCAAAAAGTCAATTGTTAATAAATAATTACTCGAGGGAAGCCGCCACAAAATTTAGTCTATATGCGTTTTATATGCCTGGAATAAAAATAAAAGTAACTTCTTATTTTTTATGTTAGCAATGTTTATAGACCATTACTACGTATTGCTTAAAAATTAACCGCTAACGAGGCTCGGGTTTAATTTTTTTACCGTTAAGTTACTGTTGCATGAAAAATAGCTTTTTAACTCTATAGAAATAAGTAGCTAGATTAGTACAAAAATGTCAAGAACACTACGTAGGAGTTGCCTATAAGAAATCACAAGGAAATTTTCTTCTATCGATCTTTTTTACACAGAATTTTGCATTATAATTGAATAAAACCAGCGTTTTTTCATATAGCTTATTGCAAAGAGAAACTAAATTTCATGTTTTTAGCAAAATCGTTTTACGTAGAAAGTAGGTAGATACTTTGTTCAGGTTCTTCTAAGAATTTTCTTATTTCCGATTATGTGGAGACAGACTCTGTCGCCTATTAAATAACTCAATATGTATCATAGTGATCAACCCATTGCCGGCTCACTACAGAGCACGGGTCTTCTCTAAATATGAGAAGGGTTTGGCCATAGTCCACCACGCTGGCCATGTGCGGATTGGCAGACTTCACACGCCTTTGAGAACATTATGGAGAACTCTCAGACGTGCAGGTTTCCTAACGATGTTTTCGTTCACCGTTGAAGCCAGTGATATTTTAATTATTTTTTTTAAACGCACATAACTCTGAAATGTTAGAGGTGCGTGCCCGGATTCGAACCGCTGACCTCTGTTTAGGAGCTGATGCCCTAATCACTAGGCTAACGCTGCTTATGTATTCGTATAAGTATGCAATATGTACATTGTACTTTTATCGCTGAGCGTTTCGGCCATGGATAATTACCAACCAACCATTAAAGACGTGCTGCCGAGGGATTCAGAGTTCCGGTAGAATTCGAGTCGGTGTGGAATTCGATTAGGGATATGGGTGATATACACCCAAGAGGCTGCCATCCTCAACTGCTTATAACTTACCACCGGGTAAGATTGCCGTCAAAGGCTAACCTTTAAAGACTATTAAAATATGCAGATACCATACAAAACCTACCAGAAGGTTTGACGACCTCCGTGGCGCAGTGCGTGCGCTGTCGCATTTTAAAGTTGGAGGTCCTGGGTTCGATTCCCGGCTCGAGTCTGGTCTTGTGGGAGATTTCGGCCGTGGCTAGTTATCACCCTACCACCAAAGATGTGTCGCCAAGCGATTTAGCGTTCCGGCACGATGTCGCGTAGAAACCAACTAGGAGTGCCGGTTTACCATACTTCTAACAGGTTAGCCCGCTACCATCCTAGACAGCATCATCACTTACCACCAGGTGAGATAGCCGTCAAGGGCTGACTTGTTGTGTATAAAAAAAAGAAATCCACAGATATACTTACATTAAAAAGAGGTAAAGTTAGCAAGTTCCGATATTCGGAGTAATCTCCGGTAATATTGGACCAATTTTGAATATTCTTTAACCAATGAAAAGCTGTATTATAACTAAGTTACATAGGCTATATTTTATTCCCGCATCCCCCAGATGACGAGAACTACGTGGGTGAAAAAAAAATAAAAAAAAAATCGCAGGCTATATTTTCATATGTTCAAGGAGACAAAACCACCGGCAAACTGTATAGTTATAACCCAAATCACAATTTGTATTCCACAACAAAATTTCGCTTGTCAATCTATCGCCGCCGATCGTTTAGAAAGTGTTTGGACCATTGGAGTTTTTGTGTTTTTTCTCTCTTTTTATTCAACCGACAAAAACCGATGGAAAGGTAACGCTGTCGCCGAACACTGCATTTACAAGTGTATTGGTTTTGGTATTAATGCATATTCGGTACACGGAGAGATGTTACTGCCTCTAGAGATTCAGTTATAGATATGTTGATATATTCACGTGTGACCCTGTGTTTCACACCGCAAAATCTATATCATCTACTCTCAAAATATCAAAATCAAAATAGCTTTATTCATGTAAAACTGTCACAGGCATACAATATATTTTTCATTATTTTAATTCATGAAGTGATGGTGATAACTATACTCGCCAACTTAAAACAAAAGCTAAGAGGCTTCAAATCGCATCCAGTTCTAAGAAACCCACTGCAAACTTAGCCGGGTTGTTTTTTGTTATCACCATCTCAAATAATCAGTAATAAATTATAGTACCTTTGGAGTTAAAGCAATTCACACCCAAGCTTTTTTATCGTTTATATAATCCTTAATATCGTAATATGATTTTTGTTTTTATAAAAACTTTGAACTTATTGATAGACATCTTTTATTATAGAATATAATACAAGGTCGTTTTAATGAGCTAATAATTTTGTGCAGTCTACTAGATCTTTATGGACAATCATATCACCTATTGTTTTTAGTTTATTAAAGCTAAGTGTTTTAGTACTCTAAATAGCCACTTTGCGTTATGGCCATCTTTTAATCATCATGATCAACCCATTACCGGCTCACTACAGAGCACGGGTCTCCTCTCAATATGAGAAGGGTTTGGCCATAGTCCACCACGCTGGCCATGTGCAGATTGGCAGGCTTCACACGCCTTTGAGAACGTTATGGAGAACTCTAAGCCGTGCAGGTTTCCTCACGATGTTTTCCTTCACCGTGGAGGCAAGTGATATTTTTTTTTTAAACGCACATAACTCCGAAAAGTTGGAGGTGCCCGAATTCGAACCGCCGACCTCTGATTAGGAGGCTGACGCCCTAACCACTAGGCTATCAATCTTTTTATACACTAAAGTAATTGTAACCAATGCTTAGCTACAAATACCCATAAGTACATATATTACTCCTGCAATTAAAGGATGTATTAGGCCACAAAAAGTTATCAGGTCACCTCGTAATTAAAAGCCTCCGACTAACAAGTTAAATAATAGATTAAAAACTTACATAAGCCAGTGAAAACATGCGTTTATCTAATCGCACTTCAAGTGTGTGAACCGACAGGTCTAGGTTACCCTTTGTGTCGGCAGTATTTTCCCATAGTACCACTGGCGTAACCTCTAAAACACGCCATAATAGTATACGTTATAATGGATACCCACTCATAATTTGATACATTCTTTTATAATAAAAACTTATTTCTTGTAATGCCAGATAGGCTTGCGTTTGACTACAATTGGGCCCAATTATCTATACATTTAAGCGAATATAAAAAGTCCTGACTTACAAGATTGACTCACCAACGCCTAGCCCGAAACTTTAAAAGCTGAAATTTTGAATAGAGGCTCTGTTTATTAAACCTCGACGCAAAAAATAAGGGTGTAATAAGTTTGATGAATCTGTTTGTAAATATTTGTCTGAGGCAGCGTAGCCTTTTGTTAGTTACCCTAGTTTTATGTTTGATAGCCGAATTATCTTGGAGAGTTCTTAGCCGAAAAAATAAAATGGCCGCCGCCATATAATAGTGGATTACTGACTGATTTTTTAACGACCTCCGTGGCGCAGTGCACGTGCTGTCACATTATTAAGTTGCAGGTCCTTCGATTCCCGGCTCGAGTCTGGTCTGGTGGCTTTGGCCGTGGCTAGTTACCGCCCTACCGACAAAGACGTGTCGCCAAGCGATTTAGCGTTCCGGCACGATGTCGCGTAGAAAACGACTAGGAGTATGGGTTGTCCATACCCCTAACAGGTAAGCCCGTTACCATCTTAGACCGCATCACTACTTACCATCAGGTGAGATGCCGTCAAGGGCTAACTTGTAGTGGATAAAAAATAAAAAAACTCAACTCCCTTAATATGTGTATCAATATTACATTTTCATGTATAAGATTTTCATTGCTAAGATTACTCCCGACTAATTCAGCTATCATCCAAAAAAAACAAAATCATAGTTGGTTCATGCGTTCGGAAGCTACGCTGCCACTATGACAAATTTATAAAAATAAAATCCAAGATGGTCGCCAAAACAAAATGGCGAATATTTTTTTGTGACGGGAGTTTCTTTTTAACTTTTAATGTATAGTGTATATTATACTAACTTCTAGGGACTTACTCTAGAGACTTAAAATTACTAATTCCTTTATTATTTTTACTGTAAATAATTATAATAGTATATTGGAAATAATATGGTTGCTAGATTTAATAGAAAATCAGAATTCCTGATTGCGTTAATATGGCCTAGTTGCCTGTCTATATGTCCCAAATAATTTTTAACAAATTCGACATAAAAGTATCTTCAAAACTAAACACATAGGTCATTATAAAACATTTTTTTACGTTCTACTCGTATGTTATTTGAGATACCTCTTAAAACGTTTGTATCTTTTGGGGTACAGATTTGGGGGCCAGGGACCTGGGTGGTAGCAACAGAAGCATCGAACGTCTGACAGTTACCTTGGCCAGAGAGTCCATGTCCGTTCAAAGGGGCAATGCGTTTAGGCATAATTTAGTTTTATTTCGGTACCAAGGTTATTTTTATAAATATTTTAATTGTAGTTTTGTAATAGTATATTATGTTAATAAATCTAATGTATGTAAATGATGGAACGGCTAAATATAGATATTTTAAAGTTCAAATACTGGTTAGCTTCTCCTCTAAATCTGCTTTCAAAGGTAGCTGATACTCCGGTTCAACATATAGGATAGTTTTTATCCCGGAATTCAGCACGGTTCCCTTGGGAGAGGGAATGAAAATCAAAATGTGTATTTAGTTGTAACGCGTACTACGGTTTCATTCATTAATTTTTGTTAAAAAAGGAGATAATTCACAGATTATCCTGTAAATATTTCAAGGTCGTCGGTTTAGTAATCCATTGCTTCGGGATTGGAAAACAAACAAACATACTTTCACACACACTAGCTCAACGCAGACGAAGTCGCAGGCATTAGCTAGTTTATAATAGTAGCTAGCTATTGGCATATTGCATATATCTACTGTGCCTCTATCATCATGGTCAACCCATTACCGGTTCACTACAGAGCACGGGTCTCCTCTCAATATGAGAAGGGTTTGGCCATAGTCGACCACGCTGACCATGTGAAGATTGGCAGACTTAACACGCCTTTGAGAACATTACGGAGAACTCTCAGGCGTGCAGGTTTCCTCACGATGTTTTCCTTTACCGTTGAAGCAGGTGATATTTTTTTTAAACGCTCATAACTCCTCTAAAACCTCTGATTAGGATATAACCACTAAGCTATCACAGCTTTTATATTTAGAGCAAACAATATATATTTTTAATACATTAATATAGAATATAAAAGACGCTAGCAAGTAAATTGAGTAGTCCTATCGAGGCAATGTCACCGCTATCAACAGCTAGTGCCACAGCGACTGTTAAAACATGCATAAAAAGTTTTATGGAACACAGACAATGAAATGGCACCTACAAAAGTACCTATATTGACTTGATACAAGTACTTGCTGAATACACAAAGTGTACTGGTGATTTGTTGCTCATTTCTTATTTATTTTGCCTTTTATGCAACCGTTTTGTACTTTTAACTTTCATATTTGTTATTCAGTGATTTGCGATGACTATTCCGGAGGTCTGGGTTGAAAATCTTAATAATCGATTTCACGACATTTATTCGTGTATAGAAGCGGTGATAGCCTAGTCGTTAGGGCGTCAGCCTCTAACTTTTGGGAGACATGTGCGTTTTTAAAACAATTAAAATATCACTTAATATCACAACGGTGAAAGAAAACGTCGTGAGGAAACCTGCACGCTTGTGAGTTCTCCATAATGTTCTCAAAGGCGTGTGAAGTCTGCCAATCCGTACACGGCCAGCGTGGTGGACTATGGCCAAACCCTTCTTATATTGAGAGGAGACCCGTGCTCTGTAGTGAGCCGGTAATGGGTTTATCATGATGATGATGATTCGTGTATGTCACAATTATGTATTACATTAATTGAGATATATATATATATATATAATATTACTAACTAGCTTATAAGTTGATTTGATGTTTTCGTTTGCCCCAGGATGATTTATTACACAATTGGTGATCCGATTAGCAGTTTGTGCGAGAACATATATACTAACAGGCGGCCAAAAATTATTGTTTCGCTTGATCAAAATTTTTCAAAATATATGCCATGTAGAATCTTTCAGTGACACTTTTATTACAATTTACTATATATTTATACTATATACTCAAGCTAAAACTATACATTCTCTAAATAACAATTGTTAAATATCATAAATCGAATAAGTTCAATAAACTTATTTCATAAATATTTCTTCTTAAATATACCTTAAGTATTCTTCGTTTACCCTGAATGACTCTGTTACTTATATCCATTATTTGGCTCTCAAGTGGCCCGAGGCTCAAGAACGCCTCCCGGTTAATACGTTTGTAACGTCTCTATGACCATTCTTCGAGCCCTAGGGCTCAAAACTTCTTCTGGCAAAGCTCGCCAAACAGCCCGGTTACGCTGTGGCAACCAATTGGGTTAGTACAGCTAATACAGTCCGAAAAAAAAAATACTTTATGACCAGTACAAAATGTTTCTTCAACAATATGTATGCGCCATTTTATGTCTCCAGTGAAAACCGGAAACTTACACAAATAAAAAATAATTAGCGACGTTTCAAGAACGAAGTATATGAATATGAGATCTCCTTTCATAATAAAGTGCAGATTGGCAGATTTATAACGCTTTAACGCAGTATAGATATTAGATAGTAATCTATATAGTAACGAAAAACCAATTAAAAAAAAATAACATCATTGTAAATTTATGACAAAGCTTTCTTGCTAAAATCGGTGATATTATTTATTTATTAAATGTGGAACGAAAAAATAACTGATTGCAAACACATTTCATAATATTAAAACCCCAATTTTACTACAAAAAAAATCATGTTAGTAAATTTCAAATTAAATCGAAAATAGACACTGTAGAAGTATGTTTTTTTGTATATTCACTGCTTGGTTTATATTTATATTTCAGAATTTACACTGTTAAAAACTTATGGGATCTATTGTAATTTATTTTTTGTCTGAAAGAAGTCTGGTAGGTTTTGTCTAGTCGTATGCTCCAAGACTGGTTATGTCTCTATTTTTCTATATGATTTACAATGAAAGGATGCAATAAAAGGATTTATATCATACCTTTCATTATAAACTAGAAAAAATATTGGCACTATTATTTTCTTACTATTGCAAATTTTCGTTTGCAATAACGTCCGCCATATTGATTTTGGCATGACGTCATACAGTCTACGACACCCGGTACGATAAGACGGCGTCACCGCATTTATGAAAAATATGAGATCTTTGCTTAGAGTTAGAATAAAATCTAACGTTTCCAAAGTCACACAATAAATGCTAGCGAATATAACCGATTAAGTACCCCTTAATTGGTTATATTCGCTAGCGTAAATATTGCAAGGTCAATTTAAACTGAAAATTTCGTATTAGAAACGCATGAAAATCCGCATAAGAAAGAAAATCTACAAGCAAAATTTTAAGTATCCAAAAAAAGCATGGCGAATAATTCATTTCAATTTGCCGAAAAGGTGTTTAAAAACTTATGTAATACTAATTTAAATAGGCACACTTTAGTTGAGGTATTTTATTAATTGTTATTTAAGCCGATTTCTATACTATTGCAAGCGAAAAATTTCTTGTAAGAATTCTGGTTTACTTTAGACATGGGTAAAAGAAATCAGTTTGATTTTCAACACGGTATGTAATCAACTTCGAAAGTTTAGTTAAAATATACCGGTGCGTACTCTACAAAAGCTAGAGACTTAATTTACCTTCTGTATTGCATTTGATTATCAAAAACCTTGAAGGTTCTTTAAAAACGTGTAGTTTTCTTAATATCCAACTTTATTCACTAACCGACCATTATGCATAGATAGTGAAGCATTCGGTCACCTGAAAAACGCAGAAAAAAACTATATTTCAACAAACATACCTCAAACGAAAACTACCACGTAACAGGTTACAACCAGAACCAAAAACAAACTTTACAATGTACACAAATCGTTTCACAGTTAGATTTCACTGTAACACAGGCACTTGGGTTATTGTTGAGTTTACTTTTATTTGCCCGCGAGCCGACACGTCCGTTTACGTCGGCGTCCAAGACTCAAATGCGGTTGACTGGAACAATTCGACTCCCGCGCAGCCGGTACCTGTGTGACCATGTACAGCGAGTATAACACACATACACACGTTTATGTAAGGAGTTCTTATATAAAAGGCATATAATTTTGACGGCGGAAAAGCGCCATTAAGTTTAGGTTCGTGATTGCGTTGACGGAGCCTCTTCAATTAATTATCATGGTTTACGTATTACTGTGATTTCGTACATGTTTAAAGGCCATAGACATTTTTGTTTTCTTATCCCACCTAGCACCTTAGCGACAAATTCAAATTCTTTTTCAAATTCAAAATAATCTTTATTCAAATAGTCCTTAAAAAGGCGCTTTTGACGCGTCAATAATTTACATAGTAGTTATTTCTTGGTGATAACTACATTCATAAACTTAAAACTAAAGCTATGAGGGTTCCAAACGCGCCCCGGTCTAAGAAGAAGCCCACAACAAACTTAGTCGTGTTTTTTTTTTCGTTATCACCATCTCACATAATGAATAATAAATTGTGGTACCTATGGAGATAGTGCTCTATCTCCATAGGTACCACAATTTATTTCACACCCAAGCTTTATCGTTTATATAATCCTTAATATCGTAATATGATGACCTTCGCTTAATATATCTATAAATAAATATAATATAATTGTAAATTAACTACTCTACTGCCATTTGTTTAAGTTAATTTTAAAAATTATAATGGTTATAGCAGACGTCTCTAAAGTTATCCCGTAACCCAGTAATCCTGTCTAAAAATCTAGTAAAAAAGGTTTCTATCCATGCCTTGAAATTCCTTATCCCAATGGAGATTATCGTTTATTGTTACTTATTGATGTGCTAAAAACGGAGATGGCCTAGTGGTTATGGCGTCCGCCTCCTAATCAGAGGTTGGGGGTTCGAATCCGGGCACGCCCCTCTAACTAACGAAGTTATGTGCGTTTAAGGCAAATAAATATCACTCGCTTTAACGGTGAAGGAAAACATCGCGAGGATCTGCATGCCTGAGAGTTTATAATGTTCTTAAAGGCGTGTGAAGTCTGCCGATCCGCACATGGCCAGCGTGGTGGACTATGGCCAAACCCTTCTCATATTGAGAGGAGGCCCGTGCTCTGTAATGAGCTAATAATGGATTGATCATGATGATGTGTTAAAGGATAAGATAGATAAATACTCTTTTATGCACAAATGATTGAGAAATAATAACATTGAACACTTAATACATAAGTATGCAAAGGCGGCCTTATAAGCAATCTCTTCTTAATTGCTTAAGATCTTATTAGTCATCTCATATAGTCTAGATCAAGATTTGGACGTTATAACCCTTAAATAATTTTAAGTGGCACGTGAGATGGTGATAACAAACAGAGAATTTACCTGGCTATGTTTATTGTGGGTTTCTTCTTAGACCAGGGCGCGTTTGGAACCCTCATAGCTTTTGTTTTGAATGTAGTTTAGAACGCATTGCGATGGCGAAAACAGCCATGACGAGCTTAACTGGAATATGGAGGAATCGTGGTATAAGTAACAACACCAAGAGCCGTCTGGTCCGTTTCTTAATATTCCCTATATTTATGTATGGAGTAGAAACATGGACCATCAAGGCGAGGGAAAGACAAAGGATAGACGCGTTTGATATGTGGTGCTGGAGACGCATGCTGAGGATTCCATGGACAGCTAAGCGCACAAACGCGTCCATCCTGACACAGCTAGGAATAAAAACGCGACTTTCCTCAATATGTTACCAACGCCTGCTCTCCTATTTCGGACACATCATGCGGCGGGGGAGCGATAACCTGGAAAAGCTTATTGTGACAGGCAATACAGACGGCAAAAGATCGAGAGGCCGCTCACCAATCAGATGGACCGACCAGCTGAGGGAATCTACTAAGTGCAAATTTCACACAATAGCGAGACTAGCCTCCGATAGAAGCCGGAAAACAAATAATCCGCACGAGGTTGCAAGGACACCACCAGGACCACGATCTTCAGTAATGAAGAAACGACTGGAGAGAGATCACCATCAACTCACTGCTTTGTATATATTATTGACGCGTCAAAAGTGCCTTTTAAAGGACTGTTTGAATAAAGATTATGATTGATTGATTGATTAAAGTCACTCAGGTGACAAGTCTGCTAGTTTTCCCGCGATGTTTGACGACCTCCGTGGCGCAGTGCGTGCGCTGTTGCATTTTAAAGTTGGAGGTCCTGGGTTCGATTCCCGACTCGAGTCTGGTCTGGTGGGGGGCTTCGGCCGTGGCTAGTTACCACCCTACCGACAAAGACGTGTCGCCAAGCGATTTAGCGTTCCGGCACGATGTCGCGTAGAAACCAATTAGGAATGTGGGGTTACCATACCCCTAACAGGTTAGCCCGCTACCATCCTAGACTGCATCATCGCTTACCATCAGGTGAGATTGCCGTCAAGGGCTAACTTGTAGTGGATAAAAAAAAAAAAGATGTAAACCAAAAAATAATTCAAACTAAACTATAAAAAAATATAATCTATGCTTGCCACAAAACTAAATGATACCTTGACAGAAGTGGTACTTTCATCGCTCCACTTTTCCCATAGCAACGAATACTTAGTCGGGGCCGGTGTTTCGAGCTATAATCAATTTGCTGAAGGTACTCATGGAGCCAAGAGTACCGTCGCCTCATTATAATAGTCACTATAATTTTTTTTTTTAAATTACTCTTCAAGAATGGCTTCTGAAGCAGACTTATGCGGCTACGGAAATCAGGTGCATAATGGTAGTGTAATATATTAGACAATTTATGTTATAAGACTTCTGTTGTAAACTATATGTATGTTTTTTTTGCTGGAATAAAGTTAAAGTTAATATAATAAAGAATTATTATAATCGAGTCATTAAGTAATCAATTTAAAGTATATAAAATAATAGCATTAGATAACCAATATGAATATGAAAATATAATTGTGTGTCCATAAAAATATTGCAAAATTCAAGAAATAAATTGACTGTAACGCACTGAACATTAGCAGTAAAAATAAAATTGTAGTGCCGTTTAGTAGGCTGCAAGAAATTAGTAACTCATTGAAAGGAAATTGAATTTTATTTTATAGCAAATTATCAACTGAAATATTGAAGATGTCTCTCAATAAGTTCACAGATTTTATAATACGCAAGCCTAATTAAGAAAAATCCTATTACGATATTAAGAATTATATAAACGATAAAAAAGCTTGGGTGATATTTTTTTTACTTTTTAGCTAATTATAATTTATAAGGCTAAGTTTATTGCGGGCTTCTTAGACCTCATAGCTTTAGTTTTCAGTTAGCGAGTGTAGTTATCACCATCACCGCTAAAATTAAAACAATGAGGCATATATTATAGTATATATAACTTATTGAAAATAACTATTCGACTTTTACCCTCATTCATTGGACTTTATGGTCTGTCAAATTCAAATTGAAATTCAAAATAATCTATATTCAAATAGTCCTTTAAAAGGCGCTTTTGACGCGTCAATAATTTACATAGTCGTGATTTGATGGTGATAACTAGATTCGTAAACTTAAAACTAAAGCTATGAGGGTTCCAAACGCTCCCCGGTCTAAGAAGAAGCCCACAACAAACTTTGCCAGGTGCATGTATTTATTAATTAAGACATAATCAACTCACATGAAAGCGTATTTTCATAATAAGTAGTACTTAAATAATATAGCTAGATAAATTTATCTATCAATTATAGTTAGATATTTGTTGCCAAAGACAAAAAACAAAATTTAACAAAAACAAAAGAAAAAAGTTTTGGCAGTTTTGTCCCAATATTTCTCTGTATTGTATTGTCTGTATTTATTTACTCGTATTGACTGGGCACTGGGATACTGCCAAAACTATTTTTTTTTATTTTTTGTCTGTCTGTCTGTATCTTGGCCGCGCATCACGCCGAAACTACTGGATGGATTTGAATGAACTTTGTTATAGGAATAGCTGATACTCCGGTTCAACATATAGGATAGTTTTTATCCCGGACTTCAGCACCTTGGGAAGAGGGGATGAAAGTCAAAATGTGTATGAAGCTGTAATTCATTGAAGCTTACTCCGATTTCGATCCTTCTTTTTTTGTAAGAAAGCAGATACTTTAATGTTTATCTTGTAATTATTTCAAGGTCGCCGGTTTAGTAATCCATTGTTTCGTGATTGGAAGACAAACAAACACACTATCACACACACTAACCTCCCCTGACCTAAGCGCTCCTCTCTGAAAGAGGAGACCTAAACATATTCTTTACGACCCTGACGTTCAGATGACTAGTGACAACATACTACCACCTACCACAACACAATCATACGCTACACACCGTCTTCGCCGGCGATGGCGAGGTCCCCGCTATCTTACGTCAACCGGACGTAGGCTCCATCCACGGCCTCGGAGACGTACGGACCACTCACCGTCCGACTCCCCCGTTATCCCAAACGTCGCCTAAGCCGAGGTTCGGCTTCACAGGAGGCGCCCTTAGGCAGACGTTCCCTTAGTTTCTTCGAGCCAAAATTTCTTCGTTACGATGTGGCAACCAATAGGGTTAGCACAGCTAATAGACATTCCGTAAAAAAAACACTGGCTAACTTAACGCAAGCGAAGTCTTTAACGTGTGCAGTTTACAAATATTTTTTCAGTGAAATCTTTAGAGACTGAAAAAAAAAATTGTTATTACAAATGAATTGCAAGAGTCCACTAAAATTGTTACAGCACAGACCGCATTCAATATTGCACCATTGCATTGTAATTAGACGAAACAAAAAAAAAAACCTTAGAGAGTAGGTAAAAAAAAAAGATGGTACTGGCAGGTGGAAATAACGCTGTCCCTGTCCAACGCGCGGGGTTATTGTATCGTCGTCCCGCTCAACCGGAAGAGTTGGTGAATAAATTGTAACGGCCCGATGTTGTAACTGACTTTTGATGGCAGCTGTTGTCAAAGTTTCAAGAACGGTATCGCTGAATTTGTTTTAGCTGTTCCGTTATAATTGTAAACTTAAATAAATACGCCAGTTCAATTGAAAACTTTGTTCCGAAAACATATCGCAATGTCCTCGTGGCGTCTATTGTTATTGCTATTTTGCATGAACCAATCACTGGCCACCGTTTTAGCGAGAACCAATAGCGTGGCGTGACGTGTGACAACCAACTTAATACATTAATAATAGTACTCTAGACAAGTTTTATACTCTTTTGTACGTAATTAATAACATTTTAACCCTTACAAAAAAATGTATGTGTTAATTAATAAATACACCATAATGTATCCATATATATTTATTTATAATTAAATATTTTCTTGTTTCACTTTTTATTGTTTTTTTTTTAATCCACTACAAGTTAGCCCTTGACGGCAAGCTCACCTGGTGGTAAGTGATGATGCAGTCTAAGATGGTAATGGGCTAACCTGTTAGGGGGGGTTATTTATCAATTACGTTGGAGATGAACTTCTATATGATGTATGATAAACCCACACTCCACAGGGCTTCTACGCGACATCGTGCCGAAACGGTACATCGCTTTGCGATACGTCTTTGTCGGTAGGTAATTAGGCTGAAGCTGAAGCCTCCACCAGACTAGACTCAGGCCGGGAATCGAACGCGGGACCTCCAATTTTAAAATGTGACAGCGCACGCGCTACACTACAGAGGTCGTCAAAATATTTATATATAATCAAAATAATAAGCTGTGATAGCCTATTGGTTAGGACGTCCGCCTCTTAATCAGAGGTTGGGGGTTCGAACCCGGGCACGCACCTCTAACTTTTCGGAGTTATGTGCGTTTTTAAGCAATTAAAATATCACTTGCTTCAACGGTGAAGGAAAAGAAAACATCGTGAGGAAACCTGCACGCCTGAGAGTTCTCAATACTGTTCTCAAAGGCGTGTGAAGTCTGCTAATCCGCACTTGGCCAGCGTGGTGGACTATGGCCAAACCCTTCTCATATTGATAGAAGACCTGTCCTCTTTAGTGAGCTGGCAATGGGTTGATCATGATGATAATCAAAATATTTAGGTATATACATATAATCAAAGCAACATTGAGAACCGTTGGTTGGTTAACAAAGAGAGTTGGCGGGCACGCGCACCACCAACTCTACCACCAGATTGTTTGAGATAATAATTACCCGCGTTATAATAAACCGCGAGCTGCGAAATAAAACTAAAACTCTAAAATTATAGAGTTTAAGTAACGAACTGTTACAAAAAAGGAAAGTTTTAATAAAATTCAAAATTCAAATTAAAATAATCTTTATTCGACATAAATCCTTTAAAAGGCACTTTTGACGCGTCAATAATTTACATAGCAGTGAGTTGATGGTGATAACTACATTCGTAAACTTAAAACTAAAGCTATGAGGGTTCCAAACGCGCCCTGCTCTAAGAAGCCCACAATAAAGTTAACCAGGTAAATTTTCTTCTTGTTATCACCATCTTACATGCAATACTTTCAATCCGACACCCCAACCCTCTCGTAGTTGCGGCTTCTTTTTACTCCCCCGACCTAAACGCTCCTCTCCAAAACAGGAGAATTAACCATACCCATCATGACCCTGACGAGCAGATGACTACTAACAACATACTACCACCTACCTGTGTGGTAGGTGGTAGTATCTTGACACCGTCTTCGCCAGCGAAGACGAGGTCCCCACTATCATACATCATCCGGACGTGGGCTCCATCCACGGCCTCGAAGACGTACGGACTACTCACCGTTCGACCCCCCCGTTATCCCAAACAACGCCTAAGCCAAGGTTCGGCCTCACAGGAGGCGCCCTTAGGCAGACGTTCCCTTAGTTTCTTCGAGCCCTAGGGCTCAAAATTTCTTCGGGCAGAGCTTCTTTCCGAAGCTCGTCAAACAGCCCGGTTACACTGTGGCAACCAATAGGCTTAGCACAGCTAATAGACAGTCCGAAGGAAAAAAAAATACCCAATCTTATTTATCATTTACATAATCCTTTACATTATAGTAGGAGTTTCCTACAAGCTTACGTTTATATAAACTTTGCACTTATTGAGAGACATCCCAGAAATTTTATTTGGTAATTTGTTATAAAATTGTATGCTATATATAATTGTATATAATATACCTTTGAATGAATTTCTAATTTTTTGTAGTCGTACAATACAAGTTTATTTTTACTTCTGATGTTAAGATTGTTACAATCGCCTTTAAACGCATTTTCAAAATACGTCATATTATCAAAACTTTAGTAGTTATATTTATTTAAGTAGCCTCACTTTATAAACTTAACTTTTAAAATTGCATGCCAATTTGTTTGTATAGACTCCAACACTGGACCGTAAGTTTAACAAGAAGAAACTGGCCAGAGACTCTGTAGTCTTGCTTTTGTGATTACTTTTGGGCTGTCCATATACAAGTTCATGCTTTCATCATCATCATCATCATGATCAACCCATTGCCAGCTCACTACAGAGCACGGGTCTCCTCTCAATATGAGAAGGGATTGACCATAGTCCACCACGCTGGCCATGTGCGGATTGGCAGACTTCACACGCCTTTTGAGAACATTATGGAGAACTCTCAGGCGTGCAGGTTTCCTCGCGATGTTTTCCTTTACCGTTGAAGCAAGTGATATTTTAATTTTTTTAAACGCACATAACTCGGAAACTTAGAGGTGCTTGCCCGGATTCGAACTGCCGACCTCTGATTAGGAGGCTGACGCCTTAACCACTAGGCTATCACCGCTTCTACATCATGCTTTACCCTCAGGTTTTTATAAAGAACTGGTTGTCTAAAAAAAAATATTATACTATAGCACGACTTCAACTTGATTTGTTAACATTTGTAATCTATAGGTGTTTAGAAGTATTTAAACATATGTAGTTGGTAATAGAGGATTTGGAACTAGAAAACCTAAGGACTCGGGTGAGAATCCAATCAGTTTTCCAAGGTTCCAAAATGCACTTTCCATTGGTTAATCATCGTATTAAATTCAAATTTCAAATTCAAATTCAAATTCAAATAATCTTTATTCAAATAGTACTTTAAAAGGCGCTTTTGACGCGTCAATAATTTACAAAGTAGTGATTTGATGGTGATAACTACATTCGTAAACTTAAACCTAAAGCTATGAGGGTTCCAAACGCGCCCCGGTCTAAGAAGAAGCCCACAACAAACTTAGCCAGGTAAATTTTCTTTTTGTTATCACCATCTCACATGCCACTTAAAATTATATTAAGAGCTATCTTATTAGAGCAATATCTCACACCCATGCTTGTTTATCATTTACGTAACCCTTTACACTATAGTAGGACTTTTCTACAAGCTTACGTTTTATATAAACTATTAAGCCAAAGTACTTTGGCGTTTGATTACTTGTTTCAATTAACACTTGCTTAAACGTTTATCGCCCACAGAACAGACTGATTCAAAACACGTCGTAGCATTAATTATAAGCTATATTTAATGCCTAGGACATTCTTTGCTCGTAAATTGTGTACAAAAGGAATGAGCATGATGGTTTCGTTTTAATTTCTGAGAATTTGTTTGTGAATACGTAATTATAACCTACTGTTTAACTACACTACATGTTGTCCCTAGCGATTATGAACCTTAAGCACCAAGTTATAAGGTATTCGTAACACTGAATCCACTTAGCTTTAGTTTTAAGTTGTCGAGTGTAGTTATCACCATCACTAATAGATATAATGAAAAATGTGATATGTATGTACGATTCAAAGATTAATGTTTTTTTTTATCCACTACAAGTAAGCCTTCGACGGCAATCTCACCTGATGGTAAGTGGTGATGCAGTCTAAGATGGTAAGTCTAATTGATTTTTACGCGACATCGTGTTACGCTAAATCGCTTAACCTCTTTATCGGTATACATTACGAACGGTCGGGCGGTAAACCACGGCCGAAGCCTCCCACCAGACCAGACTCGAGCCGGGAATCGAACCCAGGACCTCCAACTTTATAATGCGACAGCGCGCACGCTGCTCCACTGATATCGTCTACCTCTAAACCTACTTGTAATACTAAAACTACTTGTAATAGAGTAACATTAACCCATTAAAATACTAGATCTAACTACCTGACTAACGGGTAGGCAGGAATATTCATTGGTCAGATTAAAACTGAAAATAATTAAAAATTATAATTCATTGTTAATATAGATTGCTATCGAGGTATCAGACTGTGCCTAATATGACGTATAAATAATTTGTTATGGAAAAGACTTCAACGCGCTTCCATCGCCTTACTGGTTATTTTAACTATCTAGTTAAGTCTACTTTTTAATTACAGGGGTTCGTAATGTATCCTGATTATGCGTTCACTTGGAAGTGGGCATATTCATATCCAACTTTTATTACAAGTTAGTGCTTGACGGCAATCTTACCTGATGGTAAGTGTTGATGCAGTGTAAGATGGTAGCGGGCCAACCTGTTAGAGTAATGGTAATCCTATACTCCTAATTGGTTTCTACGGGACATCGTGCGGGAACGTTAAATCACTTGTTTAAATCACACTTGTCTTTGTAGGTAAGGTGTAAAGTTGCCCCGCAATTAGACCGGACTCGAACCGGGAATCGAACCCAGGACCTCTAACTTTATAATGCGACAGCGCACACTCAAACGTTGCTTCCTATTATTATAAACCAGATGAAAAAACGACAAATTAAAACTTTTTGAAAATACCTTTACTATAATCAATACTTGTAATTGCAGATTATCCCATGTGGCATTCCTGTTCTCGTTCCCATTTCCGAACCCTATCCTAACATTCAAAGCTTTGAGTTTACGAATGTAGTAATCACCATCAACTCACTACTATGTAAATTATGCATTGCATTGCATTTTAAGGGACTATTTGAATAAATATTATTTGAATTTAACATTTTTTAAGTTCAAACAACTAAAACTCTAAACTTTATACTTTCGTATAACATTATTTCAAAGAACAATGCCTTTTTAATATAAATTCGTTTCCAAGTGTATCGGCAGGAGTAGTGAGGGGAAGACGCGCCACAATTATCGTACTTCCGCTGCAGGACGTTAGGGATGTACTCGTGTCACTTTACTATCGATATCGATATTATATTTAAGTGAATCAACTGCTGAGATAGGTCTACTGAGATGCATAATGCGTTAAGATTTAAATGCAATAATCAGCTGATTAAATCAATGCGATTATCTTCTATAATATAAATTGCACTATAAAAATATACAAGGAAGAACTGCAAAAGCGTGGCAGGGTCAATAAAAATAATTGATTTGTACAGTTTCAAACAAAAGTCTTAAGGTAATATATTATCATCTATATTAAGGTAAACCAATCATTTTATACAAAAATATAATAATTTACTTGTTTTTTTATTTATTTTATAAGATTAGTACATAATTTAATGCATCCATAGGCAGATACAGATATTTTCGTCTACTAAGTGACATTTTGATTTCTGACATCTAAATATCCTTAGTAATATTATAAATGCGAATTTGTATTCGTACGATTGTTACACTTTCACGCCTTAGCTACTCAATATTTGATCATGAAATTAATCATTTTATTAATCCAGAAATTGTTAGCTTGATGGGGATATCTAAAACTCCGGATGAAATCGCGTGTATAATCTAGTTTGATTTTAAGTTACAGCTCTAAATGTTGAGGTAATGTTACTACAGATATTATTTTTCAAACAACGCAGTCACACTTATATTATAAAGACGAAAGTTTGTATATGTGAATGTAATACTTGCTCCTTGACGCCAGAGCTGTATATTGAATATTTTATAATGGGAAGAGCGAGTCCTTCTGACGCGGGTTTTATACTTAACAGAAGGTCTCAGCCTTATCGGACACTGTAATATGTGAACAGATAAAATTTCATTTCAGTTTCATTTCATTTCAGTTTCATTTCATTTCAGTTTCAGAGCTACAGAACTAATTTGACTTACATTTGGAAAGATCATACCCCAGATTAACATAGATTAGTATTTATACCGGAAAAATCACGTTTCCCGCGGTATTTGGCATAAACTGAATTTTACGTCGATGAGATATTTATAAAGCTTCAGTTTCTATTAACTTTTTCGAAATATATTTTTCGTAATGAAAACGAAAATGGTATTAGGAATTCAATTGCATACTTACTTCATGATCAACCCATTATCGGCTGACTACAGAACACGGGTCTCCAATATGAGATTTGTTTGGATGACCAAACTTCGTCTGTGTAGACGAAGTCACAGTAGATAGCGTCATGATTTCCAATTGTTTTAGATTTTAGTATCTTTAAATTTACATACATAGAATATGTTAATCAATAAATGAGATTATATAATTGAAGTATGTGATTGGACTTAAATGATTTAGGTTTACTTTTGAATATTTCAATGAAAAGTATCTCAATTGACTGTTTCCTTAAGATACCTATTGATTTGAATAAGGCAAAACGGAAAACATGACGTTCGAATCGACCATTTATAAATTAGTTAGTCGTTGGTCCTTGTTGGTTAGATATTGTTTAGTGTTGGTACCGAAAAGTGGTCTCCAAGGTTCTGGTTGTACAAAGGTGTGTAAAATGTTATAGATAAACAAGTATAGATATTGACGAGTTGTGTTTCTTATCAACACACCTTGTGTACCATCCCGTAAAAAAATAAGAATAGTTACTGAAGAAGTGTGTTTTTTAACACTAGTTACTGTACATGCGAGGCATTCGATATCGATGAAACAGCACATCACTAGCAGCGCAGGCGGCGGAGCGCAACGAAGAAAGCACAACCGTTCTAACGGCCGACACTCGCCGAAGAAATTATAAGACGTCCGCGGATAGGGGAAAGAATGCATTACTGCTGTGCCTATTCCGATGCAGTTTTTTATCATACCGACGACCTACATGGCGCACTGTAGCATTATAAAGTTGGGGGTCCTGGGTTCGATTCCCTGATCGAGTCTGGTCTGGCTTGAGGCTTCGCCGTGGCTAGTTACCTACCTACCGACAAAAACGTGTCGCCGAGTGATTTAACGCCACGATGTTTCATAGAAACCAATTAGGAGTATGGGTTTATCATATCCCTACCAGGTTGGCCCACTATCATCTTATACTGCATCTACACTTACCTTCAGGTGAGATTGCCGCCAAGCGTTATATGCCCACTTCTTCCAAGTGAACGCATAATCAAACAGGAAGCATTATGAGCCCCTGTAATTAAAAAGTAGGATATTCTAGACCATTAAATAACCAGTAAGGAAATGCAAGCGCGTTGAAGTCGGGTTTGATTCCCGGCTCGAGTCTGTCTGGTTTGAGGCTTCGCCGTGGCTTGTTACCGACAAAGACGTGTCGCCAAGCGATTTAGCGTTGTGTCTCGTAGAAACCAATTAGAAGTATAGGTTTACCATATCCCTAACAGGCTAACCCGCTACCATCTTAGACCGCATCATCACTTACCATCCGGTGATATGCCGTCAAGGGCTAAATGATTGTAAATTATGATTTATTTATTTATTACCAACAAAATTACATGTTAAATATATAAAGTTAAATTAAGTATAATGAAGTATTGTGGCACATGTAATTCTACTTATAGGTAGCCAAATAATGCATAAATATTGTAAAGGTCGTACATAATAACAAATTAAAACTGTTACCTGACTTAAAACTAAACTAAAGTAACTTAAAACTAACTTATGGTATGTAAAAAAAATATCACGACTCTCCAACAAATGGTTCGTCAAACAAATCTTCTTCATGATCATCATCTTTCCTATCAAGCAAGTGGTGTAGACCTGTTTAATTGATGTAAGCTTGTATTAATTTTGAATCTCCATATTCCCTGTGACTATTATGTGTTGCTAATGGTTTCCCATGACTATGCACAGTTTTTGTTAAGTAGCCACGTTTTTTTCATTCTTTTCTATTCTATCCTAATCGTATTACTTATCTGCGTTATTACTACCACAAGAATTTATAAATTTTAACCCATAGTGCAATTCGCATTTTTCTGGCTTTAACTTACCGATTTCCATTCATACTTTCAAGAAGCTGTAATAGCTCAGTCGTTAGGACGTCCGCCTCCTAATTAGAGGTCGGGGGTTTGATCCCGGACATGCACCTCATCTTAAAAACGTACATAACTCCTAAAAGTTAGGAGTTATGTACGTTTTTAAGGTATAAAAATATCACTTGCTTCAACGGTAAAGGAAAACTTTGTGAAGAAACCTACACACCTGAGAGTTCTCCATAAAGTTCTCAAAGGCGTGTGAAGTTTGCCAATCCACACATGGCCAGCGTGGTGGACTATGGCCAAACCCTTCTCATATTGAGAGAAGACCCGTGCACTGTAGTGACCTGGCAATGGGTTGATGATGATGATTCATACTTTGATCCCTGTTTTAGACTCTTCGCCTTGAATTACGAAAAATCCAGCCTTATAGCATAAAAAAAAACATCTATGCTATCAATTTAGTTTTGCCCAAATTTCGCAAAGATCTCGTGTTATTGGAGAACTCTTTATCGGTCAGCAACATTCTGTTCAATTAAACTGAACGACACAAGAAATATAGACAGAAAGTTTCTTATATCTATAATATAATAAAACTGTAACAGGACGAATTCTGTACATTAAATATATTTTAAAAATCTTAATTGGAGGATGCTTTACTATAGATACTGAGCCCAAAACATTTTTTTAATGATTTGTCTATCTGTCTGTCTGTGTCTTAAATAAATAAATAAAAATATAAAAAAGCCTTTTATTTTTCCTTTAAAATGTAAACTAGAACATAATTACAATTCTTAAATCTTAATACTAAAAAAATATAAATATGTAAGTAGAACATAAAAAGTTTAGTGTTGTAATCAATTATTGGAAAACCCCTCGGGGGTCAAGGCCTCCCCCAGAGATATCCATCGCTGCCTGTCTCCAGCCACCACCAGCCAATGTTGGTGTCTGTGTCTTGGCCACGCATAAAACCGTAACTACTGGATGAATTTAAACGAAATTTGGGTACAGGAGTAGCTGATACTCTGGTTCAACATGTAGAATAGTTTTTATCCCGGAATTCAGCTCGGATCCCTTGGGAGAGGAAGACGAAAGTAAAAATGTCTTTATAGTTGTAATTTATTAACGCGTACAGCGATTTCTTTCATTCTTTTTTGTTAGAAAAGAGATACTTTACAGATTATCCTGTAAAGTATTTGAAGGTCGTCGGTTTAGTAATCCATTGCTTCGTGATTGGAAGACAAACACACACACTTTCACACACACTAACACAATGCAGACGAATCCACGGGCTTCAGCTAGTATCTTATAAGCTTTTGCGCATTTGTGCATTGAGATTGTTACTCTTCGCTGATAGCAACTGTTAACGCCGCTTACCCAATCCTTTGCCAAACTTCTACAACTGGCCACCCATCCATTAAGTGACTTAAGTCAATGTTGCTTATTTCTAGTTTATTTTTAGTCTAGTTTTAAACTTCACTTTAAGACTTTACTTTTCTCGCTTGTGAAGTCAACATCTCCTGAGGATATTCCGGTGTCGGGTCGAAACGTGCGTAGAGGTTCTAGTGGAAGATTTTGTGTGGTGTTATATTATACAAATCTCCCGGTTGTCGGCGGAATATAGCAAATTATACTTGCTGTTTATTGTTTACTTTTATGTTCATCCAATATTTACGCGGACGAAGTCTCTTAGACCAGTTGGTATCGAAAAATATAAGCAAACCAGCATGATAAAACTAGCTACAACAAAATTAAATGAAAATCATTGCACACAGCATTGGTCAGTCGCATCAACCATACAGTCCGCTAATTAACATGACCTGTACGTGCGAGCGGGACGCAGACACATTCACACGCGAGCAAGAGAGAGATGCAATCGCACGTTATGTTCTTGTGTTCATAATCAGCGCACGCGCGTCCACCCACACATGGGCACAGCTCACGGACGTGTTTTGCGCGTGTGTGCGCACGTGTTATATGCTTTAACGGAAACTTCTGGCACACACGCTCGTAATGATGTTTATGACGGATGCGGCGAGTATATATTATACTTGACATTACGCGGTGATAGGCATCTGGAAATGACTGTAATGTGTCTTGTCACATTGCTGTACCAACTGTATAATTGGATTTTAAAATTACAATAAAACAAACCTTATAATGAACCTAAAAATAAAAATTAAAAAAACATAATTATCATCATCATCATGATCAACCCATTACCGGCTCACTATGTGTGTGGGTTTGGCCATAGTCCTCCACGATGGCCATGTGCGGATTGGCAGACTTCACACGCCTTTGAGAATATTACGGAGAACTCTCAGGCGTGCAGGTTTCCTCACGATGCTTTCCTTCACCGTTAAGAAAAGTTAGAGGTACGTGCCCGGGTTCGAACCCCCGACCTCTGATTTGGAGGCGGCCGTTCAAACTAGTAGGCTATCACAGCTGTCAAAAAACATAATATCATTACTAAAATATATTATTAGAAGGAGAACCTTTAGGTGCTCCTACTAATAATATATTCAAGGTTCCGAAGATACTGGCAGCGTTCTCCCTTTGAATAGCTAGACTAATTCGTTGTCTGAGGTAGCTGGCAGCTTTTCGGTCTCCTGCGACTTACCTTTTTGCTATTTCCCTAAAAACCCTATAGGACCCAACGGACCAAGGGTCTCGACACCAAATGGGACAAAATCATATTCGGGGCCTAGACCACTGTATTTGCATTAATAAAAATATATAATATATATATATAATGCAATAAAACTGTCCATCAATATGTTAAAGATATCTAATCCAAGTAATGTTATAAACGAACTAATTTATAACTCTTTAACTCTTTCGTAGTCTCGGTTGCAAATGATAAAATTTTGGAAATTCTGTCACCACACATAATTTGTCCTCCTAGCATAGGCTATTTTTGTTTTTTCAGGCTAGGAAATGTGTTTACGCATCCCCTCTGGAAGCGATGCAGGCAAGACGGCGCCGCTTCTGACGGGGTATGTGGGACTCCCTGGCGGCCAGACTGGCGACCAGAATACCCACTAATACCCAGCGATGCTCCTACGCGTCGCCTGGAGGCTGGGTCACGGGAACACCGGCGGCGTCCGCCGAGGCAGATCCTTCACCGGAGGCCTATGATCGAGGCCCCCTAACTCCTTCCGAGTGCTATATTTTATGCTCATATAACCGCAGTACCTGGAACTATGCTGGTAAAATCCGAACAATAGCTAGTGTAGTGTAGTTTATACAAAGAAAAACTAAGTTTAAAACATGCCACACTAATATTATAAATGTGAAAGTTTTTGTATTAGATGTGAAGTTATGAGTTACTGCTATACGCTGGAATTATGGAATCAAATCAGCTGCATTTTTGATTGGAAATAGATTATATAGCCTGGTCTAACATATAGGCATTTTTATCTCGGGAATTTATAGTTTTGGATTGGCGAAACACTGAATTTCACAACGATAGCGGGCTTGCCATAGTCAAAAGGCACTTTTGATGCCTCAATAATTTACATAATAGTGAATTGCACGTGATAACTACATTCGTTAATTAAAACTAAAGCAATGAGGGTTCCAAACGTGCCCTGCTCTAAGAAAACGCCCAAGACACACTTCATTAAATTTTATATCCACTAAAATTTATAAGTTGGTAATGGAAGTGCCTAGCGGCCAAGACTGCCTTCTTCGCCACCTGTAACTCTATTAGTGTTTTAAGCATTCAAATGTTGGTATAGGAAATCATCACTAACAAAATCAGCATACCTGAGAGTCAAACTTTCAAATTCAAATAATCTTTATTCAAACAGTCCTTTAAAAAGCACGTTTTACGCGTCAATAATTTACATAGTAGTGATTTGATGGTGGTAACTACATTCGTAAACTTAAAACTAAAGCTATGAGGGTTCCAAACGCGCCCCGGTCTAAGAAGAAGCCCACAACAAACTTAGCCGGGTAAATTTTCTTTTTGTTATCACCATCTCACAAGTCCACAATGTCCTCAATGGTAGGTCATTTGACATATTTGCATTTAGCCAGTGTCGAGAGTTAATGAGAATTTTACTTATTGACTATTTTATGTATGATTCCGATAAGAAAATTGTATTACCGATAAATCAAACATTTTACAAGCTATTAAGTAAAAATTATCATAATCATCATCATCATGATCAACTCATTGCCGGCTCACTACAAAGCACGGGTCTCCTCTCAATATGAGAAGTGTTTGGATAGTCCACCACGCTGGCAGACTTCACACGCCTTTGAGAACATTATGGAGAACTCTCAGACATGCAGGTTTCCTCACGATGTTTTCCTTCACCGTTGAAGCAAGTGATATTTTAATTGTCCCGTGCCTTGTTATTTTAATCGTCCCGTCCACATCTATCACAGCTTAATAACATGCATAGTGAAAATAATCCTTTTGGTATATTATTTTGTAAATTTAATCGTTTATGTTAGGCGGATATGACACAAACATTAGCTTGCTCAATGAAATGTTTTTTTTTTTTATCAGTAGATACTGATGTCATTGACGACTGAAAGGTAAATTCAACAGCAGATTTGGTCTCCTGGCCGCTTTTGAACATTTGCAGCATCGGAAGGGCTACTAAAGCGTCGAAGGTTTGATCGATTTGTTTATCCGCCAGTGCAATAATGTAGATGTAAGAACTGGTAAGCTTTCTCGTTCACAATAAAGCGCTCATGATAAAGCATACGCGAGTTGGTTGACCCGAGCGGCGCACGCGCCGTTTATTTATCAATTACGTTGGAGATGAACTTCTCGCTCGGGCAGCCAACTGTGGCAGCTCGGAGCCAGCCCGCTACGTACAGGCGAAGGGGAGTCTGCGTCGAAACCTCGCGTTACCTTAATCAGATTAATATAATTCTATCTGGTCATCAATTAACCAGTTTTGACTTTTGACGTAGTGTCGAACGCTGGCTTTTGCTTATAGCAAAGTTAAACTCAAAGTACAATGAATGTAATGGACTTAGACAAAGTAAGGCCTTTTTTAAACACTGTAAGTTAGCCCTTGACGGCAATCTCACCTGATGGTAACGGGTTAACTTATTAGGGGTATGATAAAGATATACTCTTAATTGGTTTCTACGAAACATCGTGCCAGAATGCTAAATCATTTGGCAACATGTCCGTGTCACTAGCCACGACTGTAGCCTACCACCAGATACCCAGTGGAGAATCGAACCTAGGACCTCCAAATTCATAATGGCTCCTATCTATATATATAGACTAGCTTTCTAATCATTTCCTGTTAATATTTCACTGCTTCAGACTGCAATCCTACCGACTGCGCCATCTCGAAACGAGAATTAGGCAAGTAATATCTTTGCTATAACCGTCTAGAATTATAATTATTAGCCTGCCTTCACACTCCCGGGAGATGTAGTTAAATTGAATCTGATTCTGTAATACGTAGATTTTGAACCAGTCAGTTTAAATAAAATGATAACGAGTCAGTTAGTAGTTTTGTGCGGTTCCTTTTACAACCAACGGAAACAATTTCATGATCATCATCATGATCAACCCATTGCCGGCTCACTACAGAGCACGGGTTGCCTCTCAATATGAGAAGGGTTTGGCCATAGTCCACCACGCTGCCATGTGCGGATTGGCAGACTTCACACGCCTTTGAGAACATTACGGAGAACTCTCAGGCGTGCAGGTTTACTCACGATGTTTTCCTTCACCGTTAAATCAAGTGATATTTTCATTGCTTAAGAACGCGCGTAACTCCGAAAAGTTATAAGTGCCTGAGGTAACCCGGGCTGACGTCCTAACCACTAGGCTTTTTCCATTTAAGGAAATACTTCCTTAAACTCCGCTGGCCTTCAGTCCGTACACCAGTCTTTCTGTGTGTCATTAACCGTAGAGAATTGAAAATGTTACAGAATTATACAAATAAAACTGAGTTAGGTATAAATAAAAGTGTATCCCATGCTTTAAACGTAGTTTTTTATACTGACTACCTGGCTAAATTTGTTGTGGGTTTCTTCTTAGAGCAGGGCGCGTTTGGAACCTTCATAGCTTTAGTTTTAAGTTTACGAATGTAGTTATCACCATCAAATTACTACTATGTAAATTATTGACGCGTCAAAAGTGCCTTTTAAAGGACTATTTTAATAAAGATTATTTGAATTTGAATTATGTTTCTTGCACGATCTTAATTGATGTAAATAGCCACAGCCGAAGCAACAGACCAGAGGTAAATATGAAGAAATTCTAAATACAAACTACCCACATATACCTCCCATTTGTAAGACCTTATCGCACGCACCAGATGTCTACAAAATCTTAAGATGAATCACAAACACAAAAAAGCTTACCAGCCTAAAACGTACCAAGTTTTCACGCTTTTCTTGAATTAATGTTTGTTGGCTAATTTTGAAAAGGACTGGTGTTGCTTGTGTCGTAGACAGTTTTGGTGTCGTTTGTGTAGTGGCTGGTTTTCTGAATGGTTACCAGGTATTGATTTGGGAAAGGTTTGAGCGAGCCGCGTCCACGGAGTGCGAAGTTTCCCGCCATTTTTCCCTAACTCTACATTGCTATAAACTTGACATTGGCTTATTTATGTAAAGCCATAAAACGAAAAAAAAAAAACTTACCGGTTGAGAAAAATAAAAAAAAAAATCATTGAAGCCAAAATACCCAGCGTCTGTACCCTCCTCAGCGCACAAGTAAGGCACGCTTAGCGCTATTTTTTTATTCTCTCCACAATTACGTGCGCATGTGTGCGCGCACGTGTGTATGCGCGCACGCGTGTGTGCGCATAACAGTTAAGCGTCCAGATTGTTTTATAGCTCAAAACTTTCTGATGTTACGATTAGGTACCTACATCTCGCTTCCTGCTCGCCTGGTAGGTAGCGATGAAGTCTGAAAGATAACATTTTAGTATTTTTTAAAACTAAACTAATTATTATAAAGCAAATACCATGTATTTTTGTACGCTCTAATTTCAGGAACTACCTACATGTCAATTTCATTTCTAACTTGCTTGTGCCCGCGGTTTCTATCAGCAAAAGTGACACACAAAAAAACTTTAACTAAAGGTTAGTTAGGCCTGCCTTTTTTTTATACACTACAAGTTAGACCTTGACAGCATCTCACCTGTTGGTAAGTGATGATGCAGTCTAAGATGGTAGCGGTATAACCTGTTAGGTATGGTAAACCCATACTCCTAATTGGTTTCTACGCGACATCGTGCCGGAACGCTAAATCGCTTGGCGACCCGTCTTTGTCGATATAAGAGTATACCTTGTTATAATAGTTAACTATACCTACTATTTTTGAAAACTTTCGTAGCGATCGCGCCGTAGTATAAAGTTCCGGTATAGGTCCCAGGTTTGATTCTCGTCTCTAGTCTGGTTTGATGGAAAGATACCGCGTAAAAATTGATTAGGGATATAGGATTCAGTTAGCAAACGACTGGGAATGTAAAAGTTTAAAATTATATAAGCCACGGCCGAGGTCTCCCACCAGACGTTTTACACCAGCATCTGTTAAAACCAAACGTTGATCATCATCATCATCATGATCAACCCATTGCCGACTCACTACAGAGCACGGGTCTCCTCTCAATATGAGAAAGATTGGGCCATAGACCACCACGCTGGCCATGTGCGGATTGGCAGACTTCACAAGCCTTTGAGAACATTATGGAGAACTCTCAGGTGTGCAGGTTTCCTCACAATGTTTTCCTTCACCGTTGAAGCCAGTGATATTTTAATTGCCTAAAAACGTACATAACTCCGAAAAGTTATAGATGCGTGCACGGATTCGAAACCCTGACCTCTGATTAGGAGGCGTACGTCCTAACCACTAGGCTACAGCTTCTATACTTTGTACTTATTGAAAAATATCTTCAAACACTCACTAACATGCAAACCTATCGCATTTAATATATTAGTGTTATTATCAACGTCCTTGGGGTTTCATAGACTCGATCCTATATCTAGGATAATGAAACAAATCCGCGTTTCGTTATTTATTTATTTATTCAAAGCGCCACCAACAGAATTATATGTAAAAAAATAAACATTTAAAAACTTTAAGTGCTAGGATATACATATAAATCAATTTAGAGGTAACTACAGCATGCCTAATAACTTAAGTCGACGCTTATATGTCGCTAATAATATATATTCGGAGGCAATCATGGCGGAGGCATTGGAAGACCTGGACTGTGGTGTTATGGTTAATGGACGTCTCATTAACAATTTACGATACGCGGATGACACAGTTCTACTAGCGTCCACTGAGATAGAGTTGCAGAAAATTGTTGACCGTGTCCTTATGCGTTGTGAAGAGGCTGGTCTAGCTATAAACATCAAGAAACCAAAGGTCTTGGTAGTGTCCCACAATTCCAGTTTAGATCCAAATATTAAAGCCAAGTACTGGAAAGAGTGCACATATATAAATATCTAGGCACTTGGCTGACTGAAGACTGGGACAGTGAATCGGAAATAAAAACCCGGATAGAAGTAGCCCGTGGTCAACGTATGAAAAAAGTGCTCACTAGCCGTAACCTGTCCATCGTGCTACGTAAACGCCTTTTACATTGTGATATATGGCCCATACTTCTCTACGGATGCGAATCCTGGACAGTCAAAGAGGATCAAAGAAAACTTCTAGAGGCATTTGAGATGTGGGCTTATCAACGGATGTTAAAGATCAGCTGGACCCAAAAGGTGACCAATGAGGAGGTCTTGCGGTGTGTTAGTTGTAACCGCGAACTTTGGAAGACTATCAAAAAGAAAAAAGTTGCTTATCTGGGGCATGTGCTTAGGCATGACAGATACAGGCTCCTGCAACTTATAATGATGGGCAAAGTAGCGGGAAGGAGGCGCATCGGTCGCAAGAGGAAGTCTTGGTTGCGAAACATCAGGGAGTGGATTGGGATCGCGAGTGCCGCCTAGCTTTTCAGCCTCGCGAGAGACAAGGCAAAATATGCCATTCTGACTGCCAACCTTCACTCGTTGGAGAGGCACCTAAAGAAGAGAAGAAGAATAATATGCAAAATTATTAGATTAACAAACAGCAAATAACAAATAACAAAAAACAGAAAAAAGAACTTATTACAAAATAACAGAAAAGTAACCTTGTGTATAATAACGAATAAGGAATATGTACAGGTATATACGCACTATGCAAAATCTAACTAGACCAGTGTTTTTATTATTTTATCTTTGATATGTGTAGATGGTCGTTAAAAATATCAATTGAATTATCTTTAGAAACGAAATATTTGTATAAACTGCTTAGTCGGGGTATCAAAGATGGAGTTATAATATATAGATACTTACATTACAATCTTGTTGACTACATAGTTAAGTCTTAAACAGCACCATGTGTAAAGTTCACGATTGTTGAAGCGTGCAGTCCAAGCAGGTGGTACTACATGCGAGGTCAATTTCTACGAGGGTAAGTCATAAAGACAAGGTCTGGCTTCAGCATAAACCTGGACAAAACAAATATGGACAGAGAAAATATAATTGAAAAAAGAAACAGGCGTAACTTGTAGTTTTTGCCGTTAATTGAATAAAAACCTTTTTGATACCCAATGCATTTGGCTTTTATTAAATACATTGTTTAGAAAATACACATATTTGTTAATTTTATTAAGATGACAAGGGTTTTTTTTTCACAACTCTAAGCTGTTCTTAAGTAACCCAACACTCACCGGTCCGCCAAGCTAAGGGCCCATGGATCCAACACGTTAAGCTATGAACGATTCATAGATGCCTGTAATAGGTTTACATGAATATAGCTATTTTTGGTTTTGAGTTATATCTTTTTAAAATATATATCACAAGTTAGCCCTTGATGGCATTTCACCTGGTGATGATGTGATTTAAGATGGTAGCGGGCTAACCTGTTAGGGCTACGGTAAACCCATACTCCTAATTGGTTTCTACACGACATCGTGCCGGAACGTTAAATCGATTGGCATCGTGTCTTTGTCGGTAGGATAGGTAACTAGCCAAGGCCGAAACCTCCCGCCAGACTTTTAAATTTGTCGAGAAGCCTATCAAAGGCATTATTACCTCGCAGAATGTGTTGTTTGAAACATATCTAAATTCAATTCAAATTGAAATAATCTTTATTCAAACAGTCCTTTAAAAGGCACTTTTGACGCGTCAATAATTTACATAGTAGTGATTTGATGGTGATAACTACATTCGTAAACTTAAAACTAAAGCTATGAGATTTCTAAACGCGTCCTGGTCTAAGAAGAAGCCCACAACAAACTTAGCCGGGGTTTTTTTTTCGTTATCACCATCTCACATCAATTAAGATCGTGCAAGAAACATAATTCAAATTCAAATAATCTTTATTCAAAGAGTTTAAAAGGCACTATTGACGCGTCAGTAATTTACATAGTAGTGATTTGATGGTGATAACTACATTCGTAAATTAAAACTAAAGCTATGAGGTTTCCACTAAATGTCTTATAATCAACTTACTACGTCTTAGATCTGTACCCGAGTAAGTAAAGTTCAAGATTACTGAAGCGTGCAACCCTTGCAGGTGATACCCCTTCGAGGGGTCACTTGGCGGGAGGGTGGATTTTTTACTCCGTACCTGTCTGTTTGTACGGTATTCTAGTTGTGAGCGTATGGGAAATAATAACGTTTTATATATGGAAATTTTTTTTAATGTCTCAGTTTAAACCTTTACCATTAACTGTAGCCAACACCGATCACTATCATCATCTCATCACCATCTTATTTACCGATGAAGGGGATATACGTCGCTTGGATGGTTTTTTTTCTATTTTTGAAGTGAAAACTTCTTTAGCGGCGTTGAGCACTTTTTCTGTAATGGGTATAAAATCTTAAACTCGCGTCAGGACACGTGACCTGATCGAAAAAGCGTAAGACGGATGGAGAGTAGAGCGCTTGCGCGAATGTTTGTGTATGTTACAGCGTGCCACGCGCATCCATGGATAGTTCTGGTAATGATGATGGTGAAAAAGTCGTTGAAATTATGGATGAAAGTTGATTTTTCGGAGAGATAAACTTTTTAATGTAAAATAATTGTAATAGTTTTAAAGTGTTAAATTTTTAATGTAATATAAATTGTCATGTTTGTGTACGATAGCGCAATAAATGAATATTGTATTCTACCACATAAATGATAGTACTTTTATACTGATAAAGCAATTGGTGCAAAATTATTCCCTAACCATTCCAAAATATCAAACATGCTCAACGTTAATAATCAAGTTTTCACTTCTGCCGGCACTCCCGGAGTGCAACCCGTCTTTTTTTTAGTACCTTGATGGCTTAATCCATCTCCTTTAGATACTCCCAAAAAAGCCTTTAATATAAGCTTATTTATCTAAAAGGTTTTTGCTGTTGAGTGAGAAATACTAACTATCAACCAATAAAAATGGTGTGTCTGTACATTTTTTTTTTTAAATTTATTGTTCAAAAAATATTTTAAAAACATTTTAATTGTAAAGCTAACCGTCCTCCAGAAAATTTACTTTTATGGGGAGCACGGCGAGTTCGCCTTAAGAATTAACACATATTGGCGACACGTCTTTGTCGGTAGGGTTGTAACTAGCCACCGCCGAAGCCTCCAACCAGACCAGACTCGAGCCGGAAATCGAACCTAATACCTCCAACTTCATAATTCAAAAACGTATGCGCTGTGTCACGGAGGTCTGTCGTATTGTACAAGTTGTGTTTATACAACACGATCTATTCAATGTACCTACTTCGCAATTACAGTAAGTGTGCGTAAATCATAAGTGCTTTCGCGCGATGTTAATTAACAGGTTTTTGTACCTAGTTACATTTTCCTTACAATGTAGGTACTTTTGTATATGTAGTAGTTGAGGAAATAGGGAAAAACAGGATTTATGTGGGGATATTCAAACGAGAGTTAGCGATGAAAAATGTTAGTTAGCGTGTCTATTATTTTTATGTTATTGAATTATATTCAATCAATCAATCAATCAGCCTATAGATGCCAACAGCTGGACATAGGCCTTTTTGAGAGCGCGCCACCACACAGGGTCCTCCGCCTTCCTCATCCACCCAACAGCGATCCTTTTCAGGTCGTCGGTCCAGCGAGCAGGAGGTCGTCCTACGCTGCGCTTACCGGTACGCGGTCTCCACTCCAGAACACGTCTGCCCCAACGGCCGTCGGTTCTGCGACAGATATGACCAGCCCACTGCAACTTCAGCTTGCTAATCCGTTGGGCTATGTCGGTTACTTTTGTCCTCGTTACGGATTGTATCCCTCAGAGAAACACCCAGCATAGCCCTCTCCATAGCACGCCGAGCGATTTTGAACTTTTGGACAAGGCCTACCGTGAGTGTCCACGTTTCTGCTCCGTATGTCATGACCGGTAAGACGCAAGCGATGAAGACTTTTGTCTTTAGGCATTGGGGTATCGGCGTGTTGAAGACTTGACGCAGTTTTCCAAATGCTGCCCATCCCAGCTGAATTCTTCTGTTAGCTTCCTTGTTGAAGTTGGTCCTACCCAACTGTACAATTTGTCCTAGGTAGTTATATTCTTGGACAATTTAAATGTGTTATACTTATTATAGTTATGTTTATGTTAACTACAGTAAGTTTTTAACTACTTTAACTACAGTAGTTAACGTAAACGCGTAGTTAATCTACGTGGACAGATTCTTGGATATTAGCTAGAATATTAGGTACATTTGTTATTATTAAGACAGTGCTTTAAAATCACACCTCCCCGTTATCTGACTATCTGACGTGGACTCTATCCACGGGCACGGGGGCGCTCGGACTGACACCAGTCCAACAAACCCAACAAGACCCAACGTCACCCTAAGTCGAGGTCCGAGTCTCACAGGAGACGCCCTTAGGGGGACGTTGCCCAGAAGTCGTCGAGCCCAGGTGCTCCACTCTCAGGCTGAGCTTCATGCTCGCCATAACCCCCGGTGACGCAGTAGTTACTATTATGGTTATCTGCAATTGCCAATTCGAATAATATTTTTTTTTTTCGGACTGTCTATTAGCTGTACAAACCCTATTGGTTGCCACAGCGTAACCGGGCTGTTTGGCGAGCTTTGGAAAGAAGCTCTGCCAGAAGACATTTTGAGCCCTAGGGCTCGAAGAAACTATGGGAACGACTGCCTAAGGGCGCCTCCTTTGAGGCCGAACCTCGGCTTAGGCGACGTTTGGGATAACGGGGGGGTCGGACGGTGCGAATAATAATAAATCACACCTCATGTGAAGTGGTGATGTAAGCAGCCAATATAATAATTTGAACCACTCGGCAGATAACTAATGTGGAAACACAGGCACTTTGTCTGCTAGACTCACTTCGCTTAAAATTACTAGATTATATATAGTAGAACCAAATATTACTCAACTCTTAATATTATAATTCCCTTTGTAACATTACCGAAATGTATTTACGCGGTTAAAATAAGGCAATGTTAGTTAAGAGGTATCAACGTTGAATTGGAAATACATTGTAAGATGCGCCGTATTTATGAACCTAGAAAGTTTCTAGACCGAGTACGTAGCAGAGATATATGGTAATAGGAATATAAAAATTAACATAATATAAAGGCAGTTTACGAAGATCATTAAAAATGATATCGCTTACCTATCCTTTATAATCCAAACTTTTTTAAATAATCTAAGAAAAGGCCTAAATATGTGCCTTTTTTTTGGTACATTTAGTATACAAGTTATATGGTAAAATATAATAACCGTCTCTATGTATAAAAATTATATAAACAAAAAAACTCCTAGCGCCATCTATGAAAAGATTACGAAACTACGTGATGTTCACGCGTTCGCTACATCAGCCGTAGTTTTCATGATTTCCAGTAGATGGCACTGGCGTGTTCACTATGTAATATTGAAACCAAATTTAAGATGGCAGTTTCTGAAAACTACTGAGTGGCATTTTCGCCAGTTTCAAATCAAATCAAATCAAATCGTTTATTTTGCACAGATTGTGTCGGTATATTGGTGTTACATTAAATTAGTGATGCTTAACAATCTGCCGGGTAGGCATGCAAAAAAAAAATATTTTAAAATTTATGTTTCTGGTCAATTAATAGTAAAAGTCAAATGTATAATTTAATTATTTATAAATGTAACTATATATTTCTGTCTCTTAAATATTCTTCAATTGAATAGTATTGCTTCCTCATTAAAAATTCTTTTATTTTATTTTTAAATTTACTAAAATTCAGTTTTCGGTCAGCTAATGGCGATGGTAGTTTATTAAACAACTGAGGCGCCATATTAAATATACTATTCCCAGTTTCTAAATTCCTGCGCTGTATTCTAAATTCTAAGCGCTGAATCCCTTGTCGGTATGGCTTTGTCAGAAGAGAAGACCAAAGACTACGCTAGCCAAGCGCAGATTTGTAGACTTGACACGTTTTTTAGAATATTATGGAAAACTTGCAAGCATTAAGGTTCCGTTCAGCGTCAAAGTAGGTCATATTCAATTGAATGTAACGTACATAACTCCGAATAATTCTGATTAATCCGCCAGATAGAGGTGTGCCGGAACAACAGCCCACCGGCCAACATTAGGACCGTACTGTGAGTGATGGACGACCCCGCTTCCATCGCTCACTAGTCCTCCGAAGGCACAAGGGAGGTGGAAGAGGAACACTCTCTCGCACCCGGCTTTCCATCGCCGACTTACCAGGGTCGGGCCTAAAAATTACAGGGTTAAGGTTTCCTGTAAGTATACTCTCAGTACCATACTGTGACGAAGAGCAATGAGCAAGACATGATGAAATTATTGTTAAAAAACAATAAACAGCTAGTATAATTTGCTATATTCCGCCGACAACCGGGAGATTTGTAGATTGTTCTAGTGGAAGATTTTGTGTGGTGTTATATTATACAAATCTCCCGGTTGTCGGCGGAATATAGCAAATTATACTTGCTGTTTATTGTTTATCATGGACTTCGGCAAAGTAACGCCTGCTTCTATTCATTATTATCTATTGTTGTAGCCCACCTAGCCTTGAAGGGGAGAAAAGAGATAATTCAAAGACAAAACTTGATCGTAGTCATATAATTTTATTATTTGGAAAATTATATTTTTCAAATCATAATATCATTAAAATACTTAATTTATTTAACAAAACAGCTTTACATATTAAGTTGTTTTTTTTTAAACATCTTTTGCTCTTTGATTGTTTCGGGAAAGGCGTTTTTTTCATACAATGTATAGGCCTTGTGATAACATTTATAACGGAAACGATAATAAAATATGAGTAAACTTAAACAATAAAAAAATATCAATAACAAATAGGTAATACAACTTTAAACAGCCTTCGAATCACAGGGAGGAATTAAAAATATGATTTTAAGTAACATATTGTATCCATAAATTTGAGACTGGATGAAGAGAGCGTACCTGCTTTTTAAACAAGGCATATTTTCTGGACCCTGATTCTCTGTGTATGTCTTCACAGGTTATGTTTTTCGGACGTTAATTCAGAGTTTTAGGTCAATCAAATTTTATTTTAAGTTTTATGTAAAATGTTTGATGTATAATACAAATAAAATAAAACATGATTATGATTATATATACTATGTAGATATGCTGTTTTACCAATTTTTTCCAAGCGTCTTTATCTAACATAATATAATAATTCAGAGTTAAATTTGAATATTTAACTATTCTTGCGGTACCTATCGAACGCAAAAATGTTTGGCATACTATAAAAGTTGTCGGTCTTAAATATAATATAATATAATAAATATATAAACATGACAGACATGTCCGTTAATCATACAACGTAAAACTAATCAGCTGACATAAATTGACATAATTTATTGTGGGTTATTACTTACGCATAATACAAATTACCAATAAGTCTGTGAACCAAATTATCTATATATAATTAGTTGTTGATTGTCATTTCAATAAATTTTTATGACGTAAAATTTATAAGATCCAAAGAAATGTCATGACAAACTTAAATTTTATTTTGGGGTTAAGAAAATAGTGAGTCATCTATCATCATCATGATCAAACCATTGCCGGCTCACTACAGAGCATGGGTCTCGTCTCAATATGAGAATGGTTTGGCCATAGTCCACCACGCTAGCCATATGCGCATTGGCAGTCTTCACACGTCTTTTAGAACATTATGGAGAGCTCTCAGGCGTGCAGGTTTCCTCACGATGTTTTCCTTCACCGTTGAAGCAAGTGATATTTTAATTGCATAACGCACAGAACTCCGAAAAGTTATATAGGTACGTGCCCGGGATCGAACCTCCGACCTCTGGTTAGGAGGCGGACGTCCTAACCACTAGGCTATCACAGCTTTTTAAGTCATCTATGCGTGAAATAAATAATTATATTGTAAAAGCTTGTGAATGATATATTAATTTGAGATAGTTAAGTTGATTTTCATGCACGTTTTAAGTTTAGCACTTAGGCAGAGATCTATAAAGAGATTAGCCTTAAATTAGACTTAAGACAGTTAAAATTAGACAGGGCTATACCGTCTTATGGCTGTCTCGTTTTAACACTAACTTAGATTCTGAAGTCTGAGTACGTTCTATAGATTGCAGCTTCTATCTTCTTAATATGTTCACTCAAGTTGTGAGATTGATGTAGAATATACTAAATCGTAATATTTAATATTTAAATCAGATATACTTTACGTGATACATCCCAATTTAATTATTTTCTAAGCGTGATTTAACTAATAATGCAGTTAAATATTCCATACCATAGAGAAACAGGGTCTCGAAAAGAATATTTTTACATTTTAATAAAAACACTTAATATATTACGATGAAATAAAACGGTAATATATATTTTCATAAAGCATAATATATCTTCCATTTTTAATAAGTCAAATAATTCGTTTATTTTATACGTTTAGAAAATAGACGTTTACCTTAGGAGAATCGGAAAAGACACTAAAATTGACTTTTATAATCTATTGTCTAATTTTGTCACATGAAGCCCCAGATTTACATTATGAAATTACAATGAACATCTTCACTTTTGCTATCATGCAATATTTTTCCCAAACGTGACTGGAAAACGAAGAACATGGAATATACTCAAAATGTTAAAATCCAACCCATAGATGTTCGCCAAGCGAAAAACCGGCTCACTTTGTAAGGCAGAGATACTCTGTCTCAATTTTCTTACATAATCCGTATATACGCTTCCCACTTCCACTATTCTTTCTCTTTCCACTTCACTTTCATAGCTTCATCTACATAATCTGAGCATTAAACCATTCACATTGACAGAGTCACTTGGAACGGAATATACGCAAACTCGAAAGGTACAATATAAAGGTACAGTTTTTTAAATTAAAAATCCAACTTGCATCTGTGACACCTACTGAAACAATTATTAATATATTATAACGTTACAATTACTTTTAAAATATCCCACAAATTTAATATGAATGCAGTAAACTCCACAAGGACTTAGGAAATCTTTAATTTACACGATGAAGTTAGATCAATAATTACCATCTACCGACTGACACTTAATTATTAAATTTATTAATTACCAAAAAATTATTGAATATGTTATTTATTAAACTTCAATAGAAACTGTGGCATACATTGGAAGAGATATTTTAACATCGAATTCGGTTTATACAAATAACTACAAAATAATTGTTACCCAAGTTTTACACGGACGAAGTAAACAGCTGTTAATTCAAATGTTTCTAACACAAATATTTAAAAGCCGAGGACCTCTCACTCAGAAGTAACGTCCAACCCCCCGTTATCCCAAACGTCGCCTAAACCGAGGTCCGGCCTTACAGGAGGTGCCCTTGCAGACGTTCCCTTAGTTTCTTCGAGCCCTAGGGCTAAAAATTTCTTCTGGCAAAACTTCTTTCCGAAGCTCGCCAAACAGCCCGGTTACGCTGTGGCAACCAATAGGGTTAGCACAACTAATAGACAGTCCGAAAAAAACTTAGAAGTCTACTGGGCTCACCACTACGCCACTAAGGAAGGCGTCTGTCACGACTCCTTTACCACACAATTTGAACACCACTGGCGAAACTACCTTCCCTTTACTTTACCTTTTGGGGGGGGGGGGAGTTCTATTCTTTCCCCTATGGAGGGAGGGATTCAGAGCATTGACCACTACCACGCGGTTACAACGAGGGTTTACGAACTAAAGCCAATATTCGAAAACATGGCATAACTTACGTCTAAGGTAAATAATGTACTCTTTCACTAGTGCTACAGTTAAGGCAAGGCGTTAATATTCTGACATATAATAAACCTTTAGTCACTTACCTAGAGTTTGTTTTGGATTACTTTATTTATCTTCGGCCAATTTCAAAAGAGCTCTGGTCCAACACTCACCTGTGCTGCTATCAGACAATCAGAGAGCAGCGACATCTAGTTTCGGAGTCATGTACGACAGACAAGAGAGTGGCATCGCCCCCTCTCTTTACGCAGCACTAAGTGACGTATGCAGGTTCTTATAAGACTCACCGGTGCGGGACGGCGCATTGCATTCATTGCATTCGGTCGGTTCGGATCGGTGGTGAAGTCGCGGTAATGCATAGTCGTACTTGGTGGAGCGTATAGTCTGCTCCTTATAAATAACCATACTTATAATTATAATTCTGTTCTACCAAGAGTATCTGGTCTCTTTGCCCTACCCACGTGTACCTAAATTACCGACGAAGACATGCCCCCGCCCCGTAGTCATCCTATATGTAAAACCACGAACAAGCTATAAAATTTCAACTTTAACTCAACAGCTTTTTACCCCGTCCTTGAAAAACGTTTACTCTACTAAAACATGCATCCAATGCATTAAACGTACACATTATATCAATATTACAGTTAATTAATTACATTTATAATTTAACATTTATCTTTACTCACAAATAAATCTCTATCATTTAAACCACATAAATTCATCTATCTATACAATATAACATTCTTTAATGCAATCATAAGACGCCCACACCTAGTATTAAGTCATGGTTAAGTTTAAACCTTACGTAAAATTTCATTGTTTATAAACCATTGCAAGTTTCCTTCAGCCACTTCTCGCAATGTAAATCATACAATGGCACGTAGCATCGACATATTGCTATCGTTTTATCAAACTCGTTCATCAAAACTGTTTTAACACAAAAAAAACCTAATTTTCTGATTCCGGAACCTTCTCATCATCACGTTCAACCCATTACTGGTTCACTACAGAGCACGGGTCTCCTCTCAATATGAGAAGGGCTTGGCCATAGTTAACCACGCTGGCCATGTGCGGATTGGCAGACTTCACACGCCTTTGAGAACATTATGGAGAACTCTCAGGCGTGCAGGTTTCCTCACGATGTTTGTTCTTCACCGTCGAAGCAAGTGATATTAAATTTTTTTTAAAACACATATTACTCCGAAAAGTTTCCCGGATTCGAACAGCCGACCTATGTATAGGAAGCTGACGCCCTAACCACTAGGCTACCACCGCTTTTCGAACCTTCCCAATACGGAAATAAACGCTGAAAAACCTTTATAAGGAAACCTTACTTCCGATTCCGGAACTGTTTCTCAATACGAAAATAACGCTGCAGAAATTTTCATTCGGTAGCTTGTCAACAGTATAATTTTAACGAGTTTTATATAATAAAATGCTATATTTTATTAATAAAATTTATGCGTTTTACAGAATTGTATATAAAAAGTATAATTTTGAGTTAAAACAATTATGATAAAACGATGCGATATTTACAATATTATTCTATATAATTACACACATCAAAAGTTTCTTGGGACAAGTACATTTTAGAAGATAAGTAAGGGCTGTTTTTTTACCTTTATTTGTTCGTTATTTTTTTTTATGAATACATTTTTACAAATATTAGAATAAGTATAACTTTAATATTGAGAATAGAGGAAGCCGATCTGGATGACTCTATTTGGTAAATATTTATAGGATATTTTTTATATGTATATAAAAATGTACTTAATTCCCAGATACTCTTGATGTGTTTATATAGAATTCAATGAATATGAACAAACCATTATCTATGGTCTATTATAAGTAAATCTTAATTTTCTGAGATTTAAAACATTGTTCCCAGAATAAAACATTTATATTTTATTGCCCTATCTAATTATATTTTATTAGTAGTGATTCAGCTTTTGTGCAATGATGTAACAAGTAATAAGAGATAGATGAGTGATGAACTAGGCTAATTAGCCAAGCTGAGCTCAGCATTCTATCGCAATGTCGCAGGGTACGCAATGTGCCCTAGTACGAAGACATTACCAGTTATATTTCTCATATGTGTACAGTATATCCGGAAATTCACTTCTAAGAAATTCATCTCCCTTTCTCAACAGGGAGATGAATTTCTGTGTGGTGAATTTAATCTATTGCAATCAAAATTATAAAGGGGTAACTTTTGGATTAGAATAAAACTCCAAAGCAACTGTTTCAGCTTGTTTGAAGAATCTACCTTTTAGAGCTTAACTACTGGGTGTTCATTTCATAAGTGTCATACTGGGGACGGATATAAACATATCAGCACAAGCAAGTTTTATCTTAGTTCCACTGAAAACAAAATTTATATTCCACAGAAAATATGACGTGTCTCGTTCCAACTGTTATAAACGATTCACTAATGACCCATCTCATCTAAGTAAATGTTAGCCATCCACCTCTTTTTCTACTTATAACATCATTGCTCGGGTGATAATTAAAGGGGCGGATTTAAAAAGTAGCTCTAATAACTGCACTATCTATATATATCATTTAAATATATATTACTATGTGGTAAACCCATACTCATAATTGGTTTCTACGCGACATCGTGCCGGAACGCTAAATCTCTTGGCGACAGGCTTTATCGGTAACTACCGATAAAGCCTCGATGTGGGAGCAAGAGACATGATAGCGAGAGAATGAGTTTTAGTGGGTGAATTTTTATCTCTTCGTGCTAAATGGGATAGACATCGATATGCTAAGGTATGCAGTGACAAAACACAATATTTCCAATTTCATACCGTAGTTATATTGCCGCTTAGATCCGGCGCCCATCCATCCCCTGTCTATCCATTGTGCGTTGGTCCATAAAAAGTGCAGTAGAATTTTTTAAATTCTCTGTTTTCATATGCGCTAGCCATTTCAATACATATATTTTTTTAATGTACAGCGATACACTCTTCGTTTTTTATATTACCCTAGTATTAGGTTGTCTGGGGCAGACTCTAGTGATAAGACCAGAACGCCTTATTTACTACTAATGAATAGAAGCAGGCGTTACTTTGCGGAAGTCCATGATAAACAATAAACAACAAGTATAATTTGCTTTATTCCGCCGACAATTCAAATTATACAAATCTCCCGGCTGTCGGCGGAATATAGCAAATTATACTTGCTGTTTATTGTTTATTTACTACTTACTCCCTTTTTTCATCATCATTTGACGAATCGACTGCCAAATAACTGGTTTGAAATTTGTATGGAAGTCTTTCAGTTTTGAAGTTATATACGAGATAGATTATACGAGATACATTGAAATAAACGTGAGTGAAGCCAAAAAAAGTCCATAAACAAAACAGAAACGTCCATAAATTTGGCATAGCTATTTCGTGGTGTTAACAAATGAAAGGGAAAAATCGAATATAACAATATATATATATTTTTTTTTTAATATGAGAAACGCCAAGGAAAATCTCAGCTGCCATGGTCTTAAGAATCCTTATTCTTTCTTCTTTCTTATTAAGGTTTACTTCCTAAGAGTGATTTAATTTTAGCCAAGTAAGTTGACATAAAAGTTATAACATTTTCATCACACAATATTGAGACTTGATGAGTTTCCATCTTCAAATATCAGACATTTAAACACAAGAAACTTGGCAGTCTCCCCGGGCAACCAAACTCAGAAGGTAGGTTGTTCAATATAAATGAGTACACAACTCCAAATTTAGTATACATATTACGAGTATATACAATTTTTAATCTGCTACGTGCCTCGAACGCCATGTTATAACATATAATTTAATATATATTTCTATTATTCACTAACACAGAGTAATTACAGTACGCCACGTATTCACTAGTATGAAAATGTTTCAAGGTATACGTGGTATGTTTCTGAAACAAATGTTTCACGGTGCTTTCAGTCGACATAAATTAGCTACTATTTTGGGGAAAATGCACTATTTCTCATCATCATCATCAACCTATTATCGGCTCACTACAGAGCACGGGTCTCCTCTCAATATGAGAAGGGTTCGGCCATAGTCCACCACGCTGGCCGTGTGCGGATTGGCAGACTTCATACGCCTTTGAGAACATTACGGAGAACTCGCAGGCGTGCAGGTTTCCTCACGATGTTTTCCTTCACCGTTGAAGCACGTGGTTTTTTAATTGCTTAAAAACGCACATAACTCCGAAAAGTTAGAGGTGCGTGCCCGGGTTCAAACCCCCGACCTATGATTAGGAGGCGGACGTCCTGACCACTAGGCTATCACAGCTTCCTATTTCTCATATTTCCTCCAAAATATATGATTCAATTAGCAGCTTTTCTTTAACTTTACATTGATGAGACGACCCCGAGAGAATACATGAACCAAATTTCGATTATCTCTTCGCCCCATTCGCTATTCTATTCCCACTAGCCTTCTTTACTAATTACCTTACTGTTTAATTATTAAATATTCAGTGTTGAAAACATACAATATCATTCTTATTTTACTTACATGTCACTGAATACACTTTAAATTTTGTCTTGTTATATACATTTGTTGTTACCCAGTTATTTTACAAAATCTGTATTTACTTTATTATTTATGAACACGCAATTGACAGTTATACTTTTAGATAATTATATTTTATAAAGATTATAGGATATATTTTCTTTTTCAATAAAAATTAAATGCAAGTAATTTTTGTTTCCGAAACAATAATAAGTTGCAACTCATACAATTAAAATTTTCAATTAAAACTTTGTATACTAATGAATACGTGGCTTAAAACTGGGCGTATGCTGGGCAACATTTTGGCCCCTCTACAAGCATCTGAATAATGGATAGTGAGTTACTAAAAACAAACATACTGGGTCGGTAAAATGTAACTAGCATAATCATTAGTAAGATTCCTCTTAATTGTATACTACTTAGTAATTAATATGGACACTTAAGGAGTAATATTTTAAATTATAATTTTTATTTCTATCAGATGTAATACTCTCCAGTGACACTTCGAGGCAGTCTCTATTATACTTGAAATTTATCTATGCTGTATGTGATAGCGAGACAGGTAAGTCAGATTAAAAGTACGTTTAAAATAAGAAAGGGCAGATGAAAATTGGCATTCGCTAAGTGTCAAACCCTTACAACATCGCCCCCAAAGTCGCCTGCATGCCCAGCACAAACCCAGCTCTAACATCCTTTGCGAAAATCGAAGGCACAAATGACCTAACCAATTCCAACAGAAAATGACAGAATTAGCTAGCTAAAAATAATGGCGGAAAAACACTTTAAACATGTCACTCGATGTGATGCATTCATCACAAGCGATTATACATTAGGCGTTTTAAAAACGCGCGCGTTGCTAGTAAAAGTGAGACCAAACTAAAACGCAAATGTAGTGACACCAAAGTTGGTATAAGCAGGTCTTGGTCGCAAAATTACACGTGGCCAGGAATATGACTGGATGGGTCGGTTCGAACCTACTTTCACAAGATAAAACCTGCACTTAAACTTTCGACACATGCACCGCCCCGTTTTAATCATAACAAGTGTTAATAAATTAAACAATGACTTCTATGTATACTTACATTGATTTAAAATGAATATCTGTGCCGAACGTCCAGATTACAAATAAGCAGCTAAGCGCATGATAAAAAAAATCGAGCAACCAGATAAACGTCTAATGTGTACGCTGCTAAACGCGTAGATAGGGATCAAAATGATTTTTAATCTCTCTGTGTACGGCGAGCTTAACTACTGAAATACAAGGTAAATAGATTTACTTTCTTCATACTACTTTTTGGTCAAGCTACTGGCCATACTAAAATCTGTAAGTTTTTAATTGGATTCTATTGCAAGTTACCAAATAGCATTTATACACAGACACACACAGACACACACACACACACACACACACACACACACACACACACACACACACACACATACACACACACACAAACTAATTAATTAATTGCATGATAAGTTTTTGTGTTTGTATTAGGCACTGACCGTTGTAACCTTTGATTTGTATAAAATAATGTATCTCGGAAATAAAGGCCTGTTAACTGCAACTCAGTTTTTACTAATTGTTGTTTTTTATATACTGTATTTTCATTTATTTTGTTCCCAATAAAAAATAATTAAAAAAATAAATATATATTGACTGGTACTTTAAAACCTGATCTTAACTCGACACCGGTTTATTATAACCGCCCATAGAAAACGCTTGGTTGCAAGAGCTATTGCATTATATTCGAATTCCAAACCAGCCGCAGGTAAAATCGCAATGCAATGGCATATTCATTTTCTAAAATCACAAATTTACATGCGGCAAAATCTTGCGACTTAATTTGACATCAGACGCGTCACGTTGCAACACGTCAGGTGGCGTGTTATAAGTGTGTTTCCACCTTAACAATAATCAAATTTCCTGTTACTGATATTGATATGATTTCAACTATTGACTAGAGTGTAATTTGAAAACCTAACTTTGTCTTTTTTACTAAAGATTTACGGAAGATCCGTAAAGCCACGTATTCATTTGTATAAATAATAATCTTTATATATATATATACACTATACATATATGCACAACAAGTCAGCCAGGTGGTAAGTGATGGTGCAGTCTAGGATGGTAGCAGGCTAACCTGTTAGGGGTATGGTAAAATTACACCCCTAATTGGTTTCTACGCGACATCGTGCCGGAACGCCAAATCGCTTTGCGACACGTCTTTGTCGGTAGGGTAACTAGATACGGCCGAAGCTTCCCACCAAACCAGACTCGAGCCGGGAATTGATCCTAGCACCTCCAACTTTATAATGCGACAGCGCACGCGCTCTGCCACGGAGGTTGACAAAAATATCAGGCAGGGATTTTTAATTTAATCAAATTTATCATTAGGATAATTTTGTTTAAGAAATCTCTGCCTTGATTCTAAGTTCACAACATTGATGAAAACGAATATTGCTAAAAACACATATAAACGTAATCAATGAAATAATACATCGCAAAACAATGATACAGAGTAACAAAAACTTAACTGAAACCTTGTTAAGGCAGTGGCGTATATACGAGTAATTCAACCACAACAAAAAATAAAAGATTATAACAACAAAAAATAAAAGGTATTAAAAAGATAAAAGATTATAAAACGTAAGAATTATTATCCAATAAAAATTCACTCAGCAGTGAATTGTTATAGGCTTATGCCGATTGATTCAAAATATTGATAAGAATTAAAGCAATACTGAATATTTTTATTTGGACAGTGACAGGGACAGACATTTCACCTTAATTCATTTAACAAACATTTGGTATGTGTTACAAGTCTTTATGGTGGATGATAACTTTTAGTCTATAATCCAAATAAAGCACTAAAACTAGATATCCTTTTCATTTTATAACATTTACCTGTTTAATACCTGGGTAAATCCCTCATGCACGCTGTGTTTAAGTATATACAAACAAATGTATACAAATGAATACGTGGCTTAATATAGTCGCGGGGCAAAAATCGAGTCAATCATCAAGTGTTTAACATTAAAAATCTTATTAATACTGTATTTATATAATTATGAGAGTAAAAGAGAACGCGAACGAAATCAGCGTTTCCTATTCTAATGGAGACCCAATCAGATCACGTTATCTCTGGATCCCTTCATTAAAACTGTAAGTTTTATAGCGCAACTCGTAAACGTTTCGAATTATCGACTAAAATAATGCCAGAGTAAAATGGATCTAAAACGCTTGTAACTATGTTTCATTTTACTCTGACGATTAAAAAACATACGTTTGTTATTTCACACTAAGGTTGATCAACCTAAATCCCATGAGGTCTCCGAAAGAATACGTTTTTTTAACTCTCGATATAAATAACATATCTTTACTCTTAGTACGAGGATCTATCCGGCGAGCGTCCATTGTTTTCGATCAACAAAACACGATAGCGTTAGATTAAAGTACATAAACGTAATTATTCAAACTAACGATACTTTAAACTACCGCTAACTCAAGCTAGGACAAGATTCCTTTTTATTTTTTGCCTCAAGTATGTCTTGTACTGATCAAGTATTTTATATTATTAATTCTGTTACAGTTAATTTATCACATTGACAGACCCAGTGATATTCACTCGCATTTATACTAAAGTTATTTTCTTTCCCTTTTATTTAACGCCATCTTTTATTTCCTGTTTTACGTTCTGATACTGTGACGTTCATAAAATAAACACTCTAACATCGAGTCTTTTTCGCGTCATAGTATCGCGAGTTCGAAAACTATGAACGCTTTCGAGTTGTGTGATTTCGTACTAAGAGTACCGTTTATAATATTTAGGCAGTATCCTGTTAAGATTTACAGATATTACATTATTCTAGTAATTATTTGCGCATTGTCTTTGAGGAGTCCCGAGCACTGGAATTGTCCGGGCTCCGTGTGGAGATTCACAACCACACTTCAGTTAGGTTCACACATAGCTCTCAACATGAGCGCTAGATGTCGAGCCCTAGAAGGATGCCTCCACTAGATATGTCCCGTCCATCGCCACACCGGTCTGGTTGCCCTGGACTGTGCTGCCCGCTGGAATGTACTTACCGCACGCTTGCTGTGAAACAAAAAATAAATATTTCGTTAATCTGTACCGGCCATCGTTGATAACGTTTCATCGCCTATTTCGCATAGACTGTCTTGGATAGTCCCAAAACAAAAATATTTTGTACAAAAATAGAATTAGCTGACGTTACTTTATCAATTATTTGTTGTTAGTTTTATTGATATAGTTTACGAAAATCCTTTTTTTTCAAAGTCATAAAAGACATTTTTAAAGTACAAGAAACTTTGTTACAAAATAACAAAAATATAGTTTCATAAGTTATGGAAATTATTACGCCACTGTAAAATAACATTTTATCACTTTTACAAAAGTTAAATAATTTATTACTTTTACAAAAGTTAGTACCTACGCATGTAAAAATAAATTTACGCCAATTTTTTCACTAAACTCTTTCTACATTTTATATAAATTACAATAAAGCATTCAACATCGATTTCAAGCTAAGGGAGCTTATACACTTACGACAGGAACCACAAAATATAAATATAAACATACATATAATACGAAGGAAAACAAACATAAAATATGTGAGCAGTACTGTATAGGAAGAGTGTAGGTATAACTGTGCTGGAAGCATGCCAATATGTATTTTAAAAAAAAGTACTTTATTATGTAAATCATTTACGAGTAATGTAGACCCATTAGCGTATAACGTGTAAGTGTATAGTTTTAGTTGTATAATAATTAGTTTTTATATACCCATAATTATTTGGATGTTAATCTGTTGTTATTAGTGTAAATATTTGTCATATTTTTTAATTTACACTTGCGATATGTATATGAATTGTAAATAAACGTAATTATATTGCCAACGTCGGTTCGCTTTATTGATGCGTTCGTCATTTTACACTTATTTTGAAGTCTACTTTACAATTATGTCTTAATTTTTCTGATTACAACACAAAACGTTTTAGTGTTCATAATAGTTTTTTTTTTTATTTTTTTTTCCTTCTTTACTTTGATTCATGATCGATCAACTTTGATGGCTTTTATCGACCATCTACATATCAAAGTTCTGAGGAAAAAAAATAAAATAAAAAACACAAACGTTTATTAACATTAAAATATTTAGTGATATATTATTAAAAGTTACGAATAAAAGTAAATATAACTTTAAAAGGCGATAAACTTTAAACTCACTTAATGTGGGTGCCAATGCAAATTTTATTCTTTGTCAAGTTATTTTAATAAAAATATTTCTTGATCACCAAATTTTGCGTTAGTACAAAAATATTGTGACACAATTGTATTTGTAGACTTTGCGCCTCATACTCGAGCAAGACCTTTTAGCCACAAAAATATTTTTTGACGTCATATAAAATATTCACTCGCTTATTAATAGTTTAGCAAAATGATCGCTGTACTATATTTTATATAGTAACAGTAAATCAGCGTAAAATGACGATTATATGTAATTGCGTTGAAGTGGCAATAAGGAAACATGTGAAGATGACCCAAGACCACTTATATTAAGAAGAAAACTACAGACCAGCACTTCTTGCTAACATATATGTGTGCAGTGTGTTGGCGATTTTAAATTTGACATTTAGATGTTTAAAGTTTCAATTTGTTGTTCAATACTGCGAGTTAAACACAACAGATAACTATGGTTCTCTAGACTCTACACGTAAAATAACTACGACATCCCGTTTTATAAAAATACAACACTCGTGGATCTACTATAACGCTAAATCGCATTATTATTTTGACTAAAAAAAGTTGACTAAAAATTTACAACAAAAATTAAAATTCGAATTTTTTAACAATCAATAAAATTTATAATTCGTGTAAAAAAAAAATTTGGTAAAATTAAATAATATTGCGATTTATTTTACAATACACATTTATATAATACTTATAATATAATAATAAACTTTACAATAATAATAATATACACCTCAAACAATTACAATACGATACAAAAATAAATTTATTTTACGACAGCGTCACAGCGAAAGCTTACAAAATAATACACTGAAACATTTATATATAATATTTACGGATATAATAGTCATAAATTATTTACCTACTATGTTTTTATTAAATTGACATTTAAAATATTCACAAAGCGACATAATAGCAGCCAACACCCTGCAGACATTGAAAGCCGTTTTTCCAGTATTTACCACACAGCGAGAATAACTTAAAACACAAGAATAAAAATAAAATAACAAAATAATCTAATCGAGTACTGAATATACAAATATACGTTAAGATTTTTTATGAATTTGTGTATTATTAATTCTAATATCTGACTTTTTAAGCACTCCAAAGCACTATTTGATATTGTGTTATTTATTGCATCAATAAATTGAATACGTAAAAATTTATCTGACTTGCATTTCAATTTTTTCAAGATTCAGTACCCGAACTTGATAATTAAACAAAAACAAAACATAATTAAAATAAATAAATATATACATATATAAAAGCAATTTTACAACTTCCCAATGCTGTAAATAATAAAAAAAAATGCCTCACAATTCATTGGATTGCAATTTCGAACGTAAAAATTGGTAGCAGAGCAAATTTGCAACTACGCAAAGCCACACCACGAGCCTTGTATTCCATATTCCGCAAAAACCCAAAATCTGGTCAATGGATTATAACTCTAATATTAATATTAGTGTTTTTAATATTTATTGTGAAGTCATTTCCATGTTGTTGCCCAACAAATGGCAACAACAAATTTTTGTAGTGTATTCCTACGGAATAACTATTTTTTGATTTGATTCAACAGGTCTAGCGTGGCGTGGCAAGGCTTCGCGTTGGGTGGGGTTGTTGCAAACATGTGCTCGACATTGTCTCCGTAAACAACACAACAGTCGCTGCGTGGTAACATCGGAAGGACATACTGGTAAGGGGTCTTCACTGGGAGCGGCGGACACCGACGTTTCAGACGGTCGTGACGTCGCCGTATACCTTCTAGTGCCTCGAGCTCGTTTCCTACTCGAGTCTAAAAGCAGGACCTGTCAGAGCCAATTGGAGACGGATGTGTCTTAACATTTGATTTTTATTTTATTCATAACCATTTTTTAAACATAAAACCCTTTTTTATATTATTTAAGTATCTGAAATAAAGTGATGTCACAATTTAAAAAATGGTAAACATGAATTGAACGTATAATTTTAACAAAAAAATAAATATCCTATCACTTGAAAATGTATTTTAATATTCAAAATTAGGAGTGATTAGACTTTAAGTGAAAATATAATTCCGAAGAAATAAAACATTATTATTTTATTGTGTCATATTTACAATAACAGCAAATCAAAAACATAAAAAGGAAACCAGGAGTTCCATAATATAAAATCTAGCGTTATAAATAAATTGCAGGATCTATCACGATTATATTAAAAATAAAACAGATATATTTATATAGTTTAAGGATTGAATATAATATAATTTATTTGTTATTTTTTAAATATAGGAAAAGGCAAGCTCTCAGGCAATCGCCACATAAACCCTAGTAACACGGGATTCACATATGTCAAGTTTGGATAACGACCGAATTTTAAAACGCCACTAAATGATTCAAGCGCATCTCAAATTTTAAGTGACGGTACATTTTACTGTACTTTTTAATTTTGTCAAAACTTTTAATCACAAAGGATAGTTAAATTTAAGTTCCTCTTAAATTTTAAGAAGCGTTTGGAGGTATGCACACAAATAGCATTCAATATTTTGTGCTCACGATAAAAGGCGGAAGCTTTTTTTTTTTAATCTGTAAAACACGGGGTAGTATGTTTTTTTAAGCACTCGGAAAGGAACACGGAGGTCTAGCCACATAAGCAACAATTGGGCGCCAATTACGTTAATTTGGTGGGAATCTTTTTTTTTTAATTTCCATGGCCAAAACTTAAAATGACTATTATAAAATATTTATTTTTTTGTTTTAATGAATATCGATTTTATAATTTAAATATTATTTTAATAAATATTTAAATAATATTACGAAAGTTATGAAATAAAATATTTTTTGAAGATATTTCATGAATGATTCTAATAAACTTTTAAGCAAAACAAACGGTAGGTAACTGTCACGGGGACAGATAACAAAATATTTTATACAGAATATTAGCTATGATTTTTAAAACTGACAACTGATTACAGTTCGAAATACGTGCGCATAGAAGTTTTAGCAGATTTTTTATTCTACGATTTGGCCATGGAAACGTAACACGTAATTGGTACAAGAACGCGTGCTTAGTGCTTTGAGGTATACCTCACGTCCCGGGCGCGTGACGACGCCGATCGGACTGATGCACCGTACTGAGCGACGGCGCTTCTGTCGTCAAAACATCGTGATATACTGCACTTGACATAATTATGTCGAAAAAAAAAACAAAAAAACAACCCCTTACATAATAATGTCGAAAAAAAAAATCCTTCATAAAAATGACGAAAAAGAATCCGGCTAAGTTTGCTGCGGGCTTCGTCTTAAACCTGGGCGCGTTTGGAACCCTCCTAGCTTTCGTATTTATTTTAGATATGAGATTGTAGTTATCGCCATGCACCTCACGAATTAAAATAATGAAAAATATATTGTATATGAACGCTTCTAAATGCCTTCAATAGGTTTACTGGAATAATGCTATTTTCAATTTTGAATATTGACAGGAGTTGGCGTATTTCAGAGTCTTGCATTGTGTCGTTTTACTAGTTCAAATTGAGCAGCATTATTTTAAGATAACAATTTAATAATGAAAAATTATCGTTACAACTCTACAGTTAGTAAAATTTAATAAAGATGTTTGTGAATAAATTAGTTACTGATTTGTGAAACTTGGTTATTTAATGTGAAAAGCTTGATCTCTACATTTTTGCTGTTAATGATAAAAAACATGAAATTAAATACTTTAATAAATGAACTACCTACTTTTAAAAACCTGAAAACACATACCTGTGTACCTACTATTGAAGTAAATTTGGAAATAGTGAAATTAAATATTTTAATAAATGAACTACCTACTTTTCAAAAACTTGAAAACACTAACCTGTACTATTAGAAGTAAATTTGTAAACATAAAATATAATCGTAATAATAGAACTAGCAATAATTTCAGCTTTCACACCATCAATCTCCCATTACGTTTTTCCACACTCACTATACTAATAATTTTTGTTACCTACTTCAAAACTTTTAAACGAAAACTTTGTGTCGATTTTTATTTCAAGCAGATTTCATTAGAGGTCCGGAAGATAAATGGAGCCTCCATTATCTCATTTACAAATCCAAAATTACGTGTGCCTTCACAAACTATAAAAGAGAGTATTTAGAGATGGAAAGTTATAACAGGCTATTAAACCTGCTTGAGCAAGATACACTTGCATTTAGATACAGTCATGTATATAGAGAAATCAATGATGAAGTCTGGGTGATGGTGGTGCCTAGAAAAATATGCTATTAATCTTGAATTCAAGGTTACATGTAGCCAAAAGCACTAGTGCTGGAATGACATTTCTTAAATTCGCAACGTAGTAGAAAAACATTACATTAACCGTTGAATTACAGTTATTTCTGATGTATATTGATATTAAAGACTTTATCTTGCTTTTTGTTCTCAATGCTTTAATTGGTAAAAATAAAAGAAATAAATTTGTCCTAATAATGATGTCCTTTTCCACTTATGGTGATAAAAAAAAAAAAAAATTACCTAGCTAAGTTTGTTTTGGGCTTCTTCTTAGACCGGGGCGCGTTTGGAACCCTCATAGCTTTAGTTTTACGTTTACGAATCTAGTTATCACCATCAAATCACTACTATGTAAATTATTGACGCGTCAAAAGCGCCTTTTAAAGGACTATTTGAATAAAGATTATTTTTAATTTGAATTTGACTTATATTTGTCAGTGTGATGGGCTTCGTTAAAGATTACCTAAAGAACAGATATCAGTTTTGAACTAAGCATACAAAATGTATCTATAATTTATCATAATACCTAATTAATTGCTTGGATATACATCCTTAATGTATATAATTCGAACTGAATAATACTTATAATAAGTAATGAATACTTTTGACTACTTTAACAATGAAAGTTTGTTTGTTTGTTTGTTTGCTTAAGAATAGCAGTTTGATTCCAAAAAAGGTAGTAAAAAAAAGATAGATTTAGACAAATCATTTAAAAAAATTTCTTAATGAGACACATTATAAGTTGTAAAAATTTTAATTCCTGCTTTAAATACTACCCACTAATTGTGTGAGTAATTAATGTATATCAATTATAATTTTTTCCCTATTGATTATTAGAACCTTACGAAGATCAAAATTTTGTTTCGAAACTGACGTATGTAGGTTTTATATATTTTATAGATCTTTTGTTTGTAATGTCAGTTATGTCAGTCCGGTGGTTAATATAGTTTTACAATGAAGCCAATGTCTCTTATTAAGAAATCCCTAATCCGGGTATTCCCGCGGGACTAAACATCACAGAAAATCAAGGATTTCATTATTTTTTTGTAGCTTTCACATAATTATGTATTTACGGTTTATTTTTCACGCAAATGCCATAAGTAGGTGACTGCAATCAATAATGGAACTCGATTAGATTTCTATGCATAGTTGATGGTAACTTTGTAGATAGTGTGGTATCGTTACCGTAACACGGTGCTCAATGGCTTTTGCTGTGGCTCCGTGACCATTCATCAGATCAACCTCACCTGATACTTCTGCGGACAGCATCCGCACCGCGCACAACAAGCCAGCAGCGCGGGCGCTCGACCTGAATGAGCGGGTGAAGCCAAGGGTGAAGGGGAACCGGGCCGTTTGGCGGCACCGTTATAAGGATTCTCCATTTCCACAAATTCCCGATCCTGGAAAACAATGAACACACACACATTCATTAAACAAGTCCTTAAACGCAATCAATTTCAATCATTTATACTCTTTTTCAGATAGGAAGTGCCTTTTGGCACAGTTATTATCATGTTAAATTAGACAATTGTTTCGTAATTCATATTCATTAATGACAAAGTCATTAATTAATAACTGTTCGTATTTTAGAGATTTCGAAGTTTCAGGTGGTATATGACACCAATAGCTGAAGGTACTCTTACCGCTTGTAAATTGAACTTACAGGAGGTGAATCTGATGAACTGTGAACTCCTTACATCGTTTCCATAACTGTATTCAAACTACGAATCGAAACGTACGGTATGGATCGAAATAAGCTTGGACAAGCTTTTTTATGAATAGCAGTTAAATCTATTTCATGATATAAATACACAAATAAATTGACTTTATTATATAAGTACTTAAATTTTGTTAGAACTTCGACTGATATCATAATTATTTAAATATGCTAAATAGTAGTACACAACTTTATACTGACACAAAAAAAAATGAATCTCGATTCGGTTGTATATAATATTTAAATATTTGCTAATTGTTATACAGTTGATTAGTAAAACAATGGTGAGAATTATATTTGACATTGTTAATTGGAATTTTGTATTGATAGAATTAGCCCCGAACTGAATAAGCTTGTAATGCCATACTACTCCCATAAATGTATCATAATATAAGCGAAAAGAGAAATCTCCCAATAAAAAAACACGCTAAATCTAAATCACCTAAATTCTTGTATATTTAAATAAAAATACAATATATATTGATTTCTTAAATCTATTTTGTTTTTAATATTGTAATCTACTGCTACATTTTTATAAGTATTAACATGCCTATGTATATATTATTACTGAACTAAAATGTGCCAAAAGGGACTTACTTTTTGAAAAACATAAAACTTTTAAAGGTTCGGAAAATAATTTTTAATTGGTCTGATTAAATTATTTTCCATATACTACCTCCGCGTAGCACTCGAATTTTCTTACGTCATCTATCATCTGTTGAAAAAGAAAATGGCATTCAGAATCAAATGCAGATGTTTCTACCTTAGCTAGTTTAAAATAATAGTGTTAATTAAATTTAAAAATTCGAGCTCAAGACGACTTTTTCATAGAAGTGCATCGGCTAAGGGTTAGTACAACTCTGTATCGTTAACTTGGCCACGTTCAATTGCATCGAAATACGTCAATGTCAAATTGATCTAATACAACTCATCCTGCAAACGTTATTTATTTGCGATACGAAACTGATGGTTAACGCTGAAGTGAGAGGCCGTGGAGCCCACGTTGCGGTCTTGATTGAAGACCAGCATTGTCTTGAATTTGCACACAGTCCTTGGAAAAGCGACATGTCGAAAGACTACGCTTTAGTTTCGGTTAACTTCACTTCACTAGGAAAAAAACTCATCTGGCTATCGATTTATATTTTATAATATTGCCAAGTCACTCGCATAGCTTTTGTACATGCACTAAATTGAGCTAAATCCTTTTAACTTGGATATTTTACTCAAACTCGAAAACCATTAACGAGTTATAGCACTAGAGTTAGTATTATTCATACTATAGGACATGCTCCCTTTTTTCCCCTACGTTCATAAATCCTGTTTGAAGCATGAAAAAGTCATCATGAGCATTCAAGTTGATCGCACATTGCAGCAAAAGGCACTAGAATTCCAAAGAAACCCAAGAAGCGTGAAGCAAAAGACAACAGAGGTGCTAGACACCTGTTGAGATGAAAGAGATCCAAAAAATGCGGTCGTAATATTCCGAGTATTCGATACTATCGAGTTACTTGCAACTCTTGCAGTAATGCACTATCAACTTTATCGAGATTTCGTTAAGACAAACTTAGCATTTAATTAAATTTCGTTAGTGAAATTGCGTTAAAAATTTTAAGTTATTGAAATGTGAAATTTTAATTCTCAAGTTCATGCTATTTTTTTTTATATTGTTTTTACGGTTTCTAAATCCAAAAGGGTACTTTACACTATTTTGATTATACATAAATTATAATGAAATTATGACGATAATATTTTTCCATTTCGATATTACTGTTGTTATTTCCTTCTTAAATTCCTTGCTTAGGTCTATTTTGATTATACATAAATTATTATGAAATTATGACGATAATATTTTTCCATTTCGATATTACTGTTGTTATTTCCTTCTTTGATTCCTTGCTTATTTCTTCATATTTTATATCTATTTTTACCTAATGTTAAGGGATTACCGTGCCAGCTGAACCCTTTCAGGATTCTACTCGGCATCAAACAGGAATGCTACCTCACTTGACGCTATGTGTTTGATTATAAAATACCTTTATTTGAGTAGTATTATGAGTAGATGTATTTCTACCACTGTTTTAGAATTTGGATGTGTTTTTGTTTGTTTCTAAGTTTTTTTATTAGTTCGCAAAACTGCCAAAAATTGCATAGTCATACTTCATTACAATACAAAAATATCTTAATATATAATATTGACTTCTTGATGCGAACATACCATGCACGAGTTGGGGGAGATTTGTATGTTTTTGTTTGAATGAAGATATGTATTTTAGTTTAGAAAAATAAAAATATTGTATCAGTATCATTGGTTTACTTTTATGTGAATAAACATGTCTCAATGTCGAGAGTAAAATACCCTGTTGGAACAAGTAATCGCTCTTGAAAATTATTATAACCACCCACCGTTACTGCAAAATACTTTGCAGACGAGTATTGGTGACTTCCAAAAATTCTTATTGGCAGGCATCAGCTTGGAATCCCTGCACAGTGTAAGGCAAACGGTCAGCCGTAAACTAAACTCCTTGTGAAGAATATAATGGACCATCGACTCCAAATTCGGTTCATATGATACCATAAATACTGGTAGATTTTGTTAAGGAAAAAGCGTTGTGCCGCTTTCATGCGACGTGGTTTATATTAGGATGAAGTGCTGGCCGCCATTTTTTCTTATTATCATGTGCGGTGCAGATAAATGTGACATTCCAATGGTCAGAAAAGAGTGCAACACTCCGTTACTGACGGGGATTCCCCGTCACACGTTACCTATAATACCTATACTGACTGGGGATTCCCCGACGACACAAGTTTTATTATAAATTAATACCTAGCAAATGTTAAACGTTTTTTTTTCACGCACAATTTACAGTTATGTTATGTATTGATTATGTTAATGGGTGGCAGGATCATGAATATCTACAGACCATGGGAACTGCCAATGTGTTGCCGATTTTAACGGGGGTTTCAAGATCTTATTCCAGTCTGCACGTTAGTAAAAAAATATTCTGGAATAACTCTTCGTTATTCCTAACTTACTGAGGTGATTTTATTATTTCTATTATGAAAATGTATTTCTCGTTAGTCATGTTATTTTTGATTAGAAAATTGAGATTTGAATTAAAATTTACTGTTATCATATACCTAATTAATAAATATGAGAAAAATTAAAAGAGTGGTATTAATAGCTCTTGTGAAATGAAAAGCAATCATTCTACTTTTTTTTACGAGAGTTAGCTTCAACGGGCTGTGATATGGATCAAAATTTATAATTGTAGTTGAACGTTCAGTTTTGCGACCTACTGTAGCATTCAAAGTAAACTATTTGTATTAACCATGTATATACTTCTTTTAAATGATTTTTTTAATTAAGAACCAGTTAAGCCGTGGCAATGTAAGCCCACCGGGCATACAGCGACCAGCCACTACGCAGCAGCTGGAACACCGCTTTCTCTTTCTCATTCTCACATTGGCTTAATGTTTGCGGTTGACTGTTCGCCTGAGTTAGCACCCAATACTTTTCAAAATGGCATGATCTTGCTACGGCTTAAAAGTAACAGTTTGTATCTCTCGAAAACTGACTTAAAATGCACATAATAAGCTACGAGTCAAAATGAGTGAAGTGAAGAAGTGAGGCAGTCATTCAAAACATGCATTTAAATATTCGCATTTTAGATTTTAGAAATCGACATCGATTCATTCAGTTTTCGAAATGTATTCAAAACTCGTACTAGGCGGTTTGCGACAAATCGCGCGCTGACTCGTTCAAGCAATTCGGCCACTTCCAAAACCATGAAATGGTACTGTAATGTACCACCTGTGTCTATCTATCTCTCTCTCTCTCTCTCTCTCTCTCTGTCCTATCGCTTGTAATGGTCGAGCCCAACAGTAGGATTTATGAATACAAATCCTACTGTTGGGCTTTGTGAATACAAATCCTACTCATTATTATTAATGTGAATGTAAGTTTGTTTGCTAAGCTTTCACGCGATAACTACTCTACCGATTGTTATGAAACTTTGTACACATATTTTTAGAGGTATTAGAAGTAACATAGATAAACAAATTATCTCTGATTAACTTACTTATTTAATAAGTCGAATAATGAATAGAAGCAGGCGTTACTTTGCGGAAGTCCATGATAAACAATAAACAGCAAGTATAATTTGCTTTATTCCGCCGACAACCGGGAGATTAGTATAGTATAACACCACACAAAATACTCCACTAGAACCTCTACGCACGTTCAAAGTTCAAAGCAGAGCAAGCTTTGCTTGTCGCGCTTGTGAAGTCAACATCTCCTGAGGATGATCCGGTGTCGGGTCGAAACGTGCGTAGAGGTTCTAGTGGAGTATTTTGTGTGGTGTTATACTATACTAATCTCCCGGTTGTCGGCGGAATAAAGCAAATTATACTTGCTGTTTATTGTTTATTAAGTCGATGTAAAAACTAATATTACTATAAAGTCAAACCAGACTGTCTACGCAACTTGCTTATATATATAAGCGAGTAAAAGAGCAGGTCACTTGATGAAAAGTGATCACCACTGCTTATGTACATCGCATCACCATAGTAGCTAACAATGTGCTGCCTTTAAAAGAAGTATAGTAGAATACCAGAAATCTGAATCCTTGTGTTTGTGGTGAAATTTGTTGCTACGCATTATTTTGCCTGTCATGTGCAAGAGGTAAATTTGCGGACACTGGCTACGCCCGGATGCTTGGCCTATATACTTCTTTTCTTTTTTTCCTTCGATTTGCATTTCAGAGTCAGCACGCGATACAGCCGTAAACTATAAGCCTAGAGAGACCGTACCTTATCATCACACGGATAGGTGAGTGGATGGTTGAAGTATCAAGTATTTTACATCCATCCATCTAGTTAATAATATAGTCCCAACTTAGCAAGCTAAATAATTACCAATAATCATAATAACGGGTAAGAACACCGCGATAAAAAGTAATGCCTAATTACACGTTTCTGCTTACCCTTGAACTGTGGGATGAGCGTAAAGTTGGAAGCGACAAACAGGTCAAATCTGTCAAATCTTTGTACTATATTTGATCAATCATTTATAAACTTTATTCAAATAACCCTTTCAAAGGCACTTTTGTTGCAATTATATAGTAGTGATTTGATGGTGATAACTACATTCGTAAACTTAAAACTAAGGCTATGAGGGTTCCAAACGTGCCATGATCTAAGAAGCCCATAACAAACCTAACAGAGTTCTTTAAACTTTGTGTTAGTATGGGCGATTTTTCACTAATCCCTCACTGAAATCATCACTTTGCATATTGATTTTATTGACACCAGTGGATGAATTCCAAGGTTTTCATAACATCACTAAAGGACACTTTAACGACACGTTCTCGAAAAGTTAACTATTTCTCACGATGTGTTCTTATCCACCCGTTATTACAATTATACAAAATTACCATGAAAATTTAAGTTTAAAACTAAACTATAGAAGTTAAGCTATTTAAATGCAAGAGTCGTCATCACCCACCGTAGTACGCTCCAAACACCTCAATAGATGGTGATGCTGCAATTCAAAAATATCCTCATCCCGCCCAGCGTCGTCTAGCTCCACGCCAGACTCCTGGGCGGCGAGGCGGGCTTCGGCCGCCTTCTTCTTGGATACAAACGCAGCTCCTGACGAGGCTTTGGCGATGCGGATGCGCGCAAGGCGGGCTTTCTGAAATCATTTACGTTGCGAAATGAATAATATGTGGAAATATATACTTAAAATCAACCTTTGAACAATCATATCTTAATTGTATGGCGAGTCACAATCCTGTATCACACAATTAGTTTTTTTTTCGGACGGTCTATTAGCTGTGCTTATCCTATTGGTTGTCACAGTGTAACCGGGCTGCCGGGCGAGCTTCGGAAAGAAGCTCTGCCAGAAGAAATTTTGAGAAGAAACTAAGGGAACGTCAGCCTATGGGTGCCTCCTGTGAGGCCGAATCTGAGCTTAGGCGACGTTTGGGATAACGGGGGGTTCGTACGGCGAGTGGTCCGTACGTCTCCGAGGCCAAAATAGCTTTTCGACGCAATTTGTAATTGAGCGCTCCTATAAGAAATCTTTTTTGAGATAAGTTTGTCAGTCTGCACATCTAATTAAATTAAAAATTAAATAAATATAACTTTTCATTTGTAATTAAATACATGTTTTAATTGCGGTAGGTACTAAATAAATAAACCACATAAAAAATTTGATGGGTACTTGGGCTTACTAAAACAAGGGTTGCTTATTTCAGGCCGAGATTAGTAAATTTTTCAATCTAGTTCAGAATCTACGCATAGCTGATTGAATCAGGGATAGCAATACTTTTTTATACACAACAAGTTAGCCTTTGGCGAAAAACTCAATAGTAAGTGAAAATGTCGTCAAATATATTACAATAACAGCTATTGGTAAATCTACCAAAACTTCACAATATTTGAATCGGAGTTACTTAGTTAATGAATAGAAGGATGGAATAATGGATCAGTCAATGAATTAATTTAAATAAATAAATATAAATTAATGATCCATCCCCACGCTGAGTGATCCATGGTAGAAGTATTTTAAACATTCTGTACGTTTTAATTCAATCCGTGAAATTAATTCCACGAGGTTGGCGCTTAAGCATTTCCAGTAAAATAATGGATGGAAAATGAATAAGTCAACTAATTTGAATGAATGAATGATTCTGTTTATTCAATTGTATTTTCTCGAGTATAACGAATGAATGAATAAATTACACCCCTCAAGATAGAAAACAAAAAACCAAACACTACGAATAGCCTTGGGCAAATTTGGCGGCATTATTGCTACATACCCATATCTTAACGCCTTTTACGCCATTGTTATTGCCACATTTGTTGCTAATGGCGTCTAACTTCATAACTTGAGTCCCTACGTAATGCCCATAAAAAATATCTAATCATTTAACAAACAACATTCGAAACATAGAAATAGAAAATGAATTCAATCAAATATTAAAAATTTTATTACTACTGGAAAATTATTCGAGTTATTATTTAACTTTTAGATTTTTTTGACTTAATTGACTTAAACGTTATAACGTTGTAATTTGGCCAACTGTCTCAACATAATTATAAGTTACAAGATGTATATTATTCAAATGTATAACCAGTTGCACTGGAAAAAGTCGTCAAAATCCATCTACTGGTTTTTGCGTAATTTCAAAAACATTCGCAAACATTTCAATTAATAATAATAGTGTTATAGTGTTATATATTATATAAACATAATACCAAATACATACCAATAAATAAAAATCTTAAAACATATTAAATATAAAATTAGGAACGAAATTAACATAATATATGATAAATTAAGTCGATCAGTCGATCAATCGATTAGATCAGAAATTCCTGAGTTATAAATAATTCACAACGAGGCAAATCAATTTCATTGTCAATGTCGGTCGATCGATCGACTGATCGACCGACTATTCGACCGACTGGTCGATCAGTCGATCAATCGATAAATCGATCAGTCGATCAGTCCGTTGATCAGTAGGTCGGCCAGTCCGTTTATCAGTCGGTCGATCAGTCGATCAATCGATCAGTTGACCAGGCAATTGATCAGTCGGTCGATCAGTCAATCAGTCGATCAGTCGGATCAGGAGGCAAAAATTAGCTTATTCAAGGCCTTTTGTCCAACATTATCGATGGACATAATCGGATAGGAAAAATTTTCCCCTTCCCACTGTTAAGGACATCAAAAATAAAAATAAAACAACTGACCCTTTGCGCCTTCCGCTTATCAGCCCTCTGGTTCTGGTGGTAGATGCGGGAGAAGTTAGACACGATGACAGGGACGGGCAGAGCTATCACCAGTACACCAGACAGAGAGCAAACACCTCCCACGATCTTCCCGGCTATCGTGCCCGGGACCATGTCTCCGTAGCTGGAATAGAGCAAAAAAAGAGTTTTAAAACATTCGCTTTTTCAATCACGACCAGCGATTGACTGTACACTTTTTACTATAACATTGCGGGCAAACAAGATTACGGGGCCACCTGATGTTATGTGATTCATCATCATCATCATGATCAACCCATGACCGGCTCACTACAGAGCACGGGTCTCCTCTCAATATGCGAAGGGCCATAGTCCACCACGCTGGCCATGTGCGGATTGGCAGACTTCACACGACTTTGAGAACATTATGGAGAACTCTTAGGCGTACAGGTTTCCTCACGATGTTTTCCTTCACCGTTGAAGCAAGTGATATTTCAATTGTTTAAAAACTCACGTAACTCCAAAAAGTTAGAGGTGCGTGCCCGGATTCGAACCGCCGACCTCTGAATATGAGGCTGACGCCCTAACCACTAGGCTATCACAGCATGCAACACTTATATATATTAATATAATAACTCATGTTTTATAAGTTTAAAACAATATGGAGTCGCCATGTTTGGCGTTCTGCGGTATTGGCTTTTACTTCCAATAATTGAGATTCTTCGTTGTCGTTAGCCAGTGGTGGTCTGCGGTTTCCAACAACACAAAACCCCGAAAATGCCAATCGGAAAAAGTGTATAACAAAAAGAGAAACATATTCTGCCGTTGACGCCAAGTAGGTACTCTCGCCAGAGTACGTACTCGGTTGGAATTAGCTTGAAGCACGTAGCGTCGCGGTCCACAATAGACGATTCGTGAGAAATAAATGGTTTGTGGATATTTTTAAAAGAAAATGTTTTATTTTCATTTTTACATTTCTTTGTTTGAACATTGTTCTTCTACAGTAATAAAGTAAATTCAGGACTTTTACGTACGTTACGTTAATAGATAATTGTGATGATTAATGTTGTGCTATCCTGTAGTGAAGCGGTGATAGCCTAGTGGTTAGGGCGTTAGCCTCTTAATCAGAGGTCGGCGGTTCGAATCCGGGCACGCACCTCTAACTTTTCGGAGTTATGTGCATTTTTTAAACAATTAAAATATCACTTGCTTCAACGGTGAAGGAAAACATCGTGAGGAAACCTGCACGCCTGAGAGTTCTCCATAATGTTCTCAAAGGCGTGTGAAGTCTGCCAATCCGCACATGGGCAGCGTGGTGGACTATGCCCAAACCCTTCTCATATTGAGAGGAGACCCGTGCTCTGTAGTGAGCCGGCAATGGGTTGATCATGATGATGATGATCCTGTAGTAGGGATAACTTTAAGTGTTCAGGTACAAATGATGAACCAGGATATTTAATGGATGTGCATGATTAGTAACACCATCATTGTCATTATTTCAACTGACTGGTGATCACAGCTGAACCTAGATATTTTGTAGGCAGTCCTTAAGGGGGTCTCGGGCGGTTGTTGCCAGCGGCTCTCTGTGATATCATCGTCATGATGCGTTTGATATCATCTGTCCATTTGACTGTCATCTGTCCTGGGTCCGATTATGAGACTGCCTGTCTGAGATGGAGGCTTCGGCGCATGGGTTCAGCCGGCAACGCATCGGCAGCTCAACTAGTGCTCTACCGACCGACGCCCCTGTTATCCCTAACGTCGCCTAAGCCAAGGTTCGGCTTCACAGGAGACGCCCTTAGGCAGACGTTCCCTAAGTTTCTTCGAGCCCTAGGGCTCAAAATTTCTTCTGGCAGAGCTTTTTTCGGAAACTCGCCAAACAGCCCGGTTACACTGTGGCAACCAATAGGGTTAGCACCGCTAATAGGCAGTCCGAAAAAAAATCAACTAGTGCTGTAGATTTATGGGTGGCGACAATGATTAACCATCAAGTGAATCATCTGTCATTGGCCCGCGAACTATAAATAAAAAAACTCAAATCATGACACATCAGTTATGAACCCATGAAATTCATGACTGATGCACAGTCATGAATTTCATGGGTTCTACGTAAACTACTAACCTATTAATAACACAATCTTGCATTTTCATATATTTTTATTTTGACTAGCAGAGCTGTTTATAGCTAAGCATGACTTGGCACGCAGAATGCAAATATACCCGCCACATAAAGAACACGACACGCAGGTTGTATGCGTTCGACCTTCGAATAAAAAAAATATCAATCATTTTCCCGAACAATACGCTCCCAACTGTGATCTATTGGAAATAATTGTTGTTAACGCTAGAGATCAAAGCGGAACGTTGATCCGGGGTCAAATTTTATAATGTTTACATTATGCCTCCTTGAACTATAAAGTAAGAATTCATAACATCTTCATATTGGAACATTTTGTTTAGATTGTACACTGCGAGAAATTTTCTTTGAGGTTATTTTTTTCATAGGTAAATAGATTTGCATTTGGGATTTAACTGCCTCTTACGTCATACGAGTAAGGATCAAAAAGTGCCCAGGAATTAAAAATCTGTATAAAATTATCACAGTACTAATTAAATTTTGCTTTAATTGGCGCAGTCAACTCTGATTCGTAAAGTTATAAGGGCCGTCTTATTTATTATTACTGGCTATTCATAAAGCCGGAGTCCAGTTGAATACAGTTTTTCTATGATAGCATCATTAATACTATTAAAACTACCCTCACAAATTGTAAACATATACATAGAATAGTTGATGCCGGCGACTTCGCGTAGATTAGGGGTAATTAAAAACTCTTATGGAATAAGTTGCGAATTCGAGGAAAATGTCTGTGGCAAGCTGAAACTACAGTTATAGTTCATAAATCCTGCGGGAAATATGACGGGATAAAAAGTATCCTATGTCCGTCTCCTGATTGAAAGCAACCTTCCTATCGATTTTCAGACAAATCGGTTCAGCCATTCTTCATATATAAATAGTGTAACTAACACTGTGATGGGTTTTAAAATCGTGTTTTTAAAACATATTTTTTTTACATAATAAGTGAGAGACCTTATTTATTAAAGCAAAAATTAAAATTCCATTTCGCTACAACACGAAACACTTTAAGTGCACTTGGCCGCCGCTAGTTGAGTACACTAGATAACCAATTTGCCGCCAAAATTAATGGTTTAGCAAAGAACTTTAGTTTATTCAACTTTAAAGTGGGAATGGCCGTTCATATATAAATATTTTTTTTATTGGTTAGGAAAAATTACAGCTATAAAAAGCGAACTACACGTTTTCACAAATAGATTCTGCAATAATATTACGTATAGTGATTTAGAATCATCATCATCATGATCCCCATGACCCATTACCGGCTCACTACAGAGCACGGGTCTCCTCTCAATATGAGAAGGGTTTAGCAATGCGGATTGGCAGACTTCACAGGCCTTTGAGAACATTATGGAGAACTCTCAGGCGTGCAGGTTTCCTCACGATGTTTTCCTTAACCGTTAAAGCAAGTGATATTTTAATTTTTAAAAACGCACATAACTCCGAAAAGTTGTAGGTGCATGCCGGGGTTCGAGCCCCTGGCCTGTGATTAGGAGGCTGACGCCCTAACCACTAGGCTATCACCGCTTCCGATTTTGAATAATACGCTGTAATCTTATAAGTTGGGATATGGAGTTCAATCCAATTATAGGAATTCATAATTACTAAATAGCTCTTAACATGACTGGTGAAAGCTTTCGGGCGTTACTACCCTACAACCAAGACGTGCCGCCAAGCGATTTAAATATTATATCAAAACTTGGCATCAGGTTGCCTTACACTACAAATTAACCCTTAACGGCAATCTCACCTGGTGGTAAGTGATGATGCTGTCTAGGATGGTGGCGGCTAACCTGTTAGGAGTATAGTAAACCCAAGCTCTTCATTCGTTTCAACGCGGCATCGTTTTGCGACACGTTTTTGTCGGTAGGGTGGTAACTAGCCACGGCCGAAGCGTCCCACCAGAAAAGACTCGAGCCAGGAATCGAACCCAGGACCTCCGACCTTATAATGCTACAGCACACGCACTGCGCTACGGAGTTCGTCAAATGATATTTATAACTAGTTTATAGCTTGTTAGGAATCAGTTATATGAAAATCATGTTGACTGCGTGTACGGAATAATGCACCATCAACAGTTTACACCATCGTTGGGCCTCTTGGACCAGAGTTACCGATATACGAGTAGCTCAGCGAGTTGCGAAGTTAAAGTGGCAATGGGCGGGGCACATAGCTCGGAGAACCGATGGACGTTGGGGTCCCAAGGTGTTGGAATGGCGACCCTGCACCGGTAAACGTAGCGTTGGTCGACCCCCAACAAGGTGGACAGACGACATCAAACGAGTCGCAGCGAGCCGCTGGATACAAGCGGCCCAGGACCGTGGCCGTTGGAACTCCCTACAAAAGCCCTATGCCCAGCAGTGGACGTCTATAGGTTGAAATGATGATGATGATGAAGATGAGCCTCTAACTAAGACAGTGCACCGCAGGCCGCCCCTCTACGTGTACTGATTATCAAAGGAAATTGAAGAAAAGTCCACATATTAATATCAAGTCTTTATCAATTACGAGCATTACATAAAGGACCACACCCCACATAATTTTGGTCCTTCGAGCCGGAACATACCCAATTAGTTTCCAAACATACCGGAACGCTAAATTGCTAGGCGGTTTGTCTTAAAACAATCAAATTAAAATCTAGCGGTAAAATATGCACTCAATTTAAGTCTAAAATACTCAGTGCAATTTAGTATTCAGTAGAGTGCAGCTATGAAATTTTAATTTTCACTTACATTCGAGTTATGAAATGTTTACTAGATGCCGCCGCAGACATGCTATCCTGATATTTATGTATTTTTCAAATGTTTATACTGTCGTTTTATAAAGTGGGAGGTCCACGGTTCGATTCTCGGCTCGAGTCTGGTCTGATGGGAGGTTTTGACCGCGGCAAATTATCTACCTACTAGCCAAGACATACCGCTAATACTGATTGGATTTTTTTTTCAGCCAGTAGCGCAACGATAACTCTTCTGGGGCTTCAGATGATCATGGCGGATGGTATTTACTTGACATCAGGCCGGTGTTAAGATCGTTTATAAGCTTTAGAGTAACGTTGGAGTAGCTCATTTGCCAAAGGACCAATTTGGCTCAATTTAACAATGCATATGGACTTTACCCTGGACTAAAAAGTAGACGTAATAGTGTAGACTAAAGAGTAAAGTGCTTCAACGATGAAGGAAAACATCGTGAGGAAACCTGCACGCTTGAGAGTTCTCCATAATGTTCTCAAAGGCGTCTGAAGTCTGCCGATCCACGCATGGCCAGCATGGTGGATGGACAAACCCTTCTCATATTGAGAGGAGACCCGTGCTCTGTAGTGAGCCGATAATGGGTTGATCATGATGATGATGAATATAAAAGATATTAATATTTATAAGCTCTATACAAAAATATTGTGTGTTTAGTATAAAATATTTTGATAAAAAATTTTCCGTCCAGGGGCCAAACTATAAAACTGCCTACGTAAAAGACTACGTGAAGATTTCTAGCTATTTGATTTTCACTTTCACCACAACGTTCAGGTGGTTGGCGTGCTTCCAGCATATCGCCAACTCGGTCGTCAAAACAAAATAAAACCAAAAAAATATCCCCAATTAATCGACTTAGTTATATCCGGAAACCACACTAGCGTCATGCCTTAAGACTATATAATGTTGTATGTAATATATGTATTTTTGTATACTTGTAGAGTATAAAAAGCTGTGATAGCCTAGTTAGGACGTCCAACTTCTAATCAGAGGTCAGGGATTCGATCCCGGGCCCCTGTAACTTTTTCGAGTTATGTGCGTTTTTAAGCAATTAAAATATCACTTGCTTCAACGGTGAAGGAAAACATAGTGAGGTAAACTACATGCCTGAGAGTTCTCCATAGTGTTCTCAAGGGCGTTTGAAGTCTGCCAATACGCGCATGGCTAGCGTGGTGGACTATGGCCAAACCCTTTTTATATTGAGAGGAGACCCGTGTTTTTTAGTGAGCCGGCAATGGGTTGATCATGATGATGATGATGATACTCAAAAGTTAGCTTCTGACGACAATCTCACCTGATGGTAACTGATGATGCAATAAACCCACATTTCCAATTGGTTTCTACGCGACATCGTGTCGGAACGCTATATCGCTTGACGACACGTATTTGTCGGTAGGGTGGTAAATAGTCGTGGCCGAAACCGACCAGTCTCAATTCGGGAATCGAACGCAAGACCTCCCACTTTATAATACGAAAGCGCACGCGTAGAGCCACGGAGTTCATTAAAAATCACGAAAGTTTAATGCACAGATGTCTATAGTGCGATGCGGCGCGGTTGGTGGCATTTGGATCAGTTTTATTAGCGCAGCTGGAGCCAATATAAACTCTACTTCTAACTCTGTTGTTGTTTTTGTCTGTATGTCATTTTTTGTTGCTCCGTTGGCTTTTAGGGTTCCGTACCGAAATAAAATGAAACAGAAATCTTATAGGATCGCTTGACTGTGTATCTGTAAAGAACCTTTGTCTGTTATCGAGATGAAATTTAAACCATATACTTAGGTCCTAGGTTCAAGGTCCAGCTCGAGTCTGACCCGGTGGGAGACTTCGGCCGCGGCTAGTTGCTCCCAATGGGCAAAGATATACCGCCAAGCGATCTGGCGTTCCGGTATTATGACGAGTAGAGACGTATTAGGAGGTTCAGTTGGCAGTGCATCGTTGTCAACGTAGCCGTGAATCGAACCAGGGACTTCTTCTAAATAATACCATGCAGCGCGTACTTTGCCAGGAGGAGTCTCACTCCTTATCCTATATCCTTGAAGGTTGTTTTTAAACATATTTTTTTTAAAACAGTGTTTACCTAATTTGTATATATATATATTATTTAGTTACTGTATATATTATATATCTATATATATATATATATATATATATATATATATATATATATATATATATATATATATATATGTACAGTAACTAAATTCTTCCGTAACGTATACTACTTATAGGTACTTTGTGAAAGATATTAAATTTGAAAAACGAATTAATTTTTAAAAAACTTTTAATAATGGTATTAATTCTAACAAAACTTTTGTTTTATTGTTATTAATTAAGTTTATACTTTCAATCGCATTTACTCAATAGTTCATCATGATCATGATCAACCCATTCATTACCGGCTCACTACAGAGCACGGGTTTCATCTCAATATGAGAAGGATTCGGCCATAGTCCACCACGCTGGTCATACGCGCAAAAATAAAAGACCTATCCTATAATATACGGTTTTACGCCATTTTTTTATACGCTACTAGTTAGCCCTTGACGGCATCTTACCTGATGATGATGCGGTCTAAGATGGTAGCAGGGTAACCTGTTAGGGCTACAGTAAACCCATCCTCCTAATTGGTTTCTACGCGTCGTCGTGCTGGAACGCTAAATCGCTTAACGACACGTCTTTATCGGTAGATGCCGTAACGAGCAACGGCCGAAGCTTTCAATCAGACCAGACTGGAGCCGGGAATTGAACCCAGGACCTCCAACTTTTAAAATGCAACAACGCACCCGCTGCACTACGGAGGTCGTTATTTTATATGTATATTGTGATAACATTAACGCGTCGTGTAAATTATGTATGTTTGTTTGTGTTCCCAAAGTTGCTTCACGTCCAATCGTAAACCCGCCCGCCGGGTCGCGATCACAACCACGATACACGTGATGCCCGCACTTTGGGTTATTAATAGTGTATAGATTCAAAAACAGCCGCGATAGCCTAGTGGTTAGGACGTCCGCCTCCTAATAAGAGGTCGGGGGTTCAATCCTTTTAACTTTTCTGAGTTATGTGCGTTTTTAATCAATTAAAATATCACGAATTATTATATTATATATTTTTATGCTTGTTTGATTGTGTGCTTGTTACTTATTTGCTGCTACAAAACCGATTCTGATTTAATTTGGCATGTGTACTGAAAGCGGTGGTAGCCTAGTGGTTAGGGCGTCAGCCTCCTAATCAGAGGTCGGCGGTTCGAATCCGGGCCTCTAACTTTTCGGAGTTATGTACGATTTAAAAACATATATATATATGACTTGCTTAAACGGTAAAGGAAAACATCGTGAGGAAACCTGCACGCCTGAGAGTTCTCAATAATGTTCTCAAAGGTGTGTGAAGTCTGCCAATCCGCACATGGCCAGCGCGGTGGACTATGGCCAAATCCTTCTCATATTGTGAGGAGACCCGTGCTCTGTAGTGAGCCGGCAATGAGTTGAACATGGTGGTTTTTTTTTTATATAGGTATATAGCGAGCAAACGAGCAGGCGGGTCACCTGATGGTAAGTGATTACCGCCGCCCATGAACATTTGCAGCACCAGAGGAACCGCCAATGCGTTGCTGGCTTTTGAGTAATTTGTTTATCCGCCCTTTGTTGATTTGTTTGTAGCATCTAAGGTCATTGCATATATATCACCCGCCGTCTCCCAGTAATATAACCCTAGTATCGTCAATAATATTAATATCAGTAATTAATGACACATCTAACTAATTGGAATATATATGCATGCTAATAATGACAAATTTCTGACGGTGCACAACTATCTTCCGTCACATCGTAACCAGCGCTTGACGTCACAAATTTCGTTCTGAATACTCGTTCTAAATTGTGCCTAAATTTATCTCTCTTATAATTTAGCCGACGGATTCATCACTTGTAATGATGTATCATAATCTAGTTCGGTTTAGTCCGATGACTTCACTATTTGGTTGGTGGTGGTACCATCGCCATATGTTTAGTGGAAGGCTTCGCTTGTGGTTGGTTTAGAGTTCTGGTGCCTTAGAAATTAAAAAATCAAAATCGGAAATAGCTTTATTCATGAAAGCCTATCACGTGAATCTATGAATCGTTCATATGTAATATTTTTTTTTATTATGTTTTTTTATGATGGTGATAACACTCATCATCATCATCATTTCAACCGATAGACGTCGGTAGCTCTGGTCCTTCTACGGATCTCTTCATTTCTGATTTGATCACGTAGAGATACTCCCAGCATAGCTCTCTCCATTGCTCGCTGAGTGACTCTGAGCCTTTTTATGAGGCCCATAGTGAGCGACCACGTTTTGGATCCGTAAGTCATCACTGGCAACACGGACTATTCGAAAACTTTTGTCTTTAGTCGTCTTTAATGATATATTAATTATTATTTATTAATTAAAAAACAGATGGTACAATTCTTGTAAAATTGCCGAGATAAATTAAACATATTAATTAGTCTTTAGTATTGTGTATTTTTAATATAGTATGAAAAGGTAAATTAATTTAAGTTTTAATAAAAACTACAGCATCAAAAAGTGAAAATTTATGTTCCTAAACGTAAACGTTAGTGTTAAAAAAAATAACGAAAAGTAAATTTAAAAAAAAAGCTAGTAATTAGCCGGTGTTTTAGCCGACAGCGGCCTGTTGTATAAATGGCCAAAAAAAATAACTTTAGAGACTAGCAAAAGAATGAGGGTAAGATAGTTACAAACAAAAATAAAAAAAGCATCTTAGACGTAATATCTAAGACAGCTTTCTTGGAGCTTACTTGTCTACCCTAACCCTGAGTTTCGTGAATACGATTTTGAACTTTAGCACCACAGCAATACGAGCTTTTTGACTGGCATCCGTCACACACATTTCGAATGGCATTGATTTTCTGTCTGCAATGCAGCCAGAGTCGGGCATTTATGCAACGACATCTCAGACCAAAGCGGTCTAACTCGAAATCTAGCGAAACTGACGAAGAAGAGATTGGTTCTAATTGGTTCAAGTGCCGCCTCACAAAAAGGCCAAAGGCACTAGAAATAGAGACAGCTGTATTCGGAGCATGTCTTTATGATAAAATCAGAAATGAGAGTATTATTAGTTTAAGATGCAAAAAAAAACATATATTTTTTTTTTTCACCACAGGTTAGCCTTTGCAGCCTGAGATGGTCTAAGATGGTAGCGGGCTAACCTGCTAATATTACAACAAACATAATTTTTTCTTAAATCTACTTCTAGATTGCTTTTTGCAACAAATCTCGCTATACACTCATATTCTCTTTGGCTAAAATTCCAACCATTTTTAGTATCTTTGATATTTCAGACGTGAGTAGCAGTAATCACTCAACATCAGAAAAGAAAGAAAGAAAAATATCTTTATTTATAAATCATGTCACTTTCAGAAGTGAAAAGAAAAGCCAAACTCATGTCTGTCAGTCCGTAACGCTTCCGAAATAATATGTAAGGTCACAATTCTACATTAAAATATCTAATATATATCGTTATAAATTTAAAAGATTCTTTAAACACATTTTAATTACACCAATTATTGAATAATTTCCCCATTTGGTACAATATTACTATCATCATCATGATCAACCCATTGCCGGCTCACTACAGAGCACGGATCTCCTCTCAATATGAGAAGGGTTGGCCATGGTCCACCACGCTGGCCATGTGCGGATTGGCAGACTTAACACGCCTTTGTGAACGTTATGGAGAACTCTCAGGCGTGTAGGTTTCCTCACGACGTTTTCCTTCACCGTTGAAGCAAGTGATATTTAAATTTTTTATAAACACACATAACTCTGAAAAGTTAGAGGTGCGTGCCCGAATTCGAACCGCCGACCTCTGTTTAGGAGGCTGACGCCCTAACTACTAGGCTATCACCGCTTTATAAAAATAAACATGTTAAATCGTAATTCTAAAGTAAAAAATCTATTACATCGTTATAAATTCAAAATATTCTTTAAACATATTTTAATTACTCCAATTATTGAAAAATTTCCCTTTCTGGTACAACATTACTGTCACCATACAATATAATATTTCAATAACTTATAATATTTTATAGAAATACTACGTCCCGCTGTTACTCATAGAAATACTAAGACAAAATATAGCTTACTTACTGTTAATGTAGGTTTTCATTTGTGAAAGAACTTTAAAATCAATTCAATTAGTGGAATAGACGTCAAAGCGTATAAAAGTGAACAAAGTTTTAAATATTAGCATATAATCTTATATTTTTTTTATGTCTAATTATATTTATTATACATCAAATATTTTACATAAAACTTAAAATAAAACTTAGATTAACCTAGAACTAAAAATCTTAAAAAATAAATAAATATTTACACATCATAACTAAAATATATTATTAAAAGGAGTCCCTTTAGGCAAGGTTCCGAAGATACTGGCAGCGTTACCCTTTGAATGGCTAGACTTATTCCTTGTCCGAGGTAGCTGGCAGCTCTTCGGTCCCTGTGATGTCGACTAACCTTTTTGCTATATCCTTAAAAAATCTTAGAGCGCTAGGACCCCACGGACCAAGGGTCTCGACCCCGAATGGGACAAAATCATATTCGGAGCCTAAAAAAAAAGAAAATCTTATATTTTTACCTACTTTACATTGATTAAATTAAAGAACTCTGCAGAAAAAATATTAAAATTGAATCAAAATATCTCTATTAATATAAACCTATTATAGGCATCTATGAAGCGTTCATATACAATATATTTTTCATTATTTTAATTCGTGTGGTGATGGTGATAACTAAACTCGCCATCTTCAAACTAAAGCTAAGAGGGTTCCAATCACGCCCTGGTCTACTAAGAAGCCCAAAACAAACTCAGCCGGTTTTTTTTTGGTATCACCATCTCACCACCACATGCTATTGTAATTCCAGGAGTTTATTGAAGCGGTGATAGCCTAGTGAAGCGGTGATAGCCTAGTGGTAAGCGCGTCAGCCTCCTAATCAGAGGTCGACGGTTCGAATCAGGGCACGCACCTCTAACTTTTCGGAGTTATGTGCGTTTTCAAAAATTAAAATATCTCTTGCTTCAACGGTGAAGGAAAACATCGTGAGGAAACCTGCACGCCTGAGAGTTCTCCATAATGTTCTCAAAGGCGTGTGAAGTCTGCCAATCCGCACATGGCCATCGTGGTGGACTATGGCCAAACCCTTCTCATATTGAGAGGAGACCCGTGCTCTGTAGTGAGCCGGTAATGGGTTGATCATGATGTTTGAAAGCAAAACTCACGCCAACCAAGAACTTGACCTGACATCGGGTGACACACTTGCTCGCAACTATTTATTCGTATCAAAAAATCACCGTTGCGTCACTTCAACTCGAGCCCGCCCCGTTTAATATGGGGCAGGCGGAATTAATAACTGCCTTTATTGAATTACTTACTTTTCATTTTCAGCTTTTAAATTGAACGAAGCGAGAAAACCTTGCGGCGGAAATCTGTTCACGTAACATACTGGCACAAGTTGTGTCGCTTAAAGTATTAAGAAATAAATAATGAAGCATGCATTTTTATTAAAATTTTATTAAAATACCAGCTGATGCCCGCGACTTCGACTGCTTTGAGTTAGCGTGTGTGAAAGTGTGTTTGTTTGTCTTCCAATGACGAAGTAATGGATTACTAAACCGACGACCTTTAAATAATTACAGGATATTCTGTGAAGTATCTCCTTTCTAACAAAAAAATCGGAGTACGCGTTAATGAATTACAACTAAATACACATTTTGACTTTCATCCCCTCTCCCAAGGGAACCGTGCTGAATTCCGGGATAATAACTATCCTATATGTTGAACCGGAGTATCAGCTACTTTTATTCCAAATTTCATTAAAATACATCCAGTAGTTTTGCCGTGATGCGTGGCAAAGATACATACAGACAGACAAACAAATAAAAATAATTTGTTTTGGGCTCAGTATCGATAATAAGGAATCCTGCAATTAAAATTTTCCAAATGTATTTAATGTAACCGAAATCATCCTGTTACAGTTTTATTATATTATAGACTAGCTGGTGCCCGCGACTTTGTCTGCGCAGGATTAATATTTCGAGTAGCTTACGTGTATATTAGCGTAGCGTAGAAGGAAATAACATTATGACATTAAAATTATCACGCAGATGGTAGATATTTTCCTACTCACTTGACACTTAACGTCATATTTTGGACAATTCATCACGGATCATATACATTATGGAGAACTCTCAGGCGTGCAGGTTTCCTTACGATGTTTTTCTTCACCGTTGAAGCAAGTGATATTTTAACTGTTTTTAAAAAACGCACACAACTCCGAAAAGTTTAAGGTGCGTGCCCGAATTTGAACCGCCCGACCTCTGATTAGGAGGCCGACGCCCTAATCACTAGGCTATTACCACTTCCAAATAAATAGATAAATGTAATTTTATTTAAATTGTACGTGCGCTTGTGTGTGTTTTGTTGCGTCGTGAATGTGTTTGAGCCAATGTGTGAGTTTATTGTGTGTGACTTAATCAGTCGTTTTTAAGTATTTTCTGAGATAAGTAGATTCACGCAACTGGCTTCGAATAATGGATTTACGTTGGTGTAAATTCAAGATGGGTTTAAGGCGCTGTGTATAGTGAAATTGAGTCGAATGAGTATCGTTTTCTGCAAAATCTATAGCTCATAACATTATGAAAAAAAATATGGTTACACTTGATCGTATTTCTGACGTGATGGCCGATTTAGAAACACGATTTAACAAAGTTTACTAGATAAAAAAAAATTGCAATCGCACCTCTGAAAATACTTAAATACTAATTTTTCTCAGTTATGCCTAAATTGATTAGGGTGAAATTAAGTACAATTATTTGTGATATATTAATAAAGTAATTGGCCGATTTACATTTTGCATAAAACGTATATTCTAATTTTAATAATTTTTATTACGATTTGGCACTTAGGTCCTTTGCATCCCAGTATCGGCGTCCTTGTTACTCGTACGCAAACCGACAGTGATCGCTGAGGCGCGTTGCTAGTTGGACCTGTGACCAGCTGCGATCGCCCGTCATTCAAACATTATTTTCGATTACATTAATTAAAAATTTGTTACAGGAATTTATTTCGTTTATATTAATTCATTTAAACATAGTGTCTGTAATAAAAGGTGTAAATACGTGTGTTTATAAATAGTTCTGGTAATCTAATCATATTATCACAGTAAAATCAAATTGCTTAAGGTAATGAATAATGTACCTTAATTTCACCCTTATTTTTATAAGAACTGTGGCTCAGTTGAATCACGCTCACATGTGGTGCATTAGATAAGCGGGAGTTCGGATCCTATAAAAGGTCTCAGTAACTTTTTTTTCCGTAAATATTTTTATATTTTTTATTATTTTCGTATTTTGTATTTTTGAATATTTTTTTTATTTTAATATATTAATTTTGAACAGATAAAGTTTTTTGAAGATTGATTCTGATGAACCGTCAACCGTCATTGTTTTACAAGAGTAAGGATAATTATTTGCTTGACCTGAGTAATAATCAAAAATACCGCCGCTATCAATTCGGCGTATGCTGCCTACTTTAAATACGCCGACTTCTTTGGAGGTACACCGACTACTTTAGAGGTTTGCTGTCTATTTTTATCAGTCAGCATGCGTAGTAGTATTTTTGTGGGTTCATTAGAGTTTCCCGTGGTAAGTTTTTGAGATTGTTTCAATAATAAAATAAAATAAAATAAAATAAAAAAAGCCATTTATTCTACTACCAAGTCAATAAAAATAATAAATTATGTCAATGTTTTTTTTTCTTACAAGTTTCAGTCAAATTTTATATTGTAATATCACAAGTGTTTGGTAGAAGTCGCCTCTCTAGCGTAGGCCTCCCCCAGCTCTTTCCAAGTCTTCCTTTCCTTAGCTTCTCTGGTCCATAGCGGGCCACTGACGCGAAGGAATAAGTCTTCTTGGCCTTCCTCTTTTCCTTTTGCTACTACGCGGAATCCATTCTGTGGCAATTTTTGTCCATTTTGTATCTGTCATCCTGCAGATGTAACCAGCCCATTTAAATTTAAGCAATCGTATTTGGCTGATGACATCTTTGACCTTGGTTTTTTTCCGAATATTTATGTTGCTCACCTTGTCAGATAGTTTGATACCCAGCATGCTCCTCTCCATTTTTTTTTATCCAGCAGTTGCAGATGATATCCGGCCATAATTCTTTATAAAATAGTAATTTCACACATATGCCACTTGTCTAAATATACTCGTATACACTCTAATTATACATGACTTTTTCATTATAAGTTATCTCGTTTATAAATATTTCCCATTGAATATATTAATATTTTTGTTAGAATGGTCAAGCTCCAAGATTCCTCTTGTCTTTTTTCACTTTGGGCAGTCTGGTACAGTTAAATGAACTGCTAACGGATTTGGATGATGTTTTAGCCGCAATTTGTAGTTTATACAGAATGTTGGATTTCCTGCTTCACAGTATAGTGATACATCTGCGTTCATGGATCTCGCTATTTCTTAAAAACCATAATGCGTTGGCTTTTTGTTTGAGTATGTAATCCTCTGCCCGTTGTATCACTTTGATATCAGAGTCGCATGCGGAGCCCCAGAGCGGGATTCCAAATTGCCAGATTGGTCTGAGTAAAGCCTTGTAGATGAGAAGTTTGTTGTCAGTTGTGAGCTTTGCGTTTCTTGAGAGTAACCAATACAAACCAGTGTACTTAAGTTTCAGTTCGACCTTCTTTGCTACAATATTTTGTCGACAAGTCATCTTTCTATCCACAAGAAAGGTTCCACAAGAAAGTGTGACAACCACCGGACTTTGGCTTTAATCTCCCACGCTAGCAAATCGCCACTTTAATCAAAAATCAAAAGGCAAATCTCTGAAGAACAGGCAGGCTTTGTTAAGGGGTACCCACGAACAGATAGTCAACATCAGACTAATTATAGAGAAAAGCTACGAATTTGACAATCCTGTCATCATCTGCTTCGTAGACTATAGCAAAGCTTTTGACTGGACCTGCATGTGGAAGGTTCTCTTAGAAGTGGGCGTACCTCAGCATCTTGTGGCACTACTACAAACCTGATACAATAACAGCCAAGGTTCCGTCAGATTAGATAAGACCATGACAAGCTCATTTCACTTCCAAAAAAGTGTGCGTCAGGGATGCATTTTGTCACCCATACTTTTTAATGTTTATGTTTAGTTCATAATCCGTCGCACTTGTGAATCTTAGGATGGGGGCATAAACATTGGAGGCACCACAATTACTAACTTGCGGTACGCTGATGACACTACATTTTTGGCATCCAATGAAGCAGAAATGGTGACTCTCCTTATTAAGTTGGAAAATGTAAGTAAGGAACTTGGTCTTTCCATTAATCCATCTAAATCAAAGATCATGGTTGTGGATCGAAGTGGCAAACTTAATCTCACGGGTGCACTCAAGTTAGAAGTGGTGGATAACTTTATTTTTCTAGGCTCATGTATAACAAACAATGGATCTTGTGAACAGGAAGTGCGCAGGCGAATTGGTATGGCAAAGAATACCATGTACCAGCTATCCAAGATCTGAAATAGCAAGAGCATATCAATTCGCACCAAGCAAAGACTAGTAAATGCTCTGGTTATTTTCCATATTTCTATACGGTTCTAAAACATGGACTCTTCGGGCTACAGATCGCAAACGCACTGATGCTTTCGAGATGTGGTGCTGGAGGAAGATACTAAAGATACTGCATTCAGGACCAACGCATCTATCCTGAAAGGGCTGAAAATTACAGCAAAGCTGAAAACTATATGTATCAAGCGCACCTTGAAATACTTCGGACACAGCCCTGGGAATTTAGGAAACTACTCGTAACGGGCAAAGTGGAGGGAAGAAGGCCAAGAGGACGTAGCCCCATGCGTTGGTCCGATCAGATCAGCACTGCACTCGGTACATCATTCCACGCCACACCACATAAAGCCGGAAACAGAACCATCTGGAGAAACATCATACGGAAGAAGATGATCCATGCTAAGGATCGCGACCCTCAGTAATGAGAATGACGATGCAAAGAGACATCTTTCTATGGAAGACGATTGTGGGGTAGTTGTTTGGTGCTAAGCCTAACTGGAGGGCAGTCACCTGATCTCAGAGTGAACGTTATGTGCTGTGATTTCAAAGCAATAGCTAGAACTTTCTATTTATCATGGATGGACAAATGTCTGAGTTTCTTGGAGGCTTTTTTGTAGCATTTCAGATGCTTTTGCAGGTTTCTCGTAAGAAGCAAGTAATGTAGTATCATCAGCGAAGGTTTCTACAGATACTCTACAAGTTTTTGGTAGGTCGACTATAAATAATGTGTATAGGATTGGACCTAACACTGAGCCATGAGGTACTCCAGCTTTAATATAGTAGAATCTAGAGGTACATTCACCTTCTGTGACCTTAAAAATTTAAACTAGTAAAGCAAAGTAGGTGTGTGGTAGAAGCATTTTGATTTTCCGAAACAAGCCTTGTTGCCAAACTTTTTCAGACTTGTTGTATATCAAAGAAAACAGTTTTCGTTCATGTGCTTTTCTTATGATTTGACATACTCGGTGAACTTGTTCAATAGTTGCAGTTTGTCAATAGGTCTCTTCTAAAACCGAATTGGTGGTCAGGCAGTATTTTTCTGTCAGAGATTACATGCAGTAGGCTATTTAGCATTATCTTTTCAAGTGGTTTGGATAACGGTGGCAGCAAACTTATAGGTATGTCTATAAGACGTAACTTTACTAGAAGATTTACCAGGTTAGCAGATCAGAGATTTGAGGGATTTCCACAACAGTGGGAAATAACCAATTCTAATTATGCTGTTGGAATGGACAGTACGATACATAAGGCCTTTTTTTGGAGGTTCTTTCATTACTCTTTTGTCTATTAGGTCAAATCCTGGAGCTTTCTTGTCTTTGAGTGTTGTGACTGCCCTTCGAATCTCCTTCGGTGCGACACACTTAAGAGGTAGATATAGCTGGAAGTCCTGATCCAATATCTTATGAATGTCAGATTCATCTGCATTTGCTAATTCCATATTTGGTGCGAATAGTATTACAAATGTAAGTATTACAATCTTCAATAGGAGAGGTAGAAACAGCAGGTCGAGTAATATTTATAATTCCTTTCATAGAGAATATCTACGTGCTTTAGTAGGAGAGAGCGATTCAATGCTAGTTTTATTTGTATCATCCTCAGCTTCTACAATCACATATTTTAAGGAATGTCCATTAGGACATTAATATACCCTTATACTTTTATGTTATGTATTTTTTCCACTTTTCTTTTTGTCCTTGTATTATGCAATTAAGTTGGTTAAAATAAATAAAAAATAAAATAGCTAGATAATTTTCTTTTCGCTTGGTGGCCATCGCTTTCTATTGCCATAGATAAATATATAGAATAAGTGTAATGGGCATGAGTCGAAATGCCCACATAAAAAAAAAGCTGATTTTTTGACCAGGTACCCTCCCCAAAACACCTCACTAAACTTTCATCACATATTCTAGGAACACAGCAAAGGACAAGCATATCAACATCATTTTTTATTTATATAAAAAGATGGATCGTTCACTCCGAATCATATAAGTAGGTAGTAGGAAGAAATACCAGTTTTCCAAATTTGAAATTTTGATTGAATTTGAAATCCGATGTTTATCAGCGAAAATTTAATTTTTATGTACGAAAATTATTGTAAACAATATAAAAACATAAACAAGATTAAAAAAAAAAAGCATATTTTGTTTAAGATGCGAAAAATTCGAATTCAAGTTGTATTAGTCCAGACGACCGTTCAATCAAGTGACGAAATTAAGGTAACGTATCTATACCTATAGTTGATAAGACTTGTCGCGAGCCGTTTATTGCAACTGTTATGGCGAGCTGCACTAAGTATTGCGCGAGGTGGGCGGGGCTAAACGTCCGCTACTGCCGCTGCTTCACCCCCTCAAATACCTAAAGTTTGTCTATACAGAGCGCCTTAATGTGTTGTTTGCTTATCCCCGTTGAACAGGCAGCTAAGAAAGCGAGCGAATTATTGTGAAAAATATTTATATATATGTATTAGGTATTTTCCCTTATTTCCTTACTTCTTCTAGCATAGACATGAATAATGTAACGTTAAATTTATAAATTTAAAATGCAAACATGATTTCTTTTTTAAACTCTCTTCAAGAATCTAGGTTCCTGCCCTTTTGAATTCGAACGCAAACTTTATATGAATAACGTACACTCAGACGTAAGATCTGTTTTAATTTCATTAAAAGCTGTTTTGCTTACATTTATATTTCATATTATTATATAATCATCATCATATTCAAACCATTGCCGGCTCACTTTAGAGCACGGATCTCCTCTCAATATGAGAAAGGTTTGGCCATAGCCCACCACGCTGGCCATGTGCGGATCGACAAACTTCACACGCCTTTGAAAACATTATGGAGAACTCTCAGGCTTCCTCACGATGTTTTCCTTCACCGTTGAATCAAGTGATATTTTAATTGCTTTAAAACGCACATAATTCCGTAAAGTTAGAGGGGCGTGCCCGGGATTGAACCCCCGACCTCTGATTATGAGGCGGACGTCCTAACCACTAGGCTATCACAGCTGTAATATCTAATATAATTTTTAAGAGACAGTAATCCAACCAGACATTAAAATTCAAAACCCATTCCCAGTTGGTTAAAAGGGGTGTGTAATAAAAATTTATTTCTATTGCAGCCGGTATAAATAGAAGATATAGTGGCGCGTAAACTGAACTAGACGAGGCCGTCAGAGATCCCGTACGTCATAAAAAGGGCGTTAACATTAAAAATAGCTCAAGTGCCAGCGATATAACATAGTGGGTGCATTTTTAATCGTGGGTAAATCATCGTGGATACCTCTGCGCTAAGAGGAAACACAGAGGTTATGTCAGACTCCTACTGACTAAAACCCCCACGTGTTCCTACCCACCGCTGTATGGCAGAGCCACGGGAACACTTTCGCATACAACCCCGACTCCCCCAGCGAGTGCCCGCCGCAGCAGACCTTCCTCGGGCAGAACGTGCCCAGTTAGAGTTGTGCCGGAACAACAGCACACCATCCAACTCAAGGACCGTACTGTGGCCATAGTCCACCACTGGCCATGTGCGGATTTGCAGACTCCGCACGCCTTTGACAACATTATGGAGAACTCTCAGGCATGCAGGTTTCCTCACGATGTTTTCCTTCACCGTTGAAGCAAGTGATATTTGAAAAAAATTAAAATATCACATTACTATATTATTTAGTTAAATATAACTTATAATATTTTATAGCAATATTGCGTCCCGTTGTTTCAGCCGTGTATTTCTCGATCCCGAAGTAAGTGATATTTTAATTGTTTAAAAACGCACGTAACTCCGAGAAGTAAGAGGTGCGTGCCCCCCGACTCTGATTAGAAGGCGGACGCCCTAACCACAAGGCTATTACAGCTTCGATTTAGAAATTGCGTATTCCCAAATTACCTTAACGCTCGAGGCTAACGCAAGAGATGCCATCAACAAATACTCCGGGTAGGGAGCCCTAAAAAATGACCCGCTATAAATGACCGTGGCAAGGGCGTCACCGAGGCGTTCTCTTACGTCATAAAATGAAACATAAATCATGAACCAAACTCGAGTGGTCACAGGATTTACGCTGATCGGACTCAATCAAAAAACCATTAGCGTGGTGATACTAATGGTGTTGGCCGGAACATTGGCCAAATGTCTAAACATAATGTATGGATTATCTATTTATTGGATTATTTGTTCAGGTGGCATAAAGACCGCAATGTATGCCGCAATATACAATGACATGGGAACAACTACATAATTAATCTTATTCCATTCATAACATATTATTATTATTGTATAATTTGCTTATTTAAATTATTATCTTGACCACGATTTGATTTTGATTTTTTTTAAGCTATTTTTAATTTATTATTCATTTTACTTCTGTAATGTAATTTTAATTTTGTAATTTAATTTTGATTTTGTAATTTAATTTTAATTTTTTAAATATTTGCACACTGTCGGTGACAGTCGATTGTGTAAGGGATTTATTTATTTATGTATGAACTGTTATGTACCCACGATTTGGCAAATAAATTTATTATTATAAATATATATTTTTTATTATTATAAAAAATATATATTTATTATTATAAAAATATATTTTTTCTTTGCGATCTGTGGTCCGATACAAAAATCTAAAAAACATAATTCAATCATACTTTTGTCATAAAGTTTGCATGTAAACGTATAGGTATGTGTTTGTTACTTCTTCACGGAAGTACTGAGCCGATATGGCTGAAATTTTGGAAAGAAATAGTTTATATTCTGTATTAATTAATCAAATCAAAAATCAAAAATAGCTTAATTCACATAAACCTATTACAGGCATCTATGAATCGTTCATTTCATTATTTCTATTCGTGAAGTGATGGTGAATTATCATATTTATATAGGCTGCTTTTATTATTATTTATTTATTTATTTATTATTAATATACAAGGAATAAAATTAGTTATATAATAAAGGCACCGAAAAAACCAAAGAGGTTTGTCCTCGGTGCTAATCAGTAACTTAACAGCTTAAAACTAGAGGAACTGAGTAAGCATATTAGGCATGTAAAGAACATTTCCTAACTGAGTTAGACGGTCGACACAAATGAGTCAACCGTCCAACTTAGTCAAAAAATATTCTTTTAATTTCGGTTTGAGATTTTTAATGTGTAATTTTTTGATCGTAGATTTATAAAAAACTGAATTTCACACCGATGGGTTATAACTATAGCGGTTAGATCTGTTTATTAAAAAAGAAGCATAAATAGTATGAGACATGGAAATAATCTTCAATCACAAACGCTTCCACAGGATTTTATAAACACAACACAAATCTACGCGAACTAAGTTGTGGGCATGAGCTTGTTCATTAGAAGTATATCGAGCCAAGAATCGAACCCAAGGGCCTTTGACAACCTCCGTGGCGCAGTGCGTGTCGCAATATTAACCTGGAGGTCCTGGGTTCGATTCCCGGCTCGATTCTGCTCTGTTGGGAAGCTTTACTTTATCACCCTGCCGACAAAGACGTGTCGCCTAGTGATTTGGCGTTCCGGCACGATGTCGCGTAGAAACCAATTGGGGGTATGGGTGTACCATATCCCTAATAGGTTAGCCCACTACCATCTTAGACAGTGTCATCACTTACCCTCAGGTGAGATTGCCGTCAAGGGCTAACTTGAAGTGTATATAAAAATAAAAATAATTGCCGAAAAGCATTTCTGAAATACTAGGTACCAGTTTGAAAATGACACCCGATGGTGACACACCACGCTGCACTAATTAGAGAAGGCGGGTTCTAACGATTAGTGATTATCACAGTTCATTGATAGTATCACGGTTCAGTGATAGTATGCAACGATGGCTTTTCTATATTGAACCGCCAGTTAGATAGCGTGCAAGTATTATACAAGGTGTCTCAAAAGTAAGTTCACATTTGCTTATCTTATTACGCGAAAGCAACTATTCTGAGGGGCGCGGGGGGTATGTCAGTCGGTAGTCTGGCTCTTGGGAATTTAGTCGCTATGGAGCGTTTCTCTGGTGCGGACCGTGCGTTGTGCGTACGTGAGTTTTACAAAAACGGTAATTCGGCGACTGTAGCGCGTAGAAAATTCTGCAGTATTCGACATATTCGTCACTTAAATGATGCGCCTAGCACTCGTCTCATTGCAAAATGGGTTGAGAAGTTTGAAGAGACTGGGTCAACTCTGGAGAAACCAAAATCTGGGCGACCAAGAACATCAAGAACAGCCGAAAACGTGGACAGTGTTACTCAGTCTATTCGAGATGATCCAAACCGCTCGATTCGGAAGCGTGCTGTTGCTTTAAATGTGCACAGATCTTCATTATGCCGCATTTTACACAAAGATTTAAAGCTGCACCCGTACAAAATTCAGTTAGTGCAAGAACTGAAGCCTCAAGGTGCTGGTCAGAGGCTTGCCTTTGTAAATCAGATGATTGAGCGCTTTCCAACGTTCACCAACATCTTGTTTTCCGATGAAGCCCATTTTCATCTGAATGGGCATGTAAACAAGCAAAATTGTCGTTACTGGAGTGCAACCAACCCAAAACAAAAACATCAGAAACCGCTACATTCACCCAAAGTCACCGTATGGGCAGCGATGTCGGCGCGAGGAATTATCGGCGCTTACTTTTTTGAAGATGGAAGGGGACGCACACTCACAGTGAATTCAGAGCGTTATGTGGAGATGTTAGACGAGTTTTTCGTACCCCAACTGCAAAACTTTCCTGGTTACAACCAAAGAACATGGTTCCAGCAGGATGGAGCAACTTCACACACGTCCAACAGATCTCTGCCTCGAGTTCGAGAAATTTTTCCGAACAAATTAATCTCCAGGCGAGGTGACATAAATTGGCCTCCACGGAGTCCCGATTTAATGCCTATGGATTTTTTCCTGTGGGGTTATGTCAAATCAAAAGTTTACGCTAATAAACCGACTTCCCTGGCACAATTAAAAGAAAATATCCGTCATGAAATGGCAGCCATCACGGAGACTACCTGCCGAGCTGTCATAGGCAATTTTAGTGCCCGACTAAATGAATGCCGAGAGCGCAACGGTTTACATTTGGACGATGTTATTTTTAAAAAATAAATTCCCAAACAGTGTACTTCGATATAAAATAAACATTTTTTCAATAAAGCTAAGACTTTTCTTTTAAAAAAAGATTTAAATGTGAACTTTCTTTTGAGACACCTTGTATGTACTAGGGTTGCAGAAATCGAATGGGATAAATTTAATCGCCGTTTACATTACACTAATAGGTCTATACTTTGTCCACATGAGCGGCGGTAATCGCGTAAACCGCCAGCGGCGATTATGTTAACAGTTGAAACCTTAAAAGGCCTAGATTTTATATAGCGACGGCTTCTAGCGAGAAGTTTTTCACCAACTTTAACAATCGTAACGGATAAACAAAAAGAAACGGAGAAAGAAGATGAAAAGAGAAAAAAGCGAAAATTTTACTCAAGAGTTTATTAATGTTTGATTCGTTAAGAAAATTATAATACCAATAAACCATAAAAGTTATTAGCGATAAAGTCAAAATGGTTAAACTTAGTAAAAATAATCAATTTGGTAAAACACATTGTAAATTTAATAAAGAAAGGTGTTAAAAACTTAATGCTGTTCGAGATATTACTTGAATGTATATTTCAGGAAATGATGCAATATTAAAATTAAAATACGTACTGGAGGGAGAGTTTATTACTATGTGTATATTTATAGTACGCGGCTCGTATTATGATAAATAACATCTTGTTATGAAACTTTATTCACAGATGTAAAATCGCGAGGAACAGTTAACAGATTATATATATCGACGAACTCCGTGGCGCAGTACGCGCGCTGTCGCATTATAAAGTTGGCAGTCCTGGGATCGATTCCTGGTGGGAGGCTTCGGCCGTGGCTACCACCCTACCGACAAAGACGTCTCAGAAAGCTATTAAGCGTCCCGGCACGATGTCATGTAGAAACCAATTAGGAGTATGGGTTTACCATACCCCTAAAAGGTTAACCCGCTACCATCTTAGACTGCATCATCACTTACCACCAGGTGAGATAGCTGTAGTGTAAAAAACAGTCTTAGTTGGTTTATATTCTTTACATAATTATTACTAACGTAGGTTTGGTTTTTATTTACTTATACCTACACTAATTGGAATTATTTTTAAATGGACAGTCCATGACAGTTTGAAATAAAAATATTATTATTATATATAGCTAAATTTCCACAAAATAACACGGTCTTTTATCCAACACTCGTTTCCACATTTATCATTTATCGCACACGCTAAAAATGACCGTGGCGTTGGAGAAATAAATGTTACTTTGAGAGAACCGTTTTTAATTTGGAACCTCTTGAACGGAACGGAACTTGGCTGCACAAAGGGAAGTCTTGCTGACAGAAGCACCATCGTATTAACGTGACTGCACAGAAGCTGTATCCATTCATATCATGCATTTTACGCTTGCGAGCGAGGTACGCGGTAAACCTCTAGTGACGGTCTCTGGTGTTATGTAACGTAATGACGTTACGTTATAAGGTTGCATATAAATATAAAAGCATCATCATCATGATCAACCCATTACCGGCTCACTACAGAGCACAGGTCTCCTCTCATTATGAGAAGGGTTTGGCGATAGTCCACCACGCTGGCCATGTGCGGATTAGCAGACGCCTTTGAGAACATTATGGAGAACTCCCAGGCGTGCAAGTTTCCTCACGATGTTTTCCTTCACCGTTGAAGCAAGTGATATTTTAATCGCTTAAAAACGCACATAACTCCGAAAAGTTAGAGGTGCGTTCCCGGGATCGAACTCTTTACCAGTGATTAGGAGGCGGACGCCCTAACCATTAGGCTATCACAGCTTCAACCAGTAGTCAACTATGGCCAAACCCTTCTCATATTGAGAGGAGACCCGTGCTCTGAAGTGAGCCGGCAATAGGTTGATCGTAAATATGATCATGAATTACAGTACATTACTCTAAATTAAATGTGCTATGTAAAATTTGCAATTCGTTCGTAGGAAATTGCATAAAATTGTACACTAAACTATTCTTGGAGTTGCCTCTAGAATTAATAAGTCATATGATAGTGGAAAGGATTAATAGTAGACTGAAAACCCTTAGCTACAATATAACTGGCTTCTTCCCGCGACTACGTCTGCGTGGACACCAGAATTGGGTCTAAAGCTTCGCTCGGTAAACTATTTGAGAGATACAGCAAATACATGTTTCCATAGCATAGGTGACATGCATACCAAATTTAAAAGCTGACTGCCCGCGGCTTAGATCGTAAATAATTTTAAGTTTTTCCTCGAGAATTACTTAAGGAATCGGAATAAAAGTAGCCTATGTTCTTTTCCATATCAAAGGCGACATGCATGCCAAATTTTATCCAAATAAACATCCACACTCTCACATTTATAATATATATATGTCGGCGCGAAGGAGTTATTAACTTCATTCAGCGGCGCCAAGAAAATCATAATCCAATAATTACCCACATTTTTATCTACTCTTTAAATCGCTAATTACTCATTTCTTTGCTAATCTTGAAAAAAAATTATTGCTACCTTCTAAATACACCATTTAGAAGGTAGCCATCAATTTTGTACAAGCATACTTTGCTATAAATATGGGCGGTTGTTGCCTTTCGTAGTATTCTCGCTCGAGACGTCGAACCGTTCGGACCTCTTAATTATGGTCGCAATAAAACTGTAATCCCGCTAAGTTGTGGTTTTAATTACTATGAGCGAAAGTAAACAAAATCGTGACGTCAGCAATGCTGACATCACTCTTACTAAAAAACAACTTGGACGGCCTTGATTCGTCATATATATATAGGATAATAAAGTTGTTCGTAAGGAGCCAGAACAATGAGAAATAGGAAAAAAATAATACCCGGTAAAGTTGTGTCATAATTTTTTATAACTAAAATCAGTATTCGATATCCTTCCCCTTCATTGAACTAATAAACGTACGTAGTGTTATTTTATTGTATTGTATATATCTTATATCTAACAAATAATAGGGTAGTAAAATTATTTTTCCAATAGCCAGAGTAGAATGCAGAACACCATATATTACTGGGTCTTTCACGTACGTTTTTTATTAATGTTTATATTTTTCGATACAGACTTACAGTAAAACTTATAAACATCCCCTTTTTTAAGTTGAGAGTTAAAATATTTCACAAACTCCCAATATATGAAATAAGAGTTACTTACTTACTAGTTATATGTTTATTGATATAACATTGAATTAAATGACGGGAAAAAATAACTTCATAAGGTTTATTTTAGACTAAACCTAAAACTAAAAATCTTAAAAAATATATTATCATTACAAAAATATATTATTAAAAGGAGTCCCTTTAGGCAAGGTTCCGTAGATATTGGCAGCGTTAGAGACTTACTTATATCTATAGAATGGATTGATTAATAGTTCGCTCGTAGTTCGCGGAGAGTTTATGTGCCAGAGTTATGACAAAGTTTGAGGAGCGGTGACAGATAGTTACTGTTCTCCAGGGATTGGTAAACTTTGAGCATCGCTGCTCCTGTCTTGTGGTATTTATTTTAGCTCCTTTAATTATTATAATCCTTTAATACTAGTTCATCATCATGATCAAACCACATTCGGCTCACTACAGAGCACGGGTGTCCTCTCAATATGAGAAGGGTTTGGCCATAGTCCACCACGCTGGCCATGTGCGGATTGGCAGACTTCACAACACAACTCTTAGCCTTGCAGGTTTCCTCACGATGTTTTCTTTCACCGTTGAAGAAAGTGATATTTTAATTGCTTAAAATCGCACATAGCTCCGAAAAGTTGTAGGTGCGTGCCCGGGTTCGAACCCCCGACCTCCATCTTTATGATGTGACAGCGCGCCATGGAGGTCGTATTTATAATTGTAAAATAAAATTTTATGACCTACAATAATATAATAAATAATACTTAATATCATTTTCATGCAAATATAGTGGTCTAGAATCCGAATATGATTTTGTCCCATTCGGTGTCGAGACCCTTGGTCCGTGGGGTCCTAGCGCTATAAGGCTTTTTAAGGAAATAACAAAAAGGTTAGTCGACATCACAGGGGACCGAAAAGCTGCCAGCTACCTCGGACAACGAATTAGTCTAGCTATTCAAAGGGGGAACGCTGCCAGTATCTTCGGAACCTTGCCTAAAGGGACTCCTTTTAATAGTATATTTTAGTTATTATATTATATTTTTTAAGGTTTTTAGTTTCATCATCATCATGATCAACCAATTACCGGCTCAATACAGAGCACGGGTCTCCTCTCAATATGAGAAGGGTTTGGCCATAGTCCACCACGCTGGCCATGTGCATTTCAAAAACGCACATAACTCTGAAAAGTAAGAGGTGCGTGCCCGGATTCGAACCGCTGACCTCTGATTAGGAGGCTGACGCCCTAACCACTACTAGGCTACCACCGCTACGTTTTTAGTTTAGGATTCATCAAAATATTTTAGTATAATATTTATTTATTTATTTGAATAAGGTTTGCTAGCGATTTATACAAATGACCTAAATTATCTATAGTTAAATTACATGTAAGATGTATGTTAAATCATTTTAAAGCAAACACTACATGCATAACATAAACCAAGTTAACAGAAAACAGTCAAAAACAACTTACTAAAATAGAATAAACATAAAAGAAAAAAAAAAAAGAGAAGTTAAATTAAATATTAAGTAAAATCATCAAGATTGTTTTATGATTAATAAAATTAAAAACAATGTTACTTGTTAATAACTTGGTACATACTCAGTTTGAATAGCTTATTAAGGCACTTATTACTAGTTTCTGCAGGTGAATTTAAATTAAAATCGATTAACTTACAGAAATTGTTTGATAATTTACATAACCTAGGGATGACGGAGTTGGACTTGAAGACTGTTCGGGTGCGTGGGGTACAAAAGGAGTAATAGCATAACGGGGATATCTGTAGGGTACTCTAAAATTGATTTTAGTTAGCAAGCTTGGGCAGTCTATATAATTACGTTGAGCTGAAATTACTAACTAAACGCCCATTTTGCAACCAAATAATTGAAATAAACGAACTTTTTTATAACTGTCGTCATTCTTTGTCATTTTTTTGATTCTGACGAAACGATAACTAACCGAGGTTTTTTTTTATACACTACAAGTCAGCCCTTGACGGCTATCTCACCTGGTGGTAGGTGATGATGCTGTTTAGGATGGTAGCGGGCTAACCTGTTAGAATATGGTAAACCCGCGCTCCTAGTTGGTTTCTACGCGACATCGTGCCGGAACGCTAAATCGCTTGGCGACACGTCTTTGTCGGTAGGGTGGTAACTAGCCACGACCGAAACCTCCCACCAGACCAGACTCGAGCCGGGAATAGAACCCAGGACCTCCAACTTTTAAAATGCGACAGCGCACGCACTGCGCCACGGAGGTCGTCAAAAATTTTATTAATTAATTATTTAATACAATAATGAGAAAATTAATAATCTTTAAATGCCAGTTCAGTTAGCCTTTGAAGTACATTTAAAAATCGTTAAAATCGGGTAATTGTGACTGAATATTTTCTTTTAGTTCAAAAATGTGTAAAGTTGGCACCATGTCATATAGTAAATTATGTATAAATTCAAATTCAAATAGTCTTTATTCAAATAGTCCTTTAAAAGACACTTTTGGCGCGTCAATAATTTACATACTTTTGATTAATGGTGATAACTACATTCGTAAACTTAAAACTAAAGCTATGAGGGTTCCAAACGCGCCCCTGTCTAAGAAGAAGCCCACAACAAAATTAGCCGGGTAAATTTTCTTTTTGCTATCACCATTTCACGTGCCACTTAAAATTATATTAAGAGCTATCTTATTAGAGCAATATTTCATACCCATGCTTGTTTATCATTTACATAATCCTTTACACTATAGTAGGACTTTTCTACGAGCAGATATAGATTTTATAAAACCTTATTGCTAGAAACCTTATCTCTAATCGGGGTTTTTGCGACACTGGAGCGTAAATTACAAATTTTCGCGACAAATGGCGTTGCTTCCGGTTCGGGATTGCCGGTATGATTACCAGCTGCGCTGTTATCGATTTATCACAAGCGTTCCAACCGCTAGACAGGTTAGGTATGCTTATTTAAAACGCTAAGCAAAGCTTTATCGAACGATTTTTCGACAGATTTTATATTTAAATACATATCTATATATATAAAAGCGAAAGGTCACTTACATACTTACATACTGATTAAACACGAGATCTCAAAAACTATTGTATGTATAAAGCTATAATTTAGCAAGTGGGTAGTTGATAGTTAAGAGATGTCAGCTAAGAAAGGATATTTGGAAATTCGACCCCTAAGGGGGTAAAATAGGGGTTGGAAGTTTGTATGAAAATCCTTTGTTTTTAGAGTTAGAGACACAAACATTTGCATTAAGATTAATAATAATAAATAAAAAACAAGTACATCAATTTTTTTTAAATATTACCTGTTAATGGTGGTAAAATAGGGAATGATAATTTTGCTTATTTTTTTTATTATGAAGTTTGAAATTTTGAAAATAAATTTCTTTAAGGGCGTAAGTATAAGTTTAGAATTTTTTTCATCCAAATCTACTAATAATATAGTATAATAGAGGTTTGAAGTTTGTATGAAAGTCCTATGTTTTATAATTTAGAGACACGAAAATCGGCAATTTGACATTTGCCTGTAGCTAACTTTCTGAAGCATTCACGGGAAACCTCAATCTCACGGGAAATCAGCAATTCTACGCAGACGAAGTCGCGGGCAACAGCTAGTATATGTATAAATATGGTAGCTGTGATAGATAGGTTAGGACGTCAGCCTCCTAATCAGTGGGCGGCGGTTCGAATCCGGGCACGCACCTGCAACTTTTCGGAGTTATGTATTAAAATATCACTCGCTTCAACGGTAAAGGAAAACATCGCGAGGAAACCTGCACGTCTGAGAGTTCTCCATAATGTTTTTAAAGGCGTGCGAAGTCTGCCAATCCGCACATGGCCAGCGTGGTGGACTATGGCCAAACCCTTCTCATATTGAGTGGAGACACCTGCTCTGTAGTGAGCCGGTAATGGGTTGATTATCATAATCATAACATAACTATGTATAGTAAAAAACTATGCCAATATAAGTAATGCATAATAACGCATATAAATAAATATTTATATTAGCACACATTATATTAATAGTTAACTCTCAAGGGTGGCGGTTATTTAATATTTTAAAGTAGGTATTTCTGAGATAGCAGTAATTTAAGGTGACCCAGATACAAGGTACCCCTTTGACCTAAGCGCCCCGCAAATGAGGGAAAACGGTAGAAATAAGAGAAAATTTCAAAGTAGGTTCATTTAATACTGAGCTTAAAGTTCAGGTACTCGAGAAACGTCAGAGTATCGCATTCAACACTTGAGTAAAGTTCCGTTACGGATTTTCCTTAATTTACGACGACGGACTAGGGACGGGTTAGATTCTCCCATTAAGGGTTCCGTACCTGTTTATCACATTTACACTACGACAAATTAGCTGACAGGTCACCTGATGTTAAGTGATTACTGTCAGACATCGCATCAAAGCATCGGATCGGTAAATCAGAAGGCGGTATTTTTTTACCATGTGTATTTAGCCAAGCCTCCACCTGATAAGATCCGAGCCGGGAATAGAACCCAGGACCTTTTAAGAATACGACAGCACGTTCTCCGGCACCAAGGTGGAGTCCAACAGACACTTTGTTGTTATTCATCCCTACTGTTTATTTTACCACATATTGCTTCATCATGGTCAACCCATTGCCGGCTCACTACAGTGCAGGGTCTCCTCTCAATATGAGAAGGGTTTCAGTCCACTACGCTGGCCATGTGCGAATTGGCAGACTTCGCACGCCTCCGAGAACATTATGGAAAACTCTCAGGCATACAGGTACATACATTTTAATGGCTTAAAAACGCACATAACTCTGAAAAGTTAGAGGCGTGCCCGGGTTCGAACCCCTGACCACTGGTTAGGAGGCGGACGTCCTAACCAATAAGCTATCACAGCTTCGTATTGCTTGCCTTTTGCCAAATATTGAAAATCCACTTGGTTATTTTCACATGACTGAGTAAGAAAATATGTGGGTCTCTACACACAAAATTCTCATTATCAAACGGGTTAAAAAAAAACCACATACATATATTCTGAATGTTTAATTAATTTAATTTAATTCACTTAGCCTCGCATTACTTTATAACAGAAACGCATAGACTAATGGATAGCTGCAGCATTTCTTTATAAATTTTAAAATATTAATATTAGATGTTTTTTTAAGGATGAGTTTTTATAGTTAACTGTTTTTAGTTAACACTGCAAAAGCCTCTGGGGAATGGTGAGTACACTTCAGTTTATGCTGTCCTAGTACATTTTTAAGCGATTTCGGGAATTCACATACACAATTCAAGGAAATGCGATAAAATTGTGACCTTGTAAAGAACTACAGTTTTGATGAGTTATTTTTTATTTTATTTAAAAAAGTTAACATAAAAACATAAAAACTTCAAGAAAAGTGTGATATACGTGAACGATTCATAGATGCCTGTAATTTTGACGACCTCCGTGGCGCAGTGCGTGCGCTGTTGCATTATAAACTGGGTTCGATTCCGAGCTCGAATCCCTTCTGGTGAAATCATTTATATAATCCTTTTAACTATAGTAGGAGGTACAATAAATAGCCTTATCGCTAAATAGCGATTTCTTCTAGGCAACCAAATTCGCAAATGAATGGTTGGTTGTACATAAAATAAAATGTATAATTAAAAACATGCATAAATTATAATATACAGTATACACAAACAATAAGGTACTTAATCTCTTTACTTCTTAAAAAACTTTTAAGAGTTCGAAACTTTTCGATTCCACAGATGGACTTGATGACGAAGAATTAATTTTTTGATGCCATTCACTGCTTATTTGGTCTTTTGTTTAATATTTCTGTTATGAAAGAACTAGGATATCCTGTAGCTAATAAAAGAGTGCAGACTAACTGTAATTAACCAAACGATTGGCGAACCTCCGTGGCGCAGCGCGTGCGCTGTTCCATTTTAAAGTTGGAGGTCCTGGGTTAGATTCCCAGCTCGAATCTGGTCTGGTTGGAGGCGTGGCTAGTTACCACTCAACCGACAAAAACGTGTCGCTAACCGATTAAGCGTTCCAGCATGATGTCGCGTAGAAACCAATTGGGAGTGTAGGTTTACCATACCCCTAACAGATTACCCCGCTACTTTCCTAGACAGCATCATAACTTACCACCAGGCGAGATTGCCGTTAAGGGCTAACTTGCAGCATACAGAAAAATGAAGTATCAGTAGTAGTAGTTTTCCAAAGTTGACTGGTAAAGAATTGTCAAAGCACTATTACGTCAAAGTAAAATGGAGTATATCCCCGTAACAGGTTAGCCCGCTACCATCCTAGACGGCATCATCACTTACCACCAGGTAAGATAGCCGTCAAGGTTCAACTTGTAGTGTAAAAAAAAGGTCTATATGAGTAAAGCTATTTTGATTTGAACACTATTACGTGTAAGCAATATCTCGGTCATATTCACTAATCATTATCTACCTTCTCGTTGTTTACATTTTAAAACGCGCAATATTTGCTCGTGCAAATATAACATGCTTACAATGGGGTTACGAGATGGCTCCTCGCCAACCGAGGCGTCGCACTAATGTATCAATTACTATGAGTGACCAGCGACACACCGGTGAAACAGATTCCGGGTTTCTGTGGACACTTTTCTTCCTACACTTTTGTCTGTCATATTTGTTGATTCGGAGTGCATTCCGAACTCAGGTCGCAAACACTCTGAGCATGCCCTGCGACAAAACCAAATTATAAATCTTTCTCGTTATCGTGGTCAGATTTTTGTTGTTATAAAGTATATAAAGTCAGCCCTTGAAATATCTCACTTGATGGTAAGTGATGATGCGGTCTAAGATGATAAAGGACTAAACTGCTAGGGTATGGTAAACCCATACTCCTTATTGGTTTCTACACGACATCGTGCCGGAACGCTAAAGCGCTTGGCGATACGTCTTTGTCGGTAGGGTGGTAACTAGCCACGGCCGAAGTCTCCCACCAGACCAGACTCGAGCCGGGAATCGAACCCAGGACCCCCAACTTTAAAATGGAACAGCGCACGCGCTGTGCCATGGAGGTTCGCCAATCGTTTGGTTTATTACAGTTAGTCTGCACTCGGTTATTAGCTACAGAATATATTCTAGTTCTTTCATAACAGAGATATTCAACAAAAGACCAAATAAACAGTGAATGGCATCAAATATAATATGGGGATCTTCAAAGGGCGAATAAACAAATTCCTCAAGGGCCAGCAACGCAGTGGCGGTTCCTCTGGTGCTGCAAATGTTCATGGGCGGCGGTAATCACTTACCATCAGGTGACCCGCCTGCTCGCTTTGTATATAAAAAAAAATAATAATAATAATAATTAATTCTTCGTCATCAAGTCCATCCGTGGAATCGAAAAGCGTCGAACTCTTAATAGATTTTTAAGAAGTAAAGAGATTAAGCAACTCATTATTTTTGTATACTGTATATTATAATTTATGCATGTTTTTAATTATACATTTATTTAATGTACAAGCAACCATTCAATTTTGCGCATTTGGTCGCCTCCTAGAAAAGTCCTACTATAGTGTAAAGGATTATGTAAATGATAAACAAGCATGGAAATTTTTTTTTTCGGACTGTCTTCTAGCTGTGCTAACCCTATTGGTTGCCACAGCGTAACTGCGCTGTTTGGCGAGCTTCAGAAAGAAGCTCTGCCAGGAGAAATTTTGAGCCCTAGGGCTCGAAGAAACTAAGGGAACGTCTGCCTAAGGGCGCCTCCTTTGAGGCCGAACCTCGGCCTAGGTGACGTTTGGGATAACGGGAGAGTTGCACGGTGGAAGCATGGGCATGAAATATTGCTCTAATAAGATATCTATTAAATAATTTTAAGTGGCATGTTAGATGGAAGAAAATTTACCTTATTATTAAAGACCAGGGCGCGTTTTGAACCCTTTTAACTTTAGTTTTAAGTTTACGAATGTAGTCATCACCATCAAATTCACTACTATGTAAATTATTGACGCGTCAAAAGTGCCTTTTAAAGGACTATTTGAATAAAGATTATGATTGATTGATTATCTTACCGCTCTATTTTATTTGAATTTCTGTGTTTGTACAACGAAAGTGTTTTCGTTCATTCACACTAAACTTTGCTGCACCCAGCTAAGCTATGAAATAAAGCGGTATTATTGACTGGTTACAAAGTCGGAAAAGCGGTGATAGCCTAGTGGTTAGGGCGTCAGCCTCCTAATCAGAGGTCGGCGGTTCGAATCCGGGCACGCACTTTTAACTTTTGGGAGTTATGTGCGTTTTTAAAAAAAATAAAAAATATCACTTGCTTCAACGGCGAAGGAAAACATCGTGAGGGAACCTGCACGCCTAAGAGTTTTCCATAATGTTCTCAAAGGCGTATGAAGTCTGCCAATCCGCACATGGCCAGCGTGGTGGACTATGGCCAAAACCCTTCTCATATCGAGAGGACACCCGTGCTCTGTAGTGAGCCGGTAATGGGTTGATCATGATGATGATGATGATGATGATTGACTGGTTTGACACACATTCATAACTTGGTAACGTTATGTTTCTAGTATAATGGCGGCCCAACACCTTCGCTCGTAAAACAAAAGAAAAACGCCTTCGCAAGCCTGCCGAACTTTCAACTATTAAAACTTTAGATAGGAAAGCGGCGTAATTGAATTCAACTTAAGTGCTAAAGATACTATCGCTGGAAGTAAAACGTGCTGTAGAAAAAAATCATTTTCTGCTGTTATTTTTTTGTAACGTTATTCACCAAGTGTTGATCCCATAAATATTTAAATAACACCGCTCCCTCATTTATTTCTGACTAGCTTCTGCCAGCGACTTTATGTGCGTGGACTTCTGAATTGGGTCTAAAGGTTCGCTCGTTAACAATTTTTAATCTTCCCAAGGGAATTGAAAGATCAGAATAGAAGAAAGAAAAAAAAAGTCCTTTCCCATAGCTTAGGTGTCACGCATACCAAATTTCAAAGCTGTCTGCCCGCGGCCTAGCTCGTAAACAATTTTTAATTTTCGCTCGGGAACTACTTAAGGAATCGAGATAAAAGGCAGCCTATGTTCTTTTCCATGTCTAAGGCTACATGCATGCTAAATTCCATCCAAATCCGTTCAGTCGTTTTTGCGTGAATGAGTTACAAACATCCACAACTTCACATTTATAATTACAGTTCAATCACTGTATTTATATCTGGTCTGATGGGAGGCCGTGGCCAGTTACCACCCTACCGACTAAGACGTGTCGCAAAGCGATTTAGCGTTCCGGCACGATGACGCGTAGAAACCAACTAGCAGCGTGGGTTTACCATACTCCTAACAGGTTAGCCCGCTTCCATCCCAGATAGCATCATCACTTACCACCAGATGAGATAGCCGTCAAAGGCTAACTTGTACTGTATAAAAAAAGTCCAGCTATGGGCATCATTCGATGGAGATAACGATATAGAAGCGGTGATAGCCTAGTGGTTAGGGCGTCAGCCTCCTAATCAGAGGTCGGCGGTTCGAATACGGGCACGCATCTCTAATTTTCAGAGTTATGTGCGTTTTTAAAAATTAGAATATCACTTGCTTCAACGGTGAAGGAAAACATCGTGAGGAAACCTGCACGCCTGAGAGTTTTCCATAATGCTCTCAAAGGCGTGTGAAGTCTGCCAGTCCGTACATGGCCAGCGTGGTGGACTATGGCCAAACCCTTCTCATATTGAGAAGAGACCCGTGCTCTTTAGTGAGCCGGTAATAGGTTGATCATGATGAACGATATATATAGGTCAGTTATCAGCTACCGTCGATCCGAATAAACAACCATTGTCTAGACAGGAATAGGTTTACAGCACGTCTGGGTCTAGGTAATTGACATTAATAATAACGTTATCAGATCATTTACCCGAAAACCCCAAAAGTATAAAACAACAAGTGTGTGTGAGTAGGTACAGGCACTTTATGGGTTCCGTGATTGGCCGACATTACACTTAATAATACTGCATACTTACCTAAAGTCACAGTTACCCTTTTTTTTTGTTTACGGGGGGAAATCTCCTAGTGAGATACCCGACTATTGATTTGGGGAAAAGCTCGGGTTATGTGGGAAAGTTCTGCAAACATTGACCGATATTATTTTCTTTGACAGGTAATACATTTTGTCTGCTCACACATAAGTTTATGTGTTATAAACTTTTGCCCCTTGCTTTTGACATATTTGAGGTTATGTTCCCCAGTGGCAGAAGCGGTATTATTGTAATATTGTTGATGCTCTTGCTCCAGAATTATAAACCTTACTCTAAGAATGATGCTGAGTGGGTTGCCTTTATTTGGTCATTGACTGTCTTATGTCAAATTATAAAGTTAATAATAATAGTAAAGTTTATTTATTTAACACATTTACACATTTTACATTTTCTATAAGAAACAAATAAAGCAATTCAAAATAACAAGTATGGTATGCTTATGAATTTAAATGAGTTTTATTATATACTAGCTGTTGCCCGCGACTAATTCTGCGTAGAATTGCTGATTTCTCGTGAGATTGAGGTTTTAAGCTACAGGCAAATGTCAAATTGCCTATTTTCGTGTTTCAAAAAATAAAAACATAGGACTTTCATACAAACTTCAAACCCCTATTTTACCCCCTTCGGGGTAGATTTGGATGAAAAAAAATTCTAACCTTATACTTACGCCCTGAAAGAAACCTATTTTCAAAATTTCAAGCTTGTAGACTTCATAATAAAAAAAATAAGCAAAAACTATCATCCCCTATTTTACCACCCTTAACAGGTAATATTTGAAAAAAAAATTATGTACATGTTTTTGAAGTGAAACTTCTTTATCGGCGTTGGAAAAAAATTTACCGTCACATTTTTCGGTTACGCGCCATCTTTTTTTCTTGCACCCTTATTTATTTCTGAAACACAATAGCGACGTGATAAATAATATATCAATACTGAAGTGATCAACAAAATCAAAGGCTTTATTTTAATTCTAATTCCAGTGGATTTTTAACAAAAGTAAGTAATTATATCTCTTTTTCTAATACTTGGGTGGGATAGTGGTATTTATTTTTTCTAAATTTAAGATATTTAATGTTAACCTCAGTTTCTGATTGTAACTATCGGTCAATGTATATGATTTCATTAAAATAGTATTTATTAATTAATACGACTGCTAATTTAATGAACATCAATTAATTGGCATAAAGTATAAATTCTGAAATATGTTATATAATTTTTGTAAATCAATTAACTAATTTTTGTAGATTCAATGATGGAAGAATCCACAAATCCTGAGGAATCTTCGAATGCAATTACTATACAAGTTGATGTTAAAGTGAAATAATTGTATTATTTGTATTCATGTCTATGATAATAAAATCCTTTTGTTTAAACTTTATCTAATTTAACTTTATTTAACCAATTTCTAGAAAGTTGCATGTAGATCATTTTTCGAAAAATAAGGCCATAAAGAAGTTTCACTTCTTACGTGTGTACACTAGTACACGCACACATTTTTTTTATTTATGTTTATTAATCTTAATGCAAATTTTTGTGTCTCTAACTCTAAAAACAAAGAAATTTCATACAAACTTCCAAGCCCTATTTTACCCCCTTAGGGATGGAATTTCCAAATATCCTTTCTTAGCTGACATCTCTTAACTATCAACTAACTATTTGCAAAATTATAGCTTTATACGTACAATAGTTTTTGAGATCTCGTGTTTAATCAGTATGTCAGTATGTAAGTGACCTTTCGCTTTTATATATATAGATTATAAAGTAAACAGTTAGCTTCTGAAGCCAAACTAGGTTTAACCTGTGCTTCAGATTCAGTAACGTAAGATTATGTAACGTAAGGCTCTATGACTTAATAGAAAACCTTTTCTTCCTTTCTTATTTAACTGGCATTATAAAGTTATCTATGTTTAACTCATGGTATTATAGTAGTTTATATCAGCGATGGATAATGCTGGATATATCCTCCCCTTCCCATGAGAGACTATTATTATGAGTTATATACTCTAAGAGCACTGTATAAATCTATAAAAGTACATTAAAACATCTAATTTTAAAATGTTTTTAAAATCAGGGTTAACCTAATAAGCTGTGAAAGCCTAGTGGTTAGGATGTCCGCCTCTTAATCAGAGGTCAGGGGTTCGGTCTCGGGTTGCGCACTTCTGACTTTTCGGAGTTATGTGCGTTTTAAGCAATTAACATATCACTTGCTTCAACCTGCATGCCTGAGAGTTCTCCAAAATGTTCTCAAAGACGTGTGAAGTCTGCCAATCCGCACATGGCCAGCGTGGTGCCAAACCCTTCTCATACTGAGAGGAGATCCGTGCTCTGTAGTGAGCCGGCAATTGATCATGATGTATACAATGACTATAAATATATAAAAGTATGTTTTAAATTTGAATTTTAAAACGTGTTAAATTCAAAAGATCAATTGAAAGAACATATTAAGTTATATTAGTGGCTCACATCGGAATAGGAAACTCTTCGTTTATTTATTTATTTACTTATTATTGATACACTTACAATATACATAGCAAAAAATATACATTGCAGCAAACAAAAGTGTCACATTCACCAGTATGCATATCGGTTACAAGTGTACACGACATTGGCAGCAAAAGTTACATGTAAACGGCTACAATTTTTTTTTTTTTTATCCACTACAAGTTACCCCTTGACGGCAATCTCACCTAATGGTAAGTGATGATGCAGTCTAAGATGGTAGCGGGCTAACCTGTTAGGGGTATGGTAAAGCCATACTCCTAATTGGTTTCTACACGAACGCTAAATCGCTTGGCGACACGCCTTTGTCGGTAGGGTGGTAACTAGCCACGGCCGCAGCCTCCCACCAGACCAGACTTGAGCCGGGAATCGAACCCAGGACCGCACTGCGCCACGGAGGTCGTCAAAGAACAATTAAGACAGATTACAAACTTATTAAAAGAAATTAACTGAACAATCTACATATCCCTTCAGATGGGAGACTCACCGATCATGCCATAGATGATCATGATGATGATGATGATGCAAATGTATCGTGGATGGACCATATATGTCAATGCCAGGTACAGTCCCGGATTTAACATGCGTTCAAATAATTCTATTATTGAAGTTTTTGTTCTTCGAAAACAAGTACGCAACGCTATGCCATTAATTCCATCACGCCATGTAGCTTTCGTTAATTCGTATAAGATGCCCTTTGTGGCCAATACGTGGTAGAACTAAAATTTATTAATTCTTTAGCGGGACAGCGGTAAGTTTACCGAACAATTGCTCATTATAATTTTTTTTTTTTTTTTTTGTTTGTTTTAATAATAATAATAACTTTATTTTCAAAACAATAAATTACAAAGATCCTTAATTTTACAAGCTTAAGTACATCTTAAAAGAAACTAAATTACAGCTTTATATAAGAAGAGTCAAGACAAGCGTCCTGTGAGTATGTTAATTATGATTATTTCTTAACGTAATATATATATATATATATATATATATATATATATATGTAAAAGAATCCCCATTCTTTGATGGTTTTTTATCTGTGGTGGCTACGTAGCTGTCATTTTTTGAAGAAGAAAGAACGTTATGGATTGACGAGTGAAAAGTTTTAAAAAAAAAGTAGAAAAAGGTTAAAATACACGCTGTTTAGTGGCAGTGAAATACCAATTACCAGCTCAATTTGTTGTTTTTCGTTTAAGAACAACACAAATTAGTTCGAGGTACACATTATAAAACAACAAATTTATAGCTGTTTTAAACAAAACGTTAACATGGAAAAGCTAAGATTTGAATTTAAAATGCTAAAAGCAATCGAAGATCCGAAAACAAATGTCATTTGCATAACTTCAATTACTGATGGTAATAATCGTACCTTTCTAATTCCGGAACAATTTCAACCCGCAAAGCTCCATGATACAGTGATAAAAACTCAAACATATCAAAAAGTTAAAACTACAGTACAAAAAAGGAATGATAGAAGACAAGTTTGGATTACACTTACACCAGAAATATGCAACGCTTATATAGATGAAGATGGAAACATGCAGTTTAGAGGATATTTGTTAGAGGAATCATCACAAGAAATACAGAAACTGGCTTCTACTTCTGGAATTTCAGAAGACACTCTGACAAGAATCTTAGAAAATTTTGCTGAAAAGAAGAAGGATACATCAAAGTCTGAAAACATAAAAAAGTTGATAGAAAAAATTGTTATAGAAAAATTCAATAGTAAAACTTCAAATGTAGCACAATGGATGGCTATTTTTGAATCAGAATGTACTCGTATAGGTTTAGAAGAAGATATTAAGAAAATTCAGGCATTGAGATTATTCTTGGAAGATTCATGCCTTGATTGGTATAGCTCAATGCTTATAAAACATACAGTCAACTCGGAATGGTCCACTTGGAAAGAAAACTTTTGTGAAACTTATACAAACATAGGATGGTCGCCGGTCAGGTATGCTATGCTGTTCAAATATAGGCAAGGATCATTATTAGAATATGCTCTAAAAAAGGAAAAACTTTTATTAGAAATAAATAAAACAATGGATAATACCACCTTAATTGATTTAATTGCTACAGGGCTCCCACATTTTATTTCTGATAGAATCAATAGAAATAGCTTAAATGAAACTAAAGATTTATTTAATAATATCAGGGGCCTGGAACATCTAGTGAATAAAAAGAACTTAGGAAGGAAAATACACAGTGTGGAAGATAAAAGTAGAGAAGAGATGGAAAGTTATAGACCATGCAGAATTTGTGAAAAAGAAAACAAGGGAAACCGATATCATCCTGAATCCTTATGTTGGTTCAAAACCAAAAATAATGATAAACAAAAAAAATATCAGATAAAGACTGTTAATAACTCAGAATTAGAAACCGAATTAAATGTGATGAATCCAAAAAACTAGTGATCTTGCCATTAATTAAAATTAAATTGCTAATAAATGATACATGTGAAATAACGGGGATTTATGACTCAGGATCTAACGTATCTTTAATAAATTCTAGATTACTAGGGTTGAAGGAATATCCTAGTAACAATATTTCCATTAAAAATGCAAACTTAAAAACAATTAATGGCATGAAAAAAACTAAAGGAATGGTTACATTAAAGATGAAGATTTTTGATATTGAAAAAAACATTAGTGTTTTTGTGATTGATAAAGAAAACTTTGATTATGACTTTTTAGTTGGACTAGATTGCATAAAAGAATTTCATCTGATTCAAAATGAGAAATTAGAAATTACTCAGAATATTCCCAGCCTCAAAATAGAGGACAAAGAAAAAAAAGATAATAAGATTGAAGAAAATGGCAATAAAAACAAAAATGCACTGAATAAAACTGGGGATGTAATTAAAATAAACTTCAATGAACACATTGAAGAGACAAACTTCATTATTGCTATCAATCATCTAGACCTTCAGAAGCAAAGAGAAATAGAGGAATTAATATGCAAATATAAACCACTTTTTGCTAAGGACAAATATGACATAGGCACTGTAAAAGGCTATGAAGCACATATTAATCTATTAATTGATAAATACTGCAGTAAAAGACCTTACAGGTGTACTATCGAAGACAAAAAAGAAATTGAACAGCAAGTATTGAAGTTATTACAAAAGAACCTAATTGAAGAGTCCTGTAGTCCTTTTGCTGCGCCAGTAACGCTAGCCTATAAAAAAGAAGAAGGAAAAAGATCAAGACTTTGTATAGATTTTCGTGAATTGAATAAAATTGTGGTTCCGCAATCTCAGCCATTTCCCCTTATCGAAGACTTGATGATAAAGACATCAAAATGTAAATACTTCTCAACACTAGATATAAATTCGGCATTTTGGTCCATTCCTTTGAAGATTGAAGACAGGGAAAAAACAGCATTTGTTACCCAAGAAGGACATTATCAATGGACATGCTTACCATTTGGTTTAAAGACATCACCAGCAATCTTTCAAAGAATATTGAGTAGTATTATAAGGAAACATAATCTTTCAGATTTCACTGTAAATTACATTGATGATATTTTGGTATTTTCTGAGACATTTTCAGACCACATTAAACACTTATCACTTTTGTTAGAAGCAATCTTAAAAGAAGGCTTTAGATTAAAATTCTCAAAATGTAATTTTGCACAAGACTCTGTAAAATATTTAGGCCATATTATCAAAAATAATACAATAACTCCATTGAAGGATAATTTAATTGCTATTAAAGATTTCCCTGTCCCTAAGACTCAGAAGAATGTCAGACAGTTCTTAGGTAAGATAAACTTTTATGGTAAGTATGTGCCAAAAATATCAATCATATTAGATCCATTACATAATTTGTTGAGAAAAGGACAAAAATTTGTTTGGTCTGAAAAATGTCAAGAGTCTTTTGAGACTATAAAAAAATTGCTATGTTCAAAGCCTATCTTAGCAATCTTTGATCCAGATCTCCCGATACATATTTATACAGATGCTAGTATACAAGGCATTGCTGCAGTTTTAAAGCAACCTCAACACAATGGAGAAGAAAAACCATGTGCATATTTTTCAAGAAAATTAAACGACACACAAAAAAAGAAAAAGGCCATTTATCTAGAATGTTTGGCAATAAAGGAGGCAGTAAAATATTGGCAATACTGGCTTATAGGGAAAAGATTCAAAGTTTATACTGATCATAAACCTTTGGAGAAAATGAACATAAAAGCAAGAACTGATGAAGAACTAGGAGACCTCACATATTATCTGTCACAGTTCAACTTTGAGGTAGAATACTCTCCAGGAAAATACAACTTGGAAGCAGATAGTTTGAGCAGAAATGCAGTATTAGAGCCATGGGAAAATCAAGATGAAGTTTTAAAAATCATAAACTTCATTAAACTTGAAGATATACAAAATGATCAAAAAAGAAATGAAGATATAAAACAGAATAAAAATAAAGTAATACTAAAGGATAACATCTACTATCGTAAGGTTGGAAAAAAAGAAAAGATATTACTAAGTGAGGAATTTGTTAAGGAATTGATACAGAAAGTACATTACATGTACTGTCATATTGGAATACAACAGACAAAAAGAAAAATCAACCCTTTCTACACAGCAAAAAATTTAACTTATAATATCAAAAAAATTTGTGATAACTGTGAAATCTGCATTAAAAACAAATCAAGAGGAAAATTTAATTTTGGACTGATGTCTCACTTAGGACCAGCTACTTACCCTTTTGAGATAGTATCTATTGATACTATTGGTGGATTTGGTGGCTCCCGTTCCACAAAAACATATTTACACCTGCTAGTAGACCACTTCTCGAGATATGCTTATATTTTGACTTCTAAAACTCAAAATTCCAGTGATTTTATAAAACTGGTTCAAAAAGTAACACATGAGAATAAAATTGGTCTAATTTTGTCTGATCAATATCCAGGCATTAATTCAAAAGAATTCAAAAACTTTTTAGACAAAGAAAATATACCTATTATCTTCACTGCAGTAAATGCACCATTTTCAAATGGTCTGAATGAAAGATTAAATCAAACATTGATAAATAAAATAAGATGCAAGATAAATGAAAAAAAAGAAAAACTAGCTTGGACAACTATTGCTCATCAATGTACTGAAAAGTATAATGAAACTGAACATACTGTGACAGGATTTTCACCAAAATATCTATTGGAAGGGAAAAATGTTGACATATTACCAGAAGAATTAAAACAAGAAAAAAGTTGTAATGATTTATTGCAAGATAGAAAAACAGCATTGGAAAACTCTTTAAAATCCCACAATTATAATAAAAAACACTTTGACAAAAACAGGAGAAAATGTGAATTAAAAGTGGGAGACTTAGTTTATGTTGAAAATGGAAACCGTTTGAATAGAAAAAAACTAGATGAATTAAAAATCGGCCCATATGAGGTTTTAGAGAGGATATCCAATTCAGTCTACAAAATAAACACAGGACATAAGAAGTGTGAATCAAACCTTTTTCATGTAACAAAACTGGTTCCGGTGTGATTAAAGGTGATTTATAGAATGCTGTGGGGGGGGAGATGTAAAAGAATCCCCATTCTTTGATGGTTTTTTATCTGTGGTGGCTACGTAGCTGTCATTTTTTGAAGAAGAAAGAACGTTATGGATTGACGAGTGAAAAGTTTTAAAAAAAAGTAGAAAAAGGTTAAAATACACGCTGTTTAGTGGCAGTGAAATACCAATTACCAGCTCAATTTGTTGTTTTTCGTTTAAGAACAACACAAATTAGTTCGAGGTACACATTATATATATATATATTTTTTTTTAACGGTTAGGTGTATTTAAGCTGTTTTAACATTTGACATTTTTAACATTCTTTTTTTTTTTACATTTTAGTTCGTTTTAATATTAACATAAAATTTGGGGTACAACTACAGTACAACTAATAAATTAATGCGGGGAAGCTACCGTCGCGTCGTGGTATTATGTATGTGTGTATGTGTGTGTGTATGTATGTACTTGAGCAATAAAATCTACTGCCCCTGATTTAGGTATATACCTGTATTTCAGGCGGCAGTACCCTCCTAAAATTATTGAACCACTGAATGAGTGTATATGTGTGTGTGTGTGTGTGTGTGTGTGTGTGTGTGTGTGTGTGTGTGTGTGTTTGTGTGTGTGTATTCGTTTTATAACTTAATCCGAACCTAAGACTTCCAGCAGTTTTTCAGTTTCACTGTATGATTTTGTCCGTAACCACTCTTTTACACGTATTTTAACTATATTAATATGTCAGCTCGCGCATGCTTCTCAGCACCGTGTCTCGAGACCTGCCGGTGGGTCATTCTTTATCTAGAGGATTAGGTGGCCCATTCAAACTAAGCAGTATCTAGGCTATAACAGTTTTGATCATATTAACTGCAATGCAGTAGTTTTGCGATATTCAGCCGTTCTAACCGCCAACGTACCTACGCTGTTACGAAATGAAATTACTTTTAACCTCAGCGAATATTATTTTCAGGGCCGAACTGAGTACCTATTTTCTCGGAGAAATTACTTTAATATATTATGATTTAAATTATTTTATCGCACCGCTATCGCCCGACAATGCCTTGTTGCCTATTAAAAATAAATAAAAATCTTTTTCTTATCTGCTCAAATTCAAATTCAAATAATCTTTATTCAAATAGTCCTTTAAAAGGCACTTTTGACGCGTCAATAATTTACATAGTAGTGATTTAATATATTTGATAAATATATTCGTAAACTTAAAACTAAAGCTATGAGGGTTCCAAACGCGCCCCGGTCTAAGAAGAAGCCCACAACAAAGTTAGCCGGGTTCATTATTATGACTCTCAACATCGTGTTCTGTCGCATTATAAAGTTAGAGGTCCTGGGTTCGATTCCCGGTTCGAATCTGGTCTGGTGGGAGACTTCAGCCGTTGCTAGTTACCACCCTAACAGACGTGTCGCCAAGCGATTTAGCGTTCCGGCACGATGTCGCGAAAAAACCAATCAGGAGAGTGGATTTACCATACCCCTAACAGGTTAGCTCACTACCATTGTAGACTGCATCAACACTTACCACCAGGTGAGATAGCCGTAGTCTAACTTGTAGTGTGTATAAAAAAAATCTGGTGATATTTTTAGCACTCCTCTTCATTGGACAGCATTCACTCAATAAGGTTTCAGGAGTCCATATTTGTGTTTGCTTCCATTCCCTTGGAGTACGTTTATAAAGAAAAACAAAAGGTTTTTTTTAGAAGACTAAAACACCCTCCTCACAGAAAAAACAACTCCTCACAGAAAAAAACACTACAAAAAGCCCGTTCAGCTGTGAGCGGACGATACGCCTGTGTTTGACAATGACACAAAAGGTGGTTCGTATAAAAGGTTTTTTTTTTTTCATTTAAAATCGTTCAGTTCAAAAATCAAAGGTGTATAAAAAGATACATTAAAGCAATAGGCCCGGGGAACAAACAAACGTTTCTTTGTTCTGGCAAAACAATGAAGATATAAGCACACGGTTTATAAAATGGCGGAATTGCTATTTTTTCAGGACGTTTAATAATAATACAAAATTAAATTGTTTACTTGTGTGTTATTGTGTTTGTGTTGTGTTAAAAAAATAAATATAAATATATGACGGCAATCAGAGAGCAGCGCCATCTAGTTTTGGAGTCATGTACGACAGACAAGAGAGTGGTATCGCCCCCCTCTCTTTACGCAACACTAAGTGACGTATGCAGGTTCTTATAAGACTCACCGGCGCGGGACGGCGCATTGCATTGATTGCACTCGGTCGGGTCGGACCGGTGGTTGAGCTGCGGTGGTGCATTCGTACTTGGTGGAGCGTATAGTCTGCTCCTTATAAATTACCATACTTATAATTGTAGTTCGGTTCTACCAAGAGTGTCTGGTCTCTTTGCCCGAAACTACCCACGTCTACCTAAATTACCGACAAAGACACGCACCCGCCCGTAGTCATCCTACATATATTTATAACAACCAGAGGTTATTTCGTCATGTGATCTTAACAGCTTAAAATCGTTATACACGTTATTTTATCTGAAATGTTTGAGTGCACATATAATAGTGTATCAGCGGAAGCACTCAAAAACATAAAAACAAACCATAAAACCACCTTAGATGTAGAGCATTGGGCGCATTAAAAAGTGATATATTCAACAAACACCAAACACCGATATATCTCTTAAAAGCGAAACACACTTTCTCGCTGTGGACGCAATGCTGCCGTCACGAGAAGCATTTAAGTGGTTTCAAACAATCCATAACTTGTTATGTCAATCAATCAATCGATCAGTCATAAAGCTTATTTAATTATTAAGAAGCCAACGTTGTATACAACGTCTTACATTCAAAAAAATTAAAACAATACCCACTTACAGGCTTACTCACCTTGACGACCTCCGTGGCGCATTGCGTTCGCTGTCGCATTATAAAGTTGGAGGTCCTTGGTTCGATTCCCAGCTCGAGTCTGGCCTGGCTTTAAAATGGCATGTATCTCTATAATGTAACTCATTAAATTTGTAATTTAAGAAAAATAAAGTAGAAAACAAAACTAATATTAAAATTAATTTATTACTTTATTTATTCATTATTTATTGAATTTATTTAAAATTATGGATACTTACATAGTTCAAAACATTCTATGAGTTTCAAAGTGATAGACGGCACACAGAAACACACACACACACACACACACACACACACACTCATAATTTAGACACAAGATATATTCAGCATGCAATATTTTCGAATTTTTTCTTGTTGTTTTTGTTTTTTTTTTAACAAATTGTTAAAACTATCTTCAACTTTAAATCAAACTAAACTCAACAACTATTATTATTATTCAAATAATCATTTAAAATGCACTATTGGTCTACATTTGTAAATGAAAACTACAGCTATCAGGGTTCCAAACACGCCCTGAACAAAGAAGAAGCCCACAGCAAACTTAGCCGGGTAACTTTTTTTTTGTCATCACGATCTCACATGCCTAGGTCTGTATGTGTTGCGAACATACTAGGGACAGCTAGCGTTTAAAATCTTTAGACTGTTATTACTCATGAACGCGTATTTATACCGAACTACCCGCCAACACGAAATGTTATGAACATTTACGGCAAGCCAAATATAGCTTTACAAATTTCTTGTAAACTACTCAGTAAATCAAATAAGAATTATCACGATCAGGCATGCAAGTTCCCTCACAATGTTTCTCTCCACCGTCAAAGCAAGTAATTTAAAATTGCTTAAATTAAAACGCACATCAAAAGAGGTGCGTGCCGGCGAATGAACTGCCCCAGAATGTATAGTTTAAAACAAAGGAAACAATTAGTCATAAGGCTAGATTATAATTTGAATGAAGTATCAGTAGTAGTAGTTTTCCAAGGTTGACTGGTAACGCACTATTACGTCTCAATCCGACACCCCAACCCTCTCGTAGTTGCGACTTTTTTTTACTCCCCCGACCTAAGCGCTCCTCTCCGAAAGACACCTAAACATATCCTTCATGACCCTGACGATCAGATGACTACTGACAACACACTCGTACCACCTACCACACAATCATACGCTACACACCGTCTTCGCCGGCGAAGACGAGGTCCCCGCTATCTTACGTCATCCGGACGTGGGCTCCATCCACGGCCTCGGAGACGTACGGACCACTCACCGTCCGACCCCCCCGTTATCCCAAACGTCGCCTAAACCGAGGTTCGGCCTCACAGGGCGCCCTTAGGCAGACATTCCCTTAGTTTCTTCGAGCCCTAGGGCTCAAAATTTCTTCTGACAGAGCTTTTCTCCGAAGCTCGCCAAACAGCCCGGTTACGCTGTCGCAACCAATAGGGTTAGCACAGCTAATAATCAGTCAGAAAAAAAAAAACTATTACGTCAAAATAAAATGGACCCATGTTTTTAAATTAGACTACGACGATTTTCGACGACTTCTGGGACGCAGCGTGGCTGTCGCATTAAAAAAGTTGGAGATCCTGGGTTCGATTCCCGGCTCGAGTCTGGTCTGGTAGGAGGATTCGGCAGGGGCTAGTTACCACCCTACCGACAAAGACGTGTCGCCAAGCGATTTAGCGTTCCCCCACGATTTTGCGTAGACACCAATTAGGAGCGTGGGTTTACCATACTCCTAACAGGTTAGCCCGCCACCATCCTAGACAGCATCATAACTTACCATCAGGTGAGATTGCCGTCAAGGGCTAACTTGAGGTGAATAAAAAAAAATGCAACTTCAACGTCTGATAAAATTTATTGTAATCTTTTGTAAGTATATATCAATATATATACTTACACTTGAGATTGCTTAGCAAATAAAGTCGACTGATTTCAAATTACAATGACACGTCTTTGTCGGTCAGCCGAAACCTCCCACCAGACCAGACTCGAGCCGGGGATCGAACCCAGGACCTCCACCTTTAAAATACTACAGCGCACGCGCTGCGCCACTGAGGTCGTGCGTTAAATAATAAATAAGGACAAGGGTGGGTTAAAATCTAATCTAGCTAATCATTGTACATTCTTTACTGAATAAAGAAAACATTAGTTTCGTATATATATTTACGAGTATATATGAATAAGCAATCATTTTAGAATAGCACAGTTCGCTGCCAAAATTTTTACATGAGATATATTATTTTTTAAACGGATTCCACCATTACAACCGACGTCGCATGGTAATCGGTCAAACCAAGCATGTAGGTCAATGTCTTTCCACGCGTCACGGACCGATTTTAGATTCACAAATACCTGTTAAATATTAATGGCCGAATACGAAAATGTACCGAATGTTGTTTCGCCAACTGTGTGGCGAATAGTAAATGAAAGCAAACGAAAATGTTTCTGTGGACGAGTGACATCAAAGTTAAGCATAGGTTGGGGCTGACGCCACAAGTATACGTTTTACCATTTGTAGTGACGGCATACAGGTTAGACCCACTACATTTTGTCCGGTGGGAGGATTCGGCCGTGGCTAGTTAGCAACCTACCGACAAGGACGTGTCGCCAAGCGATTTAGCGTTCCGGCACGACGTCGTTTAGAAACCAATTAGTAGAAATATGGGTTTTACCATACCGCTAACAGTTTAGCCCGCTACCATCTTAGACCGCATTAACACACCATCAGGTGAGATGCCGTCAAGGGCTAACTTGAGGTGTATAAAAAAAAGATTAAAAAATAAAATAAAGATGTGGTGTCGTGGGACACCAGGTAGGAACGAAGTTCCTTCGGCTAATGTAGAATCGACACAATTTGTTTCTATATTTATTATTGTTTTGACGATTTGAAATTATATGAAAATAAACGTGGCTCCTCACGAATAAAATGTATCTATAATGTGAGTATTTGCCACGTGCTTGTCCATGACTTCATGAGTATATACTATGCATTGGCGGGGTGGAGTGGTGAATAGAGAGAGAAGGGATGAGAGAACGAAAAGAAAGAGGTAGAAAGTGAAAGGTATTATACACTACTCTCTTGTGTATACGACTGTCGCATCTGCGCACGTCTCATTTAACGGTTTTATTCCACGGACTTTTTCTTACGGTTTTACTATCACATTTTTTTCAGTTCGGTCACGCAGCAAAATCCCTATCTCCGTTTATGTCATAAAAGATACCTACTCTACTAACTACTAAAGTTGTCGCTTTAAGCGATAAGGCTACCTTTGCGCGTTATGTTTCTTATCTACTTTTTTTTTTGTTTTAGATTCAAATTTTAATGTGCATTATCTATATATCTATCTATCTACTAAGCTAAGCTAACCCTAAGCTAAGTTTGTTTTGGGCTTCTTCTTAGACCCGGGCGCGTTTGGAATCCTCATAGCTTTAGTTTTAAGTTTACGAATGTAGTTATCAACATCAAATCACTACTATGTAAATTATTGAAGCGTCAAAAGTGCCTTTTAAAGGACTATTTGAATAAAGATTATTTGAATTTGAATTTTGAATTTACTGCCAAAATCTCTAGTTTGTGACCTCAGTGGTTTCGGCTAAGAGTTCATGTATCAGTCAATCAGGCCTTCCAACTTCCAATTATATATGTTTAAGACAATCAAAAAAGCTCAGTTGGTTTTAAGTTAGTATAAATTTCGTCTTTGAACCTGGCACTGAACATGTAGAAAGGGAAAAAAAAAATGTAAAAAGTATTGGAAATTTCATTGTTTTTTTACTAGGAGCAATAATACAAGAAGCTGAATAAGAAGAAAAAGAAGAAGAAATACATGAAAACGAGAAGAGAAAACACATGAAAACGATGATTCTGTAGAAGTATAAACTGTATAGCTTGTATTTATTTCTTGGAGGGCGATGTAATCATAAATCAGATATAAATACAGTTTTGTTTTGTTTCCAGCTACCATTAACCTGATTTCAAATGAGCCTTCCAAGTTAGAGGTGCGCGGGATCGGACCCCCGACCTCTGATTAGGAGGCGGACGTCCGAACCACTAGGCTGTCACAGCTTTTTCTATGACTCATTCACACATCCCAAAATAATAACCCGCCAGACGCCGCGTCGCGTAAATACAATATTTCTGCGCGCGACGGGTTTATAACTTCTCATTGGGTCTCGTAAATAATAAAATTAGTTTTAGGAGTTTTTGAGATGACAGTTTCGCCGGCTGTGATCTCAGCTCATGTTGAAGTTGAAGTGCCAAAATTGCACTATGGGACAAGTTTTTTTTATTATATATGATTCAAAATCTATGTAGCTGAACGAGTTGTAAGAATTTTAACACCATAGAACCAAAATCGAAGTGTTCTCCCTTAGATTGGTGGAGAGACGTCACGCCAAACTATTCGCACGAAGCTACTGGACGTAAGCCCACAAATTATTCACGAGGTTGAAGTCCTGGGTTCGATATTCCCGGCTCGAGTCTGGTGTGGTTGGAGGCTTTGGCCGTGGCTAGTTACCACCCTACCGACAAAGACGTGTTGCCAAACGATTTAGCATTCCGGCACGATGTCGCGTAAAAACCAATTAGGAGTATGGGTTTACCATACCCACAAGTTAGCCTGCTACCATTTTAGACTGCATCATCACTTACCATCAGGTTAGGTTGCCGTCAAGGGCTAACTTTTAGTGGATAAAATAAAACTTATAGTATACTGTAGGTACCTACACTACTACGACCGGGAAGTATACAATGGGTCCCCCGGGCGTCCAGTAAAACCAGCGAGAGGGACATGCCGTGGTGGTTTTTAGTTCGGGTAGACCACCCATGGGTGGGAGTCCCACATAACCTCCGTCCTGCCCAAGGGACGGAAGTAGCTATAAAGCTTTTCCACCACGACAAAAAAAAAAAGGTACCTACACTACAAACGGATGTACATTTTAACGGCCTAGCATAAAAATATTCGTAAACATTAAAAATTCAAAAATATTTTTTTTTTCAAGAAACCTCCGTTAGGTCGTAAAATATAAGGGCTTCGTTAGTATATACTTAAATGACCTCGTATTTCCTTTTATACCGCAAAGTTTTAGTTTTCCCATTAACGTGTAGAAGAATACCATTCCCTGAACTATATTAAAACGGTGAAATTCAGAAATAATTACAGTAAATAGAGGTTTCGAATATCACAAAAATAAAGACGATGTTCTCATAGTAGAATTTTCAAGAACCCACCAACAGCTAAAACAAGTTGAGTAAAAAAAATAACAGTACATTGATACTGTAATTGAATTGTGGGCAGTTGGTCCTCAGCCAACGCAGCGGCGTATCCAATAGGATCCGACGCCATGATGGCCCTTGAAAACAATTTGTTAGCATCGGAATCTACGCAGATTGATCGTAAAATTTAGTCTCCACAGTAAGGTACATCTTCCTCTACGACGTAGATAAGATGCCGAAGAAAATCCTACTTGCAGATTTACTGGGAGACATTAGCCGCGTATAATTTATTATTACTAGTTTTATTTAGAAGCCGTGATAGCCTAGTGGTTTCAAAGCGTCAGCCTCCTAATCAGAGGTCAGCGGTTCGAATCTGGTCACGCACCGCTAACTTGTCGGAGTCATGTGCGTTTTTAAAAAATAATCAAAATATCATGATCAACCCATTCTCGGCTCACTACAGAGCACGGGTATCCTCTCAATATGAGAAGGCTTTGGCCATAGTGCACCACGCTGGCCATGTGCGGATTAGCAGACTTCACACGGTTTTGAAAACATTATGGATAACTCTTAGGTAAGCAGGTTTCCCTACATTGTTTTATTCCCCGTTGAAACAAGTGATATTTTAATTGCTTAAAAACGCACATAACTCCGAAAAGTTGTAGGTACGTGCCCGGGTTCGAAACCTTGACCTCTGATTAGGAGGCTGACGTCCTAACCACTAGGTTATCACAGCTTCAGGAGACGTTAGCCGTGTATTAGTTAGCTTGACCAGGGTTCCAGAAGTTACTGAGAGTATGTATCACGCAGTACACTAGACACCAGCGAGACGTGAGTTGCCAGTAATCGCCGAAGATGACCGAGCCAATCCACTGGATGCTTGCCAACTCGCTCAGAGAAATTACATTAGCTAATAACAGTTGCCGGAAACGGTGCCTCTGACACTAATACGCATCAAATGTACGCAGCAAGTGAAGGCAAACTTTCATCTAATCGTTTACTGTTTCGTAGCTGGCTGGGCTGTTTGCACTTTTGCTTGAGAAATCATTTCTCTAAAGCCTCGGGAATTCACATTGATTCTAGAGTAATGCTCCTTACCCACTCTAGTTCTTCAATAGAACTGTATCCATTGCAGTGCGCTACCAACTGCAAGGAATCCTACATTCAGAGATTAGCACAGCGCTCTGATACACTGATTTACTGTGTAGAAACGGACTCTCAACACGTAGTACTATCGTAGATTAGTACACAGCGCTTACCACTGCACTAGGGAGGCAGTCGGTAGTCATGATCAACCCATTACCGGCTCACTACAGAGCACGGGTCTCCTCTCAATATGAGAAGGGTTCAGCCATAGTGCACCACGCTGGCCATGTGCGGATTGGATTGGCAGACTTCACACGCCTTTGAGAACGTTATGGAGAACTCTCAGGCGTGCAGGTTTCCTCAAGATGTTTTCCTGAAGACCACGTCATCAACTTCTATAATCTATTACTCATCGATCCATATAATTTACCATATTATAAAGGGGGTAATGTACTATGCATTTATCAGAGTGAAGGTCGTGGGTAATAAAAACAATATGCAAATTTGCTGAACATTCACCAAATTGTATTGAATATCCTCAGTCTTGGATGGAAGCCAAACAACAGTTAATTAACATATTAACGGCTGAGAGTGGATGCCATGTAAAAATCGTAAAATCTCACACCAGTCATAAAACCAAGAAATGTTATTTCATATTTTATTTAAAAGTTTGTACTTGCATCATGGTCAACCCATTACCGGCTCACTACAGAGCACGGGTCTCCTCTGAATATGAATTGATCATGATGATGATGATGATGACTAGTTTTATTAATTAACAATTCTAATTAATATTATATAAATATAATACAATTTAAATTTAAGAATACATATATAACTTTAAATAAACCTTAGATTAACCTAAAACTAAAAACCTTAAAAATGTCATCATGGTCAACCCATTCTCGGCTCACTACAGAGCACGGGTCTCCTCTCAATATGAAAAGGGTTTGACTATAGTCCACCACGCTGACCATGTGTGGATAGGCAGACTGAACGCGCCTTTGAGAACATTGTGGAATACTCTGAGGCGTGCAGATTTCCTCACGTTTTTTTCCTTCACCGTTGAAGCTAGTGATATTTTAATTGCTTAAAAAACGCACATTTCCGAAAAGTTAGAGGTGAGTGCCCGGGTAGAACCCCCGAGCTCTGATTTGGAAGGTGGACGGCCTAACCACTAGGCTATCACAGCTTCATACCTACACTTGTAGGAAATTTGATATTTCCTTCATTAAAAAAGAAAGGCATTAATCGTCGATGGCATGTGGACCAGTGCTTAGTTGGCAAGCACTCAGGCTAGAGAGTGTTCAAATCCCTCCGGTTATAAAAATCTTTGTATTAAATTTATAAATTCAAAAACATATATTTTTATCTTCATAATCAGTACATATCAGTATATAATGTATGGCGACCCCGCACCGGTAAACGTAGCGTTGGTCGACCCCCAACAAGATGGACAGACGACATCAAACGAGTCGCAGGGAGCCGCTGGATACAAGCGGCTCAAGATCGTGGCCATTGGAACTCCCTACAAAAGACCTATGTCCAGCAGTGGACGTCTATCGGTTGAAATGATGATGATGATGATGAATCAGTACATCGCGAACGAAGGTATTTCCACAATAGATCTTTTATTTTATTTTTTTTCCGCTGGGAAATGCGTTTACGCATCCCCTCCGGAAGCGGCGCAGACAAGACTGCGTCGCTTCCGACGGGGTATGTGGGACTCGCCGGCGGCCAGACTGACGACCAGAATACCCACTAAAACCCAGCGATGCTCCTACGCGTCGCCTGGTGGCTGGGTCACGGGAACACCCGCGAACACGACCGCAACCCAACCAGCTTCCACAATAAATTGTCTGACGTCTCCCAATGTTTGCTAGCGCTGCCTGATTCTTTACTTTTTGTAATATTAAAATCTCTATCAACCGTAATAATTTCAGAATTTTTCCCCTCAGACCAGCACTTTGGGGCCTTACGGAGTGATTTATATTGCACCTAGGCCTTTCAAGTGCGCCTTTATTTTCTATTTTCTTTATTTGTGAATTTATTCGTTTTAAATTAAATTTTAAATTCAAATAATCTTTATTCAAATAGTCCTTCAAAAGGCACTTTTGACGCGTCAATAATTTACATAGTAGTGATTTGATGGTGATAACTACATTCGTTATCTTAAAACTAAAGCTATGAGGGTTCCAAACGCGCCCCGGTCTAAGAAGAAGCCCACAACAAACTTAGCCAGGTCAATTTTCTTTTTGATATCACCATCTCACATGCCACTTAAAATTATATTAAGAGCTATCTTATTAGAGCAATATTTTATACCCATGCTTGTTTAACATTTACATATCCTTTACACTATAGTAGAACTTTTCTACAAGCTTACGTTTTATATAAACTTTGAACTTATTGAGAGACGTCCCAGAAATTTCATTTGGTAATTTGGTATAGAATTAAATTTATTCATTCATGTCATACATCCATTCATAACTAAAACTTTATGGGCCGATCAAGGAATTGAGCCTCACTGACCTCTTTATTAGTAAACAAACATGCTATACCGAAACGCCAGTAATAAATAATTTTAATGTACTTACTTTTACTACACAGTTGACGTTTAGTGTTAAGCACGAAATGTCATAGTTTAAAATAACTTTACAGTTATTGTAAGGTCAGTTTAATGTTAGCGATTGGTACTTGTGTTATAAACTTATTTATTGCGGGAGACCAAGTGAGGTTTGACCCAGATGCGGCGACGCAGGTGTCAAAGGAAATAAAATTATGCTATTCGGACCCAGTAAGTTTCTGGGTGGCCTGAATTGGGTCCAGGTCTACGATCAATAGCTTGCTAAATTCGCTGTCCAAGCGCGAATACAATGCCTCTCCCTGAATCCGATAAAACACGTTATTATGACCATTTTCGAAATATTCTAAAAAGTTATTAAACTTTTTAGTCACTTAACTTATTCCGTAATTTACTTCAGTTTGTTTTAATTTTATTCAGTAGTAATGATTCGATAACTTGTAAGCGTACAACATTTAATAAGTAACATTTTTCCCATCCGAAATTTTTCATTCGCTTCTCTCTACTCTACACAATATACTCAAACCCACCGCATCGCATCGCCCGCCTACAACTGATAAAGCGACCGGAGCTTATCGATAGGAAGGCGGTCTTTCATCACGACAACATAGTTGGATGGAGGAGTAATGATCATCATCTTCAAACTTCCACCTGTTTCGGTCTCTTCAAAATCCATTAGACTCAAAGAGGACTGCCAAAACTACTTGTCCCGTTTATTTATCAGAAGTCCCAGCATGTCTTCAGCAACGGTTTCAATAATTAAATCATCTTACTACCTACAAGAAATACCTACAGGAACACCTTCCTAGCCTTGGTAGCCTAGTTGTTAGGACGTCCGCCTCCTAATCAGAGGTCGGGGGTTCGAACCCGGGCACGCACCTCTAACTTTTCGGAGTTATGTGAGTTTTTAAGCAATTAAAATATCACTTGCTTCAACGGCTAAGGAAAACACAGTGAGGAAACCTGCTCACCTGAGAGTTCTCTATAATGTTCTCAAAGGCGTGTGAAGTCTGCCAATCCGCACATGGCCAGCGTGGACTATGGCCAAACCCTTCTCATATTGAGAGGAGACTCACGCTCTGTAGTGAGCCGATAATGGGTTAATCATGATGACTACCTACAAGTTTTCCAATGCAGACATAAACCGTTAAAAAGGGGTTTTTCGCAACCTATTACAGTGACATTGATCTTCCACGCAATTACACCTCATAGCTGGCTTAATGTCCAGAATTACCACTATCTATGTGCGGAGTGATCCTCAGACCTCCCCCTCTAATGAAACGAGCTACGCCCTGGAGGGAGGGAGGGCGGTTATGTAAATTGTACGTAAATGCATCACACGCGGGTTAATGGAGTCAACTTAATTATATGCGCAGTTAAGAGATTATATTACGTTCGAAGGTTCGCCATACATACTTACTGTTAAATCTCATCATATTTACCACGAATATTCATTTATTTTAGCTATAGTCTAGGTGGTTATATAGTATATTATTAGCTATAAAGTATCTATTTATGTGACAAGGTATATATTTAAGTATATATATCTTGCACCACCTTCCTCTTTCCGTATCTGTATATCTTCTACATATTTGGTTGCCTGGAAGAGATCGCTATATAGCGATAAGGCCGCCAAATTGTATACTACTGTTTCTGTTATTTTCTGTCTTTTTTTGTTTTATTTTTCCTTTTTCGTGGTGTACAATAAAAGTGTGTAAATAAATAAATAAATAAAGTACTAGGTAAATAGCTAATAAACTAAACTCTTTATTACACCCAAGATTAAAAAAATAAAAAGCAAAAATAAATATAAAAAAAAGACGGGTTGCACTCCGGGAGTGCCGGCAGAAGTGAAAACTTGATTATTAACGTTGAGCATGTTTGATATTTTGGAATGGTTAGGGAATAATTTTGCACCAATTGCTTTATCAGTATAAAAGTACTATCATTTATGTGGTAGAACACAATATTCATTTATTGCGCTGTCGTACACAAACATAACAATTTATATTACATTAAAAATTTAACACTTTAAAACTATTACAATTATTTTACATTAAAAAGTTTATCTATATCAATTTCCATATTTTAAGCACTTTACATTCACGAATTTTACGAATACACAACAATGTGATCACTACACAGACGGTCGAGCCATCAGCTGTCACCATCCATGGATGCGCGTGGCACGCTGTAACATACACGAACATTCGCGCAAGCGCCCTGCGCTGCCTAAACGAAACAGTAGGCCCAGGCATACATTTTCGCCGCGCCGTAGAGAGGGGATAGCTGTCTACTCTCCATCCGTCTTACGCTTTTTCGATCAGGTCACGTGTCCTGACGCGAGTTTAAGATTTTATACCCATTACAGAAAAAGTGCTCAACGCCGCTAAAGAAGTTTTCACTTCAAAAACATAAAAACGGTGTAAGGGCGGCGTTATCACTGCAAGTGATCTCTTCCAGGCAACCGCTACGAGGAAAGGAAATATTTACAATATTGAAGTGGTTGGTGTACAAATAAGAGCATAAATAAAAAAAGACGGGTTGCACTCCGGGAGTGCCGGCAGAAGTGAAAACTTGATTATTAACGTTGAGCATGTTTGATATTTTGGAATGGTTAGGGAATAATTTTGCACCAATTGCTTTATCAGTATAAAAGTACTAACATTTATGTGGTAGAATACAATATTCATTTATTGCGCTATCGTACACAAACATGACAATTTATATTACATTAAAAATTTAACACTTTAAAACTATTACAATTATTTTACATTAAAAAGTTTATCTATATCAATTTCCATATTTTAAGCACTTTACATTCACGAATTTTACGAATACACAACAATGTGATCACTACACAGACGGTCGAGCCATCAGCTGTCACCATCCATGGATGCGCGTGGCACGCTGTAACATACACGAACATTCCTGCGCTGCCTAAACGAAACAGTAGGCCCAGGCATACATTTTCGCCGCGCCGTAGAGAGGGGATAGCTGTCTACTCTCCATACGTCTTACGCTTTTTCGATCAGGTCACGTGTCCTGACGCGAGTTTAAGATTTTATACCCATTACAGAAAAAGTGCTCAACGCCGCTAAAGAAGTTTTCACTTCAAAAATAAACTTACATAAAATTACATACTATAGAATGCACACAAATTTACATAAATAGCAATAATTATCATATCTATATGTATATAGCGAAAGGTCACTTACTAACTTACATGTGCTTACATACTTACTGATTAAACACGAGATCTCAAAAACTATTGTACGTATAAAGCTATAATTTAGCAAGTAGGTAGTTGACAGTAAAGAGGCAAGAGCAATTCTACGTAGACGAAGTCGCAGGCAACAGCTATTATCGTTATAAATATCGTTAATGAATTAAATTTAATTAAGTTCTTGTTGAATAATATCTGGATAAACTGCTAGATTTTGACAATTTTGTATGTAATTTTTGTGTTGCAAAAACGTCAAGATATTATCAATATTATCTATAAATTATCTCAGGCGATAGTGGTATTGGTTCTTGGGTATTATTACTAGCATGTTTTTTTTATACACTACAAGTTAGCTGTTGACGGCTATGTCACCTGGTGGTAAGTGATGATGCAGTCTAGGATGGTAGCGGGCTAACCTGTTAGGGGGGTATTGTAAGCCCACACATTGGTTTGTACGCGACATCTTACCGGAATGTTAAATCGCTTGGCGAAACGTCTCTGTCGGTAGGGTAAGGTGGTAACTAACTAGCCACGGGAAAATTCTCCCACCAGACCAGACTGGAGCCGGACCAAGCCCAGGACCTCCAACTTTATAGTGTGACAGCGCACGCACTGCGCCACGGATCCTCTCAAAGTGGTAAACCATTGGAAGCGGTGATATTGCGGCGGGGGTTCAATCGTCTTTCGCGTAGGGCAGTAACTTGCCACTTTAAAGCCTCCCACCACACCAGACTGGAGCTGGGAATCGAACCCAGGACCTTTTCAATGCGACAGCGCACACACTGCGCCACGGAGGTGGTCTACTACGAATCACGAGGTAATGGATTCTATTGCCCAATCAAGGTATTGCATTTACCTTTCAGATATTTTTAGTGATTGAGAAAGTGCCTAGGAGCGACGGTTAAGCCAACGGTACCGCTTGTTCAATGTAAACGTTATGGCCACCATTGATAGTGGGTCTATGATTTAAAACCTTTCCTTTTTGAGAGAATAAACTATATTACCTAATAGTATAGTAATATAGTTACAGGATGACATAGTGTGGGTATAATCGAAAAAAAAATGTTAAATTGTACAAATGATCTTTTTTTGGTAAAAATAATATTTTTAATATTAAATTTTGATGCACAATGAGATAGAAACGCCGGGCTAATTGGCTAAATATGTTCGTGGTTAAAACCAAAAAGAAACGGAATACTAAGATAACAAAAAGCAAATTGTAATTAAGTCAAACATTTGAAAAACCAAAGACAGAAAACCATTACCTAAAAACACTTTTTTTTATGTTCACTACAAGTTAGCCCTTGACTGCATCTCACCTGATGGTAAGTGATGATGCGGTCTAAGATGATAGCGGGCTAACCTGTTAGGGCTATGGTAAACCCATGCTCCAAATTGGTTTCTACGCGACATCGTGCCGGAACGCTAAATCGCTTGGCGACACGTCTTTGTCGGTCGGTAACCAGCCACGGCCGAAGCCTCTCACCAGACCAGACTCGAGCCGGGAATCGAACCCAGGACCTCCGACTTTAAAATGCAACAGCGCACGCGCTGCGCCACGGAGGTCGTCCACTTTTCAGCTAGATTTTATAAAAAACTGCATATCTAATTCATTATACATACTTCCGTCCCTAATCCCTAACATAAAGCTCGACTCATACTAAACTAAATCATAGCATAGGCCAGCGGTAGTTAGAGGATTACCTCAGTGGCCGCTTTTAAGCCGAAAGTTCCCTTCAAATGCTTTATTCGTTGAGATATAAAACGTGTTAACAGCTTAAACTAATAAAAGTTTTATCGAACTTAAGAATCCTTGACTGTGTAATGGATAAACCAGTAATGGTTGAGGGAATGTTAGAGATATTCAAATTAAGCGATTGACATGAAACTTTAGTATTTTGAAAGCATCGGATCTCGGCTTCCACCATAATCACAGGGCTCCAAGTTGGAATTGTGATTCGATATCAGTACTCCAACTTTCTTCGACCAAAATATCAAATTCAAAGAATTTCTAACATATCATTTAAAATTCATTTTACTTGTATAAAAACTAGTATTTAATATTTGATATGTATGTATATGTGAAAGCTGTGATAGCCTAGTGGTTAGTACGTCCGCCTCCTAATCACAGGTTGGGGGTTCGATCCCGAGCACGGACCTATAACTTTTCACGGTTGGGTGGTAACTAGCCACGGCCGAAGCCTCCCACTCGAGCCAGTAATTGAACCCAGAATATACGACTTTATAATGCGACAGAATGTATAATGAAAGAGATGAAAAATCAGCTGCCATTAATGATAATTTTGTATACATTATACATAAAGATATATGTTATTCAAATACAGTATATTAGTAGTAGTAGTATAGTAAAGTGATAATGAAGCTGTGATAGCTTAGTGGTTAGGACTTCAGTCTCCTAATCAGAGGTTGGGGGTTCGATCCCGGGCACGCACCTATAACTTTTCGGAGTTATGTGCGTTTTTAAGTAATTAAAATATCATCTGTTTCAACGGTGAAGGAAAACATCGTGAGGAAACCTGTACGCCTGAGAGTTCTCCATAATGTTCTCAAAGGCGTGTGAAGTCTGCCAATCCGCACATGGCCAGCGTGGTGGACTATGGCCAAACCCTTCTCATATTGAGAGGAGACCCGTGCTCTGTAGTGAGCCGGCAATGGGTTGATGATGATGATGATGTATATGTGAAAGAATGGATGGCCTATTTTTAACGCTGGGAAATGCGTTTACGCATCCATCAATCAATCAATCGTAATCTTTATTCAAATAATTCTTTAAAAGGCACTTTTAACGACTCTATAATTGACATAGCAGTGAGTTGTTGGTGATAACTACATTCGTAAACGTGAAACTAAAGTTATGAGGGTTCCAAACGCGCCCCGGTCTAAGAAGAGGGCCACAAAAAAAAACAAAATCAGTTAGTAAAAATTAAATTTACCTAGTTAGCTAGGTAAATTTTCTTTTTGTTATCACCATCTCACATAAAATTATTTAAGAGCTATCTTATAATACATCCCCTCCGGAAGCGGAGTTGGAGTTGCGGTATTAACATATTATGTAATGCTATATTTTTTCTAAAATAATTTTTGAATCGGTTGTCCAGTTGTTTTTGAGTTTATTCGTTACAAACATACAAGTAATTTACCTCTTTATAATATTAGCGTAGATTATAAGAGAAGGCTATGTCAAACCTCGCATTAAATTCGAATTCACAGATGAAACACCAATTTATCTATACACATGTAATGTCATTGTATAAAAATATACAAACAGGCTTATTTCGGATTCTGTTACATGTGTACCTACATAGAAGTAGGTCGCGTACAATGGACGCTACAGACAGACCGTCGCCGATCCCACCTTTTCGACCCCTGGTCTGGTTTCCAGACGATGTAAACACATAGGACGACAAATTCAAGCGGTTATATTAACATATATCGATTGTAACGTGTAGGGAGTCTTGTTTCCCCTAAAACTGATTGTCAAATATCACTTTCCCACCATAACCACAACCCATTCTCGGCTCACTACAGAGCACGTGGCACGGGTCTCCTCTTAATATGTTTTAGTTTTTTAGTTTTCGTTATTAGGCATTTTTGATAAGTAGGTACAGTCATCAACCTATTGCCGGCCCACTACAGAGCACGGGTCTCCTCTCAATATGAGAAGGGTCTGGCCATGGCAAGGGGTGGTCCACCACGCTGGCCATGTGCGGAGTGGCAGACTCCACACACCTTTGAGAACATTATAAACTCTCAGGCGTGCGGGTTTCCTCGAGATGTTTTCCCTCACCGTTGAAGTGAGTGATATTTTAATTGCTTAAAAACGCACATAACTTCGATAAGTCAGAGTGCCCGGGTTCGAGCCCCCGACCTCTGATTAGGAGGCGGACGCCCTAACCACTAGGCCATCACCGCATCGTGTAACCGATTAGTTTAGTGGGTACAGTAAAACATTTCAATAATGAAATAACTTATATTAATAACATATTTTTAATCAAAACTTTGGCGAAATTATTTATATTGAGATTGAATAATATGCTGACACCAAAATGATTTTATATTTTGAGCAGGTGAAACCGAATAGCAACTAATCTAAAAATATCTCCGTCATGATCAACCCATTACCGGCTCACTACAGAGCACGGGTCTCCTCTCAATATGAGAAGGGTTTGGCCATTGTCCACCACGCTGGCCATGTGCGGGTTGGCAGACTTCAAACGCCTTTGAGAACATTATGGAGAACTCTCAGGCGTGCAGGTTTCCTCACGATGTTTTCCTTCACCGTTGAAGCAAGTGATATTTTAATCATTTAAAAACGCACATAACTCCGAAAAGTTAGAGGTGCGTGCCCGGATTCGAACCGCCGACCTCTGATTAGGAGGCTGACGCCCTAACCACTAGGCTATCACCGCTTCTAAAAATATCTCCATAAGCTAAGTTATTTGAGTTATAAAGTCCCCCTATTCACAATATAAAGGGTACAAGTAAAACCCTTTTTCCCTTTTTGGACAATAGCGGACCCTTGGACGGACATTGATAAATTTGATCTTGCTTTTAGGATCCCAATGTAGGATTCATTAATGGGACCCTACAAGGCGAAGCGAGATTTAATCGTGTTTGCGACAGACTGTACTTTAATAGGTACATCTTAGTTTTCCAACTTGAATTTACGTGAATTTAGGTACTTTGTAACACATTTCATTGTGAAGTATGTACTATGGAAATGAAAAATGTTAAAAAAAAACATTTTTTTGCAACAAATGCGCTTACGCATCCAGTCCGGAAGTGACGCAGGCAAGACTGCGTCGCTTCCGACGGGGTATGTAGAACTCCCCGGCAGCCAGACTGGCGAGCAGAATAAGAATAGCAGGCGTGTCTGGTGGGAGGCTTCGGCCGTGGCTAGTTACCACCCTACCGACAAAGACGTGTCGCCAAGCGATTTAGCGTTCCGGCACGATGTCGCGTAGAAACCAATTAGGAGTGTGGGTTTACCATAACCTTTTTTTTTTTGTTTATGGGGGGAAATCTCCTACCCGATTATTGCTGGGGAAGCCACCTAGCCCGCTACCATCCTAGATTGCATCATCACTTACCATCAGGTGAGATTGCCGTCAAGGGCTAACTTGTAGTGGATAAAAAAAAAGAATACCCACTAAAACCCAGCGATTCGCGTCGCTTGGTGGCTGGGTCACGGGAACACTCGCGCACACGACCGCAACCCAACCAGTGACCGAGGCAGACCCTTCACGGGGTGCCTGTGATGAAGACCCCTAACTCCATACGAGGCGTGCCAGGAACATTGGGAGAACCTCACAACAAAAAAAAAAACTGTCAAAATAAATTAAAGCGGAGATATAAATATAGTATTTTTTTCATGTATATATTATTTTCAAAAAATTATTTACTAAAAAGTTTCAAGAAAACTGTTTGTATTAATGAAGAGTTTAATAAGAAATAGTCAATTTAGCCAAGCCAAGCTTTGTTGTAGTTACTTAATAAAATAATATAACATTACTGTTATATAACACGGTTAATATATAGGAATAATTAAATTGTGTAACAATTCCAAGCAATTCCATTCTAATTAGACAATAATTAATTAGTTCTAACCAAGCAGAATAATTAGTGTGATTGCAACATAGCGCTTGAATGCACTCACATCTGATGGTAAGTGATGTGTGCCTAGGATTCAAATTATGGTGTTACGAAATCCTTGGGTTTAGAACTTACGACTTAACGTTCTCCTTAGTTCCCGACCCGATTCCCAACTCTAGTATGGTCTGGACGAAGTCTTCAACCATGGCTAGGGTACAACCTAAAAGCGTTCCGGAACGATGTCGCGTAGAAACCGATAAGGAGTGTGGGTTTACCATAACCTTTTTTTTTTTTGTTTACGGGGGGGAAATCTCCTACTGAGATACCCGATTATTGCTGGGGAATAGCTCGGGTTATGTGGGTTTTTTACCCACTAAAACCCCCTCGGTCGCCACCATCAGCATAAAATAATATGTGGGAGGTTTCGGAACGCACCGGAGCCTCCCTTGTGCTCATATTCTGCCTCCTCGCGGACATAGATCCGCAAACTACGCGGCTTACTGACTAGCATGTCGGACGTCACGAGGTCGCATAAGAGTTACTGAGGGGTTTACCATAACCTAACAGGTAAGCCCGCTACGATAGCCGTCCAGGGCTAACTTGTAGTGTATAAAAAAAAAACGATAAACAAGAAGCTTAAAAATATCGCCTGTGTCAGCGATCCGTTAAATGTCGCACTGATAAGACATGTCAGCGCTAGAACAGTAAAGAACAGGACCGCCTTATGTGTGAACGAGACAAAGGATACGTAAATGTTTTCGCAAAATCTCGGAGCATGCACAAAATTGTAAATTTAAATTTAGAACTATAATATTTGATTTTATATAATGACATTAATATTCGAAGCATGCATTAAATTTCTAAATTTAAATTTAGAACAGTTAATTTCGATTTTTAATAGTTTTATTGAGACTCGGAGCATGCACAAAATTGAAAATTTGAATTTGGAACATTCATACGATTTTTTTTAAATGAATTGTAGCCAATTTGATGTCATTTGCTATAAATAGGTCAACACGGGAAGACTTCGGCAGTTTAGTTTAGAAACGCTTAATCACCTGGTGACACGTTTTGTCGGTAGGATAGTAGCTAGCCACGGTCGAAACCTCCCGCCATACCATCTCTCATCCATCAGTCTTGAATTAATGTTTGTTGGGTAATTTTGAAAAGGATTGGCGTTGGTTGTGTTGTGGACATTATAGTTTTGGTGTCGTTTGTGTACTAGCTGGTTTTTTGAATGGTTAACATGTATTAATTTGGGAAATTTGTGTGCGAGCCGCGGCCGCCGAGTGCGAAGTTTCCCGCCATTTCTCCCTAACTTCAATTCTCCATTGCTATAAACTTGACATTGGCTAATCTGTGGCATAAAAAGAGAAAAAAAATGTTTGACAGCTGACGTATTCATAAGGACTTGGCGGGAATATACTCGTAAAACATAAGTTCACGATTATAAGGAAAAAACGTCAAAAGTATTTAAAAAAAAAAACGAAGTCTTTCTTCTTTTTAGTTCCGGTTAACAGTAAGGTGAAAGTTTACAGGATTGTAAGCTTTCTACTAAGTAGAAAGACTTCTTGTATTTAAAATACTTTTAATAAATTGCAATTTGTCAATATTTTACATTCCCGCCTAGAGATTAAAACCACACAGCGATGACGTCATCTCTCCAACATGGCGCCGATTATTTTTGACCACAGATCATGTATAAAGTCAGGCAGACTTTATATATGATCTGTGGTCGTCGGTAATTTTTGACAGATGACTTTATAATGAACCTTTCAGAATTTAGGCAGGAATGTATATTTAGTACCCCATATATCAATTTTCATTATTTGAATATTGAATAGAGGCTTTGCTGAAACCTGCGTGAGTCACCAAATTAAGCAATTGAAGTCAACGTCTTTTAAGGATGCTCCGGTGTCGGATTGAAACGCGCGTTGAAGAAATACTCTGGAATGTGATATATAACTTATTATTGACGGTGAAATGGTGATAACTCAAAAAACCCTGGCTAAGTTTGTTGTGGGCTTCTTCTTAGACCTGGGTGCGATTGGAAACCTCTCAGCTTTAGTTTTAAGTAGACGAGTGAAGTTATCATCATCACCTCGTAAATTAACATAATGTAAAATACATTGGCCAAACCCTTCTCATATTGAGAGGAGACCCGTGCTCTGTAGTGAGCTGGTAATGGGTTGATCATGATGATGATGATGATGAAAATATATTGTATCTGAACGATTCATAGATGACTGTAATTGGTTTACATGAATAAACCTATTATTGATTTGATTTCGAAAAGGTTGAAGTAAATGTCAGCATTTACTTTTTGTCGTGATAGCTTAGTGGTTAGATCACCAACCCCCGACCTCTGATTAGGTGGCTTATCGGAGTTATTTGCATTTTTAAGCAATTAAAATATCACTTGCTTCAACGGTGAAGGAAAACATAGTGAGGAATCCTGCACGCCTGAGAGTTCTCCATAATGTTCTCAAAGGCGTGTGAAGTCTGCCAATCCGCACATGGCTAGCGTGGTGGACTATGGCAAAACTCTTCGAATATAGAGAGGAGACCCGTGCTCTGTAATGAACCAGCAATGGGTTGATTTTAATGACTATTTCTTGTGTAATAATTTAATGTTATCAATTGCATTTTACTGTTTTTCATGCAATATAATAATATACGTTTACAACTTTTATTTACTCCCTTACAAGTGTATATAAAGCAACAAACTGAATAATTAAATACAAATAAACACCTATATACTATGTTTCAATGAATGCATAAAAGAATATTTAACACTGTATAACAGATGTTAGAGCAAAATTAAATTGCAACGATCACAAAATGTAAACGTGTACGAGGCGTAAAAAAGAGATGTAAACAATTTTTGGCAAAGTGGAAAATTGGCAGTCATATTTCCAGCTGTGGAAACATTTCTGTAACAAACGCGTGAAATTTGAAATACATTAATGTGTTTCAGCGAAACAAATGAAAGGTTCTCTCTTTTTATGGCTTTGCACAGATTAGCCAATGTCAAGTTTATAGCAATGTAGAAGTTAGGGAGAAATGGCGGGAAACTTCGCACTCTGCGGACGCGGTTTGCTCAAACCTTTCCCAAATTAATACCTGTTAACCATTCAGAAAACCAGCCACTACACAAACGACACCAAAACTGTCCACGACACAACCAACACCAGTCCTTTTCAAAATTAGCCAACAAACATTAATTCAAGAAAAGCGTGAAATAACCGCGCCCGCCATATACGAAGTCTCCCGCCTTTCTCCAAATGAAAGGTAACAATGAGTATTGCCTGACTTTTGTATCTGATCTGTGGTCCTCGGTAATTTTTGACAGATGACCACAGATCATCGGAAAATATTGTTAATAGAGTATACTTTAATGAAAAGTTATTAAAGAGAAAGGCGGGAGACTTCGTATATGGCGGGCGCGGTTTTTTCACGCTTTTCTTGAATTAATGTTTGTTGGCTAATTTTGAAAAGGACTGGTGTTGGTTGTGTCGTGGACAGTTTTGGTGTCGTTTGTGTAGTGGCTGGTTTTATAAAACTAAAAGGTTCCTGACTACAGACGAAAGCTTACAAGTGTCCGTAGAAAACCTGGCGAAGTTTGTTGTCCAGGTCGCGAAGATACGAGGTTACCAAACCCTCGTATCTTCGAGAGTCGCGGTTGTGTGTGAAAGCGTTTCCAAGGCTCCACCATACAGCGGTGAGTAGGAACACGTGGGGGTTTAAGGCAGTAGGAGTCTGACATAACCTCTGTGTCTCCTCTTAGCGCAGAGGTATCCACGAGGATTAACCCGCGTTAAAAAAAAATGGTACCATTGTAACTTAAGTTTTATGTTTATGAATTTAGTTATCACCATCAACTCTCTTTTATGTAATTGACGCATCATCAGTGTTTTTATCGACTCACCGATTCTACGGCATTTTATGTCGGTCCTGGTTCGGTGAACCAAGCTTTACTTAATTTTAATTTAATTTAACAAATTTTAATTTGTTTTAATTTAATTTGTTAAAAGTGAATACATAGTAACATAGTTTTTAAGCTGTACTAACAAAAATGAGCCCTAGTTGCCTAAATAAAGAAAATTTATTATTGTTAAATAAAAATTTCAATTGTTCTGGGTTCGACTCCCAGCTCGGGCTGATCTAGTGGGAGGCTTCAGCCGTGGCTGGTTACCACCCTACCGACAAAGACGTGTCGCTAAGCGATTTAGCGATCCAAGCACGCTGTCGCGTAGAAACCAATTAGGAGTGTGGGTTTACCCCTAACAGGTTAGCCCGCTACCATCCTAGACTGCATCATCACTTTACCACCAGGTGAGATAGCATCATCATGATTAACCCATTGCCGGCTCACTACAGAACACGGGCCTCCTCTCAATATGAGAAGGGTTTGACCATAGTCCACCACGCTGGCCATGTGCAGATTGGCAGACTTCACACGCTTTTGATAACATTATGGAGAACTCTTAGGCGTGCAGGTTTCCTCACGATGTTTTCCTTCACCGTTGAAGCAAGTGATATTTTATTTTTTTAAACGCACATAACTCCGAAAAGTTAGAGGTGCGTGCCCGGATTCGAACCATCGACCTCTGATTAGAAGACTGACGCCCTTAACAATTGGCTATCACCGCTTTTTTTTAGCGAGATAGCAGTCAAGGGTAACGTGTAGTGTATAAAAAAAATACAATATATTTGACTGTAAAACACAACATAAAGTGGTCGATCACGCTGGAAAAGTTATGTCGGTTCGAAAGAAATAAAATTCTGCCATTGCTTATAACTGGAGTTTTTGGGTCTGTTCTTAAACTGTCTCTTCAATGATAGGAGCCGTGCTTTGTTCTGGATCGTTAATTGGTTGATGGAGAGTTTGGTTAAGTTATACGATCTAAATTTGAATGTGCCCATCTAAAAGTTTTCGGCTGTTATCACGTCAGAGTGATTGATGGATATTTACATACCCAAAGTTAGCAAGCTGAAAGAGTTTGCGTCGGCGATACTCTTTGTATTTTGCATGCGGAATTTTTAGAATTCTTTGACATTGCAGCTATGCCACTCAAGGACGTAGGCATTTGGGGAGGTTAAGGGGTTTAAACCCCGCTCCCCTCCACCCCCAATTGCCTACTTTTTCTCACAAACTTATCTATAATAATAATGATCGTCATATCTGCGAACGGGTTCATCCTGGGGTTCCGTGGCAGTTCGCTCGCAGCCAGGATGCAAAAAGCGGTCTTACTGGACGCGGCTAGGATAGTCCGCCGGTTTCTCAACCTGTCGCCCTGACCCCCAGCCGTTTGGTCTCCCCTGCCGGGGCGCAATCCTCCGCCCGGTACTATATAATGATAATAAAACTTAATTTGCATTACTAACAATTAATTATTTTAAATAATATTGAGTTTTTTCTCATTTAGAAACATTTTCTTAGTCCTAATTTCTTAATGTATGAAATACCTTCTCGTGTTTTTGTTAATACTCCTGATATAATTATTTTAACGAAGTTCCTTATCGCGCGTTGTGAAAGGGGGCTAGACGAAAAAAATTCTTACGAAAAGTTGTCACGACACTTTTTGTTATTGTAATTGCTGTGCGGCGTCGCATGTTTCTCTGTCTGTCTCTCTCTCTTATAGAAAGCAAGCCAGATATTTTCATTTCTATTTCGCATTGAATAGTGTGGTGACGATTATTTTTGTTGAGTGTATACAGGTTTTTTGTAAATAATAAATAATAAAAAATAATAATAATAATGAATCCTGACAGTGTTTCTGCACAAGTTCCGGATATTGCTGATGGAGTACAAAATAATAAAAAAAAATATTATTATAACTACTTAAATAAAATAAAATTTTATTACAATTCCTTCACTAATTAATCGAAAGGAACTTCGTTCCACCCGGGTGTCCCTTGACAACTCTCAAGTTTTTTTTATTCTAAATAATATCGCTTACGTAAGCATCGTCTGTGGACTTGTGTGGGTGGAAGGTCATATTTTGCCATACACGCCTATCCTCCACTAGAGTACTCCATGATATCTGACCTTGGGTTGTTATACACGCCTACCTACTTTTTTACGGATCTATGATTTTTGAAGCATATACCTAATTTTTATTATCACTGATTCATATCTTGACCCTTGTGAGGAAATCTGAATGCCTGACAGTAAATACGTAATGTATTTAGAAGTTGCTATTGAGATTTACAAAGCGCGCTTATCTTACCTTATTTATTGGCAATGGTGCCAATTCTGTAGTACATGAATCTGTGAATTAAATAGCCATATCTAAAAATAGTGGTTTCCTATATCACCGGAATCCTCAGGGTCGCACGAGAAGGATTTTTGGCCATCGTGAACCACGATTACCAAATGTAATGTAGATTCGAAGACTTCACACGCCTTTGAGAAAATTATGGACCCTGGCGTGCAGGTTTCCTCACGAAGTTTCCTTCACCGTTGTAGCAAGTGGTAATTTAATTGCTTAAAAACGCACATAACTCCGAAAAGTTCGAACCTTCAATTTAAGCTATCACAGCTTTTTTTATCAGTAATTTACAGCGCAAATCATTATTTAAGTTTTATTACTGTTTCATATTAATTTGCTTGAAAGCTTTTTTTTTAGATTTAAATTGATTTAGATTTTTCTTGCAAATGCTGCTTTCAGGCAGAATACTACGTTTTAATCTAAAGATACCACTATCCTGCATTAAACTAATTTGATTAGAGATAAGAGATACAGTATATTATCGATCAAATACATTTTACAATGAACTATTTATTAGGATCCGCAAACTAACTCTTATAGCTTCAATTGGTTAACCATCTGTCTACTCTATTGCTCAGGCACTGGCAGAGAAGAAAACTTCAAAAATATACCAAATTCGAATCGAATTTCTCAAACAACGCCATCAATAAATATCGACATTTGTGTTGCTAACAACACAAGAGAATTAAGACTTGTAGGATAATTTGCGGTAACGAATCATGAAAGTTAGCAAGAATGCGTTTTAGTGCTGGGAAATGCGAAATGCTTTACCCATCCCCTCCGGAAGCGACGCAGGCAAGACTGCGCCGCTTCCGATGGGGTATGTGGGCGTACCCGGCGGCCAGGCTGGCGACCAGAATGCAAACCGCACTAAAACCCAGCGATGCTCCTTCGCGTCGCCTGGTGGCTGGGTCACGGGAACACTCGTGAACTCGACCACAATGAAATCGGGGTTACCTAACTTAATTTGTATGGTAATGTTACGTAAATTAAATCAACGGAACAGCCATTGTTTTTTATATTTATATTAATTTTTCACGACCTCTACGGCGCGTGCGCTGTCGCATGATAAAGTTTGGAGGTCCTGGGTTCGATTACCGGCTCGAGTCTGGTCTGGTGGGAGGCTTCGGCTGTGGCTAGTTACCACCCAAACCAAAGACGTCTCACCAAGTGATTTAGCGTTCTGGTACGATGTCGCGAAGAAACCAATTAGGAGTATGGGTTCAAAATACCTCTAACAGGTTCGCCCGCTACCATCTTAGACTGACGTAGAGAGCTGACTTGTAGTATATAAAAAAAGGTGAGTATGTTACGTATTTTTTTATTATGCATGTAAACAATGTTATTTGTACAGTTGTAAGTTACAGACATTTTAAACAATAAACAGACAGAAAACACAAAGCTTATAAACATTCGCTGCATTTCAATAAACAATTACAACAAGAAACATAAAACTGATTCCACAACAAACAAAACTAACGAGTAAATATCTACGAATTAAATAAAAATCGCGACAGTTAAAAAGTTGAAATAACATAAACGTAGAGCGATCCATTTTACGTTCAAATAAAAGTCTAACGTCGCAATTTTCCCGCTTCAAAAGAGTTTACGTGCCGGCGTTCGCTTTCACAAATGAAAAGGCAATTAAAACGAGCACGCAGCATCAATATTTCATGCTTTAAGCCCTTTATGGAGGGAAATCTTCGACGCCATGGCACTAATTTACGCGCGTAAATGTTAAATGACGCTGACAGGACCTGCGAAAAGGTTGAGGTCCTTAATGTTATGCATTTTTTTTTAACACCAAATTCTCTACCATAAATTTTCATTTACGTTTTGTCTATAGGTACTAGCTGTCACCTGCGGAGTGCGCGTTTTTTTTTAAACGCACATAACTACGAAAACTTGGAGGTGCGTGCCCGGATTCGAACCGCCGACCTCTGATTAGGAGGCTGTTGCCCTAACCACTAGGCTATCACCTAGTAAAAATATATTTAGTTTGCTCCAGAAGTCGAGTGGGCAACTAAACGCGGGTTCTTTAAGTATACAGTAGGTTATTACAGCTTTTCAGTTAAAGGTCATTAAAAGCTTTCATATTTTTTCATCATCACCCAAAGAGCTATGCTCGCACCGGTGAAAGGTGGTAGTTGATGGTAACCTATACCTATAGCAATCAGTTTTGAGAAGTCATACTAATTATCTGCTATTTTGAAGACCAAAGCAAAGCTAATTCTCTCTTCTCCATAATGTTCTCAAAGGCGTGTGAAGTCTGCCAATCCGCTCATGGCCAGCGTGGTGGACTATGGTCAAACCCTTCTCATATCGAGACGAGACCCGTGCTCTGTAGTGAGTCGGTAATGGGTTGTTCATGATGATGATGATACAAGAAACAAACTTTTCAACAATATTTTTATAAAACGTAAGTTATATTCAAATAATATATAACATTCGCGTTAAAAAGGCTAGGGGTTTTTTCTTTTGTTCCAATGTGTTTCTTCTAACTTTGTTTGAAAGCGATAATTTGAGACTGAAAAAATAATACAACGCTAAGTGACCGTTAGCGATTTGTATTCTTTAGCCCAAATCTGCTAATCCAATAGTTTTTCAAAGTTCGATTAATCAATATAGTATAGTATACTTGCTGTTGCCTGCGACTTCGTCTGCGTAGAATGCCCTGCTTCAGAAAGTAAGCTTTAGGCAAATGTCAAATTGCCGATTTTCGTGTTTCTAAATTAAAAAACATAGGACTAGGGGTGGAATTTCAAAATATCCTTTCTTAGCTGACATCTCTTAACTATCAACTACCAACTTGCTAAATTATAGCTTTATACGTACAATAGTTTTTGAGATCTCGCGTTTAATCAGTATGTAAGTATGTAAGTGAGTGACCTTTCGCTTTTATATATATAGATAAAGAAAGAAATATGAAAAAAATATATACTTATTGCAATTAAAAAATTATATGCAAAAAGTAATATAAAAGTTTCTTTGCCATTGGACTAGTTTTAATTAAAATTGTTTGTTTAATAATTGACTGGGTAATAAATTACGCTAACGGAGCGTAAATTAAATGAAACTTTTATATTTAGTTGAAAACATATCTAAGTGAAATTTTATTTACTGCAATATTAGCTTTTTTTTTAACTTAGTGGTTAATACTCAGATTGTGTAGATGTGAAGTCTGCCAATCCGCAAATGGCCAGCGTGGTGGACTATGGCCAAAGCCTTCTCATATTGAGAGGAGACCCGTGCTCTGTATTGAGTCGGTAATGGGTTGATCATGATGATGTGTAGATGAAGCCATGTAGCAGTGAGGAATGTGGAAGTGAGAAGCGTATATACTGATATGTAAGCAAATTGAGACAGAGCATCGTATCAACTGTCTCATACAGCGTGCTAGTCTTTATTTGTTTGGCTAACTTTTAAAGTTAGCCAAACAAATAAAGCACCCACTTACTAATAATCTGATTTCTATCAAGAAATATCTTCATTTTTTTTCCTTGCCCTTACACTTTAACATGCATATCCTCTTTCACACAATCCATCAATCTCTTCTTTGGTCTTCCTCTACTTCTTTGCCTTTTAAATGAATGTTATATCTGTATTTCATATACATATATAACATTCATTTCATATAAAATGGGGTGGGGTAGGGTGGGGTCCTAGCGTTATAGGGCTTTTTAAGGAAATATCAAAAAGATTAGTCGACATCACGGGAGACCGAAGAGCTGCCAGCTACCTTGGACAACGAATTAGTCTTGATATTCAAAGGGGAAACACTGCCAGTATCTTCGGAACCTTGCCTAAAGGGACTCCTTTTAATAGTATATTTTAGTAATTATATTATATTTTTTAAGATTTTTAGTTTCAGGTTCAATCTAAGGTTTACTTTAAGTTTCAGTTGCTATAAATAAATACTTTGTATCTTTCATATAATATGTATGTGAAATTCATATATAACATTCACATATATAACGAAATACCTTTGTTTTTATTTTAGCAGTTTCATAATAGGAAAAGCGAAGTTGTATATTGTTGTTTCATGTGCAATCACGTGGTGTCTTTATCTATTTTTATTTTATATTTTATATGAGGGTTATTCTGACCTATGTAGGCTTTTATTTAATTTTAGATATTTTAAATAGAATATGACTGACTTTAACGGCGAAGGAATAACATCTTGACCCGCATAGCTGAGTTCTTTTGCATAATGCAATAAAAGGCCCGTGAAGTCCCCTTTTTTTGGACTGACTAACAGCTGTGCTAACCCTATTGGTTGCGACAGCGTAATGGGGCCGTTTGGCCAGTTTCGGAAAGAGGCTCTGCCAGAAGAAATTTTGAGGCCTAGGGCTCGAAGAAACTAAAGACCGACTGCCTAAGGGCGCCTCCTGTGAGGCCGAACCTCGGCTTAGGCGACGTTTGGGATAACGAGGGGGTCGGACGGGAGGAAGTCTACTTATCCTTTCTTGGTGAAAAGCCACTACTACATGGGTCGTTGATGATGATGATGATGGTGATTTGTTCGCTCATGATAGCTTAAGTTTAATGTTTATAACTATTTATCACCAACAACCCCCATTATTGTCTTAAAGATTTACAAAGTCATCTAAACTAATTTTTATAAAGAATTTTGTGTTAGAATGAACGCAAGTTCTGCCTGCTATATAGGTCACTTTGACATTTTACAAAAGAATTGTCGATCAATGTAATTTATAACTTCGAGTTAACACTGACGCTTTGAACAAAGAGTAGGTTTTATTTAAAGGTAAAATTGCATTATAATGTACGTTTTTATTCTTTGCTGGATATATTAAAGAGGCTGGAAGAGGATGGTACGTAAAAGGCAAACTTGGGACATGAAAAAATTCAAGAACTTTCTAAAATACTAAAAAGAATGCAAGACAGGAAAGTCTGTAGTAGCACATTCTGGTATCAGAGAGAGGATGGTTTTTTGGGTCACTAAGCCAGTTAAGATGGCACTAGAAAGTACTCTATAAATCTGTAGCTATATTAAACCTACCTAACCTAACCTACTTTTATCGAAAGTCACGAGGGCGGGCTAGAAACCGTCTCAATTGACGATCGTAAACGATCGACTTTAAAGTCTTCCAGTCAGTTTTGGTTATATAATTTGTTGAATTTAATGGTGCAAATACACCTTTCCCCCGATTTACACGGTTCATAAACCAATGAAATTCGGAAAATTTCTAAAAATGTAAATTTCGAACATACCTGAATTTGTTATATTTCAGCAGGTACTTTAAAAAAAATCGTTTCTATTTTTGGTTTTAATTTTTAGATTCATTTCACTCCATGTTTTGGGCAAACTATACTAACCTATAACCTAGTTTAAATTTTTTGTATATGTTTTAATCTTGTTATTATATTATACAATGGATAATACACAGTATCTAAATATGTGTAATAATTAGAGAAATACTATTTTGAATATTATATATGGAATTGGAGGTAGTTAAAAAAATTATCAATCCGAAAAATCAAAATACGCTAACTTATTAAATGAAATACCTAGCAAATAGAAATATACTTGTAACCTTGGAGAAATCGGCTTCCATTATCATCAACATCTGCTAGTCAAAATTGAAAAAAAATATCCAGTGCTCTAAATAACTTAAATCAAAGCTATCAATTGTTAAGTTAAGATTAAGTACTCACCCAAGCGTGGTCATGGTGACAATGGTGTACCAGAAGGCAGCTGGAATGGATGTGAAGTTTGTGTCCTGCTCATTCTTCTCCGCGTAGAACATCACAGTAGCGAATATGATGATGGCCATCGCCAGCGAAAACACGAGGAATCCCAGTTCGCTGGCGCACGACTTCAGCGTATACCCGAGGATTCGGAGTCCTTGCGAGTGCCGCGAGAACTTAAAGATACGGAACACTCGGAACACTCTTAAGGTGACGAAGGCGCCGGACACGTCGTCGTTGTCGGTGATCCCCAGGCCGATGTAGTACGGCAGGATCGCCACCACGTCGATGATGGACATGACGGACCTCACGAATTTGCAGCGGTCCGGCGCCGCGAACAGTCGCAGCAGGTACTCCGCCGTGAAGATCATGACGCAGGCGGTGTCCAAGCAGAAGAATACGATCTTGTACCGCTCTCCGCAGGGCAGCGTGCCCGCCCGGCCAGGCCGGTGCCCGCACGGCACCGTCTCCACGACGTTCGCCATCACGGAGACGGCAATGAAAAATCCAGTCACATAGTAAAATACTAGGGCGGCAGTCGACGTGTGGGGGTTCTCGAAAGCCCTCCACATCTTCTGCCGCAAGTCCGTTAGCTGGGGCAGGCTCTGGTCCCCGGCCTCACTGAGTTTATCGTCCATAAGTCTCTCCGCATTCTCACGTTTCCTATCCCTGTAGTCCTCATAACAACAGTCGCCTATCACGTCTGGGAGTATACCGAAGAACGCTAGCTCCTCATCGTACCCGGTCAAGCATTCGTGTTTCGGGTAGTGGAGTTTGCCGGTCCTGTAGTAGTTCAGTATGTGCCTAAAGATATCCGGGTCTCTGTCGAAGAAGTACTCCCGACTGTCCTCGTCGTAGAAGAACTCCCTCTCGGTGGAGCCGAGGAGGGAGTCGGGGTATTTCTCGAGGGTGTTCCGCCACGTCTCGAAGCGGCGGCCGGAGACGTTGATGAGGAGCTTCTCGTCCTCGGCGCGGCGCCGGTCCTTGGGCACGGGCGGGGGCGGCAAGGGGTGCGTGGCGATGGGCACCCAGCCGATAGCGGCGGCGCGCGCGAACGGCAGCCATGCGGCGACGGACGCCATCGCGTGCTCACGGCGCCACCGTCGCCGCTGTACTGGTCCGCGAGCGCCGCCCCCCGCGCCGCTCTATTTCGGGCCGCCCGCCCAGATGGCGCGGTGTTGCCGCGTTATGAACCAAAATAAACCCTCCCCTGAGTATTGCAGACGTTTTAAGTTTTATTGCAAACTCCGGAGATTTATGATGTACGTTAAAGCCGAAGATTGTTTATGAAATTATTCATTCTCCGAAACTGTGGCATTGTTACGCGTGTTACATGCAACGGCGTGCCAACAAATGCACTTGCGTGAAATGTTGTGTATACATCACCTATGTCTTTACGACTAGGTATGTCTAAATATAAAATTATTGAGGGAGCTATTGCCTGTATTCATTATGACTAAGTCGCACTTCTGGGTCGCTTGCATCGATCAACTGTTCACCTCCATCATCATAATTTTACCGTTAAGAAGTAAATCATAATTAGCGCTTTCAAGGTGTTCTAAAGTGTGAATATCACGAGTAGTTGACATTCTCATAAAATTTAGAGTTAAAGATAGGAATTATGTTGGAGAAAGTTCATTTTCATTAAAAGCCTGAGATACCAGCAAGGGGTCGAGTGTTCGCTTCATTACTAATTGTAGTTAGTATTATTACAATTAGTACTGAAGCCAACACATACTCGTAGATATTCACAGGCAAGTCAATAATAAAATAGCTATAAAAAAGGAATACAACTTTAAATAATAACATAATATTATATTATGGTAATTATCAAATATTCAACGATATTTAATTCACGAATAAACTCTACAGAGATTTCTTATATACTCAGTATTACTCAAAGAATACAAATTACGATATATTTTTTAAAATTTTCCCTAAAAAATCCCCCGGAAAAAATGCAAACCCCTACCCTTCTAGCAACACGATCCCGGGTGAAAATGAAATACGCGTGCGCGAGCCGTGACGTCACCGTCTAATAAATTGATTTTCATCCACCTGTCCCTCTCTATCCCGTCAGGTTTACCATCATTCCGTCCACGTCACACGCGGCGAAACGTTTGTGACCTTTTTGTATATTTTTTAATCGCAATATTTTTTTTTAAAAGGCTTTTGTCTGTGGAAGGCCTGAGGCCCCATTTCTTTAAATGAGTCCATTTATCTTGAGTCGTTTACGTTAATTATTAATTCGATCGCAAGTCAAGGAAAGATTAAGCCCACCCAATTTTGATACCAAAAGATAAGTTTTAAGAAGCTTCTTAAACCATACCTCAACTTTCCCCACTCAGAAACCGCAACCGAAAAGTGTTAGTGCGATCAAACAAAAAGGGGGGAAGGGGGGGTGCTCAAAGCTCTGCCGGATTGAAAAAATTAATAAAAACTAAATTGAAATTAAAGTCAAAAGATTATTTATTCAAAGAGACCTAAAAGTTTTATAAAGCTCTTTGATACATATGCACGTAAAATTATTTTATTAAAGCAAATTAATTATGAAAACTGTATCCTTTAAAAATGAACCTATACAAAACTGGTCGAGTGATATTTTTAATCGTATCTCTCTTGAAACAGTGATAGCGTAGTGGTTAGGGCGTCAGTCTTCTAATCAGAGGTCGGCGGTTCGAATCCGGGCACGCACCTCTAACTTTTCGGTTTTATGTGCGTTTTTAAAAAATTTAAATATCACTTGCTTCAACGGTGAAGGAAAATATCGTGAGGAAACCTGCACGCCTGAGAGTTCTCCATAATGTTATCAAAAACGTGTGAAGTCTGCCAATCCGCACATGGCCAGCGTGGTGGACTATGGCCAAACCCTTCTCATATTGAGAGGAGACCCATTTCTATCGAACGACCTCCGTGGCGCAGTGCGTGCGTTGTCGTATTATAATGTTGGAGGTCCTGCTTTCGATTCCCGGCTCGAGCCTGCTCTGGTGGAAGGCTTTGGCCGTGGCTAGTTACCACCCTACCGACAAAGACGTGTTGTTCAGCGATTTAGGGTTCCGGCACGCATAGAAACCAATTAGGAGTGTGGGTTTACCATACGCCTAACAGGTAAGCCCGCTACCATCTTAGACTGCATCATCACTTACCATCAGGCGAGATTGCTGTCAAGGTTTTAGGCATCAAAAGCGCTTATAAAAGGTCAATTTGAATCATGATTATTTTGTATTTGCTTGTATCTAGCGGCTCCCTGCGACTCGTCTGATGTCGTCGTCCACCTTGTTGGGGGTAGACCAACGCTACGTTTACCGGTGTGGGGTCGCCATTCTAGCACCTTGGGACCCCAACGTCCATCGGTTCTCCGAGCTATGTTCATTCATATAAGGGCATATTACCTTTAAATCAAAACTTAAGTTAAATACAAATAACGACCACTTATTCTTTCGCATCGCTAAGTATCACGGTGCAATTCCACGTATGACATTCTCCTTTTTTTTAACACCGTCTTATACCATCATACCGTCTTCGTTGGCGACGACGAGGTCCCCGCTATCTTACGTCATCCGAACGTGGGCTCCATCCACGGCCTGGGAGAAGTACGGACCACTCCGCCCGTCATCCCAAGCCTTAGCCGAGGTTCGGCATAACAGGAGGCGCTCTTAGGCAGTCGTTCCCTTAACGTCTTCGAGCCCTAGGACTATTGATTTACCACTAGCCTTAGATCGATCCTTAACGCTCAAAACATGGGACGGAAAAGTAGTGCACAAATAGCGACGCGTGCACTCCTTTCCCCCAGTGTGTGACAAGGCTAGACGAAAGTCACCGATTCTAACACCCGAGCCGTGTAATCCGAATGAATTACAAAGCACTACGCGCCGCTATAGATCATATAACGGCCAGATGTCTAGTGTATTAGACGGGTTGTCACATCGATACCGGTATGTAGGAATGTATAGTTAGTTGGTGACAAATTCTCGCCTTGTTTATTGTATGATGAGCTCTATCTACGGCTAGTGGTAAATCAATGCCTAGGACTCAAACTTTCTTCTCGCAGAGCTTCTTTTCGAAGCTCGCCAAACAGCTGTTACGCTGCCAGTAGGGTTCGCACAGCTAAAGACAGTCCGAATAAAAAAAAGTGGGAACTCCCGAACAATGGGAGAAAGACAGAGGGATTGACGACCTGCGTTGCGCAGCGCGCGCGTTGTCGCATTATAAAATTGGAGGTGGTGGGTCTGATTCCCGGCTGAAGTCTAGTCTGGTGGGACACTAGTTACCACCCTACCGACCAAGCCGTGTCGCCAAGCGAATTAGCGTTCCGGCACGATGTCGCGTAGAAACCAATTAGGAGTATGGGCTTACCATACCCATACCCTAATTGGTTTCTATTATTTTAATTTATGAGATGATGATGATTACCACACTCGTCTTAAAACTAAAGCTGAGAGGGTTCCAATCACGTCCAGATTTAACGTCCGGGTTTTTTTTTTTGTTTTCACCATTTCACATAGTCAATAACATATTATATACCACATTCCAGAGTGTTTCTTCAACGCGCGTTTCGCACCGACACCACAGCTTCCATCTCACATTGTAGTGGATAAAAAAATAGGTTTCTTCTTTAGTTCTCAGTTACAGCCCGCTCTCAGACAGACCTACCGTGCAGTCATAGTAACAGGAATGCGTGAAAACCCAGAAGGTCCCAACTATTCGGGTACGCATTCCTTGAAAGTTCCTTAAAGTAGTTAAATCTGTAAGTAACTTAAGGCGTATTATAGGATAAGAGGGCGTCCAATAAAATATAGAACACTTTAAAAAATTTACATTTATTCTTACATCGATATTTCACGTACTATGTACAGTCGGCCAAGAAAACAAAAGCGCACTATACAAGGTACATAAATATTATTTTATCTATGAACTCTTCGCTTGCGTAACACGTCGCGTTGAAAATATTATACATATTTTGTTATCAATAAAATAATTATACAATTATCATTAACACAATAATCGATGAAGGAATGCTAAGGTAACACAGCGTAGTTAAAATTAAACACTTATTTCACCATCCTTAACAAGTCAACGTATGAGCTTATTTTCACCGGTCACTTGAAATGTTCGGGTATTTTGTCGCTATGAATTAATATATAGGATGACTACGGGGCGGGTGCGTGTCTTCGTCGGTAATTTAGGTAGACGTGGGTAGTTTCGGGCAAAGAGACCAGATACTCTTTACTCTTAGAATTACAATTATAAGTATGGTAATTTATAAGGAGCAGACTATACGCTCCACCAAGTACGACTATGCACTACCGCGACTTGACCACCGGCGACACCGGCGACTCGACCACCGTCCGGCGCCGGTGAGTCTTATAAGAACCTGCGTACGTCACTTAGTGTTGCGTAAAGAGAGGGGGCGATGCCACTCTCTTGTCTGTCGTACATGACTCCAAAACTAGATGGTGCTGCTGTCTGATTGCCGTCAAATATAACAGCTTACCCCAATTTAGAAGTGGTACCAATTTATCTCCATAGCAGAACAACAGTAGCGGGGAATATATAAATCAACCAATGGCAAAGAGGAATTATCTACGCGTTAAAATCTTGCTTTGTTATTGGTCGATTTATAAAAGACTGAATACCTTCTAAGATAGGAGACTTGTGCCCAGTAGTGGGGCTTTATATTATAAAAGACTGCATATCTTCTAAGATAAGAGACCTGCGCAGTGGGGCTAGATTAAAAATCTGGACTTGATGGTATTTGCCCACGTTCTAGGCACTATTGTAAATTGGTAAATCTGCGACGAAAGCCTCCCATAGCACTGAGCCAGTTAAGAAATCAGTGTGAGTGTGGTAAATGCGAAAGTGAGTTTGTTTTTGTGTACATAAATCACTCACTAACAGAGCAAAGGTTATTTTTTATAGTTTATAATATTGCAGAGTGATATATGGGAAGTTCACGCATTAATAAATTATATTAGTGAGGCAGTAGGTATTACTAATTGTGTATAATAGATGCCGGGAATTTGTCTCAAGTTATTTATCAAACCTCTAAAGTTCAAGCCAATGGCTTATCGGGTGTTTTTTTTTTTTTAATTGTAAAGACTTTGAAGAGATGTGACCAAATATCGTAACTGTATCAATGGCTTATATAATATAACATTAATATTTGTGCATAACCAATGCCCGCCAACGATTTTAATTGTAGATATGCCATTAACTAAATCATAGTTTTTTACTGATCAATTCAATCAGTTAAACCAGATATCTCGATACGGGGCCGTGGTCCAATTAAAATATTAACTGTGATCCAACTACCCTAACTGAAATTCCATGGACCAACTCGTTAGATCAAAAATATTTGTTACGATCCCTGCAGATGACTATTACACGAGCAATCATATAGGAAACAGTTGACAAGTGAGTGAACTCACTCAGTCAAGTGGGTGTATCTACAATTTAAATCTTTGTGCCTCAAGTGAGTGTATAAACGTAGAAGTTTTTTTGAATTGTTGCAACCGGAAATAAAACCTGAGACTTTTGGAAAGTACAGCTACGTCTTTACATTCACCTTCTAGAATTTAACCATGATCGCCTTAGCAGATTGACTCAAACATATCTCGCTATTTACATTTAAATAGTTTCTTTATCATAAAATACATATACATAAATTCATACTTAGTAATTCATATTACAAGAAATCATATTTTGGTTTAATAGAAATTCCCAATCGTGTATTTGTTTCGAAGTAAATCACCTATGCTACGTTTTATGGTCCACTGGGCTACAAATCACCAGGGTGACAGTGAGTGTCTAGTGCATCCTGTGTGTAATGAGTAGAAGCAGGCTTTAGTTTGTGGAAGTCCATGATAAACAATAAACAGCAAGTTTAATTTGCTATACAAGCAAGAAAAGTGAGGGCTTTACTTTTCTCGCTTGTGAAGTCAACATCTCCATGCTGATATCACGGAGTGACTGGGAGAGCGATCCTTTAGTGTGTGAGGGTGTGTGTGCATGACTACGTGTTTGGTTTTTTGTCACACAACTATAATTATAATAATAAAGAAATCGCATTAAGGAACCTGAGACGTCCTAACCACTAGGCTATCACAGTTTTATAACATTACGTGTAGACAAAATTGACTTGTACCCACTAACGTATAAAGAATGTTCAACAGCCAAGTCACACAACATTAACTATAATAATAAGAAATCGCATTAAGGAACCTTAGACTTGGCACGGCTTTGTCTAGATTTCCTTACTTTTTAGAGTTAAAAAAGCAGCTTTAGCGAGGCTTGACTAGTTTTTTACAGAATGTTTTTGGTGGGATAGGTTTTACAATGATTATCTTTTTGATAAGTTAGTAAATGCAATTGGATATTTCTATTAAACCAAGATATACCGCTGAGTAAACGAACAAGAAAATCGATGATATTTTGTTATGCCTTACGAATAAACGTTGTATAGCGGATAGTTACCATCCCATCTCTCTTTCGATCACCGTCAATTTGACAGTTGAAAAGAGACAAAACATCCTTAACTAACCTTGAACTTAAACCGCTATAGAACGTTTAGTAAGGGAGTGTTAGTTTAGCTTAAAATAAATTGCACTTCCTATCTCCTTTGGTACAGTAAGATACGTAAAAAGTATGTATACATAATCTTGCGTTGTATAAAAATGACTAAACAAATATGTGAGCGAATGTACCGTAATGCTAGGTCCACACGTTGGTACATGATTGGCGTATTCAAGTTCATCGGTTTTATAAGAATTGTGATTGTGAATATATTAAACGTTTAAATAGAGTCAGTCAATTTTTGTTATTTCTACATTGGGGAACTTCGGTGTTAAAACGTGGACCTTATATCGAAAAGTGCAATCTGAGACACTATGGACCAAATAAACAATTTTTATGTGTGGTACATAAAATTCCTTCATAAAACCTACGTTCAGCAAGGGATGGTCTTCTCTGGACGCTAAGGACTGTCGTTAAGGCATTACATTTTTTTTTTCATTTTCATTGTCTTCTGTGCGCATAATTACGTAGGACAAGGCGTTAAAATACTAATGTCTTTTGTGAGAATAATTAGAACAAATTTTACAGTTATTGAAGTTTTTTTTTAGTTACAAGTTACGGCTATCTCACTTGGTGGTAAGTGATGATGCTGTCTAGGATGGTAGCGGGCTAATCTAATAAGAGTATGGTAAACCCACGCTCCTAATTGGTTTCTACGCGACACCGTGCCGGAACGGTAAATCGCTTGGCGACACGTCTTTGTCGGTAGGGTGGTAACTAGCCACGGCCGATGCCTCGCTCTAGACAAAGCACATGTATTGAATCATTTTGAATCTGAGAATAAATCTTAACCTACCAGCTACGAAATTGAGAGCCTAGTAGCAATCTATAGGTAAAGATGACAACAAATAAATTCGAAACAGCGGAACAAACGTCGTCGAGCATGTATCATCGTGTGCAGCCAACATTATGCATGATGTTACGGACAAAGTGAAAAGTTTTGAGCATTTATCAATGTCCGGGTAAAGTCAACTTTCCAAACGCTTTTTAAGTCGTAGGGGGGTAATTCAGAATCACCCTCCCACCCTAATTCTGAATTGTTCTCAAATGAGAATCACATTATCAATTGAGCACAATTTCGAAATTGATAAAGATTACCATTATGGGTGATAATCATCTTTATTGGAATGACATTAAGTTTGAGATGAAAAACACAAATCGAATGATGTGTGCAAAGTCAACTTTACCTAAAGAGAACTGATTCTGGACAAATTTAACTCTTAGCCCGTAACGTACACTAAAACGACGTAAAATAAAAAGACGTGTAAAAATAAATAAAATATCCATTATCTTTTAAATAAAAATAAAAATACGAAGAAAACATTCAGGCATCCTATTCAAACAGCTCGTGTATTATTAAGTCGTTATAGTCAAAGAGCAGGTGAAAAACTTGCACTAGTTTAAATACATTGAACAAACTGTCCACTCGCTCCCAGTATATGAGCATGTTGCGAGCGAAACTTATAATCTATGAGCCGGTGATCTGTTGAATGATTCAATTTAGACATGGAAAATAACTACCCCGTCATAGCTATTTTATATATATATAGAGTATCGTTAGTGATACTTTAAAATTAGTTATTCTTAAATCCCTTATTATACGCAACCCATCATCACGATGATGATGTGGAAAAAATAATTCCATATGAACACACACGTCGCACGACGAAACGCATTTCGATTCTGTCAATGCCACTAAATCGTTATTATCCGCGTCCAAACTGATTCATTCAAAACGCCACCAGCTCTTCACCTATAACCGACGGCCTAATATAGGTACACTAAGCTTTTACTGATATTATTTTATTTATTTTGTATTCATTAACTACATTTTGCACAAATCCGACTAGATTTCTCATTATATCTTATACATAAGTCAAGCATTGCCTTAACTGAAGGGGTCAGATTAAATGGGCTTAACTGACATTTATATATATATTCAAGAGTTCAAACTGTCGTTCAAATTTCATTAAATTCATAAATAAATCGCATACGACTGAACTCACGTATCGGTACGTCTGACTAGTTTCGAACCCGGTCGGGGTTCTTATTCATGAGCAACTCATAATTTACGCCTAGTTATAAATAGTATGACACTGACTCCTGATTTATAGGTCGCTAGATGACTGTGGTATAAATTTAACAGATTTCCGAAACGAAATCTGTCCAAAAAGATATAAATTTATTCCACTGATAAAAAGTATTTAGCGATCAAAAAATCGGCACTTAAATCCTTTCATCTGATCTATAACATAATTACGTCACTGAAACCCCTTTTTAGGTCGCCCCTTCAAATTTTGTACTAGTAGTACATAATGTCATTACGGAAACACATTGATTACGTCACATATGTAGACCCCTTTGTCAAAGGTTTTTGGTAAAGTTGGATTCGTATCATACGTAATAAACAAACTACTTTGTACTGCCGTAATATTATGGAATTACCTTATGTCCCATTTTCTTGACACGATCTGACAATGATACAGAATATTGACCTACCATAAAGGAAGAGATCCGAAACTCCACAGCGGCCTACAAAAAGAGATTGTTTAACCATCCAAATCAACTGGCTTGCCAGCTATTATACAAATTTGCTTATAGTCTTAGACTGATCGCAGATGCAACAGAGAGAAAAAATATATATATATTCACCACAAGTTAGCCCTTAACTGCATCTCACCTGATGGTAAGTGATGATACGTTTTAAGATGGTAGCGGGCTAACCTGTTAGGGGTATGGTAAACTCATACTCTTAATCGGTTTCTACACGACATCGTGCCGGAACGCTAAATCGCTTGGCGACACGCCTTTGTCGGTAGGGTGGTAACCAGCCACAGCGGAAGCCTCCCACCAGAAGAGACTCGAGCCGGGAATCGAACCCAGGACCTCCGACTTTAAAATGCAACAGCGCACGCGCTGCGCCACGGAGGTCGTCAAAATAGATACGGCGTATGTGATTTTGTAAACAAACCGGGAATAGCTCTATTAGAACCTAAATGTATCTAAATGACATCTAAATTGTTTCTAAATTTGTCCGATTACATCTTGCCGTGCTTACGTCAAATCTTGCAATTGAATTTACAGCCAGCTATCCCATTCATAATCATCATGATCAACCCATTGCCGGTTCACTACAGAGCACGGGTCTCCTCTCAATACGAGAAGAGTTTGGCCATAGTCCACCACGCTGGCCATGTGCGGATTGGCAGACCTCACACGCCTTTGAGAACATTATGGAGAACTCTCAGGCGTGCAGGTTTCCTCACGATGTTTTCCTTCACCGTTGTAGCAAGTGATATTTTAATTGCGTTAAAACGCACATAACTCTGAAAGTTAGAGGTGCGTGCCCGGATTCGAACCGCTGACCTCTGATTAGGAGGCGGACTTATTGCAATATTCTGCTTATTGTCGTTTTAAATGCGTAAACTCCATTAAATTTGTCGTATTCAATTAATAAACCCGCTTTACATGTGACGTTATCAATGCTTATTCCGCCATTATACCTAATTATCATACTTTATGTAAAATTAAGTAATATCACGCGCAAATTTTACTTTCTCTGTTGCTGATTCTTTTATACATATAATATTGGAATGTATGTAGAGATCTCTTGACTAGATGCAAACAAAAATTGCACTGAATTATCTCTAATATTACCAAAATTGATGTCGCTTTTCAAATCGTCAATAAACGAAGCGAGTTACAAGAGGTTATCTTATCTTAATAGTTATGGAGAACAGAAAATTCTAAAACGGTTCTACACGAGCGTCCATCAAAGCTCATGGGTATTGGAAAGTAACAGATTACATTCCAGTAAATACTCCACGAGTTCAATATTTTAAAATGGAGGCATATGAAGATATACGGACTATGGATGGTGATATTAAAACAATCATTACAAAAATCTATTTGAAGTTACAAAGAGAGGATTTTTCAGAAGTTATAATCTTTTTAACTGCAACTTTAATGACTTACTTAACATGAATTAAATTCTCAGTTAAAAAGATTGAACTTTTGATATTTTGCATTCCTCAGGTATAAAACCAGCCCTTTGTAAGCCAACATTTATAAATCGTGCATAATACAGCCGCTGATGGGCGGGTTAAATAATATGAACACATTACTTCCCCATACATATCACTTAAACCAATTAATTAATTTGTTGAATTGAAAAGCAATTGGCTTATTATGAACGCGACTCTTTCACCGTTTTAAAATATCCTTACATATACCATGGACTCTAAAGATACTTGTAATAGCTTGATACATTTCGCAAAATCTTTAGTTCCTTCCGGGTATTATATCGAAATGTAAAATGCATTGAATCGACATCAATTTTTTGTAAACAGTAGAGACAAATATGAGTTCATTTCAAGTTGTTCTTACGATCCGATTTGATCGGATATTTCAACTAACCGTCAACTTCGATCAAAAACAACATCTCTTGACCAATATCCGACAATGTTTTTGCGTTTATTAACAACTATGATTTGTGAATCAAATTCATCGTTTGAATACACTTAAATTATACGATTGTACTTTAATGGTTTTAACTTTTTACATAATTTTTTATTACACATTTTTTAACTACATCAAAATATACATAGTTAAAATATAGAACTAGAACAGAATAAGCTGAAATACGTTCTATAACCAAAGAACCAAAGTAAGATCAAAAGATAAAGGTAGATCTCGAATTGGTGGACTATCAATATTATACTGAAACTGAACTGTATACAGACTGCTTGGATTTCAAATTCCGCTGTCATTAGCGATTAATTTTTTGTGTTTATATATACTCGTATATAATAAACACAAAAAAACAAATTTTCACTAGTAGACTAGAAGATAGCTTAATTTTAAGTGGCATGTGAGACGGTGATAGCAAAAGGAATAGTTACTTAGCCTTTGTGGGTTTCTGCTTAGAGCAGGATGCGTTTGGAACCCTGCTAGCTTTAGTTTTAAATTTACGATTCAATCAACTCACCACTATGTAATTGACGCATCAAATGTGCCTTTTATAGCTTTATTTGAATAAAGTTTGTTTGATTATAATTGATTGATTTCCATCGAATAAGATGACGATTGTGCCAGCAATAACCACATTAAATACTATGTTCTTCTTCTATATATGTTTTTTATAATTTAATAATATTACTAAATATAAAAACATTGGTTGTATCTATATTTAGTAAAAATAAATAAATTTAATTAGTGTTAGTAATGTAGTAGTTAGTTACTAATTTATTTAAAAATACTAAATAATTTTCTTCTATATCAACATGTAGTCAATCGTTATCTATAATATAAAAAATGCAGTGATGCTGATTAGATAAAAATCCAATTTTTTAATAGAACATGAAACTATCGAAATTTCCTGATGTTTATGATTTGATATGATACTGTACAAAAGAGAATCCGAATGTGTGATTAGAATAATACGAAAGTACCACCAAAACATACCAATACGAAACAAACACTTCATTGATTACCCTCATTATCTTCTTGTTTATTAACCTACCTGAAGGTTAACATATTTTATATTTTAATAATTTAAATCTAAGTATATTCAAACGATCAGAGCACTATTTTATAATACAAATAAATAAATAAAAATAACACATCGTTCTTAATACTGTAGTACAGTTAAATAAACTAGACATTTGATTACGTTTGACTAGAAATATTAATATATTGAGAGATCAGTTAAGTCTGGACCAACTTCGCACTATAGTTTTTTCACACACTGTACACACGTTAGTTGAAGTTGCCATCGGGTCGTTTGAACGGATATAGATAAAATATTTAACGAAATAATAGCGTATATCAAAATTTCTGTCCACAAAATTTGGTATATGTTGATGACAAAATATATGAAGCAATAAATCTGACCGAAGATTAATCAATATTCTTAGATAAGCTAAACTTCGTTATTTTATGCAGTCTTCCTGATACGTAGTTTATAAAACGAAAGAGAATATAGTGGACGATAAACTAATAAATGAAATTAACCACGCAATTAATATTGATCGTAAAAAAATGGAAATTCTGAGGAATCACAAATTTTATCCTTATCCTTCAAACAGTCCGTATCCCGGGTCAACTTCGTTCTTTTTTCAAAGCACTAACAAATGCTGTTGGGGTATAGGGCGTCACAACAGGTGATCGTCGTGGTCGTCGTGATCCTCCTCAGACTCGGCCGAGTCTAGGCTGGGTACATGGTCTAGATCCTGCAAGTCACACTGCTGGTCCAGTTCCGTAGACGGTGCATCGTCGTCCTTCCACTTGTCCATTGATCTTCTGCGCGCGTTCATGAAGAAGTTGCCTACAGTGGTCGGCTCTAACCCTAATTGCCGTGCTATCGTGACTTGCATTTCTTTTGACGGTCGCTTTGTTTCCTGTAAAGTCATAAAAAGTATATTAACGGAAAATTAATTTTACTTAAAAAAAAAAATAACAAAGTTTTATTTTACTTCTTTTTAACAAGATACTATAAGCATTGTATAAATTACTGTTTAGAAATGAAGGAAACGAAAAAAATTATAAATAAAAAATCTGTTCAACTATAGGCAAGGTTCTAGTAATTTCATTGCTTTAGTATCTTCTTTATACAAATCTAACATACAAGAGTATTTAATATTCGTCCTGTAACATAACAATTGAAATAAATGTTGCGATGTTATTCTCAATTCTACGTCATTAATACCTTAATAGATGCCAATAAAAAATAATCTTAATTATACCTACTGATGGTACTTACAATTAAATAACAATTTAGTAAATAAAAAGCAAATCTAAAAAAAGTATGTAGGGTATGAAAGACGATATAAGGAACGACCCGAACCAATGGTGCTTTAAGTGTTTAAGCTTTTAATTAATCTATCCAAAAGTTTAATACTTTGTTTTTGCACCACAGACTTGTTGGGTAAGGCTACAAAAATTATCAATCCGTATGAAAAGCAATGTGAAAACTGGCAGCACCTTGGGGATTTGTCAAAAGAAATCTCTCCTAGAGATCTAAAGCAAGGAACAACCATGTGTTGAAATTGTAAAAATAAATTTTAATATTTAAAATGGCTATTCATCTCTAGGCTCACTACAGAGCACGGATCTCCTATCAATATGAGATGGTTTTGGTCATAGTCCACCACGCTGTCCATGTGCGGATTGGCAGACTTCACACGCCTTTAAGAACATTACGGAGACCTCTCAGACATGCAAGTTTCCTCACGATGCTTTCCTTCACCATTGAAGCAAGTGATATTTTAATTGCTTAAAAACACAAATAACTCCGAAAAGTTATAGGTGCGTCCTCTGATCCCCCGACCTCTGATTAGGAGGCTGACGTCTTAACCACTAGGCAGCTTTTTTTTTTAAATAAAGGCTATCAATACATTTAAAATGGCTATAAAATAAGTAAGACTTGATTGACTAATCAATTTATTAACACGATCTCAAATCGATTACTACTACAACATAGACGAAGAAGAAAATTTCGACGACGAAGAAAAAAATCTAGAAATATTTTAGACAATTAAGTTATCCAGAAAGGAGAGAACGAGAAGCAAATGTTAGGTGTTACCTTAAAAATAGCTTGCAGAGTACGCCGCTGCAGATCTGTGAAAACCAAACGCGGCTTCTTCTGGGAATGATGGGTATCCGAAGCCATATCCTCCTTGCGCTTGCAGCCTGGAAAATATTAAATTTCACTATGAACTGAATGTTCGCAAATCCAAAACAACAGGATGTTAGTAAGGATTTGATGACGTCCGTAACGAGGTACGTGCTCTGTCGTATCATAAAGTTGGAGGTCCTGGGTTTGATTCCCGGCTCGAGTCTGGGCTTCGGCCGTGGCTAGTTGCCACCCAACCGACAAAGATTCCTCTTTGTCAAGCAATTTAGCGTTCCGGCACGATGTCGCGTAGAAACCAATTAGGAGCGTGGGTTTACCATACTCCTAACAGGTTAACCCGCTACCATCCTAGACAGCATCATCACTTACCACCAGGTGAGATAGCCGTCAAGGGCTAACTTGTAGCGTACAAAAAAAATGATGATAGAACAAATCAATTTATTTCCACTTCCTTATATGTACAAGTTATAGACAAAAACTTTGCAACTACTTCTAAAAAAGCTACTAAAGAAAACTAGAAGGGAAACGATATAAAAATTAGTGATGAAAATACTACTACTTAAATAATTACTAACTGTCATGTAAAGTTTAAATATCCTTTATTATACTTAAGGTTCTTTACGTCATTATTAATCTCTAATAGCAAAACTTCCTGGTAACATAACTATGACACTAGCAACTGCACTGTCAAAAACAGTTAACGAAACCAATTATAATGATGGTTCAATTATGTCTCGTCGAAAATTGGATAAAAAAGGGTACTAAATAAAATTAGTAATCCATTTAATAGTTTTATACTTTTTGTTTATATTGTAAACTACCAATTATTGAATGTTTTTAATTGTATTCATTGTGACTTATATGAATTCATTATTGTAGTTAATTATGAAATAATACAACAGACAAAAATAACTGAATATTATTTTAGATGTAACCGAAGTAAATGACGATATAAAATTTTGGATATAAATCCTGACATCGTTTCAATCATCAATTATCATCTTTTGAATTAAAATAATGATAAAATAATGAAAAGCTATTATGAATTTCAAATGTGTTTTTAAAAGGGCTGTTTATTTTGGGTTTCTATGAAGATCACAAATTGGACTTCCGTAGCTTTAGTTTCAATTTAACTTATCCAATCAGTGGTTCCAATTCTGCTGCACGCAAATCTCAAAACTAAACTTAATTTGTTAGTTTAAAAAATAGTAGTGAAAAGGACACTTTCACAATGTATCCCATGGAAAAGAATAGCTCGGAGATTTTGTGTGTAACAGATTTAGCACCACTATCAATATCAACATGCAATAATGGCAAAAGTACGTCTGACTACAAGAAAGTTTTAATCTCAGCATAAAAGAACATATTAATTAAATTACTAAATAAATAAATTAAAAAGCGTGTATCATGCCAAAGTTAATAAAAAAAAAAATTAACGGTAGATTAATAGAAAGACGGCTATATTATGTTTAGTGAAATAAATGTAAAATTCTTGTTCAATTCTATCTTTTATATATATTTGAATGTCTAATAAATATCTAGTATATAAATTCGATAGATTTATTAGATAATAAAAATATATATAAAATATAGAATAGAAGAACAAGAATTTCAAATTTATTTCACTAAACATAACAATATAGCCGCCTTTCTATTAAGTTATGTGCGGTGGGTAACGATAGATGGTCATAAAATCCACAAATGAGTATTAGAAAAGCTAAATTTTCAATGCTAAGCTAAACTAAACTAATATTGTTTTATTTTCCTAAGCCTCAACTTGGAGAAATTATCAAATTTATGATTAGAACCGGTGGGATTTGAAACCTCATCTCAACCTCGACAATCGCAACTTGAGTGCTGAAACAATTTGCGGGAAGCAAATAACTAAGTTCGTCCTTATTTCATTGCAATATTGTTGCTATTGAAGCATTCATGAGAATCAATAATAAAAGCACAGCAACGAAATCTTCAGTACATGAATAAGATGCTATGAACCTGGGCAAGTACAAAAATGGCCTATTGCATTCGGAGAAATGGGTTGCATTTCCTCTTAATGAGATAACTCATTACATAAACAATTTTATTTATTTTATTTCTCATTTAAATCGGACATGGAAGCGTCCATAGATTGATTGAGATTTTATCCTTCATAACTATGTTAGCATTGTAACAATACATTATACAGACTTCTGGATGGACCTTCCAATCTAGACGAATATACTGTGGGGGGAAGAGTCTCGTGATACTTTATACCGGCAATATACTGCGTCTGATTTTGCATATAATTTTCTCAATAAACACATATATTGTCTTCTCATAAAGACATACCTGAGTATCAAAGATGGGAAAGAAGTATCGAGCTAGCTACCGCACACAACATTGATGGAAGGGCAATCTTATAAATAATATATTAATAATAATATGACAAATTGTCTAAACTTTACCACCACCACGTTAAATTAATATAAACTATTCAAATTTACCCATATGACGATACTCACTGCCTCTCTGTGGAATCTGGGCCGCTGTAACAAACAAAAACATTACTTCACCAAACAATGTATAGTTTCCGTTTTTATCACTAGACCATTCGAAGCCCCATCTATGGACAACAACCATGCCTCTAAACACAGACTACCGAAAAGCCTTCTTTCGCACAAAAATTTCATTCAAATTTTAAAAATTACATTCTACGATAGAAAACATTTGAACCAAAATCAAACATCAAAAGCAATTCCTGAGCGAAAGAATACTAGTTAAATTAGAAATCTAAACCACTATTCACAAGAACTTCTAGTTCAACTATTCTTGAATACAAACAAAAATCCTGCGCTTATATATAAATCATTTCAATGATAACATATTTGATTCTTATAAATTAAAGTATTAAAGGAATTTCTTCTTCATTATATTCAAAGTCATTATAGATAATGATTTATATGTAACCAGACATCTGGGAACCATTTTTGATGTCCATAAACTTTTTCTTGACCCAATATAAATTACAGTACATAAAAATTAATAGTAAAAGGAATGTTAAAGTACAAAAGCATCATATCCAACCCGTATTGGCGAATCTTTTACAATTATAAATCCTAGAACCTGACTTTCTTAATCATATAAATTTTATCGAAATCAGTTAGGCAAAATCCTCGATATTCAATGAAGAAAGTAAATAATACATCAAGAAAGTAAATTTAAAGAGTAGAGAACTTGAACCCTGGGTTGATAGCTAGTATGAAATATAAATGCATACCTGGCGACAATGTAAACAACATTAACAAAGGATCTGTAAATCTCGCAGGCACCTATAAAATCATATCATAAATCTATGGCAGCCCGGGCGCGGGGGAAAACAAAAAGGGAGGAAGGAGGGGCAGCGTTAGCAGTCTAACATACATCTTGGCTTCTTGAAGCTAACAAAATACACTTACCTAATGCTAAAGAAGTATATATAAAAACTAAACCAATAACAGAAAATTTGTATTGCATAGGCAGTATCGCCCCTTGTGATACGCGTTCAATCAGAAACTTGAAAGATTTCCGACATGAGCATCATAGACTTTAAACGGATGAACTAATTTCAATTTTATTTTCATCACCAAATCTGTATTAAGACTTATGGATATACTATAAGATCCACTAGCCAAGGTCTGCATAATTCAAGCAATCATGTTTGATAGAAGACATTAATGGGACAAAATTGATGCCAGCATGTTTGCTAGTCAGTATTATGTCCGGGTAAACAATGCTTCAAATAAAGGAAACCAGAAATCCGTTTAGGGGCTACGATGCCACAAATATTTAGCACGATATAAAAAAATATGTATATAGGAGGCTAAAAAGTCAAGGTAATGATACTGCCTACCCAAAAAACATCTATGGAGAGAAAATCTCTATAATCATTTACACATAATAATATATTATTAACAATATTAATTAATAAACGAAAATAATCATCCATTTGTCTGCTTCGACTAATATTAATAAATGCTTGTCACAAAGCGAGTGTCAAATTACATATTATATTTATTTAAACTATAATAACAATTGATAAATACATACGTAAATAATATATTACCTTTGCGACAAGCTACTTGCATTACATTATACCTATTTAGAAACCAAGTCCACTGCTACGCAGCCAAGGATCGGGTTTGGGGATAGGGAGAGTATAAAATAAGACAAAACTTGGTTACCATAAAATAAAATAAGTAACAAAATCATAATCTTAATAGGATTACATTCCAGTTTAAAAATAATTAAAAAATAATAAAATAACAACTATAGTAAAATAATTGAATGGGTCAACAGAACTCGTAAAATTTTGTATTTTTAATACTCTATTTTTAATTCAGAATAATTTATTCAGATTCATAATTAAATGCAAAATATTCAAACCGTCCTTTAAAACTTTTCGAATGAAAAATATAAGCATGTGATCAGTCAACAGTATCTCATACTTAATTAAAATAATTCCCAAGAATTTCTTAGAAAGGGATATCCATCATTTATTTTTGTTGGTGTCCCACAGGGTTCAACAATGGCCCCTGTTTTAACTTTAATTTATATGAATGACCTAAAATTGTTATTTGACATATTATTCGACCTATTATATATAGAAGCTATTTGAGGAATACATCTTGATATGAATAAGTTAGAAATTATAATAAAATCAATATAAAAAGAAAACGTAAAAGGTACGACAGAAAGGGATGTAAGGAAATTTCATGGGACAAAATCACATGGGAAGGACTCACAAGCACGAAACGTCCCCAGCAGGTTCATAACCCGATGTTTCCCATGGGGGCTGGTGCCCGGGGTACATGTGGCCCTGGGGCACAGCCGGGGCCTGATACTCCCTGGGATATGCCCGCTGCTGCATGTTGTTTACATTGTCGCCTTTTACCGTTTGCGGGTTGGGTGCATCTGGAAAGTTAGGGGTTTATCAATTGCTTCAGTAGTTCAAACTAGTGAGAAAATGAATAACAATGACTTTGTGACAGTAACTAAACAATATGGACACATTGATAAAGGCAACCTACGTCCTGCACACGCCCGCTTAAGTCATGTGATGATAAAAGGACCTTGAAAATTGCTATTAAGGAAAAAAAAATAGTTTAATTCCCCCCAAATTACTTCTAGGTCCACACCTCAACTGCTGGTAAGGCTCCTACGTCTATGACAGCGTTTAAGATATCGTCCTGCATATGGAAAGACACGCCTGTTTCAGCAAGTCATCTGATGATATAATGACGTTGAAAACTGCTGTTAAGGATACATTTGGATTAGTTTGGTTTCCCCGAATTACTTCTAGGTCCACAACTCAACTGCTGGTAAGGCTCCTACGTCTGCGATAGCGTTTAAGCTATCGTCCTGCATATGGAAAGACACGCCTGTTTCAACTACTCATCTGATGATATAATGACCTTGAAAACTGCTGTTAAGGTTACATTTGGATTAGTTTGGTTCCCCCGAATTACTTCCAGGTCCTCATGATCAACCCATTACCGGCTCACTACAAAGCATGGGTCTCCTCTCAATGTGAGAAGGGTTTGGCCATAGTCCACCATGCTGGCCATGTACGGATTGGCAGACATCACACGCCTTTGAGAACATTAGTCCACAACTCAACTGCTGGTAAAGTACCTCAGTGGCACTGCGGCAACTATCCCAATGTTAGTAGTACAAAAAACCCAAAAAAACTGAAGTGGCGAAGTGTGGCCAAGCGACTGAACTTGATCGCAACGACAGCCTTTGGACGCTCGCCAATTTAACGACATAGCTGGAATACTCGTTTTCACCGGAACACGTCACGACGTGCTTAATAAACTATTTTTTAATAGGTACCTCGTGTCAACGCAATAATTCTCTGGAACTTGTTCATGATCAACCCATTACCGGCTCACTACAGAGCACGGGTCTCCTCTCAATATGAGAAGGGTTTGGCCATAGTCCACCATTATGGCCATGTGATTGGCAGAATTCACACGCCTTTGAGAACATTATCGAGAACTCTCAGGCGTGCAGGTTTCCTCACGACGTTTTCCTTCACCGTTGAAGCAAGTGCTATTTTAATGTTTTAAAAACGCACATAACTCCGAAAAGTTAGAGGTGCGTGCCCGGATTCGAACCGCCGACCTCTAATTAAGAGGCTGACGCCCTAACCACTAGGCTATCACCGCTTTCGGAACTTGTTAATGTATTACAATTATCGCTAAAATTGAATAAGTGAACTAATCCTATAAATATATACTATATATGTATCAGCTACCTCGGACAAAGAATTAGTCTAGCCATTCAAAGAGGGAACGCTGCCAGTATCTTCGGAACCTTGCCTAAAGGGACTCCTTTTAATAATATATTTTAGTTATGATGTTAAATTTTTATTTATTTTTTAAGATTTTTAATTTTAGGTTAATCTAAGTTTTATTTAAGTTATATATTTAAATGAGAATATTGTAAGAACTGGTAAATTAAATTAAAATTAAAATAAAATAAATCGTTAAAACATTTATAAATGTGAAAGTGTGGTAGTTTGGATGTTTGGACTCAATCACGCTAAAACGGCGGAACGTTTTTGGATGAAATTTGGCATGCACGTAGCCTTTGACATGGAAAAGAACATAGACCACCTTTTATCCCAATTCCTTAATTAGTTACTAAGGGAATATTGAAAATTGTTTAGGAGCCAAGCCACGGGCAGTCAGCTTTTAAATTTGGTATATATGTCATCTATAATATGGAAAAGGACATGTATTTTCAATACCGATACCGACTCTCATACATTTTCCGTAAGAAGATTAAATTTTTTTAACGAGCGAAGCTTTATACCCGATTCTGAAGTCCATATATATGAAGTCGTGGGCAGAAGCGAGTCAATTATATAAAAATATAAAAAATACATAAAAGGCCATGAGTGTTAACTTTCAAATCTCAAAAGTGACAGTTTAAATAACGCCAAAAGTTTAAATAACGCCATTCCAAATAATACTTGGGAGATTAAGGATTAGGTCAGATTAATCGAAAATGATTATTTTGAGCCCAAATTGTTGTGTCTCCGCGGATTGCTTTGTATGGAAGTTTTAGTAACCTTACTACGTAAGCAACTAGGTCATGCAGGTACTTAGAAGTTAGCTCTTAACGACTATCACCTGGTGATAGTGTAGTCTAGATGGTACCACGCTAACCAGTATGGTAAATCCACACTCCTAATTGGTTTCTACGCTACATCGCGCCGGAACGCATAGATGCATGCGTTCCGGCGTCTTTGTCGGTAGGTTGGTAACTAGCCATGGCCGAAGGCTCCCACCAGGCCAGACTCGAGCCGGGAATCGAACCCAAGACCTCACGCACGCACCACGAAGTTCGTCAATAATATTTTGTATTTTTGATAATTATAAAACAAAACTTTGATACAATTCATGGCCACGGTCATTGGACGAAGATTTTCTAGTTTGAGCCATATAGATCTATTATTATGAATTGTATATTTCATATGATACACTATGTATGGATACAATGTATTAACATTAAAAATATTACAATATAATGATTGTTTAAACCGTGTACCATTACAGGTATATACAGCATTCTAGTTTGTCCGGTTAAAAAGTTGAATATATATTTAACAAAATAAAAAATATTAGATACTCAATAATAAATATTAGGATGATAATAATAATGAGATACATAATTAAAAAAGAATAATATCGCAGGTAGTCTTGATTGTGTATTGGGAGACCACCCGTCTTTAAGAACATAATGGAGAACTATAAGGCACGCCATGCTTCTTTTACGGTTTAACTGAGTAATATTTGGATTTCAAATTGCTTTAAATAAAATTAAATAACGCACATAACTCAGAAAAACTCGAGGTTCGTGCCGTGAATTTATCTTGGTCCCCTAAAACAGGGTACTACTAGAATTAAATATACTAGATAAGGTAGAACACGCTATTACCTATTTATGTACCTAAATTTAATTTCTGGTTAAGTATAACAGTTTCTTTAGAGACCTATGATCTTAAACTCTAACTCAAGACCGTAGACTAAATAGAACCGGACCCAGTCTGTCGGGTCAGCGAGTAACTAATGAAAACAAAAAATAAACATGAAGATCTCCCAGCTACCTAAATATCACTAGAGCAGTCTGCAAGGGGTCGCCCGATCGATACAGCAGCGGACGCGGCGGGGGGGAGTGTAGGGGGTGTGACGTCACGGGGGGAGGGGCGGCGGCGGAACAACATGTGCTAATGTTGCCTCGATTCCCTAACGTTTTTTAATCTGAACATTACTTGAATGTTTGATATGGAGAAAGGTGATATGGAAAATATCACCCCATCACACGGAATGGGGTGTTTTTTGTTGAAGCCCCGTTTAGTTGCTATTTTTGGAATTTGAGGCTTACAACTAGGTATTATTTTGGTACAGTTGACGCTCTTGATTCAGAATTATTATCTTTATTTCAGGAGCGGCAAGGTTCGTCGGAGCAAACTGTCATTCTCAATTATTTCCCTCTCTTTTGTTTGACAGACGAATCGCGGTGTAACTCAAGTAAATCTATCTATACACCGTTGACACATTATTGTGAAGTTATGGTGATAACTTATTCGTATCATCATCATGATCAACCCATTGCCGGCTCACTACAGAGCACGGATCTTCTCTCAATATGAGAAGGGTTGGGCCATAGTCCACCTCGCTGGCCATGTGCGGATTGGCAGACTTCACACGTCTTTCATTACGGAGAACTCTCAGGCGTGCAGGTTGAAGCAAGTGATATTTTAACTGTTTAAAAATGCACATAACTCCGAAAAGTTAGAGGTGCGTGCCCGGATTCGAACCGCCTACCTCTGATTAGGAGGCTGACGCCCTAACCACTAGGCTATCACCGCTTCAACATAACAAAAAAAAATATGTTGAGTTACTTTTTCGTATGCATTACATAATATGAATTTTTGACAGGTAGATGTTTTTTGGATGCAAAAGAGAGAAAGAGATTGAAGGAGAGAGTGGTCTAAGCCAGAGAGGCGACTCCTACCATAAACGTACCGTAAGATTTCTACTCCAGAATATATATTATATGTGTGTATAAGTTTTATATTTTGATTAAGGTATACATATAATAAATGTTTAAGGGAAAGCATATAGTAATATAAGGAAATATAATTGGGTAATTCGGTAATCGCGTAATCTTGAACAATAACAGCTATGACAAAATTGGTAGTAAAATAAATGGCTCTTTATTTTATTTGTTGTGTTTTTAGTCTGTATTGATATTGCCGCTATAATAATTATTAACAAATAACAAAAAAGAAATGAAGTAAAAAATTTAAGAAACATATAAAGAGAATACAAAAAATGATATGTTTTTTGGGTTTTTTCTTAATTTAATTATTTTCATTATAATGACAATAATATGTACCTAGTGTTTAATATTGCATCTTGGTAAAGAACCCATTCTACACTCAAACAGAGCACTGGTTTGTCCACGATGCTCGTTTTCAATCTGACACCCCAACCCTCTCGTAGTTGCGGAACCCTCTCTCCGAAAGAGGAGACCTAAACATATCCTTCATGACCCTGACGATCAGATGACTACTGACAACATACACGTAGCACCTACCATACAATCATACGCTACACACCGTCTTCGCCGGCGAAGACGAGGTCCCCGCTATCTTGCGTCAACCGGACGTGGGCTCGATCCACGGCCTCTGAGACGTATGGACCACTCAACGTCCGAGCCCCCGTTATCCCAAACGTCGCCTAAGCCGAGGTTCGGCTTAGGCAAAATTTCTTCTGGCAGAGCTTCTTTCCGAAGCTCGCCAAACAGCCCGGTTACGCTGTGGCAACCAATAGCGTTAGTACAGCTAATAGACAGTCCGAAAAAAAAGATGCTCGTTTGCCCAAGATATAGATGTAAAAAAATAAAGGTTGCTATTTATAGAATAATTTGAGTGGAAATTTTGTTATCTCGGTACCTTTTTCCCCGCCTACCTTCATCCTTGAACTTCTGTCGCTAGGTAAATTGTGTCAAATCCCGGGCAAAGGTATATTTACGTTATAAAGGCGTTTTAGTAACTATTGGCCCATCATTAAAGCTCAGAATCACACTACTCTCTATTATCCTACGTTCCTTTCTTTCTAGAATACCTAAATATACTATTGTAATAAGAAGACAAAAATTATCTTTGTATTAACTTAATTTCATTTTCATGATCATCATGATCAACCCATTGTCGGCTCACTACAGAGCACGGGTCCTAATATGAAAAGGGTTTGGTCATAGTCCACCACGTTAGCTTTGAGAACGTTATAGAGAACTCTCAGGCGTGCAGGTTTCCTCACGATGTTTTCCTTCACCGTTGAAGCAAGTGATATTTTAATAACCTAAAAATGTACGTTACTCCGTAAAGTTAGAGGGGCGTGTCCGGGATCGAAACCCCAACCTCAGAGAGACGGACGTCCTAACCACTAGGCTTTCACAGCTTTATTAAATTTTTTATTTAAATTTTTTATTTGCTAATGTATATGTAAAACCATACTTTACACAAAATAAAAACAACGAAATGATTGTTTCCATTGGTGACAGTTTTGTTTGTGGTACTACTATAATTTTTGATTTGGGTCCAAAAGAATGAGCGCCTTACTAGGATACCTTAATAATACTATACTACTCCCTTTACTAGAATCTGTCTGTACTCCATTATAGTGTTTGGAGAGTTCCAGATGCAGCTCAACCAGTTCAACTTATTCATCCTATTTAATGAGCAATTACTGTGGGATTTTAATTATTATGGATGGAGTTCAGAGATAGGAACTCCTAATCTTCTGCGTCGTCTACAGATTCTGTTTTATTTGTACAACAGATTACGGATAGCGCAAACTATAGAATGATCTGTCTTTTTACCTTAAAGCCAATAAAACGTTTCATCATCATCATCATCATCATCAACCCATTACCGGCTCACTACAGAGCACGGGGAACGGGTCTCCTCTCAATATGAGAAGGGTTATAGGTCATATATAGGTCATAGTCCACCACGCTGGCCATGTGCGGATTGGCAGACTTCACACGCCTTTGACAACATTATGGAGAACACTCAGGTGTGCAGGTTTCCTCACGATGTTTTCCTTCACCGTTGAAGCAAGTGATATTTTAATTGTTTAAAAAACGCACATAACTTCGAAAAGTTAGAGGTGCGTGCCCGGATTCGAACCGCCGACCTCTGATTAGGAGGCTGACGCCCAAACCACTGGGCTACCACCGCTTAACGTTTACAGTCCGGTTAGTTAAGATGTTCTTCACTCTACTCTGTGCTTCAACAATGTCATATTTAACTAACCCATGATTTAAACAAGTATGGCGGCCAGCGCTTTACGATACTGTCAAAACTACACCGGACATAACCGAACGACTCGAATAACAGCAGAACACTTTTTTCTTACGTGACGATTTCTACCAGTTATCTACCACGTTAAGGAACAAAAAAATTCATTTCATTTTCAGTTCATTCCATAACAACTGTAAAGCTCGAATGGAGTCGGCGGAACGCATTTTTCTTACGTGACGATTGCTACAAGTTATCTTCTACCACGTTAAGGAACAAAAAAAATCATTCCATTTTCAGTTGATTCCAAAACGACTCTAAAGCTGGAATGGAGTAGGCAGAACACATTTTTCTTACGTGACGATTTTTTCCAGTTATCTACCACGTTAAGGAACAAAAAAATTCATTCCATTATCAGTTCATTCCAAAACAACTCTAAAGCTCGAATGGAATAGGCAGAACGCATTTTTCTTACGTGACGATTTTTACCAGTTATCTACCACGTTAAGGAACAAAAAAAAATATTCCATTTTAAGTTCATTCCAAAAAAACTCTTAAGTTTCATTCGTTCGATCTCCCCCGACTAGGGTCTATGACCCTCTTTTAACAGAGCATATATCCCCATAAAATGCCCCTAACACATCACGAACCTACTAAATCACTAATAAAATGCCCCGGTGACACACCCCTAGGCAGAACTATGCCACGCGCTTAACACCCTGCACCGGTGGTAATCAATAGGGCTGCCACCTATAACAAAATTAAAAATCAATATCTTCTATTTTGATGGTAGTTTTACAAACTGACAACTTCTCTGTTGCTATGGTGTACTATAGAATCATGCGGGAGCTCATAAATAAAATTTTTATTTTAAAATAATATTTAAACTTCTACAATGGTAAATAATAGTTTCATCACTACAAAGTGAATAGAAAATAGTCGTTTGCAATTTAAGAAAACAGTACGTTTTAACGTTGTTTAACCCCAATGTTAATGTATTCTAACAGTTGTTCGGTGTTTTTTTTAATGTTGTTTTTTATTAATTAATATTGACAACCCTACAAAGCCCCTATAACAAGCATTAGTGACGCGCTATATCGACCCGACCGCATCGATTGTCGACAGATCGATGCACAGCTGTCGCACGTGATGTTAGGCGACCGTATCGATTTTATTTAAACCGCCTTATTGCGTTGTTACTTGTTACTGATAAAAATGCGTAACCAACAAGATATAATATTATCAGTTTGTTTCACACGATTAGTGAATTACGTTAGAAGCGATGATAGCCTAGTGGTTAGGGCGTCAGCCTCCTAATCGGAGTTCGGCGGTTCGAATCCGGGCACGCACCTCTAACTTTTCGGAGCTATGTGCGTTTTTAAAAAAACAATAAAAATATCACTTGCTTCAACGGTGAAGGAAAACATCGTGAGGAAACCTGCACGCCTGAGAGTTCTCCATAACGTTCTCAAAGGCGTGTGAAGTCTACCAATCCGCACATGGGCAGCGTGGTGGACTATGGCCAAACCCTTCTCACATTGAGAGGAGACCCGTGCTCTGTAGTGAGCCGGCAATGGGTTCATCGCGATGTTTCACACAGTAAATATTTGCGTCGGAGATATGCGTACTCGTAGTGGGCTGTGCGTGTTTGACATTTTAAAGCGCAAATAATGAACTGATTTGAATACGGTTTTCAGAATTACATACGATTATTTTTGTATTATTTGGTTCCTCCCTTGTGCTCCTATTTTGCCTCCTCACGGACGTATGTCAAAACAACGCGGCTTATTGAGAAGCATGTCTGACGTCACGAGCTCGCATAGGAGTTACTGATTGGCCAGATTAAACAAACACACAAACAACAATAACAAGCAGTAATTAATCATATCCTAACACCGAAATATTTCTTGATATGCATACACAAGTGCATGTTTTAGGATATGATTATATCCTAATACCGAAAGAAATACTACATGACGAGTAAAGGCCCTCGGAGTTGTTTTAAATAAGCGTGACGTCGGCATTGCTGACTAAACGCTTTTGTTTACGTTCGCTCATAGTAGTTAAAACCACAACTTGCGGGATTACACTTTAATTGCGACCATAATTAAGAGGTCTGAACGGTCCAACGACTCGAGCGAGAATGCCACATAAGGCAAAGCATGCTTGTACAAAATTGATTGCTACCTTCTAAATACGCTGATTAGCAAAGAAATGATTTATTAGTGATTTAGAGAGTTCAAATGTGGGTAATTATTGGATTCTTGATTTTCTTGGCGCCGCTGAATGAAGTTAATAACTCCTTCGCGCCGATATACATATTATAAATGATCCGTTAAAATCGTTTTAAGAACTTGGGCCTATTTTAAGCGATTGTTTTGAACTAAATCGCACTCATTCTTCATCCACCCTTATTTGTATTACACATGACTAAATTTAAAAAAACAAATAAAATATCACTTGCTTCAACGGTGAAGGAAAACATCGTGAGGAAACCTGCACGCCTGAGAGTTCTCCATAATGTTCTCAAAGGCGTGTGAAGTCTGCCAATCCGCACATGGCCAGCGTGGTGGACTATGGCCAAGCCCTTCTCATATTGAGAGGAGACCCGTGCTCTATAGTGAGCCGGTAATGGGTTGATCATGATGCGACTGAATTGAACAAAATGTAATGTACGAGGCAACCCTAGCGAAACCATCCCCCGGTCACTGGCAGTAGTGACGTGCGCCGCATCGACCCGCAGAAATCAATTGTCGACGAATCGATGACACAGCTGACGTCCGCGCTGTTTGTAAACTGATATGCGTTTTTGCGTGACACTTCCGCGGCGACACGCGAGGCAAGCGTATGACTATCGCATTACACAAGTAGGATATAGCCGTAATTCAGCTCTAGTAACATTAAAGTTTATAAATATCTAGTAAATTTTGAGGCTAGTTTTATGGTATAGCGTTATTATTTTGGAAACACCAAAAAAGTTTAAATTATAAGGTCATTTAATAAACAGACATGAAGCTGTGACAGCCTAGTGGTTAGGGCGTGCACCTCCTAATCAGAGGTTCGAATCCGGGCAATCCGGACGGTTTTTAAGCAATTAAAATATCACTTGCTTCAACGGTGAAGCAAAACATCGTTTTTTTTTGTTATGTTGAAGTGGTGATAGCCTAGTGGTTAGAGCGTCAGCCTCCTAATCAGAGGTAGGCGGTTCGAATCCGGGCACGCACCTTTTCGGAGTTATGTGCGTCTTTAAACAATTAAAATATCACTTGCTTCAACCTGCACGCCTGAGACTTCTCCATAATGTTCCCAAAGGCGTGTGAAGTCTGCCAATCTGCACACGGCCAGCGTGGTGGACTATGGCCAAACCCTTCTCAAATTGAGAGGAGACCCGTGCTCCGTAGTGAGCCGGCAATGGGTTGATCATGATGAATAAACATACATCGAATAAATGAATCACTCAAAATGGTACGACCCCTCGAAGTTTCGGAAACAATGACGTACACTCGAATTAAAACTCAAAATTATATATCGATTAAAAACTTAAGTGTCTTCATTATGGTAGTGTAAAACCATTGATTAAAGACCAAAGATTTTTTCTAAATTCACGCCTTTTTAAACAAACAAGTTGCTACTTGTTTGTTTGGGTAGGGTTGCCACCCTGCCCGCCGAGCCCGGTTCACGGTAGTAGTGACGTGCCAGCATCGACCCCCACCCTCTTGCTTGTCAACGAATGCGCAGCAGCTGACGTCTGTGATGTTTGTAAACTGTATCGATTTTAAACAAGCTTTCACATTAGCATGGCGTTCTTCGATGTAAAACCACTTGTGTATCGGCTCCACTTGCTTCCACTTTAGAAATTATACTCGTACCAGGAGTATAATTTCTAATCGGAATTTACTTAAAATTTACCTTACCGTTTAAAAGATTTCTTAATTCAAGGCGTATACGTAAATAAACCTCATGTTGGAATTTAAAGTGTCTAATCCAAGCGGTTTGGACTGCGCATAATAAGATCGGTCCGTCAGTCGAGACAAGTCTTTTAATATAACGTAAATATATCCATAAAGTAATTTTATATTGGAATCAATGTTTTTGGATACAGAAGAACTTGTAAAAGCAATCTTTATTTTATTTATAATGTGTAAACATTTTTTTTTAAATTTCATTCGAAGTCAAAAATGCGTTTGTAATGAAATACTTCAGTTTGACAATTTTTGTACAAATAAATCCATATATAAGGCTTTAGAAATAAACGTAGTATAGCGCCTCAATAGTTAAACTCCAGTTTATCTCTTACTGGCATCAGTAATTTACCAATCGAAAGAAGACAAAGCTTTACACAACTATATGACTATAATACAACGTCTATTATTAAGGGGGTTAATATATATAAATCCATGTTTATTTAATTTTTCCGGCTCAAATTCTGTATCAGTGAAAGTTATGTGGATAAAAATAATAAAATAACTTTAATTCGATAAATCAGACGTTTCTCTAATTATACAATTTGACGACCTTCGGGGTGCAGTCGCATTATGAATTTGGAGGTTTTAGGTTCGATGCTAATCAGGTGAGAGGCTTTGGCCATGGCTTGTACCGACAAAGACGTGTCGCAAAGCAATTTAGCAGTCCGCTACGATGTAGAACCAATTAGGATTAATTCACCATACCCAAACAGCTTCGCCCTCTACTATCTGCTCTACACTGCATCAGTGTAAGATGGTAGAGCTGTGAGAGCCTAGAGGTCCGCCTCCTAATCAGAGGTCGGTTCGATTCCGTGCACGCACCTCTAAGTTTTCAGAGTATGTGTTTTTATACAATTAAAATATCACTTGCTCCAACAGTGAAGAAAAACACTGTGAGCAAACCTGCACGCCTAAAGCGGTAAGGCCGCCTATTGCACCTGTTTTCTGTGTGTTTCTTTACTGTCTGTATTATTTTGTGTGTTGTACATTAAAGTGTATTTTCATTTCATTTTTCATTTCATCTTGGTCATCGTCTATACAGTAAGGCGTTCAGTACGACACTGAAACACGCCACCCGCCTCAGCGCTGAGGAACTACGCTTTGAGCGCTGACGGTGAGCGTTAGACTAAAATCAGCCTAACTTGCAGTGAAATAAAAAAATATTAAATTTAGACGCGACGAGTGGCAACCCTACCGCGGCGAGCCCCGGGTCACAGGCGGTAGTGACGCGCCGCATCGACCCGCGGCATCGACTCTCGACTAATCGATGCACAGCTGACGTTCGCGGTGTTTGTAAACTGTATCGATTTTATTCAAATTTTTACTTTGGCACGGTATTTCGGCGGAACCTCACCGGTATGCGGGCTTCTAACACTTTTGATTATGACACGTCGCGTCATGAATTACGATAATGGACAAGTACATGACTCGAAGTACTACCGGGTACTAACGAATCAACATATTTTTTTTGCAATGGAAAATGCATTTATTAAGTTATTATGGCGATGATAACAATCTACATACATTTTTAAAATAATAATAATGTTAAATCAAATATAATAATAAAGAGTATTTCTTATGACTCTTGTACAAAGTACTTCAAGATATCTACATAACATTGTGTTTACTATTTAAAAAATATTAAATAGTAAATTCAATAATTAAGGAAATATAAGCGATATTGAGTTGTAGGACTCTTGAAGTACCAAGAGTTTTTTGATTTTTTTTTTACGTCAAAAGTTAAAAATAATAAAGTTTTAGATTTAATTATAGTACAATAGTTTCAGTAAATTTCTAAATATTGTATAAGAAACTTTATATATCGAAGCTTTGATGAAAATGAAGAAATAACAATGGGACAAAAGAAAATTAACTCAATAACACCTAAGTCAGACTTGGTCGAGAGCTAACTTCAAGGGCATAAGAATTGGATGAACACAATAAAGTACGAAACAAAAACTGAGGTAAGATGACCCTTGTTCTCTAAAAAACGATTATTAGGTAGGTAGTGGACCAGGTACAGTATTGTTTTAAATTAATTAAAACGTGGTAGTCCTAAAAGTGTAATTGTACTAAACAACATAAACAATGAAGTTATCATCTAAAAATATCCTGCGCCCTTAAAATAAAAGTCCAACGTACCTGCCAACCGCAAAGCCGACATCCTTTGAAACTCTGGCTCTTGGAGCCACTTCCACATTCTCCTGAACGTCTCCCTCCCAGACTTGAGCTTCGACCATGGCTTGGGATTCCTCAGCAGGTCGCTTAGCGTCCCTTGCGATCTGCACAGGACCCTCTGCGCGAATATCGCTTGAGGGATGGAGTACCTCTTCAGTTCCCCACTTATCCTTTGAGCTAATTCTTTGGTATTAATTTCTTCCGTATCCACCTGGGCTTGCGCCTGGGCCTCTTCGTCCCTCGTTTCCCGGGCTAGCAGCGCCGCGTTGAGGTCCAACCCCGGGCTGGGCAGCGGCGGGGTCGGCGAGCGTCTGTCGAACGAGTTGGGGGACACGCTCCGTCTGCTGTACGCGGACTGCGGGGACAGCGGCTCATTGTACGGCGCCGGGGACAGCGACGCGTACGAGTGCTGCTGCTGGATGACGGTGAAGGTGCCGCCGGCGTGGTACGCGAACTTGTCCGAGACCGTGCTGATGGGCGGCAGCGGCAGCAGCGGCGTCAGCGTCGCGTACGAGGCCGGCTCTAGGCCCGGCGGCGTGAGGCGGCCGTTGACGGCGGACAGCGGGTGGAAGGCCGCGTCGCCGTCGGGCAGCAGGTCGGCGGGCGAGAGCCGCGGCGGCGACACGTTGCTGGGCGCCACTATGACCGTGAGTGGCGCACGGTCCCGCATCCGAGCGTCGTCCATCGCACGCGGCCGGCGGCAGCGGGGTCGCGCGGGCGACTGAAAAACGCCTGCGCGGCGCACCCTTCCTTCCCCACGGTCCTGCAAACACCCCTATGCCTTCACCTGCGATGCGTAACGACTTATATCCCACGACCAGAAGCGAATTCCGACCCTATTCTATACAAGTTTAGGTAGCTTTTCGATTGGAACCGAAAGTCCAGTCGGGTCCGTGACGCGAACACTACAATGCACCCTAACCTACCCCGAGGCTTTGGACGAGAGCTTTTGCTATCCGATCTCACCGCCCGCTGTACATTGCTCACTCTGTACTAGAGTAATGTCGAAGCAGGGTTCTGGAGTAACGATGTAATGCTTAGTTTATTGAGGGTGATGGCGGTCGGTGCTTGTTGTGAGGCTGGTAGACGGTGTCCCCGTTCGAGGTACTGTCACTTGGTACCTCGTGGTGGCAGTTCCAAAGGAAAACCATCTTATTCAACTCTGATTCATATTTAATGATGATTTACGTTTTTAGACAGTGAAATGTCATTACTGAGTTAATGTAATGGTTAGGTACCTAGAAAAAGTTCTATTCACTGACCTAGCTAGCTAACTGCTAAATATAAACATCAAGTATCTATTGAGGTACCTGTAAAATTACACTTAATAGATAGAATAAAAAAGATAGACTAAAAAAGTAGGCTCTGACATTAAAAGTTGCGTTTAGCAATATTTATAGACGCAATTCTGCGTTGTTCAATTAAATAAACGTACGAAAGCTTTTAAAACCTTTGTCTATAATGCTCTTAAGTTAAATAAATCTACAGAAAATATTATGGCTGAGATCTAGGACTTTGCTTTGCTTAGGCAAAGTTGGAGTTAAAAGTTAATACTGAAACATGATAATGAATAGAAGCAGGCGTTACTTTGCGGAAGTCCATGATAAACAATAAAAAGCACGTATAATTTGCTATATTCCGCCGACAACCGGGAGATTTGTATATAACACCACACAAAATCTTCCACTAGAACCTCTACGCACGTTTCGACCCGACACCGGATCATCCTCAGAAGATGTTGACTTCACAAGCGAGAAAAGGCGAGAAAAGTAACTTTATATTATACAAATCTCCCGGTTGTCGGCGTGATATAGCAAATTATACTTGCTGTTTATTGTTTACTGAAACATGAAGTTATATCATTTTATCCGTGTCTTAGGTCAGATATAACGCTAAACTCGCTTTGTCGAATCATATCATAATTATTTCAGCGTATTAATGTCCAACTACTGAGCAGAGAGAGAGAGATATTTTTATGTATACACAACGATTTAGCCCTTGACGGCATCTCACCTTATGGTAAGTGATGATGCGGTCTAAGATGGTAGCGGGCTAACCTGTTAGAGGTATGGCAAACTCATAATCCTAATTGGTTTCTACACGACATCGTGCCGGGACGCTAAATCGCTTGGCGATAAGTCTTTGTCAGTAGGGTGGTAACTAGCCACAGCCAAAGCCTCCCACCAGACCTGACTCGAGCTGGGAATCGAACCCAAGACCTCCAACTTTTAAAATGCAACAGCGCACGTGCTCGGCTACGGAGGTCGTCACGGAGATGAATGCATGCATGAAATACCCAAATTTCTAACTCCATTTTGGTAGTAAGAGTTTCTTAAAAGAAAAACGCAATACTATATCCCTACCCGGGAAAGGAACCGAGGACCTTGTGGTCCCCAGTTTAATATACCCAGCGTATCTGGGACCAACGAGGTATTTCAGTAATTAAAACAAGTAAAACGTACGTACGCTCGAAACAAAGAACGAAATTTCAAAGATCATATTTGGTGTTTTGAAACTTCGAGTAAATAAAGATGCATTGTAAGTTCTTGATGATTTTTTATGGCTTCTCGCCATCAAGGGGTTGAATAAGACCCGTTAGGCGGGGGCGTACTCAAGTTTGACCCCAGGTTATAGTACCGAACGTTTCATATTCCGTAGTAAAAAGGTAAATTATTACTGACCAGCTTCCAGCTTCCTCTCGTGACTTCTCGATACTTAATTTCAAGTACAGCCTCACAGTTAATTTTGTCATACTAACGTTATTTCATAAAATATTCCTCGACTGACCGCGTCGTATCACCCGCCTTTCTCTTAAAATCTCTCCCTCAGCGATCTTTCTAACTTTGAAATTTGCTCGGCTACTAAGCGTTGCATATATTCTATTTTGATTTTATCCTGTGGCTATTAAAAACGTGCTCAAGAATATCTAATGCAAATAAGCAAATAGTTTACTTTTTTGTGTATAAATAATAAATTATTAATAGTGTAAATAATCCTTATTATTATCAACCCATCATCTGCCCAGTAATGAGCGCGGATCTCCTCTTAGAAATTATATACAAGTTATCCCTTGACGGCTATCTCACCCGGCGATGATGCCGTCTAGGATGGTAGCGGGCTAACCTGTTAGGGATATGGTAAGCCCACACTTCTAATAGGTCACGTACACGACTTTGTTGTTAGGGTGTAAACGTAGTAACTAACCACGGCCGAAGCCTCCCATCAGACCCGGGACATTTCACTTGATATAATAAACATCCCACTTTATTTATTTATTTATTTATTATTAATATACAAGGAATATAATTAATTATACAATAAAGGTACCGAAAAAACCAAAGAGGTTTTTCCTCGGTGCTAATCTGTAACTTAACAGCTTAAAACTAAACTTAATATAATGCTCAGTCACTGATCCAGGGAGGTCGCCAAAAATTATCTCCTGTCGTGCATGCTTGTGCTAAAGGAGTGACCCAAAGCGATCCCACGAACTGTAAGGATCAGATGATGAGTGCGTCGAGAGGGCATTCAGGAGAATCTGTATGATATGGTGCATAAAGATCAAAGAAATTACAAATCACACAGCGCAGATTTGCCAATTTTACGCGGATTACAGCAAATTAAGCTTAAGGTACATTGTATGGCTGCATCTATTTAATCCGAGGGCCATTCCCTTCACGAGTGATCATCATAAAGTAACATCCAACGTGACGTCGGAGCAAAACGTGTAAAAAACGCTGAGTTGGCCACCAGTGCGCAACCCGATTGACACCTGGCGCGCGACAAAGGGCCGCTAGTGGTGTCAACAGGTCGATGGAAAAGTGTCTATCGATATCTAAATTAATTTCCAAACACAAAAAGAAAACCATAATAGAGGATGGTAGTTCATTTTCAACTACTAAAGCTGATTGAGTTGACGTGCTTGATAGAATTAGTGAGTTACATTTGTTATTTTGACAAAGTAACATTCTCTGTGCAAACTAAAAGTTTACAACTGCTGTTATACAATTGAAGAGAAGATTCAAACTCTCTGCGGGAGATAATGTTTTATCCCGGCTTCAGTAGACTGAAGATGATAAATTGTCGGTGATGATGATGTTGAAATTATTAAATAAGTATTAAGAAGGTAGCAATCAATTTTGTACAAGCATGCTTTGCTATTCGGACCTCCTAATTATGGTCGCAATAAAAGTGTAATCGCGCAAGTTGTGGTTTTAATTACTATGAGCGAAAATAAAAAACACTCTTGTCACTCTTTGCTGACGTCACTCTTTTGTCACTCTTACTAAAAACACCTCTGACGGCCTTAACTCGTCATGCATTTTTTGCAAATATATTGCAAAATTAGTCTTAGTTCGACTACTACTTAAGAAAGTAATGAAAAGACGGCAGTACAAAATAAAATAATTACAAAACCAAAATCTATGCAATTTAATTGTGATCAGCTCAACTCCATTTTATGAATTTATGAGTAATTTTGTAAGTTTGGTTTCATCTACACACCATTATGTATATATATAAATTTAATTTTGGCGTTGGTCGACCCCCAACTAGGTGGACAGACGACATCAAACGAGTCGCATGGAGCCGCTGGATACAAGCGGCCCAAGACCGTGGATATTGGAACTCCCTATAAAAGACCTATGTCCAGCAGTTGATGTCAATCGGTTGAAATGATGACGATTTCTATAACTAACTAACTTTAAATTGCTATGTCCATACTAATATAATAAAGAGGAAAGATTTGTTTGTTTGTGCGCGAATACGCGAATAGCTCCGGTTATGCGTGTCCGAAAGTCTTCAAAAATACTTTTTTCATTAGATCTTTAGATAAATCCGTGCTAGCATATGCCGCCTGACCACCGACCGATTTTATCCCCAAAAGGTTAGCTCGCTACCACCTTAGACTGCATCATCATTAGATGAGTTAGTCGTCTAGAGCTAACTTGTAGTATAACAAAAAAAAACAATATATGGTGAAACTTTTAAACAGCTAGTTTATAAATAAATCTATAACACCGTCCTACGTCCTACCCAGCATCCTTTGCCTCAGATTCTCGTAGAGAGGACATTCACACAGTGCGTGGTGCTTGCCTACGCATTTGTTCAACCAATTAATCATTATTATCAAAAACTTTATTCAAATAATCCTACAATTACTATTTTATATATATACTGATCTAAGAAGCAGCCCACAATAAATCCATGACCTCAAATGTGGTGGACAATAAAAGTTTATTTATTTCTAGTTTAGTAACGATTGTTTAATATCGATATCGATAAAAGTGATGTGTAACTACAAAGACAAGCACGCCGCGCCCCTACACAATGTCCTGACGATCCTGCTACTACATCACTAACTAGTAGATTACGACGAGATTTGTGTAAAATACAAACGTTAAAAAAATGATGATAACTACACTACATTCGTAAACTTAATAGAATTTCGAAGGTTTCCAGCGCCTAGATCTAAAAAGAAGCCCACATCCAACCTCTTCCATTATTACTTTAATATATATTAGAGAGTTTTTTCACGTTTGATATAATAATCGAACTTATTGAGAAACAAATTCAAAAATATTATCCGCTAGTTATTTATAAAAATGTAGGAAATTTCCTTTAACCGAATTACTATTTTTGTGACACCTAATAAACTGCACTGCAGATTTACTCTCGCTTGTTATGTTCAAATTATTAAGATTCCCTATTTTAATTTAGAAATATTTTCATCAACATAAATGAAATTTCCATTTTCGCATTGGTTACATAATATGTATGTCACATTAAAATAACGCTAGCTTAGAACTATTTATTGAATAACATACGATTAAATTAATCAATGGAATATTATTTTAAAAATTAAACTAAGAAATACAAAGGAGAACTAAAATTACAGATCTAATAATAAATATATCTAACCTACTTATGCTTTGGGAAACAATGTGATAAGAATAGCGTAACTTTTAACCTACCGATTTAGTAGAGTTTGAGATTAGCCAACAAAAGAACTAGTATAATTATCCATTGAAGAAATTTTGTAAGCTTTCATCCGTTATGCTGTACAATATGACCCAAACTGACGCGTCATAAAATCCTCCTTTTTTCTAAATTTGTTGTAAACGGGGGGTTTTTGAGAATTTCTCCTGCAAAGTAATAAATAGTTACACAAATCGGCGAAAAACCTCGGGCAAGCGTGCAATAAGAAAGTAAACTTTATAGGATATCAATATTTGTGAATTCACATTTAATGAGCAGTAATTATGAAATTTCTTGCACTATTCGTTGTTTTTTTTAGTATTACACAGCAAACTTATTCGACTGCGAATTTCATATTCAAAATAACCCCCATTAAAGCAAAGATTATCTACCGCCACAAAAAATAAAATAATGTTAAATTACTTACACACATTTGCATATTTCGATCGTTTGAATTTTTAAAACATTCTATCACCCCTTCAGTTCGAACCCCTACGTGTCTAATTAGCATAGCGCGTTTGACAGCTGCGTCCGCCGCCATCTTGCGTGACGTCACATCGATTATTTTTCACCGATATCGATCGCACAGGTGTGCGGCGCGTGCCACACTATCTTCCGGGTGCGATGACCCTTCAGGTCTTCACGAGCCCCAAGTAGCGGTGCCATATGGCATTTTTTTTTTGTTAACAAAAACTTAAGGATATCGAATTTATAAGGATTCGTAGATTGAACAGCATGATGATATTTTATCACGGAATTAATGCAGCTCGAAAAAAATTACACAAGAAAAAGTTTTTTTTTAATATTATAAACTTGTATGGTTGCGTAGATTGAAAACTGTGACGCGAAAAGCTAGCTATTACCTTTTTAATTTTTTTTTCTCTGAGTGATCTATTACGCATATTAGGAGTATGGGTTCACCATACTCCTAACAGGTTAGCCCGCTACCATCCTAGACTGGATCATCACTTACCACCAGGTGAGACAGCCGTCAAGGGCTAACTTGTAGTGTGTATATAATATATAATAAGCAAGGAAAATGCAGCACATATTTTTTTTTTTTTTTTTATTTAAAAACTTGTATGGTTGCGTAGATTGAAAACTGTGACGCGAAAAGTGTTGGTACCTACTATTTCCTATATTTATTTTTGTTTTTCTCTAAGAGCTCCATTACGTTACAGCTTTTGGATACTCATCATGATCAACCCATTACCGGCTACAGAGCACGGGTCTCCTCTCAATATGAGTAGGGTTTGGCCATAGTCCACCACGCTGGCCATGTGCGGATTGGCAGACTTCACACGCCTTCGAGAACGTTATGGAGAACTCTCAAGCGTGCAGGTTTCCTCACGATGTTTTCCTTCACCGTTGAAGCAGGTAATATTTTAATTGCCTAAAAACGCACATAACTCCGAAAAGTTAGAGATACGTGCCCGGGTTCGCACCCCCGACCTCTGATTAGGAGGTGGACGTCCTAACCACTAGGCTATCACAGCTTCGTATATATATGTATATATATATCATTAAGTATAGTATCAAATGCCACTAACGATGTTAAATATAAAAAAACATACATTAACAGTACCGCTTTTTCTTGCTTATAACGTGATACCGATACGAGTTCAACCCCAAATTATGGGACCCTTAACGCAAGCTGAATGAAGGGCTAAAACAAATAATGGTCATAAAAAAAATGACAGACTGCCATAGACTTTCACGACGGTATAAAAATGCTATCGAAGAAGGAAATGAAGATCGTTTCCACGAGGAATGGAATCAGCTACAATTCTTTCTATCCACTGTAAGTTACCTTTATTTTTCACGCTGGGAAATGCTTTTACGCATCCCCTTCGGAGGCGACGCAGGCAAGACTGCGCCGCTTCCGACGGGGTATGTGGAGTCCCACATACCCCGTCGGAAGCGGCGGCCAGACTGGCGACCAGAATACCCACTAAGACCCAGCGATGCTCCTACGTGTCGCCTGGTGGCTGGGTCACGGGAACACTTGTGCACTCGACCGGGACTACAAGTTACCATAATGCTTTACAGTTATATAACCGTTCATGATTACAAATAAGTAAGATAGGTTTATTTTTGATACACCACAAGTTTGCCCTCATCGGTGTTCTCGCCTGGTGTTAGTGATGATGATGAGCAGGCTAAACTTTTAGGGGTATGGTAGACCCATACTCCTAATTGGTTTCTACGCGACATCGTGCCGGCATGTTAAAATGCTTTGTGAAACGTCTTAGGGTGGTGGCTAGTCAAGGCCGAAGCCTTCCACCAGACCAGACTGGAGCCGGGAATCGAACCCAAGACCTCGAACTTTATAATGCTGCGCGTGCGTTGCGCTACGGAGGTCTTCAAATATACTCTTGAAGAACAAGTATCTACGTCTTGATTTACGAGTAACAAAGATTTGCCAGCTATCAAATTCGCTACTCGAAATACTAATCCTACGCAGACGAAGTTGCGGGCACCAGCTAGTCTATAATATAATAAAACTGTAACAGGATGATTTCTGTTACATTAAATATATTTGGAAAATTTTAATTGGAGGATGCTTTACTATCGATACTGAGCCCAAAACACATTTTTTTGTTTGTCTGTCTGTATTTTGGCCGCGCATCACACCGAAACTACTGGATGGATTCAAATGAAATTTGGTATAGGAGTAGCTAAAACTCCGGTTCAACATATAGGATAGTTTTTATCCCGGATGAATTCCGGGATAATGGCTCCCTTATTCGTTATTATAGTAATAAAACAGGTTTACTCATTCTGTTCTTAGTAATAAGATTTTCTGTTTTTTTGTTATTTGCTGTTAGTTAATTTACAAAATTTAGCATATTATATTATTAGCGACCAATTAGCGTCGACTTGGGTTATTATGCATGCTGTAGTTACCTCTAAATTGATTTATATGTATATCCTAGCACTAAAGGTTATTAAAATGTTTAATTTTTTACATATAATTTTGTTGGTGGAGCGTTGAATTTTTTTTTAATCGATTTTTTTTTGAGTATTTTGTCCGAAACGAACATACCAGCCCTATTATCTCCGAAACAAATAACAAACAAACTCATAACTATAACAAAAATATAAAAAAAAAAACTCTTAACAAATTTATAACTAAAACAAAATTATAAAAAAAAAGTATGACTACTAAAAATGTAACAGACACAACCTACTTCTGCAGAAAATAAATAAATCTAAACTGAACCGTATCATCGACTCAAAAAGTCACTTATGCAATGGCCGTCCCGTTAAATCGTGTTATAAAACCGAATCTTAACCTCTAAAAGGGCCTTACTGTACTTTGTCAACTAACTTACGTACGCCCTATTCTCTAAATTACTAAGTTAAATTTAACTTTTAGTTAAATTAAATACACATTTGGAGGTGTTTTTTTTTTTTGCTGACCATACATTTTGATAATAGAGAATATTACCCAGCTAAGTTTGTTGTGGGTTTCTTCTTAGACCTGGGCGCGATTTGAACCCTCTTAGCTTTAGTTTTAAGATGTCGAGTGTATTTATCACCATCACTTCGCGAATATAAATAATGAAATGAACGATTCATTGATGCCTGTAATAGGTTTATGTGAATAAAGCTATTTTTGATTTTGATTTTATTAAAAGTAACATAAATAGTTGGAAGTTTTCAAAAATATTTTTTAGAGCGTTCGCTAAATGCGTCATACCTACCTACTTCACTTTATTATGTATTTAAAGGACTGGAGAATTTCTCACTAAATCAATGTAAAAATCATTATCAATTTTATCATCGGTTGAATCTTTCGCCGTTTATATAAACATTCAATATTGTTTCCGACATGACGGAGTGCAAATATCGAAAATTGATAATCGAGCGAATCGGAAATTCCCATTTCTGCCCTCCGCATAACCGTCGTCATGACTACCGTCCACAAAAGAAAAGACCCCTCCGAAATATCCCTGCATCATTCCCCCTTCATGTCAACCTGCGTGCGAAAAAGAGATAGGTGTATTTTCTCGTTTCACTTGCGAGAGAACATGCCGTAGTAAAATCGATATCGCACAAGGCTAGGCGTCGATTATCCGGTCTATTCAATCTCAAAGCCGTTATGTTTTAAGTAATTTTTAAAGTTATAGAAAAATAAGCTTTAATGCTGTTTGATAAGGTTGAATTTAAATTAACAATTATTGTTGGTTGAGCTTTAATAAATCGCAAAGCTAGTTTCACAGGCCCACCGCATGTCATCGACTATTGATTTTCGCGATCACAGCCGAGTGGGAACTTCGATTTACCTATTGAACAATTTTCGAACGTGCCTCACGGCGTTCTATATTTAAACGTGGGTCGAAGATTAATTTGAAATGAGTTTTTTTTTTGTATTTGTCATGAATATTTTTTTAAGCTTAAACAAAGAGTATACAGACTTTGTCGTAACAAATTATCAAACCGATATTAAATAAATATGTAAGCTGAAAGCATTTCTTTGTTAGATAAATTGTTTGATTTGCACACATTTTTTATGAATACTTATTACGCCTTTTACGTGTTTCATTTTGTTTATTTATCAATCTCTCAGATCCTTCGTAACCAGCCAACATTTTGTTGAATAATTAGATCGAAAATTTAATTGTTATCGATAAAGAAGTCAGTCAAGGTTCAGTTTTGAGTTTTAGGTTATCTACCTGCCGTAGTTACCTGCATTACTTTTAAAATGATCGTTATGTTTTCTTTCGGCGCAATATGAAAATAAAAAGTGAAATATTCGTATTGGCGCGTTTTAGCAGTAAAGTCGACCCGTTTGCCGTCACGGAGAATGGCTAACTCTTCCTTGCCGTCATACCTCTGCCTAGACTGCCTTTTGTGTGTACACGCCTGCGTATAGTAACCACATATAGAGTTGTAAAACTCTATTCCACTTACGATAGTGACATACTGAACTCAGAGTTGGCTCCCTGACAAGGAACTCCTCAAATATTAAGAGCACATACCCTATATTTTGCACAGACATTCAATCGTGTTAGTCCATTCTAAGTACTACCATGATACGGCTGCTTCTCGATGATGAGGATCTCCTTTAGGACAAACAGCAAACTTGGAATATGCATTAAATTACCGTATTCTATTGCTATTGTCAATATGGCATGGTTAATACCCTCAAGGTACAGATACTTAATTTGAATACACATGCATTTTAATCACCAACATGATAGCTTCTGAGTTCAGGGTACGTTCCCTCTTTTAATTCGGGTATACCCCACCAACCGGGGGGGGGGGGGGGGAGTCTCACCTATCCTGCGTTCTGCCTAAGGAACGGAGTTGGCCATAAACCTTTTCCACCACAACAAAAGAGTAGGTTCCTCCTGAGTGAACTCTTCAAAGTTTTAGGCTATCCATTACATTATATGTGTTTCTTTTAAATATAAAAAAAATCCATCTGGCAAACGATTAGGTTATTACCGTCGCCCTTGAGTCGCCCTGTATCATCAGAGTCACCTCGACATCACACAGGAACGCTTAATCTAGGTAACTGTAACCAGCCAACGAAAACTACAACCAGACTGGACTCCAGCCAGGAATTAAGACTCAGGACCACCATTGCTTTACTACTAGCCGTAGCCGTAGATAGAGCGCGTCATACAAAAACAAGGCGAGAATGTGTCACCAACTAACTATACATTCCTACATATCGGTATATCGATGTATCACAACCCGTCTAATACACTAGACATCTGGCCGTTATATTATCTAGTCGTAGTGCTATCGTAGTGCTTTGTAATTCATTCGGATTATACGGCTCGAGTGTTAGAATCGGTGACTTTCGTATAGCCTTGTCACACACTGGGGGAAAGGAGTGCACGCGTCGCTATTTATGCACTACTTTTCCGTCTCATTTTTTTAGCGTTAATGATTGATCTACGGCTAGTGGTAAATCAATGCGTACCACGCTTAAATTAATGGTTATAAATAGACTACACACGCCATTAACAACATCATGGAGAACTTCCAGACCTTTCCAGAGAACTGCAGGTTTCCTCGCGACGTTTAAGATGCAAGTGGCTAAAAATGCTCATTAAGCCAGTCCTCGGCCACTAATTGTCCTTATCAACCGCTCTAACAAACAGTTAAACCAAAATTAAGTTTATTCTACTCTGACCCTACGATACAGGTCATCTCCTAATGTAGGGTCCACTCGCAAGTTTTGTATATATGGAAAGTTAGTACACAAACATATAGTAAGTAAGGTTTGTATACTCCCCCGACCGAAGCGCTCCTCTCCGAAAGAGGAGACCTAAACATATCCTTCACGACCCTGACGATCAGATGACTACTGACAACATACTCGTACCACCTACCACACAATCATACGCTACACACCGTCTTCGCCGGCGAAGACTATCCCCGCTATCTTACGTCATCCGGACGTGGGCTCCATCCACGGCCTCGGAGACGTACGGACCACTCACCGTCCGACCCCCCCGTTATTCCAAAGGTCGCCAAAGCCGAGGTTCGGCTTCAAAGGAGGCGCCCTTAGGCAGACGTTCCCTTATTTTCTTCGAGCCCTAGGGCTCAAAATTTCTTCTGGCAGAGCTTCTTTCCGAAGCTCGCCAAACAGCCCGGTTACGCTGTGGCAACCAATAGGGTTAGTACAGCTAATAGACAGTCTGAAAAAAAAAGGTTTGTGCAGCCAAATAGCTCATATATTTAAAAGGTCTCGTTAAGTGAGTTAACCTCTAATTATAATAACCTAGTTATCTTTTCTAAAACCATCATCAGCATGAAAATCCATTGCCGGCTCACTACAGAGCACGGGTCTCCTCCCAATATGAACAGGGCTTGGCCATAGGCCACCACACTGGCCATGTGCGGATTGGCAGACTTCACACGCTTTTGAGAACATTACGGAGAACTCTCAGGCATGCAAATTTCCTCACGATGATTTCCTTAGCTCGGGATCGAACACCCGATCTCTGTTTAGGAGGCGGACGTCCTAACCACTAGGCTATCACAGCTTCTAAAATTATAAACATTTTTTTTTCATAGAACTCTTTATCCCCGAGTCATTCCATCGAATAATTTTTTAGTTTCGTAAACACTAACTACATTTTAGATTATTTTCTCTAATATAATATTATACACTACACTTTTATATTTATGTTATCTTAAACCATTAATAAATTAGGGAGGTAAAGGATATACACGGGCGAATCTGGGCTCCGAGCTAGCTTAACGGAAAGGGAAATAAGTATTAAATAAAAGTCAACTCTTGTTTGTATCATTGTATTGCATCAATTGTAACACTTTCAGTTTTCATCGTTATTGAGCAAAGTTTACCTACATTATTATAATTGCCTTATATTTAACGCGAAATCATTTCACTCATACGAAAAAGCGTTTGATTCTTTAAATATTATTAGTCTTCTTTTCATTCACTGAAGAGATTGAAAACCAATCACATATTATATATTAATATAGATAAAGCCCAAAGCCGGTATAAAAATAAAGTTTGCACTCAAAATACATTTTCCTAAAACGCTACTTCTAAAAAGAATTTATATATTAACTCAATATTTTTTTTTTATGTTCCAATGCCAAATGATTCTTAAAAACACAGTATTTTGCGTCTTACAATTTTATGTTTCGATTATTAAAAAAAATGTCCCATTTTTAAATTTGTGCGACACGCAATAAGCGGTGACTTTGTAATTATGTGCGTATTCTTTTGTGGAATAAAAATTGTAAAATATTTTTATTCACATTCATAAGTTACGAGTCAACATCAATACGAATGAAAGATAGACTTTAAATATTTATTTTATATTATACTTAAGGTTGCAGTGAACACAATTAATTTACGTATCTATAGGTTAAAACACTAATTTTGTAATTTTTTACGTAACAAATTTTAGTCATTACCTAAAACACACATTGTGTGTGCAAAATAGTTTGTAAAATTCTATTTGAAAAGCATTTTAATTGGTTTTTGGAACGAAGTTCCTTATCGCGCGTTGTGAAAGGGGGCTAGACGGAAAAAATTCTTACGAAAAGTTGTCACGACACTTTTTGTTATTGTAAGCTATGCGGCGTCGCATGTTTCTCTGTCTGTCTCTCTCTCTCTTATAGTAAGCAAGCCAGATATTTTCATTTCTATTTCGCATTGAACAGTGTGGTGTCGCGACGATTATTTTTGTTGAGTGTATACAGGTTTTTTGTAAATAATAAAAAATAAAAAATAATAATAATAATAAATCCTGACAGTGTTTCTGTACAAGTTCCGGATATTGCTGATGGAGTACAAAATTGAGCCTACTTATTAAGTTTATATAACATTATATTTGTTAATAATAATAAAATATTATTATAACTTAAATAAAATAAAATTTTATTACAATTCCTTCACTAATTAATCGAAAGGAACTTCGTTCCATCCGGGTGTCCCTTGACACCTCTCAAGTTTTTTTTTAATGCTTGCATCGATCGTTGCATAGTGATCGAGTGAAATGATCTCGCGTCCAACGCAGGCATAACAACGCATGCTATGTCAAATGCTCCAACCCCTCGTGACAATACACACACGGCACTCGAGTGCCGATCATATTTTATTTAAGCTTTAAGCACCAATTTTCTTTATAACAAGTCGTTCGAAATAATTAAACGACTAAAATTCTATAAATATCTTACTATGTATAGGTTAAAAATACATGTTATAACATTTTTACAAGTCTATCTTTAGTTTAATATTCGAGTGTAAACCAAGTGCCAAATTATTTTTAATTATAATTCTCAGTTAACATTTTTATACTTTAGTTTTGCGTTTTTTTTTTTAAATCCAAATATGGCATTTGCTTTACACAGGCGTTGTTTTTAACACAAAGTTTTAAAAAAAGATAAAAGAAACCTATATAGAAATTATGTAAAGTAGGGAAAGAACAAACATTGTAACATTATTGTGTACTACAGTTTAATTATACATATAAAAAAAATCATATAAATACACTCCGGAAAATATTTACAGACAATATGATCATGGACACAATCAAATACACTAAAAATTAATTAATAAATTCGCTAAACAATTCATAATTGCACATCTGATTCGATGAACTAAAAACTCGCACCTAAAAGTATTTTTCTATTGGTTAATAATTATTTATACAATTATATTTTAGTTACGTATGTTATTTCGACTCAGAAATCCAAAAAAAAAATCTTAATAATATGACGGATTTTTGTTACTTTATTCATAAATACTTAGTATTTGGGGTTGAAATTATGAATTGTAAACATTTTCAAAGGGGAAAATTTAATAAGGCTGATTTCAGTTATCAAAAAAATTAAGAAGCATTGCCAAAATTCAGGGGATCGTTTATCTACGAATTTTTCAAAAACAAAAAGCGAGCCTAATCGGTAGGTTGCGTAGAGTAAGATATACATGTCAGTAAAGTAGATAGAAATACAAATAGGTACGTAAGTGGGTATAATGTAGGTAAGTACTAAAATTATATAATATAATATTAGAAGTATTAATATGTCAGCGAAACTACGCATCGAAGCTTTACAATAATCGTACAATAATTATAAGATGAGGGTTAAAGTTATTCTCTGGATTTCAAAACAACCTCCAGACTGCTGGGTTCACAGTATTTTTCGTTATTAATAGAGAAAGTACACTTTTTTAAAGTAAACCACCAAATTGTATAAAGAGGAGACAAACAATAATCCACCCTATACGGCGATAAGAATGTTTAACTAAACATAACTACGAAAGTTCACAAGAAATCTGCTAAATTTGGGAGATACAAAAAACCGATAAGAGATCCATGTACAAGCCTTCGCGTAAAACAAATCAACGATGATATTACGATGACAAGGCTTCCAAAATAACAATAATCATTTATTTCTAATTAGCACGTTGTATAGAACGCATCATAAATATACAATATTGTTGTATCTAAGGCACATAATGTTTAGGCTTCAATCATTACTCAATATAGTAACAATGGTGCTAATCAAATGTTCGAACAAATTTACTTTGCGACAAACACGGACAGTACAAACCACTGTACTGTGACTCACTTTAACGTGTCAATCATTCTTGTGAACGATTGACACGTTAAAGTGCCATTTTTACCATACCGTTTTACTAGCCATAAAATAGTCACAGATGAGGTTTTGGAAAAGAAATTCTTTAATACAATATCGCTTTCAGAAATGGGATATCCATTCTCAAATAAAGTGAGTTCCCATGTTTTAACTATTGAAAATGAATACCCAATCATCCATTACCAAGCTTAGCGAGACCTGTATAAGATTTGCACTAATGCAACTGAGATAGTCGAAACTAACGAATCAAGAAGATAAAAATCATCCTCACTTCTAAAGTCAGCGCTCATGGCGGAGCGTTTGAAAACTAACATCATTTTTTCAAAATTAACGACTCTAAACCCAGCAACATTAAGTTCATTTTACTTCAACGTCATATTGTTACAATGTTCGTGCAAATCTTAAACTAAGGGGAACTAACCTAGTTTCATTATTATACCGTGTTTGTCGCAAATACATCAACTATTGCAAAGCTAGTAATAAAAATACTACCGAATCTACTGACGCTGTCAATAAAAAACTTTTCACCTCTCATCTTTCATCTATAATTACAGTTCATAATATAATTGTTATAATTATTATAACAAATGCATTTCATACAACATGTCCCTTCCTGTTTACAATAATGTAATAATACCTTTCTCTTACAGCACTAGCCGTGCTTTGCCAATCATACAAAACGACTATTTCAATATAAGACACGTCCAGAATGAACAATTTGATCACAGTCTAGAATTTTCCGCACCAATTAGCTTTTAAATTCGTCACCAATATTGCCGTTGTTACAAAGTTGATTCACTCGTTTTTATAATACGACAAAATCACGTTGGTAATAGGATTGTATTTAAAAGCCTTAAGTGACTTCATTATTTATTTTTTCTGTATTATAACCTCTAGTGTCTATAGCTAGCAATTGACTAATTCTCGCCTAGTCGTACTATTAGCTGTAATAATTATTATATCTCTATAGTTTTCTGTGAAATAGCTATATGTATTGTACGAAACCGCCTCTGTATTATATCAAATTTATCTCCATTCCGGCATACTAGTAGTTAATTATTAATAGAAAAAATATCGCGAGTCAACCTTTACAATATTGGATTCATCTACTTCAGTACCAATTTCTAGCTTCACTAAAGCTGATTTTTTTATTATAATTATTATACTTTTTTAATTTATTGCTTGTCATTTATTGCTACGTTACCTAAAACTAGATTCTTATTAAGTTTTAATGTTAGGGCAACTGAGATTCTAATTCAAAATCAAAAGGCCTAACTGTGCCTAAATTAAATGAATGGTAAAACAATAACAAGGGATAATGTTAAGAATAAAACGTTCATGAACCTGGGACCTAATCATGTGGCGTTAAAACAGTAGCCACAAAAGAAATGCTCGATAATTGTGTGGGGGCGGTATGAACACCATACAGGAACTTTCGAAATTGGCTTCACAATATACTAATGAAATACCATTTATATATCTTAGCCCCAAACCTGTACTACCAAACTTTGACCCCAACCAATGCGATACAGGCAACACTTCAATTCTAAACAATGAATTGAAAACATACATAAGATAATGAAGAAGAGGAAGATTGGTCCCCAGTCTAGCTAAGAAGAAATACCGCAAAGAAATACCTTAGCAGGCTTCACGCTGACACATTACAAACCCTATGTCTATCTAGTGGGTTTTTTTATCCAAGTTAGCTCTTGACAGAACTGATGGTAAGTGATGATGCAGTCTAAGATTGTAGCGGGCTAACCTGTAAGAAGTATGGTAAACCCACACTCCTAATTGGTTTCTACACGACATCGGAACGCTAAATCGCTTGGTGACACGTCTTTTTCGGTAGGGTGGTAACTAGCCACGGCCAAAGCCTCGAACACAGGACCTCCAACTTTATAATACTTTATAATGTGACAGCGCACGCACTGTGCCACGAAGGTGGTCAAAATTGTTGTTAGAATTGCATATTTAATTTTCATTCTAGTCTTGTCTGATTTCCGGCTCGAGTCTTCGTCACTGGCCAGCGATTTAGTGATATGATGCTGAGATGAAACCTTTTAGGTGGAGGAGTTCAGCCGGTAACGCAACGCCTCTGGTGCTGGAGATGTTCACGGGCGAAGGTAATCACTTACCATCAAGTGCTCATTTGCCCGCAATGTGTATATAAAATGTAAATATAAAACAATTAGTTATTGTTGAAATTTATGCATTGTTTTTAATTGGTACAGCTTAAAATAACGATAGCCACGATCGCAATGTATCAAATGTTGGTAGTCCAGGGTCTGGTCTCTTTAATGCCAGCTTGTCTTATGCCAATTGGATCATGAACATCGAAGTGTCACTAAAAACGAACTCAACCGTACCACACTTATACATCTAAGACTATTAAAAAATCTTGTATATATATTTGGATCTCGTTAAGTATAATTTGGCCACAAATTTAGTTATCACCCCTTACTAATAAACGTAAGGGGTCTCATAAATGTAAATATACTTTATTTTAAGTACAATAAATTTACATTGTAACTCTAATGACTAGCTTTCACGTATGGCCTCGGGGTTGTAATAAAAAAAGTTGGAAGTCGAAAAAAAATACAATGATTTTTTTTCCAATAACAATATGACGGCAATCAGAGAGCAGCGCCATCTAGTTTTAGAATCAAGTACGACAGGAAAGAGAGTGGGGTCGCCCCTCTCTTTACGCAACACTAAGTGGGGTATGCAGAAGGCGCATTTCATTTATAGCATCGATTGGTGGTCGTGACGCGGTAGTGCATAGTCGTATTTGGTGGAGCGTATAGTCTGCTCTCGGAATGCCGTCAAATATTTTTCATCAAAGATTTAAATCATTTGATACGACCTGTCACTTATTTGTCATTAGTTTCCGATAAAGGTCTTATACCGTGTGATATTTAATATCAAAACTTTAAGATAGTTCTTGGATGACACGGCATATCTACGATAAAAATCTTTACTATATGCCTCTTTGGCTCCGAAACATTTAAATGAGTTTTATATATAACATCAATAATGACTCCACAGTAGCACAAGTGGATGGATTTTCGAAAAGGAAAACCTACAGTTAAATTGACCCTATCATTTAAGTTATATACGTTTTTATAAAAGGCACCTATAAAATGTCCTTCGACAAATCGTCGAACTACCATTACCAACTATTATTGCTTTCGATTCGAACTTTCATAATTGACAAATTAAGGCAATCTTTTCATCGTACTCACTATATTCTTTACTGCGGGGTCGAAAATTAAGAGGAAGCGTGTAAAAAAATAAGTACAGGTTTTTTTTTTTATTCGAGTTATTTGTATTGCACAGCAGCGATTTAATAATTATTAGTGATTTTATTATTATGAAAAATGCTATTGAAACTTCGGATCGAAAATGCAGCAATAATGTTGATCAGCACTTGGCTACTAACTATACAACTAAACTAATCTCATAAGCAAGGCTCGTCTTTCTTAAATATTCGTTCAATAAGTTAAAAAAATCCTCTGTAAACTATTTACGCTTACACTAATAATTTTTATTTATTTTTTTATCAATACAAAAACGCACAACAACGAAACAAAAAAAAACAACTTATAATATCACACTTTCGTCAATCGAAACATGTTTTTACGTGTAATAACTGGAAGCATTTTTTTCATAAACCGCTTTTCCTAACTGCCTTATAGGTCAGCAAAATAATAATCTCATAAGCTGCGTATTAATAATAATTATTATCATTAATCATTAAATTTATTTCACTAAATTACTGGAAGGCTTGATCAATATCATACTTGATTTATATTCTATAAAAATATTAGAATATAGTTGTTTTTTTTTTTTGTTTAATTATTTTCCGTAATTTCCGATTTTTACATAAATATCCATTGGAGTATTGCTTTCCGTTATCCTCTACGTGATAAATGAGAAAAAAAAAAAACATATTAACCAACAGTATCGACTACATATCAAATTCATTGTAGTAAATAAAGTGTACAGAATGACTTCATTTCAAAGTCACTGCGTTCGCCAACGTCTAACTGACACTGACAGTTAATATGGCGCGAAATCCGATTACGAATTTAAAAAATCATCTACAACCATCTGAAGAGTCCAATCCAGTCCAAACTTCGGCAACAATATTTACACATCGCGATCCACTTATTATTTTATTTTAAACAGAGCATAAACACACCAGCCGTCCACTGTTCTACGTCACATCTACGCGCAAAATGCACTATGTGACGTCAAATTTGACACATCCTGACACACTCTGCTATGAAATTTGACGGATGAAAATTTTATAGCTCAGTGTGTTAAAGTAAAATTCGAATGCCATAACATTGCTGATTGCGCATTAAAACAGTCCGCATCAAAATGTGAGCAAGCAACGCCGAAAAACGCGGCGTATGCTGATGACGTCAGTCGCATTTCTATGGCACATCGTATACAGGCGCTTTTTTTTTGGTTTGATAAAACGCCTGTAACGTGTGGCCAACTTAGTGGCTGAGTGTTATGTACTGTTTAAGTTATTGTCAAACGAAATTATTTTTAAATTTGTATTTCGAACGCATTCAAAATTTGAAAGTTTAAGCAGTCCGATGTGTCACCGGGCGCCAATGGGGCAGCGGCGCCGGAGTCCACCTGAGCACAGTCGCGTTCGAGCCGTCGGCCGGGTCGGACGCGTTGTGCAGTATGGATCACGGCGAGCGCAAGTCCGGAGCCGGCTTGTCTGGGGCGATGTCTTCTGACGTGTCCACCACGACGGACTGGACACTGGCGCCGGTGTCCATGGCCGTCGTGTCCGATGTGATCACGTTGGATTGGAAAAAGCGTTCTGGAATGTAAAAGACTTCGAAAGTATGATTATTCCATACATTTAAGGGTAAAACATAATGTAAAAAGCAATAGAAATCATATTTCTAGATCTCACTATCCACAATTATTATTTGAATTAAATTTGTCATCATCTAACTGCACGACCTCTGTACCTTTTTATGATTTAGTATTAATTAGATGGTCAATCTAATCGGGATAATTGTACAATAAAAAAGTCACATCGGGTCTCACTTTACCCATTCATAATATTTTGTATAAATAAACTAGTGAGTATGCATAATTTAGGTCGCCAATTGCTAATTGTTTTTGTAATTTTTATGTATGTTATGTCCTATAGATTGCAATAAAGTTGTATAAATAAATTTTGCTGACTTAAATCTGCTTATAATATTTTATTCCTGTAAAGAACTACTGCTGATTGCAATTATGCATTATCAATCGGCACCTACGAATTCCAACCTGGGACATCTTGCTATTATTTAAGTGATACACTACAGTAATCATTTAGAAAGGAAATTCTGACGCAGAATTCATGGGTGAAATTACCATCGTCTAGCAGCTCGACGTGGTTGGGCCCCCCGGGAGCCGTCATTATGTTGAACTCTTCTTCTAATGTGGGGAATGGGGCGTTCCATCTGAAAATAAAGGACAACAACATTTTTACGTGCTACTTCTAGGATTTGGTATTGGAACAAATAATTCAGAGCACTAGTTTGCCCACGATACTCGTTTTCAGTCCGACACCCCAACCCTCTCGTAGTTGCGGCTTCTTTTTACTCCCCCAACCTAAGCGCTCCTCTCCGAAAGAGGAGACCTAAACATATCCTCTATGACCCTGACGATCAGATGACTACTGACAACATACTCGTACAACCTACCACACAATCATACGCTACACACTGTCTTCGCCGGCAAAGACGAGGTCCCCCGCTATCTTTCATCATCCGGACGTGGGCTTCATCCACGGCCTCGGAGACGTACGGACCACTCACCGTCCGACCCCCCCGGTATCCTAAACGTAGCCAAAGCCGAGGTTCGGCCTTACAGGAGGCGCCCTTAGGTAGACATTGCCTTATTTTCTTCGAGGCCTAGGGCTCAAAATTTCTTCTGGCAGAGCTTCTTTCCGAAGCTCGCCGGTTAACAGCTCGGTTACGCTGTCGCAACCAATAGGGCTAGCACAGCTAATAGTCCGGAAAAAAAACTGGATTTGACTGTCAGCTTCAGTAAAATTCCAGAACACACTTCCAGTTGATTAAAAATAGGCCAGAATAAAAGCTGAGGTCATTACGTAAGGCCCAAAATATAAGGTCACTACGTATTCACTTGATCATATGATAAACCTGGCAATTTCTTTGCTTGGCTCACAGAAAATACTGACTCCAGCAGCCTTGGCCTTGGATAAGTCCTAGAACCTACTTAACGTGGAAGTCATAAATGAAGGAAAAACTACAAAATTATATTTAGGGTTTTGAAGACCTCCGTGGCGCAGCGAGTACGTTTTATTAAGTTGGCTGGTCTGGTGGGAGGCTTCGGCCGTGGCTAGTTACCACTCTACCGACAAAGAAGTTTCGCCAAGCGATTTAGCGTTCCGGCACAATGTCGTGTAGAATCGAAGCAGGAGTATGGTGTTCTCTTACAGGTTAGCCCGCTACCATCTTATACCGCATCATCACTTACCATCAGGTGATATGCCGTCAAGGGCAAACTTGTGGTGTATCAAAAAAAAAAGTTATTGAGTAATTTCTGAAAACTCGTTTATTAAAGCTATCTTACTTATTTGTTATCATAAACGATTATTAACTATAAGGTATTTAGGTAAAACAATATGTTTTACTTACAATTACAATATCGTCTCTTCAGTTATTAGTGAAAACTGATGTTTTAAGTCTCGTACATAAATCTTAATCTTCAATTTGGATATATAATATATATGACGGCAATCAGACAGCAGCGCCATCTAGTTTTAGACTCATGTACGACAGACAAGAGAGTGGCATCGCCCCCCTCTCTTTACGCAACACTAAGTGGGTTATGGTTCTGGTATTCATTGCATTCGGTCGGTTCGAATCGGTGGTGGAGTTGCGGTAGTGCATAGTCGTACTTGGTGGAGCGTCTGCTCCTTAATATTACCATACTTATAATTGAAATTCTGTTCTACGAATAGTATCTGTTCTCTTTGCCCGAAACTACCCACGTCTACCCATATTACCGTTGAAGACACGCCCACGCCCCGTAGTTATCCTATATATATAATCTGGACATAAGAGAATGAGGGTTTGCCTATTTATTATTAGTGTTAATAAACGACTTAATTTGCTCTCCAATGCACAGGGTGAACGCCAATAATCAAACGTAACTTCCAAAAATGTGTTAATTTTTTTTTTAATAAAGAAAGTATAGATTACCTGGGTGGTGCTCTAGGAGGAGCGCGTGGTGCGTAAAGACCTAAACCCCCGGGCGGCGACCCACCCCCCACTGGTCCGTAGCTGAAAACCTGAAAACGGAATAGAGCCAAATTTAAACTTTATCTTCGAAATATCAGGTTGGGAGGTTGAAACTTACATATTCAACGCTGGGGTAAACCATTAACTCAGGACTCTAGATGAAATATGCCTTGCTACTCTCGGGGGTTACTCTAAAATCCCGAGAGGGGTCGATAGGGGTGTATACCAGCTCCAGTAATCTAATACATTGCTTTAACCCCTTGCTGAATAATCTACTTTTATAGAAAGATCTCATAGAGAAAACATTATGGTGGTATTATCGCTAGATCACCCTTCTAAGGTGTAAAAGGACGGCAACGCTATATATATATAACACCTATATATAATCATCATAAACAACCCCTTGCCGGCTCACTACAGATCACGGGTCTCTCGATATGAGAAGGGTTTGGCCATAGTCCACCACGCTGGCCATGTGCGGATTGGCAGACTTCACACGCCTTTGAGAACATTTGGAGAACTCTCTGAATAAAAACATCGTGAGGAAACCTGCATAGGTTTCCTCACGATGTTTTTATTCACCGTTGAAGCAAGTGATATTTTAACTGCTTTAAAAAAAGCGCACATATCTATTAGGAGTGTGAGCTTACCATACTCCTAACAGGTTAGTCCGCTACCATCCTAGACTGCATCATCACTTACAACCACGTGAGATAGCCGTCAAGGGGGCTAACTTGTAGTGTATAAAAAAAACGATGCTGAAAAGATCGACATGCCTGCCCGGGATCTAACCCCCGCTATCTGATTACTTAGCGGAAGTCCTAACCACTAGACCGTGACAGCTTCCGCTATATATATAATATGTTTAGATATAAGCGCGTTTGGAACCCTCATAGCTTAAGTTTTAAGTTTACGAATGTAGTTATCACCATCAAATAACTACTATGTAAATTATTGACGCGTCAAAAGTGCCTTTTTTAAGGACTATTTGAATAAAGATTATTTTGAATTTGAATTTGAATTTAAGTTAACTAAGGCATGAATATGATAAAAATTGTGATAAAAAAGTAAATTTAACGGCTCACCTGTTGGGGCTGCGCATGAAAGTGGTTGAAATGCGACAGCGGCGGATGTGGGGGGTGGGACGGGTGGCAGTCGCGGTAGTGCGGCGAGCGGCGCCGCGGGCTGGCGGGCGGCGACCGCAGCTCCGGGGACGACGGCGACGCTGAGCCGACGCCCACGCCCACTCCTTCACTCGCTGGGGAACATTGAACCCATCAATACCATCTTGTTAGATACGCTCTTCACAGAGCGTCGTGTTGGTCACATGGGTGTTGTAGCACGCTTCACTATACGCCTCCACTCCTCCCTCACAGCTGGCATATATATTTTTAGACAGATCATATTACGATATAAAAGATTACATAAATCCATCAAAAAAACTTGTAAAGTGCTCTAACTTCATTCACTTTAAGTTTATTGTGGGCTTCTTCTTAGACCTGGGCGCGATTGGAACCTCTTTAGCTTTAGTTTCAAGTTGGCGAGTGTAGTTATCTTATAAATATAATAATGAAAAATATATTGTATATGAACGATTCATAGCTGCCTGTAATGGGTTTGCATGAATAAAGCTAATTTTTGTGCTAATTTAGTATTATTCTGTAAGTACCATAAGTATGATAGGTACTTTACAAGAACAGATTGTGAGCGCATTTAGAAGATCAGTATGGGGGTTTTTTTAACACGCTTTTATTAGCTTCACCTGTATGTATGTATGTTTGTTTGTTTGTTTGTTTGTTTGTAACCGACTCTTTTGAGCTCGATTTTGCCCTACTTTGAACGATCAGATTTGATTCAAACTTTGCACACCTGTCAAAGGTCGATGACAATGCAATAATCCGATCAAAATATCCGATTATCCTAATTAGATTCGCCAGGATTAATTAATTTCTTTCCGCATCCTTTGCATGCGAGTAAGAGAGACAGAGCTAGTGCGCGAACTACGCATGCGTGCAGCGTGTTTTTTTAGTTTTTTAAACTATTATTTATTTAAATTGAATCTGTTCAACGCGGATTATATTAAATAAAACTTAATGTTCTTTGCATGCCAAAAACTTTTGCAAAGAAATCCAGCTTCTATTCAATAATTAAATTGATAATTATAAATCTTTATTTACCAAAAGAAGTATTCACATGTTTTCAATAGTACGAAACCCTGTCTCCTGCGACGGTATGAACTGGACTGGACTGGCCTTAGAGAAGACAGTTCCTATATACTAATACTATGTATGTCGTATAATTATAACGATGTAAAATTTCACAGCTCGGGTGTTACAAATATTACTCACCAGTCGATCTTATTATAGTGACAGGTCTCGCCATCGGAGGTAACGGAGGTGGTGGTAACATGGAACTGGTGAAATACGGCGGCTTTGGACTCCTCGATAAACTGTGAACCTAAAAAAAAGACAAGCAGGTGACAAAACTACCTCCAAACATCCACATGACAAGGTTTTGTATTCAGAGTAGGTATTTATAACTTTTAGGGTAGAGGATTACATAAGGATCACCCAATGTGCAAAGGATGCTGTTTCAGTCCAAGTGTATCTGCCAAAGTAAACCCCACGATGGGATCTACCTTTAGATAGAAACTTGAAGGCATATTGCCAAAATGATCCCACGAAGAGAACAATAGATAGATGGAAGCTATAAATGCATCTGCCAAAGTGGCCTTCACAGCGAGATATGTATAGAAAGATTATTGAACTGTAGATATTATATAATACCCATATAACTTGATGAACGACGTAATATCTATAAAACTATTAACCAATTTAAGCACCGGATGGTACTGGACTCAGACATTATGGTCCATGGATCCCAACCCATTTTATTCAGAGAGATTAAGATGGTCCACAATTCTAAAATTAACCAAGGTTATCTTTTGAGTCCCTTTTTATTTCTGATTGATATCAATGCCGATTATATATGATAAAATATGATAGCAATGAATTGTGTCTTTGGACACCAAATTTCAACCGCTTTTTAGGAGTCAAAGAAAAAGTCAAAAATCTTATCTTAATTAAAAGTGTTAATACCTGTAACTGCTGAACGTCCGAGGATGGTTCTTGGCACACGAAAGTGACAAAGTCTCCGAGTGAATCCTGAGGCGCTGCCTCGTATTTCCCACTCGAATGTTGGCTCGATAATGCATCTGATGCTGAAATAGTGTACCTCATAGTTACTATAACACACAATAATTTAGTAATTTCATCCAACTTGTAACATATAGGTGAGAAAATTAAATAAAATTCTGTATTCGTTCGCCACAATTTCGCTCTAAACTTTACTAGTAATGAATTATTTAAAAAAAAAAATTATTTCATTCTAGTACAGGTAGAACACTCAATATTCAGCTTCCTTTCGAATAATGGAATCATGAAGCTGATTCTTAATAATCACTTTGCAAAATTAAAACATCGATTGTATAATACATGTAGTAAGCATTACCATCGATTTCTAAACATTAACATAAATTAAATTCTAAATATCTGGTGGTAGTCATCTTAAACGCGCTGTAATATATGTTATTTGACACATTGTTAAATCTTTGCATTGGTAGGTAATATTAATTTTAATTATATAATATTCCCAATCCATTTTTTTCTGTCATGTGTTTATCTTACTTGCTATCTCAATCCCATAAAGGTTTTTTATATCTTTCGGAGACAATATATACAGATGTTACTAATTCAAGCATATTTTTTTGTTTTTAATTTTTTTATATTGACCTGATGTTAAGCAATTACCGTCGCCTATGAATATGAAATCTGCAGTGTCAGAAGAGCCACACAAGCGTCTACTGTTTCTACTTGGCATCTTACGGGAACACTACATCGCTTGGCAGTATGTCTTTGCCCATGCCGAGCGTTTAGTTTATGATTATATCTATTTCTGATCGATTGTTTATGTAGAGTTTATGTTGATACTAGCTAATGTTATACTTTACAAATTTCACGGAGGATTTTCGTCATCATAAGTTGGATTACAAAAATAACCCCTTTCCCCTCCACCTGGCTTCAGACACTAAATATTATCTAGTTGTCTGCCAAGGTTAGCAAAGGAAGGTTGTGGGTGGAAGGACAATGACGTCCAATTCATCATCATCATGAACAACCTATTACTGGCTCACTACAGAGGGTCTCCTCTCAATATGAGAAGGGTTTGGCCATAGTTCACCACGCTGGCCATGTGCGGATTGGCAGACTTCACACGCCTTTGAGAACATTATGGAGAACTCTCAGGCGTGCAGGTTTCCTCACGATGTTTTCCTTCACCGTTGAAGCAAGTGATTTTTTTTTTTTTTTTTTTAAACGCACATAACTACGAAAAGTTAGAGGTGCGTGCCCGGATTCGAACCGCCGACCTCTGATTAGCCGCCGACGTCCAATTGGGAGTATGCTGTCCATACTTTCTTGCCCAGCTGCTAGTTCTTTCTTCACCAGCTTATCGTTTGCACTGACCTGTCGGATGTGTATCAGTAGGAGGAGGCACGTGTTGGTAGAATATGGTGTTGGATGGAACCAGCGGTGCCTGCGATCCACTCAGACCTGCTGAACTGTGGGGAATACCTGGAAAAAATTAAAATGAAAATTTATTTGTTTACATATTACTGTGAGGCTGAAACCTTATGTTAAGTATAAGAAAAAAATAAAAATGAAAAATGACAATCAAAATTTATTTGTTCGCATATTACTGAGACCTTCTGTTAAGTATAAAACCTGTATTAAAGGACTCGCTCTTCCCATTATAAAATACTCAATATTATGTAAGAAGTATGTTTTTAATCTACTACTATAGCTTACTTTCTAACATGCAGAGTAAGCATGGAATATGTGTGTGTATATTTTTTTTTATATACCTCCCACCGATTAGGGGTTATAGGCTTAATAATATAACTGCTTTAACCTGCAACAGGTTCTCTTACCATCCTAGACTGTATAGTCACTCTACCACCAGGTTTTTTTTAATCCACTACAAGTAAGCCCTTGACGGCAACCTCACCTGATGGTAAGTCATGATGCAATTTAATATGGTAGTAGACTATCCTGTTAAGGAGTATGGTAAACCCACGCAATTGGTTTCTACGTGACATCGTGCCGGAACGCTAAATCGTTTGGCGACACGTTTGTGTCGGTAGGGTGGTACCTAGCCACGGGTGAAGCCTCCCAAAAGACCAGACTCGAGCCGGGAATCGAATCCAGGACCTTTTAGACCTGTTAGACTTTTTAACCATAGCAATCTTACTTTACAATATTTACGTTTATTATCTTATTTGTCCTAGCGAAGCGATAAATACATATATAGGATGATTTCTCAGAGTTTCCTCGAGTAAGATTTCTTTTTTGTTGATATATTTCTTCTGTTTGAGCACTATTTTCTTGGAGTTTACTCGTTAAGAATCAATTGCCATATAAGGCTTGAGTGAAAAAAATATGAGCAGTAAAATCTACTGAAAGAATGACCTTTTTACGTTCTTGTACGCAACTTATTCTCCGCACCTATCACTTTTCAGGCGTGAGTATTGTTTACAAGAGTAGAGTATTGTTTATGTATGATATATCAAATCTATTTTTGTAAAATGTTTGATGTATAATACTTTACCGAACTATCATAACAAATGTAAATAGAATAAAAATATATACATTGAGGTCATCATCATCATCAACCCATTCTCGGCTCACTACAGAGCACGGACCTCTTCTCAATATAAGGGGTTTGGCCATAGTCCACCACGCTGGCCATGTGCGGATTGGTAAACTTCACACGCCTTTGAGAACATTATGGGGAACTCTCAGGCGTGCAGATTTCCTCACGATGTTTTCCTTCACCGTTGAAGCAAGTGATATTTTAATTCTTAAAAACGCACATAACTCCGAAAAGTTAGAGGTGCGTGCCCGGGTTCGAACAGCCGACCTCTGATTTGGAGGCAGACATGCTAACCACTAAGCTATCACAGCTTTACATTTAGGTATTCCTATTTAAATTAAACTCTTTACATTCAATAATTTAAATCCAGATTCATTTTTTATTTGACTATCACAGACCTGTCATCGTAGTATGTGGCCCCTGGGGGGTACTACAGATCATTATGGCCTTCTACGTCACAATGAAACGAAATTAAAAAACAATATGACCTAACCCAAATATTAAAGCAAGTATCAAACAAAACAATCGAAAAGTCACTGACCCACGCATTGAACCCGGCTCAACGCGGCGCGGAGTGATTCACCGCGAATCTTACGCGCCGTATTCAGTACGACAGGTACAACACACGCGATGGGGAGTGAATACTAATCGCCGCATGCCTAATGACATGCCTGACCCGTATGTAATATGCTGTGTTAAATGATATGCAAATTGTTACATATCGTAAAAATGCGGATACTTGTATATTGGAGACTCAAAATTTTATTTTGAATCAAAGGCCAAAAAAGACTTTTTATGAACAATATATTATAACTGTGATAGCTTAGTGGTTAGGACGTCTGCCTCCTAGTCAGAGGTTGGCGGTTCGATCTGGGGCACGCACCTCTAACTTTTCGGAGTTGCATGCATTTTTAATTATTCTCATTAAGAGGAGACGTGCTCTGTTATTGAGCCATTAATGGGATCATAATGATGATAATCACCATGATCCCATTACCGGCTACATACATCATATTAACGACGACCTCCGTGGCGCAATGCGTGCGCTATCGCAATATAAAGTTGGAGGTCCTGGGTTCGATTCCCGGCTCGAGTCCGGTCTGGTGGGAGGCTGCGGCCGTGGCTAGTTACCACCCTACCGACAAAGGCGTGCCGCCAAGCGATTTAGCGTTCCGGCACGATGTCGCGTAGAAACCAATTAGGAGCGTGGATTTACCATAGCCCGCTACCACCCTAGACAGCATCATCACTTACCACCAGGTGAGATAGCCGTCAAGGGCTAACTTGTAGTGTATAAAAAATATATATATATTAACGTGTACTTACGTATGTTACGTGCGTATTTTAACATTATTTAAGCGTGTATCAGCGTGTGCGTGTATGTATGTATGTGTCTGAACGAGTGTGAATGTGTGTGTGCGTTATGTATTTGTCATATTTATAAGGATGGCGCTATTGAATTCAAGCTTATGGTGGTAAGTTATTAACATCTAGCGTCAGCCAACAAGGCAGAGGTGATTATATAACTGTTAGGAAACCATTTGATCACCCGTAGTCAGTATGGAATACAACTTGGTGATACTTACTGAAACACTGTCCAACAAGCATGGTGGAAGGCGTACCCCGGTCCGAGGGGGGCTCGAAGGCGGGCGGCGCGGGGCTGTTGTACCCATAGTACGTGGACTCTAGCTTAATACCCCCCCCGGAACCACCCGGGGACTCCGAGCCCGACTCTTGCAGGATTGAGGCTGGAACATTTTATATACAATTTAGTTACATAGAAACTGGCTTTACTTGGCGGTAGTATATTTCTTTAAAAATTTGGCTTATCTTGCACAATTAAAATAAGAATAAGGATCCCTTGTTAAAAAAAAAAAGATTTTTTTATCCACTACAAGTTAGCCCTTGACGGCAACCTCACCTGATGGTAAGTGATGATGCAGTATAAGATGGTAGCAGGCTAATTAGTTTCTACGCGACATCGTGCTAACGCTAAATCGCTTGGCGACACGCCTTTGTCGGTAGGGTGGTAACTAGCCACGGCCGCAGCCTCTCACCAGACCAGACTCGAGCTGGGAATCGAACCCAGGACCTCCAATGTCTTTGTCGGTAAGTAAACACTTCTTTAAATTATAAAACGTTTAACAAAGTTTCTAAGTAGAATGTCTGAACTTTTATCAATCTAACATTCTACTATATAATGTCACAAAATTGGATTTTCTGACAATTTTTTTATTAAAATTTAACTCGGATAAGTATTATATTATACATAATGTCAGGAAATTGGATTTTCTGTCAATTTTTTTATTAAAATTTTACTCGGGTAGATTATGTACATTCTCCTATATGTCTCGTATATCGAAGTTAACAGATCAGAAGAACATTATTTCAAGATTTAAAAGAATACTCACCTTTAGACAACTTCCACAGTTCCTTCGAGGAGAAGACACCGGTCGCTAAAATGATATCGTTGCAAATAACACCGTTGTATGGGTTATGGGTATAGCCTGTAACCCACCATTGGATGTAATAAAACAAGACTTTATCAAAGAAAAAAAAGAAAAACCATCATATGAAAAACTGGGCCATGTAATCGGGACGACTAGTTCGGACTACCACCCAAGTTGCATGATAATGGTACACAATTTACCTTTTTAATGATTGCAAATTATATATTGGACATAGTTACTGTAATTTCTAAAGCATTCTTTGGAAGTTGTGTATTATTAATCATGTTGGGAGTCATTTGGTCATCATGATCAACCCATGGCCGGCTTACTACAGAGCACGGGTCTCCTCTCAATATGAGAAGTGTTTGGCCATAGTCCACCACGCTGGCCGTGTGCGGATTGGCAGACTTCACACGCCTTTGAGAACATTGTGGAGAACTTTCAGGCGTGCAGGTTTCCTCACGATGTTTTCCTTCACCGTTGAAACAAGTGATATTATAATTTTTTTAAAACGCACAAAACTCCGAAAAGTAAGAGGTGCGTGCCCGGATTCGAACCGCCGACCTCTGATTAGGAGGCTGACGCACTAACCACTAGGCTATCACCGCTTCATTTGGTCGTCAACTAATATTGCAAAACCTTAATAACTTCACTTTTTGTTACTGCCTGTCACAAGTTGGAATGTATTTCTTATTTAGAATAAAAAATAAATTGCAACGTGAAATTAAAGTTTAAGTTACCAATTTTGTATTGCATTTCATTGATTTATGGTAGGACTTCAGTACTAAGGGGGATACTACACACATTTACAAATAATAATACAAAATGTTATTGTATTTACATTGATCTTTAAAAAAAACATAAAATAAAAAGGGGGGTAGAATATTATGTGCCTACAAGGGTTGTCACAGATCTAATAATAAATAGACGAATATGATATCGATGCAATTTTAAAAGACATTATTAATGATGTACCATTTTTTATCTGTTTAATATAATGATTTGGTACAACCGGGATACCGATTACTTTGTAATAGTAAATGCGTATACATTATTAATAATTGTATTTAAAAATACATCGATATATTCTTAGATAATTATGTAACTATTAACAGCTGTCTCCAAACTGAAGTTTAACGGTTTTATACCATTTAGCACCATTATCTTATTTTTACATACATTCAGTGTTCAAATGTGTTTTATTAACAAAAAGCTTTACTTCTGTTCCATTTTGTCAAAAATCAAAATTACGCTATCATCCTAGAGGGCTTAGGTTAGGTCATTCCAACAACGTTGGTTTAATTAATCCCAATATATCGAATTGAGATTAAACGTAATTGGCAGATAAAAAAAAAACAGCCATCCTTTTCACTATAGTCTTACTGGAAAAGGACAACATTAATATGAGAGCTGTCAGTTCACTTAAGCTTAAAGATTTGTGTGCAAAGGAATTGGGATATCTCACTAAATGTTATCTTGCTAGACTCAAAACCTGAATGATCTTCAAATCTCATGCTACATATAATAATGTGCATATTAATCATGATGCTGAAGCTAAATGTAATATGACCTTACATATCAAAGGAACACACACAGTAACAGTTGTGAAGAGTTACATAGGCATCATAATAAAGAGTAAAAGAGAAGGAACACCGACTACAATGCATTAATACGAAAAAACAATCGAGCAACACCAAGAAATCTCAAAACACCAACGAAAGCATGAGGTGCAAGCCAATGCTGGGATTATTACGACTTCCAAAAATGACCTTGAAACAAATGCACGAAACTAAAATGTGCAAATACCAATTGAAAGAGTCTCTCTTCAATTTAAATAAAAATGTGGCGAAGAATGATGTTTTTAACCTTAATATTAAAGTGAATAATTTATATCGTAAATATGGTAAAATTTCTAAACTATTGAATTTAAAATATACTATTTAGATATGCAATTAATACAAATTAAAACTAGCTGATGCCTTCGTCGAAATAGACAAAGGTAATTATTTTTGAGGTTTTCGACTTTAATTTTTTTATTGGTGAGGGAATAATCAACGCTGACTCAAAGCTTGACCAAATTTGGGTTTAGATTAATCTTTACGTTATTGCCTTTCCAATGTTGGGTTATAGCAGTTGGATGATTTCGAAGTCTGCAATGGACACAATTTTTGTATAATTTTAAAATTTTGAGCTATAAGATCTGTGTCATTAGTATAAGTAAAGATACGGCTAAATCTTGGAATAATATCCTCACAGAAATTCAATTCATGATAATATTATCGTTGAATGTGATGCTAACAGAATCTGTATCTAAATTATCGATGTTTGCAAGTTGCGAGTTTGAATTTGAGAGACTTCGTATATGGCGGGCGCGGTTTTTTCACGCTTTTCTTGAATTAATGTTTGTTGGCTAATTTTGAAAAGGACTGGTGTTGGTTGTGTCGTGGACAGTTTTGGTGTCGTTTGTGTAGTGGCTAGTTTTCTGAATGGTTAACAGGTATTGATTTGGGAAAGGTTTGAGGGAGCCGCGTCCGCCTAGTGCGAAGTTTCCCGCCATTTCTGCCTAACTTCTACATTGCTATAAACTTGACATTGGCTAGTCTGTGCAAAGCCATAAAAAGAGAAAACTAGAGTTTGAATACTATGACAAAAGATTCTATTTTGATCTAGTTGTCACTTGTCAAAGTGACACTTGGCAAATGACAATGCCACTAGTTTTGCCGCGTTCTGTTTATAGTATAAAATGACAATATAATCAAAGTACCGAACAAGCAGTATAATTGACGAGACTGCTAAGCAATTCTTATCGCTTCTCGCTCGAGAGAAAGGCAATAAGCTTACACCTATTACGCTGTGAAGAACCTGACAACAGCTTGTGAAATCAATGAAGGTTAATAAACATACCTGGTTTAATAAAGAAAAGAGAATAAAGAAATTAAAAGAAGGTACTTGATTAAAAACACAGTAACTTCGAGCTAGCACAAAAACACCATTCTTAGCCAGACGACACGAGCACGTCACGACACCGACGCGAGCCGGTTTACCTTTGTTCTTAGCCTCGTGTTCATTCTCTTTGTCCCTATTGGGGTGTGGAGAGAGAGACCCGCTTAGGATATCTGAAACATATCGGTTATATGAACCAACCTTTAATTATTATGATGGTTACATACCATAATGGAAAACATAATGTGCGGTTAACAATGCTTATATAATAATAAATAACGCAAGCTGATTATTTAGAACTTGTGTGATACTAGTGTTCAATTTGATGCAAATCATTAATTTAATGTTAATCTATTTATAGCAACAAATATTAAGGCTTGAAATAAAAGCACTATTTTTTTCTCTACGAATATTGATTATTTGAATGTAATTCTGGAATTCTATTTCAGAAACTTCAAGTTCAACTTTAAATTCAAAAATTATTGTTTTCAAGTAAGCTTATTTTATAAGCTCTTAAATGTTATGTCGGTCCATTTATACTTTTCCACATTATTTATGTGACTTTACCACCGAATGAAACGGCAGATTCCACCGAGAAGAATTTGTAATTTTTTTATCATCTAGCGGTTTTGTATCCCTTTCCATGGACACATCTGGACATTTTCTCTTACTTCCACTGAGCCAATGTTATTGTATATGGAATATTCTTAGAATACCGTTAGTATGACATTTGCTTACACTCAATCGTAAACAGGTTTTCGATTATCGAAACACTCCAACGTCGTAGTAAATTGAGACGTATCCACCTAATTTTGGTAGGCGAATTCGTCCACACGTTCACTCGTTCGTTTGTGACCTTGAACTTGAACGGAAAAAGTTTGTAACGTAAAAATAAGTAGTACGGAAATTGAAACTCTCACGTGAGATTACAAGATCCATTTTACTTTGACGTTATACTGTTTCGATACTCGAAAGGGATTCTACGATAGCGAGTGTACAAATCTTACCAATCCCACAGAACCTTTCGTATCTGATCAAATAGTAGTAAAAGCAGAAAATGCAGAAAACAAAATTAAGAAAGTCCTCAAAGATGAAGAATAGCAAATGGTGTCCCAAAACAAAGAAGACTACGGTGGAATAGGCAGTATGAAAAAGTAGTATGAAATCAGGTATTGTAAAAAGTAAGGATTACAAAGCTGGTTACATGAGTACAAATATAAGTGAGCGAAAGACCTGGTAGACCGTCGCTCCCATTACCATAGCTGTTGATGAAGTTGGCGAGGTATAGGTCAAGTTCGCGCACAGACACGTTGATGTGGTAGGGGTTGACGCAGAGGCCCGGCTGCGTACATTCTGGATGTTTCTCAAGTCTTTCTCCGTCTGTGCTTTCTAGGGGTATCGCTTTGAACAAAATCACCATCACTAAGTCTAATCGCCACACCTGAAAATGAGAAATGTTACGGATAAGATAGTATAAAAGATTTCGATAAGTGTATTTATTTATAACAACTAAACCTTAGATTGAACCTAATACAAAAAAATTTAAAAACTATAATATCATAACTAAAATATATTACTAAAAGGAGCCCCTTTAGGCAAGGTTCGGAAGATACTGGCAGCGTTCCCCCTTTGAATAGCAAGACTAATTTGTTGTCCGAGGTAGCTTGGCAGCTCCTCGGTCTCCTGTGATGTCGACTAACCTTTTGCTTTTTTAGATTTCGATTGTAAATTTTGCTTATGAACTTTCATAGTAAGACCATAGCGCCATTGGTAATTAGGCGTTAGTAAAATGGAATGTAAGTTAACGAATGCACTCAGTACCCAATGCGAGATTTTGTACTTATTTGATCTGGAAGCAAAGACATCGAACGCGAGGGTTTCTGGCCAAAAATGAAATGAAACCAGGTGTTTATAGATTTCCTATTTATACATTTTCTGGGTCATTTGTCTTGAACGTGGCATTGCTACACACGGCCAGGTTAGCTAGTGAGTAGTACAAAATAGAGAATACAATATGCAACATCGATATCTACCTTATCAGCTTGTCTTAAACAGTCTATCCTCCGCATCTTGCCCTTCTGGTCGGGGTTCGAGAGTACGCACACGGCGGGCCTCTTCCCCGTGATGCTTAAAACGAAATCCTCGCGACAGTCCTGAGTGATGTCCTTGCGCAACTTCCCGAGCAGACGAGACGCCCATTTCTGTTTCACTTCCGCTTTCTCATTCTGGAATTGTTAGGACATTAAGTTAATCAATGATATTTTGGAGCAGGTGCTAATATTAAGATTCCCAATAAAAACACAGACGAAGGACGGGTAGACGGCCCCAACTATTATAATACCATTCGGATTCAATCATGTTTACAAATAATCAAAGTATTCCTGTGAGCAAATAGTTCAAGGTCAAAATGTTTTTTACGTCACAATAGATAACCAGACTATCATGAAACGAAGGTTCCATTTAACTAACAATTTTCAATACGACAATCTTGGGGAAGTAAATATTATTAATAATTTAAAACAAAAAAATAAAAAAAAAAAAGAATTTTTATCTGTAGTTCGTTTACAGGCGTGTGACGTCATCTGTGTGTAAATTATTCGTAAGCTCAAAGCAACCAAACTAACTGACGGGGAGGGTTCTCCGACCGTAACGTTTATATTTCTTAATTTATGGATCTCACAAATGCCCTCATAGCTGCCATGACAGTAATAAATGTGATAGAAGGATAAGATCCAATGTTGTATCCATTCCACAACTTAGATTAATTCTCTCAAAAGGCTTCCACGTATTGGACCCATCTGTCATTTTAACACTGCCCAAGTTTATAAATAATAAGAGCATTTGAGGAAGTAATTATATAACCATATTATAGACCTACGTTCCAAATGTCATTGAAACCCGTTCAGCCATTTCAGAGCGAAGATTACTCTAAGGATATTTATCTCATATTATTTCGGGGATAAAAAGTAGCCTAAATCCTTCTCCAGTCCATAAACTATATCTATGCAAATAATCTTGTCTATTCATGTCTGTAACGGTGAAGGAAAACATCGTGAGGAAACCTGCACGCCTTAGAGTTCTCCACAATGTTCTTAAAGGTGTGTGAAGTCTGCCAATCCGCACATGGCCAGCGTGGTGGACTATGGCCATACCCTTCTCATATTGTAGCGTGCGTAAGAAGATAAAGCCAACAAACAATTTCAATATTCATTAACAGAGGCCTAAATAACATCCCATTACACTAACTTAATGTTACATAACATTTATGTAACCCAAAAAACCGTGCACTAAATAAGCATGCATCGAATAACTAGAGAGCCAATTTAATGGGATTTATCTACTAAATCAACAAACAAATTGCTACAGCCTCTTGCGAGCTCTGATATTTTCACGCAGGCTTAGTTAATCCACATATTCAGTATATAATAAAAAGTTACATGCAAACTTTATCTATCTGATAAAATGGTAGACACACATTCAGCGTAAATCTAAAGAAGTTAAAACACAAAGCTTCTAAATCCAAGAAAACCCTTTACCCTCATACGCATTGTTAGCTTACCTTCATGACGTTTCGCTTATCTATGCTAATATTATAAATATTATGAAGAGGTAAAGTTTGTGAGTATGTCACTTCACAGTAATCTCCGGTCACTACTGATCTGATTTTGAAAATAATTTCACCTATCGCTACATTATCGACGATTAACGTACGCTATATTTCATTCCTGCATTCCCATGGTAACGGAAATTATGAGGCAGTAACCTTTTTTGCTAGTTTGTGAAAATACTACACGCCATGAGATCTTCGAAAATTCACTCTCAACGTACGTTTCGTTTTGCTTACACTCCTCACACGCTGTCAACATGACTTCTTATCAATTTTTTTTTATACACACAATAAGTTAGTACTTAACGGCAATCTGACATCTGATGGTAAGTTATGATGCCCAACCCATAACCCCTTATCGGATACGCGACATCGAGCTGGAACACGTGTTTGTTGGTAGGGTGGTAACTAGCCACGACCGGAGCGTCCACACAGAGCCGGGAATCGAACCCAGGACTTCCCACTTTATCTACAAGTACGTGATATTTTTCATTCCTTCGTTCCATTCATATCAGATCTTTATTTAATAAAAAAGTTATCCAATTTCCCTCATACATACTCGTAATGTTAGCTAACCTTCATATAAATAACAAACGCTTTGCGCTCAATAGTACTAAAAAGCGAATCCATTTTAATTTTAATATCAACTAACTCACATTGACAGTAATAAGTTAGATACACAAAACAAAAGATAATGAATTTCACTGCTCCATATGATTAGAACATAATAAAATTCAAAAACCCTATTTAATATGGCAAAATGTAATAGACTAAAATATATCCAATCTAAAGCTATATTTAACACAGTAATGCCATTACACTCATAAGTAATATCACCTCACCTTCATATAAATGACAAACGCTGGTCGTTAAACATTAATAAAAGACCCCATTTTCATGTCAATGTCCGACAGCATACAGCGAAAGACAGTAAACCTTATTTGTACAGAGCTGGATTCTAATAAAAACTGTGATACAATTTAACAATTTACCCCTCCTTACGTTTAAAGCATAATAACTCTCACTATTTAATATAGTAATTGATGAAATGGCAGAATGTGGCTAATCTAAAACTATATTTAATGCAGTAATGCCATTACACTCATACGAAATACCTCACCTTCATATAAATCACAAACGCTGGTCGCTACACACTAATAAAAAACCCCATTTTCATGTCAATGTCCGACAGCATACAGCGAAAGATAGTAAACCTTATTTGTACAGAGCTGAATTCTAATAAAAACTGTGATACAATTTACCAATTTACCTCTCCTTACGTTTAAAGCATAATAACTCTCACTATTTAATATAGTAATTGATGAAATGGCAGAATGTATCTAATCTAAAACTATATTTAATGCAGTAATTCCATTAAATTCATACGTGATGCCATGAGGTAAGATATAAATCACAAACGCTCATGCAGTTAATAACAAAATGCCCAATTTTAATGTGAATTAGTACACTAAATCAACAAACAGAGACAGTGGTGCGCGGAATTTTGTACATTTGTATTATTTAACCGGAATATCTTTGCCGGTGTCCGATAGACGCAATGCGACTGCCGGCGAATGCAGACATCTTTGTTTCCTACTATCTTCCGCATCGTGGAAATCTGTTAAGCTAACTTGTGGGGGGGGGGAGGTGAAATAAAAAGTAGTTTTTTCCAATGCGGTAAGGAACTGTTTGTTTTGAATGCCTTGGGTGATGCGTTTGATTCATTCAAATTCATTCGTTTTAAAAATCGTTTTCAAACATCTATGTGATAACTACCTAGTTACCCACATTTTATTTACTTATATCAAGAATTCGCAATAGAACAATTTAGGACTATGAAAAAATAGATTTGTAATGTGGGGAAAAGCGCGATTGTTGAGTTTCTTGCCAGAATTGTTTCAGCAGAATCTGCCTTTCGAACCGATATGAGTCACTACGAAATACGGATAGACAGACATCACGTTTCAAAATGGGTTATTTAGAAGACTTCAAAAGGATTAATTTACTTCAACTTTTTTTTTATACACTACAAGTTAGCCCATGACGGCTATCTCACCTGGTGGTAAGTGATGATGCACCACCCACGATGGTAAACCCACGATGGTAATGTATGGTACACCCACGCTCCTAACGCGACATCGTGCCGGAACGCTAAATCGCTTGGCGACACGTCTTTGTCGGTACGGTGGTAACTAGCCACGGCCGAGGCCTCCCACCAGACTTGAGCTGGGAATCGAACCCTGGACCTCAATCTTTATAATGCGACAGCGCACGCACTGCGCCACTGAGGTCGTCAAAACTAACTTATTGTTTTTTACTACCCAATAATAAAAAAAAACAACTTTCATCCTATGCAATAGCATTAAAATAAAACATATGGCAGTAGGTAAATCATTTCCAGTAGCAAAATGTTTCAAGCTTATAAGCTTATAAGTATACTGCCACATTGCAAGTCCGTGATACGGAAATAAATTGTATCAGAATATATATAATAGAAACACATTTTATTTGGTGCTTAATAAATTCCGAACGTTGCATCTACGAAGGTTCTTTGGAAACAATTAACGAATCTACTTACATAACACAAAACGACCCATTAACTGTTTATTCTTTATCATTAATTAACACCTGGTGAGATGGAATTCAAATAACTTATAGGGCACAAAAACCTTATTAAACTAATCTAGTTATCTATTATAGTTAGAACGTTATCAGAAATGAACTGTATCAAATCTAGGAGACATTCCGATCATCACCAAAGATTAATAGAATTTTCTAATCATTCAAGATATCGCAGTTACTCGGGGCCCAAATCTGTTATTATAAGTCGATCTCAATTATCTCAAATAACATTTGTGTCCGAAGAAAACTTTGTAACGAAGAAAAATATGTATGAAACAATTTTACAAATGGAAATAAATTCCACGGTACCTATTCAACTATTTTACTTTTCGCTCGGAGACTTCTAATGTTTAAAGTTGTTTATGTTATGTATTTGTTTTTTCATTTTCATTAAGATGTCATTGACCACCCACTGAAAAACAATTGCAAAACCAAACATGGCCACCTTATGTAGCTCATTTCTAGAAATCATCGATCCAGAAAAACTGTTAAAGCAATTCAAATATAAACATAAAATGTATATATTACCTGTAATTCATATTTAGTGTGTCGCTCCTCCTCAAGACTCATTCGCTTTTCGTGCTTTTTGTAATATTTCCTTTTAGCCGCTTGTAAATTGAACCACGTGTACGAAAAGGACTTTACGAAAGGCATCAGGGCCTCTATGAACGGATGGAACTCGTCCTGTGAACATTTAAACAATCCACAACGATTAAAAAAACATTTGCCGATTCAGCAAGCGTTGGCACCTAAGTTGGGACTTCGCCACAAAACATTGGCGCCCAAGTTGAAACAAGAACATCAAACGTTAGCGCCCATGACGGGATTTCACCACGTAACATGGCGCCCAATTGGGACTACACCATGTAACAATGGCGCCCAATTGGGACTACACCATGTAACATTGGCGCCCAATTGGGACTACACCATTTAACATTGGCGCCCATTTTGAGACAAGAACATCAAACGTTAGTGCCCAAGTCGGGACTTCACCATGTAACATTAGCGCCCAAGTCAGGACTTCACCATGTGTTTTAGCGCCCAAGTCGGGACTTCAAAATGTAACATTGGCCCCATGTAGAGACAAGAATATCAATCGTTAGAACCCAAGGCGGGACTTTCACCGTTAACATTTTTACCCAAGTTGTGACAAGAGCCCAGTATGATACTCCATTCCATATTTTTTGCAGCAATTTCTTCTTTATTCCATTACAATTTTGACTCTCAATTTTGATTAAATCTATGGCAAAGACAATTTCACTTTACTGTTAGTTAAATAAAAAAACTTTTACGCACTTGTTTAAATAACCCGCTTAAAAGATTTATGTCTGTTTACGTACTCAGAGCAGAAACAAAACAAAAAATTGTGAAAAAAGTGAAATTGTCATTCCTTGTAATTTATGGAATCTCAATTCTATTCTGATAGTCGAGTTAATTTTACCTGATAGTTAAAACAGTTCTTAAACAATACGGTCTATTTATTATCTTGCACTTTGTTACGTTATATTTACATTCAAAGCATTCATAAATTAAAATAATAACCATAGGCTGAGGCGTTTATACGGATTGGATTTATTAAAATATAAGTACTACAAGGTGGGAGTATTTTATAGAATAATCCCCTACATAACACATTTTATGGATTTATACATATATGGGTGTGAGTGTGTGTGTGTGTGTGGGTGGGTGTGGGTGGGTGTATTGTTGTATAATAATGCAGGTGTCATAATAATGTAATAAAAGCGATAAACAATACCACACAATCTTGTATGCTTGTCGTTATATATTCGCTTGTGAACAAATCTCTACACTTAATACAAGTGATAAAACCAGAAATAAAGCCTTTTTTCCACAGATATCATATTAAATATGATATCTGGATGTCTATATGAACGAATGGCACGAACGGCAATCTCACCGGATGGTAAGTGATGATGCAGTCTAAGATGGTAGCGGGCTAACCTATTAGGGGTATGATAAACCAACACTCCTAATTAGTTACTACGCGACATCGTGCCGGAAGCTTAATGGCTAGGCGACACGTTTTTGTCGGTAGGGTGGTAACTAGCCACGGCCAAAGCCTCCCACCAAACCAGACTCGTGCCGGGTATCGAACCCAGGACCTCCAACTTTATAATGCGACTGCGCGCACGCTGCGCAACGCGGTAATCAATCAATATACCACTCGTCTATGTATATATAGAAAAAATCCAAAAGATCTCGCCTATAGCTGTGTACCGTTATATCTTTTTTTAATACACCACTAGTTATTCCTTGACGGCAATCTCACCTGATGGTAAGTGATGATACAGTCTAAGATGGTAGCGGGCTCACCTTTTAGAGGTATGGTAAACCATACTACTAAAAGGTACTATTACTTTACATCGCTAAATCGCTTGGCGACTAACGCTTGCTAACTAGCCACGGCCGAGGCCACCCAGACCAGACTCGAGCCAACTCCAACATTTTAATGCGACAGCGCAGGCACCTCGGCACTGAGGACGTCAAAGGACCTCCTCTGATGCTACAGATGTTCATAGGCGACGATTATCATCACATAAATTCAAATTTTTTTTCAAATTCAAAATAATCATTATTCAAATAGTCCTTAAAAAGGCACTTTTGACGCGTCAATAATTTACATAGTAGTTATTTGATGGTGATAACTACATTCGTAAACTTAAAACTAAAGCTATGAGGGTTCCAAACTCGCCCCGGTCTAAGAAGAAGCCCACAACAAACTTAGCCGGGTAACACCAGGTGACCCCCCAGGTTGTACGCGAGCGTTACCCGTGTTAAGGATACACCGTGGGGGTTTAGTCGGTAAGAGTCCTACATAAACGACCTCCGTGGCGCAGCGCGCGCGCTGTCAGATTATAAAGTTGGAGGTCCTGGGTTCGATTCCCGACTCGAGTCTGGTCTGGTGGGAGGCTTCGGCCGTGACTAGTTACCACCCTACCGATAAAGACGTGTCGCCAAGCGATTTAGCGTTCCGGCACGATGTAGGGTAGAAACCGATAGTAGTATGGGTTTACCATACCCCTCACAGGTTAGCCCGATACCATCTAAGACTGCATCATCATCACTTACCATCAGGTCAGATTGCCGTCAAGGGCTAACTTGTACTGGAAAAAAATAAAAAAAATAAATAAACATCACGCCTCCCCGGGCGCGGTGGTCTCCATAAGGATTACACATGTAAAAAAAGGTGACCCCCCCAGGTTATTTGCTAACTAACTAACTAAAAAACTAAATATGATAACACAGGTAGGTGCGTGTGTCACTCGTAAGATCCGAGCCGATCGCGTATGCATGCGCGTAGCGAACAAAATAATGTATTGTTGTGCCTTGAATCATAACATAATGTATGCAAAGGTGCCGCGGTGATTTATCGAAGCCCCTTTGCAGACTTTGTATTGGAATTCGCGATTGTTTTGCAAAAATTAAGGTGAACTCTCACAGGATATAACACACACAGAAATTGTGGTAAATAACACTGTAACATCATCATGATCAACCCATTACCGGCTCACTACAGAGCACGGGTCACCTCTCAATATGAGAAGGGTTTGACCATAGTCCACCACGCCAGCCATGTGCGGATTGGCAGAGTTCACACGCCTTTGAGAACATTATGGAGAACTCTCAGGCGTGCAGGTTTCCTCACGATGTTTTCCTTCACCGTTAAAGCAAGTGATATTTTAATTGTTTAAAAACGCATATAACTCCGAAAAGTTAGAGGTGCGTGCCCGGATTCGAACCGCCAACCTCTTATTAGGAGGCTGACGTCCTAACCATTAGGCTATCACAGCTTCTTTAATGTATATATAGAATAGAATAGAAATACGTTTATTTATTAGATCAACACAATTACAAATATACACATAACAAAACAAAACAGAGTAACTCATCTAATGCCTTATTGTTATATATATATATATATATACATATCATCTCACAAGTATATATATATATATATATATATATATATACTTGTGAGACGAGCTTACACGAAGATTTGCCCATTGGTTGACCCTGAAGAAACCATCTTGGAAGCCAAGGGTTCCAAGGCCGGGGGCTTATGTTCAAGCAGAAACTAAACGCGCCAAGTGGTGGAAGCCTATTGGTCCCCGTGGCGCGCACCGGACATAATCAAATTTGATTTAAAATGTCAAAAGGTCAAAAAGGATAACGGTCTCTTGCTTGTAACGCGTACGCGCAGCACTAACTCTCATTGTAACTCTATACGAAATACACGATTTAACCAGTACCCAAAGGATTCTTTGATTTCAAAACGCACACAGTTAACGCGTAAACATAAAGTACAAATACATACATACATAAAAAAATCACACGTTGGCACACGCCTTATGTGTTAATTTTGGGTTAACAGTAAAAAAATCGTAAACGTCACCGTAGCGTATTGTCCCGATCAACTTGACTTTACGCCTCACGAAAGCGTGAGGTGACATCAATTCTCGGAATGATGCGCGGTATTCAGAGAACATTATTTGAATATGTTAAGGATGCATGCATGCATGTCACTTGCATAAGGACACATCCGTATTGGTGACATTGATTATGCTGTCACATGAATCCTACAGGTAGAGCTCTCTTCTGTACCGGAGACTTTTCTCTTAACGTAACCTTGTAGAAAAGTCCCATTATAGTGTGAAGGATTATGTAAATGATAAACAAGCGTGAGTATGAAATATGGCTATAATAAGATAGCTCTTAAATAATTTTAAGTGGCATGTGAGATGGGGATAACAAAAAGAAAATTTACCCGGCTAAGTTTGTTGTGGGCTTCTTAGACCAGAGCGCGTTTGGAACCCACGTAGCTTTAGTTTTAAGTAGGCAAGTGTATATATATTTTTTAAGTATCCTATATTACTTCTAATACCTCCCAAAATATGCGTACAAAGTGTTATGACGATCGGTTGAGTAGATCTTGCGTGAAAACGTAACCAACAATCTCACATTTACATTTATAATATTGGCTAATTTTGTTCTGAGCTTCATCTTAGACCAGAGCGCGTTTGGCACTCTCATAGCTTTAGTTTTAAGTATCGTTTTCACCATCATAAATTAAAATAATGAAAAATGTATTATATATGGACGCTTTATAGATGACTGTAATAGGTTTACATGAATAAAGCAATTTTTGATTTTATTTAATACCCAATGGAAATTGTGTTTCCTAATTCCATAACGGTGAATTCATCGTCATTGCGAGTTCCATAACGCGACTGGTATCCGTCTAGTTGCGTATAGTTACGCGGGTTTGTGTACACGATAGCCCGCTAGTACTACGTGCGCCCACGCAACAAAAACAACAAAAAAACTTCAATGAAAATCATTTGTTCCGTTCCAAACATGCTCTAAATAGTATGGGAGGTAATGCTAAATGCGCTTGTCGATACATGGGAGGTTAGAAGTCATAAGGATCTGCGTAGCTTAATGCGTTAGTATAATAAAATGGGAGGCTTCGGCCACGGCTAGTTACCACCCTATTAGCAAATACATAGATGCCAATGTATTCAGCGTTACGGTATGATGCCACGTAAACACCGATTAGAAGATACGGTTCAACCTGCTTCAGATGCTTGGGGGCGGCGGTAATCAGTTGTTACGTTACAGAACCCAATCATCCCGTAGATGTATATATTTTTTTATTCAAGTAGTCCTTAAAAAGGCACTTTTGACGCGTCAATAATTTACATAGTAGTTATTTCATGGTGATAACTCTATTAGTAAACGTCAAACTAAAGCTATGAGGGTTTCAAACGCGCCCCGGTCTAAGAAGAAGCCCACAACAAACTTAGCCGGGGTTTTTTTTCGTTATCACCATCTCACATAATGAATAATAAATTATAGTACCTAAGGAGATAGAGAAATTCACACCCAAGCTTTTTTATCGTTTATATAATCCTTAATATCGTAATATGATTTTTCTACAAGCTTTCGTAAAACTATATACGAGTAAATCAATTTATTTGCTTTCTGTCCAGTCTGACCAACCCAACTAAGTGAAAGCTAAACTTATTCAAAATCGGTTTTATTACGATGTAGTGATAAAATAACGAACACTGTTTTTTAAAATTCGCCAACTTAAAACTAAATCACAGAGGGTTCAAATCACGCCCAGGTCGAAGAAGAAGCCCACAACAAACTTAGCCAGGTTTTTCTTTTGTTATCACCATCTCACATAATCAATAATCAATTATAGTACCCATGGAGTTAGAGCAATTCACATCATCATCATCATCATCATGATCAACCCATTCTCGGCTCACTACAGTGAAGTTGTGTATTATTAATCATGTTGGGAGTCATTTGGTCATCATGATCAACCCATTACCGGCTCACTACAGAGCACGGGTCTCCTATCAATATGAGAAGGATTCGGCCATAGTCCACCACGCTGGCCATGTGCGGATTGGCAGACTTCAAACGCCTTTAAGAACATTATGGAGAACTCTCAGGCGTGCAGGTTTCCTCACGATGTTTACCTTTACCGTTGAAGCAAGTGATATTCTAATGTTTTAAAAACGCACATAACTCTGAAAAAATTAGAAAAGCTGTTTGAAGCTTGTATTTTTTCATAGTTTTATAGTTTTAAGATTGAGTAGAACCTTTTCTTCTGTGTATTTTTTTTTTTATAGTTTATAGTATGTAAATAAAATAGTCTTAGTGAAAATAAGGTTGTAATTACATGTTGAGTTAGCCCTTAAATGGGGTATACTATGTCAGCAAAAGATATTATGTTATAAATTGTGCTATAGTATAGAAGTCAGCAGTCACATTGTATACAATGTGGGCTTCCTAATGAATAAATAAATAAGTTATAGGTGCGTGACAGGGTTCGATCCACCGACCTCTGATTTGGAGGCTGACGTCCTAGCTGTTAGCAATTCACACCCAAGCTTTTTATCGTTTATATAATCCTTAATATCGCAATATGATTTTTCGTTTTATAATAACTTTCAACTTATTGATAGCCAAACTACCATCTGGTGCTAAGGCGTAAACACTGGCTCAGTCATAACAGTAGTTGGCAAGGGCGGTAGACGGCAAGTCCCGCTGCCAAGCGGCGTTGGCAGGACCTGCGGCCCACGTGTCGCACTGGCCGGAGAAAGTGGCAGAGGTGCCAGTTGCCTGGCCACATGCTGAGGTGATTGCACTCCAGCGTTTTCTGGCTCCGATAACTGTTTATCTCCGTAAATATTGTACGCAAGTAAGTATATTTGTAAATGCAAAGGTAGAAGAAAAAAAAATTAAATTCGCCTAGATATTAGTTTTTTTTTTTTTTTTATCCACTACAAGTTAGCCATTGACGGCAATCTCACCTAATGGTAAGTAATGATGCAGTCTAAGATGGTAGCGGGCTAACCTGTTAGGGGTATGGAAAACCCATACTCCTAATTGGTTTCTACACGACATCGTGCCGGAACGCTAAATCGCTTGGCGACACGTCTTTGTCGGTAGGGTGGTAACTAGCCACGGCCGCAGCCTCCCACCAGACCAGACTCGAGCCGGGAATCGAACCCAGGACCTCCAACTTTATAAAGTGACAGCGCGCGCGCTGCGTCAAGGAGGTCGTATAATAATATACTTATATCTAGGCGAATTTACCTTTTTAGGTATGTCGGCGCGAAGGAGTTATTAACTTCATTCAGCGGCGCCAAGAAAATCAAGAATCCAATAATCACCCACATTTGAACTCTTTAAATCACTAATTAATCATTTCTTTGCTAATCAGTGTATTTAGAAGGTAACAATCAATTTTGTGCAAGCATACTTTGCTATAAATATGGTTGGTTGATGCCTCAAGATGTCGGACCGTTCGAACCGCTTAGTTACTGTCGCAATAAAACCCTCAAGTTGTGGTTTTATTACTATGAGCGAAAGTGAACAAAGTCGTGAACTCATTAAAAACAGCTCGGACGGCCTTCACTCGTCAGATACGATAGGACTGTCATATATATATTATGTATAAAAGTCCTGAATAATAAATTAAAAAAATATATATACACATTTTACGCGCACGCTAAACGCACGTTTTTAATAAATGCGAAAGTGTTTTATCAATGCAATTTTTTTAATAAAAACGAAAGTAAACATTTATAAAAATCGTATTTATATAATATTTTTATTATTCCAGAAGCTACAACAGTTGTCAAGTGTCAACACTTAATTATAAATAAAAGACAGATACACTGGAACTAAGATTTAACATTTAACTTAACGGTTGTCGCATTATAAAGTTGGAGGTCCTGGGTTCGATTCCCGGGCTCGAGTCTGGTCTGGTTGGAGGCTGCGGCCGTGGCTAGTTACCACCCTACCGACAAAGACGTGTCGCTAAGAGATTTAGTGTTCCGGCCCGATGTCGCGTAGAAACCAATTAGGAGTGTGGGTTTACCATACCTTTGACAGGTTAGCCCGCTACCACCTTACACTGCATCATCATTTACCATCAGGTGAAATTGCCGTCAAGGGCTAACTTGTAGTGGATAAAAAAACAGGATCTTTATTTCTTACAAGATTCCAATTGTTTCCACTATTTCCTCTCTTCTAGTATTAATTACAGCGTCTTTATCGCGCTTGGCTATGAATAGCGAACGACATCGAATAATCCAGAATAAATTCTAAGAAATCGAAATAGTTGTGCTAAAATTGAATTAACGATTTTGTCCATGCTCGCGCAAAAGTCTGACAGATCCTATCTCATTTACACATACGGCGATGCTATTACTTACTCCTCTAACATTGATATGTTTTTTAGTTTGGCTTTCAAACATAATGCTTCTAGTTAAACAATATGACCTTAAAGGTTTTTTTTATCCACTACAAGTAAGCCCTTGACGGCAATCTCACCTGATGGTAAGTGATGATGCAATCTTAGATGGTAGCGGGCTAACCTGTTAGGGGCATGGTAAACCCACACTCCTAATTGGTTTCTACGCGACATCGTGCCGGAACGCTAAATCGCTTGGCTACACGTCTTTGTCGGTAGGGTGGTAACTAACCACGGTCGAAGCCTCCCACCAGACCAGACTCGAGCCGGGAATCGAACCCAGGACCTCCAACTTTAAAATGCAACAGCGCGCGCGCTGCGCCACGGAGGTCGTCAAAATGACCTTAAAGTAATGAAAGAATATTCTTTGCTCAAAAGATTTCGTGACAGTATTATCTAGGCCATAACCTTTGACTGTTACCATAGATATCCTTGACCCCATTTGATATTTAATTTAATACTTGGTTGTCATCGCGTAATCTCTTGCTCATTGCTCCAAAATATCGATCTCGGAAGAAAAAAATGTGGAACAAAAGTTGTTGTTGAATGCGGAAAATATAGTATACATATGAATGCAAACTATATTCTCCTCATTGGCAAGGTTCAACTTTTACTACTGGCTGGGCCGCGGTCGAGTTCACGAGTGTTCCCGGGACCCAGCCACCAGGCGACGCGAAGGAGCATCGCTGGGTTTCAGTGGGTATTCTGGTTGCCAGCTTGGCCGCCGGGGAGTCCCACATACCCCGTCGGAAGCGGCGCAGTCTTGCCTGCGTCGCCTCCGGAGGGAATCATCATCATCATGATCAACCCATTACCGACTTACTACAGAGCACGGGTCTCCTCTCAATATGAGAAGGGTTTGGCCATAGTCCACCACGCTGGCCATGTGCGGATTCGCAGCCTTCACACGCCTTTGAGAACATTATGGAGGACTCTCAGGCGTGTAGGTTTCCTCACGATGTTTTCCTTCACCGTTGAAGCGAGAGATATTTAATTTTGTTTTTTAAACGCACATAACTCCGAAAAGCTAGGGGTGCGTCCGGATTTGAACCGCCGATTAGGAGTCTGACGCCCTAACCACTAGGCTATCACCGGAGGGGATGCGTAAAAGCATTTCCCTGAGTAAAAAAAAAGGTTCTCCTTTTGCTAGCTTGATATAATATGTTGATCACTTCAAAGACGTGATAGACTAACGCCGGTTGATGCTGTGTTGTGGAAAACTTTATTGATCTTTGATTCGCTGCGCTGTCAGAGCACCAAAATAGTTTTCATGAAAGTCACTTTGATGATTCAGTGTTGTAATTGCGCAACGCACTGGCGGTCTGACATTCCGACTCGATTGACGACTTCGAAACGATACAACAATCGCTATTGCAATTACCCTTAATCTTTTTGAAGTCTATTCATAGTTCGATTTGTTCAATGAAAATCTAGATCTTTGGATTTTTTCACGGAAACTCGTTCACTGATTAAGTTTTATTGTACACGTTTATAGCACCACGTTTTCCAGTACATTAATCATAAACATGAAGCGGTGATAGCCTAGTGGTTAGGGCGTCAGCCTCCTAATCAGAGATCGGCGGTTCGAATCCGGGCACGCACCTCTAACTTTTCGAAGTTATGTGCGTTTTTACAAATTAAAATATTATTTGCTTCAACGGTGAAGGAAAACATCGTGAGGAAACCTGCACCTAAAAAATTATAGATGCGTGACCGGGTTCGAACTCCCGTCCTCTGATTATAAGTCTGACGTCCTAACTACTACGCTATTACAGCTTAATAACTATAAATACATATAGAGTTATAATCGTAATTCGATAATTATATCGAGATGTGATAAAAACACTTTTTATATCGAGGACGCCGGTAACGATTCCCCCAAGGTTCAACAAATGAAAAAACTCAACAATTGCCCAACTAAAAAACAAAACTTTTATTACCACATTGTTACGGGTTTGGAGTTTTTAGCTATTTGTTTTAAATTCTATCTTTAAGATATTCAATACTTGAACTGCCAATGGTTCGTAATGTAATGTACAGTGGGACATCGTGTCATCGAGTAAGCCGGAACTCAAGCGAGGTAAATATAAATGAATACCTCATAAAGCCATCAGCAGGTGAAAGGGTGCCTTCATCTAGCTGAGGACAAAATACTAAACAACCCACTTGGCACACTTGGTACATCATTTTAATAATACTTATACAGTATTGTTACTTATACAGTCAAAGAGGATCAAAGAAAACGTCTAGAGGCATTTGAGATGTGGGCTTATCGACGGATGTTAAAGATCAGCTGGACCCAAAAGGTGACCAATGAGGAGGTCTTGCGACGTGTTAGTTGTAACCGCGAACTTTGGAAGACTATCAAAAAGAAAAAAGTTGCTTATCTTGGGCATGTGTTTAGGCATGACAGATACAGGCTCCTGCAACTCATAATGATGGGCAAAGTAGCGGGAAAGAGACGCATCGGTCGCAAGAGGAAGTCTTGGTTGCGAAACATCAGGGAGTGGACGGGATCGCGAGTGCCGCCCAGCTTTTCAGCCTCGCGAGAGACAAGGCAAAATATGCCATTCTGACTGCCAACCTTCACTAGTTGGAGAGGCACCTAAAGAAGAAGAAGACAGTATTGTTACACGCTTCTATTGGCCACATGAAAAGGTTCAATCACTCAAGTGGCGACGTAAAGAGTTATGCTCCTGGTAGTGTTAGTAACGTTCTTAATTACGTTACGTTTTTGTCTGGTGGGAGGCTTCGGCCATGGCTAGTTACCACCCCACCAACAAAGACGTGTCGCCAAGCGATTTAGCGTTCCATCACGATATCGTGTAGAAACCAATTAGGAGTATGAGTTTACCATACCCCTAACAGGTTAGCCCGCTACCATCTTAGACTGCATCATCACTTGCCATCAGGTGAGATGCAGTCAAGGGCTAACTTGTGGTGAATAAAAAAAATAGTATCTCTACGTCATCAAATCAGAAAAAAGGAGATTGAGTGAGATTTTTGGTGTTCCACGCCATGTTCTAACTACAGGTTCAACTAGATTGTTTATGAAAACATCTTCTGTTATCATCGAATTTATTCTCATCAAAAACTGCGTCTGAAGCTAAGTTATATTTCATGTTTCAAAAGTTTTTTTTAGTCCTAGACACCATCTCACTTGACGGTAAGTGATGTTGCGGGCTAACCTGTCATGGTAAACCCACGCGCCTAATTGGTTTCTACACGACATCGTGCCGGAACGCTAAATCGCTTGGCGCCACGTGCACCTCATTTAGGTATAGAAGCAATGCATACCCTGCCCTTTAGTCTCCAGAGAAATAAATATATATACGCGTGATATATTTGTCGAACTATACGTAGTAATAACGTTTTTTTTATACAATACAAATTAGCCCTTGATGGCTCTCTCACCTGGTGGTAAGTGTTAACTCTGTTTAGGATGGTAGCGGGCTAACTTGTTAGGGGTATGGTAAACCCACACTCCTGAATGGTTTCTACACGATATCGTGATGGAACGCTAAATCGTTTGGCGACACATCTTTGTCGGTAGAGTGGTAACTAGCCACGGCCGAAGCCTCCCACCAGACAAAAACGTAACGTAATTAAGAAAGTTATTAAAGATACTTGCGTGCACTTCACACATGCCTTTAATAAGTTCGTACCATATCTCAGGAGGATACAGACAAAGTTTTTCCACGTTATATCATCTCCCTGCTTACCGTGTTCCATGACCCTTTGCAGCACTGCCCACGAGGCGAGAAGCTAAAGTGGAAAATTGGCTTTTAGCTTGAAAACGGATGGATGTGGTCGGAAGATGCAAGAATGCCGAACCTACCAGTAAACCAGTGGCACCAGTGGCGCTCTGTAGTGCGGCCTGCGATATAGGTATCGCTAGGGCGATAGCGGCTTTATGTGTCCCTGGTAGTTTATTTCTGTTTTATACTTATTACTGTCCTACAATCGAAAGATACCTGTGATTCTATGAATGATCTGAGATTATTGGAATACTAAGACCTCGACTATCTTATGAGTATTTCTATAACTCTTCAGTATCACTTTAGGTTAATGTTTATAGACAATCCAGCAATATATATATGCTGGCTGCGGTCGAGTGCACAAGTGTTCCCGTGACCCAGCCACCAGGCGACGCGAAGGAGCATCGCTGGGTTTTAGTGGGTATTCTGGTCGCCAGTCTGGCCGCCAGGGAGTCCCACATACCCCGTCGGAAGCGGTGCAGTCTTGCCTGCATCGCTTCCGGAGGAGATGCGTAAACGCAGCGGGAAAAAAAAATAAAAAAAATATATATATATGTATATATATATATATATATATATATGCTCGATTATATATATATCCATCGGTCTCTTATGTGTTGTACATTAGAAATGTGTTATTCTGAAGGGATTGACCATCATGTGGAGGATATTTGACATTTCCCATCTTACAGCCCAATCACGTTGACATCAGGTCAATATCAATACGTACTGGTCGCACGCAACAAGATAACGTTCTGATTCCAAAAGTTGCACAAAAAAAGTTCGCTAATAGCGCTTCTCTTGAAAGAGAACAGCCGATCGCAGCCATTGTTTATAAACTAAAACACCGCCAATAAAACTATACACCTTATCGAATCACACCAACTATTAGGAAACCTTCCAACACGCGGCTCCTGCCAAAACACTGGAGTGCGTTCACCCCTGACGATTTTTGGCGGCAAATCGGGCATCGCTTACGATTCCTTCATTATTTTTATTTTTTTTGTACCGCCGGCCAATTTATTTTATAGATATTGGCGGCGGTTCATTGGGGATGCCCGCGACGGCTGGACTTGGCCGTGGCACCCGTTGGCGTGCCTAACTGGGTCGCTACGTCACGCAGGAGCACCGGCCAAAATCACGGTGCACGCGGAAAGACGCCATCAAAAAATTCGGAAGGCCATCTTGCCACGCGTCGTTTTGGCGCGCAACAGGTGATGCGTTCAGAAACGTTCGAGGGACGATTAGTCGACGTGTTTACTGCCAATTGATGCACAATTAAGGATGTATAATCGCGTGTACTTCTAAATCTGTATAATTATAGCAAATTAGCGTACACCTAATAAGTTAATTAATAAAAAAGTGATAGCAATATGACCCAATTATTTATTTGATTTATTTATTTATTGATTTATTTTATTTGCTAACAATTACAGTGACAAAATAATTTTATGATCTCCCACTTTCCAAACTAGTGTAAACTGTATCTTGGAAAGTGGGAACTTCCCTCTATGATACAAACATAGTTGCTAGCATGTGTTGAGTATGTGCGTGCATGCGTGTGTTGTATGTGTATATGTGTGTGTGTGTGTGTGCTTGTGTCTGCGTGTGTACGTATGCTGTTTCTTGAATATGGTGTTTCACATGTTTTATGTCTTTTTATATTATCTCTATCAGAAGATCTTCTGTTTGATTGTAATTTAGTATTATGCCTTTTATATTTACAAAGCCTATTTATTTTTTGTTTTACAAGACAATAAAGCAAATAATTGAACAGTTTGTTTATACAGAGCTGTAAGAGAGTATACTAGCCAAGAGTGACATGTAATGATAGTTTTAGTTAAGAAAAACCACAATGCCAAAACGATTTATATTTGATTGGCTTTTAATTCCTGAGGTTTTGAAATAATACACAAAACACTTTTATCCCTTTATTCTATATTCTATTTTATATGTTGTTTTATTTAATATGTTAAACTTCGATAAAATCGATTCCATTAATTACCAAATAAACACACAAGTAGTAGTTTTTAAGTAATTAAAATATCACTTGCTTTAACGGTGAAGGAAAACATCATGAGGAAACCTGCACGCCTGAGATTTCTCCATAATATTCTCAAAGGCATGTGAAGTCTGCCAATCCGCACATGGCCAGCGTGGTGGACTATGTCCAAACCCTTCTCATATTGAGAGGAGACCCGTTCTCTGTAGTGAGCCGGTAATGGGTGGATCATGATGATGATGATGATGATGATGAAACAGACAAAACCAACTTATATCAAAGAAATTTGATCAAAATTCTTATAACTTATTACCGGTACGTGGCTTTTCTATCTAACGTAAAAAAACTGACAGCCCGCCATCTTGCCACGCGCCGTTTTGGCGCGCAAGTTCGCTTGCCGCGACGATGCGTCCAGAAATGCATACGCTTAGTGGACAGCGCACGTACTTCTACAATAAATCCCATTGTTGTAAACTGAATGCAAAATTCGATTATATGCATTTAGGTAGTTAACCTGAACGCGGCTAGAATTTAAATTCAACGAAGTTTCCAGCGAGCTTTTTGAACGGAGCGTTTTCTGCAAAGTTCACTTTGAAAGCGATGACAATATGTATAAAACTAACGTCCAGGAATTCATATTATATACACAGAAGAAATTCTCTAGTGTTGCATAGTCACTATATTGTATTCTAAGTATTTTCGAACAGCGAATATGACTTGTAATCAGCTAGTCTTTTTGTACCTTAACGGGAAATCAGACCAGCTAAAGGATGCCAATAGTCTTCCATCTCATTAGAAAATATACCAATATAAAAAAATAGCGAAGGCTCGTCTGATATCGAATATGAAAGATTCAACTAAAAACGCGTACTTTATAAACAACAGCCATAGTGAAAAATGTAACATATTTAACGCGCAAGGACCTTTAAGCTGTGATAGCCTAGTGGTAAGGGCGTCAGCCTCCTAATCAGAGGTCGGCGGTTCGTATCCGCCTCAAACTTTTCGGAGTTATGTGCGTTTAAAAAAAAATCAAATATCACTTGCTTAAACGGTGAAGGAAAACATCGTGAGGAAACCTGCACGCCTGAGAGTTCTCCATAATGTTCTCAAAGGCGTGTGAAGTCTGGCAATCCACACATGGCCAGCGTGGTGGACTATGGCCAAACCCTTCTCATATTGCGAGGAGACCCGTGCAATGTAGTAAGCCGTTTCTTTATGAAAACGCATCTGTTTACTACGCATAATCTACCAAAGACAAAATAGGATAGATAATAAAAGCATCATTGGCTGAACGCTTCATTTTACGAGGTAATCGTAAAGCCGGTGTAAAGATAACGTCTCCGGATTCAATCCGACGAATCCACTGGCCGACCATCAAAGAGTCCCGGGATTTATACCTAGCGATAGCGGCTTTATGTGTCCCTGGTAGTTTATTTCTGTTTTATACTTATTACTGTCCTACAATCGAAAGATACCTGTGATTCTATGAATGATCTCAGATTATTGGAATACTAAGATCTCGACTTTTTATAAACAATAAAAAGCAAGTATAATTTGCTATATTCCGCCGACAACCGGGAGATTAGTATAGTATAACACCACACAAAATCTTCCACTAGAACCTCTACGCACGTTTCGACCCGACACCGGATCATCCTCAGGAGATGTTGACTTCACAAGCGCGAAAAGCAAAGCTTGTGAAGGGTCGAAACGTGCGTAGAGGTTCTAGTGGAGTATTTTGTGTGGTGTTTATTGTTTATCATGGACTTCCGCAAAGTAACGCCTGCTTCTATTCATTATTAGAGAATTTTTATAACTCTTCTGTATCACGTCTTTTTACTTTAGGTTAATGTTTATACATAATACAGCAATATATATATGCTGTATGTATATATATCCATCGATCTCTTACGTGTTGTATTAGAAATGTGTTGTTCTGATAAATAAATGTTTTCTATTCTATTTTATTCTAACAATCCTTCCGTTCATAATTGAGCTGTGGGCTTATAGCTCAATCAATATAGCCAGTGGTGTTTTATGCACATAGATGGCCGCGTAGTTAGTTTCCGAAATGGGCTAAACATTTTTTTTTATCCACACAAGTTAGCCCTTGCCGGCAATCTCACCTGATGGTAAGTGATGATGATTCTAAGATGGTAGCGGGCTAACCTGTTAACAATATGGTAAGCCCATACTACTAATTGGTGTCTATGCCACATCAAATCAAATCAAATGAAATCAAATTAAAAATAGCTTTATTCACTTAAACCTATTACAGGCATCTATGAATGAACTTAACTAAAATCGACAACTTAAAACTACAGCTAAGAGGGTTCAAATCGCGCCCAGGTCTAAGAAGAAACCCACAACAAACTCAGCCGGGTTTTTCTTTGTTATCACATAATGGATAATAAATTATAGAAATAAAAACGGTTATAAAAGCGGTGATAGCCTAGTGGTTAAGGCGTCAGCCTCCTAATCAGAGGTCGGCGGTTCGAATCCGTGCACGCACCTCTAACTTTTCGGAGTTATGTGCGTTTTTAAGCAATTAAAATATCACTTGCTTCAACGGTGAAGGAAAACATCGTGAGGAAACCTGCACGCCTGAGAGTTCTCCGTAATGTTCTCAAAGGCGTGTGAAGTCTGCCAATTCGCACATGGCCAGCGTGATGGACTGTGGCCAAACCCTTCTCATATTGAGAGAAGACCCGTACTCTGTAGTGAGTTGGTAATGGGTTGATCATGAATGAATGAAATTATAGTAGCTATGGACATAGAGCAATCCACACCCAAGCTTTTTTATCGTATCGGAACGCTAAATCGCTTGGCGACACGTCTTTACCGGTACATCACCGAATCTCCGCGCCGATGGCCGGCAGCGTGTGTGCAGCGATCGCGTATTTATATCGCATTACCAACAAGTTGAAGAGCAACAACAGCTGAACTGTTTGCGCAGAAATAGAAAATAGTTTCAAGAACCAAACGCGCGGCGCCACTTGCAGCGGGACTTTTGATTACTTTTTTTCGAACACTATTAGGTATGCTAACCCTATCAATTTCAAAGTATTTTTTTTTTCGGACTGACTATTAGTTGTGCTAACCCTATAAATTTCAAAGTCAATGTCAAATTCAAATAATCTTTATTCAAATAGTCCTTAAAAATGCGTTTCTGAATCGAACCGCTAAGGTGTGGAACTCACTTCCAGCGACTGTATTCCCAGCCACGTATAACCTTAGTTCCTTCAAGGGAAGAGTGAATAGGCATTTTCTACGCTGCAACCTAGACCTCATCAGTGCTTTCTGTTACTGATTGGCATCAAGCGCAAATATATCTCAAAATAAAAAAGACACTTTTGACGCGTCAATAATTGACATAGTATTGATTTGATGGTGATAATAACATTCGTAAACTTAGAACTAAAGCTATGAGGGTTCCAAACGCGCCCGGTCTAAGAAGAAGCCCACAACAAACTTGGCTAGGTAAATTTTCTTTTTGTTATCACCATCTCACATGCCACTTAAAATTATGATAAGAGCTATCTTATTAGAGCAATATTTACATAATCCTTTACACTATAGTAGGACTTTTCTAAAAGCTTAACCTTAGCCTATTGGTTGTGACAGCGTAACCGGACTGTTTGCCGAGCTTCGGAAAGAAGCTCTGTTTGAAGAAATAGGCGCTTTTGAGCCGTGCAGTCTTATACAGCGCGCTCAACGTAGTATCTGACTTAGGAAACAGTTAAAACGGGACAAAGTTATGTGTCCCACATAAATCTTTCTCGTATTCACATGTCTTATATACATTACCGCCAATCTGCACTTTTATATAAGGAAACTTGTTTTATTGACTAACGCTACTAACGTTACAGAGCTATGTAATCTCAAAACAAAATTTCGTTATTTTTTTAAATTACTACGCTTAAGAACAACTATTATGAAACTTTGAAAGATTTCCTGCTATTGTTGATTTTTGTACCGGGCTACACAATTCAATTACCTACTTAAATTATAAAATTTATTACATGGACTACTTTCTAATATTTCATATTATTTTTATGAAAATTACGCGCAATTAGGCTTACATGACAAGTATTTCAAGATAATTTGTTACTTTTTCTTTAAAAGTTGCTGGCAAACATAATAATGTAAAAAGAGATCATAATGCAAATAAGTTGAATGTGCATATTTTAACTGTACTCTATACAGAATTTAGTACAGTACTGTATTTAGGAATAAGAGAATATTTTTTTCTATCAACAAGCTTTCACCTATTGTGCTATACACCCATGCAATTTCTTAACCTTATACATAACTATCCATTAACATTGCCAAATTATTATTTGACCTATTCCACTCTATAAAAGGGAAGTGAGAAGACATATTTTATAGAGATGAGCTTTCCTTTAAATACCTCATATACATAAGCATAACTCACAGCTTTGATACAAAATAATAATAAAAAAAATAAAAAAAACCCACCGCTATCTGTGGGACCACACCGCATACATGTAGAATGTAGCTAAACGTAGTAACAAAACGTCATGTAACTAAAGCAAACTGAACATGACTTGAAAACTATACACTTGTTTCTGTTAAACTAACTTTTATTTCCTTTTCGCCTTCAAAAGATTAGAATAAAAACCTCGGTTCAGTATTTATATCTAAGTATCTATATTAATATTAGTTAAGATAAAATAAAAAATGTAAAATGTTTCATGTACTTTATCGAATAATCATAATAAATGTAAATTATTTTTTTTTTTTTTTTTTTTTTTTTTTTTTTTTTTTTTTTTTTTTTTTTTTTTTTTTTTTCCGCTGGGAAATGCTTTTACGCATCCCCTCCGGAGGCGACGCAGGCAAGACTGCGCCGCTTCCGACGGGGTATGTGGGACTCCCCGGCGGCCAGGCTGGCGACCAGAATACCCACTAAAACCCAGCGATGCTCCTTCGCGTCGCCTGGTGGCTGGGTCACGGGAACACTGATGCACTCGACCGCGGCCCAGCCAGCGGCGTCCGCCGAGGCAGACCCTCCACGGGGGGCCTATATTGACCCCCGAGCTCCGTCCGAGGCGCGCCAGGACCATTGGACGCGCCTCCCGACCCGAGGATTAGGCTCGACGGGTGAGGATGCCTCTCATCCATCACCCGGAGCTCCTCGTCAGGGGGGCAGGCGGCGATCGTGCGCCCGTCGCCTGCGCCCCACCCTACGACGCCGGAGAGGGTGCGCGTCTGCGTCATTACCCCGGCGCCGTCCTGCCGCCTCCTTCTGCATCATCACCTCCTCACAGAAGGAGGCGACAGCGGCCCAAGACGTCTCGCTGGCCACCATGGTGCGAACCACAGTGGGCAGCGAAAGGTCAGGCCCCACCTGTGCCACGAGTAAGGCTCGCTCGACCGACCACTGGACGCACGATTCCAGCGTGTGCTGCGCCGAGTCCTGAGCGTAGCCACACTCATGGCACTCCTCCGTGGGATAATAAATGTAAATAGAATAAAAGGATTTACATAATTCAGGTATTTTTATTGATTGTTTCGTTTATTTACCATTTGATTTGACTAGTAAGCCTTTTTTTTTTGACTAATATAGAAATATTAATAAATTTTAATCGATTATTTAATAAACTCCAGCCGTACGTCGGTGCTGACACATACACTTTGTTTTTTGTTTATTTGTTTGTTTATTGGCTCGAAAACTACTGAACCGATTTAAATCAGTTTTCATCAATACAAAGCTAAATAATCACAAAGAAAAATAAGCTATTATTTATGGTTGTAAAATTAGAGATCTTTAAAAAAATAGCAATTTTGTAACTAACAAAATTTTGCCTATAACATTCATTATTTGTCTTGAACTCGTTAACTGAATTACAATAAATAAAATAATAGAACACCAAAGGAACATTAGATCTAACAACACGCTTTAGAGAACACCAAAGAAACATTAGATCTAACAACACACTATATAGAACACGAAAAGGACATTAGATCTAACAACACACTTCAGAGAACACCAAACGAACATTAGATCTAACAACACACTATATAGAACACCAAAGGAACATTAGATCTAACAACACACTTTATAGAACACCAAAGGAACATTAGATCTAACAACACACTTTATAGAACACCAAAGGATCATTAAATCTAGCAACACACTTTATAGAACAACAAAGGATCATTAGATCTAGCAATACACTTTATAGAACACCAAAGGAACATTAGACCTAACAACACACTTCAGAGAACACCAAAGGAACATTAGATCTAACAAAACACTTCAGAGAACACCAAAGGAACATTAGATCTAACAATACACTTTATAGAACACCAAAAGGAACATTAGATCTAACATCTCACTTTATAGAACACAAGATAGAACACACTTCATAGAACACCAAAGGAACATTAGATCTAACATCACACTTCATAGTACTACTAACTTCTAGACTAAAAGCGCAGTATCATAGATAATGGCACACATAAACCCCGCTCGCTAGAAGCGACAGCGATCGCATTAAAACACATAAGCTTTATTAGAATTCCAGTCCCCGTGGAGTCGTGGGTACGTGGCTCCGCGACACATAACTCCGACACATCCGGGAACCGCGGGCTTGACTTGTGTCCGGGAGCGACGACAAACGGGGAGGGGCGCCCCAAGACATTAGGGCTTTAAATTAAGTAGTACCTAGTTACGTAAGGTTTCGGCTAAAAGCAATTAGAATAACCGTAAAGCAATCATAAAGGGAATTTTATATAAAACTAGCTGACCCAACAAACGTTGTTTTGCAATATAAATTATTTATAGGGAATTTCTATTGTAGAAAGAAAATAACTAACTTATTATGTGTAAGGATGAGTGAAAGAGGCATGGAGCGCTGTGAACGATGAGAGAATATAAAAAACATAAATATTATGTTCACAAATTTTAGCTTTAAGCTCAGGGAAATTTAAGTCGAATTAGAGTGAAAAACATTCGCAATAAAGACGATAATTGTTCAGTTATCGAGCGGGATGACAAATGATTAAATTACTAAAATGACTATTAAAAAATAGGGGTTGGCGATAGAAGGGTGAAAATTTAGGGTTGTATGTATTTTTAATGTCACAAAACAAAATTAATATTTAAAAAAAAAATTGAGGTGGACACCCCTTATCTTGGACTTAAGGGTTTCAAATATAGATAGTAGCTGATTCAGACTTACTGAATATGTATAGAAAATTCCATAAGAATCGGTCGAGCCCTTTCGAAGGAGTATGGGAATTGTGACACGAGAATTTCATATATAAAATTACCGGTGGGATGAATGACCACCACCAGATGAAATTAAAGTCAAATGCTAATGTGTAAGGGAATCTAACAAAAAAACATGTTATATTTCTTAAGTGCAATAAAGTATTGAAACAATGTCTTCCTTATTGATTAAAGTATTGAAACAAACTATTTCTTCCTTCTTGATTCATCATCATCATCATCATTTCAACCGATAGACGTCCACTGCTGGACGTAGGTCTTTTGTAGGGAGTTCCAATGGCCACGATCTTGGGCCGCTTGTATCCAGCGGCTCCCTGCGACTCGTTTGATGTCGTCTGTCCACCTTGTTGGGGGTCGACCAACGCTACGTTTACCGGTGCGGGGTCGCCATTCCATCACCTTGGGACCCTTCTTGATTATTTAACTAAAACTTCTACAGCATGCGCAATAAATTATTTGTAAAAATTCACGTCACGCCAAAAGGCGAAACTATGGTAGAACTTAAGGTAATCGGGCGCGGCGCGGTCAGTGGAAAATCGTCGACTCTGGAATGGAGACTGCGAAGTTTCCAAATCAAAAGTTGGTGGAACCCTAGGATATTTTATTTGGCAGTTTGTCAGATGCCGTCGATTTTCAAGGTCGGGTCGCTACAATGCTACTATGTCAGAAATAGATGAATATAACCACTTGATTCAACTGAAAACCACTTGAAACTACTCGTACACTGTTTCACATTTCACCGGGTGTTCTAAGTTAAACATTTCTTTTTTATTCTCTCATCTCATTTGCTGTAATTTTTCTTTGTTTGACACAAGTTTTTGCGTTGACAAACACGTGTCGCCGTGCCATTTGGCTTTACAGCAGGATGTCGCGTAGAAACCAATTATTAATATGTTTATTATATCCCTAACAGATTAGCTTTCTACCATCATAGGTAGATCATCATCATCATCATTTCAACCTATAGACGTCCACTGCTGGACATAGATCTTTTGTAGGGAGTTCCAATGGCCACGGTCCTGGGCCATCATAGGTAGATGTAGGCTCTTTAGTAGTTTAATAAAAAAAAATATATGTGTAATAGAAAAGGCGAATGGAGTTCATCTGTCCAGACACGAGTTTTAAGCCCCGACGCGAGAACAGCCTCGATATGTCGGCGCCGTTCAGTCTATGCCTTTGTCTGTCATCTTGCTACATTAAGCTTTTAACTAAAATTATTGCTCTACTCACTGTTGTAGACTTTGTCTGCGCAGTATTTCCGGTTTCCCACAATATTTAGTGTTCAGTTTACATATTTTTGGAACGAAGTTCCTTATCGCGCGTTGTGAAAGGGGGCTAGACGGAAAAAATTCTTACGAAAAGTTGTCGACACTTTTTGTTATTGTAAGCTGTGCGGCGTCGCATGTTTCTCTGTCTATCTCTCTCTCTCTTATAGAAAGCAAGCCAGATATTTTCATTTCTATTTCGCAATGAACAGTGTGGTGTCGCGACGATAGTTTTTGTTGAGTGTATACAGGTTTTTTGTAAATAATAAAAAATAATAATAATAATGAATCCTGACAGTGTTTCTGCACAAGTTCCGGATATTGCTGATGGAGTACAAAATTGAGCCTACTGATTAAGTTTATATAACATTATATTTGTTAATATTAAAAAAAAATATTATTATAACTTAAATAAAATAAAATTTTATTACAATTCCTTCACTAATTAATCGAAAGGAACTTCGTTCCATCCGGGTGTCCCTTGACACCTCTCAAGTTTTTTTATTATTTACGTTCACGTCTAGAAATACTAACACGAACACAATACTGTGAAGTTTGCCTTCAGGGCACGTGTAAAATACCACTACCTGGTGTACTCCAAGGAAACTTAGCTAAACACTACAGTAGTACAGTAACCGTATCGAATAGAGAATAAGGAAAAGAAGTTCATCGCCGAGTAAATTAGAAAATGACTAGAAGAAAGAAGAAATTTATGTATCAAAGAAGGTAGTATAGTTATTTCGTATTTATTTATGTTGTACAAATTGCAATTTCGCAAAGCTAGAGTTTTTTGGTAGTGTATGGAGCCTTCTGCCGGTTCCAACTATCGATCGATGTTGGTATTAAAACGGAGGCGTCACTAATCTTAAAAGTACATCTTCCAAGGAGTAAACATACAGATTGTATAAAAGTCTGTTAGTTTGAAGTTAGAGAAATGGGAAAGATGAATTAACGTGAGCGAAACCTGGGTAGAAGCTAGTAATATATAATATAAAACAAGAAAATATTAAGAGAAAAACATGTGTACAATAAACTTCCGCAAATGTCTTCGTCCAACTAGCTATCGGAGAAAATCAACACTGAGATGAAAATTGGGAAAAATCCTCCCCATCTCCATTAGTAGATGAGGGAAAACGGAAAAAACGATAACTTATAAAGATAAGTTTCCAGCTTTCTTACTTAATTAAGTGGAAACTCAGAACTCTTCTTAATGACCTATTAGTTTTAGCATTTTTGAAAAATCACTACTATAAATATGCGATTGGAATACGCATTAAAATAGGTATTTTAGTTAAATTAAAAAGTAATCCCGCAATATTTATTGTAAAATTCTAATACTTACGTATTTATAAATAGGACGCCTTTGCATGGTTTTAATGTTCTATACTAATGTATTAGAAGCGGTGATAGCCTAGTGGTTAGGGCGTCAGCCTCCTAATCAGAGGTCGGCGGTTTGAATCCGGGCACGCACCTCTAACTTTTCGGAGTTATGTGCGTTTTAAAAAAAATATATTAAAAATATCATTTGCTTCAACGGTGAAGGAAAACATCGTGAGGAAACCTGCACGCCTGAGAGTTCTCCATAATGTTCTCAAAGGCGTGTGAAGTCTGCCAATCCGCACATGGCCAGCGTGGTGGACTATGGCCAAACCCTTCTCATATTGAGAGGAGACCCGTGCTCTGTAGTGAGCTGGTAATGGGTTGATCATGATGATGATGACTAATGTATTGTATGTATTTCATTATGTTATATGCGATAAAGTATTACTTATTCTTTCTTCCTTCAGCACTTAAGGTTCAACTATTAAGTTGTAATGGTTTATAAGTGTAGCTATTGTTAAGTTTCTAAGTATTCTAAGTTTCCTTAAGTTAGATTTTTAAATTTTGTCGTTATTATTTGGACCGTTGAAGCAAGTGATATTTTTATTGTTTAAAAACGCACATAACTCCGAAAAGTTAGAGGTGCGTGGATTCAAACCATCGAAACCAAACCTCTGATTAGGAGGCTGACGCCCTAACCACTAGGTACACTTGCTTCAACGGTGAAGGAAAAGCATGAGGAAACCTGCACGCCTGAGAGTTCTCTATAATGTTCTCAAAGGCGTGTGAAGTCTGCCAATCTGCACATGGCCAGCGTGGTGGACTATGGCCAAACCCTTCTCATATTGAGAGGAGACCCGTGCTCTGTATTGAGCCGGTAATGGGTTGATCACGATGATTCGGACTTTATTTTTTAATTAAAGTTTTTAATATTTTGTAAAATAATTTTCTTTTCTACGTTTCGAATGTAGTCTGACAGATTAATATATATTACATTTTACGACTGCAATTAAAAATGCTAAAATGTGGCGCAAATGTTTTCTTTCAGCCTACAATAATAAGTTTATTCAGTCAACCAGAAGAAGAACCACAAAATGCATGCGGCGTTCACGTATATGAATTGGGTATTCGTGCGGCTCATATTATACTAAATAACATAACATTCCGCCCTTAGTGAATGCGGGAAACAGAACGGCTAAGGAATGAAAACAAAGTTAGCCGATTACGAGGATCCCACGCCATTACCGCTAGTCACACTCGCGGATGAGGAGAAGTACTGCACGCCATTAGGTATTCTGCGCGCGCCACACAAGGTGATCCGAGGCCGATGCACCGGGTCTCGCCCTGCCATTCTGATCACGAGCAGCATTTTTTTTCTACAATGGTCCGGCGTGCATGTTATGTTTATGTTAATACGAATAGTAATTGCTATTGTTCGGTGCATTGCGTAATACGCACGGGTCGACCACTCTTGATGGCCCAATAACGATTTTGTTAACATTGTCAAGTGCTTTTATGAACGTAAAGAAAACTCTTAGTAGAATCTCTTTTCACTTTTCGAAAAAAAACAACATCGATTTTAATAAACAAATCTTCTTTTTTTTTATACACTACAAGTTGGCCCTTGACAGCTATATCATGTGGTGATGATGCAATCTAAGATTGTAGCTGGCTAAACTATCAGGGGTAAGATAAACCCTCACTCCTAACTGGTTTCTACGTGACATCGTGCCGGAACGTTCGATCGCTTTGCGATAAGTCTTTGTGGGTTGGGTGGTAACTAGCCACGGCCGAAACCTCCCACCAGATGGTAGTGCGCTAACCTGTTAGGGGTATAGTTAACCTTAATTGGTTTCTACGCGACATCGTGCCGGAACGCTGGATCGCTTTGCGATACATCTTTGTCGGTAGGTAGCTAGCCTCCCACCAGACCAGACTCGAGCTGGGAACCGAACTCAGGACCTCCGACTTCATAATGCGACAGCGCGAGCACTGCGCCACGGAGATCGTCTTTATTATGCGGATTAAGTGCGAGTTAATTGAATATATTTTTTTCAGTCCTTGACTAACGCCAGATGTTAATGATTTATGCAATCCAAAAACTTCATAGAAGATTACGACAAAGAAGAGTTAGAAAAGGATAGCTGCACGGAATTCTATCTCCTATCCAAAGATTTGGGATTAGATTGATTATTAACCTCTGGTATAAGCGGACATATGTTGTGTACAAATACTTCTGATTGGATAAATTAAAGCGATCGCCGATACGATAAAAAATCGACATTCATGAATCTCAGTATTCAAATATTCCCAAAAAGAAAATGGCTGCACTAAATCATCTCTCGAATAGGAAATACATAAAACATGTCTTTGTACTGAGTCAGACTTTATAAATGATCGTTAATTTATAGAGAACTGCCTTAGTTTTATTCATTATGTGACATGGTGATAACGAGAGATAAAAAAAGAAAAACCCCGGCTAAGTTTGTTGTGGGCTTCTTCTTAGACCGGGGCGTTAGTTTTAAGTTTACGAATAAAGTTATCACCATGAAATAACTACTATGTAAATTATTGACGCGTCAAAAGTGCCTTTTTAAGGACTATTTGAATAAAGATTATTTTGAACTTGAAAATTTGAATTTAGTTTACTACAGGTCATGATTCCGAGTTATGTGCGTTATGTGCGTTTTTACACATTTAAAATATCACTTGCTTCAACGGTGAAGGAAAACATCGTGAGGAAACCTGCACGCCTGAGAGTTCTCCATAATGTTCTCAAAGGCGTGTGAAGTCTGCCAATCTGCACATGGCCAGCGTGGTGGACTATGGCCAAACCCTTCTCATATTGAGAGGAGACCCGTGCTCTGTAGTGAGCCGGTAATTGGTTGATCATGATTCCGAGATAAAGAAATCGTGCAACTCAAAGACCTCCGTGGCGTTACATGAATAAAGCTATTTTTTTTATTTTTTTTTTTGTTGTTTTTGAGTTAGGCGATTTCATTATCCATGGTCCAGTCCCGTGCCTCGGAGAGCACGTAAAACCATCATTCGCGGCTATTATCACGCATACCGCCACGTCTCCACCATTCGTGCTCGAGGGGGGTGAGTGAATAACTCCGGCACCGGGTTCGCGGGATTTGCATGATTTTAACTCAACGACCCGCCTTTTACACTAATGGTAATACTCTAACTTATCTCACTGTTTTCGAGTGCACGACGCGACTTTAAGATAATGTCTGATGGTTGGGGGGCAACTTTTAATGACATTTAGGCAAAGTTTGTTTCGGAGCCTACGGTGCGCCGCGATTTAACGATTCATTAGCGACATCGGCACATCTTTCGGAGAGTACAGAATTACCTTACAGCTGCCTCTAATGGCCCTGAAATGCAAAACGCAACGCTTCACAAAAGCTCCATCGCATTCATGCAGCCCTAGTAACATTTTAATTTTTTTGTTAATCTTATGGTAGCGTCCGAACACTTTATACAATCTGGTATAGCTAACTTTCAAAGTAACTCTTATTAATTCCAATAGGCCTAAAGACAGACACTTTTGGAACGAAGTTCCTTATCGCGCGTTGTGAAAGGGGGCTAGTCGGAAAAAATTCTTACGAAAAGTTGTCACGACACTTTTTGTTATTGTAAGCTGTGCGGCGTCGCATGTTTCTCTGTCTGTCTCTCTCTCTCTTATAGGAAGCAAGCCAGATATTTTCATTTCTATTTCGCATTGAACAGTGTGGTGTCTTTACTAACTAACTAACTAACTACTAACTTTTAATGACATTTAGGCAAGTTAAAGTATGTTTTGGAGCCCACGGTGCGCCGCGATTTAACGATTCATTAGCGACATCGGCACATCTTTCGGAGAGTACAGAGTTACCTTACAGCTGCCTCTAATGGCCCTGTAGTGCAAAACGCAACGCTTCACAAAAGCTCTATCGCATTCATGCAGCCCTAGTAACATTTTAATTTTTTTGTTAATCTTATGGTAGCGTCCGAACACTATACAATCTGGTATAGCTAACTTTCAAAGTAACTCTTATTAATTCAAATAGGCCTAAAGACAGACACTTTTAGAACGAAGTTCCTTATCGCGCGTTGTGAAAGGGGGCTAGAAGGAAAAAATTCTTACGAAAAGTTGTCACGACACTTTTTGTTATTGTAAGCTGTGCGGCGTCGCATGTTTCTCTGTGTGTCTCTCTCTCTCTTATAGAAAGCAAGCCAGATATTTTCATTTCTATTTCGCATTGAACAGTGTGGTGTCGCGACGATTATTTTTGTTGAGTGTATACAGGTTTTTTGTAAATAATAAATAATCGGATATTGCTGATGGAGTACAAAATTGAGCCTACTGATTAAGTTTATATAACATTATATTTGTTAATAATAAAAAAAAAATATTATTATAACTTAAATAAAATAAAATTTTATTACAATTCCTTCACTAATTAATCGAAAGGAACTTCGTTCCATCCGGGTGTCCCTTGACACCTCTCAAGTTTTTATTGTTAATCTTATGGTAGCGTCCGAACACTTGACAATCTGGTATAGCTAACTTTCAAAGTAACTCTTAAAAGTAATTCCTAAAGGCCTAAAGACAGACACTTTTGTTATATATTTTGTCTATGTAGTGAGGTGATAGCGATAATTTTTCTTGAACATAAAACTATATCAAATTGTGTAATCTTTAATTTAATAATGCGAAAATGAAAAAAATGGAAAGGGGCTATACCTACCGATTAACTCAAGCTTTATATACCGGGGAAACATATAATATAATCTCTTTAATGTTATAAAAGCATACATATACATAAAATTTAAAAGGCTATACCTACCCTTGATTTGAACTCATAAGCTTTTTATACCAGGGATATCCATAGTTCCAATGTGTGAAAAACTGAATTTCACGTCGGTGAGGTACAAACATAGCTACAGTTTGTCATAATAATATTTCACGAAATTAATTTTATATATTAGGAAAGGGAGCGGATACTGGAATGGGAACATGAATGACACACGGGATAATCTTCAAACGTTTTTTATTCCACGTCTTTAGCAAAGGAAACAATAAAATTAAAAAAGAATGAACTGACGAGTGATCCGAATAGTCCCTGATCTATATAAAAATCCACATCACACTTAGCTGAGTATTTTTTTAGTTTATGCAAAAGTCATACCAATATCCGCATTGCGTCAATCACCTTGGATGGTAAGTGACGATGGAGCCGAAGGTATGCTGTAACGCTTCCTGTAGTCTAGCGTTTCCATTAGAAAGCTATGAAAATAAAGTACCATTCAAAGTAGTTCAAAATTTTTATTAAACGAAAGCTTATAGAAAAATCATATTACGATATTAACGATTATATAAAAGATAAAAAAGCTTGGCTGTGAATTGCTCTATCTCCATAGGTACCACAATTTATTATTGATTATGTGAGACAAAAAATAAACCCGGCTAAGTTTGTTGTGGATTTCTTCTTAGTCCTGGGCGCGATTTGAATCCTCTTAGCTTTAGTTTTAAGTTGGCGAGTGTAGTTATCACCATCACTGATAAATATTATAATGAAAAATGGGATATATATCCTTAATTATAAGAACAACATTCTAAACATATGAATTTAAACACAATTTCTAGTGTTTTCAAAGAACAAAAAATTTTGCTCTTTAAACCTTTAATACAATTTCTTTAATTTGGACAGCAGAATTATTTACCAAAATCTATATAATTTTTATCGAAAGCACAATATATACAAAATATAATACATATTATAGCAAAACAGACGTATCATTTTTCTTTTCAATCAATGTAAGAGGAATAACCATAGACATAGAATTTTTTCGCTAGTACATTCTAAGCCTATTTTTTTTTTTTTTTTTTTTTTTATTTTATGCAATACAACTTAGCCCTTGACGGCTATCTCACCTGGTGGTAAGTGATGATGCTGTCTAGGATGGAAGCGGGCTAACTTGTTAGGAGTATGGAAAACCCAGACCCCTAATTGGTTTCTACGCGACATCGTGCCGGAACGCTAAATCGCTTTACGACACGTCTTTGTCGGTAGGGTGGTAACTAGCCACGGCCGCAGCCTCCCACCAGACCAGACTCGAGCCGGGAATCGAACCCAGGACCTCCAACTTTATAATGCAACAGCGCGCGCACTGCGCCACGGAGGTCGTCGAAAATATTTACATATCTTTTACTATTAAGTATTGTAGCACAGGAGGGCCTTTCCCCTCATGTTCCATCACTCGCACAGCACAGATGGGATCAAGTAATAAAACTAAATTGTGATCAGAAAAACAAATAGCCTCGCAATTGATATAAAATACACACAGTACATTTTATTCAATTAATTGTGTGTTTAGAACATTTCAACTTTTTTTTTGTTTTTTATGTCTTATTTTAATTTATTTAATTATGTTTTAATTTATTTGTATTTAATTAGATTTATTGCTTTTTTTTTTGTTAATCTTAAACCTGTTGTAACATAATGTTTACTTGGCGCATTGTGAATGTTGCGTACACTTATTATTGATATACGTATCAGTGTGTGTAATAATAGTGTGTAATTATGTGGCGAGTGTATGATATGTATATTGTTAGTGTTTCTTTAAATAAATAAATAAATATTCAGATCGTTCGTAAATTCGCATGTGGGGCGTCAGCGTTTATACCAAGGTGTACTCCTCTTTACTCTCTCTCTTTTATCTCAACCCAATCACAAATCACCAAGCTTTTCCCACCCTTTCTCTTCTTAAGTTTTCTCACGCTCCTGTGACGCGACCATCGGAATGACAGTTTCTCACACAGACCCACAATCATTCTCATCCAATATTAGTTAAGAAATAGACCGAAAAAAGGCGGGACTTCGTATATGGCGGGCGCGGTTTTTGCACGCTTTTCTTGAATTAATGTTTGTTGGCTAATTTTGAAAAGAATCGGTGTTGGTTGTGTCGTGGACATTACAGTTTTGGTGTCGTTTGTGTAGTGGCTAGTTTTTTGAATGGTTAACAGGTATTCATTTGGGAAAAGTTTGGGGGAGCCGCGTCAACCGAGTGCGAAGTTCCCCGCCATTTTCCCCTTACTTCAATTCTCTATTGATATAAACTTGACATTGGCTAATCTGTGGCATAAAAAGAGAGAAAAGAAGAGACCACAGAATGGAGTATATAATCCTCTGATGCGCCGTAATATATAAAAGATTCATAGATGTCATCATCATTAGCAACCCATTACCGGCTCACTACGGGTCTCCTCTCAATATGAGAAGGGTTTGGCCATAGTCCACCACGCTGGCCATGTGCGGATTGGCAGACTTCACACGTGCGTGCAGGTTTCCTCACGATGTTTTCCTTCACCGTTGAAGCGAGTGATATTTTAATTGCTTAAAAACGCACACAACTCCGAAAAGTTATAGGTACCCGGGTTCGAACCCCCGACCTCTGGTCAGGAGGCGGACATCCTAACCACTAGGCTATCACAGCTTAGATGTATATAGATGTATTTTTGCCTAACAATTATATGGTATAGACAAGTGACAAAATCATGCAAATCCGGTGCAAACGTTTGGGGAATTATTCCCGCAATCGGGAAATTATTCACGTGTGAAACCCCAAAATCCGCCTAAGACGCAGCCGTCTCAAACGCCGGATGACATTTAACGGGGATCGTATGCAAATACATCCCGATGTCGTCCCCGGATAGTCCCGGATAGTCCGGGATTACAACTACCTACGTCAGTAATCCCCGTGTAAGTTACTCTGTTGTCGGAGCTTAGGGTAAGATATTGGCGGCGTAACGTGTGTTTGTGTATTGAGATGTACAACTCGTTTATTATGTAAACACCATCTAGTGAAACAGACGACGACCTCCGTGGCGCAGTGCGTGCGCTGTCGCATTATAAAGTTGGAGGTCCTGCGTTCGATTCCCGGCTCGAGGCTGGTCTGGTGGGCGGCTTCGCCCGTGGCCACCACCTTACCGAAAAATACGCGTCGCCAAGCGATTTAGCGTTCCGGCACGATGTCGCGTAGAAACCAATTAGAGCGTGGGTTAACCATACTCCTAACAGGTTAAAAAGTGAAGAGAAAAAGACGATTCATGTGACACTAGTTTAAATGATATATATAACCACTGTATAAGCAGTGACAGCCTAGTGGTTAGAACGTCCGCCTCCTAATCAGAGGTCAGGGGTTCGAACCCGGGCACGCACCTCTTATTTTTCGAAGTTATGTGCGTTTTTAAGCAATTAAAATATCACTTGCTTCAACGGTGAAGGAAAACATCGTGAGGAAACCTGCACGCCTGAGAGTTCTCCATAATGTTCTTAACGGCGTATGAAGTCTGCCAATCCGCACATGGCCAGCGTGGTGGACTATGGCCAAACCCTTCTCATATTGAGAGGAGACCCGTGCTCTGTAGTGAGCCGGCAATGGGTTGATCATGATGATGATGATAAGCAGGAGAGAAACAAGTAGAGGAGATATGAATGGTCATGGTACCTGTTAATTTGAAGAGATAAAGTTAAAGTAAAGAAATACCGTTTTTTTTATACACTATAAGTTAGCCCTTGACGGCTATCTAACCTGATGGTAAGTGATGATGCAGTCTAGGATAGTAGCGGGCTAACCTGTTATATGGATATCGTAAAAGCACACTCTTAATTGGTTTCTACGCGACATTTTGCCGGAACGCTAAATCGCTTTGCGAGATATTTTCATCGGTAGGGTGGTTAGTCCAGACTAGACTCGAGCCGGGAATCGAACCCAGGACCTCCTTGGTTTCTACGCGACATCGCGCCCGAAAGCTAAATCATTTTGTGACATGACTTTGTCGGTAGGGTGGTGCTACGGGCGAAGCCATCCCATCGAACCCAAGACCTCCAACTACATCGCACGCACTGCGCCACGGAGGTCGTCAAATATATCAGTCGGTTGTAACAGCTTAGGGTAAGATATTGGCATCGCAAGCTATGTTTGCGTGCTGATATATTCGCTGATAAATACCAGTGACTAGCTGGTGACGTCGGCTCATGAACAATACCCAGCTGATAATTTGCCGGACGTGGTTTCCCGGGCACAGCTAGTGATGTGCGCCATCACTGTGTATCGATATTCAGCGATTAATTAGTGAACAATCGAAAACGTTTGTACAAAAACAAAAGAGTGGCAAACCAAAGAATAAATTATTAAGATACTGGTTTGTGTAAAATGTGGTATTACAAGTAAAAGTGCGATCTTTTTGGTCGCACACTTCATTGCTGAAGGTCGTGTCCACATGAAAGTGCCATCGTCGCGTTGGTAACTAATGCCTTCCACTCTGTTCGGTCCTCGGCTTTTCTGACAGCAGTTGTAATCGGAAGGCCAGTGAGTGTTTTCACCTGATCAGTCCAGCGGCTAGGCGATCGGCCACGCGGTCTTTTCCCCTCTACCTTACCCACAACTATAAGTTTTTCCAAGTTACTTGGCAGCCGTCGGACGAAAAGTGCGATATTGCTGTGTACTTATGCTTTATTCAGGAGTTTATTATATTAAAGATGACGTAATAGAGATATGAAAGAACGTAATGGCAAAATAAGAGAAAAATGTGATGATAAATTTCTTGAAAGACGCCATGCAAATAATTATGATTGTGGTGACAATAGAAGGAACTATAATGAATAGCAAAAAAAGGCACAAATAATTATGGTAAATTATTAATCTACATTGATATGTTTGCTAAATGAAATCATAGGTATTTAATAATAACAAAACGTTTTTATGTTTATTTATTAGTTATTCAGAAGCAAAACTTTTGATACATTACTATAAACACGTTTATATGGCTTAAAACTATGACAGCTATATCTGCGATTTTCAACGAAGGTGTAATAATTAATTCATTCATTCATTCATATAAACAACGATATGATGTTATACTTCGCGGAGAATAGAGGCATCTTAACGTATGTATGTATTTTGCATCATCATGATCAACCTATTACCGGCTCACTACAGAGCACAGGTCTCCTCTCAATATGAGAAGGGTTTGGCCATAGTCCACCACGCTGGCCATGTGCGGATTGGCAGACTTCTCACGCCTTTGAGAACATTATGGAGAACTCTCAGGCGTGCAGGTTTCCTCACGATGTTTTCCTTCACCGTTAAAGCAAGTAATATTTTAAAAAATAAAAACTGCACATAACTTTGAATGGTTAGAGGTGCGTGCCCGGATTCGACCTCTGATTAGGAGGCTGACGCCCTAACCACTAGGCTATCACCGCTTCAATTTTACATGTATGAGCTTATAAATGCTCGGGTTAAGGACAATATTGCATCGATAATTTGCCAGAGATGGTTTCGTTGAACGGGTAGTGATGTGCCACCACAATAGGTATCGATATTGTAGCACTCTGTAGCAGAGAGATTAGCTCGTGTTCGTGGTTATCATAAACTAATAATAGATAGTGTAAGTTTCTTCATAGTTTATAATATACAACTACTTGGTCATAGCCACGTGATAGCTAAGTGGTTAGGACGTCAGCCTCCTAACCAGAGGTCGGGGTTCGATGCCGGATACGCACCTCTATCTTTTCAGAGTTATGTGCGTTATTAAGCAATTAAAATATCGCTTGCTTCAACATCGTGAGGAAACCTGCACACCTGGGAGTACTCCATATTGTTCTCGAAGGCGTGTGAAGTCTGCTAATCCGCACATGGCCAGCGTGGTGGACTATGGCCAAACCCTTCTCATATTGAGAGGAGACCCGTGCTCTGTAGTGAGCCAGTAATGGGTTGTTCATGATGATGATGATGAAGTACTTCATCCGCGTACATTAAATATTTTTAATTAATGTGGCAACGTTTTTAATTGAATATTATCTAGTGTCATTCATGTTCTCGTTCCCGTTTCCGCTCCTTTTCCTAATATATGATTCTGATTTCAAAGTTAGCTATAGCTATTGCTGTAAGTCGTCAACGAGAAATTGTGTGACATGGCAATCTCACCTGGTGGTAAGTGATGGTGCAGACTAAAATGATAGCGAGCTTACCTGTTAGGGGTATTGTAATCCCATATATTAGCTTGATGCTTCTGAGTATGCTATATTGCCGAAGTGAAACGTTGCCTAAATAAGCGTATAAAAATAAAGAAATTATAACATCAATGTTCTGTACAGCATCGTCAAAGAGGATACAATCAGATTTAGTGATCACGATATTAACATTATAATAGCTATTGCTACGCCGTAATGGCATTCAAATATAAATCATTATTAATAAGACAACGGATGGTTACATGAAAGTCGGCGCCAGACAAATTCAAATCATATGGTTATATGATCATTAATTCATCTCATAGATCACACGGAGAGAACACTTGAAATGCTACTCAGAACGCTATGCACCAACAGAATAACAAATAGCAGAAAGGTTTCATATATATGAAAGGTAACAATCTATGCTGCGCGACTGTGTTTGTTATCTGTGGTCAAAAATAATCGGCGCCAATATGTTTGACAGAGGAAAAAGGCGGGAGACTTCGTATTGGGAATGCGCGCTTTTTTCACGCTTTTCTTTTTTTTTTTTTTTCTTCGTTTTATGGCTTTACACAGATTAGCCAATGTCAAGTTTATTATTTTATTAGTTCTCTTTTTTTTCACGCTTTTCTTGAATTAATGTAACAATCTATGCTGTGCGACTAAACACATTATTATCTGTGGTCAAAAATAATCGGCGCCAATATATTTGACAGAGGAGGGAAAAAGGCGGGAGACTTCGTATATGGCGGTCGCGGTTATTCCACGGTTTTCTTGAATTAATATTTGTTGGCTAATTTTGAAAAGGACTGGTGTTGGTTGTGTCGTGGACAGTTTTGGTGTCGTTTGTGTAGTGGTTAGTTTTCTGAATGGTTAACAGGTATTAATTTGGGAAAGGTTTGAGGGAGCCGCGTCCGCAGAGTGCGAAGTTTACCGCCATTTCTCCCTAGCTTCTACATTACTATAAACTTGACAATGGCTAATCTAAGTGAAGCCATAAAAGAGAGTACAAAAAAAATGTTTGACAGAGGAGAAGGCGGGAGACTTCGTATATGGCGGGCGCGCTTTTTTCACGCTTTTCTTGAATTAATGTTTGTTGGCTAATTTTGAAAAGGATTGGTGTTGTTTGTGTTCTGGACATTATAGTTTTGGTGTCGTTTATGTAGTGGCTAGTTTTTTGAATAGTCAACAGGTTTTAATTTGGGAAAGGTTTGAGCGAGCCACGTCCGCCGAGTGCGAAGTTTTCCGCCATTTTTCCCTAACTTCAACTCCCCAAACTTGACATTGGCTATTCTGTGTAAAGCCATAAAACGAAAAAAATGTTTGACAGATGACGTCTTTGCGGGGTAGTTTAAAGGATTTGGCGGGTATATAAAATATAGGCATTAGCTATAAATTACAATGAAAAAAAAATTTAAAAGTATTTTAAAGTCTTTCGAATTTAGTTCCTGACATTACAATGAAAAAAAAATTTAAAAGTATTTTAAAGTCTTTCGAATTTAGTTCCTGACTGCAGGCGAAAACTGACATATTTTTTAGAGTATACTGGGAAGGAAGCGTATGCCTAATCACACATTGTTACATCCACCCAACAAGGCAGAATAAAAAAAAAAAGTCAAAGCTTAAAGGGGTTACGAAGTTTTCTCCTCGCGTATTAATATATAGAAGACTAGCTTTAGCTTATATTTTCGCTCACGTAAATTTATCGCTTTAATTTTTCTAACATAACTGCTACTTGTTTGGCCCACTACTGGTTGAATCTTTACAATCTTACGTATTTATTATGTTCAGCGATTAATTGCAGATAACTGCGAAGTTATTGTCAGATAAGTTAATAAATTGATTGGCGTATTTTCAAATTTAATAATAATTCTTATTTAATTTATTAAATATCGCGTTGAGCCTTTTACGATAAATATTGTTAATAAATTAATCACCTTTAGATAAATCTTAATGTACTTACTTTTCATAATTAAATTATAATGTACATGAGTATTTAACTAAGTTTGCCATCATGTTTAAATGTTTTAATAGGCATTCTAATAGACAGTTCTGATCATAAAACATAATATATTGTAAGTCGTGGGTAAACTGACGACCTCCGTAGCGCAGTTCGTGCACTGTCACATTATAAAGTTTAAGGTACTAGGTTTGATTCCCGGCTCGAGTCTGGTCTGGGAGGCTTCAGCCGTGGCTAGTAACCACCCGATAAAGACGTGTTGCCAAACGAAATAGCGTTCCGGAAACCAATTAGGGGTTAGGTAAATACCTCTAACAGGTTAGCCCGCTTCCATCTTAGACCGCATCATCACTTACCATCAGGTCAGATTGCCGTCAAGGGCTAACTTGTATTGTATAAATAAATAAAAACTCTCGTTCCTATTTTGGGTGTCTGCTGGGAAAGTACCCGGGCGAAGACGGGCACAGGGAGGTCTCGATCGATACGGAAGCGTTTATTCTTGAGATTTTTTATCTCACTTTTAATTACTGCTTTCCTAATGACGCCTTTGAAGCGGCTGTACTTAACTTTGAATGTGACTTTCGTTCCTTAATTACAACTGCATTTTTGTCTAATTTTCATGAAGTGCGAATAAAGAGCAATGAGAAAATAAACCACTTGGGAGCTCCACTTTATCGAGTCTATGGTATTTAATTTAATCGTTGTGGCAGTCGAATTATTTAGTTTAATACATCGAATTGCTACTGGCTAGTTCGTCGAGTATATTAGCTATGGGTACTTCCTAAGAAGCATAAGGGATGTCAACTTTGCCTATTTTTATTTCGTAAGTTTGGCAAAGTTTACATCCCTTATGCTTATATGGCACGGTAATCGACTATGTTAATAACATTAAGATTTACGGGATGTTTTTAGCATTCGTTCCCTGGGAAGTTCTTAAATTTCTCTACATAAAGTAATTTATAATTATAATTATATCAATTCTAATTGAAGTCGATGGTCGAAAGGTGTTATTTTAGCCCTCAATGGTTTTATATTCATTTCATACACGAAACCCTAGAATTGACAATATAATAGTAGTATCAGCAAATTCTTCTATCATTATCTCAATTGCTCACACACATTGATAACCTCACACTTATATCAGACCCCCATGCATCACAGAGCCAAGGTAGTGGACAAAACCTGCACGTCTGTATACAAATCTAGTTGCGCATTTTCATTGCGCTTTTTAGGATAAAATAATAAGATAAGGTAATCTGCCACCTCAGTTTCTCAACTAGCCGAATTTTGTTCTTAACTGTCACTCTTCTACGGTTTCCTTTAGATCACATTTAACCACGTAGGGGTAATCCAAGCATATTTATATGGGTATGGTCATCGCCCCTTAAGTGACATTGATTTGTCTAGTGAGGCCCGTAATGAGCGAACTAATTACGGCTGTGAGACCTTGTGTTTTGAGCCGTAATTCGTTACTGACACAGACTATTCGAAGAATTAGGTCTAAGCGCACTGAGGGGTTTTAGACGTAAATATATCACGAACACTTCTGACCAATGCTACATAAAGCGGTTAACTTTGATATGAATATTACAAGCATCGCTCTTTTTCATGGCCCTTGTGACCTTGAGCCTTCCAATGTGATGAATTGTGACTATGTTTCGGAGTGATACGGTCCACCACTGGTTAGTCACGTTGTGCATTATTAGCCAAAGATATAGCCCGGCGCTACAGTTGCTCGCGAGCGCATGGCTGACACAGTATTGCTAGTAAACAGCCCGTCATAACCGAGGGAAAGAATCTTGTGCAAGTGTTGAGCTATAAACAAGATAGTGTTTGGCAGCCTGCAAGGCGCTCCCGATTACACTGCGCCATCATTCCGGCGGTTCATTCAATATTTTTTTACCGAACGCTGTAATTTCTTGGCTCGAACGCCTCCGTTTACTGCCAAACAATAAATTTATTAGCCGAACGGAGGAGTGGCAACACTGAACGCGCGTCACTCGTCGATACGTCACCGATTGCGTGGAATTTTCAACATTTTGGAAATCGATTCGCAGTTCCGCAGTATCGACCGGCGCGCGCGTTGTGTAACCCCGCGCCGTCAAGGTGACTCGCGCGTAGCCACTACTGGATCTATTTTAGTTCCAATTTCATAAATATCCCGTGACAGCTCATCTCCCGCGTCTTTCGCCGCCATGGTTCGCGCGGCGGCCATCTTTGACGCGGCTTGCGTAACGCTCTCTGGTGTCGCACAGAAATACAGCGTTCGGAACGGGACGGGCGTCCTTGCTAATTTTAAAGTCCTTTCCTAAAGTTTATCGCTCGTGAGGTAATAGAGGTGTGACGTAGGTCTGGCACGGTGCCGGCCGCCGTACGGTGGACCGAAAACTGAAAAACGGCCGAGTGGCCGCGTGCGGGGTTATATTTAGTCTCGCCGCTCGACCGGCGATCCTCTCGTCGCCTCGGGCGCAACCGCGCACCTTGAGGGACGCCGACGACCCACTCGCAATGTTACAACAGCATCATCAACATTTCAAATGATCACGGCTGACATAGGCTATTAGTCTATTGCATAATTTCTTAACTCGATCATCGTCATCAAAGTCATCACCCTTTTAAGACGATGATGACCAATGAGCATATGTAATTTGTCGTCTTCCACACTTCAAAGTCCTGTTACGCTTATCTCTAGCCAATCCTTGCGAATCATTCGTTATTCGGTCATGTATACGCTGTCCTGTAGGATAAATAGAATATCAGATATGCTAAAAATAATGTTTCTCGTAAAAAAAAATATTGCAATCATCATTCTAACCCATTATTTAGCTAAAATCTATGCCAATTTAACATGCTCAAACTTAAAGGGACCATATTGACTATAGCGGATCCAATCACTTCTTATGAACTGGATTATCAGAAAATTTTTGCTCAACCGGAATTCAGATCGGGCCGTGTACTCGATAGGTCAGCCTTATGATTTTCTACAAACGTCATATGGGAGTAAAAATCTAGGTTTTTCTTTTGAGATTTATTGGGAATTATGAAGACCTTCCTACTGTTTAATCTCACGAGATATAAGGATTTGACTGTCAACTTTAGCGAGTCAAAATGGCAGAATCGTCTTAAAGATATACGTCACTAGGTTCATACACAGTTGATTTGCTTGGGTATCTTCCATAGTGGTTATCTTCACTTGTAATCTATGCGGAAGTTGATTAAATCCGTACTTGCTTGAACGCATGCATGCATAGCTCTGTCAGATAGATAACATTCTCACTTACTGTCGACTGTAATCATGAACCAAACTAAACTTTCTTGGACTTTTCAAAATCAGTGTATTTGGCAGAAAGAGAAGGAAGAAAGTTTCACATTTATGCAACAGTCGATAAAACAGTAATCTCACAGCGGCTGCACGTAATCTTGTCTATATATATATGTATATATATATATATATATATATATATATATACACTACAATTTAGCCTTTGACGGCTATCTCACCTGGTGGTAAGTGATGATGCAGTCTAGTGGGCTAACCTGTTTGGGGTATGGTAAAACTACACTCCTAATTGGTCTCTACGCGACATCTTGCCGGAACGCTAAATCGTTTTGCGACACGTCTTTGTGGGTAGGGTGGTGACTAGCCACGGCCAATGCCTCCCACCAGACCAGACTCAAGCCAGTACCTCGAATTTTATCATGCGACCTCCTGTCGTCGCAAACTGTCAGTTCGTGGACTGAAATCATGTCTTTTGATCATGAATCATGGTTTTTTTTTAATGAAACTTCCTAAACTCATGCCGACGAGAAACGTCGAAACTACTCGGAAGTGCAAAATAACAACGGCAGTTCGGCTGGTAACGCGACAGGCGATATAACGGGCCGGTGTCAGTGGTCGCCGGCTCCACATAATGCAGGCACATCTCTGTCAGATACATAATCATGCGGAAACGGTTATAGGAAAACTAATAGTATATTACCCGCCGCGTCGGGCCGGCGGCAGATGCGCCGACCAAAATTGCGTGCCGGCGTCCATGCCATCAATATCGCCGACCTAATTGAATATTATAGAGCAATTTGTGTTGCCGAAAATCTGGCTGCGAGTGTGCGGTGGCCATATATCGTGCGGGAGCGTGTTAATGTTTTCTATGGGCATGACACGGCGCATGCAGTGTTGCAGAACTAAATTTAGCCGAGCTCTGGGCCTCCGTTTGCGCAACGCCGGCACAGCGGCGGCCGACGCGGGTTCTATTATCGGAAAAATGGACCGATGTACGACGTTGGGAAATATTGTCATCTCGGACTCGGCGGCGTGCTTCCTCAACGTTCTTCTGGGTTGTTTTTTTTTCTTACGAGATTGGAAGCGCGGTTTTGATGGCTCACGAATTATTTCACTTCTCAATATATACAATGAGAATATTACAATTAGTATTGCTCGCGTCTTTCTCCGCATTTGTTATGATTTTACGGAACCATAAATTTTTCCGTGATAAAAACTATACTATCTGAATCGATACATATGTTTTAATTAGTAAATGTGCCCCGTGATTAAATAAGCCTACTAAAAGTAGATCGTTTTTTGATTTAAATACGTTTTCCATGTTAAAACGTTCAATTATTCTGAGATGTATATAGAAAATTTCAATAAAGCCGTATTATTATCTATTATATATATAGCCGTATTTTTTTTATCCACTACAAGTTAGCCCTTGACGGCAATCTCACCTGATGGTAAGTGATGATACAGTCTAAGATGGCAGCGGGCTAACCTGTTTGGGGTATGGTAAACCCATACTCCTAATCGGTTACTACGCGACATCGTGCCGGAACGCTTAATCGCTTGGCGACAATTCTTTGTCGGTAGGGTGGTAACTAGCCACGGCAGAAGCCTCCCACCAGACCAGACTCGAGCCGGGAATCGAACCCAGGACCTTCAACTTTATAATGCGACAGCGCACCCACTGCGCCACGGAAGTAGTCAAAAAGGTATTACTGTAATAAAGTAAAATTACGTTAAACTAAAAACGTCGTTTATAAAGTAAAGATAGTTTTTTTTTATGTTTGTCTAAGTTTATTTTACCTTCACAAACTTACTAGCGACACATACTCTATCTATCTAAGTGATAATCTATTTTCATAAATTGTTCTCTCTCTGTTTGATTCTCTCTTCTGCAATCTCACCCAAATTATCTTAAAAGATTTTTTTTTTTATCCACTACAAGTTTAGCCCTTGACGGCAATCTCACGTGATGGTAAGTGATGATGCAATCTAAGATGGTAGCGGGCTAACCTGTTAGGGGTATGGAAAACCCATACTCCTAATCGGTTTCTACACGACATCGTGCCGGAACGCTAAAACGCTTGGCGACACGTCTTTGTCGGTAGGGTGGTAGCTAGTAACTAGCCACGGCCGCAGCCTCCCACCAGCCAGAATAAGACATCGATTGGTTTGCCTTGTCAAAACTAAGCCACGTTATCCTCTTGTGGTAAACACAGGATAATTTTGACAATGACAAAGGCTTTTCGCCCCTTCTAAATTGCGTGGGGGGGCCGCAAAAAACACAATAGGTAAATAGAGTGCGCCAATACAATGGTTGAAGCTGTTAACACAATCTAACACGCCGAAGTTTGGCCGACATCTTGTGTTCGAGCGATGCCGCGAACTTTGGAAAGTTAGCAACTTACAGTTGCGTGTTGATAAATCTGACGCAGACTTGCCTTAGCAGAAAATATAATGGAACGAGTCTTGTGGGATGCTTTACCACGTTCTTTATTTTATGTACACCACAAGTTATCCCTTGACGGTATCTCACCTGATGGTAAGTGGTTATGCTGTCTAAGATAGTAGAGGGCTCGACAAAAAGTGAACGAAGCCTAAGCAGACAGCCCCCTTCCTGAAGTCATGCGTATTGCGGCTCCGGGAAGGACGGCCAGTGAATGTAGGAGGTTTTAGTCCGTAGGGCACTAAGAGGCTTCCTTGTACTCTTCGTGAAGTCGGACACCCATGAGGATTTCCTCCTACAATAAAAAAAAAAAAAACGACAGTAGAGGGCTAACCTGTTAGGGGTATGATAAACAAAAACTCCAAATTGGTTTCTACACGACATCGTGCCGGAATATCGCTTGGCGACTCGTCTTTGTCCGTAGTCGTCCTCACAGACGGCAGGCTTCGGCTGTGGCCAGTTACCACCCTTTTTTCTTATGTACACCACAAGTTATCCCTTGACGGCTTCTCACCTGCTGGTAAGTGATTATACGGTCTAAGATAGTAGCGGGCTAACCTGTTAGGGGTATGAAAAACACATACTTTAAATTGGTTTCTACACGACATCGTGCCGAAATATCGCTTGGTGACTCGTCTTTGTCCGTAGTCGTCCTCACAGACGGCAGGCTTCGGCTGTGGCCAGTTACCACCCTTTTTTCTTATGTACACCACAAGTTATCCCTTGACGGCATCTCACCTGATGGTAAGTGATTATACGGTCTAAGATAGTAGCGGGCTAACCTGTTAGGGGTATGAAAAACACATACTTTAAATTGGTTTCTACACGACATCGTGCCGGAATATCGCTTGGGGACTCGTCTTTGTCCGTAGTCGTCCTCACAGACGGCAGGCTTCGGCTGTGGCCAGTTACCACCGTTTTTTCTTATGTACACCACAAGTTAGCCCTTGACGGCTTCTCACCTGCTGGTAAGTGATTATACGGTCTAAGATAGCAGCGGGCTAACCTGTTAGGGGTATGAAAAACACATACTTTAAATTGGTTTCTACACGACATCGTGCCGGAATATCGCTTGGCGACTCGTCTTTGTCCGTTGTCGTCCTCACAGACGGCAGGCTTCGGCTGTGGCCAGTTACCACCGTTTTTTCTTATGTACACCACAAGTTAACCCTTGACGGCTTCTCACCTGATGGTAATTATAAGATGCGGTATAAGATGGTAACGGGCTAACCTGTTGGGAGTATGGTAAACCCACGCTCCTAATTGGTTTCTACGCGACATCCTACCGGAACGCTAAAATCACTTGGCGACACGTCTTTGTCGGTAGGGTGGTAACTAGCCACGGCCGAAGCCTCCCACCAGACCAGACTCGAGCCGAGAATCGAATCCAGATGCTCGTAAATGGTGGTCACTTAACATCAGCTGAACTAACTAATTATTAGCTAACCCTTAACTTGACAGACTTTTATTTTTTTGAATATCAAAATAATATTCATAGCACTTAACCCTAATGACCCATCGTGTCTAGAAAAATCTTTAAAAAAAATTTATGAGGGTAGTTTAAAAAAATCACACGTATCTTGTGGCATACATTGGCAAGAGCATTGATAAATATATTACGCTAATAATGTCTCTCTACAGATACATTGCCAAATTATCTATGACTTGATTAAATAATAATTTATATGAAAGTAAATATAAAACCACGTTAATAATAATCAGTAGTTTGTAACATTTATTTAATGACTAAAATATAATTTCAATTAAAATAGAAAATATACAAAATCAGATTAATTTTGGAAGAGGTCGTTGGAGTTGGAGAAAATTTAAAGGGCAGATGTTCGAACCCGGGCACATGTGCTTTTTTAGGCAATTCAAATATCACTTGCTTCAACGGTTAAGGAAAATATCGTGAGGAAACCTACACGCCTGAGAGTTATCCATAATGTTCTCAAAGGTGTGTGAAGTCTGCCAATCCGCACATGACCAGCGTGGTGGACTATAGCCAAACCCTTCTCATATTGAGAGGAGACCCGTGCTCTGTAGTGAGCCGGTAATGGGTTGATCATGATAACATCAGCTGAACTAACTAATTATTAGCTAAAGATAACGGTGAATAGTTTTAGAAATAACAAACTAACAACCGCCCCCAAAGTAGAGGAAATCAACTTGCAAGTAAATCAGTAAGTAAGTGAAACTGTTCGGCGGCAAGTGGGTACGGAACACATCAAACTTTCGTCTGTCTGCTCCCCGCCATATTGCGAAGTTCGATAACTTCTCGAAATTTCCGCCGATGGACGAAATAGATATTACGGTTTTTAGAGCTTCCGTAGTTATTGACGAAGTGAAGGACATTGTCTGCGTCAGTTATAGGTCATACCCATTGATTTGCCACTAGCCGTAGATCGATCATTAACGCTCAAAAAATAGGATGGAAAAGTAGTGCATAAATAGCGACACGTGCACTCCTTTCCCCCAGTGTGTGACAAGGCTAGACGAAAGTCACCGATTCTAACACTCGAGCCGTAGAATCAGAATGAATTACAAAGCACTACGCGCCGCTATACATACTATAACGGCCAGATGTCTAGTGTATTAGACGGGTTGTAATACATCGATATACCGATATGTAGGGATGTATAGTTAGTTGGTGACAAATTCTCGCCTTGTTTTTGTATGACGCGCTCTATCTACGGCTTTTTTTTGTATCCACTACAAATAAGCCCTTGACGGCAATCTCACCTTATGGTAAGTGATGATGCAGTCTAAGATGTTAGCGGGCTAACCTGTTAGGGGTATGGTAAATCCACACTCCTAATTGGTTTCTACACGACATCGTGCCGGAACGCTAAATCGCTTGGCGACACGGCTTTATCGGTAGGGTGGTAACTAGCCACGGCCGCAGCCTCCCACCAGACGAAAATCAATAAATCAAATCAATGGTCATATCTCATAAATTATGTGGAGCACAAATCCTTATCATTTCCTTAATGACGAATTGAAGTTAGGGCAAAAGGGCGGGAAACCTCGCACTCGGTTGACGCGGCAACCTCAGACCTTCCCCAATCCCACCTTTTCAAATCCTTTAAAAAATTAGCCAACAAACATTAATTCAAGAAAAGCGTGCAATAACCGCGCCCGTCCAATACGTAGTCTCCCACCTTTCTCTTATGTCACATTTTTTTCTCTTTTTATGGCTTTACACAGATTAGCCAATGTCATGTTAATAGCAATGAAGAATAGAAGTTAGGAAAAATGGCGGAAATTTCGTACTCGGCGGACGCGGCTCCCTCAAACCTTTCCCAAATTAATAATTGTTAACCATTAAAAAAACTAGCCACTACACAAACGACATCAAAACTATAGTGTCCACAACACAACACAGCCAACACAAGTCCTTTTAAAAATTAGCCAACAAACATTAATTCAAGAAAATCTTGAAGAACAGCACCCGCCAATGTCTTTGCCTTTCTCTTATTCATATTAGAAATACCTAAAGAAAGGTAACAATGAATGTAGACTGACTTTGTATATGTACTGTGGTCTAAAAGAATTGGCGCCATGTTGGACAGATGACATAATGGTGGTTTCAAGGACTTGGAGGGAAAGTGAAATATTGTTATTTTGATAAATCACAGTAAAAACTTATTAAAAGTATTTTATGAAAACATGAACGAATGGAGCACAATCGTAAGCCAATGTTTGCATTTTATCTTAAGTATTTTTAAATTTTTTGTTTTTTGTCTCTCTTGTCTGTTTTTATTTTAAACAATAAACAACAAGTATAATTTGCTATATTCCGCCGACAATAAATTAACGAAATTTGTCGGCGGAATATAGCAAATTATACTTGCTGTTTATTATTTATCATGGACTTCCGCAAAGTAACGCCTGCTTCTATTCATTATTGTTTTTATTTTGTTTTTAGTGTTTATTTGTTTTGTTTATACTTCGTTTCTGCTATAATGTTATCATGTGTTATCGGTGAATTTAATAAGTTTTATTGGATATAATTAAATAAATAAAATAAATAAATGAAGTCTTTCAAATCAAATCATTCATTGCATTAAACATTGCCTCTTCGGGCTTGCAATAGAGGTACATACAATGGGTATAATCCAATTAATGAATTATGCAATCTTAGAATAAATAATCTAAATACCTATGTTATAATTAGCATTTAAGGAAAATTATAAATTTTTGATCAAAAAGTTGTAATCAAAGTTTCATTTAAAAAAAAATAATTATTTATTTCAAGTAAAATGTCTAACAAAAAATCGCGTAATTTATTTACAAATTGATTTATATTATTTATTACATATTCTTATCTGCTCAGGTAATTAATTGTACATCATAATCGCCATCACACCAACACCGAAGAATGAGGTTTTGGGAGTGGGATAATTGAATAGATCTTTACAGCGTTCTCGATTAATTCGGACAAACAAATTTTCATTGTTTCTTAATAATAGAACAAGTAATCTGATTCTACTTTAATTCCTGAGTAGAGGCGAAAGCTATTGACAAAGCTATGTGGTACGTTTGTTTTTCCGTCCGTCAGAATTCCACATCTACGGGCGAATGCTTGTTTATTATGATTATTCAGATAATAAATTAATTTGACTTTTTTATGTTTTTTTTATATATCTATTTATTTTTTTCAGTGCTTTTATACAATACTAGCTGACGCCCGTTTGTGAAAATGCGTGTGAGTTGCGCGCGGTACTGCACAGTACTTGGACATTGCAACATTACTTTATTTTTCTAAAATAAAAGACTTTTTCTAAAATAAAAGTAGCATAAGTTACTCCTTATTACATCAGCTACCTGCCAATAAAAGTCCCGTAAAAATTGGTCCAGCCATTTCAGATATTAGCCGAAACAAACAGACAGACAGACAGACAAAAATTGTAAAAAAAATATTTTGGTTATGTACCGTATATTTATTCATATGCATGCAGTAAAAAACGGTTATTTCAATATTACAATAAGACACTCCAATTTTATTTACTTGTATAGATTATGTATGTAACAGTCCTATCGTACCTTATTAACTTAATATTTATGTGTGTTTATCTTTGTAATATATTATTTGTGTATTTATAAATGTATTGCTTCATATAATATAGTGATAACTTATCTTTTTTCTTGTGATGTACAATTTAAACCGAACTTTAGCTGAAACAGTACAAAATCTGGTACGGCTGAAATACTATTAAAAAGCCAATTTCGTGTTGTTTAAAATTTAGTAATGACAGTCACGTTTTTAAAAGTTGCACTTAACTCTGCATTTAGGTTAGCTGTTTAAAATAAAATAAGCGGTTTTTTTTTAAATGGGTGTTTGTTTCAGGGTAGCGTAATAGGGAATGTCTCTGGTCTCTAAAAATGTTTCAGAGAAATTTTAACTTAACATATATGTCATGAAATACATCACATGACAATCCCCGATTAACCCTATTTAAGTGACAAATGCATTGACAAATAAAAGATTAAAATCCCATTTAATTTAATAGAATAAAAGATTAAATTCAGATTTAATAAAAACAATCATATTAATTAGGTAGTTTAAATAAAATAATTGTATGATAAACACCTTTTCAGTTGTGAAATGGAAGTTTGCATGGTGTTTGTTTACACTTTTTTTACACACTACAAGTTACCCCTTGACGGCTATCTCACCTGGTGGTGAGTGATGATGCTATCTAGGACGGTACCGGGCTGAGTTGATAGGGCAAAGGTAAATCCATAGTCCTAATTGATTTCTACGCGACATCGAGCTGGAACGATAATTCGCTTGGCGAAACGTCTTTGTCGGTAGGGTGGTAACTAGCCGCGGCCGAAGCCTCCCAGACCAGACTCTAGCCGGGAATCGAACAAAGGACCTCCACTGCGCCACGGAGGTCTGTTTACTTACGACCTACAATATGTGTTATGATCAGAACTGCCAACGATAATTTAACATGGCGCTTTCATTCTTGTGGGGGGTACTTTCGAAAAACGCAATCCGCCGGTAGATCTGAAATTTCTGTTAATAACTCTGTTAGGAACGCGTGACTAACTCCAACTTTATAATGCGACAGACGTCACCATTTCTAAACGTATATTTAGCATAGTGAGCAAAATATCATAAAGAAAAGTCCTACTATAGTGTAAAGGATTATGTAAATGATAAACAAGCATGGGTATGAAATATTGCTCTAATAGGATAGCTCTTAACCTAGTTTTAATTGGCATGTGAAATGGTGATAACAGAAGGAAAATTTATCTGGCTAAGTTTGTTGTGGGCTTCTTCTTAGACCGGGGCACGTTTGGAACCCTCATAACTTTAGTTTTAAGTTTACGAATGTAGTTATCACCATCAAATCACCGCTATGTAAATTATTAAAATTATTATTAATTTGATATTGCTTTTTAAAGGACTATTTGTATAAAGTTTATTTGAATTTGAATTTAATTAAACATCTTTGGCCCCAGAAAATTTTGAAATGTTGCGTATGCCTCCCCCAGCTATGAAGGTATCTGAAGAACCCAATATTAACACTTGGTGATAACACCTTAGTTACCAGAGTTACCGACATAGCTCAGCGAGTTGCGAAGTTGAAGTGGCAATGGGTGGGGCGCATAGCTCGGAGAACCGATGGACGATGGGGTCCCAAGGTGATGGAATGGCGACCCCGCACCGGTAAACATAGCGTTGGTCGACCCCCAACAAGGTGGACAGACGACATCAAACGAGTCGCAGGGAGCCGCTGGATACAAGCGGCCCAAGACCGTGGCCATTGGAACTCCCTACAAAAGACCTATGTCCAGCAATGGACGTCTATCGGTTGAAATGATGATGATGATGATGATAACACCTTTGATAGAAGTTGCTTCCACATTTTGCGTACAGACGTTCAATAGAAACTTGTGCCAGTCAAAAATATTAACAAGTTGAAAACACCATGTTGAAGTTTATTTGTTTATCATTGCTTATATATTTGAATGGATTTAATGGGTTCGTAATAATTTTACACCACCTGCTTTTCATCGCTTAGTTTTGTCCTAATCCGAAGGTTGCCTGGCAAAGATCGTAATTTAGCGATAAGGCCTTTTAGTCTACTTTTATTCCTGTTTCTGTCCTCCGTTAATGTTCTTAAAGGGGTACTAATAAAGAGTATAAATGAAAAATAAATGTAACGTTCCTTTTAAAATGTCTGCTGAAAATGCAGTGGACAATTTAGTTCGGCAATCGGTAATTCTCCGGCGGCAGTGAAAGCTTTATCTACGCCTGCAGGGGACGGCCGATATCTTTGATACAGTATCTTAACGTCTCAGCGAGCCACGCTTTTCTACGGGTGGGTTATACGCAAGTGCATTGAGTAGCGCGATTATGTTTATTTGCTATTGCTTCATTTTACAACAAACTAGCTTATCTTGCATTGAAGCCATTAAAAAAGTATCACATATCAATACATTAGAATATAGAAATTAATCAATATGATATCATAATTAAAGTTTTTTTTAAAATAAAAAGTATCCTACGTCACTTGTAATACCTCCAAGAATATGTGTATAAAGTTTCATCGTGATCGATTAAGTAATTTTCAAGATAAAGCGTAACAAACACACATTTGCATTTATAATATTAGTGGGAATTATCAACTGAAATCTTAGAGATATGTCTCAATAAGTTCAAAGTTTTTATAAAACGTAAGCTTATAGAAAAATCCTATTACGATAAGAATTATATAGACGATAAAAAAATTATAATTTACTAGCTTGTACATTCGGCTTCGCTCGTATTGAAGAAATTAAGTAAGTATCTCATCAGATCATTACAATAGAAATAAATCAATACGATAACTATATTTAAACAAGCCATTTTTTTTTTGTTATATAAAAAGATTTAGATTTTTTTGTCTTTGATAAGTATTTTTTTTTAAGTATCCTATGTTACTTCTTATACCTCCAAGAATATGTGTACAAAGTTTCATGGTGATCGATTTTGTAGTTTTCGCGTGAAAACGTAACAAACAAACTTACATTCACATTTATAATATAGATAAGGATTATTGTGAATTTTATAATATACAAAAACTGGCAAAGTTTGTTGTGAGCTTCTTCTTAGACCTGGGTGTGATTGGAACCCACATAGCTTTAGTTTCAAGTTGGCGAGTGGAGTTAGCACCATCACCTCATAAATTAAAATAACGAAAATTATATTATATATGAACGCTTCATAGATGCCTGGAATAGGTTTACATGAATAAAGCTATTTTTGATTTTATAGTTCAGTGGTCCAGTCTCGTGATTCATAATGATCAACCCATTACCGGCTCACTACAGAGGTCTCCTCTCAATATGAGAAGGGCTTGGCCATAGTCCACCACGCTGGCCATATGGGGATTGGCAGACTTCACACGCCAATGAGAACATTATGGAGAACTATCAGGCGTGCAGGTTTCCTCACGATGTTTTCTTTCACCGTTGAAGCAAGTGATATTTTAATTGCTTAAAAACGCACATAACTCCGAAAAGTTAGAGGTGCGTGCCCGAATTCGCACCGCCGACCTCTGATTAGGAGGCTGACGCCCTAACCACTAGGCTATCACAGCTTCACTCATCTCGTGATTCGAAGAAATAAAATTAAATTAAAGATATAAAATTCATGCAAAATCTTTTGGAATCTCAATCGTAATTTTCAAAGAGATAAGCTCATTAGCAATGGCGAAACACTTTTTCCTGTCGCAATAAACGTCTCGGTCAGTCAGCACTCAACTTTGCCAAGTTTCGCTGTCACAGCGGCCAGCCTTGACTCTGGTCACTGTCAATGTCGCTTGTCACAAACGAGATGCGGTAACGCGATGACTATACGTTTCGACTATTTCTGAATTATGGGTAATTCTTTACGAGCGTGATGGAAAACTCCGTTGGTATCTAGTTACCTAATGGTACGGTATATTAAGACAGGGTTTTTTGCTATCCGAATGGGACCTTTCTACTAACCCGCAGATTTCCGTCGGTTTGTATGAATGTGGTTTGTGTCTCATGAACTAATTATATAAAAAAAATTTTAGTAAAATATTGACTATATGAGAGGAGACAAAAAAACGCCGAGTTTGTTGTGGGTTCATTTTAAATCTGGACGCTTTTGGTACCTTTCGGTTTAAGTTTTTTATTTTTTACGCTGGGAAACGCGTTTACGCATCCCCTCCAAGAGTAACGCAAGCAGAACTGCGCTGCTTTCGGCGGGTTATGTGGGACTCGTTGACGGCCAGAATACCCACTAAAACCCAGCGACTTCCTTTTTTTTATACACTTCAAATTAACCCTTGACGGCAATCACACCTGATGACGGTATGTGATGATGTAGTCTAAGATGGTAGCGGGTTAATCTATTAGGGGTGAGGTAAAACCATACTCCTAATTGGTTTCTACGCGAAATAGTGCCGGAATGCTAAATCGCTTGGCGACACGTCCTTGTCGATAGGGTGTTAACTAGCCTCCGCCGAAGCCTCCCACCAGACCAGACTCGAGCCGGGAATCAAGCCCATGACATGAAACTTCTTCTCGTCGTCTTCATGAAAAATTTTGGCGTTCCTAAGTGCTATGATAGCCTAGTGGTTTGGACGTCCGCCTCCTAATCAGAGGTCGGGGGTTCGAACCCGGTCACGCACCTCTAACTTTTCGGAGTTATGTGCGTTTTTTTAAGCAATTAAATATCACTTGCTTCAACGGTGAAGGAAAACATCGTGAGGAAACCTGCACACCTGAGAGTTGTCCATGGTCAAAAGCGTGTGAAGTCTGCCAATCCGCACATGGTCAGCGTGGTGGATAATGGCCAAACCCTTCTCATTTTGAGAAGAGATCCGTGCTCTGTAGTGAGCCGGCAATGGGTTGATCATGATGAAGTGCTGTAAGGCCTAAACTGAATAGAGATATGATTAATTGATTGATTGATAACCCGATATGAGTCTTTGAACGCCGTTCTACAATAACACTCTATCCTTAAAGGCTTTCACCTCGTTTTAAATCTAATGTCTAACTTGTAGGGGTAGGTTACGTGCTTACGATCGAGATAAGACGCATGCTTGCGTCATTACCGTCGCAAGCCTGTCAACTTATACCAAGACTTAATGCTTAGCTGTACCTATGTTATAAAGCTTAAATATATTATGCGTGGGTAAGCGGTGATAGCCTAGTGGTTAGGGCGTCAGCCTCCTAATCAGAGGTCGGCGGTTCGAATCCTGGCACGCACCTCTAACTTTTCGGAGTTATGTGCGTTTTTAAAAATTAAAATATCACTTGCTTCAACGGTGAAGGACAACATCGTGAGGAAACCTGCACGCCTGAGAGTTCTCTATAATGTTCTCAAAGGCGTGTGAAGTCTGCCAATCCGCACATGGCCAGCGTGGTGGACTATGGCCAGACCCTTCTCATATTGAGAAGAGATCCGTGCTCTGTAGTGAGCCGGCAATGGGTTGATCATGACGTGATACTAAATAATTACTTTTAACTTATCTTGTCCTTTTTGTATGAGATTTGAAGAGATAATAGTTAGACATGTTTTCAAGGCTCTCAATTTCCGAGTACAGTACAGTATAATATGTCAAAATGACGGCTTATTAAAGTTAAAAGTAATCCTACGGTCAAAAGGGCACGGTTGCTAGGGACAAGTTATAAGCGAAAAAAAATGTTAAATATTCATACACAGACCGCCCCCAATATATTTCCTCCCTTTTTAAATATATATATATATATATATATATATATATATATATATATTTCTAATGGTATATAATAAAGTGTATTTCATTCATACGTTCGATTTCTTACTAGAAGAACATAATAGTTGAAGTCTCAATGTACTCTTAATATAAATTTTAAAAAAATATTAGTTTGTCCATGGTGATACCATTCAGTTAAATCCGTAGAAGATTCTAGGCTATTAAACAAAACCGGTGTGCGGATAAAGTAGCTCAATAAAAACTCGCGTGGCGTTGCGTTGCTGTAAATACGGTCATTATCGTAAAAAACCAAAGACAACATTATCCCAATGTCGCCCTGACACGTGTAACGTACATAAATAGCTACCCACTCGGGACCGAATAACTAGAGATTCCCAATAAAAAGCAAGAAAAAGTAGTGGGAAAGTATTGAAATGTCGAGTTCGTTGGTACAAAAGTAGTTAGTTATTTGGAAAGATGCTTGGAAGCCAATCGGTTATTTTTCGGTAACCTCAGACCAGACTCGAGCCGGAAATCGAACCGAGGACCTCCAATTTAACAATGCGACAGCGCGCGTCACGGGCTCGTCAAATGTGTACTATAATAATCATCATATTCTGCTAGATACAGGCGTCCTATCATCGCAATCTCCCGCCCATAGGTCCATCAAGCAAAGCAACGCAACGCAACGCAACATAACCACTCTGTTTCCTCTAATGGAGCGGTATGTGTCAGGCATCTGATTAAGTAAAAAAAATCACAGGTATCTTCTCTGAAAATTCATAAGTTTGTTCTTCTCTGAGACGAATACAGAGAGTACACCAACCAAGTGACCTTTATGTTTAAAACAAATTACGATATTAACTAGCTAATATAATATTGAAAAATTCCTGTAAATTAAAAAAAATATTGATAAAATTAAATATATAGTATCATAAAAACACACTTACCAATTTTAATATCACTGCTGAAAACGTTCAAAATATAAAACAATATCAATATAGTAAACGAGTAAAATATCTGCGTGTAAGTTATGTAATATACTATGTATGTTATGTAGGTATGTAATAAACGGACCGGGTCGTAAGCCGATAGCCGGGATTACGTAATTTAATTATCCAATATCCATAAGGATAATTGAATATCTATAGTTGGTGAAAACCACAGTTTTTCCATCAAAAATCCAATCCGCTAATGGACCTGCCTTTGCCTTTGGTTATACGTCAAATTAAAAAGTTAAAAAAAAAATTATAAGGGTACGTGCATACATTCTTGCTGTAGGGTAGTGCATTCGGGAGTCATGCACATTTACGACAATATTCCGAAATTCGACTAGAAAAAATATAAAAGAATCATGTCTAAACCATAATTTATGAATCGGAATTACCTACTTTAGTTTTGAAAGCTACAATGCTAGGCTAACGGAAAACGTCATTAGATTTGATTTCGTGCAAATTTGGAGTATCGCTTAGAAAATAATTGTTTGAGTAAATATGTGAATCGAACATTTACAATTATGAAAGTGGAATCAGATGACATCAGCATCATATGAAAATAAATAATAATGATTGTTACAATATTATATTGAAAAATACAAGTTAAAAAAAACATCTAGAGCCAAGAAAAAAAAATACATTTACAACTGACGTTTCCCGAATAAAAATTAGAAAAGAATTCGCAAGGATATTTTTCTAGTCGGATTTTAAAAACTGAGATCAAGAGAAATTATATGTACAAATAATGTAAAATTCTTTGCGTGAAATCTATTAAAATGTTTTTTTTATTTGTTAGTAACATAATATGTTATAAAAATTAGTCAATAGATTTACAGACGCAAAAAATATTTCAAATATAAAACTAAACATAATTACAGTAAGTATACAAACACTTACAACTTGGCTATTTTTTTTTTGTTTTTGCATTTTAATTGTTATATAACATTGACAGATTATTAGACCACAGATTATGATTGTAGAAACGAGATTATGTGGACTTTTTGGTGTCGTGACAGATTCACTGTTCGTTTATCCAGATAGCTAATTGTAAAAAAATACGTTAAAAATTATAAATTAACTTCCATTTGTACAATTAATTAGTAAGTAGTTTAAAAATATCAACCATGACTAACACAACTGGCACCATTTTATTTTATTTATAGATAGGTAGTGTTGCCTCAATGGAAAAAATATGTTCTATGTTTTGAGCAACATAGAAAACTAAAAAAAATGAAGGTTTAGAGATTAATTTCATCAATGTAAACTATTCTACAGCAAAAATTCGTATTGCTGAATTTATTAGATGCAAAATGTAAAAAAAAAAATCAGCCATCTGGATTATCGTTGATCCATAGATATTCTAGTTTCTACTTATTTTTTTTTATACATCCAAGTTGTATTTGTATGATAATATCAACATTAACAGTTAGTGAAAAACATCCATACACCGAAAGTGGCAAGAAAGGGTGACAGAAAGAGAAAAACAACACGATAGGGGGTAGGGGGGAGAAAACATCGAGTATATTTTTCAAAACACCGATGCGCGGAACGCCTTGCGACTGCCGGCCGGGTATTTTTGAGATAATTTTTTGGTACACAATATTTGTTATCCGAAAATGTTATTTTCCTCTTCACGTTGAATCAACGTATTCAAATAAGACATAGTCTAAAACATTATTTACCGTCTTAAAAATTTCTTTAGAATTTCCATTAAATTTGATTTTCATATGAAAGTAACTTTAATTTTAATAGCTACTTAATAAAGATCATTCATTGTATTTTATGTTTTTTTTATCCTGAACATTTATTTTGATTTAAAGCTATATTTAATGATATAATACCCCAAGTATTATAGTATTGTGCTCAATTCTTTTCGATATTTGCTTCATATATCATTTGACGTAGTAGTTTTTTTAGTTAGTAAAATATTTTTCTTTGCAAATTAAAGTCACGATTATTTAGTTTCTTGGTTGTTTTTATATTTGAATAGACATAGTAACCGAAACCAGTCAAATAATGATTACCCTCGAGTTTAGTTGAGTACTATTAGATGGTGAAGTTTGCCCGACCATTTCGTTATTTTTCTTTGGTATAATTTTAAATTATTTTGTAATATTTTTACGACGGTGCATGTAAATCATCAAATATGACATATATTAATGGTTTTCGTCGTAGATTCACTTCTCGGAAAGCGGCGGTTTTGCTAAGCAAAAGCTAAAACGTGACAGACCGTTGAAAGGTTCGATGAATGTTTTCTTATGCGATATTCTTTTAACACCTTTCATTCTACAGTGTTTATTTATTTACCTAAAATTTTCCACTATATGACAGTTTTGATCATCGACATCCTAATTATGTCCCCACCACTAGGCTCTAACCTCTTCCCTCATAAAAACTAAGCATTTAGAGCTCGGCTTATGGACAGCAGGTTTTTATATTTTAGTAGATTTTTCTAAAGTGGACATAAATACTAATTAAGAAACCAGAAAATACTGTGAATATTTCAAAAGAACTAATAAATAATAACAAATTCGTATATTTCTTGTTATACCTGGTTTCTTGGTTCCAATACTACCTTTACTACAAATTTTGCATTATTGCAAATCGTGAAATCATTTTGAAATACTAAAAAATCTATGTAAAATGGACGCAATGTTACTAATTTTGGAGTTACAGCTTCCGTACTAGTGATTAGTACAAAAATTTAAGTTTAAACATGGCGAATGGCTTTATTTTCTCTAACGTTTCGACCTTGTCTTAAGAGTAAAGGTGGTTAAATAATAATCGGTCATTAAATATTTTAGCTGTATTCATTCGTACATTCCATAAAAGTCATTCAATGCAGAAGTCCAGAGTTCAGGTGCATTTTGTATTAGCAATATCAGTATTTCTATTCCGTTCCCGACCCGACTCCGTTCAGGCGAAAGAAAATTCTAAATTACAGCAACTTTGCGAAAATAACCAGCGTTTCGCTACAGAACGCTGAGATAGTTGAAATTCCAAACGTTTACGTCTCTCTGAGGTGTCGAAAGTTTGGGTGGAAAACGTTTTCGAACAATATGTCGTCTATTTTTCTGTTATTATTAAGCTAGTAAAATATCACTTGCTTATACACAAATAAATTTCATTGTTCTTTTTAATAATATCACCCAATACCCAGAAAGGCTTATGTTTTACATGCGTATATTATATGTATGTATATTAATAAATATATTTACCTCTTATCTTTCGGACGGCTGGTAAGATTTAATTAGGTTTGAGAACTGTCAAAGTCTAGAAGTTGAAAACTGTGAAGCCATCCACGGGAGAATGAGTAGAAAATAGAAGCTCTTTAGATGTAGAGCTGAAGAAGATTGTTTAGAGTGTTTTGGAATGCATTCCGGACCAACGAGTTCATTCTCTTCTCGAAACAAGGATTTTAGGTAAAATTAAAGGAAGAAGAATTTAAAATATCACTTGCTCCAACGGTGAAGGAAAAACGTCGTGAGGAAACCTGCACGCCTGAGAGTTCTCCATAATGTTCACAAAGGCGTGTGAAGTCTGCCAATCCGCATACGGAACATGGTCGCCTATGGCCAAACCCTTCTCATATTGAAAGGAGACCCGTGCTCTGTAGTGAGCTGGCAATGGGTTGATCATAAAACAGTAAAAAGGTATAATACAGCCTCCCTTTTATTCCTGGTTTGGTCTCCAGCTTATCGGGGTGTGCTTGCTTTAACGGTGAAAGCAAAAGTAGTGAGAAAATTTGACTGGTTGATAGTTCCTTTTAGTATTATATTTGCCAGCTGCGAGAGTCTGGAGATACTACAACAGTTTCACATGTATAGGTTACATTTAATACCCTATAATTTAAATCCAATCAAATCAAAATAGCTTTATTAATTTAAAGCTATTACAGGCGTCATAGCTTTCATATATATCATTATTTATATTCGTGAAGTAACAGTGATAACTACACTCGCCTATTTAAAACTAAAGCTAAGAGGGTTCAAAGTCATACAATTTAACAAAAAAACATTTATGTTTAGGTCAAATTGTTCTGTTATCAAAGTTATCTCTATTTTTTCTTGTTGTTTGGTTAAAGTGGTATTTGTAGTACCAGGATAAGTAGTCAAGTGTGCCAAGAAATCGGTGAACAGTTTTCTATTGTTTATAAATATATAGAGGCGTGTAAAAATCTGATCATAGGCAGCGTGGTGGACTGTGGTCAGGGTACTTTTCGTGCAGATTAGAAACCCAATAGATAAGTTAGAGTCACGTGCCTGGGATTGAACACTCGATTAGGAGGCGAACGTCCTAACCACTAGGCTATCACAGCTCACTTACTGTTTAGTCAGAACTAAATAAAAATCTAAGCTGTCTACGTTAAGTCCTATCGCTGAGTCGGCTAAGCTAATGCTCTCTAGCGCTCGACGGAGCGTTGAAATGTTTGTCGTTTTACATTTTCGTTATTCTATTGTTGGCTTTTGTGTTTCTAGTTGGACTCTTTTTAAAATGAAACATTATTAGTTCTTGAAGTTGTGATAGTGGTTAGGGCGTCCGCCTTCTAATAATAAAAGTGCCTTTTAAAGGACTATTTGAATAAAGATTATTTGAATTTTGAATTTTGAATCAGAGGTTGAGGGGTTCGAAACCGGGCTCGCACCTCTAATTTTCGGAGTTATGTGCGTTTTTAAGCAAACAAAATATCACTTGCTTCAACGGTGAAGGAAAACATCGTGAGGAAACCTGCACGCTTGAGAGTTCTCTATAATGTTTTCATAGGCGTGTGAAGTCTGCCAATGCCGCACATGGCCAGCTTGGTGGACTATGACCAAACCCATATCATATTGAGAGGAGACCCGTGCTCAGTGAGCCGGTAATGGGTTGATCATGTTGAATAGATGATCAAACAAATTTCCTGAAATGAAGTTCGATCATTATTATCATGAGTCGCCTCATTAGAAGATATAAATACCCTTCTCTCCCATCAAAATACCACATTGTATAAATCTTAGTTTTCTTAACCCAAAAAGGTTTGTTTTTATCGAATCTCTTTAAAAGAATGTACAATGTCACAAGGTACGATAACCACCTAGACACCATATTGCGGGTAAAGAAAAAAAAAGATTATTGAACTACTCTCTAAAATCGTGCGAGGTTGCCTGTAGGTTAAGGGGACTACATCGTAAATATATAATATCGAATGAAGCGACGAAATATAATTATCAAATTTTCCTGCATAGATACGCGCTGGTAGACTTTTTTTTTGCATTTAGATCTAAAATCTCACATGCATTATCGTGTTAAAAATACGTTATTGTATATAGAAACTACTTTAGTTTAGAAAAAGGTTTCAATGCATTAATTGGGTTTGGCCACAGTCCACCACGCTGGCTATCTGCAGATTGGCAGAATTCACACGCCTTTGAGAACATTATGAAGAACTCTCAGACGTGCAGGTTTCTTCACGATGTTTACCTTCACCGTTGATGCAAGTGATATTTTATTTTATTTTTAAAAACGCACACAACTCCGAAAAGTTAAAGGTGCGTGCCCGGATTCGGATCGCCGACCTCGGCTATCACCGCTTCATCATCTATAATTTTGTATTATTTGGTATTTTAATAGCCTTTAACTTTAATTGTGAACCCTACTATTAATTCGAATTAAAAACGTCTGGCTAATTACAAAGTATCGAACTTTTCACTGGACGCGTTTGGAACCCTCCTAACTTTAAACTAAAATGATAGTGTAGTTATAACCTCACGAATTAATACAAATAAAAAATATAGTATATATGAAAGTTTAATAGATGCCTGTAATAGGTTTACATGAATAAAGCTATTTAGAATTTAATATAATCCTAAATTAGATTAAAAAACAAATTAAATGAATTGCAAAGAAAAATATCATTCGCAATAAAATAAGATTAGTGCTGTACCGAATACGCCATAGACGCATTAAGTTCCCTATAAAGATATTCGGAAAACATCCTGACTGCAGATAGCGAGGGGCGGAACGATGGCGTGGCTCTGCAGTTATTCACTTCACCATATTGATCTTACACCACTTTCATTACATGGGAGCCTGGTGCAGAACCTTTTTAGTTTAAGTCGTATAAACTTACTGAAGTTACCCTATTTATATGGAAATGATTTTGGAAAAATCCGAAATAAATTAAACCACTTTCATTATATGGGAGCCTGGTACCTCATTATTTTAAGAATATAATTACTAAAGTAATTATTATTAGTTTGTATTAAGTAAGTCTTTATATATATAACTTTACTGAAAGTTACCCTTAATTATATGGAAATGGATTTTGGAAATATCCGAAATATATTAAACCACTTTCATTACATGGGAGCCTGGTAACTTATTATTTTAAAAATATAATTACCGAACTAATCATTATATATTTTGTATAAAATAAGTCGTTAAATCTTGCTAAAGTTACCCATTTATATGAAAATGGATTTTGGAAAAATCCGAAATATACTCGTATTAAACCACTTTCATTACATGGGAGCCTCGTACCTTATTATTTTAAGAATATAATTACCGAACTAATCATTATATGAACAGACAAAAATATTGTCTGTTTATTCCTTTCGCTCATCCGTAGTAATAAGGATATGAGAGAGAAATAGGAGTATAAATAATAGCAAAAAATGATTTTTTAAAACTTCATATACTCGTAGAATAGTTATTTTAATTTGATATTTGTTAGCTTTTTTATTTCACTACGACTTATTCCTTGACTGCACCTCACTTGTTGATAAGTGCTGACGCAGTCTAATTTAATAGTGGTCTGATATGTCATTAGAATGGCAGTAAAATTAAACCTATACCCCTAAGCGACTACATAGTACCGGTACGCTAAATCGGTCGGTGGTAGCCTAATCCAGCCACTGTTGAAGCCCACCATTAAATATACGAAGAGGAAATACTTAATCGATTAAACAGAGGTCGTTATTTCAAACAGTGTAGCAATGGCGTAGACTTCGCGTAGATCATAGACACTGTTGAGTTACAGCGAAATCACACTTTATAGACATTATAGAATCACAACGAAATCACACAAATTTTATAAAGGCGAAAGTTTGTGTGTTTTATCACACTGGGGTGAATGAACCAATTTAGTTAAGCAAATTTTTAATGGATATAGTTTATACCCTGGATCAATCTTTACTTTGAATTAACCCTTTTTATCCATGGTTCCGGCGAGATTTATTAAAAAAACTATATTTAACAAAGATGAGCTACAAATTTAGCCATAGTTTGATATGGCAAACTTTCTTGTAATTAGATTTATATGTTGGGAAAGCGAAAGTGGCCTGGGAACAAGGATGTAACAAAAATAGACTTAGCTTATTCCATAGTCACTTTTTGATGTCTAAGTAGACGAAATCAGCTAGTATGGACATAATTCGGTTTTTAAAGTGTGACGTACTTTTCTATAACTGGACTCCTAATTGTAAAAAAGAATTATCGGCTAACTACCTATCATCAATTAGGTACTTAAGTTTGAACGCTACAGTCATTTGAATGGAAGGGACCATCAAAGAATTTATCGTTTCTGAATTTTCTGGTCCGGTGAGAGGCTATGACCGTGGCTAGGTTACCCTACCCCGACCCTACCGACAAAAATGTGTCACCAAGCGATTTAGCGTTCCGGCACGATGTTGCGTAGGAATTGGGAGTACGGATTGAATATAACTGCGACACTCCTAACAGGTTAAGTTAGGTTAACATATTAGACCATCACAATCTTAGACTGCACTATCACTTACCACAGAAGTTGCAGTCAAAGGGTAACTTTTTAGTATAATTTTAAGTCCCCAGGGATTTTAAAAAAGTCAGACTGTCGTTTGAATAAATTGTTTATTAGTGTAATAGTAAGAGAATGTAATCTGACAGTCCGATTTAAAAAGCTTATCCTACGGGAACAGAAAAGTTCTCCGTGATAAAAAGAAGCGCTTGTGCTTTTCCAGATGGTAATCTATGACTGTGCTAAATTTCATCCCGAATCGTTTAGCAGTTCTGACGCGATTGAGTAACAAAATGCATACATCCAAGATATTCCATTTATAATAACACTCGTAAGATTATCTTAAATTAAAAACTTAATGGATTAATGTGGTATTTGGTTTAAGAAGTATTTATTCAATATTGATAATCTTCTTATTTTAATCTATTTTTTTTTTTGACTATTGTCCGATGCGAACATGTTAACCCCATTATCTCCTAAACAAATAACAAACAAACTTATAACTAAAACAAAATTATAAAAAAAAATAACTCCCAACAAAATGTAACAGGCACAACCTACTTCTGCAGAAATATTTCAACAACAGATTTAAAACCTTCTGTTGTCGGTAGACAGAGAAAGTTCGAAAGGGGTTTTAAACATGTAATCCTCGCTTTAAGGACGTTAAATTATATAAATAATTAGATTATCAAACAATAAACAGCAAGTATAATTTGCTATATTGTTGAGGAGATGTTGACTTTTCTCGCTTGTGAAGTCAACATCTCCTGAGGATGATCCGGTGTCGGGTCGAAACGCGCGTAGAGGTTCTAGTGGAAGATTTTGTGTGGTGTTATATTATACAAATCTCCCGGTTGTCGGCGGAATATAGCAAATTATACTTGCTGTTTATTGTTTATCATGGACTTCCGCAAAGTAACGCCTGCTTCTATTCATTAATTAGATTATCGATTAATTGATGTTTTAAAACATGTTAGCGAGCATATTTTTATTCAAACAGACCTCGAGTCTGAATCGTTGATATATATTATTGGATCGTTCGAATTCAAATTTATTAGTTCGTAAATTACGAATCAAGGGATAAAGAACAATATTTCAGGCTTTCTTACGCGGTGAATAACAAGAAATAAAAGAAATAAAGTCGGGGAAAACATCGCGGAATGTTTCATGTGTATTGTACCTACTCTCGGCCTGAGAGCTTTTGGGCAAAGCTTCTGAACTTTACTGAAGTCAGTTTATTGCGATTATTGATCTGTTTACAAACTTCGGTTACTCACTACTAGTATATTTAGGTTACCCTATATACCAGATATCAAAAACTTTTCATCAATTTGTATTTTTAAGGAAACTTTTAATTCAGTGTTACCTACAACGAAAACCATTTTATGTCTTTTATTAATCTATCTAATCATTAATGTTTAAAAAACGTGTATGTATACAAGTTTAAACGTAGCGATATTTCCTCAAAATTATATGTTAAAAACTATAAGGGGTGTACGTAGCGATCTATAGACAATTCTTTGCATTTTTTTTAAACTTAACTTTATCTATAGAACCTAGGTATTTCAGATGTTATATATATATTTTTTTTATTTTATCAATATACTGACCATATTAGACGTAGCAAAGATGCAAACACTTTTTACGTCTTGTATTAGATATTAATTACCATTTGATGACATTATTAATAAAGATTGGAACCTCCCTTTTTAAATGTATTAATTTTGAATTCAATTATTTCATTTACTAAAACTCTTCTCATCTCGTTGCCAAGCACGATTTACTAGTCATAGTACAACAAATTTTTTATACACACGTTATATAACTTTATTTTTCGTAACATGTCTATAGCCATTACATTGGGTATCTGCATTTTTTTTTTCTACTACTCTGTAGTTCAAACAATTATTAATTTTTTTACTTTACAAAAGCATAATGCCAAAGCTTACTTATGGCCAATTTTTCACATTTTTTTTTAAATCACCTATCACATTTTATTCAGTTTGCTATTTAACCTCCCATAATAAAGTTGAATCAATGGGATAAGAGTGTTATTTAGTTAATTATGTTGAGAAATTGTGCAGCGGTGACATTTTCGTTTACTAGAGTAACATCAGACCACGTGCTTGACCCGAAACTCGATTGACTTTACCTTTTTCATATCTTTCACATTATTATAGTTTACTTATTTCAACTAAGAATACCATACGTATAGAGTACATTTTATGAAGTTATTTATACAACTTTAATGCAATACCTATAAAGGAGGAAATTAAGTATTTCGTAAAAATAAATAAACGTATAAGCTTGATTATTTTATCTATTAAATTTCGTATGATATTTAGTGTATTTTTAAGGTATTTCAACCTTAAAATAAATTTAAATGGTCCAAGAACTTCCATTTTCATTTACCTTATTATATGAAATGATTATTTTGTATCTACATTTTTATCTGTGATAATTTAATAGCGCGGTTTTTTTTTTCTTTTATCTGCAACCAACCAAGCAAACACGTGCTTGATTCTAAACTCGTGGGTAATCTTTATTTGTTTATTTTAATATAAGAAATTTTGCATTAGTTTCTTTTAATTTATAGATATTTTACAGTACCTTCAATGACATCTCGAATGATCCAAGCACTTTTAATTCCATTTACTATTTTAATTGGGCGGCTATGTTTAGTAACTATTATGTCGTTCGGTGACATTTGCATCGTTTTATAATTATTTTCATTGGTTTACAGTACCTCCTTGGGCTTAGCAAATACCCAAGCACGTCACGTGCTTGACTCGAAACTCGGCTTGCGAGGCGAAAACGGTCGGCCCGAAAATATCCGGGCGGCGGTCGCGGCGCAGGTAAGCGACATTAGCTCACAACATCTGTTAATATGATCATTGTTAATTACATATGGGCTGTTGTTAATATATTGTAGCCACCTGTCCCGAGGAGGGCGCTTGCAAGTACGTTGCTACGTCGTCCACCATGCAGGCTCGCGGGAGGTCGGGGAGGAACATAATACGCTAGAGAGCGCGCATTGTCGCGTGCGAGCTGCGCGGCGCGCCGCGTCTGACTGAAGCTTGACTGCTTGCTTCGACACCCTCCGCCCCGCGCCCCACGCCCTCCGCCGCCTCTCCCACCCCCGGGCCGCTGTAGGGCTGGTGGGTGTGAGTTTTCCGCAAGGAAAAACATAGGGTAGGCATTGGTAATTGGAAATGGTAATTTTGATTTGTTATTTTTGTACGTTTGTGTTATTTTCATTGGATATTACGTAATTCAGTCATATTCAGCATAGTGCTTTATAAAGATGTTTAAACATTTCTTATAGATTAACGTCACTGCCACGGGACACGCTTCTGACCCCAGGCTGGTTACGTGTAGTTTGTGGGCATAGATACATTACATAGTAATTATAGAGTTTCACTTTCACTTAAAACACAACACCAGTGCAGCTTTATCGGTCTTAGTTTCAGTGGTCTTCAAATATAGGTATTAATATTGCTCTAAAAACATAAATTTAGGCACAATGTTTTATTTAAAGAAATAATGCAGGTTAAACACTTTAATAATAAGGTTCCCTAAAACTACTTCGTCAATCGACGTACAACGATGTTATTGTCTGAATTATCTATTTAATATAGAAAAGAAGAACAGAGGAGATCCGTACAACCATATCAGATGGAGGAACATAGCTGAGAATATCTATAGACATTAAACTCAAATGCAATTGAAAACTTCTATAATATATAGAAGAGATTCTATCTTACTATAATGGGTAGAAAGATCATCAACAAGAGAGCCGCGGGGAGCCGCTAGATATTTGTCAAAGAGAGTATGTCTAACAGCTGTGGACGTCAATTGGTCCAACAGAATTTAAAAAAAAAAATTGTTATAAAAAAAAAGTAATAAGAAGATTTTCCGCTGTGTCAACCCTAAACCACAACGTCGTAATGCATTCGCGGCACTCGCTGCGTCTCGGCGCCGCTCGGACCCGATCGGTACGCGCTCGGCTCCCCTCGGAAAGCTCTTTCGCATTCGGAACATAGACATGACATATCTTTTATAACCGGTCAAAGCAATACCGACCTTAATCCACTACATTTTAGTGTTGAATATTGCCGAGTTGTGAAAAAATTTCAAGTGTTGTATTCGACTTTTGAAATATCCTAATTTATCGAACTCACTACAGTATTGGTTGTCTTTTATCTCCATTGAAATAAAGCGCATTTTCGTTTGTCAATGTTTTTCAGCTGACGCGTCTTTAAATGTCACGTGTAGGGAGTGTGTGCGGTATTTTCGCTTGTGTGCGTTGAAAACACATCTTGGGCGGATCGGCGTAGCTATTTGGGCAGATTTTTTTTCTTAGTAATTTCATATACTTTTTTTTTTATTCGTTTGGTTGGTATCTTTGATATTTATGGTTCTTGATTCTTGTATTTTTAATATAGATAAACTTAAAAGTTATTTTTAATTGTTTTTAAGTTTAAAATCGTTATAGATATTTAAATTGAATTAAATGGACTATAAGTTTTCGGTAAGATTTTACGGTATAGAGGAATAAACTACTGGATTTTTTTTCAATCTACTTTGTTTTACACCAAGCGATTAGGCGTTCCGGCACGATGGCGCGTAGAAACCAATTAGGAGTATGAGTTTACCATACCCCTGGACAGGTTAGCCCGCTACCATCTTAGACTACATCATCACTTACCATCAGGTGAGATTGCCGTCAAGTTCACCCACTTGTAATTCAAAATGTATTCATTTCAAATTTAAATTCAAATATTTTATATTCAAATAGTCCTTTAAAAGGCACTTTTGACGCGTCAATAATTTACATAGTAGTGGTTTGATGGTGATAACTTCATTTGTAAACTTAAACCTAAAGCTAGGAGGGTTCCAAACGCGCCACAACAAACTTAGCCAGGTCGGAATAGGCCAAGTAAAGTTTTAAAACATCAAGCTTGTCTGTTAATATTGTCTCGACTAGTTCACAAGGCAGATTCAACCGATAACAATCCGGCAAGGCAATCAGCAGTTGCTCTGTTCCAACTTGGTTACGCTGTGGCAACCAATAGGGTAAGCACAGCTAACAGTAAGTCCGAAAAAAAAACTGTTCCAACATCAACCAAAAATAATTCAACATTTTACACTCATATCTACTCGTACTTATATTATAAATGTGAAAGTGTGGATGTTTGTTACTCAATCACGCAAAAACGGCTGAACTGAATTAGATTAAATTTGGCATGCATATAGCCTTTGACATGGAAAACTACTAGACTACCTTTTATCCCAATTCCTTAAGTAGTTCCTGAGGGAAAATTGAAAATTGTTTACGATATATGCTGCGGACAGACAGCTTTGAAATTTGGTACGCATGCCACCTATGCTATGGAAAAGACATGTATTTTCTTAACCGATCTCTCAAATACTTCCCGTGGGAAGATTAAAAATTGTTAACGAGCGAAGCTTTAGACCCAAATCTGAAGTCCTCGCAGACGAAGCCGCGGACAGAAGCTAGTAATATAATAATAATTTTCTCTATTGATAATATTAATAATACCTAATATTTGTGACTAGGACCCATATTTGTTAGTAGAACTATGTTAGTATATATACACTTCAAACAATGAAATCAAATAAAACCGAGTTGAAATTAAATTCAATTAAATTAAAATTAAAATTAAATTAAATTACATCAAGTTAGCCCTTGACGGCAATCTCACCTGGTGGTAAGTGATGATGCTGTCTAGGATGGTAGCGGGCTAAATTGTTAGGAGTATGGTAAACTCACGCTCCTCATTGGTTTCTACGTGATATCGTGCCGGAACGCTAAATCGCTTGGCGACACGTCTTTATCGGTAGGGTGGTAACTAGCCACGGCCGTAGCCACCCACCAGACTCGAGCCAGGAATCGAACGCAGGACTTCCAACTTTATAATGCGACAGCGCACGCACTGCGCCACGGAGGTCGTCGAATAGAATCTCTTTGTAATCGTTTTTCATCATTAGGTTTCTTTTAACCAGACTGAATTGATTATGATAGTACTTTATCAATTATTTTGGAAGATTTTGCGACGAATACTCTTCGTACTTAACTGCTATGTGACATAAGGTCACTGGTAGTATTAGATTAACAGAATTAGTGAAGCCTATACTGATTGCAGGATGCACTGCGAGGATTGAAAACACTGCGATACTACGGGTGGGTAATCCAGAATTAGGACGCGGACGTCTTAATTCTGGCTGACCCACCCACCCTTTTGGCATCTTACCCAAGCTCAAGTTCACGAGACCAACTTATGAGTTAAAAAAAAAGTCACGATCATTTTCAAGTGATAATATGCTATGTGGTGGTAAGACTTCGGCCTCTATAGGGGGTAATGAGCTCAACCCACTACATCAATATTAAAGCGATGTTCTCCATCACCGGTAACAAGTGAGGAAACTTGCTTGCCTATGCATTCTAACAGAAAATGTTTTGCAGACTTTCTTTTAGATCCGATGAAGTAGCAAAAAGCAGTATTTTCGCAATACATAGTATTTATGAATAATAATTCAGACAATCCATAAATCAATCAATCATAAATTTAATATTTGTAAATCCTTTAAGCTGTATTATAGCCTAGTGGTTAGGGCGTCATCCTCCTCGTTTTTAAACAATTAAAATATCACTTGCTTCAACGGTGAAGGAAAACATCGTGACGAAAACTGCACGACTGAGAGTTCTCCATAATGTTCTCATCGGCGTCTGCCAATCCGCACATGGCCAGCGTGGTGGACTATGGCCAAACCCTTCTCATATTGAGAAGCCATGGTCTGTAGTGATAATATATAAATATATTTCAGTTACACTAAAGTCATTTTCAAATCGAACAAACCCAAAAAATATAAAAAAATCAAACACTGGAAAAAAAATGTGTGATGCCCACATTTCTTTACCAAATGTTTTATCATTAAAAATTACATAGACCCCTTATTAGCATCCTTCAATTTCCACCCCGTAGGTAACTTTGTCAGAAGGGTGGTATCTAGTAACGGCTGACAGCTTCCCAGACCAGAGATTGGTCTCTGAATCAGACTGATCAGAATCAATGATTAATCAGAAATTACATATATCCGTGTTCTCCTACTTACAAGACGATTGCCTGATAATCAATCTAATCCAAAAACTTCAGATAACAGATTGAATTTAGTAGCGCCATCCTTATTAATCGTTATTAATTTCGAAATGAATAAACAGAGTAAAAAAGCTGTGATAGCCTAGTGGCTAGGACGTCTGCCTCCTAATTAGAGGTCGGGGGTATGAACCCGGGCACGCACGTTTAACTTTTAGGAGTTACGTGCGTTTGAATACCCTAATGAATTTAGGCATAACTGAGAAAAATTTATATTTAAGTACTTTCAGAGGTACGATTGCAATTTTTTTTCTTCTAGTAAACTTTGTTAAATCATGTTTCGAAATCGGCTATCAGGTCAGAAATGCGATCAAGTGTAACCACATTTTTTTTCATAATGTTATGAGCTATAGATTTTGCAGGAAACGATTCTCATTCGGCTCAATTTCACTATAGACAGCGCTTTAAGCAATTAAAATATCACTCGCTTCAATGGTGAAGGAAAACATCGTGAGGAAACCTGCACGCTTGAGAATTGTCCGAAATATTGTTGAGGCGTGTGAAGTCTGCCAATCCGCACATGGCCAGCGTGGTTGATTAGGACCAAAGCCCCTTCCAATATAGAGAGGAGACCTGTGCTCTGTAGTGAGCCGGCAATGGGTTGATCATGATGATAAAATGTTCTGAAGGCGTGTGAAGTCTGCCAATCCGCACATGGCCAGCGTGGTGGACTATGCCCGAACCATTCTCATATTGAGAGGAGACCCGCGCTCTGTAGTGAGCCGGCAATGGGTTGATCATGATGATAAAATGTTCTTAAGGCGAGTGAAGTCTGCCAATCTGCACATGGCCAGCGTGGTTGACTATGCCCGAACCCTTCTCATATTGAGAGGAGACCCGTGGTCTATAGTGAGTCGGCAATGGGTTGATCATGATTTTTTTTTTTAATCCACTACAAGTTAGCCCTTGACGGCAATCTCACCTGATGGTAAGTGATGATGCAGTCTAAGATGGTAGCGGGCTAACCTGTTAGGGGTATGGAAAACCCATACTGGTAGGGTGGTAACTAGCCACGGCCGCAGCCTCCCACCAGACCAGACCCGAGCCGGGAATCGAACCCAGGACCTCCAACTTTATTAAGCGACAACGCCCTGCGCCACGGAGGTCGTCAAATTTATGATTATGATGATGATACGCGGTGTTTCTGTCATTCGTAAGGTTGGGAAGTTATTAAATTTCTTAAACTTCAAGTTATTACAGAGTAATAAGTACGTAACCAGCCTACATTGTTTAAGCTTACACTGTACTGGTGTACGGAAGTAGGCAAGGCAAAAGGCAAAATTAATTTAACCGATTCCGCATTGCACTTAAAGCATTAAACTGAAGGCGCGCACAGATAATTTATTTGAACCTGATTAGTGTTAGGGGGGGATATTACTGTACGTACTGCGCCGGTTTCCGCCGCAGACTGCGTTCCGCACAGAGAATAATAAACCATCTCAATGCTTGTTTAGTCCTATGGTATAGCTGTGAAAATAAAGGTACAATAAACTAACATAAGGATTACATAAATGATAAAAAGCTTGCGTGTTAATTGTTATTAAATTAAATTCAAATTATAAATTAAAATAATCTTTATTCAAATAGTCCTTTTAAAAGTGCTTTTGACGCGTCAATAATCTACATAGTGGTGATGGTGAAAACTACATTCGTAAACTTAAAACTAAAGCTATGAGGTACTATAATTTATTGTATGTGATATATATATCTGAGATTGTGATAACAAAATGTGTATGTGTATGATGTATATATGTGAGATTGTGATAACAAAAAACGCGCCACGGCGAGGCACAGAGGTTATGTCGACTCCTACTGACTAAAACCGCCACGTGTTCCTACTCACCGCTATATGGTGGAGCCACGGGTAGCTTTCGCATACAACCGCGACTCCACCAGCGGGTGTCCGCCGCAGCAGGCCCTCCACGGGCACACGTGCCCAGTTTCACCGGTTAGAGGTGTGCCAGAACATCAGCACACCAGCCAACTTAAGCACCGCACTGTAAGTGATGGACGACCCCACTTCCATCGCACACAAGTCCACCGAAGACACAGGAACCAGAGAGGTGGAAGAGGAACAATCTCTCGCACCCGGCCTTCCATCCATCCCGGCATTCCATCCACAAGAGAAATTGTTAACCGATGTTACCAGGGTGCACCGGCCCGAATGCTGCTCTTCCCCCGGACAAATCAAGAGGGACCCACAGCACTCGGGTACACGTGGAGGTTACCCGACCTGGCACCCCGAGTTGTGTGTATGTCTTAATGATAAATCAAACATACAACTCACAAAAAATAAAAAGTATGACGGCAAAGGGAGAAAAGCGTCGTCTAGTTTAAGAATCATGTAAGACAGACAAGAGAGTGGCATCGCCCCCTCTCTTTACGCAACACTAAGTGGCGTATGCATGTTCTTAAAAGACTCACCGGCGCGGGACGGCGCATTGCATTCATTCCATTCGTTCGGTTCGGATCGGTGGTCGAGTCGCGGTAGTGCATAGTCGTACTTGGTGAAGCGTATAGTCCTTATAAATTACTACATACTTATAATTGTAATTCTATTCTACCCAGAGTATCTGGTCTCTTTGTCCGAAACTACCCACGTCTACCCAAATTGCCGACGAAGATACGCCACCGCCCCCTGTCCATCCTATAAGCAAATTTTATTCTCAGGCCTAATGAGTGTATACAAAAAAACATAAATATTTCCGTATTTGGTCGAAGGTGTTGTTACAAATATACTGACACGAGTATTTTATATATCAGATTAGATAGGTAAAGCATTGTTGTATCAGATTGCATTGCTAATAAGATGATATTACTCTTAGTAAGTAAAAAAATATTATTCTTAGTAAGTAATGGCTTTTGCTTTAGAGTTCAAATTCGGTGATAATTAAAAGTTTTGAAAATAGGTATACTTCTTTCGGCACGATAATAAGATAAATTGAACCTTGGAATTGAAATGCAGATTTATCACAACCAGATAAATTCAAAATTCAAATTCAAAATAATCTTTATTCAAATAGTCCTTTAAAAGGCACTTTTGACGCGTCAATAATTTACATAGTAGCGAGTTGATGGTGATAAATACATTCGTAAACTTAAAACTAAAGCTATGATAGCCTCCAATGTTTATAAAACTAGCTATTTCCTACGATATCATACGCATTTGTTTTGGTTTTTATTCATCCAATTTATTATCCCTTATATCTGTTGTAGTTTGTAAATTTTATCGAAATCTGCTCAGTTGTTTATCTATGAATATGTAACAGACAGATACCGTTACATTCAAGTTTACATATTATAGATGGACAGGGGATTTTCTGTCGTATTTTTTTTTATGTACTACTAGTTAGTCTGCATTCCCACTTAGTGGTAAGTGATGATGCAGCCTAAGACTATAGCTGTTTAGCCTATTAGAGGCGTTTCAGGTTAATTAAACCCATTCTACACGACACGAATGATGACTAGACATGACTATAGACAGCTCAGGAATTATAAATCCCCATATTGTTCCAGCCGGGGATCGAATCCTGGAAACCCCAAATATGAGACATCGCTCACCCATGCGAAAGGGAGTTTATTAAACTCCAATATACGTTATTTTAATTTTTATTTTAGAAAAAAAACAAATCCATTTTTTGTTTCTTGTTTCAATTCAAATTTATATGAATGCTAAAGAAAAACAAAAATTAAGGTCAAATAAGTGACTTTGTAATCAATCGTTCAAATAATTGAATCGTTCAAATAGTTGATACAAACAAATCGTTTGTTTGTATCAACCCATTACCGGCTCTCTACAGAGCACGGGTCTCCTCTCAATATGAGAAGGGTTTGGCCGTAGTCCACCACTCTGGCCATGTGCGGATTGGCAGACTCCACACGCCTTTGAGAACATTATGGAGAACTCTCAGGCGTGCAGGTTTCCGCACGATGTTTTCCTTCACCGTTAAAGCAAGTGATATTTTTAATTTTTTTTTAAACGCACAGAACTCCGAAAAGAGGTGCGTGCCCGGATTCAAACCGCCGACCTCTGATTAGGAGGCTGACGCTCTAACCACTAGGCTATCACCGCTTCGACTATTAACACGAGCACGCATTTGTGTACATATGTGTGTTTGTGTGTGTGTTTTTTTTTGCGATTTTTTTTTTATTTTACTCTGCGACGCGAGCTGCTCTGTAAATAATCACAGAGTAGTAAATCTAATATAACACAACTAAGAGACTCAAAATCCGTGCCCGTATATTATATTAGGCCGAGAACAGAGCGGGGCTAAATTATTCACTTGCGAGTGTGCATTTGGCTTTAATAAAGAGATTTAACAAGAGAGTAGAACGGATAAACGGAGACGGTAGGAGGTTAGAGCCTTGGTTAGTTACCACTTCATTACACTTGACGACTTTGACGACCACCGTGGCGCGACGCGCGCGCTGTCGCATTATAAAGTTGGCGGTCCTGGGTTCGATTCCCGGCTCAAGTCTGGTCTGGTGGGAGGCTGCAGCCGTGGCTAGTTACCACCCTACCGACAAAGGCGTGTCGCCAAGCGATTTAGTGTTCCGGCATGATGTCGTGTAGTAACCAATTAGGGGTATGGGTTTACCATACCCCTAACAGGTTAGCCCGCTACCATCTTAGACTGCATCATCACTTACCATCAGAGGAGATTGCTGTCAAGGGCTAAGTTGTAGTTAATAAAAAAAAAACTTACGTCACTTGGATCCAGGCTTGCAGAATGATGCCGAATAGAAACCGTTAAGGGGGATGGGCTCAGCTGTCAGCTTCTCCTATGGTCCTGCAGCTGTTCATGGGCGGCGCTAATAGCTTAACATCTGGGACACACGATATATTGACGCGTCAAAAGTGCCTTTAAAAGGACTATTTGAATAAAGAATTATTTGAATTGAAATTTCATTTCCCTCCATGAACACGTCAGTGCGTCACACTTCCCCGGGATCTTTTTTTTTACACTCCAAGTTAGCCCTTGACGGCTATCTCACCTGGTGTTAAGTTATACGCAGTCTAACCCACGCTCCTAATTGGTTTCTACGCGACATCGTGCTGGAACGCTAAATCGCTTGGCGACACGTCTCTGTCGGTACGGGGTAACTAACCACGGCCGAAGCCTCCCACCAGACCAGACTGGAGCCGGTTATCGAACCCAGGATCTCCGACTTTATAATGCAACAGCGCATGCACTGCGCCACGGAGGTCGCCGAGGTTTATATTATATCCCGCTTTGCCTTACTTTACGTTATGTGTCTGACATAAATCTGTCTCTTTTTAACTTATATGTTTAGGAACATAAATAAAACTCGAGAGTTTTAATCACAACTATATTAGCTAGGTAGCTTTTCCTCCCACGCACATTGTCATTCATATTTTTATCCTACCTACTTAATTCAACATATGATTCAACAAATTAAAAATGTACCCACCTCAATTAATCCTATCTGTCACAAATATTTAGTCTCAAAATCTCGCAGCTACAATAAAGAATTTGATTTTCACTTCACGTTTCCCGAACGTACGAGCGGATGTATAAGGTTACGTTTCTGATTTACTGAAGGCGGAATTTTCTTTTCCAAAATCTTTACGGTGCAGTAGTTTCTGATTTACAAGCCGGAGTTCCGGTTTGATTCTCTGCGTACAACCGAATAGAAAACAGTCGCATGGAATTAATATAGTATAAGCAAAAGTACTGATATTATCAAAATTAAATTGTTGTTTTTAGTTTAATAAATGTGCGCTTGCAGCAAAGTACGCGTGCTAGAAGAGAACGCTAATTAAAATTATCGTTACATTAGACTCTTGAATCCCACGCTGTGTACATATTTTGAATGTACAATGTATAGCTTTTTGTACTATCTTTCTCTCTCATGTAACGTAGCGCTGCGTTTGAAGCTTATTTTTTATTACTTTGACGACCTCCGTGACGCAGTGCGTGCGCTGTCGCATTATAAAGTTGAAGGTCCTGGGTTCGATTCCCGGCTCGATTTTGGTTTGGTGGGAGGCATTGGTCGTGGCTAGTTACCACCCTACTGACAAAGACGTGTCGCCAAGCGATTTAGCGTTCCGGCTCGATTTCGCGTGGAAACCAATTAGGTGTATGGGTAAGGGTAAGGAAAAGAGGTAAGGGTAACCTTACCTCTTTTTCTTTACCTTGCCCCTAACAGGTTAGCCGGCTACCATCTTAGATTGCATCCTGCCTCACATCACATCAAATTTTCTACCAATATTAATCGTGAACTTCATTCAAATAACCCTTTAAAAGGCACTTTCGTCGCGTTAATAATTTAAACAGTAATGAGTTGGTGGTGATTACTACATTCGTAAACCTTAAACTAAATCTGTGAAGCTTAGTAACCAATAACCTTAAAAAGGAAATGAAAGAGAATACACTTTATTGTAAACCACACAAAACCATGACAACTGAAACTGAACGAAACATCATCATGAACAACCCATTACTGGCTCACTACAGAGCACGGGTCTCCTCTCAATATGAGAAGGGTTTGGCCATAGTCCACCACGCTGGCCATGTGCGGATTGGCAGACTTCACACGCCTTTGAGAACATTATGGAGAACTCTCAGGCGTGCAGGTTTCCTCACGATGTTTTCCTTCACCGTTGGAGCAAGTGATTTATTTTTTTTTAAACGCACATAACTCCGAAAAGTTAGAGGTGCGTGCCCGGATTCGAACCGCCGACTTCTGATTAGGAGGCTGACGCCCTAACCACTAGGCTATCACCGCTTCCTGAACTGAACGAAACATACATAAAGAATAATTAATTGATGCGTAAATAACTTACACAGTATTGATTTAATGGTGATAACTACATTCGTAAACTTAAAACTAAAGCTATGAGGGTTCCAAACGCGTCCCGGTCTAAGCCCACAACAAACTTAGCCGAGTAACTATTATTTTTGTTATCACCAACTTACATGCCACTTAAAATTATTTAAGAGCTATCTTATTAGCGCAATATTTCATACCTAAGCTTGTTTATCATTTAAATAATCCTTTACAATATAACGGGACTTTTCTACAAGCTTACGTTTTATATAAACTTTAAACTTTCTGGTTAACTCATTAACGCCTATGACCTAGAACGCTAAATATTTGTACACTTCTTTGTAATGTAGACAAGGAATAACGCTGCATTATTCCGAATGAAAGGCAAAATTTATAACAATGAAAAATTATTCTCGATATAACGACTAATTACTTCAAATTTTAACTATAATACTATTGCTTAACATAAAAAATAAAAACATTAAGTTCTTTAATGTTACAATTTTCATATAGATTTTTATACATATAGCGGTGATAGCCTAGTAGTGAGGGCGCTAGCCTCCTAATCAGAGGTCGGCGGTTCGAATCCGGGCACGCACCTCTAACTTTTCGGAGTTATGTGCGTTTTAAGCAATTAAAATATCACTTGGTTCAACGGTGAAGGAAAACATCGTGAGGAAACCTGCACGCCTGAGAGTTCTCCATAACGTTCTCAAAGGCGTGTGAAGTCTGCCAATCCGCACAATGGCCAGCGTGGTGGACTATGGCCAAACCCTTCTCATATTGAGGGGAGACCCGTGCTCTGTAGTGAGCCGGTAATGGGTTGATCATACATATATATATACTTGAAGACGTTTTTTTTTTCAATATGGCAGCTATGATTTATGTGAAAATTCATGCATGCTTGAGTTTCTGCGTAGTTTTATTTGTGTACTTATCAGACGTTACTACAGATGTAAGATGCGAAAGTTAAAATGGTTCGTGATTAATCAAACATAATATTTTCTTATCAAAAATGTCCCCCAGTAAAATGTATTTTAAAACCCGCTCCGGCCGCCCGCGGCGTCGATGCAGTTAGTCGTTTTTAATTTCGGCCGTCCGACTTTATGCGCGCGATAGCTGCGGCCGCCCTTATCGGCGCCGCAACTGTCGGTTATTGCTGTTCGACTAGTGCCGCTAACGACTGCCGATGCCTATTTTAATGACTCTCGTTACAAATATTGCCTGTAAATTAATTTTATAGTGTAATTTCACAGTGTCTAAATTACAATTGGTTCCGATTATCATGGGTCCTAAATAGTTAATATATCAAATTAATTTTATGATAAACGTTTTGTTTTGGTTCCTACAGCGAGGCGTAAAATTTAATCCCGAATAATGAATAAAAGCAGGCGTTACATTCCGGAAGTCCATGATAAACAATAAACATCAAGTATAATTTGCTATATTCCGCCGACAACCGGGAGATTCGTATAATATAACACCACACAAAATCTTCCACTAGAACCTCTACGCACGTTTTGACCCGACACCGGATCATTCTCATGTCGGCGGAATATAGCAAATTATACTTCCTGTTTATTATTTAATCCCGAACCACACATAAAGGTGTTAACAGCGTCGAAGGTTTAACTTTTAATCTATTTTTGTGAACATTTATATGGAAAAGATACCTAAAATTATCCTTTACTCCAGATCACTGCAAGCTAAAAGAATAATGTTACTGCAATCTTTACTGGCGGAACCCAGACACCTCGCGGGATTCGATGGCACTCGGCAACACTCACGACACCACACTCCGAAAATAGATGGATGAGCGGTTTTTTTTTTGGACCGTCTATTAGCTGTACAAACCCTATTGGTTGCCACAGCGTAACCGGGCTGTTTGTTGAGCTTCTTTCCGAAGCTCTGCTAGAAGAAATTTTGAGCCCTAGGGCTCGAAGAAACTAAGGGAACGACTGCCTAAGGGCGCCTCCTTTGAGGCCGAACCTCGACTTAGACGAGGTTTGGGATAACGGGGGGGTCGGATGGTGGATAACGGGGGGTCGGACGGCGGCGATGAGCGAAGTTCGACCCGCACCACGTACGTACGCTCAGAGAGAGGTCCCGAGCCGACTTGAGGCCGCGAACATTGGTGACAGTACACGATAAGGAAGGGAGGGTAGTAGGATAATAAACGTGGACATTGATCGAATTATTTCAAATGAAATCCAAACACAGCCAATAGTTGGCGTTACCAATTAGTATTAATAGAATTTTCTTTGTGTTTCCCACCTGTGGCCAACCGTTACTGTCTACTTTGATATTGTCAATGTTACAAAAATATCAGTTTTGACAACTGATATTACACCTTTTCGTTTTATGTGCAAATTGTGCTGGATATTTAAAATCCGCTCCGGCCGCCCGCGGCGTCGATGCAGTTAGTCGTTTTTAATTTCGGCCGTCCGACTTTATGCGCGCGATAGCTTCGGCCGGCCTTATCGGCGCCGCAACTGTCGGTTATTGCTGTTCGACTAGTGCCGCTAACGACTGCCGATGCCTATTTTAATGACTCTCGTTACAAATATTGTCTGTAAATACATACATATTATTATATTTTAATGTTAATAGCATCATAAGGTCATCACATTGTTAAGAACTATGTTTAGTAATTGTTAACACCAATTATTGGCATTATTAATATAATATAAAAAACAAGACATTTCCTGACCAAAGCCAAAGTCCAAGCCAAGCCAGACATAGCCAGCGTGGTGGACTATGGTCAAACCCTTCTCATATTGAGAGGAGACTCGTGCTCTGTAGTGAGCCAGTAGTGGACCTTGATGACGTTGAACGTACTAATTAAAGATCATATAACGTTATAAAAATAATGATTTATATGTAAAATAAATTAATGATGATCAAGTAGGCTATAGCCAAACTAGTCTAGAAAAGCGAGCAAACAATAGCGGATAAGTAATACGTTTCTCGTCGAGATAACCAATAAATTGTCAACTTTGCACCGCGACACTTCATCAAAAGATAATCTTGGGTAACACAGACGTGTGCACATATAGACATCCAGCGCGACATATATATATATATAGTGCTATAGCTTTATATTTATGCTAGCTTCAGCCCGCGTGAAAAAAATTTTAAAAATGGTCTAGTAGTTTTTGAGCCAATTCAATACAACTAAACAAAGTTTTCCTCTTTATAATATTAGTGTAGATTTCTTTCTTGTAACATAATTTATAAATGTGATGTTTTCTTTTAAATGGGTACTACAGTTAGTAATTTGTTAGAAGAATGTACTATTTTTAATGTAATAAAGTAAGTGTAGCCGTAAGTAAACCAAATAAAAAAAAATAACACTTACATTAACTGAAAAAACTTGTCTTGCCGTAGGTAATTAAGTATAAGTTGACTGTTTGATGGTGATAACAAAAAATATCCCCGCTAAGTTTATTCTGGCCTTCTTAAACCGAAGCGCGTTTGGAACCCTCGATGCTTTAGTATTTTGTCAACGAATGTATGATCAAGCCATTGCCGGCTCACTACAGAGTAAAGTAAATATGAAAAGGATTTGACCATAGTCCACCACATTTCAGATTGGCAGACTTCATACGCCTTTGAGAACATTATGGAGACCTATGAGGGGTGCAGGTTTCCTCACGATGTTTTCCTTCACAGTTGAAGCAAGTGATATTTTAATTGCTTAAAAACGCACCTAACTTTGAAAAGTTGGAGGTGCCCGGGTTCGAAACCCCAACCTCTGATTAAGAGGTGGACGTCCTAACCACTAGGCTATCACAACTTTTTTACCAGGACCCGTCTGCCGCGACGTAAATAAAAAAAAACAACTATAAAAAGAAAGGCATTGGAGATCGAAGGCTGAGCTATTACGCATTGGGTTATCACTGAATAGCAATCGGAGTGGACTATATCACATTGCAACTCTATGGACACACGTGAGAGCGTCGTTTCTGCGCCGTTCGTAAGACTGCGAGACTGCACGATCCCGGAGGTTACACGTAATATAAATTCCTATCCAATATTCACAAATTCTCGGGCCATTTTAATGCGCAGTGGCAAATTGCAATTTTCTTATGCGCCCCTGGTACCCGCGTTAAATAAAATGCCTCTTACATATATTTTACACTTTCCGTTTAACTTGAACGAATTTTCGGAGAGCTCTTTTTTTCTATTTCCCCGTAAGCGTTTGACCTAGAATGCTCTAGAAGCTTATCTGCGGAGATTAATATCGAACTTGATTTTGTCTGCTACTGGCTCAGGGCTTAGTTTATTACCTATTGATATCTTGGAGATGTCTCATATTACGATATTAAGGATTATATAAACAATAAAAAAGCTTGGGCGTGAATTGCTCTATCTCCATAGGTACTATAGTTTATTATTCATATGCGAGATGGTGATAACGAAAAAAAAAAACCCCCGGCTAAGTTTGTTGTGGGCTTCTTCTTAGACCGGGGCGCGTTTGGAATCCTCATAGCTTTAGTTTTAAGTTTACGAATGTAGTTATCACCATCAAATAACTACTATGTAAATTATTGACGCGTCAAAAGTGCCTTTTTAAGGACTATTTGAAAAAAGATTATTTTGAATTTGAATTTAGACTACCATCGTGTTTTGTCTATTGCGTCCATTTCATAAATTTATCTATATTTACTTATTTATTTGGTACCAATAATTAAGACTTAACATAAAAAGACAGGACGTGTAAAAATACAACTTATCTCTTGAGATATTGCCCCGGCATACGAGAAAGAATAGACTTAGAGAAGGTTAGTAGTACCTTTTGACGTAAGTGACGAAGACGGCATGCTCGCTATAATGATTCTAGAATTAGTATTTTAATTTCGAAAATAATATAAAATTCCTTGCCTAGAACCTAAATTAATCTAAAGGGTTGGCGACCTCCGTGGCGCAGCGCTATCGCATTATAAAATTGGAGGTACTGGTTCGATTCCCGGTTCGAGTCTGGTCTGATGGGTGGCTTCGGCCGTGGTTAGTTAACACCCTACCGGAAAGACGTGTCACCAAGCGATTTAGCGTTCCGGCACGATGTCGCGTAGAAACCGTAGTGGAGTATTTATCACCCCTAACAGCCCGCTACAATCTTAGACTGCATCATCACTTACCATCAGGTGAGATTGCCATCAAGGGCCAACTTGTAGAGTATAAAAAAAAATCTAGTGCGATACATTTAAATTGTGTTTTTTGTAGACAGTGCTTTTTCCCATTATTATTTTTATTTGTAGTTCAATAAACGTTTCTACATTGTATTGCGTGATGCAATACGTAATTACAAAAATGTTTATCTTATGTTATAACAATACTAACATAGTAATTAAGGATAAAATGTTTCTAACAATCTATGCACGCTTCCATGTCCGATTTAAATGAGAAATAAATAAATAATAAATATATAAATTAAAACAAGGTAGACACGGTTGATATGGGCTAATTACATCTGGGAATGAACAGTGGCAATTCCAGCAAAATTATAGAAATAAACATCACGTAATAATCACGTAGAACAAGCTGTGATAGCCTAGTGGTTAGGACGTCAGCCTCCTAATCAGAGGTCGGCGGTTCGAATCCGGGCACGCACCTATAACTTTACGGAGTAATGTGCGTTTTTAAGCAATTAAAATATCACTTGCATCAACGGTGAAGGAAAACATAGTGAAGAAATCTGCGCGCCTGAGAGTTCTCCATAATGTTCTCAAAGGCGTGTGAAGTCTGCCAATCCGCACATGGCCAGCGTGGTGGACTATGGCCAAACCCTTCTCATATTGAGAGGAGACCCGTGCTCTGTAGTGAGCCGGTAATGGGTTGATCATGATGAAATTACTCTAATGCACCCGCGGACAGCTGTGGTAAGGGTTCGATATGTATTAAGAGACCTTCGCTCGTAGCTGAATGCTACGGCACCGCTACGCGCTACGTATAATGTCTCTAAATAACTTCAAAGTTTATATAAAACGTAAGCTTGTAGAAAAGTCCTACTATAGTGTAAAGGATTATGTAAATGATAAACAAGCTTAGGTATGAAATATTGGTATAATAAGATAACTCTTAATATAATTTTAAGTGGCATGTGAGATGGTGATAACAAAAAGAAAATTTACCTGGCTAAGTTTGTTGTGAACTTCTTCTTAGACCGTTATTGGAACCCTCATAGCTTTAGTTTTAAGTTTACGAATGTAGTTATCACCATCAAATCACTACTATGTAAATTATTGACGCGTCAAAAGCGCCTTTTAAAGGACTATTTGAATAAAGATTATTTGAATTTGAATATAAGGTCTTAAAAGTTATGATGAAATGGGACGAACGAAAATGTATTTCTGGCAATCGAGGTAACTCAACCTTTTTAGTTGACACAGTTAAACCTCACTAATATTATAAATGTGCATGTATGTTTGTTTGGTGTGAAGCATGGTTCTTTAATGAAAATCGTGTATATAGAAACTATAATAAAAATAATATGTTATGTGAAATTTGTCGATATTGCGACCGAGTTACATGGATCGTGGTCACGTAATTATTGCTGCCAATATATTTTTGCCCAAACCCGCGTTATTGGTTTTTGCTATTAAGACATTTTCAGTACGTTCAAATGTCGTTGAATCGACGTTGTTTTTACGTTCACTTGATAATAAAGTTAAAGCCCACCCAGGTTGGCGTTTTGGGTATTTTCTCTAAAACTATATATTCTATGAGAGAAGAGGTTAATAAGACCTGGTTATTAACTTTTTGCTGCGTTAATGAGGATTCTTTGAAGACGAAATGAAGCAATATTATCATATAACCGGATATAGTAAGGTACTATAAAATTTCGCTATTCCAAGTAGTTTCACCCATGTTTTTGTCGTATTATCTTCTGTCTCACACAACGCACGGGTTAGTCGCTTGGCGAAATTTAAAAGTTCGCCAGACAAAGTGTCGACACTGTTTCAACTTGCTACCAATTAAACTTGATTTCTAAAAGTATTTCAGTGTTTTTTGTTTTCTTTTTTAGAAATTTTCAAATTTAATAACAAAAATTATCTTGTAGTTTCAAAGTAGTGTAAGTTGAATGTGCATTTCTTAGTCACATTTGGTAAAAAGTGCATAATGGCAAAAATTTAGTTTTGTATTGCTAGTACAAAGTCTAAGACTGCCACAAAATTACTTTTTTTTTCTTTCGTTTTATGGCTTTACACAGATTAGCCAATTTCAAGTGTATTATTTTATTAGTTCTCTCTTTTTATGGCTTTGCACAGATTAGCCAATGTCAAGTTTATAGCAATGTAGAAGTTAGGGAGAAATGGCGGGAAACTTCGCACTCTGCGGACGCGGCTCCCTCAAACCTTTCCCAAATCAATACCTGTTAACCATTCAGAAAACCAGCCACTACACAAACGACACCAGTCCTTTTTAAAATTAGTCAACAAACATTAATTCAAGAAAAGCGTGAAAAAACCGCGCCCGCCATATACGAAGTCTCCCGCCTTTCCCACACAATTACTTTATTATTAGTTCTCTCTTTTTATGGCTTTGCACAGATTAACCAATGTCAAGTTTATAACAATGTAAAAGTTAGGGAGAAATGGCGGGAAACTTCGCACTCTGCGGACGCGGCTCCCTCAAACCTTTCCCAAATTAATACCTGTTAACCATTCAGAAAACTAGCCACTACACAAACGACACCAAAACTGTCCACGACACAACCAACACCAGTCCTTTTCAAAATCAGCCAACAAACATTAATTCAAGAAAAGCGTGAAAAAACCGCGACCGCCATATACGAAGTCTCCCGCCTTTCTCCAACAATTACTTTAACAATACAGAAGCTATGATAACCACACACTTACGTTGATAATACAGAGTCTATGTCTGTCATAGACTCACGTTATTAATATATACTCGTACATATGACTGTCGCAGACTTAGACGACAGACAGGTAGGTTTTATTTTATTTTATTTTAATGGTTTACTTATTACTACTTCTACATTATTACAATAAAAATAGAACTTAATTTTAACATCTTAGTAAATGTGGTGCCCATTTAAAAATAAACAGAACATTTATAAATTAGGTAACGATAAATACATGAGAAAAGTGTATCTAATATTAAAATATAGAGTATGACTAAAAACGTAAATGCAACTGAAATATGTTCTTATTTATTTATGTTAATAAAGATTAAGATAAAGATTTTTCATTAGGAACAAATAATACAGGAAACTTAAACAAATGAAAATGATTTTCCTGCCGTAGTTTAAACTGTGTTGCAGTAATCATCGCCCTCCAAAAGAAAGGATAAACAAAAACAAAATACATTAGGTCATAACAAATCAATTTATAGAATTCTTATATTTCTCTTATCGTTTATTTATTTCACTTGATACACCAATCGATACACTGTATTAGCATTAAAAATATTTCTATATAACGTTTGTCTAAGCCGAGTACAGTTACCATTGCAGGTATATACAGCATTACAGTTTCTCCGGTTCTCCGGTCTCCGGGTCGTTAATTGATGATAGGGGGTTTAAGAAACAACCCTACCTCCTTGAAGTCATGGATAAAATGAGAGGGAGCCCATCTCAGCTCGCGTATCGCTGGAGAGTGTGCCTGCTATCATAACGCCGGTGGCACAGAGCGCGCGTCGTTTTTTCCGCTGATTTATGCCGCGCTTATCGCGCCCCTGAATTTATTTGTCTGCTGCAACCCGATGCTGGCTCCGCGCAGACCGACGAAACACGCAGATGCGACACCAGACCGACCTGAACAGCAATGGTTCCGTTCCAACACATCTTCTCGTTCACTACATCATGATCAACCCATTACCGGCTCACTACAGAGCACGGGTCTCCCCTCAATATGAGAAGGGTTTGGCCATAGTCCACCACACTGGCCATATGTCGATTGGCAGACTTCACACGCCTTTGAGAACGTTATCGAGAACTCTCAGGCGTGCAGGTTTCCTCACGATGTTTTCCTTCACCGTTGAAGCAAGTGATATTTTAATTGTTTAAAAACGCATATAACTTTGAAAGTAATAGTGAGTAAGAGTGACGTCAGCAATGACGTCACTTACTAAAACAACTAAGGCTTTTAACTCGACATATAAAATAAACGGATATTTTTTTACTATCAGTGATTTCTTCCTATCTAAATCTGAAATTGTGAACGCCACGTTCAGCAGCGCATACAAAAAGATCAAAATATTTCGACTGGATGAACAATAAATGAATAAAACGAACTGTCTAGTAGCCGCAAACTCTACATACCCGCAGTCCCGGCTGTGGTAATTGCACAAATTATAAACATGTGACCGAGTGACGTGGATTATACTTATTACTATACTGACTATACTACACCCGAAGCAATGCCACGTAAATAAAACATATTTAGGTTAAAGGCTATCAACCCTCGCGCGCATCAATTAAACATCTTACGAACACAATTCGATCGTACGTACGTACGATACGTTTCATCACAATCTGATTCATGCATTCAATGGTGGTTTCGGAACGCATAGAAACCAATCAATGATTTCGGAACGCATAGAAAACAAACATACAAACGTTATTATTCAAATAGAATGTCAAACGTAATAGTTGAATAAAATAGAATAGTATAGAATAATTTATCGTAAAGTAATGGAAGTACATTGTAATTATGACCAAAAAATATATATATTTTGCTTTAACTTTATCTGTTTCTGTAAATCAAGTGATTAAATTGGTTTTTGCGGCCTAAAGTACCATACAACTGTAGATAGGCTCTAGGATCATAATAAATTCGTGAAAGTTTTAGTGTTTATTAAACACTGAAGAATAATATTATTGCTAATCCAACCACAAATTAAAATTTGTTAAAATAATTACATAAGTAAAATTATTCCGAAAGTTTTTATTTAATTAATGACATAACACAGTAAATTGTTCGAAACAGTACTTCCGACAATAAAAACTAAAGGATTTTCGAGATACACAAAAAGGAACTTTCGCGTTTCTATCCAGTTGTTCGCTGCCTGAAAATTGAAATAAAAATTTTAATTGCTTACGAAACGGGCGGCGACCCGTCGAAATTGGGGAAGGCTCGGTCAATAAATGCAATAATTGACAGTATCACACGGTATAGAGCGCCTAATATAGTCCACAAGCAAACGGCACTTGGTACAAATTGCTATTTCTTTTATTCAGGCGCTGAATTTAACTGTTTCTCTAAAGAGCTTTTTTGTTTATTAGAATTTATTTTCATAGTAAACGGTATCATTTTAAAACAAACTTCACCAAGTTTGATTCGCTTTGATTGAAGTTTAACTCTTCAAAGATAAAAAGTATTATTTATGTACAAATTATTACTACATATTGCGACATAAGAACATACTACATAATGTGTTTACAACGTATGATATTTAAGTTTTATTTGTATTATATTAGTACATTATTTCTTCACATATTTTCACATACACATGTGCAAGTTCATATAGTTTTTCATCGTCCGACCCCCCCGTTATCCCAAACGTTGCCTAAGCCGCGTTTCGGCCTCAAACGATTCGCCCTTAGGCAGACGTTCCCTTAGTTTCTTCGAGCCCTAGGGCTCAAAATTTCTTCTGGCAGACCTTCTTTCCGAAGCTCTCCAAACAGCCCGGTTACGCTGTGGCAACAAATAGGGTTAGCACAGCTATAAGACAGTCCGAAAAAAATATATAGTTTTTCTTGCGTTCTATTTATTGGGCCTCTTTCACTAGTAGGTACTACTTAGTTTTTGCGGTGTATATGTATTGTAGAGAAGCACTGGAAGTGCATAGGCATTTAGCATTTGGACTCTGAAGCTAAAAAGTAACGGCGTCGTTACGTAACTTCCTAGGCGGGGACTAACTGCTATAGACGTGGTCTACGATCTACTCAATATTTGGAGAAGGCAAAAATTTTACTCTTAATGCGTATGAATTGTTTAATTCTTTCTAACTCTACCTCTTGCCCTTATATTGTTCTTGGAACTTTTCCCATTGACCTCTTTACTCCAGCCATTTAAGGTCGTGAGCTAGACCTAGAGAAACTTAGGAAACCTAGTTAAACACCCTAGTTACCTAGAACTATACTAGAACATAGATTTATATATTAAGATATATTTCGGACTGCGTTCCGCAGTATACGATTTAATTCCACACTTAACTTCTGCATCGAAGGAACTGCGCTGATATAAGTTGTACACAAGAGTATATATGAGCATAAACCCTATTAAGTACTTAGTTTATAGGATATTAAATAAATATTGTGTATACTTATAATTTTCAATGTTTCCTTTATTCAATTGATGCCATTAAAGTGTATATTATAGTAGCTTTAACCCGCAGCTTCGCTCGAATTGATACTGATATATATATATAATAAGTATCAGAGATCATGAAAACAGTAATAAATCAATATTATTACTATATTTTAACCGGTTTTTGCCGGGTAAGCATGTAATTATATTATTTTTGCATGCCTACCCGGCAGATTGTAAGCATCTCGAATTAAATGTAACACCAATTTACCACCTTATCACTGATAATGACATTTTATTTAACTAAGATATTACAATATTTAAAGACGATACATAAAAATTCTTACAAAAGTTAAACAATAACAGTAAAAGATCTCCGTTAGAAACAGCTATTCTATTCATTTTTTTTATAAATATATTAGCCAGTACTCTCAATCTATGCAAATAAATGATTTGATTGGATTTGAATACCCTTTCTTTTGGCTCCTAAAATAAATAATCTCATTTGATCAAACACTCTCAATTGGTGATAGCAGGACTCGGTCCCCCGTAAAAATGATGATGATTGCCGAAAACAAAAGAGTTGTTTGATCGCCCACGAGTACCAGGGCCCCAGGATTCAGAGGAGCGTCCGCGCTTCGCACATCGGCGGCCACAGATTCGTTTCGCGCCATATCGCCAGTTTTTCCCGCGCTAATTACGCTGCGCCGCGAGCGCCGTTTGTGGCGCCGGCATCGCGGCACAGCTAATCGCACCGCGCTCTACTATTACAGGAGGCAACGAGACCCCCCACTGGCAGGGGAGACGCTACGCGGCCACGCAACTCTTCTCCCTCTGACAAAGTATCGGACCACGCGATCTGGAGGTTTAATTGAAACTAAGTACATGCACCTTTTCAGCATTTTTTATATATATTTTTAATTTTTATCGACTACAAGTAAGCTCTTGAAGGAAATCTCACCCGGTGTAAGTGATGACGCAGTCTAAGATGGTAGCGGGCTAACTAGCCCATACTCCTAATTGGTTTCTACGCGACATCTGGAACGCTAAATTGCTCGGCGGTACGACTTTATCGGTAGGGTCGTAAATAGCAACGGTCCAAGGCTCCCACCAGACCAGACGCAAGCTGGAATCGAACCCAGGATTTCAAACTTTATAATGTGACAGCGCGCGCTGCGCTACGGAGTATAGCATGCATACTATCTGCCCAGTTTGTAAAGCCCGAGTTGGTATTTGGTAGTTGGTAGTTGGTATTTGGTAGCCCGACTATTGCCTTCCAGTGATTGTCGCGATGTGTGATGCAGTGTTAGCCTAGTGGTTAGGGCGTCAGCCTGATAATCAGAGGTCGGCGATTCGAATCCGGGCAGTGCAAGTGCAATATCAAAATCATAGGGCCCCATGATTAACAGTTTGTCTGCAGTTATTAGTACTACCCTCAAAGATCTCATCATCATCATCATGAACAACCCATTACCGGCTCACTACAGAGCACGGGTCTCCTCTCAATATGAGAAGGGTTTGGCCATAGTCCACCACGCTGGCCATGTGCGGATTGGCAGACTTCACACGCCTTTGAGAACATTATGGAGAACTCTCAGGCATGCAGGTTTCCTTACGATGTTTTCCTTCGCCGTTGAAGCAAGTGATATTTTTTTTTTAACGCACATAGCTCCGAAAAGTTAGAGGTACGTGCCTGGATTCGAACCGCCGACCTCTAATTAGGAGGCTGACGCCCTAACCACTAGGCTATCACCGCTTCATCGTAGGATTACTAGGGACTAACAGTACACCCAAAGATACAGCTACGTATTTCGAAGCTACGCCATCTCTTGCGCGTATCGCTCGCCGTATCGCAGACGTAGCCGAATGACGATCTCTTTTAATGACAAAACTAAACTTAATACCTAAAAGCCGGTACAGGATGGGTTTTTTAAAGTTTAAATCTCTATGCTTGCTCTTTAGACAAGCAACTTTTACAAGCATTGTCTATCTCGTTAAATAACATGCCTTTAATATTATTATTTTGTCTCGAACTAAGGTTGCATCTATTAAGAGAGTTGAGATTGACGACCTCCGTGGCGCAGTGGAGGTCCTGGGTTCGATTCCCGACTCGAGTCAGGTCTGGTGGGAAGCTTCGGCCGTAGCTAGTTACCACCCTACCGACAATGACGTGTCGTTAAGCGATTTAGCGTTCCGGCACGATGTCGCGTAGTAACCAATTAGGAGTGTGGGTTTACCATACTCTTTACAGGTTAGCCCGCTACCATCCTAGACTGCATCATCACTTTCCACCGGGTGATATGGCCGCTAAGGGCCAACTATATAACTACTACTATAAATATATATATATATATTTATAGTAGTAGTATATATATATATATATATATATATATATATATATATATATATATATATATATTTATGACTTCTAAGTTTTTAGTGGATTTTGTCTTAGACCTCGGCGAGTCAACCAATTTAATTCAATTAACAACCCTCTTAGCTTTCAAATTAACGAATGTGCAAATAACAAATATATTATATGAACGCTTCATAGACGTACTAAGTTAAGATAAATAAAAAATAATTTAAATTCCATCGAGCATCCATCATGGCCTCCATCATTGTGAATTCAGAGGAGCAGTATTATGAAGGTCCCGGATTGAGTCTTTCCTGTAATAAATCCTGGAATTAGGGAATTGGTGTCATCTACTCCCGGGCTACGAAGTTCAGTGAATTAAAAATTACTATTTAGACGAAAATTCACAAAATAATTTTAATAATATTTTTGTGTACTTTGCTCAGGGATTTATTGATGAGAATTTCAACTTATATTGCTCATCTTAAATGCGCGAACGTCCCACCCGACATATTTATGGTACGAGACCCTATTAATAACGCTACTGCCTTTAGGTATCATTATTTAATCTAGAGTTATGACAGACTAACAAACTAACATTATAAATAGGTACAAGGGTTCGTTTGTAGTTCATACCATTAACAAAACTAAACAATAAACATTGGCCACAAGTATTTATCGAAGGAATTATGTTATTCCTTTCCCAAAAATTTCATATACGAGAATGAAGAAATACTTAAGTCCGCCAAAAGTAGTGTCTTATAGGACCAGTAAAACAAAAGTCTAGCGCGACCTATTGTACCAGTGGCGCCATCTCTTTTGGATTTAGTTAAACTAGATCACACTTCAAAGCTTACTCTTTGGTTGAAGCTGTGAACTATTTACGTCACTTCATGAATTTAAGTTCGTAAATCAAAACTCATTTATTTCATGTGGGCTTATTTTATAAGCACTAACGTAGGTAAAGTTTGTATGTTCGTGACTCTGCCATCGTTTCAGTTCTACAAGTAAGGAGCTTGCCAGAAACCCAGCAGTTGTTTTTTCCAATACGGACATTTTATACAATAAACAAATAGTTATGTATGTTTTAATGTAATCACTGAAATTGTTTGCAGCACACTCACAATATTTGATAACTTAGAACCTCATTTATTTTATTTACATTACCTTGTTCATAAAAATATTGATAAATTCAAGAAAAAAATGGACTGTAACGCACTGAACATCAGAAGTAAAAGTAAACTTGTAGTATCGTTTAGTAGGCTGCACAAAATTAGTAACTCATTCAAAGGAAATTGTATTTTATTCTATAATAAATTACCTATTGATATCTTGGAGATATTTATCAATAAGTTCAAAGTTTTTATAAAACGAAAGCTTGTAGAAAAATCATATTACTATATTAAGGATTATATAAACGATAAAAAGCTTGGGTGTGAATTGCTCTATATCCATAGGTACTATAGTTTATTATTAATTTTATTCATTATGTGAGATGGTGATAACGACAAAAATAAAAACCCCGGCTAAGTTTGTTGTGGGTTTCTTCTTAGACCGGGGCGCGTTTGGAACCCTCATAGCTTTAGTTTTAAGTTTACGAATATAGTTATCACCATGAAATAACTACTATGTAAATTATTCACGCGTCAAAAGTGCCTTTTTAAGGACTATTTGAATAAAGATTATTTTGAATTTGAATTTTGAATATATAGTGAGATAACAATAATAATTAAATAAAATATATATAATAAATAAAAATTATAGATACCGAGGCACATAGGCACAGAGGCAAGTTTCTTATTCGATCGAATAAAAATTAACTTCAAGTTGTATCTAAACGAAAGAGCGCCAACTATCACAAAGTAGTAATCTCTCACAATTCTCCAAATCACTTGGTGCGTGTAACAAAAGTTTAGCTGTGTACGCGCCCCAATAAACGTGCAGCACGTGCAGTCTTCGAAGATTTCGAAGCTACCGTTGGGGAATTCTATATCGCCTTAACAGAACGTTCAAGAATTTGTGCATACGAACATTATACAGAATTCACTTTTGATACAGACGAACAAAGTAGCACAATAAAAAGGAAAGAAAAAAAAAAAAGAGTTCTTTTAAACCATTTTGGTAGATTAACAGAACAATAATCATTGGCCACAGGCATTTAACAAAGGAACTTTGAAATTCCTTTCCCAAAAATTTTTAGTAAGTATTTCTGACAACTAATGCCATTTTCAAATATGTCTCATCTTATAGGTACAGTAAAGCGAAACTGTAGCGCGACTCATTGTACCAGTAGCGCCATCTCTTTTGGTTTTCATTAAACTCGATGAAACTAAATTTCTTTATGACCTTGGCTAGAATTGCATTACATGATATTATGTGCTGCAAAGCAAGGCAAATAATTTGCTGGTTGTTCCACAAAGTGGTAGGATCTTGTCATTGTCCAGCACTAACATAATATTAGCTTCACATACATTTAGAGAACCATGCCTGTGCATTTTATATCTGCAACTATAATTAATTACCTTGAGATAATCAACGATAAGACACTTCAGCGTTCTTACACATTTAATGATATACATAAATGAGAAAAAAAAAATAATCATTAATATCACTGCAAAAACCGTTTATTGACTGTTATTTTTAACAATTTTATTTTTGGACTTTTTTATTAAGCTAGTTGTATTGTCGTTTAGCTGCTGGAAGAAGGCTTTGGAGGTCTTCAAGGATTTGTCATTAGCCTCCACAGCCTTGCTGGTGTTTCTATGTTCGGTGACCTTGGTAACATTGCCCTTTTTCCTTTGCAGCTTCTTCTTTTTCCTCCTCTCCCTGTTTTTATCTGTTTGAGTTCTTTCTTCTTTGCTCATCAGATCACCTAAAAGTAAAAATATTTTTTTGTAAAAAAATGAAGTAAAAATAACATAATCTGATGGAATGCTATGTGGGCCAGTGAAAATGGCATTTTTAGGAAATTGCTGGAGTCCAACCCATGAGGTGATCAGCATATTAAACTGTTTGTTCAAATTATTATGATCAATAAAACTTTCCTAACGGAATAAGCTATTAAACCCTGTTAGATGAAAGTTGAGGCTTGACTCAAATAGATTAATGGTAGTCAATATGGTAATTTGTGTATTGATTGCACATGGAAACAAAAAAATTATAGTAACACTAAAGATACCAAACAATTATTCAAATTCTTTTCAGTGTAAAATATGTTTAAAAAATAGAGAAGGTTTTCTCTAGTTTAGAATAAAAATTGATAAAAGATTTTCTTCGTTAATGTAAGTTTCACATATATTATACTTTGAATATTTAAAAAAAATACTTTACTGCAAAGTCCAGGAATTGTTTGCATGTCAATGAGTGAGTATAGTCAACCCTGTTAAGAAAGGCACATGGCATAGCCTAGGCCCATGTGAGCGTAACTTGATATATATTACATACATTGTGTGTGATTACATACATTGTTTGTGTGTAATTAAACCTCAATTCCATACATATTTGGATGGAATTGAGGCTTAATTACACACAGACTAACACAAACTAATATTTGATGTTAGTTTGAACAGTTTGAAGGACCAAAATCTGATCAGCATGATATGCTAGAACACGTATAGAGGACAAAATTAATGATAAGGATATCCTCCCTAAAAGCCTATCTGTCAAAATAATGCACAGGATATGCAATGCGAAGTCTCAATGTTAAGTTATATAAAGGTTTATATCAGCATAACAAAAGTTCTAGCCTGGTGAAACTATGCGGGTTGTGTAGTAGCCCTCTCGTTAAAAGAGTTAAAGCTCATCAAGAAAATCAACCTCTTAACCTCAACCTCCTTTTCATTTTGACGACCTCCGTGACGCAGTGCGTATCGCATTATAAAAGTTGGAGGTCCTGGGTTCGATTCCCGGCTCGAGTCTGGTCTGGTGGGAGGCTTCGGCCGTGGCTAGTTACCACCCTACCGACAAAGACGTGTCGCTAAGCGATTTAGCGTTCAAACCAATTAGGATATGCGTTTACCACACACCTAACAGGTTAGCCCGCTACCATCTTAGACTGCATCATCACTTACCCTCTGGTGAGGTTGCTGTCAAGGGCTAACTTGTAGTAGATAAAAAAATAAAAAAAAAAACAAAAAAAATCACCTTTTCTTTTCCTCTTAACCTCCTCTGGGGCTAGTAATGCTGCATCACTAGTAGCAACCGGTGCGACTTCCTCCATTGATATTGCTGGTGTATTGCTAACAATTTTAACTTCGGCTTGCGCTGCTTTCGGAGTGTAATGGTAATGGCACAATGCATCTAATTGTGAAAACAGTTTACTCATGGCTTCACGAATTTCCTTGTGACTCTCTGGTTCGTTCTCTTCTTCCGTTTGACCAGAAGCTGCTTGTTTCTGCTTTAAATACTCACTTTCATATACTTGCGCTAAGCTAAGTTTACTTTTCGATTGGTCAAGAACTTCAGGTTTTTTAAACATAAGTTGGTCATCGACCGGTTTTTGTTTTTTAACCACATCATCCCAAGCTTTGTCTTTAATACGTTGTCTGATTAAACCTTCCAACGTAACAGTTGTTTGCTCTGTTATAATAGGCGGAGGTCGTGTAGTTAAGTCAAAGTCTAGTACTTCTTCTAGTAAAGAATTTTGCGGTCGTTTCAGTGCATCAATTTCACCTTTTAACTGCCAAGGGGCTTCGGTTAGCGTTTTCTCCTCTAGTTTAGAAATCTGTTGTTCCAGCCTCTGTTGTCTTAACTCAAATACTGACTTTCTTTCATCTTTATCAGTATTTTCTGTTAGATTTTTAGTAACAACTTCATTATTGTCCTCCAATTGATCTTCAAACTCTGGTTGTGGAGCAAATCTGACTCTTTTATCCCCCCTCTTGCTATCTACATCCATATCAAAATTTTCATCAACACTATCACTTGGTAAATCATCATTCTCACTCTGCCCATCACCTATGTCACTTGCATCTTCAGTGTCGTGAAAGAAATCTGAGTACATCATTTCTTTGCCCTCATCCTCCTGTGTACTTTCACTGTCTACATCTTCAAACAAATCTATTGATTCCTCATCATCATCATCATTATCAACATTATTCCTTCTAATATTTGTTGAACTTTCTAATTTTTCTTCACTGAGCAGAAACGTCTCCATATCTTGCAACTTGAAAAACTGATCGTCAACTATGGAGGGTTTACCTTTCAACTTAGACACCCTAGTTTTATTGTCTTGTTTTTTACTTTTATTTTTAATTTCTTTATTTGATACATTTTCATTGTCAGAGTGATCTTCACCAATAATGGATGTATCTTCAATTATTTCTGGTTTTGCAGGTTCTTTTTCTTCAGGAAACTTAATAGGGAACGTTAAGTCATTTTTATCGGACAAACAGTTAGCTACATCCCACACAAACTGGTCCCACCGCTGGGAATTTTGCAATTCAATTTGCTGCCATATCTGCTCCTCATCGAAGTCGCTCACGATGAGTTTCTGTAAAGCTTGATCTGTTTTCGACATACCACGCTGCTCCTGCGATTTCGTGTAATCGTACAAACTTTTAACCAAGTTCTTAACATCTTCCTTTATATCATTTTGAACAGTTAGATACTTCACAGGTCTTTCGGTTAAAGTGTTGAATCTTTCCACAATTTTCTCAATCTTAACTCGAGCCATGGTTATACGATAAATAATATAATATTTAAAATCATTTAATTAGATATTAAAAGAAATTAAACTTTAATTTATAACTTTTTGAATAAACACGAGGTTTCGCTTCACGATGTTTTGACATTTGCATTTGACAATGACAGTTGATACTTGACATTTAGCAATGTGCAGTAGCTTAGAATAAGTGGATAAAACAATGACCATGTAATATTAAGACTACTACCGTATCTGTTTTTCTGTTACTAAGAAATTGATTCATGTATTGTGATTTTCTGGTTTTTCACAGTTTAAGCAATCCGTTTTTTTTAGACAATATTTTTTTTTTTTTTGCATAATAACAAAACTGACGTTGTAGCTGAAATTTTTTAAAGTTTCATATACGGTCACACGGTTACATGGATGCGGGTAGCAGTTTACAGTTACCGTCTTTACAGTTCTGGGTTCTGACCACAATGGCCTAAGTAATTTACATGGCAACGTTCGTATTGTGTACTCCTAGATAAAGGTGCTACAGTTGCAACTTTGGAATTAAGGTTTTTGAAAGGTGGTATTGTCATTTATATTTCGTTTTTGTACTTTTAAAAAACTAAATGGTGGTAAAGGAACACTAATTGAAGAATTGTAACACGATTGTACCTCGGACGAAGAATCAAGAATGATTCTCCGCCCGAGGATTTTACCCTCAGATTAACCACACAATCATTCAAACTTCATTCACTAAAAATTGACATATGATTGACATTTCCTTTCACTAAACAAAAATTACATTCACCTGTCACCAGTCTATTTTTTGTTCGCAAAGCGTGTGTAATTGGGTTTATTTATTTTCTCTTCAAAGTATACACATGAAATAACTTATTTACCAGGTAATTTTGTAGCTGAACTATGACTTCCATAGCGTGACTCAAACGTGGAGTGCTAACAATCAATTGGCACCATCCTTTCTTGGAACAAAAGGTATGTTAAACAAATACTGAATGATGGCTGAACTTTGCATTTTCTAGTCCAATGAACATCAAGCGATCGGTACGCTTAGATCGAACATTTCATGGTAATTATTAATTGTTCTTCCGCCTACATTCAATAATTATAACCAGTTCAAAATGTCAAGTACTCGAAAGTGATCTGAAGTGAAAGGCAAGTTATGTGTTTTTTATTTCCGCACTGTTTATTGATGACGCTTTAGTTGGTAATAAAAAGGTAACCTACTTATATTTACTCGATATATGAATTCCATAAGCATCATCCTCAGCCTCTGAATATTCCACAGCTGGGCTTTTGTCTCAGCATAGTAGATTATATATCCTTTATGCTGCTCCATAGTTGAAGGTTCACTAAAATTGCTTTAGAGTACACTGGATTTTGTAAATCAAGTAAATAAGCTAATTGATATGTTTGATACTAGAAATTTGATAACCAACAACTTGATGAACACAGATAAAATATCAAAGGCAACCTTTCAATTGTTTCAAACTATTATATTATAAGATTAAATTATGAGGTGAATTTAAAACTAACAATATCAAAATCCCAGCAATCATTAAATTTTGCTTAATTTGCATTTATCTAGATCATAGAGCACATTATTCATTGTATATCATAGACTTCTGAAATGTAATGTATCTACAAAATAAAGATGTGGTGTGGTGGGACACCAGGTAGGAACGAAGTTCCTTCGGCTAATGTAGAATCTACAGATTTTGCAAAAAAAATTGTGCTTGATTTTTCTCTTAAATTTTACTGATTAGTTTTTATTTAAGCACAGGAAAGTATTTAGGAAATTCAGTATTTTAGGAAACAATAAATTACGTAAATTATCAACTAAAATAACAAAACATGTCTCTTTATTTTTGTTTGACAACATAAAATTATATAGAAATAGAAATAATTAAAGAGGGAGAAAGAGAAAGGTATTATACACTACTTGCGTCTACGTCTTATTTAACGGTTTTATTCCATGGACTTTTTCTTACGGTTTTACTATCACATTTTTTTCAGTTTGGTCCCGCAGCAAAATCCCTATCTCCTCCAAGCCTGTCGTAAGGAACTTTGGTCCAAAAATTGCTGTTTTACTTTATTAAATATTATTTGTGTAGGAGTGGAGCAATTGTTCTGTTATTATAAGTAATTTTGAAAAATAATCATCAAAGCTTTTGGCATCTGTCTTATACACCTATGAATGATGAGTCTTTCCTTCAGCACAAGGAGATTAAAAGGCTGGCAATGAAAACAATTTCTTTATTTAGATTGTGATGGAGGTACCAGATCCTATGGAGCTCAAATACGGAGCCAGTAATGATGTTGGAGGGCTAGAGTTGTGTATTGTGTGCGGAGACAGGGCCTCAGGCAGACATTACGGTGCAATTAGTTGTGAAGGTAAGCCATTACCCTATTTTATTTAATTGTCCTTTATGGGGTTGGCAATATGTATTGCCTATTGCCATATATTTTTCTTCCATAAAATTCAAATTTAAATTCAAAATAATCTTTATTGAAATAGTCCTTAAAAAGGCACTTTTGACGCGTCAATAATTTACACAGTAGTTATTTCATGGTGATAACTATATTCGTAAACTTAAAACTAAAGCTATGAGGGTTCCAAACGCGCCCCGGTCTAAGAAGAAGCCCACAACAAACTTAGCCGGGGTTTTTCTTTTTTTTCGTTATCACCATCTCACATAATGAATAAAATTAATAATAAACTATAGTACCTATGGAGATAGAGCAATTCACACCCAAGCTTTTTTATCGTTTATATAATCCTTAATATCGTAATATGATTTTTCTACAAGCTTTCGTTTTATAAAAACTTTGAACTTATTGATAGACATCTCCAAGATATCAATAGGTAATTTATTATAGAATAAAATACAATTACCTTTGAATGAGTTACTAATTTTGTGCAGCCTACTAAACGGTACTACAAGTTTACTTTTACTTCTGATGTTCAGTGCGTTACAGTCCATTTTTTTCTTGAATTTATCAATATTTTTATGAACATACATTAAATTTTCATATATATATTGGCTATGCACTGTCATTATTTTATAATCTTTAAATTCTATCATTCATATCTGTCAACTATACCACTATTTGCTCCATCCACATCCTCGTTAATAGTTGGTACTAATCATTTCATCCAATAATAGTGTAGTGGGCAGTTAATAAATAGTTAACTATTATCAAGTTTTCCTTGAATAACATTTTATGAACCTGAGAAACTAACAATGGGTATTGATTTCATTATTTCTGCAACATTAATAAAACAAAACTATATTTAAAATTTACTTTGTAGTAGCGGGAAAACAAATTTTATTTGGAATATTTTGTCTTAGCTTAGCTTTTTTTAAACCATCCTGATTTGAATTCTAATTTGATATTAAATTTATTTTATCATTATTGTGATTACAAATTTTATTTGTGACATGCCATCAATATATCAATAATGGGCTTTATCTGAAATCAAGATCATTATGTGTTGCAGGCTGCAAGGGTTTCTTCAAGCGCTCGATTCGCAAGAAACTGGGCTACCAGTGCCGCGGCACCATGAACTGTGAGGTGACCAAGCACCACCGCAACCGCTGCCAGTACTGCCGCCTGCAAAAGTGCCTCGCGTGCGGAATGCGGAGCGACTGTGAGTGTCAGATGTGTTCCTTTCACTTTCGGGTCTCCTCTCAAAATGAGAAGGGTTTGGCCACAGTCCACCACGCTGGCCACGTGCGGATTGGCAAACTTCACACGCCTTTGAGAACATTATGGAGAACTCTCAGGCGTGCAGGTTTCCTCACGATGTTTTCCTTTACCGTTGAAGCAAGTGATATTTTAATAATTTAGAAACGCACATAACTTCGAAAAGTTGGAGGTGCGTGCCCGGATTCGAACCGCTGACGCCCTAACCACTAGGCTATCACCGCTTCTTGACCTGCTATAACTGTTGCATTACACATCCTCAATTAGTATCCCACTTTGTAGACACTGATGATGCAGTCAAAGATTGTTTAAAGCTAAGCTGTTAAGGCTATGGGAGATGCTAATGCCCCAGATTGGTGTCTACAAAGCATCACACACTAAAAAAGAAAGCTTTATTATTTGGTGGCATCTGTTGTGGCAGGTGGTAACTATCCACACGCAAAACAGGCACCATACCAGAAAAAAATCAGTATCAACTAAAAAATAAACAAATATAAATGATGCCTCTAAGTGTGGGTATTTGCAAGCATTGAAGGGTATTTACTCTTTACCTCTCCCATCAATTATTTTTCAACCTAAAAATGCCAATAATATAAATGAAAAAAAAAAATGGAAAATGAAAAATATTTATTTGCCAAAAAAACAACTTTACATAGCTTAGTACATCTGTTGGGACCCACACTAGGTAAACCTGTGTTGTGGGGCCCAATTCGCATATATTATTATAACAATTTAGGTTTACACTTGACGCTCGGTTGACAGACAAATAAATTGAGACTTAATAAAGTAAATAAATAACAAATTATAAAATTTTGATACAAAAAAAAATGTATCATTCCTGCTAAAGCTAGTTATATCAAGTTCAGATTCTAATGCCCTTACTTCAAAGACATGAGGAGCTTTTCAACTAACTCATAGTTTAAGGAAGCAAGCCAGGAAACAACTTTCGATTTCGCATCCTTTACAGAGCAATGTTTTATGTCACAAGCGCTAACCACATTATTATAAATAAGTGAGTCTACGTACAGTCTAAACCGTCTGGAAAAACAAGATTTAACTTTAGGAAAACAAATTCTGCAAACGCGGTGATCGAGTAAAGTTTAACAATCATTGGAGTTAATTACTGAATGGTGAACTTTAAGAGCTAGTTTTAAAATATATAATAAATGAACCCTTCCGTCTACCTATCTCATATGTAATATCGAGCAGTAATTCTTGCACTGTATGGACAGCGGTCCAACACGAGCGGAAGCCCATCGTGGACAAGGCCAAGGGTGACACGCGGGAGCACGACCGCCAGGCCGCCTACTCCAAGCTGCTGGGGCTGGCGGGACAGGCGCAAGGGCAGGTGAGTCCTATTGATAATCACCAAACACTGAACTTTTGACCACCATTTACATTTTAACAATCAACTTGAATAAAATATTAACGAAATTCAAATTGATTGATGGATCCTGATACATTCATATTCAGATATTAATATTAATGTGTTGCTCAACACATTCTAATAGACAGGCGTGCAAGAAAAATCTATTTTTACATTCCATATTTCTATCTAAATGTGACAAAAACATTAATTGCTTATAACTTATAATTGTAATGCCTGTTGCTAAGTGTCTTGTTCCTTATTTTGTCTTGTTTGAATCTTTTCATGACTTTTTAGTGTAAAGTGAATTTTGAAAAAAAATACATTATAATGAATTTATAAAAAAAAAAACAATGAAAATTCATTAATATATATGCATTAAAATAATATATTTTATTTGATATTTGACACTTTAAAGTGCAACCTCATGTTTAGTCTAAATATAATATGAACCTTGAAAACAGAACCGGCAATATTTGCTACTAGATGGCGCTAATAGTCGCTACATACTGGTGAAAGGCATGTAATAATATCGGCATTGCCGCCAAATTATTCGGGCCTAAATTGACGGAGAGATTCGTTTGTAAGCTTTTTACTCGGGCCCAAATTGCTGAAGAGATTGGTTTATAAACTTTTATTTCACCTATTGAGGTAAACAAATAGTACATCATATCAAATTATAGATGATGATGATGATGAATGAAACGCTTTCAGATAAATCCAAAGGAAGAGCCCAGCGATGGGTTCGGAGCGGTGTCGCCCGCGGCGCCCGCCCTCAACTTTGCATTCGCAGCCGCTGTCGCGTGTGGTATTAACAAAGGAAACCCGGGTGAGAAAAATACTCTAATATACATTAACTACAGTAATTTATACCTTAGAATTGTAGATATTTATAATGATTTATTTATTTATTAAGAAGCCCACTTTATATACAATGTGAATGCTGACTTATATACAATAGTACAATTTCTAACATAATATCTTTTACTGACATTGTATACCCCATTTAAGGGCTAACTCAACATGTTATAACAACCTTATTTTCACTTAGACGACTATCCTGATGATCCTTGGAACTATAGTGCCTGTTTTCATTAATTTTTTACTTCATCTGGTATTCATAATTTTCTTGCCGGCTTCTGCCTAGTAAAATCTACTGACACAGCTTCTTTGACACAGATTTAATAAATGTGACTAGACGTTGAAATAGTTATGCTGTTTTTGTTTCATCTCAATTGATATAATTTTTCAAATGGCTAATGAAAGTAAGTGTAAAGGGTTATGTAAATGATAAGCTAGCTTTTAAATAATATTAAGTGACATGTGAGAGGGTAGTAATAAAAATAATAGTTACCTCGCTGAGTTTATTGTCTACTCTTTGACCAGGACGCTTTTGGAACCCTCTTAGCTTTAGTTTTAAGTTTATGAATGTAGTTTTCACCATCATATGTAATTGGCGCATCAAAAGTGCCTCTTAAATGATTATTTTAATAAAGTTTATGATTGATTGATTAGAGATAGTGTTTACAAAAAACAGTTAAGTTGGTCTTTGGTAAAAAATTGCTGGTGGCATAAGACTAATAATAATAAATTTATTTGCCAAATCGTGGGTACATAACAGGTCATACATAAATTAATAAATCCCTTACACAATCAACTGTCACCGACAGTGTGCAAATATTTAAAAAAATAAATAAATTACAAAATCAAAATTAAATTACAAAATTAAAATTACATTACAGAATTAAAATGAATAATAAATTAAAAATAGCGTAAAAAAAAAAAATCAAAATCAAATCGTTGTCAAGATAATAACTTAAATAAGCAAATTATACAATAATAATATTATGTTATGAATGGAATAAGATTAATTATGTGGTTGCTACCATGTCATTGTCAGTGAGTTCAAAAATTCAAAAATTGTTAAATGTCAAAAAAAAATCTCTTAAATTTACGTCCATTATCTAAGTACTTCCTGATCCACTGGTCAGGGTGGGAGGTCAGAGTATTTATAATCTTGTGGAACGTATATCGAGTGTCGCATGTGTTCCGCAGTGTCTCCGTACCTGGGCGCGGGAGCTCCTGGTGACGTGGAGGGAGCGAGGCGGCAACAGCTCATGCTGCAGACACAGCTCGCCAAGAACCTCTTCAAGATGGGACAGTTTGGTGAGTTTCGATGAATCCACCGAACCAAGAACATAATTACCAGTTTATTATTAACCAAAAAGCATAATGCTCTACCTCTTCGGGCTTTATACCTCTGCCAAGGTAAATTAAGTATGAATTAAAAAGATCATAAGCTAAGAAAATAATAATAATCGTTCATGACCTGTAACTTTTATAATGTTCTCAAAGGGTGTGTGGAGTCTGCCAATCCGCATTTGGCCAGCGTGGTGGACTATGGCCAAACCCTTCTCATATTGAGAGGAGACCCGTGCTCTGTAGTGAGCCGGTAATGGGTCGATCATGATGATGATGAATCGTTAATTGTATTCCAAAGAAGTATTTATTTTATTTTATTTTTATTTTACTTACTTAGCTCACATTGGACCCATACTCCGTAACTTGGAGGTCACTTGCTTCCAATTGTGCATAGTTAACCTACAGATTCCTGTTTTAAATCGTTGTGTGTATGTGTGGGTGGAGTTTTATTTCGCAAAGAAACCCTATGTTTATTAATATATAGGATGGACAGGGGCGTGTACGTCGTCAATTTGGGTAGACGTGGGTAGTTTCGGACAGAGACCAGATACTCTTACAGAACAGAACTACAATTATAAGTATGGTAATTTATAAGGAGCAGACTATACGCTCCACCAAGTACGAATGCACTACCACAGCTCAACCACCGGTCTGATCCGACCGAGTGCAATCAATGCAATGCGCCGTCCCGCGCCGGTGAGCCTTATAAGAACCTGCATACGTCACTTAGTGTTGCGTAAGGTGAGGGGACGATGCCACTCTTGTCTGTCGTACATAACTCCAAAACTAGATGGCGCTGCTCTCTGATTGCCGTCAAATATATACTTATTTTTTTTGCATTCTCTGTATTCATACCCTCTGTCTTGGAATGTCTTGTTTTTTTATGCTCAATCCACTGTTTCCGCAGGTGCCATCAACGAGTACTTCCAGTCTGCGTACGGCGCCACGCCGCCGGAAGTGCCGCTGGCCGCCGTCCACGCGGCGGACACGCAGCAAAACGACGGTACCACTGTGACACATATCAATTTAACAGCTACACTCACAACATTGTAGTTAGACAAAGTCGTGTCGCAAAGTTAGGTTCATCGTCACCAACCCAATACCGAGACCCATATCTATTTAACAGCTACACTCACAACATGCTGTGATAGCCTAGTGGTTAGGGCGTCAGCCTCCTAATCAGAGGTCGGCGGTTCGAATCCGGGCACGCACCTATAACGTTTTAAAAACAATTAAAAATATCACTTGCTTCAACGGTGAAGGAAAACATCGTGAGGAAACCTACACGCCTGAGAGTTCTCCATAATGTTCTCAAAGGCGTGTGAAGTCTGCCAATCCGCACATGGCCAGCGTGGTGGACTATGGCCAAACCCTTCTCATATTGAGAGGAGACCAGTGCTCTGTAGTGAGCCGGTAATGGGTTGAACATGATGATGATGATGACTCACAACATTATAGTTAGACAAAGTCGTGTCGCAAAGTTAGGTTCATCGTCACCAACCCAATACCAGCCATAATCCAACGCTAGCGAAGAGCGGATTGGTTACTAGAGTAGACGCCACCAATCCGCACTTGGCCAACGTAAGAGACTGGCGCCTTGTAGAAGTTTGATAATGTTCCAGGTTTTTGACGACTACTGTCGCATTATAAAGTAGGAGGTCCTGGGTTCAATTCCCGGCTCGAGTCTGGTCTGGTGGGAGGTTTCGGCCGTGGCTAGTTACCCACCTACCGACAAAGACGTGTCGCCAAGCGATTTAGCGTTCCGGCACAATGTCGCGTAGAAACCATACAGTCCGGTTACGATGTGGCAACCAATAGGGTTAGTACAGCTAATAGACAGTCCGAAAAAAAAAGTAGAAACCAATTAGGAGTGTGGTTTTACCATAACAGGTTAGCCCGCTATCATCTTAGAAATTCAAATTCAAAATAATCTTTATTCAAATAGTCCTTTAAAAGGCGCTTTTGATGCGTCAATAATTTACATAGTACCTAGTGATTTGATAGTGATAACTAGATTCGTAAACTTAAAACTAAAGCTATGAGGGTTCCAAACGCGCCCCGGTCTGTATCAACACCAAGTGAGATAGCCGTCAAGGGCTAACTTGTAGTGTATAAATAAATGTTAGTGTGCGTGTTTCCAGGCGAAGAGGTGGGCATCCTGAGCACGGCGGAGAGCCTGCAGCTGCCGCTCCAGTTGCCGGCCGGGTGTGCGCCGGCGCCGCTGCGCCTGCACGCCGCGTGCGAGGCGGGCGCGCGCTTGCTCGCTGCGTGCGCGCGCTGGCTGCTCGCGCTGCCCGCCGCCGCCAGCCTGTCGTACGTATACGTAGCCAACGTTCCAACCAAACCAACGCTCTGAGCCCATCACTATAAAAAAGCACATTGTGGATATTAACTATCCTTTTCTATTTGGTGCTTGTTTACATTTTCTGTAATTCTCCAATTGCATTAAATATATATATATATATTTAATGCAATTATATTTGGGATTTATTTATTATTATCGTTATATACTAGCTCAACCGTGCAGCAGAAGACACTCCCGAGCCTTTTCACTACCGGGATCACACACCTAGCTCCGAAGTCCACTGATGCCACTGATCCGGCTAAGTACCGCCCCATTACGTGTCTTAATACCATCTATAAGACACTGACATCCGTTCTGAGCCTCAAGATCTCACGTCATGTAGACGGGAATAACATCATATCTGGGGCTCAGAACGGATGTCGGGGTACGAAGTGTACGAAGTCGTGGTACGAAGGAGCTCCTTCTCATCGACTCCGTTGCGGGCCAACTGGTCAAACGCAACCGTCGGAATTTCTCCGCCGCCTGGATCGACTATAAAAAGGCATTTGACTCGGTGCCCCATTCATGGCTCCTGAGGGTCCTTGAGCTGTACAAAGTCAATGGTACAGTTCGAGACTTCCTCGGGGAATGCATGGGGCAATGGAGTACAATCCTTTGTCTCCATGGTGAGCGGCTGGCGGCTGCCGATGATCGGATAAGGATAGGTCGGGGTATCTTCCAGGGTGATTGTCTGAGCCCACTTTGGTTTTGTCTGGCTCTGAACCCTCTCAGCACATTACTGGAGGGGTCGGGGACAGGCTTTCAGTTTCGGAGAGGAGGGACTAGAGTGCCTCACCTTCTCTACATGGATGACCTCAAACTGCTGGCACCCATTGCTACCCGCCTGAAGGAGCTGCTGAATATCACCACTGAGTTCAGCAATTCCATCAGGATGGAGCTTGGGCTGGACAAGTGTGCGGTCCTGCACGTGGAGAGGGGACAGGTTACTCATTCGGCCGAGATTAATCTCGAGCCATCGAGCATTAGAACCCTCTCTGAAGCTGAGTCATACCGGTATCTGGGCATGTCACAGTCCCTAGGGGTGAAAGAGGCTGACATGAAACAGTCTGTTTGCGAGGCCTTTTTTGGCCGCCTGACAAAAATCTTTAAAAGTTTTTTGTCGGGCGCCAATAAGGTGCGAGCTTATAACGGCTGGGTTATGCCAGTTCTCATGTACACCTTTGGCGTGCTCAGATGGACTCAGACCGAACTTGACGCCCTGGACAGAAAAGTCCGCACGACTATGACTCTCTATCGCATGCACCACCCAAAATCGTCTGTAATGAGGTTGTATATCCCCCGGAAATGTGGGGGTCGAGGCGTGTTGAGCGTCAAGACCATGCATAACCGGGAGATATCCAACCTCAGAACCTACTTTGAGACGATGAGGGAGTCCCCCATGCATAGAGAGGTTATAGTAAGTGATAAAGGACTCACTCCACTATCCTTAGCCCAAGCCGAGTGGCGGAAACTGGTGGTACTTAGCACCTCTGACCGGGAGACCGTATGGAAGGGGAAGGAACTGCACGGACGCTTTTTTAAAGCTCTTAATGAGCCACACGTGGATAAGAAAGCGTCCGTGCAGTGGCTGCGCTTCGGTGACCTCTTTGGGGAAACCGAAGGTTTTGTCTGTGCGATACAAGATCAGGTGGTTAAGACGCGGAACTACCGAAAGTATATTCTGAAGGATGGCACTCACGACATCTGTCGAGCCTGTCGCCATCCCGGCGAGTCACTCAGACATGTGCTTTCGGGATGTTCCGCGCTTGCCAACACTGAGTATTTGCACAGACACAACCAAGCAGCCAAAATCCTTCACCAAGAGCTTGCTCTGAAGTACGGTCTCCTGGATGAGAGGTTGCCCTATTACCAGTACACACCGGTGCCGGTACTCGAGCGCGACGGAGTCCGGCTCTATTGGGACCGGTCCATTATCACGGACAGGACTATTCTTGCGAATAAGCCTGACATCGTGTTGGTGGACCGGGCACAGTCGAGGGTGTTTTTGGTGGACATCACTATTCCATATGACGAAAACCTCGTGAGAGCTGAGACGGAGAAAAAGCGTAAGTATCTCGATCTGGCTCACGAGGTTTCCGACATGTGGCATGTGCAGTCTGCTGAAACCATCCCAGTCGTTATATCTGCGAATGGGTTGATCCCAGTCAGCCTCGCTCACCATCTGAGGCGACTGGGGTTCCGTGGCAGTTCGCTCGCAGCCAGGATGCAAAAAGCGGTCTTGCTGGACTCGGCTAGGATAGTCCGCCGGTTTCTCAACCTGTCGCCCTGACCCCCGGCCGTTTGGTCTCCCCTGCCGGGGTGTAATCCTCCGCCCGGTGCAAATATGTATCTATGTAATGTATATGTAGGTTTATTTATTTTTATCTATTTAAGTTTATTATATCTCTTTTGGTTTTTTATATATATTTATTTTGCACACGGGCGTGAGAGCTAATATATACTGGATAATAATAATAACTTTATTTTCCAAACAGTTTAAAATAATAACAAATTCCAGTGGCCTCCACACTAGGTGACCTGTATCGTGGAGACCATGTTGAAAAAAAAAAAAATACATATAAACAACCAAAAGAGATATAATAAACTTAAATAGATAAAAATAAATAAACCTACATACACATTACATAAATACATATTTGCACCGGGCGGAGGATTATGCCCCAGCAGGGGAGATCAAACGGCCGAGGGTCAGGGCGACAGGTTGAGAAACCGGCGGACTATCCTGTATTATTATTTATTATTATTTTTTTATTACATTATTCTATGTATTATTTTTATATATATATACATTTACTTGTTTTTTTTTGTTCGTGCGCCTACCATTACTTTTTTTAATGTTCCAAGATTGACTGGTAGAGAATGCTTTTAGCATTAAGTTCGCATATGTACAGTTTTTTTGTGCAATAAAAAAAAAAACATTGTCGCCATCGCCATCGTTACGCCATCATCGAGCCTCTTGTTCGTAAATAAGATAGTGCACTGTTTTAAGCTGATGGTGGCCACCGAGGGGGTTTTAGTGGGTAAAAATCCCACATAACCCGAGCTTTTCCCCAAAGCAAACCAAACAGGGAAAAATGGAAACGAGCCTAACTTCCTCATTAATATTATAAATGCGCAAATTATGTATGTATGTATGTATGTTTGTTACTCTTTCACGCAAAAACTACTGATACCTTCAATCAATCATAAATTTTATACCAATGATCCTTTAAAAGGCACTTTTGATGCGTCAATTTGACTGAAATTTGGAATATATAGATAAATCATTGCCAGCTGAATGTAGGGAAACGTACTTAAAATATGGGCGAGTGGTAACATCGGGTAATCCCGCAGGTTCGAGATCCAGGTGACGCTGCTGCGCAAGTGCTGGGCGGAGCTGTTCGTGCTGGGGCTGGCGCGCTGGGCGCAGCCGCTGGGCCTGTCCGCACTGCTGCCACAGCTGTCCAGCCACCTGCAGGCCGAGCTGCGCGAGCGAGCCGACGCGCGCGCCCCGCCGGCCCGCCAGGCCGCGCCCGAGCTGGCGCACCCCGAGGTGAGGGCGGGTAACGTCACCCCATGCCGATAGGAAACCTTCGCACATCTTTTGGAACATTTTGGACAGTATGCATACTTCACACAGGAAGCTTTCGGGATAAAGTAGTCTATATCATAATGCATTACAATGTTGGTTGAGACTTACTTACAAATATTTATAATATTAGTGTGTTATATTCTGTCTCTCTCTCCAGCCGTTCCTTAATTACTGAAGATCGTGGTCCTGGTGTCCTTGCAACCAATTGTTGATTAATTGTTTCCACGGAGGCTAGTCTCGCAATTATGTAAAATTTGCCATCTGATAGATGAGCGGCAACTGGTAAAAAAAAAAAAAAAATGTTTATTTGCCAAAAATAAAGTTTAGTACTCCTGTATCGTGGGGTCCAATTCGCCGCTAACAATTTAGGTTTACATTTGATGCTCGGTTTAAGAGACAATGAAAAAGTGTCAGTAAGTAAATGTGAAAATGGCTGTCCATACAGCAAATGTCATTTGTGTTATTTTATTTATTCTGTATTATCACACCACAACAACTAAAAATTTAAATAATAAGGAAAACAGAAACAAGAAAAAGCAGAATACAATAGTCGGCTTTATTGCTTAGTGCGATCTCTGCCAGGCAACCTTAGTATTAGGAAAAGAAAAGAAGAAGATAAACAAAAACCTGCATACGAATACATACTAATACGTTAACCAGATTACATAAATAATACAGTACAGTAATAAATAAATATAATATTTATTAATATAAAATTATGTTAATCGTTGTGTGCGCAGATCACGATATCGGACTACTCTGACGAGCGCATAGAGGAGGTGTCGGCGATGCTGTGCCGCCTGCACCAGTTCATCGGCCACATGGAGCAGCTGAGGCTGACGGACCGCGAGTACGCGCACCTGCGAGCGCTGTGCCTCTTCTCGCCAGGTCAGTGCACGAGTATCGGAAGCCTATCCATATATCATCATCATGATCAACCCATTACCGGCTCACTACAGAGCACGGGTCTCCTCACAATATGAGAAGGGTTTGGCCATAGTCCACCAGGCTGGCCATCTGCGGATTGGCAGACTTCACACGCCTTTGAGAACATTATGGAGAACTCTCAGGCGTGCAGGTTTCCTCATGATGTTTTCCTTCACCGTTGAAGCAAGTGATATTTTAATTATTTAAAAACGCACATAACTTCGAAAAGTTATAGGTGCGTGCCCGGATTCGAACCGCCGACCTCTGATTAGGAGGCTGACGCCCTAACCACTAGGCTATCACCGCTTTATCCATATATATATGTATATTTATAAAATACAAGTTAGCCCTTGACGGCTATCTCACCTGATTGTAAGTGATGATGCCGTCTAGGATGGTAGCGGGCTAACCTGTTAGGGGCATGATAAACCCACACTCCTAATTGGTTTCTACGCGACATCGTGCCGGTAGGGTGTCGATAGGGTGGTAACTAGCCACGGCCGAAGCTTCCGAAAAATTTTTGGTCCATGTTACTTTGCCGTAATAGTACAGTTGCTATCCTCCAAAACCACTGTTACTGTGTCTTATGTACTGAGGAAATTATGTATATTCATAATGCCATAATATATAGTACAATCGTTTTCATCTCAGATGGCGTCCCGGATTTCCTGACGCGTAAACTACAAGACTACCAGGCGAAAGTGCTACGCTCTCTCCGCACCACGTGCCAGCCGGACGACGAGAGAGTTGCAACCCTCCTGCTCCAGTTACCGGTACCGTAGTTTTGCCTACGTTTTGCCACGGAAAAAATTCTTACGAAAAGTTGTCACGACACTTTTTGTTATTGTAAGCTGTGCGGCGTCGCATGTTTCTCTATCTGTCTCTCTCTCTCTCTCTTATAGAAAGCAAGCCAGCTATTTTCATTTCTATTTCGCATTGAACAGTGGTGTCGCGACGATTATTTTTGTTGAGTGTATATAGATTTTTTGTAAATAATAAATAATAAAAAATAATAATAATAATGAATCCTGACAGTGTTTCTGCACAAGTTCCGGATATTGCTGATGGAGTACAAAATTGAGCCTACTGATTAAGTTTATATAACATTATATTTGTTAATAATAGAAAAAATATTATTATAACTTAAATCAAATAAAATTTTATTACAATTCCTTCACTAATTAATCGAAAGGAACTTCGTTCCATCCGGGTGTCCCTTGACACCTCTTAAGTTTTTTTTCGGTAGTTCTATATGTTAGTATGTGCGATATTTTTTACGATAATGAAATATGAATCTTAATAAATTAAACTCATAAATGTTTATGATACAGATAGCAACCTTATACATATGTTGTACGTCTAATCCATATAAGGTCTCTATGTCAAAATGATAATAGTTTTATTATCATGCTTAATCAGCGTTAGATTCTAGAACTCATTTTTACAATAAATACTAAACGTCGTCAAACATATGTTAAACGTAAGAAATAGGCTCAAATTGGTACAATTTAATACTATTTTCCATAATCTTTGTAGTTGATTAAATTCTGATAGGATCATACGTTATGTTTATACACATATGACCTACATTTGTAAGACAATTTAGATTAGATTCTTATTTTCAAGGTTTTTAGTGATGTCAGCGAACACTGTACGTGATATGACGCCTAATCCAACCGACTGGGAACATATATGTGGGATTTTTTTACCACGATTAATATTTAATAGTTAATTCATGCACTATAATACATGATAAACACGGCAATCGTTTTCATAACCTCTTACCTTTATTTTTTTTTATTTATCCCTCATGGGAAAGGCAAGGGGATCTGGGCCCATACAGCCATTATTTCCTCTTTTTTTTTCTTCGTTCTATGGCTTTACACAAATTAGCCAATGTCAAGTTTATTATTTTATTAGTTCTCTCACTCTATGGCTTTGCACAGACCAGCCAATGTCAAGTTTATAGCAATGTAGAAGCTAGGGAGAAATGGCGGGAAACTTCGCACTCCGCGGACGCGGCTCCCTTAAACCTTTCCCAAATTAATAGAGAAGAGAGAAGAGAAGTTACCTGTTAACCATTCAGAAAACTAGCCACTAAACAAACGACACCAACACTGTCCACGACACAACCAACACCAGTCCTTTCCAAAACCAGCCAACAAACATTAATTTAAGAAAAGCGTGAAAAAACCGCGCCCGCCATATACGAAGTCTCCCGCCTTTCTCTATTTCCTCTATATTTCCTCTTGACAACTGCCCTGCCACAGACAACTGCTGTCTGACGCCTCACTACATCATAGACAAGCTGTAAATGTGTTTTTGTAAACATTTATGTTACAAACAAATAAATAATCAAAATAATGTTACCGTACTAAATTATTCCACATGTTTATCCTTAGATATAGAAATTGTGCATAGGATCATTCACGGTTCTAATATTGTCATTTGTTACAGGTATTACGTACGTTCACGGGCACATTCATCGAGGACGTTTTCTTCGTCGGATTCGTCGGCGACGTTAGCATCGACGAGGTCATACCGTATTTGCTCAACGCTGAACGTTGAATTCTGTCATAACTTTGTTTTAATAAATGAATAATAGCATAAAGGTAAAAAGAGTTTTAGCGAAATAGGTACACAACGCGTCACGTAAAAAGAGCTCTGAGCCCACTTTACAGACAATTAATGGCGGAGGTAGCCAAGAGCTTAGGAGTTCTTCACTTTCTGGAAGCCGCCTTCAAACTTTTAGGGGTTTACTAAGAAAAGGTATATGTAAAGAAATCTTGAATTTTACTGCGACCGACAGGATGCATGGCTCTGTATTTCAGATGGAAATAATAAATATACCTTTATTGTGCACCACATAATTGTTTTTTAAGCTATTATATATCACTTGTTTTAAAGAAAGTAAAATATGCCTGACGATTGTCCAAAATGTCTTGAAAGGCCTGTGAAGTCATATAGGCACTTGCAAGCGTGGTGGACTAAAACCACAACCATCTCATTCTCAGAAAATATAGAAAGGCTGGTAAATATAATGTTTAATAAATATTTTAAAAAATCTTGAGCATTTTTAAATATTTATTAAACTTAAGAAACATGTTTGCATGCTATCTTAATTGACTACTTGAAAGTGTTCCATTTACGTGGCGCGGCCTATATTCAAAAATTACATCATTTTTGAGCTAGCAAACTTGACGGAACGAAGCACAAAAGGCCGCCTAACAGGATAAAAAAATATAACTAGCTTTATTTGAAATTTTTATCAATTTTGACTGTCACTTGGTTACAAAGGCGAAGTTGTTTATAGCGAGCTTGCTTTACTTCTGACTATAGCAATAGTTAAGAAGGTATCACTAACTTGGCTGAGCTGGCCAAGTCAAAGTACGCCTTAGACTTTCAGTTGATTTATGGGCTCGTTCGCTCATTTAACCTTTGTGATTTTTGCCTAATCGAGTTTTGTCCAAATCACCTAAACTAATATTCAAATATCCTAATTTTATTTAGCATCTATTCCCCACTTTAATTTGTAATTATAAGAAATATTAATAATTTTGTTATTTTTAAGATTCAAATAGGGTTGTAATTTTCATCATTTATTTTTATTTTTATTGATAGAGTAAGATCTTATTTATGTAGACCAATTAGTGTTGTTTTACAATAAGTAGTATATTAATTGCTACCGTCCATTTAGTTAAGAATTAGTCTTGTAAAACTATTTTTTGATGAATATAAAGTATAATTATGCAGCTATTATAAGTGTATGAGAAAATAAAAGTATTTTTATAGATAATGTAGTAGTTTTATTTTATATTCAAGGAGGCTCAACGTCTAGCTATTTTTATGAATAACGCATTCATGCCTTTTAAAGACGAGATGAGACGCAATTGAATTTAAATCCTTTTGTATACTAATATTTACCCCCAAAGTATAGCCAAAAACATGGGGAACTTTCTCAAGCTTATTACCAAACTTCTCTTATAGTGGGCACTAAAACTTACATATTGAATACCTTTTAGTTGATACTTGACAACGAGAATCTGTGCACCTGCCTGTTAATAAATTTGATATTCTTTGGTGCATAGATTTAAAATTGTATAAATATAAATCTAGTGTTTTAGACACACTATCCTAAATAATACACATGCATATTAATAATTGGAAACGGAAATTTTGTCAACGACCAGTGTATGGTGTAGTGATTATTTTCTCTTTAGTTTATGTTGTGTTGATGACACTTGACAGCTTATTGGGCGGAAAACGTGTTTTTATTCTATGGAACAGATACTATAAGTATAAACTCAATTATACTGCGTCCCTGTCCTTTATCTACAGTCTCTATAAGTAAGAAAAGGATAGTCATAAGACGTGATAACTGATAATACAATGCATGCAGTCTTGCATCAATAATCAAAATACTGTGGTCAGCTGAACCTGTCGTTATTTAAAATTAAATTGAACAGACATTAAATAAATATGAGTATAAAAGTGGCTGTCGTAACCGGCAGCAACAAAGGAATAGGGTTCGCGATAGTCCGCGGACTTTGCAAGAGATACGAAGGCGTTGTGTACCTTACATCGCGCGACGTTAACCGGGGCGAAGCAGCAGTTGCCGAACTGAAGAAAGAAGGTCTGAGCCCGAAATACCATCAATTAGACATTACGGATAATAAAAGTGTTGAGGTATTCCGTGATTATATGAAAGCAACATATGGAGGCATTGATATTTTGGTAAACAACGCAGCAATTGCGTTTAAAAACAACGCAACCGAATCCGTTGCCGTTCAGGCTGAGGAAACTTTGTTTGTTAATTACTTTTCTACACTATCAACGTGCGAGATACTCTTCCCTATTCTCCGAGATGGCGCGAGAGTGATAAACGTTTCAAGTTCTTCTGGCCTTTTAAGCAAAATACCCAGTAAAAAACTGCGGGAGCGATTCCAAGACCCTTCTCTAACTGTATCAGAGCTATCGGACATGATGCGTGAATATGTAGAGGCGGCTAAACTGGGCACTCACGCTGCTGATTGGGGCAATTCGTCATATTCCGTCTCTAAAGTTGGGTTAATAGCTTTAACTAAAATACAACAGAGACTACTAAAAGACAGAAGTAAGTTCCTATAAGTATTAGTGGTTACAATACTGTTACAAAATGTTATAAAACATGTACTAACAAACACCATTATATTGTTAGCATTTGTAAATGCTCATTGATAAAATGTAAGATTGTTGCACAACATTTTGTAACAGCATTAGTTATCTACATTTGAGTTTTGATTGACAAATGTTATAATTTGATTCAACAAAATAAATATTTGATAACACTTAAATTCAAATTTTCAAATTCAAAATAATCTTTATTCAAATAGTCCTTAAAAAGGCACTTTTGACGCGTCAATAATTTACATTATTATATGTGTTATTTCATGGTGATAACTATATTCGTAAACTTAAAACTAAAGCTATGAGGGTTCCAAATGCGCCCCGGTCTAAGAAGAAGCCCACAACAAACTTAGCCGGGGTTTTTATTTTTTTTTCGTTATCACCATCTCACATAATGAATAAAATCAATAATAATAAACTATAGTACCTATGGAGATAGAGCAATTCACACCCAAGCTTTTTTATTGTTTATATTATCCTTAATATTGTAATATGATTTTTCTACAAGCTTTCGTTTTATACTACTTATATAATATGATAACAATTGCTAATATTTTATAACATTTGTTTAAGGACATACATATAAAATCAAAAACTGTCAATTGTTTGGCATAGCTTTAAGAACTAGTAAGTTCTCTCTTATTATGGCTTTGCACAGATTAGCCAATGTCAAGTTTATATCAATGTAGAAGTGGCAGGAAACTTAACACTCCGCAGACACGGCTCCCTCAAACCTTTTCCAAATCAATACCTCTTACCATTCAGAAAACTAGCAACTACAAAAACGACACCAAAACCGTCCACGACACAACCAACACCAGTCCTTTTCAAAATTAGCATACAAACATTAATTCAAGAAAAGCGTGAAAAAACCACGCCCGTCATATACAAAGTCTCCCGCCTTTCTCCCCTTTAATACTTAATAGACATAATTTATGTCACAGACTAACAATTTAATATTAATAATTATTAATGTTACCCATAATCTTTAGATTGCAGATTAATTTCAGTAGGACCATTCTGTTAGACAAGAAAGGGATCTAATTTTGCATGAGATTGATTATTAATAATTTTGAGCACAATACTTAAAGTTAGAACTAATATCCATAAATATAAAACAAAGTTGGGTTTGTTCTAACAAAAAATTATTCTAACTGCAGGAACTTGTCTCCACCTCAAAAAGAAGAATTAATAATAATGTATTTTTTTTTATAAAAACAATTTCCCAAAAATGATCCTGGATTTCTGAAACACATTTGACACACATTGACTCTTAGTCAATGGTATCAAATGATCAAGATATAATGGACAGTATATTATGATTATCACATATTTAAGATTTTGAAAATGTCAAGTAATATCAGTATCAATAAATGATTAACATATGTATTGATAGTCCAATAGTTTATGACTACACTACCAAAAAGTAACAGATAACATGAACAAGCAATTTATGCTTACTATATAAAGGAAAAGTCATCATGACCCTAAAAACAGTAGTACATAAAGCATGGTTCGATAAAATTGCCCTAATATGCCTTAGGAAGTTTTAAAAGAACATATTTCTTTCAGATATACAAGTTAATGCAATACACCCTGGATATGTGGATACAGACATGACTTCACACAAAGGCACCCTGACAGTCGACGAGGGTGCCCAAGCTGCATTGTTCCTTGCACTGGATGCTCCAAACTCTGTAAAAGGCGAGCTAGTATGGTACAATAACAAGATTGTGGCATGGGACAGCTAAGTTCCTGAATACTACCAACATGCTTTACATTGAATTGTTCAATGAATTCTGTATGTATGTTTTAAAAATAAGAAAAAAAAAACTATTTTCAAGAAAACTTAACATAGTATCAATTTAAATACCTAAACTTGTGATTGTTAGAAAGTTAATTGTTGGTTTGTATCCAATTTAAACAGGGTTCAATTTATTGTAAAATTACTTTTATAATAACTTTGTAACTTATATTTATTATAATTTTTATTCCATGTTTTTGCAATAAAAGTTATAATAAATATAAGTTACAAAGTATGCTGTTGTTTCACTTTTTTAGGGATTTATTTATAAGTTATGCTATAGTGTATATCTATAAAATAAATGATTATTTTTGTTACCCATCTCCTATCTTTCCTTTTTCAAAGCCCTATTATGACTTGGATATTTAAAAAATCTTGTGTATACCAAAAAATCAAACTATCTTTATAGTTAACTTGATCTGTACACAAATTCATAAAACTTTTCAGTAAAGGTGATGTACCTACATAAAATGTATCAATAATTTAATTTATTTATTTTAATCTTCGCTCATAAAATAATTTATTGATTCAAAAAGTACCAGGGACAACCGGTTGCCGTGCGCATGAAACGATTCTGAATCGTTTTATATGTAGGACAAACCTATGGCGGAGCTCGCGTATGACATTATTGGATGGATACAAGTTTTATATAATGCCACTTTGTGACGGATAGGTAGCTTACTGCGTTTATTAATCATGAAGCAGTCTGTTAAGAACAAAACGGGCATTATGACTGACTCTACGTATGTGCGGCGAAAAGGACAGGCGATTATCAAAGATAAACCTAGATATTTGACAGTGCGTTCCCATGGAATCACACGATTAAATAATTTAAGGACCGTTTGGTCAGGGCGGTTTAGCCCGGTAAAAAGAAGCGCTTTGCTCTTTTCCGGGTTAACCTCTATCTTCTATTAGTATGTAGCGAACGACTGGTCGTGTAAAGAGCAGTGTCGTCCGCGTTCTGGGCTAGCTCTACGTTAGGGCTCTTGGGTATATCGCTCGTGTACAGCATATAGAGGTAAGGCGCTAGAACTTGGGGTACCGCCGGCCTTTAGAGGTCTACTAGACGACAGAGTGCCGTTTATTTAAAACCTAAAGGTGCGATCGGTTAAATAGTCTTTTAATAGGGATAAAAGGTTATCCGGGATACCCTGGGTATGCAATTTTTAAATGAGACCGGTGTGCCAGACTTTGTTGAAAGCGTTGGCTACGTCGAAGAATACGGGTCATGCTCAAAGCCTCGCGCCACGTGCTCCGTTAAGCGGTCACTTAGTGGATGCTAGAATGCCAAAGCTAGAAAGCCAAATCACTCGTCATTGATACGTTTTTCAGCTTCGATAACCACTTTTATTGATGAGTATTATCCTCTCGTACACCTTTGCTAAGGAGTTGAGAAGACTTATAGGGCGGTAACTGGAGGGTAGGTCAGCGGGCTTGCCAGGTTTTTTGATACCTATTACTATAAAATATAATATGTTTTAAAGCTTCTTTCCACTCTGTGGGGAAAAAGCATCCTGACTGAAGGGTATATCAGTACCAGTAGGTACAGTAACTGGGGAGGGGTACATTTAAGCAGTGCAGCCTATTGATAATCCACTGAACCTCTTCGCAAGTCGTGAGAGCTATGGGCTTGCTGTCTGGACAGTGGACCTAACAAGTCTATTTTATTGGTGACGAGAGACCTACAAAGTTGGGATTTATAGAACTATCGCTCAGGGTGCACTGTGTTCCAAACGAGTCAGCGAGGCATTCGGCCTTATCCAGCTCTTCGAAAGCGGGTGGAAAATTGGGTAGGTAGTAAGAGAGGGGGTGTGGTTGCGACGTGGTCAGCGTTGAGAGCTCTCGCGAGGCCATAGTGCTGTATGGGATGGTGTGAGTTCTCCTAGCTTCCTGTCGACGAATCGGCCCTCAGTCTCTCTGGATTTTCCAGAGTTTCTTCCGGTTTTCGTCAGTCGAACAAGCGGCATGGGCCCTAGCTTGGCGGTTTTTACGCGTTAGTAGTTGTCGGACGTTGGCCGGCAATTCCCTACGACCAAAGTCGTTGGGAATAGTGCGGGAACAGTCGTCGACTGACTTGACGAACGTATAGTGAGACGCTGCACGTTTAGCGTCCTCTACAGATTCTATAGTGTCGGGGGCAAGGAACATTTATACTCTAGGGAGAAGAATGACAACTACGTACAAATAAATTCTCCTGAAATGAGCGCCATCTCTGTACAGCCCCCTAAAAACTCGCAAATGCGGGAAATTCAAAATGAGCCGATAATACGAATTTACGCGGGAAATTCAAAATCTAATTATTTTCAAGAATTTAATAAAGCTACCTGTCCACAAAAGCAGAACTGAAAAATCGTAACCAATGTAAATAAAAATTGCACACTAATTTACCTATTTATGTGTTACAATTTTCCAGCTCTGCTTTGGTAGACAAACAGCCTTATTAATTTTTAAATTATATAACTTGGTGATTGGTTAAAAGAAATTTAAAATAACTGTATTTTCGTCAAAATAGCTTTATTATAAAACATAGAATCTTACAACTACTAATATTATGAATTATTTAATGAGGCAGCCTTGTAGGCCAACATTTTCACAAGTAAAGAAAGAATTTATTAATAAATTTATTCTAGGACAAATTTTTTGTTAGAGTAATTTAAAGAATCTTTATAATCATTGTATAACTACCAACCTTTTTGATGGTGGGGTGCTTTTGAAGCATATAAATTTGAGTGGTTGTGAAAATGTTTTCATTTCATTTATAAATACTAAATGAGGTGATTTATCTTTTAAATTGGTTGAAAATGGCTTTCCTCTTTGCAGATCCACTGTGTCACTGTTCAGAGAGTCAAACAGTTTGCCCATTTTCGATATAATATCTGCAGTCAAGCCGCTTCAGCAGTTAAATCACCTGTAATAGAACATTATATTTTATTATTGAGATTTAATATATTATATATTCTGTTCTTTATCCCAGAACAGTAAAGTTCTTAAGAAGGACTTTAAAAGCCTAATTTCACACAGGCATCAGTATTATAATAAAGTATTACTTTATTTAATACAAGTTTTCCAAAATACTATCAAGGTAAGTAGGTAGGAAAAAACTGTTCTTTTTCTGTCATTTGGCTACTAAGCCCTTTAGATGGATAAGAAAAAACCAAGTTACCTTGGGCTATTTTAGCAAACATGTCAGCAGCAACTGTGTGGCTCAGCACTTGAACTGCTAGTTTTACCCTTAGAGGTGCAAATACAAAATTTGGATAAGAGTTGTCCACAGTTCATAGAATTTGACAATGTGACCCCAATTTGGTTACACCTGAAACAATAAGTATAAATATATACATCATGATCAATATATTGCCACATCAGATAGCTTTCTTATTACATAAAGAACTGATAGTTATATATAAAAAGTAACATTTACCTTTTCCCTGGTTTCCAGTAGCAAATGTTATATTTATTGGGCATTCTATATCATACTTCAAAAATAAACTTCTGAAACACTTTATTAAGTGTGTCGAATGTGTGTCGAAAATTGTAATATTTTTTTTATTATTTAATTCAAATTGTGGACAGTTAGCAGTGGCTAATAAAATGTTTGGAGCCCTTCTGTTCACTGCATTCATGTCACACACCATGGCAGCTACATTAATGCAATGTTCATGACACTGATGAAGCACCTGTAAAGAAACTGACTGAAATAAATAGAATGAGTTTAGTAACTAACAATAGTAGCCACTATTGTATAGTTACTCGCTCAACAACATACAAAGCTTTCTAGTTTCAGCAATGCAATCACAAGTAAGGAGGTTTAATTAACAAAATAAACCATAACAGATAAGTTAACAAAGCATGGCGGGATTTATTTAGGTATCTATAGTATTGAGAGTAGGCATACCGACTAACATTTGAGGAACCAGGTTTCGGAAACCTAAATAATGTGGTTTCGGGATCCTCGGCAGGTGAGGAACCACACCAAAAACATTTTCTTTGCTTTTCCTTCATAGTTATGAGGAAAATAAAAGAAAAGTTATGAAGGAAAAAAACGTTTGTTAAAATAACTATGGAGGAAAACGAATTAGAAAGTCTCGCACACAACACTCAGGTGTTTGGGAGTCTGCATAAAACGGACGGAGGAACCTAGGCTCTACTTACGTCATTTAAAGGCGAAAAAAAACACTTCACGTTGCAAAAGTAGATCACAACCACAAAAAATTGCAAAACACTTAACAGACCAGGTGACAGCTATTGTAATTGGGGTTGCCGGATACAAAAGCAAAATCATACCATCTAATTTTGTAAAATACTATCTAATTTTGTATATTATTAACGCTGAAAAAGGGTATTTATATTGTATTAATAATAATACCATTGAACATTGATTTGATTAGCCAAATATTATGTCAGATATCAGCTAATACATCGATAAATAAATTTTAAGAAATAGTTAATTGGTAGCTTTTTAACATATAGCCACATTTTCAGATTTGCCAGCTCTAAAAAACCATAATGAGAGACCGAAATTTGGGTCTCACTTAAGTACAGAAGAATTTTGGCAACACAGTTCTAGCCCCCGTAGGTATTCCAAAGCTCACCCAATGAGACGACCCCCCCTGCTATTCGACCTACATCAGCTCATGTCGTTTCCAAGTGTGAAGTTTTCTTACCATTAGAAATTAGTAGTTCGTCATATGATTTGACAGTTGACAGAGAGCATAGACCACAAAAAAATAAAAATACTATGACACTAGTCTTTGACATGATCTTACGTCCTTGTTGCACTTATACAAAATTATATATGCTATCTAGCTCTCCCGTAATATTGCATTATTTTTTGATGTTTTACCTATTTATAGGTTACGTTAGTTTTTTTTGGTTTTCTCGAAAAAAGTGCATTACCTTGTAATGCGAGTGCTATTGTTACAATCGGGGACCAAACCTCTAGCAAACTCCCCGAAACTCCTGCCACACGATTCTAAATCCAACCCTAGACTTCCCCTTATATATTAATTTCTTATCTTATCCATTCTCGTCACACCACACATACATCTCAACATTCGCATTTCTGTCACATGTACTCTTCTTGCATCCGTTCTTTTTGCCTCCCAACATTCTGATCCATACAACACGACAGGTCTTGCGACAGTTTTATAAATTTTCCCCTTAAGTTTAAGGGGCATTTGTGGATATTATAAATAGTATTTTAATACATAAAAAAACTATAGGTTACAAGCCACAATATCCGCTTTAGTACAGCATTATTGTGGATATTTGAGGTGTATTAGTAAAGACACCCTGTAAAAAAAACATTCACCAGGGTAGTATACATTTCTCTGGGATATGTCTATGTTCTATTCCAGACTATCTCTATCAATGTATCTGGATTATAAGCTGTTGGCAAGTTTCTGAATCGAACCGCTAAGGTGTGGAACTCACTTCCAACATCTGTTTCCAGCCACATATAACCATAGCTCCTTCAAGGGAAGAGTGAATAGGCATTTTCTAGGCGACAGCGCTCCAACCTAGACCTCATCAATGCCTTCTGGTACTGATTATCGTCAAACGCAAATCTATCTAAAAATAAAGTTTCATCCAGACATGTACAGCCATTCTGTGTAACATACTAAAAACATACTTGAAATCTACCTTACTTTGAGGTAGATTATTATAGGTAATGTGGCAACACTAGAAAACATCGTTGCCAACATAACGCCATAGGAACTATTCGATGAAACGGTCTATTATCATTAGTATATATTATGTATATAAGTATTAAATATATTAGTATTAAGGCCGATTGGCGGTAGGCCCATATTACACAACTAGCCCTACCGCCATAAGGCCTTTGCCTGGCGCGCCGTGCCACAACTAGCCCTACCGCCATAAGGCCTTTGCCTGGCGCGCCGTGCCACAACTAGCCCTACCGCCATAAGGCCTTTGCCTGGCGCGCCGTGCCACAACTAGCCCTAAGGCAAAGGCAAAGGCAAAGGCAAAGGCAAAGGCAAAGGCCACAACTAGCCCTACCGCCATAAGGCCTTTGCCTGGCGCGCCGTGCCACAACTAGCCCTACCGCCATAAGGCCTTTGCCTGGCGCGCCGTGCCACAACTAGCCCTACCGCCATAAGGCCTTTGCCTGGCGCGCCGTGCCACAACTAGCCCTACCGCCATAAGGCCTTTGCCTGGCGCGCCGTGCCACAACTAGCCATACCGCCATAAGGCCTTTGCCTGGCGCGCCGTGCCACAACTAGCCCTACCGCCATAAGGCCTTTGCCTGGCGCGCCGTGCCACAACTAGCCCTACCGCCATAAGGCCTTTGCCTGGCGCGCCGTGCCACAACTAGCCCTACCGCCTTTGCCTTTGCCTTTGCCTTTTTACAAAAATACTTCAGAAAACTACACTATCGTAGTGTAGTGAAAAGTGCTCACGTAGAAATCATACAATACACTAAAACAAGATCAATACTCACCATATGATATTAATAGTAAACGCACTTTTTTAAATTAAATCAACTGTAAATATAGCAACCATAATATTTAGTTTTGTGGCTTTCAATTGGGGTAATTGAAGAAATATATTTCCATTACATGTGTACAGACACAGAATACTGAAATCCTATTGTATGAATTAAATCCAAATATGTCAAATGCATTTGATATTATTGAGTTTTAAAATTTAACATATACAAAACAGAAGGTCAAGGAAAACCCAGAAACACTGAAAGTCTTGAAACCAAATAGATACTTAGTGGAAACACAGAGTAAAGACCATTACAGTAGGAACCTAATTAAAAAGTTCTAAATAGGAGCTCGCCCCTAGTAGCCATGGAGCAATAATCAAATAGTGTTTGTCCCGTAGAGTAAGAAATCCCTGAATTACGAAACATGTGATTATAATATTTTGTATTTGTAATAACACAAATTAAATAATAAATTAAAGAAAGACAAATTACCTTGGAGTTACTTTAGGAAAAGGACTACAGGGTAATTAAGAACTTTTGGACCATGTTTACCTGTTTCCGTGTTGATGTCTAGGAATGCATGGTTTTCAATTTTTAAATTAAATTGGTCACAAATTCCTAAACTATACGTGTTAGGAACATACTCTTAGTAACCTTTAACAAGATAATCTAAAGATGTCTTCATTACTGGAAATGAAATAACTCTTATGTAAGGATTAATACTGAATCCCTACGAAGATCGATTTTAAACAAACAGAGAACAAATAAGACGCATTGTTTTTTCATTGGGTTTACATACTATTTGTGATATTTTGTTATTGACACTGCAAAGAGTCCTACAACCATTAGATTTACCACTAGTCGTAGATCGATCATTAACGCTCAAAAAATGGGACGGAAAAGTAGTGCACAAATAGCGACGCATGCACTCCTTTCCCCCAGTGTGTGACAAGGATAGACGAAAGTCACCGATTCTAACACTCGAGCCGTATAATCCGAATGAATTACAAAGCACTACGCGGCGCTATAGATAATATAACGGCCAGATGTCTACTGTATTAGGCGGGTTGTAATACATAGATATACCTCGGGCGAAGAATCAAGATGTGCTTGACATTAAAATAATAATACCTTGTTAGAGCGAGACAAGTATATGGAAAGTTCTAAAGAGTGAAAAGGAAAAAACCCATTCTTTTTGTCCCTTTCATAGTTTGGCTTTTTTTTGGTGTGCTCAACTGTCATACGTGCCCAACAAATTTGACGCGTGCCTCTGTGATACTAATTTATGGCGATTATTACGAGTTTTTAATAAAATTTATGTGTTTAATATAATGTTGGAGTTGTATAGAACGCCATAATTGTGGAGCATTGCTGTGTGATCGGCTGTAACAGTCGCGGCAAACGCAAATTAAGAAACATAACCTTACATTTCGTAAGTATTATTATTGTTTTGTTGTTTACCATTTGCATTGTACAATTACATAAAGGTTCCGTTAGATTACAGAATAACAGGTTTATAATATGCAGAAATAATTAAGAAAGGTCCCAAATTCTAATTTAAAACTGTATCAATTTAGTAATATACAACCAATCGTCATACATTGGTGATATCAATGTCATGCGGCCATTTTATAGGGCGTTTTGAATTTTATCAGGTTATTCCTATTTTAGGAATACCATTAGTTGAGAATTAAAGTATATAGTGGGTAATTTTTCACATATGGACCAATGTTAATAATGAAGTTTATATTCAGATTTAATAAATATTGTTAAGATTCGTTTAAGTGCATATAATCAGTTATACTATTGTTTTATGTTTTAGATTTACAAAAGATACTGCACTTCGTGACTTCTGGATAAATTCAAATGGTCCAGGAAAAATCACCCGCGTATTTTGTTCTAAGCATTTTAATGAAACTTGCTTTAGAAAAACTGAACTGTTAACGTTGTTAAATAAAATCATTTCTCCACAGTTTTTTAATTTGCTTCTTCCTCAATTAAACCATCCCATATTATTCCTATCTTATGAGAGAATAAATTATTGTGAGTTAGTGAGGGTTTGCAGCTGTATATAATGAATAATACTTATTCTACTTGTAATATATATTTGTTTTCGGGCAAGTGTCGAGTACTCGACACTATATATATACGAGTATACATACTAGACACCTGCCCGAGAAAAAAACAATGGATTCAGACTATAATATTGAGAACTAAATATTAGATTAACAGGGCGTAAGAAAACAAAATTTTTAATTAAAAAAAAATCAATGAAGTTACTATAATAAGGTATACTTTGCATTCAATAGCATAAACTGGAAATGAAAAAAAAAAATACCTTTAATCGTAAGCTGTGATAGCCTAGTGGTTAGGACGTCAGCGTCCTAATCAGAGGTCGATGGTTCGAATCCAGGCACGTTGTTATGTGCGTTTTTAAGCAATTAAAATATCACTTGCTTCAACGGTGAAGGAAAACATCGTGAGGAAACCTGCACGCCTGAGATTTTATTTATTTTATTTTTATTTTTATTGGATCATTAAAATAGTCACTATCTATATAAAAACAACAAAAACATTTCAGAAGAACAAACACCAGATAGTGACTTTCTAGAAATGACCACAGCATGCACAACCTTAAAATAAAAGAGGCCACAGAACTGCAGGAGATGTCGCAGATATTCCTGTGATCATTCAGCATTGAGCATATTCTATAGATAGGCGCATGCTGATCTGCCTTGGTTCGACAAAACGGTAAATGAAACGTTTTTCGATTCCGGAGGCGACTACCATTACGCGGCATACTAAACCTCAGACGCTGCCTAAAACTTCCCAATTAACCTGAGCCAAGTCAGTATTAATGGCCTCAAAATCACACAAATTAAAATTAAGATATGAAGCAGAGTTACTTTTTAGCAATCTTTCAATGGAGTTACCACAATCAATAACCAAGGCCGGGTGATGAGAATCAATGGGAAGCAATGGAGAAGAAGATTTGACTACAGTTAATAATGGATAATTAGAAATAACTAAGTCAAGAATTCGATCGTTGTCGTTCAAAATAGAATTGAATTGGAGTAAGTTACAAAAGGACAATGTGTCCGAAAAATCATGAACGATTACATGACTAGTGGGCTGAGGGGTGAGAGAGTGACTGTTATATGTAGGAATCCAGGTTATGTGTGGCAGATTAAAATCTCCTATAAGTAAAAAAAATGATGTTAAAACTGTGTTTTGACATACATTTGTTAAGTTTTTTAGAAATAATTCAAGATATTTATAGTCAACTGGAGGTGGTAAATAAACAGTGCCTTTGCCCGGTATGCCGTGACACAACCCAACTACCGCCAATCGGCCTTTGCCTTTGCCCGGTATGCCGTGACACAACCCACCTACCGCCAATCGGCCTTTACCAAATTCAAATTTAAAAATAATCTTTATTCAAATAGTCCTTAAAAAGGCACTTTTGACGCGTCAATAATTTACACAGTAGTTATTTCATGGTGATAACTATATTCGTAAACTTAAAACTAAAGCTATGAGGGTTCCAAACGCGCCCCGGTCTAAGAAGAAGCCCACAACAAACTTAGCCGGGGTTTTTCTTTTTTTTCGTGATCACCATCTCACATAATGAATAAAATTAATAATAAACTATAGTACCTATGGAGATAGAGCAATTCACACCCAAGCTTTTTTATCGTTTATATAATCCTTAATATCGTAATATGATTTTTCTACAAGCTTTCGTTTTATAAAAACTTTGAACTTATTGATTGACATCTCCAAGATATCAATAGGTAATTCATTATAGAATAAAATACAATTTCCTTTGAATGAGTTACTAATTTTGTGCAGCCTACTAAACGTTACTACAAGTTTACTTTTACTTCTGATGTTCAGTGCGTTACAGTCCTTTTTTTTCTTGAATTTATCAATATTTTTATGAACATACATTAAATTTTCATATATATATATTGGCTATGCACTGTCATTATTTTATAATCTTTAAATTTATCTCTTAATGACTCTCTGGGACCTAATTTATATATCGCACGAACAGCCCTCTTCTGCAAAACGAATATAGTGTCAATATCAGCAGCATTACCCCATAATAAAATACCATATGACATGCTGTGAAAGTAGCTAAAATATACAAGTCTGGCAGGCTCTATATCCGTAAAATGACGGATCTTTTTTACCGCGTAAGCAGCAGAGCTAAGTCTGTGCGATAAATTATTTATATGTGGACCCCATTGAAGTTTAGCGTCTAACGTTATGCCTAAGAATGTAGCCGTATTTACCAGATCTAATTCCTCATTATTAAGTAGTACACTGGTTTTCACCTGTTTAACATTGGGCAACGTGAATTTAATACTGTACAATTTGTTTTCTTCCCATTAAGTGCTAAGTTATTAGCCTCAAACCAATGTACTACTTTCGCGAGAGAGTTGTTTACCTCGTCAACATTTGTTTCACGTCGTTTAATTTTAAAAACGAGTGATGTATCATCAGCAAACAATACTATCCCGCTATTGTCCTTAGTAAGGTAAGGAAGGTCATTTATGTAAATGAGGAACAGAAAAGGTCCTGATATAGATCCCTGAGGAACCCCTATTTTCACAAATGACCCGTTAGACCGTTTCCCGTTTACGTCTACTTGTTGAACTCTGTCACGTAAATACGAGGTTATTAAATCTAGAGTTACCCCCCGAAGTCCATAATGGTGTAGTTTTCTGACTAATGATTCATGTTCAATACAATCGAAAGCCTTGGACAAATCAAAAAAAAAACCAAGTGCGTCACGTGACTCCTCCTCCTCATAGAGGCCTTTGCCGGGCGTGCCTAAGTTACTGGCTTGCAAAGTTACTGGCTTGCAAAGTTACTGGCTTGCAAAGTTACGGGCTTGCCAAGTTACGGGCTTGCAAAGTTACGGGCTTGCCAAGTTACTGGCTTGCCAAGTTACGGGCTTGCAAAGTTACGGGCTTGCAAAGTTACGGGCTTGCAAAGTTACGGGCTTGCCAAGTTACGGGCTTGCAAAGTTACGGGCTTGCAAAGTTACGGGCTTGCCAAGTTACGGGCTTGCAAAGTTACGGGCTTGCCAAGTTACGGGCTTGCCAAGTTACGGGCTTGCCAAGTTACTGGCTTGCCAAGTTACTGGCTTGCCAAGTTACTGGCTTGCCAAGTTACTGGCTTGCCAAGTTACTGGCTTGCCAAGTTACTGGCTTGCCAAGTTACTGGCTTGCCAAGTTACTGGCTTGCCAAGTTACTGGCTTGCCAAGTTACTGGCTTGCCAAGTTACTGGCTTGCCAAGTTACTGGCTTGCCAAGTTACTGGCTTGCCAAGTTACTGGCTTGCCAAGTTACTGGCTTGCCAAGTTACTGGCTTGCCAAGTTACTGGCTTGCCAAGTTACTGGCTTGCCAAGTTACTGGCTTGCCAAGTTACTGGCTTGCCAAGTTACTGGCTTGCCAAGTTACTGGCTTGCCAAGTTACTGGCTTGCCAAGTTACTGGCTTGCCAAGTTACTGGCTTGCCAAGTTACTGGCTTGCCAAGTTACTGGCTTGCCAAGTTACTGGCTTGCCAAGTTACTGGCTTGCCAAGTTACTGGCTTGCCAAGTTACGGGCTTGCCAAGTTACGGGCTTGCCAAGTTACGGGCTTGCCAAGTTACGGGCTTGCCAAGTTACGGGCTTGCCAAGTTACGGGCTTGCCAAGTTACGGGCTTGCCAAGTTACGGGCTTGCCAAGTTACGGGCTTGCCAAGTTACGGGCTTGCCAAGTTACGGGCTTGCCAAGTTACGGGCTTGCCAAGTTACGGGCTTGCCAAGTTACGGGCTTGCCAAGTTACGGGCTTGCCAAGTTACGGGCTTGCCAAGTTACGGGCTTGCCAAGTTACGGGCTTGCCAAGTTACGGGCTTGCCAAGTTACGGGCTTGCCAAGTTACGGGCTTGCCAAGTTACGGGCTTGCCAAGTTACGGGCTTGCCAAGTTACGGGCTTGCCAAGTTACGGGCTTGCCAAGTTACGGGCTTGCCAAGTTACGGGCTTGCCAAGTTACGGGCTTGCCAAGTTACGGGCTTGCCAAGTTACGGGCTTGCCAAGTTACGGGCTTGCCAAGTTACGGGCTTGCCAAGTTACGGGCTTGCCAAGTTACGGGCTTGCCAAGTTACGGGCTTGCCAAGTTACGGGCTTGCCAAGTTACGGGCTTGCCAAGTTACGGGCTTGCCAAGTTACGGGCTTGCCAAGTTACGGGCTTGCCAAGTTACGGGCTTGCCAAGTTACGGGCTTGCCAAGTTACGGGCTTGCCAAGTTACGGGCTTGCCAAGTTACGGGCTTGCCAAGTTACGGGCTTGCCAAGTTACGGGCTTGCCAAGTTACGGGCTTGCCAAGTTACGGGCTTGCCAAGTTACGGGCTTGCCAAGTTACGGGCTTGCCAAGTTACGGGCTTGCCAAGTTACGGGCTTGCCAAGTTACGGGCTTGCCAAGTTACGGGCTTGCCAAGTTACGGGCTTGCCAAGTTACGGGCTTGCCAAGTTACGGGCTTGCCAAGTTACGGGCTTGCCAAGTTACGGGCTTGCCAAGTTACGGGCTTGCCAAGTTACGGGCTTGCCAAGTTACGGGCTTGCCAAGTTACGGGCTTGCCAAGTTACGGGCTTGCCAAGTTACGGGCTTGCCAAGTTACGGGCTTGCCAAGTTACGGGCTTGCCAAGTTACGGGCTTGCCAAGTTACGGGCTTGCCAAGTTACGGGCTTGCCAAGTTACGGGCTTGCCAAGTTACGGGCTTGCCAAGTTACGGGCTTGCCAAGTTACGGGCTTGCCAAGTTACGGGCTTGCCAAGTTACGGGCTTGCCAAGTTACGGGCTTGCCAAGTTACGGGCTTGCCAAGTTACGGGCTTGCCAAGTTACGGGCTTGCCAAGTTACGGGCTTGCCAAGTTACGGGCTTGCCAAGTTACGGGCTTGCCAAGTTACGGGCTTGCCAAGTTACGGGCTTGCCAAGTTACGGGCTTGCCAAGTTACGGGCTTGCCAAGTTACGGGCTTGCCAAGTTACGGGCTTGCCAAGTTACGGGCTTGCCAAGTTACGGGCTTGCCAAGTTACGGGCTTGCCAAGTTACGGGCTTGCCAAGTTACGGGCTTGCCAAGTTACGGGCTTGCCAAGTTACGGGCTTGCCAAGTTACGGGCTTGCCAAGTTACGGGCTTGCCAAGTTACGGGCTTGCCAAGTTACGGGCTTGCCAAGTTACGGGCTTGCCAAGTTACGGGCTTGCCAAGTTACGGGCTTGCCAAGTTACGGGCTTGCCAAGTTACGGGCTTGCCAAGTTACGGGCTTGCCAAGTTACGGGCTTGCCAAGTTACGGGCTTGCCAAGTTACGGGCTTGCCAAGTTACGGGCTTGCCAAGTTACGGGCTTGCCAAGTTACGGGCTTGCCAAGTTACGGGCTTGCCAAGTTACGGGCTTGCCAAGTTACGGGCTTGCCAAGTTACGGGCTTTGCCTTTGCCTTTGCCTTTGCCTTTGCCTTTGCCTTTGCCTTTGCCTTTGCCTTTGCCTTTGCCTTTGCCTTTGCCTTTGCCTTTGCCTTTGCCTTTGCCTTTGCCTTTGCCTTTGCCTTTGCCTTTGCCTTTGCCTTTGCCTTTGCCTTTGCCTTTGCCTTTGCCTTTGCCTTTGCCTTTGCCTTTGCCTTTGCCTTTGCCTTTGCCTTTGCCTTTGCCTTTGCCTTTGCCTTTGCCTTTGCCTTTGCCTTTGCCTTTGCCTTTGCCTTTGCCTTTGCCTTTGCCTTTGCCTTTGCCTTTGCCTTTGCCTTTGCCTTTGCCTTTGCCTTTGCCTTTGCCTTTGCCTTTGCCTTTGCCTTTGCCTTTGCCTTTGCCTTTGCCTTTGCCTTTGCCTTTGCCTTTGCCTTTGCCTTTGCCTTTGCCTTTGCCTTTGCCTTTGCCTTTGCCTTTGCCTTTGCCTTTGCCTTTGCCTTTGCCTTTGCCTTTGCCTTTGCCTTTGCCTTTGCCTTTGCCTTTGCCTTTGCCTTTGCCTTTGCCTTTGCCTTTGCCTTTGCCTTTGCCTTTGCCTTTGCCTTTGCCTTTGCCTTTGCCTTTGCCTTTGCCTTTGCCTTTGCCTTTGCCTTTGCCTTTGCCTTTGCCTTTGCCTTTGCCTTTGCCTTTGCCTTTGCCTTTGCCTTTGCCTTTGCCTTTGCCTTTGCCTTTGCCTTTGCCTTTGCCTTTGCCTTTGCCTTTGCCTTTGCCTTTGCCTTTGCCTTTGCCTTTGCCTTTGCCTTTGCCTTTGCCTTTGCCTTTGCCTTTGCCTTTGCCTTTGCCTTTGCCTTTGCCTTTGCCTTTGCCTTTGCCTTTGCCTTTGCCTTTGCCTTTGCCTTTGCCTTTGCCTTTGCCTTTGCCTTTGCCTTTGCCTTTGCCTTTGCCTTTGCCTTTGCCTTTGCCTTTGCCTTTGCCTTTGCCTTTGCCTTTGCCTTTGCCTTTGCCTTTGCCTTTGCCTTTGCCTTTGCCTTTGCCTTTGCCTTTGCCTTTGCCTTTGCCTTTGCCTTTGCCTTTGCCTTTGCCTTTGCCTTTGCCTTTGCCTTTGCCTTTGCCTTTGCCTTTGCCTTTGCCTTTGCCTTTGCCTTTGCCTTTGCCTTTGCCTTTGCCTTTGCCTTTGCCTTTGCCTTTGCCTTTGCCTTTGCCTTTGCCTTTGCCTTTGCCTTTGCCTTTGCCTTTGCCTTTGCCTTTGCCTTTGCCTTTGCCTTTGCCTTTGCCTTTGCCTTTGCCTTTGCCTTTGCCTTTGCCTTTGCCTTTGCCTTTGCCTTTGCCTTTGCCTTTGCCTTTGCCTTTGCCTTTGCCTTTGCCTTTGCCTTTGCCTTTGCCTTTGCCTTTGCCTTTGCCTTTGCCTTTGCCTTTGCCTTTGCCTTTGCCTTTGCCTTTGCCTTTGCCTTTGCCTTTGCCTTTGCCTTTGCCTTTGCCTTTGCCTTTGCCTTTGCCTTTGCCTTTGCCTTTGCCTTTGCCTTTGCCTTTGCCTTTGCCTTTGCCTTTGCCTTTGCCTTTGCCTTTGCCTTTGCCTTTGCCTTTGCCTTTGCCTTTGCCTTTGCCTTTGCCTTTGCCTTTGCCTTTGCCTTTGCCTTTGCCTTTGCCTTTGCCTTTGCCTTTGCCTTTGCCTTTGCCTTTGCCTTTGCCTTTGCCTTTGCCTTTGCCTTTGCCTTTGCCTTTGCCTTTGCCTTTGCCTTTGCCTTTGCCTTTGCCTTTGCCTTTGCCTTTGCCTTTGCCTTTGCCTTTGCCTTTGCCTTTGCCTTTGCCTTTGCCTTTGCCTTTGCCTTTGCCTTTGCCTTTGCCTTTGCCTTTGCCTTTGCCTTTGCCTTTGCCTTTGCCTTTGCCTTTGCCTTTGCCTTTGCCTTTGCCTTTGCCTTTGCCTTTGCCTTTGCCTTTGCCTTTGCCTTTGCCTTTGCCTTTGCCTTTGCCTTTGCCTTTGCCTTTGCCTTTGCCTTTGCCTTTGCCTTTGCCTTTGCCTTTGCCTTTGCCTTTGCCTTTGCCTTTGCCTTTGCCTTTGCCTTTGCCTTTGCCTTTGCCTTTGCCTTTGCCTTTGCCTTTGCCTTTGCCTTTGCCTTTGCCTTTGCCTTTGCCTTTGCCTTTGCCTTTGCCTTTGCCTTTGCCTTTGCCTTTGCCTTTGCCTTTGCCTTTGCCTTTGCCTTTGCCTTTGCCTTTGCCTTTGCCTTTGCCTTTGCCTTTGCCTTTGCCTTTGCCTTTGCCTTTGCCTTTGCCTTTGCCTTTGCCTTTGCCTTTGCCTTTGCCTTTGCCTTTGCCTTTGCCTTTGCCTTTGCCTTTGCCTTTGCCTTTGCCTTTGCCTTTGCCTTTGCCTTTGCCTTTGCCTTTGCCTTTGCCTTTGCCTTTGCCTTTGCCTTTGCCTTTGCCTTTGCCTTTGCCTTTGCCTTTGCCTTTGCCTTTGCCTTTGCCTTTGCCTTTGCCTTTGCCTTTGCCTTTGCCTTTGCCTTTGCCTTTGCCTTTGCCTTTGCCTTTGCCTTTGCCTTTGCCTTTGCCTTTGCCTTTGCCTTTGCCTTTGCCTTTGCCTTTGCCTTTGCCTTTGCCTTTGCCTTTGCCTTTGCCTTTGCCTTTGCCTTTGCCTTTGCCTTTGCCTTTGCCTTTGCCTTTGCCTTTGCCTTTGCCTTTGCCTTTGCCTTTGCCTTTGCCTTTGCCTTTGCCTTTGCCTTTGCCTTTGCCTTTGCCTTTGCCTTTGCCTTTGCCTTTGCCTTTGCCTTTGCCTTTGCCTTTGCCTTTGCCTTTGCCTTTGCCTTTGCCTTTGCCTTTGCCTTTGCCTTTGCCTTTGCCTTTGCCTTTGCCTTTGCCTTTGCCTTTGCCTTTGCCTTTGCCTTTGCCTTTGCCTTTGCCTTTGCCTTTGCCTTTGCCTTTGCCTTTGCCTTTGCCTTTGCCTTTGCCTTTGCCTTTGCCTTTGCCTTTGCCTTTGCCTTTGCCTTTGCCTTTGCCTTTGCCTTTGCCTTTGCCTTTGCCTTTGCCTTTGCCTTTGCCTTTGCCTTTGCCTTTGCCTTTGCCTTTGCCTTTGCCTTTGCCTTTGCCTTTGCCTTTGCCTTTGCCTTTGCCTTTGCCTTTGCCTTTGCCTTTGCCTTTGCCTTTGCCTTTGCCTTTGCCTTTGCCTTTGCCTTTGCCTTTGCCTTTGCCTTTGCCTTTGCCTTTGCCTTTGCCTTTGCCTTTGCCTTTGCCTTTGCCTTTGCCTTTGCCTTTGCCTTTGCCTTTGCCTTTGCCTTTGCCTTTGCCTTTGCCTTTGCCTTTGCCTTTGCCTTTGCCTTTGCCTTTGCCTTTGCCTTTGCCTTTGCCTTTGCCTTTGCCTTTGCCTTTGCCTTTGCCTTTGCCTTTGCCTTTGCCTTTGCCTTTGCCTTTGCCTTTGCCTTTGCCTTTGCCTTTGCCTTTGCCTTTGCCTTTGCCTTTGCCTTTGCCTTTGCCTTTGCCTTTGCCTTTGCCTTTGCCTTTGCCTTTGCCTTTGCCTTTGCCTTTGCCTTTGCCTTTGCCTTTGCCTTTGCCTTTGCCTTTGCCTTTGCCTTTGCCTTTGCCTTTGCCTTTGCCTTTGCCTTTGCCTTTGCCTTTGCCTTTGCCTTTGCCTTTGCCTTTGCCTTTGCCTTTGCCTTTGCCTTTGCCTTTGCCTTTGCCTTTGCCTTTGCCTTTGCCTTTGCCTTTGCCTTTGCCTTTGCCTTTGCCTTTGCCTTTGCCTTTGCCTTTGCCTTTGCCTTTGCCTTTGCCTTTGCCTTTGCCTTTGCCTTTGCCTTTGCCTTTGCCTTTGCCTTTGCCTTTGCCTTTGCCTTTGCCTTTGCCTTTGCCTTTGCCTTTGCCTTTGCCTTTGCCTTTGCCTTTGCCTTTGCCTTTGCCTTTGCCTTTGCCTTTGCCTTTGCCTTTGCCTTTGCCTTTGCCTTTGCCTTTGCCTTTGCCTTTGCCTTTGCCTTTGCCTTTGCCTTTGCCTTTGCCTTTGCCTTTGCCTTTGCCTTTGCCTTTGCCTTTGCCTTTGCCTTTGCCTTTGCCTTTGCCTTTGCCTTTGCCTTTGCCTTTGCCTTTGCCTTTGCCTTTGCCTTTGCCTTTGCCTTTGCCTTTGCCTTTGCCTTTGCCTTTGCCTTTGCCTTTGCCTTTGCCTTTGCCTTTGCCTTTGCCTTTGCCTTTGCCTTTGCCTTTGCCTTTGCCTTTGCCTTTGCCTTTGCCTTTGCCTTTGCCTTTGCCTTTGCCTTTGCCTTTGCCTTTGCCTTTGCCTTTGCCTTTGCCTTTGCCTTTGCCTTTGCCTTTGCCTTTGCCTTTGCCTTTGCCTTTGCCTTTGCCTTTGCCTTTGCCTTTGCCTTTGCCTTTGCCTTTGCCTTTGCCTTTGCCTTTGCCTTTGCCTTTGCCTTTGCCTTTGCCTTTGCCTTTGCCTTTGCCTTTGCCTTTGCCTTTGCCTTTGCCTTTGCCTTTGCCTTTGCCTTTGCCTTTGCCTTTGCCTTTGCCTTTGCCTTTGCCTTTGCCTTTGCCTTTGCCTTTGCCTTTGCCTTTGCCTTTGCCTTTGCCTTTGCCTTTGCCTTTGCCTTTGCCTTTGCCTTTGCCTTTGCCTTTGCCTTTGCCTTTGCCTTTGCCTTTGCCTTTGCCTTTGCCTTTGCCTTTGCCTTTGCCTTTGCCTTTGCCTTTGCCTTTGCCTTTGCCTTTGCCTTTGCCTTTGCCTTTGCCTTTGCCTTTGCCTTTGCCTTTGCCTTTGCCTTTGCCTTTGCCTTTGCCTTTGCCTTTGCCTTTGCCTTTGCCTTTGCCTTTGCCTTTGCCTTTGCCTTTGCCTTTGCCTTTGCCTTTGCCTTTGCCTTTGCCTTTGCCTTTGCCTTTGCCTTTGCCTTTGCCTTTGCCTTTGCCTTTGCCTTTGCCTTTGCCTTTGCCTTTGCCTTTGCCTTTGCCTTTGCCTTTGCCTTTGCCTTTGCCTTTGCCTTTGCCTTTGCCTTTGCCTTTGCCTTTGCCTTTGCCTTTGCCTTTGCCTTTGCCTTTGCCTTTGCCTTTGCCTTTGCCTTTGCCTTTGCCTTTGCCTTTGCCTTTGCCTTTGCCTTTGCCTTTGCCTTTGCCTTTGCCTTTGCCTTTGCCTTTGCCTTTGCCTTTGCCTTTGCCTTTGCCTTTGCCTTTGCCTTTGCCTTTGCCTTTGCCTTTGCCTTTGCCTTTGCCTTTGCCTTTGCCTTTGCCTTTGCCTTTGCCTTTGCCTTTGCCTTTGCCTTTGCCTTTGCCTTTGCCTTTGCCTTTGCCTTTGCCTTTGCCTTTGCCTTTGCCTTTGCCTTTGCCTTTGCCTTTGCCTTTGCCTTTGCCTTTGCCTTTGCCTTTGCCTTTGCCTTTGCCTTTGCCTTTGCCTTTGCCTTTGCCTTTGCCTTTGCCTTTGCCTTTGCCTTTGCCTTTGCCTTTGCCTTTGCCTTTGCCTTTGCCTTTGCCTTTGCCTTTGCCTTTGCCTTTGCCTTTGCCTTTGCCTTTGCCTTTGCCTTTGCCTTTGCCTTTGCCTTTGCCTTTGCCTTTGCCTTTGCCTTTGCCTTTGCCTTTGCCTTTGCCTTTGCCTTTGCCTTTGCCTTTGCCTTTGCCTTTGCCTTTGCCTTTGCCTTTGCCTTTGCCTTTGCCTTTGCCTTTGCCTTTGCCTTTGCCTTTGCCTTTGCCTTTGCCTTTGCCTTTGCCTTTGCCTTTGCCTTTGCCTTTGCCTTTGCCTTTGCCTTTGCCTTTGCCTTTGCCTTTGCCTTTGCCTTTGCCTTTGCCTTTGCCTTTGCCTTTGCCTTTGCCTTTGCCTTTGCCTTTGCCTTTGCCTTTGCCTTTGCCTTTGCCTTTGCCTTTGCCTTTGCCTTTGCCTTTGCCTTTGCCTTTGCCTTTGCCTTTGCCTTTGCCTTTGCCTTTGCCTTTGCCTTTGCCTTTGCCTTTGCCTTTGCCTTTGCCTTTGCCTTTGCCTTTGCCTTTGCCTTTGCCTTTGCCTTTGCCTTTGCCTTTGCCTTTGCCTTTGCCTTTGCCTTTGCCTTTGCCTTTGCCTTTGCCTTTGCCTTTGCCTTTGCCTTTGCCTTTGCCTTTGCCTTTGCCTTTGCCTTTGCCTTTGCCTTTGCCTTTGCCTTTGCCTTTGCCTTTGCCTTTGCCTTTGCCTTTGCCTTTGCCTTTGCCTTTGCCTTTGCCTTTGCCTTTGCCTTTGCCTTTGCCTTTGCCTTTGCCTTTGCCTTTGCCTTTGCCTTTGCCTTTGCCTTTGCCTTTGCCTTTGCCTTTGCCTTTGCCTTTGCCTTTGCCTTTGCCTTTGCCTTTGCCTTTGCCTTTGCCTTTGCCTTTGCCTTTGCCTTTGCCTTTGCCTTTGCCTTTGCCTTTGCCTTTGCCTTTGCCTTTGCCTTTGCCTTTGCCTTTGCCTTTGCCTTTGCCTTTGCCTTTGCCTTTGCCTTTGCCTTTGCCTTTGCCTTTGCCTTTGCCTTTGCCTTTGCCTTTGCCTTTGCCTTTGCCTTTGCCTTTGCCTTTGCCTTTGCCTTTGCCTTTGCCTTTGCCTTTGCCTTTGCCTTTGCCTTTGCCTTTGCCTTTGCCTTTGCCTTTGCCTTTGCCTTTGCCTTTGCCTTTGCCTTTGCCTTTGCCTTTGCCTTTGCCTTTGCCTTTGCCTTTGCCTTTGCCTTTGCCTTTGCCTTTGCCTTTGCCTTTGCCTTTGCCTTTGCCTTTGCCTTTGCCTTTGCCTTTGCCTTTGCCTTTGCCTTTGCCTTTGCCTTTGCCTTTGCCTTTGCCTTTGCCTTTGCCTTTGCCTTTGCCTTTGCCTTTGCCTTTGCCTTTGCCTTTGCCTTTGCCTTTGCCTTTGCCTTTGCCTTTGCCTTTGCCTTTGCCTTTGCCTTTGCCTTTGCCTTTGCCTTTGCCTTTGCCTTTGCCTTTGCCTTTGCCTTTGCCTTTGCCTTTGCCTTTGCCTTTGCCTTTGCCTTTGCCTTTGCCTTTGCCTTTGCCTTTGCCTTTGCCTTTGCCTTTGCCTTTGCCTTTGCCTTTGCCTTTGCCTTTGCCTTTGCCTTTGCCTTTGCCTTTGCCTTTGCCTTTGCCTTTGCCTTTGCCTTTGCCTTTGCCTTTGCCTTTGCCTTTGCCTTTGCCTTTGCCTTTGCCTTTGCCTTTGCCTTTGCCTTTGCCTTTGCCTTTGCCTTTGCCTTTGCCTTTGCCTTTGCCTTTGCCTTTGCCTTTGCCTTTGCCTTTGCCTTTGCCTTTGCCTTTGCCTTTGCCTTTGCCTTTGCCTTTGCCTTTGCCTTTGCCTTTGCCTTTGCCTTTGCCTTTGCCTTTGCCTTTGCCTTTGCCTTTGCCTTTGCCTTTGCCTTTGCCTTTGCCTTTGCCTTTGCCTTCGCCTTCGCCTACACCACGTTATCAGGCTTCATGCGCAACGACCGTAACCAACAAATTGGAACAGAAGGCCTACGTCACCTTTAAGCATGTTCCGCGACGCCACGACGCTCAGCATGATGCACTGCATTGGCTCCAGTCTCAGGATCCGGGAATGGCTGCGTTCCTTCGTTCGGCTCCGACCACGATGTTCCACAGGATCGGGTGTCTCGAGTCGTCGCTCCATGTTCTGTCGACTTAACAAAAAAGGGAAACAAATTAGGTATCAATTCAAAAAAGGTTTAAATGTAGACAACAAAGCATAGCTAAAATATAAATGAAGAGAGAATTCTATTTGCTTAGAATTTAAAAGCTATCACCATTTCTTAAATTTCACACATTCGTATGCAAATATTGTATACATCTAGTATTTGTAAAAAAATCTTGACGGAAAATTTGCCGGGAACCATAAAAACTAAACAAATAACTAATATATATATATATTTTGAAAGCTTTCTTTCGCCAGGTACCTGTAATATAGATAACTACCAGAAAATCACGATAATTAGCTTTAAATTGGGTCAAAACAAATCCCGTGCTTGCATGCAATATTACACGTAATCTACCAACACCACGTTATCAGGCTTCATGCGCAAAGACCGTAACCAACAAATTGGAACAGAAGGCCTACGTCACCTTTAAGCATGTTCCGCGACGCCACGACGCTCAGCATGATGCACTGCATTGGCTCCAGTCTCAGGATCCGGGAATGGCTGCGTTCCTTCGTTCGGCTCCGACCACGATGTTCCACAGGATCGGGTGTCTCGAGTCGTCGCTCCATGTTCTGTCGACTTAACAAAAAAGGGAAACAAATTAGGTATCAATTCAAAAAAGGTTTAAATGTAGACAACAAAGCATAGCTAAAATATAAATGAAGAGAGAATTCTATTTGCTTAGAATTTAAAAGCTATCACCATTTCTTAAATTTCACACATTCGTATGCAAATATTGTATACATCTAGTATTTGTAAAAAAATCTTGACGGAAAATTTGCCGGGAACCATAAAAACTAAACAAATAACTAATATATATATATATATATTTTGAAAGCTTTCTTTCGCCAGGTACCTGTAATATAGATAACTACCAGAAAATCACGATAATTAGCTTTAAATTGGTTCAAAACACATCCCGTGCTTGCATGCAATATTACACGTAATCTACCAACACCACGTTATCAGGCTTCATGCGCAACGACCGTAACCAACAAATTGGAACAGAAGGCCTACGTCACCTTTAAGCATGTTCCGCGACGCCACGACGCTCAGCATGATGCACTGCATTGGCTCCAGTCTCAGGATCCGGGAATGGCTGCGTTCCTTCGTTCGGCTCCGACCACGATGTTCCACAGGATCGGGTGTCTCGAGTCGTCGCTCCATGTTCTGTCGACTTAACAAAAAAGGGAAACAAATTAGGTATCAATTCAAAAAAGGTTTAAATGTAGACAACAAAGCATAGCTAAAATATAAATGAAGAGAGAATTCTATTTGCTTAGAATTTAAAAGCTATCACCATTTCTTAAATTTCACACATTCGTATGCAAATATTGTATACATCTAGTATTTGTAAAAAAATCTTGAAGGAAAATTTGCCGGGAACCATAAAAACTAAACAAATAACTAATATATATATTTTGAAAGCTTTCTTTCGCCAGGTACCTGTAATATAGATAACTACCAGAAAATCACGATAATTAGCTTTAAATTGGGTCAAAACAAATCCCGTGCTTGCATGCAATATTACACGTAATCTACCAACACCACGTTATCAGGCTTCATGCGCAAAGACCGTAACCAACAAATTGGAACAGAAGGCCTACGTCACCTTTAAGCATGTTCCGCGACGCCACGACGCTAAGCATGATGCACTGCATTGGCTCCAGTCTCAGGATCCGGGAATGGCTGCGTTCCTTCGTTCGGCTCCGACCACGATGTTCCACAGGATCGGGTGTCTCGAGTCGTCGCTCCATGTTCTGTCGACTTAAGCAAAAAAGGGAAACAAATTAGGTATCAATTCAAAAAAGGTTGAAATGTAGACAACAAAGCATAGCTAAAATATAAATGAAGAGAGAATTCTATTTGCTAAGAATTTAAAAGCTATCACCATTTCTTAAATTTCACACATTCGTATGCAAATATTGTATACATCTAGTATTTGTAAAAAAATCTTGACGGAAAATTTGCCGGGAACCATAAAAACTAAACAAATAACTAATATATATATATATATATTTTGAAAGCTTTCTTTCGCCAGGTACCTGTAATATAGATAACTACCAGAAAATCACGATAATTAGCTTTAAATTGGGTCAAAACAAATCCCGTGCTTGCATGCAATATTACACGTAATCTACCAACACCACGTTATCAGGCTTCATGCGCAAAGACCGTAACCAACAAATCGTAACAGAAGGACTACGTCACCTTTTAGCATGTTCCGCGACGCCAAGACGCTCAGCATGATGCACTGCATTGGCTCCAGTCTCAGGATCCGGGAATGGCTGCGTTCCTTCGTTCGGCTCCGACTACGATGTTCCACAGGATCGGGTGTCTCGAGTCGTCGCTCCATGTTCTGTCGACTTAAGCAAAAAAGGGAAACAAATTAGGTATCAATTCAAAAAAGGTTGAAATGTAGACAACAAAGCATAGCTAAAATATAAATGAAGAGAGAATTCTATTTGCTTAGAATTTAAAAGCTATCACCATTTCTTAAATTTCACACATTCGTATGCAAATATTGTATACATCTAGTATTTGTAAAAAAATCTTGACGGAAAATTTGCCGGGAACCATAAAAACTAAACAAATAACTAATATATATATATATTTTGAAAGCTTTCTTTCGCCAGGTACCTGTAATATAGATAACTACCAGAAAATCACGATAATTAGCTTTAAATTGGGTCAAAACAAATCCCGTGCTTGCATGCAATATTACACGTAATCTACCAACACCACGTTATCAGGCTTCATGCGCAAAGACCGTAACCAACAAATCGTAACAGAAGGACTACGTCACCTTTTAGCATGTTCTGCGACGCCAAGACGCTCAGCATGATGCACTGCATTGGCTCCAGTCTCAGGATCCGGGAATGGCTGCGTTCCTTCGTTCGGCTCCGACTACGATGTTCCACAGGATCGGGTGTCTCGAGTCGTCGCTCCATGTTCTGTCGACTTAAGCAAAAAAGGGAAACAAATTAGGTATCAATTCAAAAAAGGTTGAAATGTAGACAACAAAGCATAGCTAAAATATAAATGAAGAGAGAATTCTATTTGCTTAGAATTTAAAAGCTATCACCATTTCTTAAATTTCACACATTCGTATGCAAATATTGTATACATCTAGTATTTGTAAAAAAATCTTGAAGGAAAATTTGCCGGGAACCATAAAAACTAAACAAATAACTAATATATATATATATTTTGAAAGCTTTCTTTCGCCAGGTACCTGTAATATAGATAACTACCAGAAAATCACGATAATTAGCTTTAAATTGGGTCAAAACAAATCCCGTGCTTGCATGCAATATTACACGTAATCTACCAACACCACGTTATCAGGCTTCATGCGCAAAGACCGTAACCAACAAATCGTAACAGAAGGACTACGTCACCTTTTAGCATGTTCCGCGACGCCAAGACGCTCAGCATGATGCACTCTGCATTGGCTCCAGTCTCAGGATCCGGGAATGGCTGCGTTCCTTCGTTCGGCTCCGACTACGATGTTCCACAGGATCGGGTGTCTCGAGTCGTCGCTCCATGTTCTGTCGACTTAAGCAAAAAAGGGAAACAAATTAGGTATCAATTCAAAAAAGGTTGAAATGTAGACAACAAAGCATAGCTAAAATATAAATGAAGAGAGAATTCTATTTGCTTAGAATTTAAAAGCTATCACCATTTCTTAAATTTCACACATTCGTATGCAAATATTGTATACATCTAGTATTTGTAAAAAAATCTTGACGGAAAATTTGCCGGGAACCATAAAAACTAAACAAATAACTAATATATATATATATATTTTGAAAGCTTTCTTTCGCCAGGTACCTGTAATATAGATAACTACCAGAAAATCACGATAATTAGCTTTAAATTGGGTCAAAACAAATCCCGTGCTTGCATGCAATATTACACGTAATCTACCAACACCACGTTATCAGGCTTCATGCGCAAAGACCGTAACCAACAAATCGTAACAGAAGGACTACGTCACCTTTTAGCATGTTCCGCGACGCCAAGACGCTCAGCATGATGCACTGCATTGGCTCCAGTCTCAGGATCCGGGAATGGCTGCGTTCCTTCGTTCGGCTCCGACTACGATGTTCCACAGGATCGGGTGTCTCGAGTCGTCGCTCCATGTTCTGTCGACTTAAGCAAAAAAGGGAAACAAATTAGGTATCAATTCAAAAAAGGTTGAAATGTAGACAACAAAGCATAGCTAAAATATAAATGAAGAGAGAATTCTATTTGCTTAGAATTTAAAAGCTATCACCATTTCTTGTATTTCACACATTCGTATGCAAATATTGTATACATCTAGTATTTGTAAAAAAATCTTGAAGGAAAATTTGCCGGGAACCATAAAAACTAAACAAATAACTAATATATATATATATTTTGAAAGCTTTCTTTCGCCAGGGACCTGTAATATAGATAACTACCAGAAAATCACGATAATTAGCTTTAAATTGGGTCAAAACAAATCCCGTGCTTGCATGCAATATTACACGTAATCTACCAACACCACGTTATCAGGCTTCATGCGCAAAGACCGTAACCAACAAATCGTAACAGAAGGACTACGTCACCTTTTAGCATGTTCCGCGACGCCAAGACGCTCAGCATGATGCACTGCATTGGCTCCAGTCTCAGGATCCGGGAATGGCTGCGTTCCTTCGTTCGGCTCCGACTACGATGTTCCACAGGATCGGGTGTCTCGAGTCGTCGCTCCATGTTCTGTCGACTTAAGCAAAAAAGGGAAACAAATTAGGTATCAATTCAAAAAAGGTTGAAATGTAGACAACAAAGCATAGCTAAAATATAAATGAAGAGAGAATTCTATTTGCTTAGAATTTAAAAGCTATCACCATTTCTTAAATTTCACACATTCGTATGCAAATATTGTATGCATCTAGTATTTGTAAAAAAATCTTGACGGAAAATTTGCCGGGAACCATAAAAACTAAACAAATAACTAATATATATATATATATTTTGAAAGCTTTCTTTCGCCAGGTACCTGTAATATAGATAACTACCAGAAAATCACGATAATTAGCTTTAAATTGGGTCAAAACAAATCCCGTGCTTGCATGCAATATTACACGTAATCTACCAACACCACGTTATCAGGCTTCATGCGCAAAGACCGTAACCAACAAATCGTAACAGAAGGACTACGTCACCTTTTAGCATGTTCCGCGACGCCAAGACGCTCAGCATGATGCACTCTGCATTGGCTCCAGTCTCAGGATCCGGGAATGGCTGCGTTCCTTCGTTCGGCTCCGACTACGATGTTCCACAGGATCGGGTGTCTCGAGTCGTCGCTCCATGTTCTGTCGACTTAAGCAAAAAAGGAAAACAAATTAGGTATCAATTCAAAAAAGGTTGAAATGTAGACAACAAAGCATAGCTAAAATATAAATGAAGAGAGAATTCTATTTGCTTAGAATTTAAAAGCTATCACCATTTCTTAAATTTCACACATTCGTATGCAAATATTGTATACATCTAGTATTTGTAAAAAAATCTTGACGGAAAATTTGCCGGGAACCATAAAAACTAAACAAATAACTAATATATATATATATATATATATATTTTGAAAGCTTTCTTTCGCCAGGTACCTGTAATATAGATAACTACCAGAAAATCACGATAATTAGCTTTAAATTGGGTCAAAACAAATCCCGTGCTTGCATGCAATATTACACGTAATCTACCAACACCACGTTATCAGGCTTCATGCGCAAAGACCGTAACCAACAAATCGTAACAGAAGGACTACGTCACCTTTTAGCATGTTCCGCGACGCCAAGACGCTCAGCATGATGCACTGCATTGGCTCCAGTCTCAGGATCCGGGAATGGCTGCGTTCCTTCGTTCGGCTCCGACTACGATGTTCCACAGGATCGGGTGTCTCGAGTCGTCGCTCCATGTTCTGTCGACTTAAGCAAAAAAGGGAAACAAATTAGGTATCAATTCAAAAAAGGTTGAAATGTAGACAACAAAGCATAGCTAAAATATAAATGAAGAGAGAATTCTATTTGCTTAGAATTTAAAAGCTATCACCATTTCTTAAATTTCACACATTCGTATGCAAATATTGTATGCATCTAGTATTTGTAAAAAAATCTTGACGGAAAATTTGCCGGGAACCATAAAAACTAAACAAATAACTAATATATATATATATATTTTGAAAGCTTTCTTTCGCCAGGTACCTGTAATATAGATAACTACCAGAAAATCACGATAATTAGCTTTAAATTGGGTCAAAACAAATCCCGTGCTTGCATGCAATATTACACGTAATCTACCAACACCACGTTATCAGGCTTCATGCGCAAAGACCGTAACCAACAAATCGTAACAGAAGGACTACGTCACCTTTTAGCATGTTCCGCGACGCCAAGACGCTCAGCATGATGCACTCTGCATTGGCTCCAGTCTCAGGATCCGGGAATGGCTGCGTTCCTTCGTTCGGCTCCGACTACGATGTTCCACAGGATCGGGTGTCTCGAGTCGTCGCTCCATGTTCTGTCGACTTAAGCAAAAAAGGAAAACAAATTAGGTATCAATTCAAAAAAGGTTGAAATGTAGACAACAAAGCATAGCTAAAATATAAATGAAGAGAGAATTCTATTTGCTTAGAATTTAAAAGCTATCACCATTTCTTAAATTTCACACATTCGTATGCAAATATTGTATACATCTAGTATTTGTAAAAAAATCTTGACGGAAAATTTGCCGGGAACCATAAAAACTAAACAAATAACTAATATATATATATATATATATATATTTTGAAAGCTTTCTTTCGCCAGGTACCTGTAATATAGATAACTACCAGAAAATCACGATAATTAGCTTTAAATTGGTTCAAAACACACCCCATGCTTGCATGCAATATTACACGTAATCTACCAACACTACGTTATCAGGCTTCATGCGCAACGACCGTAACCAACAAATCGTAACAGAAGGACTACGTCACCTTTTAGCATGTTCCGCGACGCCAAGACGCTCAGCATGATGCACTGCATTGGCTCCAGTCTCAGGATCCGGGAAGGGCTGCGTTCGTTCGTTCGGCTCCGACTACGATGCTCCACAGGATCGGGTGTCTCGAGTCGTCGCTCCATGTTCTGTCGACTTAAGCAAAAAAGGGAAACAAATAAGGTATCAATTCAAAAAAGGTTGAAATGTAGACAACAAAGCATAGCTAAAATATAAATGAAGAGAGAATTCTATTTGCTTAGAATTTAAAAGCTATCACCATTTCTTAAATTTCACACATTCGTATGCAAATATTGTATACATCTAGTATTTGTAAAAAAATCTTGAAGGAAAATTTGCCGGGAACCATAAAAACTAAACAAATAACTAATATATATATATATATTTTGAAAGCTTTCTTTCGCCAGGTACCTGTAATATAGATAACTACCAGAAAATCACGATAATTAGCTTTAAATTGGGTCAAAACAAATCCCGTGCTTGCATGCAATATTACACGTAATCTACCAACACCACGTTATCAGGCTTCATGCGCAAAGACCGTAACCAACAAATCGTAACAGAAGGACTACGTCACCTTTTAGCATGTTCCGCGACGCCAAGACGCTCAGCATGATGCACTCTGCATTGGCTCCAGTCTCAGGATCCGGGAATGGCTGCGTTCCTTCGTTCGGCTCCGACTACGATGTTCCACAGGATCGGGTGTCTCGAGTCGTCGCTCCATGTTCTGTCGACTTAAGCAAAAAAGGGAAACAAATTAGGTATCAATTCAAAAAAGGTTGAAATGTAGACAACAAAGCATAGCTAAAATATAAATGAAGAGAGAATTCTATTTGCTTAGAATTTAAAAGCTATCACCATTTCTTAAATTTCACACATTCGTATGCAAATATTGTATACATCTAGTATTTGTAAAAAAATCTTGACGGAAAATTTGCCGGGAACCATAAAAACTAAACAAATAACTAATATATATATATATATATTTTGAAAGCTTTCTTTCGCCAGGTACCTGTAATATAGATAACTACCAGAAAATCACGATAATTAGCTTTAAATTGGGTCAAAACAAATCCCGTGCTTGCATGCAATATTACACGTAATCTACCAACACCACGTTATCAGGCTTCATGCGCAAAGACCGTAACCAACAAATCGTAACAGAAGGACTACGTCACCTTTTAGCATGTTCCGCGACGCCAAGACGCTCAGCATGATGCACTGCATTGGCTCCAGTCTCAGGATCCGGGAATGGCTGCGTTCCTTCGTTCGGCTCCGACTACGATGTTCCACAGGATCGGGTGTCTCGAGTCGTCGCTCCATGTTCTGTCGACTTAAGCAAAAAAGGGAAACAAATTAGGTATCAATTCAAAAAAGGTTGAAATGTAGACAACAAAGCATAGCTAAAATATAAATGAAGAGAGAATTCTATTTGCTTAGAATTTAAAAGCTATCACCATTTCTTAAATTTCACACATTCGTATGCAAATATTGTATACATCTAGTATTTGTAAAAAAATCTTGACGGAAAATTTGCCGGGAACCATAAAAACTAAACAAATAACTAATATATATATATATTTTGAAAGCTTTCTTTCGCCAGGTACCTGTAATATAGATAACTACCAGAAAATCACGATAATTAGCTTTAAATTGGGTCAAAACAAATCCCGTGCTTGCATGCAATATTACACGTAATCTACCAACACCACGTTATCAGGCTTCATGCGCAACGACCGTAACCAACAAATTGGAACAGAAGGCCTACGTCACCTTTAAGCATGTTCCGCGACGCCACGACGCTCAGCATGATGCACTGCATTGGCTCCAGTCTCAGGATCCGGGAATGGCTGCGTTCCTTCGTTCGGCTCCGACTACGATGTTCCACAGGATCGGGTGTCTCGAGTCGTCACTCCATGTTCTGTCGACTTAAGCAAAAAAGGGAAACAAATTAGGTATAAATTCAAAAAAGGTGTTTAAATGTAGACAACAAAGCATAGCTAAAATATAAATGAAGAGAGAATTCTATTTGCTTAGAATTTATAAGCTCTCACCATTTCTTAAATTTCCCACATTCGTATGCAAATATTGTATACATCTAGTATTTCTAACAAAAATCTTGACGGAAAATTTGCCGGGAACCATAAAAACTAAACAAATGAGTAATATATATATATATATATATATATTTAAAGCTTTCTTTCGCCAGGTACCTGTAATATAGATAACTACCAGAAAATCACGATAATTAGCTTTAAATTGGTTCAAAACACACCCCATGCTTGCATGCAATATTACACGTAATCTACCAACACTACGTTATCAGGCTTCATGCGCAACGACCGTAACCAACAAATCGTAACAGAAGGACTACGTCACCTTTTAGCATGTTCCGCGACGCCAAGACGCTCAGCATGATGCACTGCATTGGCTCCAGTCTCAGGATCCGGGAAGGGCTGCGTTCGTTCGTTCGGCTCCGACTACGATGCTCCACAGGATCGGGTGTCTCGAGTCGTCGCTCCATGTTCTGTCGACTTAAGCAAAAAAGGGAAACAAATTAGGTATCAATTCAAAAAAGGTTGAAATGTAGACAACAAAGCATAGCTAAAATATAAATGAAGAGAGAATTCTATTTGCTTAGAATTTAAAAGCTATCACCATTTCTTAAATTTCACACATTCGTATGCAAATATTGTATACATCTAGTATTTGTAAAAAAATCTTGACGGAAAATTTGCCGGGAACCATAAAAACTAAACAAATAACTAATATATATATATATATATTTTGAAAGCTTTCTTTCGCCAGGTACCTGTAATATAGATAACTACCAGAAAATCACGATAATTAGCTTTAAATTGGTTCAAAACACATCCCGTGCTTGCATGCAATATTACACGTAATCTACCAACACCACGTTATCAGGCTTCATGCGCAACGACCGTAACCAACAAATTGGAACAGAAGGCCTACGTCACCTTTAAGCATGTTCCGCGACGCCACGACGCTCAGCATGATGCACTGCATTGGCTCCAGTCTCAGGATCCGGGAATGGCTGCGTTCCTTCGTTCGGCTCCGACCACGATGTTCCACAGGATCGGGTGTCTCGAGTCGTCGCTCCATGTTCTGTCGACTTAAGCAAAAAAGGGAAACAAATTAGGTATCAATTCAAAAAAGGTTGAAATGTAGACAACAAAGCATAGCTAAAATATAAATGAAGAGAGAATTCTATTTGCTTAGAATTTAAAAGCTATCACCATTTCTTAAATTTCACACATTCGTATGCAAATATTGTATACATCTAGTATTTGTAAAAAAATCTTGACGGTAAATTTGCCGGGAACCATAAAAACTAAACAAATAACTAATATATATATATATTTTGAAAGCTTTCTTTCGCCAGGTACCTGTAATATAGATAACTACCAGAAAATCACGATAATTAGCTTTAAATTGGGTCAAAACAAATCCCGTGCTTGCATGCAATATTACACGTAATCTACCAACACCACGTTATCAGGCTTCATGCGCAAAGACCGTAACAAACAAATCGTAACAGAAGGACTACGTCACCTTTTAGCATGTTCCGCGACGCCAAGACGCTCAGCATGATGCACTGCATTGGCTCCAGTCTCAGGATCCGGGAATGGCTGCGTTCCTTCGTTCGGCTCCGACTACGATGTTCCACAGGATCGGGTGTCTCGAGTCGTCGCTCCATGTTCTGTCGACTTAAGCAAAAAAGGGAAACAAATTAGGTATCAATTCAAAAAAGGTTGAAATGTAGACAACAAAGCATAGCTAAAATATAAATGAAGAGAGAATTCTATTTGCTTAGAATTTAAAAGCTATCACCATTTCTTAAATTTCACACATTCGTATGCAAATATTGTATACATCTAGTATTTGTAAAAAAATCTTGACGGTAAATTTGCCGGGAACCATAAAAACTAAACAAATAACTAATATATATATATATATTTTGAAAGCTTTCTTTCGCCAGGTACCTGTAATATAGATAACTACCAGAAAATCACGATAATTAGCTTTAAATTGGGTCAAAACAAATCCCGTGCTTGCATGCAATATTACACGTAATCTACCAACACCACGTTATCAGGCTTCATGCGCAAAGACCGTAACCAACAAATCGTAACAGAAGGACTACGTCACCTTTTAGCATGTTCCGCGACGCCAAGACGCTCAGCATGATGCACTGCATTGGCTCCAGTCTCAGGATCCGGGAATGGCTGCGTTCCTTCGTTCGGCTCCGACTACGATGTTCCACAGGATCGGGTGTCTCGAGTCGTCGCTCCATGTTCTGTCGACTTAAGCAAAAAAGGGAAACAAATTAGGTATCAATTCAAAAAAGGTTGAAATGTAGACAACAAAGCATAGCTAAAATATAAATAAAGAGAGAATTCTATTTGCTTAGAATTTAAAAGCTATCACCATTTCTTAAATTTCACACATTCGTATGCAAATATTGTATACATCTAGTATTTGTAAAAAAATCTTGAAGGAAAATTTGCCGGGAACCATAAAAACTAAACAAATAACTAATATATATATATATTTTGAAAGCTTTCTTTCGCCAGGTACCTGTAATATAGATAACTACCAGAAAATCACGATAATTAGCTTTAAATTGGGTCAAAACAAATCCCGTGCTTGCATGCAATATTACACGTAATCTACCAACACCACGTTATCAGGCTTCATGCGCAAAGACCGTAACCAACAAATCGTAACAGAAGGACTACGTCACCTTTTAGCATGTTCCGCGACGCCAAGACGCTCAGCATGATGCACTCTGCATTGGCTCCAGTCTCAGGATCCGGGAATGGCTGCGTTCCTTCGTTCGGCTCCGACTACGATGTTCCACAGGATCGGGTGTCTCGAGTCGTCGCTCCATGTTCTGTCGACTTAAGCAAAAAAGGGAAACAAATTAGGTATCAATTCAAAAAAGGTTGAAATGTAGACAACAAAGCATAGCTAAAATATAAATGAAGAGAGAATTCTATTTGCTTAGAATTTAAAAGCTATCACCATTTCTTAAATTTCACACATTCGTATGCAAATATTGTATACATCTAGTATTTGTAAAAAATTCTTGACGGAAAATTTGCCGGGAACCATAAAAACTAAACAAATAACTAATATATATATATATTTTGAAAGCTTTCTTTCGCCAGGTACCTGTAATATAGATAACTACCAGAAAATCACGATAATTTGCTTTAAATTGGGTCAAAACAAATCCCGTGCTTGCATGCAATATTACACGTAATCTACCAACACCACGTTATCAGGCTTCATGCGCAACGACCGTAACCAACAAATTGGAACAGAAGGCCTACGTCACCTTTAAGCATGTTCCGCGACGCCACGACGCTCAGCATGATGCACTGCATTGGCTCCAGTCTCAGGATCCGGGAATGGCTGCGTTCCTTCGTTCGGCTCCGACCACGATGTTCCACAGGATCGGGTGTCTCGAGTCGTCGCTCCATGTTCTGTCGACTTAACAAAAAAGGGAAACAAATTAGGTATCAATTCAAAAAAGGTTTAAATGTAGACAACAAAGCATAGCTAAAATATAAATGAAGAGAGAATTCTATTTGCTTAGAATTTAAAAGCTATCACCATTTCTTAAATTTCACACATTCGTATGCAAATATTGTATACATCTAGTATTTGTAAAAAAATCTTGAAGGAAAATTTGCCGGGAACCATAAAAACTAAACAAATAACTAATATATATATATATTTTGAAAGCTTTCTTTCGCCAGGTTCCTGTAATATAGATAACTACCAGAAAATCACGATAATTAGCTTTAAATTGGGTCAAAACAAATCCCGTGCTTGCATGCAATATTACACGTAATCTACCAACACCACGTTATCAGGCTTCATGCGCAAAGACCGTAACCAACAAATCGTAACAGAAGGACTACGTCACCTTTTAGCATGTTCCGCGACGCCAAGACGCTCAGCATGATGCACTGCATTGGCTCCAGTCTCAGGATCCGGGAATGGCTGCGTTCCTTCGTTCGGCTCCGACTACGATGTTCCACAGGATCGGGTGTCTCGAGTCGTCGCTCCATGTTCTGTCGACTTAAGCAAAAAAGGGAAACAAATTAGGTATCAATTCAAAAAAGGTTGAAATGTAGACAACAAAGCATAGCTAAAATATAAATGAAGAGAGAATTCTATTTGCTTAGAATTTAAAAGCTATCACCATTTCTTAAATTTCACACATTCGTATGCAAATATTGTATACATCTAGTATTTGTAAAAAAATCTTGACGGAAAATTTGCCGGGAACCATAAAAACTAAACAAATAACTAATATATATATATATTTTGAAAGCTTTCTTTCGCCAGGTACCTGTAATATAGATAACTACCAGAAAATCACGATAATTAGCTTTAAATTGGGTCAAAACAAATCCCGTGCTTGCATGCAATATTACACGTAATCTACCAACACCACGTTATCAGGCTTCATGCGCAAAGACCGTAACCAACAAATCGTAACAGAAGGACTACGTCACCTTTTAGCATGTTCCGCGACGCCAAGACGCTCAGCATGATGCACTCTGCATTGGCTCCAGTCTCAGGATCCGGGAATGGCTGCGTTCCTTCGTTCGGCTCCGACTACGATGTTCCACAGGATCGGGTGTCTCGAGTCGTCGCTCCATGTTCTGTCGACTTAAGCAAAAAAGGGAAACAAATTAGGTATCAATTCAAAAAAGGTTGAAATGTAGACAACAAAGCATAGCTAAAATATAAATGAAGAGAGAATTCTATTTGCTTAGAATTTAAAAGCTATCACCATTTCTTAAATTTCACACATTCGTATGCAAATATTGTATACATCTAGTATTTGTAAAAAAATCTTGAAGGAAAATTTGCCGGGAACCATAAAAACTAAACAAATAACTAATATATATATATATTTTGAAAGCTTTCTTTCGCCAGGTTCCTGTAATATAGATAACTACCAGAAAATCACGATAATTAGCTTTAAATTGGTTCAAAACACATCCCGTGCTTGCATGCAATATTACACGTAATCTACCAACACCACGTTATCAGGCTTCATGCGCAACGACCGTAACCAACAAATTGGAACAGAAGGCCTACGTCACCTTTAAGCATGTTCCGCGACGCCACGACGCTCAGCATGATGCACTGCATTGGCTCCAGTCTCAGGATCCGGGAATGGCTGCGTTCCTTCGTTCGGCTCCGACCACGATGTTCCACAGGATCGGGTGTCTCGAGTCGTCGCTCCATGTTCTGTCGACTTAACAAAAAAGGGAAACAAATTAGGTATCAATTCAAAAAAGGTTTAAATGTAGACAACAAAGCATAGCTAAAATATAAATGAAGAGAGAATTCTATTTGCTTAGAATTTAAAAGCTATCACCATTTCTTGTATTTCACACATTCGTATGCAAATAATCTATACATCTAGTATTTGTAAAAAAAATCTTGAAGGAAAATTTGCCGGGAACCATAAAAACTAAACAAATAACTAATATATATATATATTTTGAAAGCTTTCTTTCGCCAGGTACCTGTAATATAGATAACTACCAGAAAATCACGATAATTAGCTTTAAATTGGGTCAAAACAAATCCCGTGCTTGCATGCAATATTACACGTAATCTACCAACACCACGTTATCAGGCTTCATGCGCAAAGACCGTAACCAACAAATCGTAACAGAAGGACTACGTCACCTTTTAGCATGTTCCGCGACGCCAAGACGCTCAGCATGATGCACTCTGCATTGGCTCCAGTCTCAGGATCCGGGAATGGCTGCGTTCCTTCGTTCGGCTCCGACTACGATGTTCCACAGGATCGGGTGTCTCGAGTCGTCGCTCCATGTTCTGTCGACTTAAGCAAAAAAGGGAAACAAATTAGGTATCAATTCAAAAAAGGTTGAAATGTAGACAACAAAGCATAGCTAAAATATAAATGAAGAGAGAATTCTATTTGCTTAGAATTTAAAAGCTATCACCATTTCTTAAATTTCACACATTCGTATGCAAATATTGTATACATCTAGTATTTGTAAAAAAATCTTGACGGAAAATTTGCCGGGAACCATAAAAACTAAACAAATAACTAATATATATATATATTTTGAAAGCTTTCTTTCGCCAGGTACCTGTAATATAGATAACTACCAGAAAATCACGATAATTAGCTTTAAATTGGGTCAAAACAAATCCCGTGCTTGCATGCAATATTACACGTAATCTACCAACACCACGTTATCAGGCTTCATGCGCAAAGACCGTAACCAACAAATCGTAACAGAAGGACTACGTCACCTTTTAGCATGTTCCGCGACGCCAAGACGCTCAGCATGATGCACTGCATTGGCTCCAGTCTCAGGATCCGGGAATGGCTGCGTTCCTTCGTTCGGCTCCGACTACGATGTTCCACAGGATCGGGTGTCTCGAGTCGTCGCTCCATGTTCTGTCGACTTAAGCAAAAAAGGGAAACAAATTAGGTATCAATTCAAAAAAGGTTGAAATGTAGACAACAAAGCATAGCTAAAATATAAATGAAGAGAGAATTCTATTTGCTTAGAATTTAAAAGTTATCACCATTTCTTAAATTTCACACATTCGTATGCAAATATTGTATACATCTAGTATTTGTAAAAAAATCTTGACGGAAAATTTGCCGGGAACCATAAAAACTAAACAAATAACTAATATATATATATATATTTTGAAAGCTTTCTTTCGCCAGGTACCTGTAATATAGATAACTACCAGAAAATCACGATAATTAGCTTTAAATTGGGTCAAAACAAATCCCGTGCTTGCATGCAATATTACACGTAATCTACCAACACCACGTTATCAGGCTTCATGCGCAAAGACCGTAACCAACAAATCGTAACAGAAGGACTACGTCACCTTTTAGCATGTTCCGCGACGCCAAGACGCTCAGCATGATGCACTGCATTGGCTCCAGTCTCAGGATCCGGGAATGGCTGCGTTCCTTCGTTCGGCTCCGACTACGATGTTCCACAGGATCGGGTGTCTCGAGTCGTCGCTCCATGTTCTGTCGACTTAAGCAAAAAAGGGAAACAAATTAGGTATCAATTCAAAAAAGGTTGAAATGTAGACAACAAAGCATAGCTAAAATATAAATGAAGAGAGAATTCTATTTGCTTAGAATTTAAAAGCTATCACCATTTCTTGTATTTCACACATTCGTATGCAAATATTGTATACATCTAGTATTTGTAAAAAAATCTTGAAGGAAAATTTGCCGGGAACCATAAAAACTAAACAAATAACTAATATATATATATATTTTGAAAGCTTTCTTTCGCCAGGTACCTGTAATATAGATAACTACCAGAAAATCACGATAATTAGCTTTAAATTGGGTCAAAACAAATCCCGTGCTTGCATGCAATATTACACGTAATCTACCAACACCACGTTATCAGGCTTCATGCGCAAAGACCGTAACCAACAAATCGTAACAGAAGGACTACGTCACCTTTTAGCATGTTCCGCGACGCCAAGACGCTCAGCATGATGCACTCTGCATTGGCTCCAGTCTCAGGATCCGGGAATGGCTGCGTTCCTTCGTTCGGCTCCGACTACGATGTTCCACAGGATCGGGTGTCTCGAGTCGTCGCTCCATGTTCTGTCGACTTAAGCAAAAAAGGAAAACAAATTAGGTATCAATTCAAAAAAGGTTGAAATGTAGACAACAAAGCATAGCTAAAATATAAATGAAGAGAGAATTCTATTTGCTTAGAATTTAAAAGCTATCACCATTTCTTAAATTTCACACATTCGTATGCAAATATTGTATACATCTAGTATTTGTAAAAAAATCTTGACGGTAAATTTGCCGGGAACCATAAAAACTAAACAAATAACTAATATATATATATATTTTGAAAGCTTTCTTTCGCCAGGTACCTGTAATATAGATAACTACCAGAAAATCACGATAATTAGCTTTAAATTGGGTCAAAACAAATCCCGTGCTTGCATGCAATATTACACGTAATCTACCAACACCACGTTATCAGGCTTCATGCGCAAAGACCGTAACCAACAAATCGTAACAGAAGGACTACGTCACCTTTTAGCATGTTCCGCGACGCCAAGACGCTCAGCATGATGCACTGCATTGGCTCCAGTCTCAGGATCCGGGAATGGCTGCGTTCCTTCGTTCGGCTCCGACTACGATGTTCCACAGGATCGGGTGTCTCGAGTCGTCGCTCCATGTTCTGTCGACTTAAGCAAAAAAGGGAAACAAATTAGGTATCAATTCAAAAAAGGTTGAAATGTAGACAACAAAGCATAGCTAAAATATAAATGAAGAGAGAATTCTATTTGCTTAGAATTTAAAAGCTATCACCATTTCTTAAATTTCACACATTCGTATGCAAATATTGTATACATCTAGTATTTGTAAAAAAATCTTGACGGAAAATTTGCCGGGAACCATAAAAACTAAACAAATAACTAATATATATATATATATTTTGAAAGCTTTCTTTCGCCAGGTACCTGTAATATAGATAACTACCAGAAAATCACGATAATTAGCTTTAAATTGGGTCAAAACAAATCCCGTGCTTGCATGCAATATTACACGTAATCTACCAACACCACGTTATCAGGCTTCATGCGCAAAGACCGTAACCAACAAATCGTAACAGAAGGACTACGTCACCTTTTAGCATGTTCCGCGACGCCAAGACGCTCAGCATGATGCACTGCATTGGCTCCAGTCTCAGGATCCGGGAATGGCTGCGTTCCTTCGTTCGGCTCCGACTACGATGTTCCACAGGATCGGGTGTCTCGAGTCGTCGCTCCATGTTCTGTCGACTTAAGCAAAAAAGGGAAACAAATTAGGTATCAATTCAAAAAAGGTTGAAATGTAGACAACAAAGCATAGCTAAAATATAAATGAAGAGAGAATTCTATTTGCTTAGAATTTAAAAGCTATCACCATTTCTTAAATTTCACACATTCGTATGCAAATATTGTATACATCTAGTATTTGTAAAAAAATCTTGACGGAAAATTTGCCGGGAACCATAAAAACTAAACAAATAACTAATATATATATATATATATTTTGAAAGCTTTCTTTCGCCAGGTACCTGTAATATAGATAACTACCAGAAAATCACGATAATTAGCTTTAAATTGGGTCAAAACAAATCCCGTGCTTGCATGCAATATTACACGTAATCTACCAACACCACGTTATCAGGCTTCATGCGCAAAGACCGTAACCAACAAATCGTAACAGAAGGACTACGTCACCTTTTAGCATGTTCCGCGACGCCAAGACGCTCAGCATGATGCACTGCATTGGCTCCAGTCTCAGGATCCGGGAATGGCTGCGTTCCTTCGTTCGGCTCCGACTACGATGTTCCACAGGATCGGGTGTCTCGAGTCGTCGCTCCATGTTCTGTCGACTTAAGCAAAAAAGGGAAACAAATTAGGTATCAATTCAAAAAAGGTTGAAATGTAGACAACAAAGCATAGCTAAAATATAAATGAAGAGAGAATTCTATTTGCTTAGAATTTAAAAGCTATCACCATTTCTTAAATTTCACACATTCGTATGCAAATATTGTATACATCTAGTATTTGTAAAAAAATCTTGACGGAAAATTTGCCGGGAACCATAAAAACTAAACAAATAACTAATATATATATATATATTTTGAAAGCTTTCTTTCGCCAGGTACCTGTAATATAGATAACTACCAGAAAATCACGATAATTAGCTTTAAATTGGTTCAAAACACATCCCGTGCTTGCATGCAATATTACACGTAATCTACCAACACCACGTTATCAGGCTTCATGCGCAAAGACCGTAACCAACAAATCGTAACAGAAGGACTACGTCACCTTTTAGCATGTTCCGCGACGCCAAGACGCTCAGCATGATGCACTGCATTGGCTCCAGTCTCAGGATCCGGGAATGGCTGCGTTCCTTCGTTCGGCTCCGACTACGATGTTCCACAGGATCGGGTGTCTCGAGTCGTCGCTCCATGTTCTGTCGACTTAAGCAAAAAAGGGAAACAAATTAGGTATCAATTCAAAAAAGGTTGAAATGTAGACAACAAAGCATAGCTAAAATATAAATGAAGAGAGAATTCTATTTGCTTAGAATTTAAAAGCTATCACCATTTCTTAAATTTCACACATTCGTATGCAAATATTGTATACATCTAGTATTTGTAAAAAAATCTTGACGGAAAATTTGCCGGGAACCATAAAAACTAAACAAATAACTAATATATATATATATTTTGAAAGCTTTCTTTCGCCAGGTACCTGTAATATAGATAACTACCAGAAAATCACGATAATTAGCTTTAAATTGGGTCAAAACAAATCCCGTGCTTGCATGCAATATTACACGTAATCTACCAACACCACGTTATCAGGCTTCATGCGCAACGACCGTAACCAACAAATTGGAACAGAAGGCCTACGTCACCTTTAAGCATGTTCCGCGACGCCACGACGCTCAGCATGATGCACTGCATTGGCTCCAGTCTCAGGATCCGGGAATGGCTGCGTTCCTTCGTTCGGCTCCGACTACGATGTTCCACAGGATCGGGTGTCTCGAGTCGTCACTCCATGTTCTGTCGACTTAAGCAAAAAAGGGAAACAAATTAGGTATCAATTCAAAAAAGGTTGAAATGTAGACAACAAAGCATAGCTAAAATATAAATGAAGAGAGAATTCTATTTGCTTAGAATTTAAAAGCTATCACCATTTCTTAAATTTCACACATTCGTATGCAAATATTGTATACATCTAGTATTTGTAAAAAAATCTTGACGGAAAATTTGCCGGGAACCATAAAAACTAAACAAATAACTAATATATATATATATATTTTGAAAGCTTTCTTTCGCCAGGTACCTGTAATATAGATAACTACCAGAAAATCACGATAATTAGCTTTAAATTGGTTCAAAACACATCCCGTGCTTGCATGCAATATTACACGTAATCTACCAACACCACGTTATCAGGCTTCATGCGCAAAGACCGTAACCAACAAATCGTAACAGAAGGACTACGTCACCTTTTAGCATGTTCCGCGACGCCAAGACGCTCAGCATGATGCACTGCATTGGCTCCAGTCTCAGGATCCGGGAATGGCTGCGTTCCTTCGTTCGGCTCCGACTACGATGTTCCACAGGATCGGGTGTCTCGAGTCGTCGCTCCATGTTCTGTCGACTTAAGCAAAAAAGGGAAACAAATTAGGTATCAATTCAAAAAAGGTTGAAATGTAGACAACAAAGCATAGCTAAAATATAAATGAAGAGAGAATTCTATTTGCTTAGAATTTAAAAGCTATCACCATTTCTTAAATTTCACACATTCGTATGCAAATATTGTATACATCTAGTATTTGTAAAAAAATCTTGACGGAAAATTTGCCGGGAACCATAAAAACTAAACAAATAACTAATATATATATATATTTTGAAAGCTTTCTTTCGCCAGGTACCTGTAATATAGATAACTACCAGAAAATCACGATAATTTGCTTTAAATTGGGTCAAAACAAATCCCGTGCTTGCATGCAATATTACACGTAATCTACCAACACCACGTTATCAGGCTTCATGCGCAACGACCGTAACCAACAAATTGGAACAGAAGGCCTACGTCACCTTTAAGCATGTTCCGCGACGCCACGACGCTCAGCATGATGCACTGCATTGGCTCCAGTCTCAGGATCCGGGAATGGCTGCGTTCCTTCGTTCGGCTCCGACTACGATGTTCCACAGGATCGGGTGTCTCGAGTCGTCACTCCATGTTCTGTCGACTTAAGCAAAAAAGGGAAACAAATTAGGTATCAATTCAAAAAAGGTTGAAATGTAGACAACAAAGCATAGCTAAAATATAAATGAAGAGAGAATTCTATTTGCTTAGAATTTAAAAGCTATCACCATTTCTTAAATTTCACACATTCGTATGCAAATATTGTATACATCTAGTATTTGTAAAAAAATCTTGACGGAAAATTTGCCGGGAACCATAAAAACTAAACAAATAACTAATATATATATATATATATTTTGAAAGCTTTCTTTCGCCAGGTACCTGTAATATAGATAACTACCAGAAAATCACGATAATTAGCTTTAAATTGGTTCAAAACACACCCCATGCTTGCATGCAATATTACACGTAATCTACCAACACTACGTTATCAGGCTTCATGCGCAACGACCGTAACCAACAAATCGTAACAGAAGGACTACGTCACCTTTTAGCATGTTCCGCGACGCCAAGACGCTCAGCATGATGCACTGCATTGGCTCCAGTCTCAGGATCCGGGAAGGGCTGCGTTCGTTCGTTCGGCTCCGACTACGATGCTCCACAGGATCGGGTGTCTCGAGTCGTCGCTCCATGTTCTGTCGACTTAAGCAAAAAAGGGAAACAAATTAGGTATCAATTCAAAAAAGGTTGAAATGTAGACAACAAAGCATAGCTAAAATATAAATGAAGAGAGAATTCTATTTGCTTAGAATTTAAAAGCTATCACCATTTCTTAAATTTCACACATTCGTATGCAAATATTGTATACATCTAGTATTTGTAAAAAAATCTTGACGGAAAATTTGCCGGGAACCATAAAAACTAAACAAATAACTAATATATATATATATATATTTTGAAAGCTTTCTTTCGCCAGGTACCTGTAATATAGATAACTACCAGAAAATCACGATAATTAGCTTTAAATTGGTTCAAAACACATCCCGTGCTTGCATGCAATATTACACGTAATCTACCAACACCACGTTATCAGGCTTCATGCGCAACGACCGTAACCAACAAATTGGAACAGAAGGCCTACGTCACCTTTAAGCATGTTCCGCGACGCCACGACGCTCAGCATGATGCACTGCATTGGCTCCAGTCTCAGGATCCGGGAATGGCTGCGTTCCTTCGTTCGGCTCCGACCACGATGTTCCACAGGATCGGGTGTCTCGAGTCGTCGCTCCATGTTCTGTCGACTTAAGCAAAAAAGGGAAACAAATTAGGTATCAATTCAAAAAAGGTTGAAATGTAGACAACAAAGCATAGCTAAAATATAAATGAAGAGAGAATTCTATTTGCTTAGAATTTAAAAGCTATCACCATTTCTTAAATTTCACACATTCGTATGCAAATATTGTATACATCTAGTATTTGTAAAAAAATCTTGACGGTAAATTTGCCGGGAACCATAAAAACTAAACAAATAACTAATATATATATATATTTTGAAAGCTTTCTTTCGCCAGGTACCTGTAATATAGATAACTACCAGAAAATCACGATAATTAGCTTTAAATTGGGTCAAAACAAATCCCGTGCTTGCATGCAATATTACACGTAATCTACCAACACCACGTTATCAGGCTTCATGCGCAAAGACCGTAACAAACAAATCGTAACAGAAGGACTACGTCACCTTTTAGCATGTTCCGCGACGCCAAGACGCTCAGCATGATGCACTGCATTGGCTCCAGTCTCAGGATCCGGGAATGGCTGCGTTCCTTCGTTCGGCTCCGACTACGATGTTCCACAGGATCGGGTGTCTCGAGTCGTCGCTCCATGTTCTGTCGACTTAAGCAAAAAAGGGAAACAAATTAGGTATCAATTCAAAAAAGGTTGAAATGTAGACAACAAAGCATAGCTAAAATATAAATGAAGAGAGAATTCTATTTGCTTAGAATTTAAAAGCTATCACCATTTCTTAAATTTCACACATTCGTATGCAAATATTGTATACATCTAGTATTTGTAAAAAAATCTTGACGGTAAATTTGCCGGGAACCATAAAAACTAAACAAATAACTAATATATATATATATATTTTGAAAGCTTTCTTTCGCCAGGTACCTGTAATATAGATAACTACCAGAAAATCACGATAATTAGCTTTAAATTGGTTCAAAACACATCCCGTGCTTGCATGCAATATTACACGTAATCTACCAACACCACGTTATCAGGCTTCATGCGCAACGACCGTAACCAACAAATTGGAACAGAAGGCCTACGTCACCTTTAAGCATGTTCCGCGACGACACGACGCTCAGCATGATGCACTGCATCGGCTCCAGTCTCAGGATCCGGGAATGGCTGCGTTCCTTCGTTCGGCTCCGACCACGATGTTCCACAGGATCGGGTGTCTCGAGTCGTCGCTCTATGTTCTGTCGACTTAAGCAAAAAAGGGAAACAAATTAGGTATCAATTCAAAAAAGGTTGAAATGTAGACAACAAAGCATAGCTAAAATATAAATGAAGAGAGAATTCTATTTGCTTAGAATTTAAAAGCTATCACCATTTCTTAAATTTCACACATTCGTATGCAAATATTGTATACATCTAGTATTTGTAAAAAAATCTTGACGGTAAATTTGCCGGGAACCATAAAAACTAAACAAATAACTAATATATATATATATTTTGAAAGCTTTCTTTCGCCAGGTACCTGTAATATAGATAACTACCAGAAAATCACGATAATTAGCTTTAAATTGGGTCAAAACAAATCCCGTGCTTGCATGCAATATATCACGTAATCTACCAACACCACGTTATCAGGCTTCATGCGCAAAGACCGTAACCAACAAATCGTAACAGAAGGACTACGTCACCTTTTAGCATGTTCCGCGACGCCAAGACGCTCAGCATGATGCACTGCATTGGCTCCAGTCTCAGGATCCGGGAATGGCTGCGTTCCTTCGTTCGGCTCCGACTACGATGTTCCACAGGATCGGGTGTCTCGAGTCGTCGCTCCATGTTCTGTCGACTTAAGCAAAAAAGGGAAACAAATTAGGTATCAATTCAAAAAAGGTTGAAATGTAGACAACAAAGCATAGCTAAAATATAAATGAAGAGAGAATTCTATTTGCTTAGAATTTAAAAGCTATCACCATTTCTTAAATTTCACACATTCGTATGCAAATATTGTATACATCTAGTATTTGTAAAAAAATCTTGACGGTAAATTTGCCGGGAACCATAAAAACTAAACAAATAACTAATATATATATATATTTTGAAAGCTTTCTTTCGCCAGGTACCTGTAATATAGATAACTACCAGAAAATCACGATAATTAGCTTTAAATTGGGTCAAAACAAATCCCGTGCTTGCATGCAATATTACACGTAATCTACCAACACCACGTTATCAGGCTTCATGCGCAAAGACCGTAACCAACAAATCGTAACAGAAGGACTACGTCACCTTTTAGCATGTTCCGCGACGCCAAGACGCTCAGCATGATGCACTGCATTGGCTCCAGTCTCAGGATCCGGGAATGGCTGCGTTCCTTCGTTCGGCTCCGACTACGATGTTCCACAGGATCGGGTGTCTCGAGTCGTCGCTCCATGTTCTGTCGACTTAAGCAAAAAAGGGAAACAAATTAGGTATCAATTCAAAAAAGGTTGAAATGTAGACAACAAAGCATAGCTAAAATATAAATGAAGAGAGAATTCTATTTGCTTAGAATTTAAAAGCTATCACCATTTCTTAAATTTCACACATTCGTATGCAAATATTGTATACATCTAGTATTTGTAAAAAAATCTTGACGGTAAATTTGCCGGGAACCATAAAAACTAAACAAATAACTAATATATATATATATATTTTGAAAGCTTTCTTTCGCCAGGTACCTGTAATATAGATAACTACCAGAAAATCACGATAATTAGCTTTAAATTGGGTCAAAACAAATCCCGTGCTTGCATGCAATATTACACGTAATCTACCAACACCACGTTATCAGGCTTCATGCGCAAAGACCGTAACCAACAAATCGTAACAGAAGGACTACGTCACCTTTTAGCATGTTCCGCGACGCCAAGACGCTCAGCATGATGCACTGCATTGGCTCCAGTCTCAGGATCCGGGAATGGCTGCGTTCCTTCGTTCGGCTCCGACTACGATGTTCCACAGGATCGGGTGTCTCGAGTCGTCGCTCCATGTTCTGTCGACTTAAGCAAAAAAGGGAAACAAATTAGGTATCAATTCAAAAAAGGTTGAAATGTAGACAACAAAGCATAGCTAAAATATAAATGAAGAGAGAATTCTATTTGCTTAGAATTTAAAAGCTATCACCATTTCTTAAATTTCACACATTCGTATGCAAATATTGTATACATCTAGTATTTGTAAAAAAATAAAAAAATCTTGAAGGAAAATTTGCCGGGAACCATAAAAACTAAACAAATAACTAATATATATATATATTTTGAAAGCTTTCTTTCGCCAGGTACCTGTAATATAGATAACTACCAGAAAATCACGATAATTAGCTTTAAATTGGGTCAAAACAAATCCCGTGCTTGCATGCAATATTACACGTAATCTACCAACACCACGTTATCAGGCTTCATGCGCAAAGACCGTAACCAACAAATCGTAACAGAAGGACTACGTCACCTTTTAGCATGTTCCGCGACGCCAAGACGCTCAGCATGATGCACTGCATTGGCTCCAGTCTCAGGATCCGGGAATGGCTGCGTTCCTTCGTTCGGCTCCGACTACGATGTTCCACAGGATCGGGTGTCTCGAGTCGTCGCTCCATGTTCTGTCGACTTAAGCAAAAAAGGGAAACAAATTAGGTATCAATTCAAAAAAGGTTGAAATGTAGACAACAAAGCATAGCTAAAATATAAATGAAGAGAGAATTCTATTTGCTTAGAATTTAAAAGCTATCACCATTTCTTAAATTTCACACATTCGTATGCAAATATTGTATACATCTAGTATTTGTAAAAAAATCTTGACGGTAAATTTGCCGGGAACCATAAAAACTAAACAAATAACTAATATATATATATATATTTTGAAAGCTTTCTTTCGCCAGGTACCTGTAATATAGATAACTACCAGAAAATCACGATAATTAGCTTTAAATTGGGTCAAAACAAATCCCGTGCTTGCATGCAATATTACACGTAATCTACCAACACCACGTTATCAGGCTTCATGCGCAAAGACCGTAACCAACAAATCGTAACAGAAGGACTACGTCACCTTTTAGCATGTTCCGCGACGCCAAGACGCTCAGCATGATGCACTGCATTGGCTCCAGTCTCAGGATCCGGGAATGGCTGCGTTCCTTCGTTCGGCTCCGACTACGATGTTCCACAGGATCGGGTGTCTCGAGTCGTCGCTCCATGTTCTGTCGACTTAAGCAAAAAAGGGAAACAAATTAGGTATCAATTCAAAAAAGGTTGAAATGTAGACAACAAAGCATAGCTAAAATATAAATGAAGAGAGAATTCTATTTGCTTAGAATTTAAAAGCTATCACCATTTCTTAAATTTCACACATTCGTATGCAAATATTGTATACATCTAGTATTTGTAAAAAAATCTTGAAGGAAAATTTGCCGGGAACCATAAAAACTAAACAAATAACTAATATATATATATATTTTGAAAGCTTTCTTTCGCCAGGTACCTGTAATATAGATAACTACCAGAAAATCACGATAATTAGCTTTAAATTGGGTCAAAACAAATCCCGTGCTTGCATGCAATATTACACGTAATCTACCAACACCACGTTATCAGGCTTCATGCGGAAAGACCGTAACCAACAAATCGTAACAGAAGGACTACGTCACCTTTTAGCATGTTCCGCGACGCCAAGACGCTCAGCATGATGCACTCTGCATTGGCTCCAGTCTCAGGATCCGGGAATGGCTGCGTTCCTTCGTTCGGCTCCGACTACGATGTTCCACAGGATCGGGTGTCTCGAGTCGTCGCTCCATGTTCTGTCGACTTAAGCAAAAAAGGGAAACAAATTAGGTATCAATTCAAAAAAGGTTGAAATGTAGACAAAAAAGCATAGCTAAAATATAAATGAAGAGAGAATTCTATTTGCTTAGAATTTAAAAGCTATCACCATTTCTTAAATTTCACACATTCGTATGCAAATATTGTATACATCTAGTATTTGTAAAAAAATCTTGACGGTAAATTTGCCGGGAACCATAAAAACTAAACAAATAACTAATATATATATATATTTTGAAAGCTTTCTTTCGCCAGGTACCTGTAATATAGATAACTACCAGAAAATCACGATAATTAGCTTTAAATTGGGTCAAAACAAATCCCGTGCTTGCATGCAATATTACACGTAATCTACCAACACCACGTTATCAGGCTTCATGCGCAACGACCGTAACCAACAAATTGGAACAGAAGGCCTACGTCACCTTTAAGCATGTTCCGCGACGCCACGACGCTCAGCATGATGCACTGCATTGGCTCCATTCTCAGGATCCGGGAATGGCTGCGTTCCTTCGTTCGGCTCCGACCACGATGTTCCACAGGATCGGGTGTCTCGAGTCGTCGCTCCATGTTCTGTCGACTTAAGCAAAAAAGGGAAACAAATTAGGTATCAATTCAAAAAAGGTTGAAATGAAGACAACAAAGCATATCTAAAATATAAATGAAGAGAGAATTCTATTTGCTTAGAATTTAAAAGCTATCACCATTTCTTAAATTTCACACATTCGTATGCAAATATTGTATACATCTAGTATTTGTAAAAAAATCTTGACGGAAAATTTGCCGGGAACCATAAAAACTAAACAAATAACTAATATATATATATATTTTGAAAGCTTTCTTTCGCCAGGTACCTGTAATATAGATAACTACCAGAAAATCACGATAATTTGCTTTAAATTGGGTCAAAACAAATCCCGTGCTTGCATGCAATATTACACGTAATCTACCAACACCACGTTATCAGGCTTCATGCGCAACGACCGTAACCAACAAATTGGAACAGAAGGCCTACGTCACCTTTAAGCATGTTCCGCGACGCCACGACGCTCAGCATGATGCACTGCATTGGCTCCAGTCTCAGGATCCGGGAATGGCTGCGTTCCTTCGTTCGGCTCCGACCACGATGTTCCACAGGATCGGGTGTCTCGAGTCGTCGCTCCATGTTCTGTCGACTTAAACAAAAAAGGGAAACAAATTAGGTATCAATTCAAAAAAAGGTTTAAATGTAGACAACAAAGCATAGCTAAAATATAAATGAAGAGAGAATTCTATTTGCTTAGAATTTAAAAGCTATCACCATTTCTTAAATTTCACACATTCGTATGCAAATATTGTATACATCTAGTATTTGTAAAAAAATCTTGACGGAAAATTTGCCGGGAACCATAAAAACTAAACAAATAACTAATATATATATATATTTTGAAAGCTTTCTTTCGCCAGGTACCTGTAATATAGATAACTACCAGAAAATCACGATAATTAGCTTTAAATTGGGTCAAAACAAATCCCGTGCTTGCATGCAATATTACACGTAATCTACCAACACCACGTTATCAGGCTTCATGCGCAAAGACCGTAACCAACAAATCGTAACAGAAGGACTACGTCACCTTTTAGCATGTTCCGCGACGCCAAGACGCTCAGCATGATGCACTGCATTGGCTCCAGTCTCAGGATCCGGGAATGGCTGCGTTCCTTCGTTCGGCTCCGACTACGATGTTCCACAGGATCGGGTGTCTCGAGTCGTCGCTCCATGTTCTGTCGACTTAAGCAAAAAAGGGAAACAAATTAGGTATCAATTCAAAAAAGGTTGAAATGTAGACAACAAAGCATAGCTAAAATATAAATGAAGAGAGAATTCTATTTGCTTAGAATTTAAAAGCTATCACCATTTCTTAAATTTCACACATTCGTATGCAAATATTGTATACATCTAGTATTTGTAAAAAAATCTTGACGGTAAATTTGCCGGGAACCATAAAAACTAAACAAATAACTAATATATATATATATATTTTGAAAGCTTTCTTACGCCAGGTACCTGTAATATAGATAACTACCAGAAAATCACGATAATTAGCTTTAAATTGGGTCAAAACAAATCCCGTGCTTGCATGCAATATTACACGTAATCTACCAACACCACGTTATCAGGCTTCATGCGCAAAGACCGTAACCAACAAATCGTAACAGAAGGACTACGTCACCTTTTAGCATGTTCCGCGACGCCAAGACGCTCAGCATGATGCACTGCATTGGCTCCAGTCTCAGGATCCGGGAATGGCTGCGTTCCTTCGTTCGGCTCCGACTACGATGTTCCACAGGATCGGGTGTCTCGAGTCGTCGCTCCATGTTCTGTCGACTTAAGCAAAAAAGGGAAACAAATTAGGTATCAATTCAAAAAAGGTTGAAATGTAGACAACAAAGCATAGCTAAAATATAAATGAAGAGAGAATTCTATTTGCTTAGAATTTAAAAGCTATCACCATTTCTTAAATTTCACACATTCGTATGCAAATATTGTATACATCTAGTATTTGTAAAAAAATCTTGACGGAAAATTTGCCGGGAACCATAAAAACTAAACAAATAACTAATATATATATTTATTTTGAAAGCTTTCTTTCGCCAGGTACCTGTAATATAGATAACTACCAGAAAATCACGATAATTAGCTTTAAATTGGGTCAAAACAAATCCCGTGCTTGCATGCAATATTACACGTAATCTACCAACACCACGTTATCAGGCTTCATGCGCAACGACCGTAACCAACAAATTGGAACAGAAGGCCTACGTCACCTTTAAGCATGTTCCGCGACGCCACGACGCTCAGCATGATGCACTGCATTGGCTCCAGTCTCAGGATCCGAGAATGGCTGCGTTCCTTCGTTCGGCTCCGACCACGATGTTCCACAGGATCGGGTGTCTCGAGTCGTCGCTCCATGTTCTGTCGACTTAAACAAAAAAGGGAAACAAATTAGGTATCAATTCAAAAAAAGGTTGAAATGTAGACAACAAAGCATAGCTAAAATATTAATGAAGAGAGAATTCTATTTGCTTAGAATTTATAAGAAATCACCATTTCTTAAATTACCCACATTCGTATGCAAATATTGTATACATCTAGTATTTGTAACAAAATGTTGACCGAAAATTTGCCGGGAACCATAAAAACTAAACAAATAACTAATTCATATATATTTAATTGAAAGCTTTCTTTCGCCAGGTTCCTTAAAAATAGATATATACCGGAAAATCACGATCATTAAGCTCTTAATTTGTTCAAAGCACATCCCATGCTTGCACGCAATATTACACGTAATCTAACAACACCACGTTATCAGGCTTCATGCGCAACGACACGTTACCAACAAATCGTAACAGTATTAAAAAATAATTAAAAAATAATGATCTTGATAATGTCTTTAAAACGTTTAGCAATCTAGTTTAAAAGAAATTTATCTTTACAAGCAACGATTAGCTACGTACCCTTTATTTTTCGCCTTCGCCTTCGCGTCCCAGGATCCGGGAAGGGCTGCGGATACAAAGCCGGCTACGGCTGCGTTCCTTCCTTCGACCTGTCGACTTAAGCAAAAAAGGGAAACAAATTAGGTATCAATTCAAAAAAGGTGTTGAAATGTAGACAGCTAAGCATAGCTAAAATATAAATGAAGAGAAAATTCTATTTGCTTAGAATTTATAAGCTATCACCATTTCTTAAATTTCCCACATTCGTATGCAAATATTGTATACATCTAGTATTTCTAACAAAAATCTTGACGGAAAATTTGCCGGGAACCATAAAAACTAAACAAATAACTAATATATATATATATATATTGAAAGCTTTCATTCGCCAGGTACCTGTAATATAGATAACTACCAGAAAATCACGATAATTAGCTTTAAATTGGTTCAAAACACACCCCATGCTTGCATGCAATATTACACGTAATCTACCAACACCACGTTATCAGGCTTCATGCGCAACGACCGTAACCAACAAATCGTAACAGAAGGACTACGTCACCTTCTAGCATGTTCCGCGACGCCACGACGCTCAGCATGATGCACTGCATTGGCCCCAGTCTCAGGATCCGGGAATGGCTGCGTTCCTTCGTTCGGCTCCGACCACGATGTTCCACAGGATCGGGTGTCTCGAGTCGTCGCTCCAGGTTCTGTCGACTTAGCAAAAAAGGGAAACAAATTAGGTATCAATTCAAAAAGGTGTTGAAATGTAGACAACAAAGCATAGCTAAAATATAAATGAAGAAAGAATTCTATTTGCTTAGAATTTAAAAGCTATCACCATTTCTTAAATTTCACACATTCGTATGCAAATATTGTATACATCTAGTATTTCTAACAAAAATCTTGACGGAAAATTTGCCGGGAACCATAAAAACTAAACAAATAACTAATTCATATATATTTAATTGAAAGCTTTCTTTCGCCAGGTTCCTTAAAAATAGATAAATACCGGAAAATCACGATCATTAAGCTCTTAATTTGTTCAAAGCGCATCCCATGCTTGCACGCAATATTACACGTAATCTAACAACACCACGTTATCAGGCTTCATGCGCAACGACACGTTACCAACAAATCGTAACAGTATTAAAAAATAATAAAAAAATAATAATGATCTTGATAATGTCTTTAAAACGTTTAGCAATCTAGTTTAAAAGAAATTTATCTTTACAAGCAACGATTAGCTACGTACCCTTTATTTTTCGCCTTCGCCTTCGCGTCCCAGGATCCGGGAAGGGCTGCGGATACAAAGCCGGCTACGGCTGCGTTCCTTCCTTCGACCTGTCGACTTAAGCAAAAAAGGGAAACAAATTAGGTATCAATTCAAAAAAGTTTTGAAATGTAGACAGCTAAGCATAGCTAAAATATAAATGAAGAGAGAATTCTATTTGCTTAGAATTTATAAGCTATCACCATTTCTTAAATTTCCCACATTCGTATGCAAATATTGTTTACATCTAGTATTTCTAACAAAAATCTTGACGGAAAATTTGCCGGGAACCATAAAAACTAAACAAATAACTAATATATATATATATTTTGAAAGCTTTCTTTCGCCAGGTACCTGTAATATAGATAACTACCAGAAAATCACGATAATTAGCTTTAAATTGGGTCAAAACAAATCCCGTGCTTGCATGCAATATTACACGTAATCTACCAACACCACGTTATCAGGCTTCATGCGCAACGACCGTAACCAACAAATTGGAACAGAAGGCCTACGTCACCTTTAAGCATGTTCCGCGACGCCACGACGCTCAGCATGATGCACTGCATTGGCTCCAGTCTCAGGATCCGGGAATGGCTGCGTTCCTTCGTTCGGCTCCGACCACGATGTTCCACAGGATCGGGTGTCTCGAGTCGTCGCTCCATGTTCTGTCGACTTAACAAAAAAGGTAAACAAATTAGGTATCAATTCAAAAAAAGGTTTAAATGTAGACAACAAAGCATAGCTAAAATATAAATGAAGAGAGAATTCTATTTGCTTAGAATTTAAAAGCTATCACCGTTTCTTAAATTTCACACATTCGTATGCAAATATTGTATACATCTAGTATTTGTAAAAAAATCTTGAAGGAAAATTTGCCGGGAACCATAAAAACTAAACAAATGAGTAATTATATATATATATATATAAGCTTTCTTTCGCCAGGTACCAGATAACTACCAGAAAATCACGATAATTAGCTTTAAATTGGGTCAAAACAAATCCCGTGCTTGCATGCAATATTACACGTAATCTACCAACACCACGTTATCAGGCTTCATGCGCAAAGACCGTAACCAACAAATCGTAACAGAAGGACTACGTCACCTTTTAGCATGTTCCGCGACGCCAAGACGCTCAGCATGATGCACTGCATTGGCTCCAGTCTCAGGATCCGGGAATGGCTGCGTTCCTTCGTTCGGCTCCGACTACGATGTTCCACAGGATCGGGTGTCTCGAGTCGTCGCTCCATGTTCTGTCGACTTAAGCAAAAAAGGGAAACAAATTAGGTATCAATTCAAAAAAGGTTGAAATGTAGACAACAAAGCATAGCTAAAATATAAATGAATAGAGAATTCTATTTGCTTAGAATTTAAAAGCTATCACCATTTCTTAAATTTCACACATTCGTATGCAAATATTGTATACATCTAGTATTTGTAAAAAAATCTTGACGGTAAATTTGCCGGGAACCATAAAAACTAAACAAATAACTAATATATATATATATATTTTGAAAGCTTTCTTTCGCCAGGTACCTGTAATATAGATAACTACCAGAAAATCACGATAATTAGCTTTAAATTGGGTCAAAACAAATCCCGTGCTTGCATGCAATATTACACGTAATCTACCAACACCACGTTATCAGGCTTCATGCGCAAAGACCGTAACCAACAAATCGTAACAGAAGGACTACGTCACCTTTTAGCATGTTCCGCGACGCCAAGACGCTCAGCATGATGCACTGCATTGGCTCCAGTCTCAGGATCCGGGAATGGCTGCGTTCCTTCGTTCGGCTCCGACTACGATGTTCCACAGGATCGGGTGTCTCGAGTCGTCGCTCCATGTTCTGTCGACTTAAGCAAAAAAGGGAAACAAATTAGGTATCAATTCAAAAAAGGTTGAAATGTAGACAACAAAGCATAGCTAAAATATAAATGAAGAGAGAATTCTATTTGCTTAGAATTTAAAAGCTATCACCATTTCTTAAATTTCACACATTCGTATGCAAATATTGTATACATCTAGTATTTGTAAAAAAATCTTGACGGAAAATTTGCCGGGAACCATAAAAACTAAACAAATAACTAATATATATATTTATTTTGAAAGCTTTCTTTCGCCAGGTACCTGTAATATAGATAACTACCAGAAAATCACGATAATTAGCTTTAAATTGGGTCAAAACAAATCCCGTGCTTGCATGCAATATTACACGTAATCTACCAACACCACGTTATCAGGCTTCATGCGCAACGACCGTAACCAACAAATTGGAACAGAAGGCCTACGTCACCTTTAAGCATGTTCCGCGACGCCACGACGCTCAGCATGATGCACTGCATTGGCTCCAGTCTCAGGATCCGAGAATGGCTGCGTTCCTTCGTTCGGCTCCGACCACGATGTTCCACAGGATCGGGTGTCTCGAGTCGTCGCTCCATGTTCTGTCGACTTAAACAAAAAAGGGAAACAAATTAGGTATCAATTCAAAAAAAGGTTGAAATGTAGACAACAAAGCATAGCTAAAATATAAATGAAGAGAGAATTCTATTTGCTTAGAATTTATAAGAAATCACCATTTCTTAAATTACCCACATTCGTATGCAAATATTGTATACATCTAGTATTTGTAACAAAATGTTGACCGAAAATTTGCCGGGAACCATAAAAACTAAACAAATAACTAATTCATATATATTTAATTGAAAGCTTTCTTTCGCCAGGTTCCTTAAAAATAGATATATACCGGAAAATCACGATCATTAAGCTCTTAATTTGTTCAAAGCACATCCCATGCTTGCACGCAATATTACACGTAATCTAACAACACCACGTTATCAGGCTTCATGCGCAACGACACGTTACCAACAAATCGTAACAGTATTAAAAAATAATTAAAAAATAATGATCTTGATAATGTCTTTAAAACGTTTAGCAATCTAGTTTAAAAGAAATTTATCTTTACAAGCAACGATTAGCTACGTACCCTTTATTTTTCGCCTTCGCCTTCGCGTCCCAGGATCCGGGAAGGGCTGCGGATACAAAGCCGGCTACGGCTGCGTTCCTTCCTTCGACCTGTCGACTTAAGCAAAAAAGGGAAACAAATTAGGTATCAATTCAAAAAAGGTGTTGAAATGTAGACAGCTAAGCATAGCTAAAATATAAATGAAGAGAAAATTCTATTTGCTTAGAATTTATAAGCTATCACCATTTCTTAAATTTCCCACATTCGTATGCAAATATTGTATACATCTAGTATTTCTAACAAAAATCTTGACGGAAAATTTGCCGGGAACCATAAAAACTAAACAAATAACTAATATATATATATATATATTGAAAGCTTTCATTCGCCAGGTACCTGTAATATAGATAACTACCAGAAAATCACGATAATTAGCTTTAAATTGGTTCAAAACACACCCCATGCTTGCATGCAATATTACACGTAATCTACCAACACCACGTTATCAGGCTTCATGCGCAACGACCGTAACCAACAAATCGTAACAGAAGGACTACGTCACCTTCTAGCATGTTCCGCGACGCCACGACGCTCAGCATGATGCACTGCATTGGCCCCAGTCTCAGGATCCGGGAATGGCTGCGTTCCTTCGTTCGGCTCCGACCACGATGTTCCACAGGATCGGGTGTCTCGAGTCGTCGCTCCAGGTTCTGTCGACTTAGCAAAAAAGGGAAACAAATTAGGTATCAATTCAAAAAGGTGTTGAAATGTAGACAACAAAGCATAGCTAAAATATAAATGAAGAAAGAATTCTATTTGCTTAGAATTTAAAAGCTATCACCATTTCTTAAATTTCACACATTCGTATGCAAATATTGTATACATCTAGTATTTCTAACAAAAATCTTGACGGAAAATTTGCCGGGAACCATAAAAACTAAACAAATAACTAATTCATATATATTTAATTGAAAGCTTTCTTTCGCCAGGTTCCTTAAAAATAGATAAATACCGGAAAATCACGATCATTAAGCTCTTAATTTGTTCAAAGCGCATCCCATGCTTGCACGCAATATTACACGTAATCTAACAACACCACGTTATCAGGCTTCATGCGCAACGACACGTTACCAACAAATCGTAACAGTATTAAAAAATAATAAAAAAATAATAATGATCTTGATAATGTCTTTAAAACGTTTAGCAATCTAGTTTAAAAGAAATTTATCTTTACAAGCAACGATTAGCTACGTACCCTTTATTTTTCGCCTTCGCCTTCGCGTCCCAGGATCCGGGAAGGGCTGCGGATACAAAGCCGGCTACGGCTGCGTTCCTTCCTTCGACCTGTCGACTTAAGCAAAAAAGGGAAACAAATTAGGTATCAATTCAAAAAAGTTTTGAAATGTAGACAGCTAAGCATAGCTAAAATATAAATGAAGAGAGAATTCTATTTGCTTAGAATTTATAAGCTATCACCATTTCTTAAATTTCCCACATTCGTATGCAAATATTGTTTACATCTAGTATTTCTAACAAAAATCTTGACGGAAAATTTGCCGGGAACCATAAAAACTAAACAAATAACTAATATATATATATATATATATATCTTGAAAGCTTTCTTTCGCCAGGTACCTGTAATTAGATAACTACCAGAAAATCACGATAATTAGCTTTAAATTGGTTCAAAACACATCCCGTGCTTGCATGCAATATTACACGTAATCTACCAACACCACGTTATCAGGCTTCATGCGCAACGACCGTAACCAACAAATCCTAACAGAAGGACTACGTCACCGTTTAGCATGTTCCGCGACGCCACGACGCTCAGCATGATGCACTGCATTGGCGCCAGTCTCAGGATTCGGGAAGGGCTGTGTTCCTTCGTTCGGCTCCGACTACGATGTTCCCCAGGATCGGGTGTCTCGAGTCGTCTCTCCATGTTCTGTCAACTCAAGTAAAAAGGGGAAAAAAAATTAGGTATCAATTCAAAAAAGGTGTTGAAATGTAGACAGCTAAGCATAGCTAAATGAAGAGAGAATTCTATTTAATTAGAATTTATAAGCTATCACCATTTCTTAAATTTCACACATTCGTATGCAAATTTTGTATACATCTAGTAGTTGTAACAAAAATCCTGACAGAAAATTTGCCGGGAACCATAAAAACTAAACAAATAACTAATTCGTCAACCAATCACTGAGTGTGAACTGGCAGTCTGTTTTAAGATCAAGCTGCCAACGTGAAAACATCTTTCCTTTGATTTTTAGTGGACGGGTCAAAATTGGGAAATTATATTAATATGATCAACCTTTAGAAAATATCTTGTTTCATGGGTAGGCGGTTGTGATGTCAAGCTATCCTTAAAACATTTCAAAATGTCAACAATATATTTCTTAGAAACAGAAGGACTACGTCACCTTTTAGCATGTTCCGCGACGCCACGACTCTCACCGTGATGCACTGCATTGGCGCCAGTCTCAGGATTCGGGAAGGGCTGCGTTCCTTCGTTCTGCTCCGACTACGATGTTCCACAGGATCGGGTGTCTCGAGTCGTCGCTCCATGTACTGTCAACTCAAGTTAAAAGGGGAAAAAAATTAGGTATCAATTCAAAAAAGGCGTTGAGATGTAGACAGCTCAGCATAGCTAAAATATAAATGAAGAGAGAATTCTATTTGCTTAGAATTTATAATCTTCCACCATTTCTTAAATTTCCCACATTCGTATGCAAATATTGTATACGTCGGGATAGGCACAGACATCAGAAGTAAAATCCGGGTTAAACTTGACAAAATACTTTTTTTAATTAATTTTGAATATCTAATTCTATGTGATTTATATAATTAAGTTAATATAATATAATCGATGTAACATTAAATTACACGATTAATCTAATTTTAATATAATTTGATCAATATGACTTATTTAATTAAAAATAATAAAATTAATATAGTATAATTGATGTAATATAAAATTACACAATTACTCTATTATAAATGAGAATAGTGACGGTCCGACTATAAGACAGTGGTCCGTGCACCTAGACGCATCCACAAGAAATGCGTGCCTTGTAGTCGGCGCAGCCGGTCTTATACTATTGAGTTGTAGTGGGGTGATGACGTCAGGTGCACGTGCCACTAGCGACTTGTTTCGCTGTCTTGTTTTAGCGTTAAAACTACCGCCGCCGTCATATACATCTAGTATTTCTAACAAAAATCTTGACGGAAAATTTGCCGGGAACCATAAAAACTAAACAAAATAACTATTTAATTAATATATATATTTTTTAAAGCTTTGTTTCGCAAGGTACCTTCAATAAAGATAAATACCAGAAAATCACGATCATTAGCTCTTAATTGATTCAAAACACACCCCATGCTTGCATGCAATATTACACGTAATCTAACAACACTACGTTATCAGGCTTCATGCGCAACGACCGTAACCAACAAATCGTAACAGAAGGACTACGTCACCTTTTAGCATGTTCCGCGACGCCAAGACGCTCAGCATGATGCACTGCATTGGCTCCAGTCTCAGGATCCGGGAATGGCTGCGTTCCTTCGTTCGGCTCCGACCACGATGTTCCACAGGATCGGGTGTCTCGAGTCGTCGCTCCAGGTTCTGTCGACTTAGCAAAAAAGGGAAACAAATTAGGTATCAATTCAAAAAAGGTTGAAATGTAGACAACAAAGCATAGCAAAAATATAAATGAAGAGAATTCTATTTGCTTAGAATTTATAAGCTATCACCATTTCTTAAATTTCACACATTCGTATGCAAATATTGTATACATCTAGTATTTGTAACAAAATCTTGACGGAAAATTTGCCGGGAACCATAAAAACCAAACAAATAACTAATTCATATATATTTAATTGAAAGCTTTCTTTCGCCAGGTTCCTTAAAAATAGATAAATACCGGAAAATCACGATCATTAAGCTCTTAATTTGTTCAAAGCACATCCCATGCTTGCACGCAATATTACACGTAATCTAACAACACCACGTTATCAGGCTTCATGCGCAACGACACGTTACCAACAAATCGTAACAGTATTAAAAAATAATAAAAAAAAAATAATGATCTTGATAATGTCTTTAAAACGTTTAGCAATCTAGTTTAAAAGAAATTTATCTTTACAAGCAACGATTAGCTACGTACCCTTTATTTTTCGCCTTCGCCTTCGCGTCCCAGGATCCGGGAAGGGCTGCGGATACAAAGCCGGCTACGGCTGCGTTCCTTCCTTCGACCTGACGACTTAAGCAAAAAAGGGAAACAAATTAGGTATCAATTCAAAAAAGGTGTTGAAATGAAGACAGCTAAGCATAGCTAAAATATAAATGAAGAGAGAATTCTATTTGCTTAGAATTTATAAGCTATCACCATTTCTTAAATTTCCCACATTCGTATGCAAATATTGTATACATCTAGTATTTCTAACAAAAATCTTGACGGAAAATTTGCCGGGAACCATAAAAACTAAACAAATGAGTAATATATATATATATATATTGAAAGCTTTCTTTCGCCAGGTACCTGTAATATAGATAACTACCAGAAAATCACGATAATTAGCTTTAAATTGGTTCAAAACACACCCCATGCTTGCATGCAATATTACACGTAATCTAACAACACCACATTATCAGGCTTCATGCGCAACGACCGTAACCAACAAATCGTAACAGAGGGACTACGTCACCTTTTAGCATGTTCCGCGACGCCAAGACGCTCAGCATGATGCACTGCATTGGCTCCAGTCTCAGGATCCGGGAAGGGCTGCGTTCCTTCGTTCGGCTCCGACTACGATGTTCCACAGGATCGGGTGTCTCGAGTCGTCACTCCATGTTCTGTCGACTTATGCAAAAAAGGGAAACAAATTAGGTATAAATTCAAAAAAGGTGTTTAAATGTAGACAACAAAGCATAGCTAAAATATAAATGAAGAGAGAATTCTATTTGCTTAGAATTTATAAGCTCTCACCATTTCTTAAATTTCCCACATTCGTATGCAAATATTGTATACATCTAGTATTTCTAACAAAAATCTTGACGGAAAATTTGCCGGGAACCATAAAAACTAAACAAATGAGTAATATATATATATATATATATATATATATATATATATATATATTGAAAGCTTTCTTTCGCCAGGTACCTGTAATATAGATAACTACCAGAAAATCACGATAATTAGCTTTAAATTGGTTCAAAACACACCCCATGCTTGCATGCAATATTACACGTAATCTACCAACACTACGTTATCAGGCTTCATGCGCAACGACCGTAACCAACAAATCGTAACAGAAGGACTACGTCACCTTTTAGCATGTTCCGCGACGCCAAGACGCTCAGCATGATGCACTGCATTGGCTCCAGTCTCAGGATCCGGGAAGGGCTGCGTTCCTCCGTTCGGCTCCGACTACGATGTTCCACAGGATCGGGTGTCTCGAGTCGTCACTCCATGTTCTGTCGACTTAAGCAAAAAAGGGAAACAAATTAGGTATAAATTCAAAAAAGGTGTTTAAATGTAGACAACAAAGCATAGCTAAAATATAAATGAAGAGAGAATTCTATTTGCTTAGAATTTATAAGCTCTCACCATTTCTTAAATTTCCCACATTCGTATGCAAATATTGTATACATCTAGTATTTCTAACAAAAATCTTGGCGGAAAATTTGCCGGGAACCATAAAAACTAAACAAATGAGTAATATATATATATATATATATATATTGAAAGCTTTCTTTCGCCAGGTACCTGTAATATAGATAACTACCAGAAAATCACGATAATTAGCTTTAAATTGGGTCAAAACAAATCCCGTGCTTGCATGCAATATTACACGTAATCTACCAACACCACGTTATCAGGCTTCATGCGCAAAGACCGTAACCAACAAATCGTAACAGAAGGACTACGTCACCTTTTAGCATGTTCCGCGACGCCAAGACGCTCAGCATGATGCACTGCATTGGCTCCAGTCTCAGGATCCGGGAATGGCTGCGTTCCTTCGTTCGGCTCCGACTACGATGTTCCACAGGATCGGGTGTCTCGAGTCGTCGCTCCATGTTCTGTCGACTTAAGCAAAAAAGGGAAACAAATTAGGTATCAATTCAAAAAAGGTTGAAATGTAGACAACAAAGCATAGCTAAAATATAAATGAAGAGAGAATTCTATTTGCTTAGAATTTAAAAGCTATCACCATTTCTTAAATTTCACACATTCGTATGCAAATATTGTATACATCTAGTATTTGTAAAAAAATCTTGACGGAAAATTTGCCGGGAACCATAAAAACTAAACAAATAACTAATATATATATATATATTTTGAAAGCTTTCTTTCGCCAGGTACCTGTAATATAGATAACTACCAGAAAATCACGATAATTAGCTTTAAATTGGGTCAAAACAAATCCCGTGCTTGCATGCAATATTACACGTAATCTACCAACACCACGTTATCAGGCTTCATGCGCAACGACCGTAACCAACAAATTGGAACAGAAGGCCTACGTCACCTTTAAGCATGTTCCGCGACGCCACGACGCTCAGCATGATGCACTGCATTGGCTCCAGTCTCAGGATCCGGGAATGGCTGCGTTCCTTCGTTCGGCTCCGACTACGATGTTCCACAGGATCGGGTGTCTCGAGTCGTCACTCCATGTTCTGTCGACTTAAGCAAAAAAGGGAAACAAATTAGGTATCAATTCAAAAAAGGTTGAAATGTAGACAACAAAGCATAGCTAAAATATAAATGAAGAGAGAATTCTATTTGCTTAGAATTTAAAAGCTATCACCATTTCTTAAATTTCACACATTCGTATGCAAATATTGTATACATCTAGTATTTGTAAAAAAATCTTGACGGAAAATTTGCCGGGAACCATAAAAACTAAACAAATAACTAATATATATATATATATATATTTTGAAAGCTTTCTTTCGCCAGGTACCTGTAATATAGATAACTACCAGAAAATCACGATAATTAGCTTTAAATTGGTTCAAAACACACCCCATGCTTGCATGCAATATTACACGTAATCTACCAACACTACGTTATCAGGCTTCATGCGCAACGACCGTAACCAACAAATCGTAACAGAAGGACTACGTCACCTTTTAGCATGTTCCGCGACGCCAAGACGCTCAGCATGATGCACTGCATTGGCTCCAGTCTCAGGATCCGGGAAGGGCTGCGTTCGTTCGTTCGGCTCCGACTACGATGCTCCACAGGATCGGGTGTCTCGAGTCGTCGCTCCATGTTCTGTCGACTTAAGCAAAAAAGGGAAACAAATTAGGTATCAATTCAAAAAAGGTTGAAATGTAGACAACAAAGCATAGCTAAAATATAAATGAAGAGAGAATTCTATTTGCTTAGAATTTAAAAGCTATCACCATTTCTTAAATTTCACACATTCGTATGCAAATATTGTATACATCTAGTATTTGTAAAAAAATCTTGACGGAAAATTTGCCGGGAACCATAAAAACTAAACAAATAACTAATATATATATATATATTTTGAAAGCTTTCTTTCGCCAGGTACCTGTAATATAGATAACTACCAGAAAATCACGATAATTAGCTTTAAATTGGTTCAAAACACATCCCGTGCTTGCATGCAATATTACACGTAATCTACCAACACCACGTTATCAGGCTTCATGCGCAACGACCGTAACCAACAAATTGGAACAGAAGGCCTACGTCACCTTTAAGCATGTTCCGCGACGCCACGACGCTCAGCATGATGCACTGCATCGGCTCCAGTCTCAGGATCCGGGAATGGCTGCGTTCCTTCGTTCGGCTCCGACCACGATGTTCCACAGGATCGGGTGTCTCGAGTCGTCGCTCCATGTTCTGTCGACTTAAACAAAAAAGGGAAACAAATTAGGTATCAATTCAAAAAAAGGTTGAAATGTAGACAACAAAGCATAGCTAAAATATAAATGAAGAGAGAATTCTATTTGCTTAGAATTTAAAAGCTATCACCATTTCTTAAATTTCACACATTCGTATGCAAATATTGTATACATCTAGTATTTGTAAAAAAATCTTGACGGAAAATTTGCCGGGAACCATAAAAACTAAACAAATAACTAATATATATATATATATTTTGAAAGCTTTCTTTCGCCAGGTACCTGTAATATAGATAACTACCAGAAAATCACGATAATTAGCTTTAAATTGGTTCAAAACACATCCCGTGCTTGCATGCAATATTACACGTAATCTACCAACACCACGTTATCAGGCTTCATGCGCAACGACCGTAACCAACAAATTGGAACAGAAGGCCTACGTCACCTTTAAGCATGTTCCGCGACGCCACGACGCTCAGCATGATGCACTGCATCGGCTCCAGTCTCAGGATCCGGGAATGGCTGCGTTCCTTCGTTCGGCTCCGACCACGATGTTCCACAGGATCGGGTGTCTCGAGTCGTCGCTCCATGTTCTGTCGACTTAAACAAAAAAGGGAAACAAATTAGGTATCAATTCAAAAAAAGGTTTAAATGTAGACAACAAAGCATAGCTAAAATATAAATGAAGAGAGAATTCTATTTGCTTAGAATTTAAAAGCTATCACCATTTCTTAAATTTCACACATTCGTATGCAAATATTGTATACATCTAGTATTTGTAAAAAAATCTTGACGGAAAATTTGCCGGGAACCATAAAAACTAAACAAATAACTAATATATATATATATATATATATATATATTTTGAAAGCTTTCTTTCGCCAGGTACCTGTAATATAGATAACTACCAGAAAATCACGATAATTAGCTTTAAATTGGGTCAAAACAAATCCCGTGCTTGCATGCAATATATCACGTAATCTACCAACACCACGTTATCAGGCTTCATGCGCAAAGACCGTAACCAACAAATCGTAACAGAAGGACTACGTCACCTTTTAGCATGTTCCGCGACGCCAAGACGCTCAGCATGATGCACTGCATTGGCTCCAGTCTCAGGATCCGGGAATGGCTGCGTTCCTTCGTTCGGCTCCGACTACGATGTTCCACAGGATCGGGTGTCTCGAGTCGTCGCTCCATGTTCTGTCGACTTAAGCAAAAAAGGGAAACAAATTAGGTATCAATTCAAAAAAGGTTGAAATGTAGACAACAAAGCATAGCTAAAATATAAATGAAGAGAGAATTCTATTTGCTTAGAATTTAAAAGCTATCACCATTTCTTAAATTTCACACATTCGTATGCAAATATTGTATACATCTAGTATTTGTAAAAAAATCTTGACGGTAAATTTGCCGGGAACCATAAAAACTAAACAAATAACTAATATATATATATATTTTGAAAGCTTTCTTTCGCCAGGTACCTGTAATATAGATAACTACCAGAAAATCACGATAATTAGCTTTAAATTGGGTCAAAACAAATCCCGTGCTTGCATGCAATATTACACGTAATCTACCAACACCACGTTATCAGGCTTCATGCGCAAAGACCGTAACCAACAAATCGTAACAGAAGGACTACGTCACCTTTTAGCATGTTCCGCGACGCCAAGACGCTCAGCATGATGCACTGCATTGGCTCCAGTCTCAGGATCCGGGAATGGCTGCGTTCCTTCGTTCGGCTCCGACTACGATGTTCCACAGGATCGGGTGTCTCGAGTCGTCGCTCCATGTTCTGTCGACTTAAGCAAAAAAGGGAAACAAATTAGGTATCAATTCAAAAAAGGTTGAAATGTAGACAACAAAGCATAGCTAAAATATAAATGAAGAGAGAATTCTATTTGCTTAGAATTTAAAAGCTATCACCATTTCTTAAATTTCACACATTCGTATGCAAATATTGTATACATCTAGTATTTGTAAAAAAATCTTGACTGTAAATTTGCCGGGAACCATAAAAACTAAACAAATAACTAATATATATATATATATTTTGAAAGCTTTCTTTCGCCAGGTACCTGTAATATAGATAACTACCAGAAAATCACGATAATTAGCTTTAAATTGGGTCAAAACAAATCCCGTGCTTGCATGCAATATTACACGTAATCTACCAACACCACGTTATCAGGCTTCATGCGCAAAGACCGTAACCAACAAATCGTAACAGAAGGACTACGTCACCTTTTAGCATGTTCCGCGACGCCAAGACGCTCAGCATGATGCACTGCATTGGCTCCAGTCTCAGGATCCGGGAATGGCTGCGTTCCTTCGTTCGGCTCCGACTACGATGTTCCACAGGATCGGGTGTCTCGAGTCGTCGCTCCATGTTCTGTCGACTTAAGCAAAAAAGGGAAACAAATTAGGTATCAATTCAAAAAAGGTTGAAATGTAGACAACAAAGCATAGCTAAAATATAAATGAAGAGAGAATTCTATTTGCTTAGAATTTAAAAGCTATCACCATTTCTTAAATTTCACACATTCTTATGCAAATATTGTATACATCTAGTATTTGTAAAAAAATCTTGAAGGAAAATTTGCCGGGAACCATAAAAACTAAACAAATAACTAATATATATATTTATTTTGAAAGCTTTCTTTCGCCAGGTACCTGTAATATAGATAACTACCAGAAAATCACGATAATTAGCTTTAAATTGGGTCAAAACAAATCCCGTGCTTGCATGCAATATTACACGTAATCTACCAACACCACGTTATCAGGCTTCATGCGCAAAGACCGTAACCAACAAATCGTAACAGAAGGACTACGTCACCTTTTAGCATGTTCCGCGACGCCAAGACGCTCAGCATGATGCACTCTGCATTGGCTCCAGTCTCAGGATCCGGGAATGGCTGCGTTCCTTCGTTCGGCTCCGACTACGATGTTCCACAGGATCGGGTGTCTCGAGTCGTCGCTCCATGTTCTGTCGACTTAAGCAAAAAAGGGAAACAAATTAGGTATCAATTCAAAAAAGGTTGAAATGTAGACAACAAAGCATAGCTAAAATATAAATGAAGAGAGAATTCTATTTGCTTAGAATTTAAAAGCTATCACCATTTCTTAAATTTCACACATTCGTATGCAAATATTGTATACATCTAGTATTTGTAAAAAAATCTTGACGGTAAATTTGCCGGGAACCATAAAAACTAAACAAATAACTAATATATATATATATTTTGAAAGCTTTCTTTCGCCAGGTACCTGTAATATAGATAACTACCAGAAAATCACGATAATTAGCTTTAAATTGGGTCAAAACAAATCCCGTGCTTGCATGCAATATTACACGTAATCTACCAACACCACGTTATCAGGCTTCATGCGCAACGACCGTAACCAACAAATTGGAACAGAAGGCCTACGTCACCTTTAAGCATGTTCCGCGACGCCACGACGCTCAGCATGATGCACTGCATTGGCTCCATTCTCAGGATCCGGGAATGGCTGCGTTCCTTCGTTCGGCTCCGACCACGATGTTCCACAGGATCGGGTGTCTCGAGTCGTCGCTCCATGTTCTGTCGACTTAAGCAAAAAAGGGAAACAAATTAGGTATCAATTCAAAAAAGGTTGAAATGAAGACAACAAAGCATATCGAAAATATAAATGAAGAGAGAATTCTATTTGCTTAGAATTTAAAAGCTATCACCATTTCTTAAATTTCACACATTCGTATGCAAATATTGTATACATCTAGTATTTGTAAAAAAATCTTGACGGAAAATTTGCCGGGAACCATAAAAACTAAACAAATAACTAATATATATATATATTTTGAAAGCTTTCTTTCGCCAGGTACCTGTAATATAGATAACTACCAGAAAATCACGATAATTTGCTTTAAATTGGGTCAAAACAAATCCCGTGCTTGCATGCAATATTACACGTAATCTACCAACACCACGTTATCAGGCTTCATGCGCAACGACCGTAACCAACAAATTGGAACAGAAGGCCTACGTCACCTTTAAGCATGTTCCGCGACGCCACGACGCTCAGCATGATGCACTGCATTGGCTCCAGTCTCAGGATCCGGGAATGGCTGCGTTCCTTCGTTCGGCTCCGACCACGATGTTCCACAGGATCGGGTGTCTCGAGTCGTCGCTCCATGTTCTGTCGACTTAAACAAAAAAGGGAAACAAATTAGGTATCAATTCAAAAAAAGGTTTAAATGTAGACAACAAAGCATAGCTAAAATATAAATGAAGAGAGAATTCTATTTGCTTAGAATTTAAAAGCTATCACCATTTCTTAAATTTCACACATTCGTATGCAAATATTGTATACATCTAGTATTTGTAAAAAAATCTTGACGGAAAATTTGCCGGGAACCATAAAAACTAAACAAATAACTAATATATATATATATTTTGAAAGCTTTCTTTCGCCAGGTACCTGTAATATAGATAACTACCAGAAAATCACGATAATTAGCTTTAAATTGGGTCAAAACAAATCCCGTGCTTGCATGCAATATTACACGTAATCTACCAACACCACGTTATCAGGCTTCATGCGCAACGACCGTAACCAACAAATTGGAACAGAAGGCCTACGTCACCTTTAAGCATGTTCCGCGACGCCACGACGCTCAGCATGATGCACTGCATTGGCTCCAGTCTCAGGATCCGGGAATGGCTGCGTTCCTTCGTTCGGCTCCGACCACGATGTTCCACAGGATCGGGTGTCTCGAGTCGTCGCTCCATGTTCTGTCGACTTAACAAAAAAGGTAAACAAATTAGGTATCAATTCAAAAAAAGGTTTAAATGTAGACAACAAAGCATAGCTAAAATATAAATGAAGAGAGAATTCTATTTGCTTAGAATTTAAAAGCTATCACCGTTTCTTAAATTTCACACATTCGTATGCAAATATTGTATACATCTAGTATTTGTAAAAAAATCTTGAAGGAAAATTTGCCGGGAACCATAAAAACTAAACAAATGAGTAATTATATATATATATATATATAAGCTTTCTTTCGCCAGGTACCAGATAACTACCAGAAAATCACGATAATTAGCTTTAAATTGGGTCAAAACAAATCCCGTGCTTGCATGCAATATTACACGTAATCTACCAACACCACGTTATCAGGCTTCATGCGCAAAGACCGTAACCAACAAATCGTAACAGAAGGACTACGTCACCTTTTAGCATGTTCCGCGACGCCAAGACGCTCAGCATGATGCACTGCATTGGCTCCAGTCTCAGGATCCGGGAATGGCTGCGTTCCTTCGTTCGGCTCCGACTACGATGTTCCACAGGATCGGGTGTCTCGAGTCGTCGCTCCATGTTCTGTCGACTTAAGCAAAAAAGGGAAACAAATTAGGTATCAATTCAAAAAAGGTTGAAATGTAGACAACAAAGCATAGCTAAAATATAAATGAATAGAGAATTCTATTTGCTTAGAATTTAAAAGCTATCACCATTTCTTAAATTTCACACATTCGTATGCAAATATTGTATACATCTAGTATTTGTAAAAAAATCTTGACGGTAAATTTGCCGGGAACCATAAAAACTAAACAAATAACTAATATATATATATATATTTTGAAAGCTTTCTTTCGCCAGGTACCTGTAATATAGATAACTACCAGAAAATCACGATAATTAGCTTTAAATTGGGTCAAAACAAATCCCGTGCTTGCATGCAATATTACACGTAATCTACCAACACCACGTTATCAGGCTTCATGCGCAAAGACCGTAACCAACAAATCGTAACAGAAGGACTACGTCACCTTTTAGCATGTTCCGCGACGCCAAGACGCTCAGCATGATGCACTGCATTGGCTCCAGTCTCAGGATCCGGGAATGGCTGCGTTCCTTCGTTCGGCTCCGACTACGATGTTCCACAGGATCGGGTGTCTCGAGTCGTCGCTCCATGTTCTGTCGACTTAAGCAAAAAAGGGAAACAAATTAGGTATCAATTCAAAAAAGGTTGAAATGTAGACAACAAAGCATAGCTAAAATATAAATGAAGAGAGAATTCTATTTGCTTAGAATTTAAAAGCTATCACCATTTCTTAAATTTCACACATTCGTATGCAAATATTGTATACATCTAGTATTTGTAAAAAAATCTTGACGGAAAATTTGCCGGGAACCATAAAAACTAAACAAATAACTAATATATATATTTATTTTGAAAGCTTTCTTTCGCCAGGTACCTGTAATATAGATAACTACCAGAAAATCACGATAATTAGCTTTAAATTGGGTCAAAACAAATCCCGTGCTTGCATGCAATATTACACGTAATCTACCAACACCACGTTATCAGGCTTCATGCGCAACGACCGTAACCAACAAATTGGAACAGAAGGCCTACGTCACCTTTAAGCATGTTCCGCGACGCCACGACGCTCAGCATGATGCACTGCATTGGCTCCAGTCTCAGGATCCGAGAATGGCTGCGTTCCTTCGTTCGGCTCCGACCACGATGTTCCACAGGATCGGGTGTCTCGAGTCGTCGCTCCATGTTCTGTCGACTTAAACAAAAAAGGGAAACAAATTAGGTATCAATTCAAAAAAAGGTTGAAATGTAGACAACAAAGCATAGCTAAAATATAAATGAAGAGAGAATTCTATTTGCTTAGAATTTATAAGAAATCACCATTTCTTAAATTACCCACATTCGTATGCAAATATTGTATACATCTAGTATTTGTAACAAAATGTTGACCGAAAATTTGCCGGGAACCATAAAAACTAAACAAATAACTAATTCATATATATTTAATTGAAAGCTTTCTTTCGCCAGGTTCCTTAAAAATAGATATATACCGGAAAATCACGATCATTAAGCTCTTAATTTGTTCAAAGCACATCCCATGCTTGCACGCAATATTACACGTAATCTAACAACACCACGTTATCAGGCTTCATGCGCAACGACACGTTACCAACAAATCGTAACAGTATTAAAAAATAATTAAAAAATAATGATCTTGATAATGTCTTTAAAACGTTTAGCAATCTAGTTTAAAAGAAATTTATCTTTACAAGCAACGATTAGCTACGTACCCTTTATTTTTCGCCTTCGCCTTCGCGTCCCAGGATCCGGGAAGGGCTGCGGATACAAAGCCGGCTACGGCTGCGTTCCTTCCTTCGACCTGTCGACTTAAGCAAAAAAGGGAAACAAATTAGGTATCAATTCAAAAAAGGTGTTGAAATGTAGACAGCTAAGCATAGCTAAAATATAAATGAAGAGAAAATTCTATTTGCTTAGAATTTATAAGCTATCACCATTTCTTAAATTTCCCACATTCGTATGCAAATATTGTATACATCTAGTATTTCTAACAAAAATCTTGACGGAAAATTTGCCGGGAACCATAAAAACTAAACAAATAACTAATATATATATGTATATATTGAAAGCTTTCATTCGCCAGGTACCTGTAATATAGATAACTACCAGAAAATCACGATAATTAGCTTTAAATTGGTTCAAAACACACCCCATGCTTGCATGCAATATTACACGTAATCTACCAACACCACGTTATCAGGCTTCATGCGCAACGACCGTAACCAACAAATCGTAACAGAAGGACTACGTCACCTTCTAGCATGTTCCGCGACGCCACGACGCTCAGCATGATGCACTGCATTGGCCCCAGTCTCAGGATCCGGGAATGGCTGCGTTCCTTCGTTCGGCTCCGACCACGATGTTCCACAGGATCGGGTGTCTCGAGTCGTCGCTCCAGGTTCTGTCGACTTAGCAAAAAAGGGAAACAAATTAGGTATCAATTCAAAAAGGTGTTGAAATGTAGACAACAAAGCATAGCTAAAATATAAATGAAGAAAGAATTCTATTTGCTTAGAATTTAAAAGCTATCACCATTTCTTAAATTTCACACATTCGTATGCAAATATTGTATACATCTAGTATTTCTAACAAAAATCTTGACGGAAAATTTGCCGGGAACCATAAAAACTAAACAAATAACTAATTCATATATATTTAATTGAAAGCTTTCTTTCGCCAGGTTCCTTAAAAATAGATAAATACCGGAAAATCACGATCATTAAGCTCTTAATTTGTTCAAAGCGCATCCCATGCTTGCACGCAATATTACACGTAATCTAACAACACCACGTTATCAGGCTTCATGCGCAACGACACGTTACCAACAAATCGTAACAGTATTAAAAAATAATAAAAAAATAATAATGATCTTGATAATGTCTTTAAAACGTTTAGCAATCTAGTTTAAAAGAAATTTATCTTTACAAGCAACGATTAGCTACGTACCCTTTATTTTTCGCCTTCGCCTTCGCGTCCCAGGATCCGGGAAGGGCTGCGGATACAAAGCCGGCTACGGCTGCGTTCCTTCCTTCGACCTGTCGACTTAAGCAAAAAAGGGAAACAAATTAGGTATCAATTCAAAAAAGTTTTGAAATGTAGACAGCTAAGCATAGCTATAATATAAATGAAGAGAGAATTCTATTTGCTTAGAATTTATAAGCTATCACCATTTCTTAAATTTCCCACATTCGTATGCAAATATTGTTTACATCTAGTATTTCTAACAAAAATCTTGACGGAAAATTTGCCGGGAACCATAAAAACTAAACAAATAACTAATATATATATATATATATATATCTTGAAAGCTTTCTTTCGCCAGGTACCTGTAATTAGATAACTACCAGAAAATCACGATAATTAGCTTTAAATTGGTTCAAAACACATCCCGTGCTTGCATGCAATATTACACGTAATCTACCAACACCACGTTATCAGGCTTCATGCGCAACGACCGTAACCAACAAATCCTAACAGAAGGACTACGTCACCGTTTAGCATGTTCCGCGACGCCACGACGCTCAGCATGATGCACTGCATTGGCGCCAGTCTCAGGATTCGGGAAGGGCTGTGTTCCTTCGTTCGGCTCCGACTACGATGTTCCCCAGGATCGGGTGTCTCGAGTCGTCTCTCCATGTTCTGTCAACTCAAGTAAAAAGGGGAAAAAAAATTAGGTATCAATTCAAAAAAGGTGTTGAAATGTAGACAGCTAAGCATAGCTAAATGAAGAGAGAATTCTATTTAATTAGAATTTATAAGCTATCACCATTTCTTAAATTTCACACATTCGTATGCAAATTTTGTATACATCTAGTAGTTGTAACAAAAATCCTGACAGAAAATTTGCCGGGAACCATAAAAACTAAACAAATAACTAATTCGTCAACCAATCACTGAGTGTGAACTGGCAGTCTGTTTTAAGATCAAGCTGCCAACGTGAAAACATCTTTCCTTTGATTTTTAGTGGACGGGTCAAAATTGGGAAATTATATTAATATGATCAACCTTTAGAAAATATCTTGTTTCATGGGTAGGCGGTTGTGATGTCAAGCTATCCTTAAAACATTTCAAAATGTCAACAATATATTTCTTAGAAACAGAAGGACTACGTCACCTTTTAGCATGTTCCGCGACGCCACGACTCTCACCGTGATGCACTGCATTGGCGCCAGTCTCAGGATTCGGGAAGGGCTGCGTTCCTTCGTTCTGCTCCGACTACGATGTTCCACAGGATCGGGTGTCTCGAGTCGTCGCTCCATGTACTGTCAACTCAAGTTAAAAGGGGAAAAAAATTAGGTATCAATTCAAAAAAGGCGTTGAGATGTAGACAGCTCAGCATAGCTAAAATATAAATGAAGAGAGAATTCTATTTGCTTAGAATTTATAATCTTCCACCATTTCTTAAATTTCCCACATTCGTATGCAAATATTGTATACGTCGGGATAGGCTCAGACATCAGAAGTAAAATCCGGGTTAAACTTGACAAAATACTTTTTTTAATTAATTTTGAATATCTAATTCTATGTGATTTATATAATTAAGTTAATATAATATAATCGATGTAACATTAAATTACACGATTAATCTAATTTTAATATAATTTGATCAATATGACTTATTTAATTAAAAATAATAAAATTAATATAGTATAATTGATGTAATATAAAATTACACAATTACTCTATTATAAATGAGAATAGTGACGGTCCGACTATAAGACAGTGGTCCGTGCACCTAGACGCATCCACAAGAAATGCGTGCCTTGTAGTCGGCGCAGCCGGTCTTATACTATTGAGTTGTAGTGGGGTGATGACGTCAGGTGCACGTGCCACTAGCGACTTGTTTCGCTGTCTTGTTTTAGCGTTAAAACTACCGCCGCCGTCATATACATCTAGTATTTCTAACAAAAATCTTGACGGAAAATTTGCCGGGAACCATAAAAACTAAACAAAATAACTATTTAATTAATATATATATTTTTTAAAGCTTTGTTTCGCAAGGTACCTTCAATAAAGATAAATACCAGAAAATCACGATCATTAGCTCTTAATTGATTCAAAACACACCCCATGCTTGCATGCAATATTACACGTAATCTAACAACACTACGTTATCAGGCTTCATGCGCAACGACCGTAACCAACAAATCGTAACAGAAGGACTACGTCACCTTTTAGCATGTTCCGCGACGCCAAGACGCTCAGCATGATGCACTGCATTGGCTCCAGTCTCAGGATCCGGGAATGGCTGCGTTCCTTCGTTCGGCTCCGACCACGATGTTCCACAGGATCGGGTGTCTCGAGTCGTCGCTCCAGGTTCTGTCGACTTAGCAAAAAAGGGAAACAAATTAGGTATCAATTCAAAAAAGGTTGAAATGTAGACAACAAAGCATAGCAAAAATATAAATGAAGAGAATTCTATTTGCTTAGAATTTATAAGCTATCACCATTTCTTAAATTTCACACATTCGTATGCAAATATTGTATACATCTAGTATTTGTAACAAAATCTTGACGGAAAATTTGCCGGGAACCATAAAAACCAAACAAATAACTAATTCATATATATTTAATTGAAAGCTTTCTTTCGCCAGGTTCCTTAAAAATAGATAAATACCGGAAAATCACGATCATTAAGCTCTTAATTTGTTCAAAGCACATCCCATGCTTGCACGCAATATTACACGTAATCTAACAACACCACGTTATCAGGCTTCATGCGCAACGACACGTTACCAACAAATCGTAACAGTATTAAAAAATAATAAAAAAAAAATAATGATCTTGATAATGTCTTTAAAACGTTTAGCAATCTAGTTTAAAAGAAATTTATCTTTACAAGCAACGATTAGCTACGTACCCTTTATTTTTCGCCTTCGCCTTCGCGTCCCAGGATCCGGGAAGGGCTGCGGATACAAAGCCGGCTACGGCTGCGTTCCTTCCTTCGACCTGTCGACTTAAGCAAAAAAGGGAAACAAATTAGGTATCAATTCAAAAAAGGTGTTGAAATGAAGACAGCTAAGCATAGCTAAAATATAAATGAAGAGAGAATTCTATTTGCTTAGAATTTATAAGCTATCACCATTTCTTAAATTTCCCACATTCGTATGCAAATATTGTATACATCTAGTATTTCTAACAAAAATCTTGACGGAAAATTTGCCGGGAACCATAAAAACTAAACAAATGAGTAATATATATATATATTGAAAGCTTTCTTTCGCCAGGTACCTGTAATATAGATAACTACCAGAAAATCACGATAATTAGCTTTAAATTGGTTCAAAACACACCCCATGCTTGCATGCAATATTACACGTAATCTAACAACACCACATTATCAGGCTTCATGCGCAACGACCGTAACCAACAAATCGTAACAGAGGGACTACGTCACCTTTTAGCATGTTCCGCGACGCCAAGACGCTCAGCATGATGCACTGCATTGGCTCCAGTCTCAGGATCCGGGAAGGGCTGCGTTCCTTCGTTCGGCTCCGACTACGATGTTCCACAGGATCGGGTGTCTCGAGTCGTCACTCCATGTTCTGTCGACTTAAGCAAAAAAGGGAAACAAATTAGGTATAAATTCAAAAAAGGTGTTTAAATGTAGACAACAAAGCATAGCTAAAATATAAATGAAGAGAGAATTCTATTTGCTTAGAATTTATAAGCTCTCACCATTTCTTAAATTTCCCACATTCGTATGCAAATATTGTATACATCTAGTATTTCTAACAAAAATCTTGACGGAAAATTTGCCGGGAACCATAAAAACTAAACAAATGAGTAATATATATATATATATATATATATATATTGAAAGCTTTCTTTCGCCAGGTACCTGTAATATAGATAACTACCAGAAAATCACGATAATTAGCTTTAAATTGGTTCAAAACACACCCCATGCTTGCATGCAATATTACACGTAATCTACCAACACTACGTTATCAGGCTTCATGCGCAACGACCGTAACCAACAAATCGTAACAGAAGGACTACGTCACCTTTTAGCATGTTCCGCGACGCCAAGACGCTCAGCATGATGCACTGCATTGGCTCCAGTCTCAGGATCCGGGAAGGGCTGCGTTCCTTCGTTCGGCTCCGACTACGATGTTCCACAGGATCGGGTGTCTCGAGTCGTCACTCCATGTTCTGTCGACTTAAGCAAAAAAGGGAAACAAATTAGGTATAAATTCAAAAAAGGTGTTTAAATGTAGACAACAAAGCATAGCTAAAATATAAATGAAGAGAGAATTCTATTTGCTTAGAATTTATAAGCTCTCACCATTTCTTAAATTTCCCACATTCGTATGCAAATATTGTATACATCTAGTATTTCTAACAAAAATCTTGGCGGAAAATTTGCCGGGAACCATAAAAACTAAACAAATGAGTAATATATATATATATATTGAAAGCTTTCTTTCGCCAGGTACCTGTAATATAGATAACTACCAGAAAATCACGATAATTAGCTTTAAATTGGTTCAAAACACACCCCATGCTTGCATGCAATATTACACGTAATCTACCAACACTACGTTATCAGGCTTCATGCGCAACGACCGTAACCAACAAATCGTAACAGAAGGACTACGTCACCTTTTAGCATGTTCCGCGACGCCAAGACGCTCAGCATGATGCACTGCATTGGCTCCAGTCTCAGGATCCGGGAAGGGCTGCGTTCCTTCGTTCGGCTCCGACTACGATGTTCCACAGGATCGGGTGTCTCGAGTCGTCACTCCATGTTCTGTCGACTTAAGCAAAAAAGGGAAACAAATTAGGTATAAATTCAAAAAAGGTGTTTAAATGTAGACAACAAAGCATAGCTAAAATATAAATGAAGAGAGAATTCTATTTGCTTAGAATTTATAAGCTCTCACCATTTCTTAAATTTCCCACATTCGTATGCAAATATTGTATACATCTAGTATTTCTAACAAAAATCTTGGCGGAAAATTTGCCGGGAACCATAAAAACTAAACAAATGAGTAATATATATATATATATATATATTGAAAGCTTTCTTTCGCCAGGTACCTGTAATATAGATAACTACCAGAAAATCACGATAATTAGCTTTAAATTGGTTCAAAACACATCCCGTGCTTGCATGCAATATTACACGTAATCTACCAACACCACGTTATCAGGCTTCATGCGCAACAACCGTAACCAACAAATCGTAACAGAAGGACTACGTCACCTTTTAGCATGTTCCGCGACGCCAAGACGCTCAGCATGATGCGCTGCATTGGCTCCAGTCTCAGGATCCGGGAAGGGCTGCGTTCCTTCGTTCGGCTTCGACTACGATGTTCCACAGGATCGGGTGTCTCGAGTCGTCACTCCATGTTCTGTCGACTTAAGCAAAAAAGGGAAACAAATTAGGTATAAATTCAAAAAAGGTGTTTAAATGTAGACAACAAAGCATAGCTAAAATATAAATGAAGAGAGAATTCTATTTGCTTAGAATTTATAAGCTATCACCATTTCTTAAATTTCCCACATTCGTATTCAAATATTGTATACATCTAATATTTCTAACAAAAATCTTGACGGAAAATTTGCCGGGAACCATAAAAACTAATCAAATAACTAATTCATACATATTTAATTAAAAGTTTTCTTTCGCCAGGTACCTTCAATTTAGATAAATACCCAAAAATCACGATCATTAGCTCTTATTTGGTTCAAAACACATCCTATGCTTGCACGCAATATTACACGTAATCACATAAAAGGTGTTGAAATGTAGACAGCTAAGAATAGCTAAAATATAAATGAAGAGAGAATTCTATTTGCTTAGAATTTATAAGCTATCACCATTTCTTAAATTACCCACATTCGTATGCAAATATTGTATACATCTAGTATTTGTAACAAAATGTTGACCGAAAATTTGCCGGGAACCATAAAAACTAAACAAATAACTAATTCATATACATTTAATTGAAAGCTTTCTTTCGCCAGGTTCCTTAAAAATAGATAAAGACCGGAAAATCACGATCATTAAGCTCTTAATTTGTTCAAAGCACATCCCATGCTTGCACGCAATATTACACGTAATCTAACAACACCACGTTATCAGGCTTCATGCGCAACGACACGTTACCAACAAATCGTAACAGTATTAAAAAATAATAAAAAAATAATAATGATCTTGATAATGTCTTTAAAACGTTTAGCAATCTAGTTTAAAAGAAATTTATCTTTACAAGCAACGATTAGCTACGTACCCTTTATTTTTGGATTCCTATACCACTTCTGATTTATAAGAAACAACCTACTATTGGCGATGAATTTAAAACCAGACAAGATGCAGATAATCTAACCAAAATAATATATGCTTCCATTAATTAACTTTACTATGATCGTTAACACTATTTTACAATTGGCTCCTATTTCCTCCACACCTCACTCGAAAATAAACACGGCTTGAAATCCGAAGATCTCAGGCCATGCTTACAATAGTCTTGGTGGGAGAATACAAATCTGATTGGTTCCCGCCATTTTGCAACAACAGTCGTCAACCAATCACTGAGTGAAAATAAAAACATCCGTCACATCCGTTGAAGCCGTCAACCAATCACAAAATTACAAGTGACAGTTCATATAAAAACAAGGTTCCTATATTAATTAGCAAAAATGAGAATACAAACACTGAATAGCAAATAAATTGCAGCAACGTAGTTTTTACATCCTCTTTGCAGTCCAACAAAAGTAGTGATTATATACTCTTTGAGTCCATCACCCCGGCAAGTAACTTGGGTTGTATAAGTACAATTAACAGCAAAAAATATAGTTAGTCATTGAAATCTCCGTGATACTTATACGGAATTATAAGTACAGATTGCATAATTTGACGACATCCGTGGCGCAGCGCGCGCGCTGTCTCATTATAAAGTTGGAGGTGTTCGATTCTTGGCTCGAGTCTGGTCTGGTGGGAGGCTTCGGCGTGGCTAGTTACCACCCTGCCGACAAAGACGTGTCGCCAAGCGATTTAGCGTTCCGGCAAGATGTCGCGTAGACACCAATTAGGAGAATGGGTTTACCATACATCATGCTACGGCCGTAGCCTCCCACCAGACCAGATTCGAGCCGGGAATCGATCCCAGGACCTCCAACTTTATAATGCGACAGCGCGCACTGCGCCACGGAGGTCGTCAAAATCGACCCATGACCATGAGTGTCATGAAACATGTTCTATTCCAGTCGTCGACGATCCTCGTTTCCCACTTCCGCACGCACACCGGAAAAGAGGCCTCTCCGCTGCACGCACTGCTCTCACACAGCCGTCCTGTACACACACAAGTTGTTGCACAACAAGCAACAGTGACAAACATCTGACACGGTATTACCGTTATGTATACAGTATTGCAACTTCATACAAACGGACGAAACGCGGGCTATGCCTACGTGCCTCGATCTCGGGATGCAGACAGTCGCGACCACAGAGTACTTTTTACATACGGAAATAGAGTACAATCTCGCAAGCTAATATACATATGGTATATACAGACTGCTTAGGTATAGGTTCATACCTACACTTGTACGTATCTATAGATAGTATGTATGACTGATGGAAGGTAGGATTGTGTTCAGATTAATTATTTAATATTTGATTCCCTAACAATTTGGCAAGTCCTCCAAATTAAAAAATATATATATAATTATTCCGAACACATATTTTTAAATAATACAAATTTTTGGCTTCTATTCTTTATTTTCACATAAAATACATTCTAATGACTTCTTTATCCTAATAAAAACAGTTGATAAAGTTCCCCGAGGAGTGGCCCACTGGGGTCTGATGCTGACTCAGACTAAGGTGGTCAAATCTTGCAACACAATTTGAGAGCAGTTGCCGCCAACTGATACAGAGAACTTCTCTTCTCTTGCATAGGAACTCCTATACTTCTCTAGATCACTCGGTTGTACTTTGGGCCTTTAGATTTGCCTCTAATAAAAACTGTAATGTATGACCAGTCTCCCTGCACCTAAAGGGTGCAAATGGAGCCCTATCACTAAGACTATCTGTCTGACAATGGGCTGTTTATAGTGAACTGGAAACGGTAGTTGGAATTTTCACAGAATATATATCACTATGCCACTTTAACAACGGTATTTCTAAATGACAACTATGAGAATAAAAAAGTATTTTTGTACATTAGTACAACACCATTCATGTGAGAGTTCTACTCTACTCGACTGTTTTTTTTTAATTGAGGATATTAAGTATACTTATTTTTAATTTTGAGACATATTTGGAAAGAAATTTTTGCCATCATTTGAAATTTGTCATTGGTGTCATTGACGTCTTTTCTTCCATATAAAATCTTATTAATTGTTTTACAATAATTATGTATAAAAAAGCGACAAACTACATTAATCAAGAAATTTATCAACTTGTTTTTATGGTTAGGACACCAGATATGTTTTAAATCTACTAACATATAGACAATGGTTTTGATATATTGTTTTAGGTTCTTTTTCTCTAAATCTGTTTTTAATATAGACATTGCTATGTCTTGTATATTTGAAATTATATTCACAATTGAGTGAGTCGGACTGCAAAGCCAACGACGATCTGCATATTCCCTGTATTTTATATATTCTAGTTCTTTTGATGACACTAATTCTTTTTTGCATGTTTCACAGGACTTATATATTTTTTAAGATTTTTTTTTTATAACCTACCCAGTTACATACTGTAAGGGGGGCCAATATTCTTGGCTCAGCTCAATACTTAAAATATCATCTAAAGCAGGTGCACAGGTCGAGTCGTCATCGGCTTCACAATCTGCGACAATGAGGGTGCAGTGCCTCACCTAAATCATGCTCACAATATCCTCCTGGGGTGTGGACACTGGTTAGGCTGTTGACTAGCAATGTGGTAAACACTGATACAAAACGCTCGGGCGTAGGGTTTGTGTTGCGGCAACCGTGTGATCGAATAGCCCCAAAAAAGTTTTCAATGGGGTCCTGGTTTACTGAAGTTATATTAAATTTAGTTTCTAACTGTTTTTAATAAAACCTCAATTCCTTCCAATGTCCACACCCAATTGTTTATTGTTCGTTCTTTTTTGTCTGCTTTTTAAAATCAATAAAATTTATAGATAATAAATTTCATTGATTTTAAAATCTTCTTCGCTTCCCTCCATTTTTCGTGATGTACTGATGATGGTCTCGCAGGCCCCAAAAGTGGTTTTCCGTAGCTTTTTTTTTTCTTCGTGAAACTGCCATTGTCAGAGTCGAATAAATTGCCAAAGAAGAGGAGTACATCTGCAGTTCCTTTGCATTCTTCTGAAAGAATTTTCTTATCTGGAACAGAAAACGGGAATTGCGTGATTTAAAATATTTTTAACTCGTCCTAAAAAAATAACTAAAAAAAAAACAATTATTGTTATCTACATAAATATATATTATATAATATAGTAACAACTATATTCATATTGTTACTAGCTGAGATCCGCGGTTTCACCCGCGTAGTTTTCGTTTCCGTGGAAATACCGGGATGAAATATTGCCTAAATATTAATTGCAAATTGACTCTTTGAAGTTAGGAACACACCTACATTTCTTAGACAACATTGACAATATGAACTTTATTAAATAGCAATAAAGTTCAAATTGGCTCCACATTTTATTTAGAAAACGTTTATATGGGAAAAAGATAAGGGCTGTTTTTAGGGTTTCCCCGGCAATTATTCCAATTTTTCTCACCTTTTAAACCTTCCCTAGACCTCCACGAACATTTCAAGCCCAAGATAAGACAAATTCGTTCAGCCGTTCTCGAGTTTTAGCGAGACCAACGAACGGCAATTGATTTTTATATATATAGACTATAGACTATAAAGTCTCAGTGTGCCTGAATGCATATAATAGTTACCACTTATGTTCAACCAACCAATTAATGAACAATGGGCCATACATTCACTTAGAGCTGTGATAGCCTAGTGGTTAGGATGTCAGCCTTCTAATCAGAGGTCGGGGATTCGAACCCGGGCACGCTATAACTTTTCGGAGTTATGTGCGTTTTTAAGCAATTAAAATATCACTTGCTCCAACGGTGAAGGAAAACATCGTGAGGAAACCTGCACGCAGAGTTGTTCATAATGTTCTCAAAGGCGTGTGAAGTCTGCCAATCCGCACGTGGCCAGCGTGGTGGACTATGGCCGAACCTTTTCATATTGAGAAGAGACCCTGCTCTGTAGTGAGCCGGTAATGGGTTGATCATGATGTAGCTCAATAGCGAAAATGTAAAAAAAAGCATACCTGTGTTACGCCATCCTGTGACTTAAGACTATTCAATGTCTTATTGATTAGTTGTGTGTCAGTCTCAGGACCAAAATCCACCAGAACTTCAAGCTGAAAATAGAGGACATTTGGCATCATTGATTTAGTTATTTTTACATGAGGTAAGTTAAAAAGGAAGGAAAGCTATAACTAGATTCTGACATCCAATAATCTGCTTCAGTCAATGTTGCCTAACTCAATCAACTACTTGATCAATTGATTTCTACTTTATTTATTGATCTCCTCTTATTTTTTTTTTTTTTTATCCACTACAAGTTAGCCCTTGACGGCAATCTCACCTGATGGTAAGTGATGATGCAGTCTAGGATGGTAGCGGGCTAACCTGTTAGGGGCATGGTAAACCCACACTCCTAATTGGTTTCTACGCGACATCGTGCCGGAACGCTAAATCGCTTGGCGACACGTCTTTGTCGGTAGGGTGGTAACTAGCCACAGCCGAAGCCTCCCACCAGTCCAGACTCGAGCCGGGAATCGAACCCAGGACCTCCAACTTTAAAATGCAACAGCGCACGCGCTGCGCCACGGAGGTCGTCAAGAATATATCAAGAATATTCTAGCTTTACAAGATAAAAACCTAATTTGCTAGCGTAGCCTAATATAAAAGTATATATATATATATATATATATATATAAAAGAAACTACTAGCCCAATATATTATGCTATCCTATATTATAAAAGCAAATGGGAGTATATTTATGTGAAGTTTTCACATAAATATACTTTGAATACTGACATTGGTCATAAGATACTTTTTAACCTAGAAAGAGTTATTAAAAGATGACCAAAGCAAACTACCAGGACCACATAAGTACTGAGATGGTTTGTTATGGCCAACTATGAAAAACTTGAATATCAACCCTGGTAATATGAGGAACATAGTTAAACCTTTTATATTAGTTTCATTATCTCACTTAGACCCTTTCAAGTTCAAAATACCGAGTGAATCGGTGAACATTAAGTAGGTATTTAATGGGTTAGCATATCAATAAAATACCTACTTAAGTTTTAGTTACTTCATTTAAATAAAGAATATTGGACTTGGTAAATTCACCTCCAAATCCCTGCAACACAGTCCTCCTCCCAGAAGTTTTAGCTATCATGTCCAATACAACTGCACTAGGCAATGTGGTCTCAACCTTTACTGCTCCATCTTTATATAAAGTCTGGTGATCAAACAAAATCGAAATCTTAAATATGTTTGTATAAGAACACTCACAATCGTGTAGTCGCAAAAGTAACAAAAGACTAATAAGCCAAAGTAAAATGGATCTAATGTGTCACAAGTTATAGTCGCAATTACCGTGCTACTTATATATTTTGTACAAATTTGTGCTTATGTATTTTGTACAAAACAAAAAACTAAATATATTTTTAAACAAAACATGACACATAAACCCTTGCATCCTTAAGACTCATAATTAAGACAGAATGCTAAAAGCAGAACCATTATGGTGTTATGTTGATCTACATTTACGTTTGTTTTCCTATGGGAGATGAATATAAATTGTTTATTGAATAACTATGTCAGTTCAAAAAGTTAATAGGTGACTCGATAAGAAGCAACCAATTTTAGTTGAGTCTAGTAAAATTTATAATGACACACTATTGAATCATAAGGAATTAACCATCTAGTTGTTTCATTGCCAAATGTTAAGTCATGTTTCCTACATATTAATATGAATAAGGCGTCAGCCTCCTAATCAGAGGTCGGCGGTTCGAATCCAGGCACGCATCTCTAACTTCTCGAAGTTATTTACGTTTTTAAATGATTAAAATATCACTTGCTTCAACGGTGAAGGAAAACATCGTGAGGAAACCTGCACGCCTGAGAGTTCTCCATAATATTCTCAAAGGCATGTGAAGTCTGCCAATCCGCACATGGCCAGCGTGGTGCACTATGGCTGAACCCTTCTCATATTGAGAGGAGACCCATGCTCTGTAGTGAGCCGGCAATGGGTTGATCATGATGTAGCTCAATAGCGAAAATGTAAAAAAAAGCATACCTGTGTTACGCCATCCTGTGACTTAAGACTATTCAATGTCTTATTGATTAGTTGTGTGTCAGTCTCAGGACCAAAATCCACCAGAACTTCAAGCTGAAAATAAAGGACATTTGGCATCATTGATCTAGTTATTTTTACATGAGGTAAGTTAAAAAGGAAGGAAAGCTATAACTAGATTCTGACATCCAAAAATCTGCTTCAGTCAATGTTGCCTAACTCAATCAACTACTTGATCAATTGATTTCTACTTGTTTGTATAAGAACACTCACAATCGTGTAGTCGCAATTACCGCGCTACTTATATATTTTGTACAAATTTGTGTTGGTATGTGAAGTGTAGATGAATTTGATTAATTGCAGTTCAATTTACTATGGCGTTAGGCTCTTCTATATTCTGAAGCAGCTAAGGTGTTGTGACCAAAAAAATATATACATTTTGTGAGTATAATATAGATTTTGTGAGTGTATAGTATCCTAAGAGCAAGGGAATAAATGTGTATGATTTATTTCAGTACCAGGAAATGTATGGGTAGATTAAGGGTTTTAAAATATTGTGGAACAAGCAACATTTATAATTGAAGATTATACCATATCTTATACTATTTCCAATCGCGGTTCTCCTCCTAACATATAAATCTAATTTTGAGGCAGTGTGATATGGCTAACTATAGCTATAGTTGTAAATCATCTAGGTGAAATTCAACTTTTCACAAGGCCAGGGGTAAATATGGAGTTTCTCCTTATAAAATGTTGCCTATAAAAATCCAAAACTGCACTTATTTTTAAATAATGGTTTCATGTTTTTACTTAATTATCCTAGTTAACATCAATTTATCTGTTTTGTATCACATATGCATTGTCACTTTACAAAACTAAATATATTTTTAAACAAAACATGACGCATAAACCCTTGTATCCTTAAGACTAATAATTAAGACAGAATGCTAAAAGCAGAACCATTATGGTCTTATATTGATCTACATTTACGTTTGTTTTCCTATGGGAGATGAATATAAATTGTTTATTGAATAACCATGTCAGTTCAAAAAGTTACTAGGTGACTCGATAAGAAGCAACCAATTTTAGTTGAGTCTAGTAAAATTTATAATGACACACTATTGAATCATAAGGAATTAACCATCTAGTTGTTTCATTGCCAGATATTAAGTCATTTATTTTACAATTAGGATACAAGGTTTATGTAGGTTTATGTGTCATGTTTTGTTTAAAAATATATTTAATTTTGTAAAGTGACAATGCATAATGTGATACAAAACAGATAAATTGATGTTAACTAGGATAATTAAGATCAGTAAGTCAGCCAGTCAGTTAGTCATTATATATATATATATAGATGTAAAAAATTATAATACACAATCACTTCACAGATCTTTATATTGACTAACATAATATTATAATGTTAAACATATATTATTGGTGTAATTTAAATAAAAAAAAAATTGCATTTTATCATTTATCATCTACATTCTACAAAATAGTTAAAACAGTGAAAAAAGATTATAATTATTATAATAGGTGTCATTATGGAAAAATATTTTAAACTTTTACTTTCTGTTGATTTCTGTAAATCTCTTGTTTAATTATTAGTGGCTGATTTGTGGGCTAGACTATGCTTGGAGCTTGCTGCGTCGCCTCCGGAGGGGATGCGTAAAAGCATTTCCCAGCGGAAAAAAAAAAAAAAAAAAAAAAAAAAAAAAAAAATGCTTGGAGCTTGGTGCTGTAAAAAATATTTCAGTATGTAATAATCAAATTAATTTCTGAATAGGAACATTATAAGCCAATAGTGAGCACTTAATTTTTTATAAAAAGGTTCCTATGGAACCTAAAAAAGAATGTTGTTGAGAATAACACTACCTAAAATCAATAAAATTTATAGGTATCTTTTTGTACTCACCAATATTTTCTTTTTCTTGGATCAAAAGTTAGCTCACACTGTTTTGACACTTCTATCTCAATGGACCAATTATCAGCTGGAAAAGAGAATAAAAATATGACATTGACACAAGTTTATGTATAATTTTAAATGAAGTACACTGCGCATGGTTTTCTAATGTTTCGGATAAACCTTTGTTACAAATACACCACACAAGAAATGTATCTTTCAAGTTCTTAGGTCATTTTAACGAGTTAGTTTGTTAATGATAATTTGATATAATAATGATTTCTGGCATGTGCCATGTAATCACAAATAATAACTTATTGTATGTTGATACAGTAAGTCACTAGGTCAGAATCTTTTACGCAAGTGAAGACAGCAACTGTATGACATACTGAAACAAAATTTCAACTCAATTTGACAAACAATGTGCAAACATATGTCATGAATGAACAAATATTATACATACATGTAGTAAGAGATGATGATCTATTCATAGGCAAAGATGATACTGATGGCAAATCCTCTAATAGATTCTGTGATTTACTTGTGGTTGAATTCAAGCCTGAAAGTAAAACAAAATTTAAAAATCAAGGGGTGTAAGGGGAAGACTAGTACCAGTCGGCCTTCCCAATTGCCAACCTCACCTGCCCGTGGTGCACCCTGCCGAATTACCGACGAGGCTCTGGCGACCGATCTATGGCGGTATAACCATTAAGTATTAACTGGTCTTAAATTGACTGACAATAACGGGCAGCAGCGTTATTGGTGCGAGAGGACCAGCACTGCGATCACCAACCCGCATGCCAAGCGTGGTGATTATCGGCATTTTCTTTGTATGGTAGTAACAAAAAAGCCACAGCCCCTAGTCCCCGGCAGCCCCGCTATCCCTGGCTCTGGCAGCGGTTATGGTAACGGCGGGGCAGGGGGTGTCAAGAATCTCCGGAAGAGATTCCGCTGCCAACCCCGACGACTAGACCTGGCAACTTATAACGCACGCACTTTGAGGACCGACGAAAAGGTGATAGAGCTGGAAGAAGCAGTGAGCAAGTTGCGTTGGGATATAATAGGATTATCTGAAGTCCGAAGAGAGGGGGAGGACTCCATAATCTTGAATTCTGGCAACTTGTTCTACTACCGGGAGGGTGACCAGCAATCTCAGGGTGGTGTTGGATTCATCGTCCACAAGTCCCTCGTCAACAATATTGTACGAGTCGAGAGTGTGTCGAGTAGGGTAGCATACCTTATACTCAGAATCACCAAACGGTATTCGTTGAAGGTGATACAGGTATACGCACCGACCTCAGCACACCCGGACGAGGAAGTAGAGGTATTGTATGAGGATATTTCTAAAGCCATACATACCTCAAACACCTATTACAATGTGGTGATGGGGGATTTTAACGCAAGACTAGGTGAGCGTACAGGTTCAGAGTTGAGAGTGGGGCAATTTGGATATGGGCAACGAAACCACAGGGGTCAAATGTTGGCCGACTTCATGGAGAAGGAGGGCCTCTATATGATGAACTCCTTCTTCAAGAAGCCGCCACACAGGAAATGGACCTGGATGAGCCCTCATGGTTCCACGAGGAATGAGATTGACTTTATCATGTCAACAAAGCGGCACATATTCAATGATGTCTCTGTGATCAACAGGGTGAAAACCGGGAGCGATCATCGTATGGTAAGAGGCACATTGAATATTAACGTCCAGCTGGAAAGGTTAAGACTGGTAAAGTCTACACTCCGGCCTACTCGAGCCCATATACAAAACCCCGAGAGCTTTCAACTGGAACTGCAGAACCGGTTTGATTGTCTTGCAAATTGCGACATAGTGGACGATTTGAACAACAGGCTGGTGGAAACTGTCCATACGGTCGGGTCCAAGTTCTATAAGACTCACCGTAAAAATAGATTAAGAAAGTTTTCAACCCATACACTCAAGCTCATGGAAGAGAGACATGAGATGAGACTACAATCTTCAGTGGATGCGTCCGCCTATAGGAGGATTAATAGGCAGATCTCTAAATCACAGACATGTGACCTGCGGCACTTCAATACGGAGCGCATTAAAAATGCAATCGAGTACAATAATATTGTAACATAATTATTATCACTTTTGTAAATGACTTTGGTAATCAGCTCCAACATCTAACTATGCCATATTATTTCTAATATGAGGTTATACTCCCTTTATTTTTAACATATGTACTTCAATAATTAATAAACTTACATGGCATGTTTAAACTTGGCACAGCTATGTTGCCGAGTCTATTATAGTAGTATATTCGTTGATTTCAAGATATCCCCACCAACATTGTAAATCCAGGTCATAAAACGATCCAAATCTTTTGCGGGATTTGGGAAGTATATTTTCTGAAAAGTAAAAATATCTTAGTTTAGACACAAGTTTAAAACATGTTCAGTAGATCTTACTCGATTCACTTTTCTGTGGAAGTTTTTTAGCAGAATTTATCATTAATCTGCTTTAATATACTTTAAAGTTTAAGCTACAATATACCTTGTCTATGAACCCAGCTAGCTAATAATAAAGAGAAGATTATTTTTATAAAACGTTTTTATAAGGCGTTTTTTTAGAAGTGATCATTTAGGGGTGATAATTTAATAGTTGTATATATTATATAGAAATTTCTTCTAGAAAAACTAGAGAAAACTGTATATTCAAATAAACTTGTAACAGTACGAACCAATAAGTGAATCTATCACGGGTTCGGAACGCCCGATGGAGAAGAACCTATGCATAACCCATGTCATAAATTTCAAAGATTAAGTCAACAATGACGGCGTTTACTAACCTGCAGTTCCTGAACAGCCTGAAATACAGCACCTCTTGTAAGACATGTTTACTAAACTTAACTATAATGGAGTCCTGTCTCAAAACACTAAAATCTTTAACTTAGCGTGAAAAGCACTAAAAACTTAGGTATTAAAACAACAAAATCAGAAAAATAACACGACCGCTAACAGTTATTTTTCGGAAATCGTGAAATCAAAAAATTTTTGTCAAGTTTGTATATTGTTCACAGTCAGTAAAAAAAGTGTGTAATAAAAACGGCGGCAAGAAGTTAATAACAATTCAGCGTCGCCACCATTCTTTGAAAAACTGCTTCATTCCTGTTTCTTTTTTCAAAAAACGCGCGCCACTGGTCCAATTTTGCCGCCTTTGTAACCACAGATAGGTTGCGACTTCCACAGACGACAACACATTAATATTAAATTAATATTTTTTTGATTTAAAATACTTAAATATTTTAATGCAAACTAAACTACCAAATTGGTAGAAAAATTAAACATGGGATGCCTTCATCACAGAATAATACGTCGACACAGTAGCGCGATCTGTAATTGCCTTCCTAAATGTATAGTAGTACCAGGCTATTTGTTAAGATTGACGACCCTGGTCGCGACTGTGCCGCAGTGACGAACGGACGATGTTTTGTTTTTTAAACAATAACCGCGCGATTTTTACAATTAAAATTATTATTGACGTCTTTTCTTCCATATAAAATCTTATTAATTGTTTTACAATAATTATGTATAAAAAAGCGACAAACTGCATTAATCAAGAAATTTATCAACTTGTTTTTATGGTTAGGACACCAGATATGTTTTAAATCTACTAACATATAGACAATGGTTTTGATATATTGTTTTAGGTTCTTTTTCTCTAAATCTGTTTTTAATATAGACATTGCTATGTCTTGTATATTTGAAATTATATTCACAATTGAGTGAGTCGGACTGCAAAGCCAACGACGATCTGCATATTCCCTGTATTTTATATATTCTAATTCTTTTGATGACACTAATTCTTTTTAGCATGTTTCACAGGACTTATATATTTTTTATGTTTTTTTTTATAACCTACCCAGTTACATACTGTAAGGGGGGCCAATATTCTTGGCTCAGCTCAATACTTAAAATATCATCTAAAGCAGGTGCACAGGTCGAGTCGTCATCGGCTTCACAATCTGCGACAATGAGGGTGCAGTGCCTCGCCTAAATCATGCTCACAATATCCTCCTGGGGTGTGGACACTGGTTAGGCTGTTGACTAGCAATGTGGTAAACACTGATACAAAACGCTCGGGCGTAGGGTTTGTGTTGCGGCAACCGTGTGATCGAATAGCCCCAAAAAAGTTTTCAATGGGGTCCTGGTTTACTGAAGTTATATTAAATTTAGTTTCTAACTGTTTTTAATAAAACCTCAATTCCTTCCAATGTCCACACCCAATTGTTTATTGTTCGTTCTTTTTTGTCTGCTTTTTAAAATCAATGAAATTTATAGATAATAAATTTCATTGATTTTAAAATCTTCTTCGCTTCCCTCCATTTTTCGTGATGTACTGATGATGGTGTCGCAGGCCCCAAAAGTGGTTTTCCGTAGCTTTTTTTTTTCTTCGTGAAACTGCCATTGACAGAGTCGAATAAATTGCCAAAGAAGAGGAGTACATCTGCAGTTCCTTTGCATTCTTCTGAAAGAATTTTCTTATCTGGAACAGAAAACGGGAATTGCGTGATTTAAAATATTTTTAACTCGTCCTAAAAAAATAACTAAAAAAAAACAATTATTGTTATCTACATAAATATATATTATATAATATAGTAACAACTATATTCATATTGTTACTAGCTGAGATCCGCGGTTTCACCCGCGTAGTTTTCGTTTCCGTGGAAATACCGGGATGAAATATTGCCTAAATATTAATTGCAAATTGACTCTTTGAAGTTAGGAACACACCTACATTTCTTAGACAACATTGACAATATGAACTTTATTAAATAGCAATAAAGTTCAAATTGGCTCCACATTTTATTTAGAAAACGTTTATATGGGAAAAAGATAAGGGCTGTTTTTAGGGTTTCCCCGGCAATTATTCCAATTTTTCTCACCTTTTAAACCTTCCCTAGACCTCCACGAACATTTCAAGACCAAGATAAGACAAATTCGTTCAGCCGTTCTCGAGTTTTAGCGAGACCAACGAACGGCAATTGATTTTTATATATATAGACTATAGACTATAAAGTCTCAGTGTGCCTGAATGCATATAATAGTTACCACTTATATTCAACCAACCAATTAATGAACAATGGGTCATACATTCACTTAGAGCTGTGATAGCCTAGTGGTTAGGATGTCAGCCTTCTAATCAGAGGTCGGGGATTCGAACCCGGGCACGCTATAACTTTTCGGAGTTATGTGCGTTTTTAAGCAATTAAAATATCACTTGCTCCAACGGTGAAGGAAAACATCGTGAGGAAACCTGCACGCCTGAGAGTTCTCCATAATATTCTCAAAGGCATGTGAAGTCTGCCAATCCGCACATGGCCAGCGTGGTGCACTATGGCTGAACCCTTCTCATATTGAGAGGAGACCCATGCTCTGTAGTGAGCCGGTAATGGGTTGATCATGATGTAGCTCAATAGCGAAAATTGATCTAGTTATTTTTACATGAGGTAAGTTAAAAAGGAAGGAAAGCTATAACTAGATTCTGACATCCAAAAATCTGCTTCAGTCAATGTTGCCTAACTCAATCAACTACTTGATCAATTGATTTCTACTTGTTTGTATAAGAACACTCACAATCGTGTAGTCGCAATTACCGCGCTACTTATATATTTTGTACAAATTTGTGTTGGTATGGGAAGTGTAGATGAATTTGATTAATTGCAGTTCAATTTACTATGGCGTTAGGCTCTTCTATATTCTGAAGCAGCTAAGGTGTTGTGACCAAAAAAATATATACATTTTGTGAGTATAATATAGATTTTGTGAGTGTATAGTATCCTAAGAGCAAGGGAATAAATGTGTATGATTTATTTCAGTACCAGGAAATGTATGGGTAGATTAAGGGTTTTAAAATATTGTGGAACAAGCAACATTTATAATTGAAGATTATACCATATCTTATACTATTTCCAATCGCGGTTCTCCTCCTAACATATAAATCTAATTTTGAGGCAGTGTGATATGGCTAACTATAGCTATAGTTGTAAATCATCTAGGTGAAATTCACTTTCCACAAGGCCAGGGGTAAATATGGAGTTTCTCCTTATAAAATGTTGCCTATAAAAATCCAAAACTGCACTTATTTTTAAATAATGGTTTCTTGTTTTTACTCAATTATCCTAGTTAACATCAATTTATCTGTTTTGTATCACATATGCATTGTCACTTTACAAAACTAAATATATTTTTAAACAAAACATGACGCATAAACCCTTGTATCCTTAAGACTAATAATTAAGACAGAATGCTAAAAGCAGAACCATTATGGTCTTATATTGATCTACATTTACGTTTGTTTTCCTATGGGAGATGAATATAAATTGTTTATTGAATAACCATGTCAGTTCAAAAAGTTACTAGGTGACTCGATAAGAAGCAACCAATTTTAGTTGAGTCTAGTAAAATTTATAATGACACACTATTGAATCATAAGGAATTAACCATCTAGTTGTTTCATTGCCAGATATTAAGTCATTTATTTTACAATTAGGATACAAGGTTTATGTAGGTTTATGTGTCATGTTTTGTTTAAAAATATATTTAATTTTGTAAAGTGACAATGCATAATGTGATACAAAACAGATAATTTGATGTTAACTAGGATAATTAAGATCAGTAAGTCAGCCAGTCAGTTAGTCATTATATATATATATATATATATAGATGTAAAAAATTATAATACACAATCACTTCACAGATCTTTATATTGACTAACATAATATTATAATGTTAAACATATATTATTGGTGTAATTTAAATCAAAAAAAAATTGCATTTTATCATTTATCATCTACATTCTACAAAATAGTTAAAAACGATTATAATTATTATAATAGGTGTCATTATGGAAAAATATTTTAAAACTTACCTTTCTGTTGATTTCTGTAAATCTCTTGTTTAATTATTAGTGGCTGATTTGTGGGCTAGACTATGCTTGGAGCTTGGTGCTGTAAAAAATATTTCAATATGTAATAATCAAATTAATTTCTGAATAGGAACATTATAAGCCAATAGTAAGCACTTAATTTTTTATAAAAAGGTTCCTATGGAACCTAAAAAAGAATGTTGTTGAGAATAACACTACCTAAAATCAATAAAATTTATAGGTATCTTTTTGTACTCACCAATATTTTCTTTTTCTTGGATCAAAAGTTAGCTCACACTGTTTTGACACTTCTATCTCAATGGACCAATTATCAGCTGGAAAAGAGAATAAAAATATGACATTGACACAAGTTTATGTATAATTTTAAATGAAGTACACTGCGCATGGTTTTCTAATGTTTCGGATAAACCTTTGTTACAAATACACCACACAAGAAATATATCTTTCAAGTTCTTAGGTCATTTTAACGAGTTAGTTTGTTAATGATAATTTGATATAATAATGATTTCTGGCATGTGCCATGTAATCACAAATAATAACTTATTGTATGTTGATACAGTAAGTCACTAGGTCAGAATCTTTTACGCAAGTGAAGACAGCAACTGTATGACATACTGAAACAAAATTTCAACTCAATTTGACAAACAATGTGCAAACATATGTCATGAATGAACAAATATTATACATACATGTAGTAAGAGATGATGATCTATTCATAGGCAAAGATGATACTGATGGCAAATCCTCTAATAGATTCTGTGATTTACTTGTGGTTGAATTCAAGCCTGAAAGTAAAACAAAATTTAAAAATAGTACAATAATATTGTAACATAATTATTATCACTTTTGTAAATGACTTTGGTAATCAGCTCCAACATCTAACTATGCCATATTATTTCTAATATGAGGTTATACTCCCTTTATTTTTAACATATGTACTTCAATAATTAATAAACTTACATGGCATGTTTAAACTTGGCACAGCTATGTTGCAGAGTCTATTATAGTAGTATATTAGTTGATTTCAAGATATCCCCACCAACATTATAAATCCAGGTCATAGAACGATCCAAATCTTTTGCGGGATTTGGGAAGTATATTTTCTGAAAAGTAAAAAATATCTTAGTTTGGACACAAGTTTGGACACAAGTACATGTTCAGTAGATCTTACTCGATTCACTTTTCTGTGGAAGTTTTTTAGCAGAATTTATCATTAATCTGCTTTAATATACTTTAAAGTTTAAGCTACAATATACCTTGTCTATGAACCCAGCTATCTAATAATAAAGAGAAGATTATTTTTATAAAACGTTTTTATAAGGCGTTTTTTTAGAAGTGATCATTTAGGGGTGATAATTTAATAGTTGTATATATTATATAGAAATTTCTTCTAGAAAAACTAGAGAAAACTGTATATTCAAATAAACTTGTAACAGTACGAACCAATAAGTGAATCTATCACGGGTTCGGAACGCCCGATGGAGAAGAACCTATGCATAACCCATGTCATAAATTTCAAAGATTAAGTCAACAATGACGGCGTTTACTAACCTGCAGTTCCTGAACAGCCTGAAATACAGCACCTCTTGTAAGACATGTTTACTAAACTTAACTACAACTATAATGGAGTCCTGTCTCAAAACACTAAAATCTTTAACTTAGCGTGAAAAGCACTAAAAATTTACAAGAGGTATTAAAACAACAAAATCAGAAAAATAACACGACCGCTAACAGTTATTTTTCGGAAATCGTGAAATCAAAAAATTTTTGTCAAGTTTGTATATTGTTCACAGTCAGTAAAAAAAGTGTGTAATAAAAACGGCGGCAAGAAGTTAATAACAATTCAGCGTCGCCACCATTCTTTGAAAAACTGCTTCATTCCTGTTTCTTTTTTCAAAAAACGCGCGCCACTGGTCCAATTTTGCCGCCTTTGTAACCACAGATAGGTTGCGACTTCCACAGACGACAACACATTAATATTAAATTAATATTTTTTTGATTTAAAATACTTAAATATTTTAATGCAAACTAAACTACCAAATTGGTAGAAAAATTAAACATGGGATGCCTTCATCACAGAATAATACGTCGACACAGTAGCGCGATCTGTAATTGCCTTCCTAAATGTATAGTAGTACCAGGCTATTTGTTAAGATTGACGACCCTGGTCGCGACTGTGCCGCAGTGACGAACGGACGATGTTTTGTTTTTTAAACAATAACCGCGCGATTTTTACAATTAAAATTACTTCAAGTATATTTTTAATATGACAAGTAGGATATATTGTGCACTTTTTGGTTGCATTAACAATAGTTGTTTATTGTACAGTTTGTATGAACTATACCAGAAAAAATTAATTTGACCGTCTGTCTGTTACTAGATAGTTGAAATTTGAGTACAAAGTAGGCAAATGTAATTAAAATGCTGGAGGCGGGCAGCTCAATCGCATGTTTAGATGCCACGCGGCTGTAGGTATTTATTTCAAAGATAAGCCCGAGTTACAATACTGTATACATAATATTACCGTGGCCCAACTATGTAATAGCGATATCGTGGCGGATATTTCCATCCCTAACAATTAAAAAAGTCACTTTGCGCAACCGGTTTTGAAATTATATAACAGTCAATGGGGTGAAAGAGTCATACAAATCCCGTCTTGCTAATATTCAAATAAACGAACCACCTCTTGTGTCCCTGGTGGCATAACTTTTTAGCAATTGTGTAAAAATATAACACTAGATGGCAGGGTCGAGCTTATATTTATCAAACGTCAATTGTCACTTGTCAGTCAAGTTCTGGTCAAGTTTCAAATTCTAACTTATAGGCGCTACATACCTTCAGTTTTAACTGTGCGATTTAACTGTACAGTCCAACTGTACAAATAAATCGTAAGTCCATACAGCCTACACTCCTTAAAGCAAAAACGCGCGACCTTTCAGTTTTTATCAATATGGCCTCCAGAGACGACGCTTTAGCGATCGTAGGGCTAATGTGTGTGTTAAAAGAAAATAGAAGAAAACGAAAAAAACGCGAATTGTGGTGTAAACACTGGCTTCTGTTGAGAAAATCATATTCACACACCTCCTTGATAAATGAATTGAAAATTACTCCAAAAGATTACAATAATTATTTGAGAATGAATGAGAATACCTATTTGCACCTTCTGTCTTTAGTGACACCATTAATAAAAAAGCAAGACACCATATTGAGAAATGCTATAACACCTCATGAAAGATTAACGGCAACTTTAAGATTTTTAGCTACAGGGAGATCTTATGAATGTTTAAAATTTTCTACAATAATATCGCCACAAGCACTTTCCGCCATCATACCAGAAACCTGTGAAGCAATTTATAAGGTTTTACACAAGGACTACTTAAAGGTAAGTAATAAAATTACTCATATTATTATTATTATAAATTTATTTAATGAAATAAATCATCTCATCACATCCCATAGGTGTTGGTTACAAATCGCGATACATATGATCCAGCTGTATCCTCTGTCCACTCCGGAATTGACAGTTGTACCGTAGTAGCACTCATAGTATCTATTATTGGCGTCTGAGGAGCTAGTGTGACAGCATAATACTGAGGCTGAGTTATGGGTGACTGATTTGGAGTACTTATATATTGCGACGGTGATGGAATAGAGTTATGAGATGGTGATGGCATAGAAATTGAAGTACTTGATTGTGATTGAATATCATTTAATATCATTGTTCTTGGAGCCATTACCCTATGTGACATTGTAAGATTTCCCATCTCAGCTTCGAATAACGTTTCGTTTATTATTTTTTCCGCTTACAACTGTTGTTGTTTATTTTTAAATTCTCGAAGTTTCAATGCTACCAGTTTTCCAATAATATCGTAGCGATCCTCTTTATATGTCGGCTGTTTAAAGTGGTCCTGAACAGATTGCAAAACTTCTTTTGTTAAATCTTCATTATTCTTTCAGTTCGGTAGCCGTTTAGGTGCCAAACCATGACCAGTCGAAGTTGAAGCAATGGTTGAGATGGAAGCCGTAGGACTCGGAGCAGAAAAATTTTCAGAAACATCTAACTCCGAATGCGCTGCCTCATTTTCAGACACTGATGTTGCACCCGATGATTCCATCACGTTAATCTGTAACATTTTCTTTGTTTCAGTTTCCACGAACATGCAATGAATGGAAAGCAATTAGTGCGTTATTTGAAGAAAGGTGGAACTTTCCACATCTACTTGGAGCAATAGATGGAAAACATATTGCTATTATTAAACCTAAAGGATGTGGATCGGAATTTTACAACTATAAAAAACACCACAGCATGGTACTTATGGCTGTTGTTGACGCTCAATATCAGTTTTTACTATGTGATTTCGGTACGAACGGGCGAGTTTCAGATGGAGGCGTATTACAAAATACAAATTTTTTTGAAATGCTCCAGAATAACCAGTTGGAAATTCCAAGCGAAGAAGCTGTAAGAAATAGTCAGAGACGTTTGCCATACGTTTTTGTTTCTGATGACGCCTTTCCGTTGAGATCTGATATAATGAAACCGTTCAGACAAGCAGAATTGACTTCTATAGATAAAAAAATATACAATTATCGTGTTTCACGAGCACGTCGGATTGTGGAAAATGCCTTTGGCATTCTGGCCTCACGTTTCAGAATCTTTCATACAGCTATAAATTTACAGCCAAATAAAATTGAATCCGTCGTTATGGCATGTTGTGCATTGCATAACTATCTAATTAAAAAAATGCCTAATTCTTATACTAATCCGGATTGTTTTGATCGAGAACAAATTGATACTGGAACCATAATCTCAGGATGTACAACAGACATTTCGACTATGGAACCTATAGAGAGAAGAAATACGGGAAACATAAGTTGGGCACCCAAAATAATTAGAGAAGAATTTATGAATTATTTTAACAATGAAGGTCAGGTTCCTTGGCAAAATAATTTTATTTGATTAAATAAAGTTATAGTCCGTTCACAATAAATTGCTCAAAAATGGACTTAGCAGGTTAACAAATTAGGCCGACGATATATAAAGTAGGTAAATCCACTTGTAAACTTCCTCGTATATAAACTTGTCTACATAACATTCTAGAATTATCGGGTTTGTTTGATATACCTACCTATAATCATCGATCTCTAATAAATATCGATGCCTACAACCTTTAATGAAATAACTTTTGTATGAAAATTAATAAAATAAATTAGATTATTATTAAATTAATAGTGCTACAACTAAATTTTATTTACCTACCTCATCTTCTCTATCCTCCAAATTAGACCGACTAGGCCTTGGTATATTTTGATCGTCTAAGAAACGTAATAATGAGTAATACCATAACTTCGGCTCATATATGTCTTCGGCGCCTGATCCAGATTTTGAGGCCATGACTTTTTTGTGCTCCTTGTTATATGTACAGCGTAGGTTATTAATTTTCTTTATAACAGCCTCTTTATTACTATTAGGATCTATTTCCCGTAGTTTTAAAATGAGCTTCTCATAAGCTGAATCTTTTTTTACTCTATTATGGTATTCCTTACTTTTGATTTTCCACAATGAAGGCTCCGATTGGTATAGTTGGATAAACTCTTCGAGCCATTCGCGTTGTGCCATGGTCGAGCGTTGACTTTTCGTAGAAGCGATGAGTAAAGACAAAATACGTGTTCACTTCACGCTCGCTGCGACAAAACTAACGAAACTGCAGTTTTCGACTACACACTCTCAGTTAACACTGTACAGTTCTATCTGTACAGATTTATCTATTGATATTTTGATTAGATCTCAGTTAAACTGTACAGTTCAATTGTATGTTCCACACACCTAACGATTTATCTGTACAGTTTGACTGTACAGTTAAATCGCACAGTTAAAACTGAAGGTATGTAGCGCCCATTAAACGGTGTATTTTTTGTGGGTGTTATGCGTTTCGGTTACATTTTCGGTAATAGTAAAACTTTTATTGGTTAAAATTTAGAATCGTGTGGCAGGAGTTTCGGGAAGAAAGATGTTTTATTTGGTAGAGGTTTGGTCCCAGATTGTAACAATAGCACTCGCATTACAAGGTAATGCACTTTTTTCGAGAAAACCAAAAAAAACTAACATTACCTATAAATAGGTAAAACATCGAAAGGTTAAAATTTTGAATCGTGCGGCAGGAGTTTCGGGGAGAAAGATGTTTTATTTGGTAGAGGTTTGGTCCCCGATTGTAACAATAGCACTCGCATTACAAGGTAATGCACTTTTTTCGAGAAAACCAAAAAAAACTAACATAACCTATAAATAGGTAAAACATCGAAAAAATAATGCAATATTACGGGAGAGCTACAAATCAAATGGGCTACGCCAGACGACTCGCTCCGTCGCCCCTTCATTCAGCTTCACCTACTCGACCTTCGTTTCGCTCTTCGCTCCACTCGGCCTCGTAGGCTCGCTTCATTCAGGACCTCCTTCGCGAGCTTCTGGCTTCGCACTTCATAAAAACACTCCAGGGGTAGGGCGGACAAGACTACGTGAGTAGGGATTGGCCGATTTGGTTCTGTCACACTATTCGACAAGGAACATTTATACTCTAGGGAGGTCGGGGGTTTCTTTAAGGTGCACAGTCGGTCGGTGACGCTGTACTCTCCATAGTGCTTACCTCGTTCTTCATGGCGACCTTAGACATGACCAAAGAGTAGGACATGACATTCGCCGTCAATTCGCAATAATTTCATTGTGATGACATTTTTATCTGTAAATTCTGTTTATTTTGAACTACAGAAATCGGCCGGCTGACGTGTCTTATTGTTAAGTTGAAGTTATTTGTTTTACACCGCAATATTAAATCATAATGACTTCAAAAGTGGCTGTCGTAACCGGTAGCAACAAAGGAATAGGCTTCGCAATAGTACGTGGACTTTGCAAGAGATTCGGTGGCATTGTTTACCTTACATCGCGTGACGTCGAGAGGGGCGAAAAAGCAGTTGCCGACCTTGAAAAGGAGGGGTTAAGCTCGAAATTCCACCAATTAGACATCACGGATAGTAAAAGTGTCGAAGTCTTCAGTGATTATATAAAAGCATCCTATGGAGGCATTGATATTTTGGTAAACAACGCAGCCATTGCGTTTAAACGCGACGCTACTGAGTCTGTAGCAGTTCAGGCTGAGAAAACTCTGTTTGTAAACTACTTTTCGACACTAGCAACATGTGAAAAATTGTTCCCCATACTCCGTGATGGCGCTAGAGTCGTAAACATATCCAGTTCTTGCGGCCATTTAGCCATATTCCCAGTGATAAGCTTCGGCAAAGATTTCAGGACCCTTCCCTAACTATACCGGAGCTATCCAACATGATGCGTGAATACATTGAGGCGGCTAAACAGGGTACTCAGTCTGCTGATTGGGGCAATTCGTCGTATGTTGTTTCCAAAGTTGGGTTAACAGCTTTGACAAAAATACAGCAAAGAGTACTTAGTGGCAGAGGTAAGCTCCTTTAAACCTAACACAGAATTTTGAGCAACATATTTGTTTATATTTATGTTTCGTTTTATTGTTCTATTACAAGTTGGCCCTTCCCAGCAATCTCACCTGGTGAAAAGTGATGATTTAATCTAAGATGGTAGTGGGCAAACCTGTAATTGGTTACTACTCGACATTGTGCCTTAATGCTTAATCACTTTGTGACACGTTTTTGTTGGTTTGGAAGAATTGTAGCCAATCTTATAGATCTATCTAGCTCTTGTTCTCAACTCATGTTCTGTATGCCTTAAGTCATAAGTCTTAATAGCCTTTCTCTTTTGTTAAATTGGTTTATGGCTTCTAAGTTTATAACAGCCAAAGTTTTTATGTATAATGAGTACTTTGTCATTATTGGTTTAGTTTTTGCAATAAGTCAATGACAAGTTGAGCACTGACATGATCTTGTACCTTAACTTTCAGATATAAAGGTAAATGCAGTTCACCCTGGCTATGTGGATACCGACATGTCCTCACACAAAGGGCCTCTATCAATTGATGAGGGTGCCCAAGCTCCGTTATTTCTTGCTTTGGATGCACCAGATTCAGTTAAAGGGCAGTATGTATGGTACAACAAGAAGATTGTATCGTGGGACGGAGATGTTCCTGAGGAGAAGTACTAGAAACTTACTAATGCTAAATAAAAATTAGAAAATTACATCCAAAACATCAATAATCTGAATATGCCAACACAAAAATATTTTTATACCAAACATTGTAAAAATCAAAGCTTTTGTGTGTGACAGTGATTTCTGCTCTTTCTATGAAAGATAATGTAAAGAAAATATATAGCATTTTTAATAGGCAGTCTAGACTTGCAAAAAGGTATTTTTACCTAGAACACAGACTTGTAAAAATAATATTAAGATTTTTTTGTATATATTAAAGTTGTGAAAGTGATAAAATCACTACTTTTTGATTGTATTATATGGTAATGGAGTAAATATTGCCAAAATAATCTTTATTTCCAATCCCAAAAACACCAATATTTACTTGTATACATTTATTACTTTTCATATCTGGAGTAGTGTTTCATAAATTAAAAAAAGAAACTTATTGTACCTACTTCAAAACTGCTCACAATACAAACTTAGTGGGAAAACTAATAAAGCTAATATAAAGAATATTATTAACTGTTTAATGTGGCCACAATACATGTAAAGGTTTTTACTTATGATGCATATATATGAATATATGATTACTTTTGAAATAATATTATCTTTCTTTCTTGACCTTATACCCATTTTAGTAGAGTACAACTCAGATAAAGAAAACCCTGTCTGTGAGAAATTTCATTAATAAAATTGTATTATTGTAGCAGTGAAAAAGTAGCAAGTAGACCTAGTAATGAAAGTTATACATCTTATCAGAAAAAAAAAATACTTTGTTTAAAAAAAATATATTTTATTGACACATAACACAACTAAATTTATAGCCCAAAACTCAATTATAACACTTAACACTATGCCACGAGGTGTCGATTCTTACACTATATCTTAGATATAGTTACAAAGAACCTAATTACTAAGGACTCGACGTTCATAATTGCACCTAAAAAGAACTAATTAGGTAATATTAAGTACCTTCCTGTATGTAAAAGAAATTTATCAAATTTCATAATTATTCAATCACATTAGCGATTGCATGTAAAGAACATTCTGGGCTTTAGATTTCACGTAGTCAGTCTGTCTATTCGGAGAACGAAGCAAAGCATTTACTAAGGTTAAGTCTCTGAAGCTAGCTTAGCCTTACCTCTGCCTTACAGTTAAAATGAGACAGACTTATGTCAGACAGTCAGACACAACATTGTCTTGTTTATACTTTTTTAAGTCAAGGCCAGGCTCGCTTAAAGATCTAGACCAAAGTGACCTCAACTACTACTCTGGATTACGATGACGAGTTGCGATTGGAAGTATACACTGCAACCTTGGACAACAGCTGATTCAAGTCATCAGGTGTTCTAATTCCAAATGCTTGTGATCCAGTACAAAATCATATACTAATTTTGAGATCTGAGATGAAGTGTTTTTGACGTATTAATCGAGATAGTTTAGTTCAATTAGAAATGAATAACGTTAGATCAACTCCAAGGGATCGAAACAGGATTTCTCGGTTAGTGAAATAGTCGCGGAGAGTGAGATTGGAGCTTGAAACCTACACCAAATTCTTCTGCCAGCATAACCACGTGCTGTCTGTATAATAAACCACTTCTCTTACATCGTCGAACGTTGTAGTCTCGTTGAGCCAAACGCCTTTAGCAGTCTTTCCTTGAGATTTTTTTACAATATTAATGGAAATTCAACCTGTTTTCGCCATTGTCAATTTCTTTAAACATTACTTTTGAATTATGATAGAAAAAAAGTGCCTTTATAGATATGATTTACCCAACCGAACTTAGGATTGTCTCGTTACAACCGACAACTATCAACTTCTTATCAAATCCAGTATCTACCTTAACATTTGACAGATCTGTATTTAACGTCGATGGAAAATCATTGTTAGTTTCGTTACGGTAGTAAAGGTACTTGTTAGAATTCAGCCAAAGCTTTATAAAATAACAATCGAACCAAATAAATGAGAGTTCGTTAAAGTAGTTTGCAGATATTTTTAACGCTAAATAAGCTGATTAACAGAATTATCGATTCGTACTATTTGGGTTGCTAGATTGAAAATAAGTTTGCGATACTGGCATCCCTAATATTTTTTACAGTTTTATTAGGGATTCGTTTATATATCATGTTCAATCCATTACTGGCTCACTACAGAGCACGAGTCTCCTCTCAATATGAGAAGGGTTTGTCCATAGTCCACCACGCTGGCCATGTGCGGATTGACAGAATTGGCATTTGAGAACATTATAGAGAACTCTCAGGCGTGCAGGTTTCCTCACGATGTTTTCCTTCACCGTTGAAGCAAGTGATATTTTAATCGTTTAAAAAAACGCACATGAGGTGCGTGCCCGGATTCGAACTGCCGACCTCTGATTAAGAGGCTGACGCCCTAACCACTAGGATATCACAGCTTCAGAAAAAGAAAAATTTGCTGACAATTGGCAACTCTAGCTGTTGTTTCAATAAACTTATCATGTCTCATTTCGCCTAGTTTGTTCGTTGGCACAAGACAAACATAGTTTACTTTGCGTTTGTATTTATTTTGCAAAGCAACGTCTTTGAGTACGAAAAAGGTGTCTTAACTTCTGTAATTTTTTTGAAATCTCTCACTTAATCAGGCAACTCTTTTAACTTCTGACTTATTAAAAGTGGAACGAAATTAATCTGTAGGTATTACTTTTTTTTAATAGAGCTGATATTCAACATTCCATGAATCTGTGTCCATTATATTTTATAAGTTACAAAAAAACTTCGAATTCATAGCATCTTCAGTTTTAATAATAACTCATGACATTATCCATAGATCTTCAGTGACTTATTAGCAATAGAAATTTCTCTAACTCTCTAGTTGTCTAAAATAGTTTAAGCCCAGCTTCTATTTTATTACCAATCTCTAGAATTCCCTCATTTGGGATATTTGTCATTAACTAGATTAGTTTAAATTGATTGACTTTCACATTCCTAGATTCGTGTCTTCAAAATTCCCGCTGTATATCGACGAAAGTTTCAAAAAGCGGCACAGAACAATCTATCACTTCTCTTTTAACATTCTCCATCACGTCCATACGTTCAAAATTGTCTAAATTCAATGGATCTTCTGCTTTTTTGAATTTTTTACTGACTTTGATCTTGGTGCTGATAGGCTCCTCGCTGTGGACCATGATAAGCTTCCTCCTGCTCTGGGCTTTCACTTGGGCCCGCGTCATTTTGAGGTGTTTTATCTTGTAGTGCACTTTGACGTAGGACTGCGTTTTGAACTTCTGCCCGCACTCCGTGCACGGGTACGTCTCGCCCGAATGCCCCTTGACGTGACGCGTTAACACTTGTTGGTTCTGGAAAGCGTTCAAAGGTTATATTATCTATGACACATTGGATGCAATTCCGGAGTATATTTCTTAATTACAAGAAAAGGTTAACAAACTGATTTTTAATATATCCTATCGTTATCCTCATATACCTATCGTTTCTGATATACAAAGTACATTTTCTCAATAAAATTTGGATCATATGATAAAAGTTTAAGAGAGAACGGGTACATTGAGGTTCAATAGTGAAATTCTAAAAGAGAAAAACTGATTCAACAAATTATTAACCCTTACGGCTAACCGCAAATCGTACATAGTTAGACATTCAGACGTGCACGTGTGTCATTGAAAACAATATCGTGCCTTGTGGTACAATATGACTATGGGAAATTTTATCATCAACCCATTACCGGCCCGCTCGGTCCTCTAGGCAAGGGTTTTACCCGTATTCCACTACAGTACGCCAAATGTGGATTGGTAGACTTCGAAAGTCATATGTAAGCAAGTAACATTTAATTAAACATGAATAAAAACGCACATAACTCCGAAAATTCAGTGTGATATAGATATATATATATATATATATAAATATATCACACGTCGTATATATATATGTGTATACATCCTACCTCTTTCCTGTAACCGTGTCTTTACTATGATTAATTCGTCTGATACTATATCCTGCCTGGTAGAGATCGCCAGGCTGCTATCGGTTGTATTTTTTATTCTCGCTTTAATTTCCTGTAGTGTTCAATGAGTTTTTTCATTAATTCTTTCTAATTATTCATTTATGGTGGTGTTTGAATTTATTATTTATTCTTCCTGTACTACTGTGTGGTACGCAATAAGGTTTTTTGTTCATTTATTCACTCACTTATGCAGGTGTATGGCGAACATTTAAGACCTAACCATTGTTCTAACACCGCTGTCCTGAACGGAAGCGGATGTAATGAAGTGGCAGCACTCACCGCGAACATCTTCCCGCATATGGTGCAGCTCTTGTCCTTGGGCTGGCGCACGTTGAGGTGCTTGGTGAGCGCGTGGTCGCGCAGCAGCGCGGGCGAGCGGAACACGCGGCCGCACGCGCACGCGTGCTTGCGCCGCTGCAGGTGCGTCCACTCGATGTGCGAGCGCACCTCCGCCTTCGTGAAGTAGAGCTTCTGACAGTAGTCGCATTGAAACCTGGGGAGTTACTTTATAACAACATCTTTTTTTTTGTAGTTAGTGATATTCATGTTTAATTTATACACCACCAAATTCAAATTCAAATTCAAAATAATCTTTATTTAAATAGTCCTTAAAAAGGCACTTTTGACGCGTTAATAATTTACATAGTAGTTATTTCATGGTGATAACTATATTCGCAAACTTAAAACTAAAGCTATGAGGGAGGGGGAGGCGCCCCGGTCTAAGAAGAAGCCCACAACAAACTTAGCCGGGGGGTTTTTTTTTCACCATCACAACTAAATCAAGTGACCGTAGCTGTTGGCCGCTTAGATGGCACGTATCAGTGCATTCCGTGTGGGTTTCAAACTAATTGGACATATTCCAACGATAATTGACGTGAGTCCAGCGGTTTATGGTAGTAACATTTTAATAATTTCTTAAAAATGTTCGATTAATTTGCATTTTTTTAACATATTTCAAGATACCCATTACCTTGTCTCCATCAATGTTTATCAATTAAAGAAAAACTAGAAACAATATTTTGCAAATCAATTTTAAGATTCCTTATTATATACATACCGTATAAAGCAATATTTTCTTTGCCGGATTTAATAACACCATTAATTTGGTTCATTAAATAATTTATAGCTTGTGGGGTAATATTTCTATGGTGCATTTGTTCACTCCCTTCGTACAGCGAGTTGCGAAGTCAAGTGGCAGATAGATTAGTGGAACGTTGGGGTCCCACGGTTCAGGGTGGCGATACCACACCGAAAACAGTGTAGACTAAGGTTAACGTTTCTATCACTCGTCACTCACTTCTTGATCCTCTCGGTGTGCATCCGCTGCATGTGCCGCGTCAGCATGGCGGGCGTGGTGAGGATGCGCCCGCACACCTCGCACGTGGTGTTCGCACTGAACCTGCGCCCGACACACCGTACCTTATCACTACCATCCACTAACAATGCAGATCTCAAACTATTATTCTTAACAAATATTTGGGTAAGAAGGTAAAATGGCAAAAATGCTTTTTAGCATTAAGTTCGCCTTCATACGGTTATTTCGCATGCAATCATGAATAAAAACTAACAAAGCTTGAAGTGAGTAATGTTACCAGTTGCCAAACGGTCGTCTAACAAATCAAAACGTATATATAAATAGCAACAGTTTATTCTCATCGTAAATTTTGTAAGACGACATATCTCCAACTGAGATCCTGGTTGCGGACGTGTGCGCGAGCGTGACCCGTGACCCGGCCCCCAGGTGGCGGGACAGGAATGCGCCGTGGGTTTTTTTTTTATATACAAAGCGAGCAAACGAGCAGGCGGGTCACCTGATGGTAAGTGATTACCGCCGCCCATGAACATTTGCAGCACCAGAGGAACCGCCAATGCGTTGCTGGCCCTTGAGCAATTTGTTAATCCACCCTTTGAAGATCCCCATATTATAACCATTAAGGAACACAGAAGATGGAAGCTGGTTCCACAATTTGCAGGTTCGTTGCAGAAATGACCTGGAATAGCGGGTGGTGGAAGAGGTCCAGGCATCCAGGTGGTGAGGATGAAATTAGTCGGTAAGAGTCCGACATAACCACTAAGTCTCCTCGGACGCATGATATCCATGAGGATTACCCACGTTAAAAAAAAAAGGTTAATTTTGCATAAGCATCTTGTGTTTCGGTAATTAAAAAAGATGTGTCGCACTCGATGACTGCCGCGGTAAAGCTATTGCATAGCATTTTTTATCAACTAAATTATTAATATTTCAAAAACAACAATGAAAATAAAAATATTGAGGTTATTTTTGATAAAATTAATTAAAAAAAAGCAAAAGGGAAATGAGTAAAATTTAACTCTAGATTTGATTACAGACAGACAACGGGACAGGTGAAACTAAAACAGGTAAAAATGCTTGTCATAATAATAAAAATTAAAAAAACGTGATAAAATAAATAAAGACGTACCCCAGGCTCGAACCTACGACTTTCTGCAAAAAAAGCATACGTGATAACCGCTGTTCCACAATGCAACTGTAATGGCCGTGGCGAAATATCTATATGGTAAAAAGTATCACCGCTGTGCCCGTCGGACTGGGGAGCGTGAGGTTTTTTTTCGTTACGTTACATAGAAGCTATGCAATAGCTTAAAAACTACTGTACGATTTCACATTGAGAGTTACGAGCCAATATAGAGACATGCTTTTTAACTTAATTCGTATGTACTTACCTCGGCACTCTTGCTTCGCTTACAGCGTAGTCCCTGGTAACAAGAAAACACTGGAATTAATAATAGTAATAATGGTGAAAATAACATCACAAAAAAGAAAGTTTTTATGACTTCCTTCAATAATTAGTAGACTATTAATTAGGGTCGATGAATTGTACATTTATTTTTACCACTGTTTATAACCGCTTGGATTTCTTATGGTAGATATGCGAATGTTGCTGCTTAAGAACGATAAACAGACTAGTTTCCGTATTTTAACCATCGCATTGCACTAAGCATTTAAAGCTATTGGTTCAGAAGAAAGACAAGTTGGTTTATGACAGCAGAAAACAGCGTCTATAGAAGTTAAAAAATAATAATTTTGGTCCACGGAAAGATGGATTTTCGACCTACGGCGCGTAACTAGATTTTCCAAAAGTATCCGGTAAATTGGTAGTAACATTTGGGTTACGTTCATTATCATCAATGATAACCCATTTCCTCTACAAACAACATTTCTCCTTTCAGCGTTGAAAGGTTTTGGCCGTAGTCCACCACGCTGGCAAAATGCGGATTGGTAGAAACCCTTTGAGAACATTACTGACAACTCTCAGGCATGTATTTTCCTCAAAATGTATTCCTTCGCTAAAGCAAGTGATATTTTATTGCTTTAATGAAGAAACGCATGTAACTCCGAACAGTTACAGCTGCGATCCTGGAGATCGATTTTGGTCCACCAAAAAGAAAGCTGGAGTCTAAAGTAGTAGTACTAAAGTTTTCTGAATTACGGTAATACTCGTAGAATGAAGGTGTAATAATTGTGTATGTTTTTCAAACTAGCCTTTACCCATATTCAGATATTAGACCACAAATTGACATGCAAAACGTTATAAAATGCGTAAAGGAAAAGAAACATGGAAACATAATTTCGTATTTGAAAAAATGAAAATGAAAAATATTTTATTAATCAGAAACACCATTGTACAATTTTACATGTACCCACACTAGGTAATCCAGTCGTATCCTTTAACAATTTCAATAATCATCATCATCGTCATGAACAACCTATTACCGGCTCACTATAGATCACGGGTCTCCTCTCAATATGAGAAGGGTTTGGCCATAGTCCGACACGCTGGCCATGTGCGGATTGGCAGACTTCACACGCCTTTGAGAACATTATGAAGAACTCTCAGGCGTGCAGGTTTCCTCACGATGTTTTCCTTCACCGTTGAAGCAAGTTATATATATTTTTTTTTAAACACAAAACTCCGAAAAGTTAGAATTGTGTGCCCGGATTCGAACCGCCGACCTCGGATTAGGAGGCTGACGCCCTAACCACTAGGCTATCACCGCTTTTAATAAAAAACTCAATAATACACTCTTTACCAAGCTAAGGTTTCTTAATTTATTAAACAAGATTTAAGTACAAATTAGGTTGGAATTTTGTTGCATTGCATTATACATATTATATCTCAATAGAAATGTTTGAATAATATAGTCAGTCTTGATATAGCAAGTGTCAAGGTCAACTACTAATAAATACTCCGCCACTTGTTTGTCCAGTGGACAACGGAGTGTTGGACGATGACGTCTCTCCAATCGACACCATTATTCTAAGGGTACAAGGATAATCTTTAGATAAAGAACTTAATATATTTTAACAACTTATATACCAAACATCAAATTACGTAATCCTGAATGATGTCACATGTTTGATAAATCTTTGTATCTAAACGCGTATCTCAGTGAACATAAATATGTTGGGATTTCGACATGAAAAGGCTTTGGTGGCTTCTTATATCAATCTGTTAGTATCTGGATGCTTTACCTTTTATGTTGCAGAATGACTTCACGTCACGTCAATCCCCAATTATGAATGCGAAAGTGAGCTTGGTTTTTGAGCTTGCCAGCTCACCGACATGTTATCCCCGTATTTCCGCGGGATCGGGAACTATACGAGTGAAAACGCATGGCTAGTGATGTATTTGTGAATAGACCTCCTATCTGGGTCAACTAAATCAGCCTAGAGGAGTTCCTCTAAAGTGCTAAATTAAAAATGGTCAAACAGTACAAATAACGTACTGTAAAGAAAAGTTCCTTGCAACACACGTGTCGAGTCCTTCATGAAGGTTTTAAACTCTCAGCTCCCATGTACATGGGACATCTACGTGTATGTGGCAAATAAAAAAGCATGAAGAACATTGAAGAGTAAATAAAACAAGTTTCTGTATACTTAAATTTATTGCATGTGCTTGCTTCCTTAACTGTCACAGATTTTTCTTAACATATCAATTTCTAGTCGTAGTTTTTGTATCTCTAATCGGTGGGTTTCTTTCTGGAATTCTGCGAGATTTCTCTCCCTCACGATCATTATTTCTTCTCTGGTGACCTTCAGCTTGTTAATGTCCCGGCTATTATCAATATTAAGTGTGTCGATTTTTGTACGAGTTTCCATCGGCAATTCCAAGATCCAGTCTCCTGAAAAGAATGTATCCATGCTAATAGAAAGAAATCCGGATGTGTGTCCGTGGGTTTTTATCTATGTTGGAATCAATCCGACGGATAAGGGAAAGATTTTGCATATATAAATATTCGAATGAGAATTGCATGTTGTTTGGAGTCCTCTATTTATATACAAGCACATAAAAGATATTATAAATATATGATAGCAAAAATCTTTTAGGATCTGCCGATTTCCTTGCAATGTGTTAAAGATGGAAAGCATAAATTTATAATAAAGTGTTAAAGACTTTTCTTATCCAACAATTCGCAAACGTGAATTGTGGATAAAGAATTTTATCGTTGTTTTAATCCTGTATTTTAATTATTATTTTTCCTAGTTGCTAAGGCTAACTCGCCGTCCTCCCCATAAACTCAAAGTTTCTGGAGGATGGTTAAATTTATAATTCAAATGTTTCGTTGCTCTTGTATCTTGAGCAATAATTTAAAATATATACACATATACTAGCCGTTTTCCGCTTTCTCAACGCCTTAGGATTGTTAGGATTGTAGTGTTATGTTAAATAACCTCGAACTTTCCCTAGAAATAGGCAGTAAAATAGAACTACGGAATTCGACTGGTGGTGGAGAGCGTTTAAATTAATATACAACTTATCAGCTCTATTATTTGTTTTTTTTTTTTATAAGAATAGATAAACGGGACAAACTTACTAGATGAGGTGTTTAATATTTCAGGAATAGAATCACTAGTCTCAATTTGTCCGGTAAGTGGTGTATTAATATGTTCGTCAAAATCTATGTTCAGGCCAGTTTGCTTAGCATGGTCCATTTTTACACCACGTTGTTCCTCAAGGTCATTGTCAATCTCACGTTCTACGGTAAGGCCTTTATTAATCTCTAATTGTCCCATGTTATGATGTTCTGTAATTTAAATTTTGGTAGCAATTAAATAGTCGAAAACGCATAAAATTATGTACAATAAATTAGTTGGTAAGTATTTTCAAAAGCTTTCGAAGCAAAGTGACGACCTCCGTGGCGCAGCGCGTGCGCTGTTGCATTTTAAAGTTAAAGAGGTTCTGGGTTCGATTCCCAGCTCGAGTCTGGTCTGGTGGGAGTCTTCGGCCGTGGCTAGTTACCACCCTACCGACAAAGACGTGTCGTCAAGCGATTTAGCGTTCCGGCACGATGTTGTGTAGAAACCAATTAGGAGTGTGAGTTTACCATACCCCTAACAGGTTAGCCCGCTAGCATCTTAGACCGTATCATCACTTGCCATCAGGTGAGATGCAGTCAAGGGCTAACTTGTGGTGAATAAAAAAAAAAAAAAAGTATTGTTGCGGTCCTTGAAACCGTGGGGTTTGGATGGACGCTGTGGTTCCAAGGTAGATCGGCAACCCCTAAACAGAAAATGTAGCCCTTACTGGATGAATTGACGATACCGACAATCGCAGGAATTTGCTGGATAAAGGCACAAAACCTTTGTATATGGAGATCCCTACATAGGACTTGGACGAATATACTTCGCGTCTTCCTAATTACTATCTGTTGTGGTAACTCTAACGCTTTATTCTGTATGTATGTTTATATACATGCATATGTTAATATATATATAGTATATCATTATGCTTTTGCAATTTTCCCGCCTCCCAACTATAAGATCGGTTTGGGTAGGCTAGCGTGGCAAAAATCACTAACCCTTAGTGGTAAGGTCACCTTTTGGACGTGTTAATTTTAACGTAGCGTTTATAATTTGTGTAAGTGGGGTATGCAAAGCTGTTTACATAGAAAAAAATTGCAGCCAACTTATAAAAATGGTGTGGTGTGTGATATTGTTATTTACCAAGTATACAAACTTTCGATTGTGCCTGAACCAACAACTCCAGGGATCTGCAAGTCCCTAAATGGCACTTCTGCAACCACGACATTATCGGAGTCTCCATTGAGTCTATTCCTCAATTGCCGGTAGAGTTGCTTCCTCCTCATCCACTTAAGTTTCTTCCAGCATCTCCTCAATTGTAAAGCGGTTCTCTTATTAGTAAATGGACGATTGTTGAAATCCACAGCCAGTTCTTGCTACGTTTGCTTTTTTAGTACGATACTTTTAGCGTTTATTTCTTTGTCTTCAATAATAGGACGATTCCGCACTAATTCAACTAGCAATCTCTTTTCTACCAACTAATAAGGCAGCTTTTTTTTTATATATAAATAGCGAGCAAACGAGCAGGCGGGTCACCTGATGGTAAGTGATTACCGCCGCCCATGAACATTTGCAGCACCAGAGGAACCGCCAATGCGTTGCTGGCCCTTGAGCAATTTGTTAATCCGCCCTTTGAAGATCCCCATATTATAACCATTAGGGAACACAGAAGATGGAAGCTGGCTCCACAATTTGCAGGTTCGTGGCAGAAATGACCTGGAATAGCGGGTGGTGGAGCTTCTCCAAACTAAAATATAACAGAGGGATAAAGTTCGTGAACTAAGGCATAACCGCCACAACTATATAAAAATATAGGGAATAAATAAGTATGCCATAGAAGGACTAAATTCGACCCTCCGAATAGGTATGTTTTGTCGATTTTCAAGCCTACACCTTTTAGCGTTCATAACTTTAATTGTGCGTTCAACACGAATTCAAATACAAATATTCTTGCCAAAATATGGCACTAGGCCAATCTGACAGGCCCTATTGAAATGACAAGTCTGTCTATAACTGAAGCAACAACCATATATCTAGGAGACTCGTGTTTAATTTTTGGAAAGTCGATTATGATCATGGTGTTGTCCCCATTTTGAACAGGCTTTGTCAGAACGATCTACAAGTTTTATGTTGAAAGTCATGCATCATAACATCGTCGTCAAAACAAAGATACTTTATCTAAGGTACTCTAATTTTCTAGAATGTTATAGCGTTTTTCATCATCGAAATCGCAAACGCTGACGAATTCTGAATGACATTACATGGTATTAGGACGTTAAAAAAATAAACTAAAGATAGTGACAATGAATGCTTACTGTTCAGGGTCTCCTTGCTGCTGCTGTCTTCTAGGCATCCTCGGCACCTCACTGTTCTTAAACGTTCTGGAACGTTTGCTTAGCAGTTATGCGTAGAAAATCACTTCCGAATAACATCATAACCTCGGCAACCACACGAACTGAAGAGTGTAGTAACAAAACCTTACCGATCGTGAAGGAGCTCGACAACAGCTTGCCTCGAACGTTCTAGAAAGTTTTCATGTCTATACCTGGCAATTTCAGCACTTCACTGTTCTTGAAGTTTCTAGAATGTTTTAATATCTTGGAGTTCATCAAAGTCGCGTGCACTGAAGAATTCGACAAATAAGCAAAGAATGTGGTAACAAAATCTTACCGCGCGGGATTCTGCCCGTGATGCTGCCTCTTGTGCACCCTCAGCACCTCGCTGTTCTTGAAGGACCTGGAGCACAACTTGCAGGTCCTCGGCCGCCGGTCCTCGTGCACGGCCAGATGCCGCACAAGGTACTGCTTGTTGCGGAACTCGCGGCCACAATGGGAACATTGCACCTTCCTGGTGATATTCTTTTGGACTTCCTCGTTGTGAGTTCTGCAAGGATTGTTTCCGATGTCAAAATGTCGAAAAAAGCGTTTGACCATATGACTTTGAACTACAGGGATTTGAAAATTACTTGTTCATTTAGGCCCGGTGAATTTTCATTTTATTTTGGCCATCTATTTTCTATCACAACTGTGCAATTTTCATGTAAGTTGGCTTAAAAATTAAATGGATAATAGAGATTCAAGTCACTGGACTATTCCAGCACGAACAATACAGTGTCACTCCCTAGGTGGCCAGACTAGATTAAGTGATCTCTGAACACGGTGCTTATATTTCCTGAAGCGTCCTGATGCGCATTATGGGCAACGTTTATACAGTCAGGTGTTCGTAAAAACAGCTGTGCTGGTGCTTGAGCTACATGCGGTATTGGAAGTCGGTGGCCCGCTTCTGCGAGGCGAAACGTTCGAAAAAGAAAAAGACAGGTTGGCGATGAGCGCGTCTGACCCTTTCGGGTTAATTCCTCAAGTTAGAAGTCACACCCTGGTGTACCATCAACAAGTGTGCCGCACACGGGCTTTGGGGTCGTGTGTAACGCGTTCCTTTGTTTCCGGAGGCGGAAAGATATAATTGAGAATTTCCCCACGAAAGAAAAAAGTAGTTATTAAGGATAGTTGGTTCAAGGTTTATATTAAACGTAAGCCAGATTAAATAATCATATTAAAGTTTAAAGATATAAGCTTCTGATAAAAAAAAATTGTGCTATAAAATTATAAATAGCAAGTGAAAAGATGTGATGGTAATACCAGAATTTGTTTGCCTGAGCATCTTCTTAGAAGACCAGGGCGCTTTTGAATTCATCGGAGCTTAACAACGAATTTTAAGTAAATCAATAAAAATATTGTTTACCCACTAAACACGAGTATGCCTTTTATAGAAATAGGTAGTTAAAGTTTTTTGTTATTGGTTGTTGGGTGGCGAGAGTGAGGCAGTACTGACCGGACGTGGCAGCGGTACCAGCCCCGCTCGTGGAACACGCGCTTGCAGACCGGGCACTCCAGGTATAGCGGCTTGGTGTGCATCTGCTTGATGTGCCGGTTGAGGTACTGCGGCCGTCTGCAGCCATCAAACAAACTCGTCAGCGCTACGACATCATCTTATACCGTCATATTCACCCGCAGCGAATATTGAGTCCGGTGATCTATGCTTTAAGACTCTCTCCTATCATAGATTATTACTATTTATTGATTGGAGCTGAATAAGCTGTGATAACCTAGTGCCTGGGACGTCTACCTCATAATCAGAGGTCGGGGGTTCGAATCCGGGTACGCACCTCTAACTTTAGTGCGTTACTCTAACGGAGTTATGTGCGTTTTTAAGCAATTAAAATATCGGTGCAAGAAAACATCGTGAGGAACCCTGCATGCCTGAGAGTTCTCCATAATGTTCTCAAAGGCGTGTGAAGTCTGCCAATCCGCACATAGCCAGCGTGGTGGACTATAGCCAAATCCTTCTCATATTGAGAGGAGACCCTGCTCTGTAGTGAGCCGAGAATGGGTTGATCAAGAAGATTGATTAGAAGCAAAGACCACATATCCAGCAGTCGCCAAATACAGGCGCTCGAATTCTGCCAGCACATCACACTTATAGGACCTTCATGGCGTAGTTTTAGATATACATATATATTATTTCTACATCTTCTCTTGTTTGGCCTGGTGACCAATCTACTACGATGTAGCGTAGAAGCCAATTATTAGTATTGATTTATTATAACTGCCACACTTCAAACATGTGAGTTTGCATCAATAGAGGAGACGTAGCATAAAAGATTTAAGGAAAGTAAGTTTGAATAAATCTCATCTCTTTTCTTCTTACTCGTCCATACACTGTTCTTCCCCTAATAGTTCCTCAGCTAGTTGACAGAATTATGTCGACCCAATAATTCACGATTCTCACGATTCACGATCTTCTGGATATGTGATCTTTGCTTACCTTAGAATCTCCTACTGCTGGGTATAAGCCGTATAAGAAAGGTTTTAGAGTATAGACAGCGGGATTCAAGGCAATCCGGGCGGCTAACATTAGGCAGTTTGCTTTCTGCCACAAGGTGTAATAACGCTCATGATTAACCTCCCCGATGGGTTCGTAGTTAGTCAGGCATTTTCCGATAGAAATTCACGTGAATCCAACTGTTATGTAATATTTGAAGTTCAAGAAAGATAGACATAGTATGGACATAAAACATGCAAGCAAGATTATATTGTCTTTAATCTTATTATTGTATACTTATTCATAGTCACTAACTTGAAATCTCTCCCGCAGTGTTGGCATACAAACGCAATTCCCATATGCTCTCTCATGATATGTGCAGCTACTGTGTCCTTGAATAGAAATACAACTTCGTCATTCACATCGGATTTATGGCTAAACAATACCCATGTAGTAGTACCATGTATGGAAGCGGTGATAGCCTAGTGGTTAGGGCGTCAGCCTCCTAATCAGAGGTCGGCGGTTCTAATCCGGGCACGCACGCACGCACGCACGCACCTCTAACTTTTCCGAGTTATGTGCGTTAAAAAAAATTAAAATACCACTTGCTTCAACGGTGAAGGAAAACATCGTGAGGAAACCTGCACGCCTGAGAGTTCTCCATAATGTTCTCAAAGGCGTGTGAAGTCTGCCAATCCGCACATGGCCAACGTGGTGGACTATGGCCGAACCCTTCTCATGAGAGAAGACCCGCGCTCTGTAGTAAGCCGGTAATGGGTTAATGATGATGATGGATACCCATGAATTGTATAATGTAATTATTATTGAATAAATGAATAATTCAACAATATTTACATTATTCCAGAATGTATTTTGAATGAGATTGAATGGATATTGAAAAAGAGTTAGTTTCTTGATGTTTTTTTAGTGCTTGTGGACCAAAATAGACGATGCTTTTGCTTTTTTGTCTCGAGAATTTGAAATAAAACTGAAGCGTCTAAAGCTTAGCTTTTAGTTTATATTGTAAAGGAAAAATAAAAGGCTTTTTAATTTATTTTAACCATATAGAGATAATTTTAATAATCAATTTGGTATAGAACAAATAAGTAATAAATAAATAATGAATTGACATTGAATAAATGATGAATTGAAATTAAATAGATAATTAGCTGATATTCAATAAATTATGAATTGAAATTGAATAATTGCGCTTACCTTATCCCGCTGTTGCAGTTTACACATGGAGCAGCGGTAGCGCCGGTAGTGACGTAATCTGTGCTGATAAAGCATGTCCGTGGTTCTGAGCCGAACCTTGCAGATGTCACACTCGTGGTCACCAGCTTCCTGATGGTAAAAAAGAGATAGACATATATATATTTTTTTATATACAAAGCGAGCAAACGAGCAGGCGGGTCACCTGATGGTAAGTGATTACCGCCGCCCATGAACATTTGCAGCACCAGAGGAACCGCCAATGCGTTGCTGGCCCTTGAGCAATTTGTTAATCCGCCCTTTGAAGATCCCCATATTATAGCCATTAGGGAACACAGAAGATGGAAGCTGGTTCCACAATTTATTAAAGCAACTCCCAATTACAAATCACATGTTAAGTCCGCAGATATTTCAGACGTTTAAACTAATAGCAGTTATTATTAATTTATATTCTTATTTTATATACAAGTTTGACGACCTCCGTGGCGCAGTGCGTGCGCTATCGCATTATAAAGTTGAAGGTACTCGGTTCGATTCTCGGCTCGAGTCTGGTCTGGTGGGAGGCTTCGGCCTTGGCTAGTTACCACCCTACCAACAAAGATGTGGCGCCAAGCGATTTAGCGTTTCGCCATGATGTCGCGCAGAAACCAATTAGGAGTGTGGGTTTTACCATACCCCTAACAGGTTAACCCGCTACCATCTTAGACTGCATTATCACTTACCACCAGATGAGATAGTCGTCAAGAGTTAACTTGTAGTGTATAAAAAAAAACATAATTTGGAAAGTGCGATTCCAGCGTTGATATCCTTGGGTTACCCCTCTTACAAACCAAACCCGTTGGTGATCTGCTAAACTGCCACCATCAGACGGAGGATCTCTACTATATAAGGAAAATTCCAAAAAAAACAAAAATAAGACATGCCATACACCTACATAAAAAATTTAATAAAAAAAATGTACCCTAATATATCGTCAGCAGGATTTTTTACAACTACCCACGTATTATCACAATGAAGTATAAACAGATAACGAAAACCATCGATTATAGACTAGAAATTAGGAACATTCAAACACTAATAGTGAAGAATTCAACACTTACCGGCGAATGTATCTTCAGGTGCATGTTGTAAGCCTCTTCGACGACGAACCCCAGCGCGCAGAAGTCGCAAACGTAGTTCATGTGTTTGCGTGCGCTCAGCGCTTCGTGGTACTCCTCCTGCCGGGCCAGCTCGTCTATGGTCACTATGTCTATCTTGTTCATTATATCCTCCGAGTAGGTTTGCTCGTCATCTTCTGGAAGTAGGACAATTTACGTACTATTGATATTTTTTTTATGGCTTTACAGAGAATAGCCAATGTCAAGTTTATAGCAATGGAGAACTGAAGTTAGGTAAAAAGGCGGGAACTTCGCACTCGGCGGACGCGGCTCCCTCAAACCTTTCCCAAATCAATACCTGTTAACCATTCAGAAAACTAGCCACTATACAAACGACACCAAAACTATAATATCCCAATAATACCAACAAACATTAATTCAAGAAAAGCGTGAAAAAACGCGCCCGCCGAATACGAAGTCTCCGGCCTTTTTTTTTTCTTGGTATTATTTAGTCGGTGTTGCCATATGTATCACAGAGTTCAATAGGTGTCGAAAAGACCTTTACTCTTGTTTTAGGGCTCCGTAATCAACAAGGTACCTTCAAAGTTTTACTGTGTCCTTCTATTATCTAAACGCAGTCTAGCTTCTAATCTACTATTAGTACAAGAAAGCTATAATTTGAATAAGATCTTGAAAAAAGTTTTTTTTTTTGTGTACCTCCTATGTACACATAGGTTCTAGTGGAGGATTTTGTGTGGTGTTATACTATACTAAACTCCCGGTTGTCGGCGGAATATAGCAAATTATACTTGCTGTTTATTGTTTATCATGGACTTCCGCAAAGTAACGCCTGCTTCTATTCATTACCTCCTATGTGTAAAGTAGTTTTTTGATTTTATTTTTCTGCATCTATCCTATAGTGTGGGATGTCGTCTTGCCTATTTGTTGCAGAGGTGAGAAGAGGCGCATCAGACTCCTATTTGAGGGTATGAACTCTTGTGTGACTTACTTGCTTTAGATCGTCCTTTGAATCCACGTTTGACATTGGAATCTAATTTGTTAATTTTCTGAAACATGAAATATACAATCTTACTGTCTGAATACTATTATAAACATTTTTAACTAATTGAGAGACATCACATTATGTGATAGCCTAGTGGTTAGGAGTCAGCCTCTTAATGAGAGGTCGGAGGGTTCGTAACCGGGCACGCACCTCTAACTTTTCAGAGTTATGTGCGTTTTTAAGCAATTAAAATATCACATGCTTCAACGGTGAAGGAAAACATCATGAGGAAACCTGCACGCCTGAGAGTTCTCCATAATGTTCTCAAAAGCGTGTGAAGTCTGCCAATCCGCACATGGCCAGCGTGGTGGACTATGGCCAAACCCTTCTCATATTGAGAGGAGACTAGTGCTCTGTAGTGAGCCGGCAATGGGTTGATCATGATGACATTATGTGGGGTCTGGACAACACGTCTTCTTTTCCCACTCACTTCTATCAGCCATCACCTCACTACCCACCCCTTTTACCCAATCCATCCATCTCTTCTTTGGTCTTCCTCTACTCCTTTGCCCTCCAATGTTCATATATAACATTCTTTAGGTGACATTACTTTCTTCCCTATTATATGACCATACCATGCTAGGCTAATACTTTTCTGTCACTGGCGCTACTTTTAGATTTCCCCGCAGATTGATGATAATTTTTATCAAATAATACATGATATCCTTTGAATTGGTTACAAATTTTACGCAGCCTACTACTAGTAAAACTAAAAATAAAATAAAGTATGTTTAATACAGTAAAATCTTATCTTTCTAATTTATTTAATATTAGATTAATTTACCTTGGCTCCTTTTTTGAGATTTTTTATTTGGGGCAAATAGTCATCGTCGGAATCTTCCTCTTTGTAGTTAACATTCCTTGCCCTGGGTATCTTTAATGTCTCATCTGAAACATAATATTTATTTACAATAAAATTCATATCAGGTAACCTATATATCAGTAACTACCCACATTAGCCATACAGTATTAACAAAATATAAAATAGATTAAAAGATACAGTTAATTCATAACACAAATCAGAATTAACGGGTAAAATTTTTGCCAACAATAGGGAGTAAGGAGGAAATTTGCAGTGGCTATTCCCATGCCCCGAATAGCATGTTAAGCCACTGCTCAATAAAACTTCAGAGTAGCGCGCAAGTAGAGAGTAACTACTGGTCAGCAGTAGGAAATTTAAAGGCTGTGGAAGATAACCGGGGCGCGTTTGGAACCCTCATAGCTTTAGTTTTAAGTTTACGAATATAGTTATCACCATGAAATAACTACTACGTAAATTATTGACGCGTCAAAAGTGCCTTTTTAAGGACTATTTCAATAAAGATTACTTTGAAAAAAAAAAAAAAAAACATACATAACTAATATATCCCTATAAACCCCCTTAATACATACATTTAAAGAAAATATAACCTTGAAAATACTTACCACTTTCATACAAACTGTGTTCCAATTTCATCAAAACACTTTCTGGATCTATATCATCCTGATATTTGTCATCGTCTTCTATGGGCTCCATTTTAATTTGTATAGTCGGCTAAAAAACAAAGAAACCTAGAGTATATGAATATGAAAACAAATATATTAACTCTCATACACTCCACCATCCCATTTATTACAAGTTGCAAACTTTTTACTGGTTTACAGCTTGGTTGCACAGTTCATCCAAGTCTCCAATTTGATATTAGAATAACTGACAAAGACGTGTCGCCAAGCGATTTAGTGTTCCGGCACGATGTCGTGTAGAAACCAATTAGGAGTATGAGTTTACCATACCCCAAACAGTAGCCCACTACCATCTTAGACCGCATCATCAGTTTCCATCAAGTGAGATGCAGTCAAGGGCTAACTTGTGGTGAAATGAAAAAAAAACTCCATGTTTTAATTTTAAAATTAAATTGCAAACCTAATACAGTTAACTAAGTGTATCAGGTTTGCAGTGGTCATCACTGAATTTGTGATCTGTGTTTCTCCCCGAGGGGATCTAATTGTGATGTCAAAACAAACGAAAACTAACTATATCACCATACATGAGGAACAAGCATAAAATAAAAAGGGAGTTATTCAATGACTGAATGTGTCTATATATTTTTTAGAATTTTCTAAGTATAATTTCTAATAAAAGAATAAATGACCTATTATGCTAACTGTGGGCATAGACATCTAGTTAGTGCATTTCAACAAATTGATTTTCATAGCTAGTGCAAAGTCATAAACAAACCAACCACACCAAACATCCCTCAGTCAACTGAACTATGAGCTTTGCATTTCTGGCTGATATTTGCATATCTGAATATGCAATGTATTGAGTAATAATAAATGAATTTCTCTGTAAAGATTGAGGGCCCTGGGCACAGCATTCATAAAGTTGATGTTTTGATAGTTTTTATCCTGAAAATCTATCATGATCAGCCCATTACTGGCTCACTACAGAGCACTGGTCTCCTCTCAATATGAGAAGGGTTTGGCAATAATCCACCACACTGGCCGTGTGCGGATTGGCAGACTTCACACACCTTTGAGAACATTATGGAGAACTCTTAGGCATGCAGGTTTCCTCACAATAACGTGCCAGGATTCGAACCCCCGATCTCTGATTAGGAGGCTGACGCCCTAACCACTAGGCTATCACCACTTCTATCTATGAAAATATCAAATCTATCCATAAGTCACAGTATGTGGGGCGAATATGAAACAAGAACTTACATTGTGAATTTTTGTGACTAAAACACACTTTGTTATAGTTTTACATATAACCAAGTATTATCTAGTAAGCAATAATAGCTTGTAGCGAGATAAATGAAACAAATATCTGGAGTGTATAGATGTAGCAGACCAACACACCAGAGAGTGGTACCAGAGGCCTTAAAACACCTACGTGGATTGCTTCATTTATAGAGCAAGCTTACATGGCTGGAATAACTTTTCCAGTTGGCGTTGGTTCGCAATAATGACCCACAAAATGTATTTCAAGTGTAGAGATCCATTCTGAAAGTATTGTGGTAGAAAGTAATGTACGAAAAATTTGAAAAATCTCTTACCTCTTGCTTTATTCCAACAAAATTATTAATAATAACTGCATTAGAAGCACTCTCAGGCTGTTCCATATACACATTTGAATCAACATCATCACTTTCATTAGTAAGTACATCTTTGGGCTCAATTTTGACTTGTATTTCGATAGACATGTTTGCTGATGAAATTTTGGGAATTTTGAGTCAAAAAATAAGTTAAGTATATCAATATTCTTCACATCGAATTTATAAAGAAGTCAAAATATTTGGTTTCATTGTCGATTTATTTATGGAATCTGTACCATTCATAAAAAATATTATAACATGAACTCAGGATCTGTGGTTTAAAAACCAATATTTTGTATTTTTAGCAAGTGGGACACTAAAATAACACTATTTCCGCGCTATTAAGTTTCACTGTAGAACTTAAACACTAGGTACCGCAATACGGCAAATTATAGCTGTATGTGACGATGTATGTATGGCTTCTAGCGCATTTCTACGAAACCCTTCTAAAGGCACGATACCCGATGTATGGCACACTTGAAACGTTGACAAACAAGTTTTATTTATTTGATAGTCAATAAACGATCACTGTAATACATAATGTTTTGTGGGCTTAATGCTAATATATATCTTACGAATTCTCAAATTCGATCGAATTCCAAAAAACTGCAAATGTCAATTGTCAACAAAATAAAAATGGCGTGGCAGTGTTGCTAAAAACTATTTGTAATGTTACTATGTAAAAAATTATATATTTTTTTGCTATTAATAAATGGTGGAAATGATTCTCTATATATGTACCTGAGTTTATTTATAAAAGTATATATTTAATAATTAAAAAATACAAATTTAACGCCTGTGACTAATGATAAAAGTATTAAAAGATTGAGGTTTTTCATCTACTGTGTATTGTGTAAATCCGCTCATTTCAGTATGTCAAAACCATTCTATCTCAAAAATATCTGACGATGTTATTGATGAGGTATTTATTTAGCTGTGTTTAGTTGTTTACCTACTTTTTTGATGTTATTTTTACTCACACCGCACGTAATTTCTGTACGTTTGATTGCGTGTATCTATCTCTGTTACTTACAAATTAATGGAAAGATTTAGTCAACGTGGTTTATTTTAAGGAATAACATATTTTTACAGTCTGGATAAACTTCTGAAAAGCGTATATCGTCGATGAATCTAAATTTTTTTTATAATAACGTATTTTGACCTCGTCTTCAGCCTTTCTCAGCTCTTATTTATTGGAATCCTTACCTATGTTTGTAATCATTATCAAATATTAAATCAACGTTCCATGTTTGTATATAAGTAGGTTTCGATTGTAAGACAAAGCTCGGTGCAAGATTTCTTGTTAAGTATCAATAATATTTATCAGGCTGGTAGACTTGTTTGGGCTAGGTAGGTAACTGCACAGTTTGCCTTACCTTACAATGAGGAACCTCTAGCAGCGCTGTCCAACTGATGCACCACGCCGCCGCTGCGTCTTAATAAAATCCCAATTAAGCCGATTTGTTCCTCAAAAAACCGGGTATCTTAGATTTTTTTCCTTGTGCACATTCAACCCGTAGGTCCCGATTATCATCTAAGGATAACATGTTATTATTAAGTGGATATTACGACTGGTGAGACCTTTAATGGTTTCTGGTGTCCTAGTAAGATGATGCACTAAAGCGCGCATTAAAACAGTTTGGAAGGTTAATAAAGTCCATCTAAGTTCTAAACTTCTTGCTGATATTACGATGACAGATGAGAGGTCTGTGCCTTTATTGGTTATAGCATTGCTACAACCAGGCTAGTTTTTTGACTGAACTCCTTGACTCCAAACTGCAAAATTAACAGTAGATAATGTGTCAAGTTTCGACTGGACGCGTCTGATGTCAAGCGTATTCTGTTACGTGTCTCTATAAGAACCAGGTCCGTCCGAGAACCTGGGTCATCCCACATAGCCAAAAGGATTACCAAGCTATTGTGGCATTGCACTAGTCATGTACGTTGTCGCTGTTAAGTGATTATTACTGATGACTGTGATGTTGCCATTTTGTATGTTCAAAGAAAATGGCATAGACTAATTGGTGCTAAAACGTTAGAAGAGCACCAAGTCGACGCATGAGATTACCTTGTTCAGCCAACTTGATAGGAGGTTTTAACTGAACACAAGTGATCCTTAAAATATGATTGATACAAATTTTATCGTGATCCATGGTACACCGGCAGTATACATTGTTGTGATGCGTTTTAATGACAGCGAGTCTTTCGTATCAAACCCTCAACGTGATCAGGAGAATTTAGATGATTAATATTTTTTTTCACTACAAGTTAGCCATTGACAGCTATCTCAAGTGATGAATGCTGTCTAGGATGGTAGCGGGCTAACCTGTTAGCAGTATGGTTAATCCACGCTCCTAATTGGTTTCTACGCGACATAGTGCCGGAACGCTAAATCGTTTGGCAACACGTCTTTGTCGGTAGGGTGGTAACCTGCTGCTGGTGGTAAGTGTTAGCCACGGCCGAAGCCTCCCACCAGACCCGACTCGACAATTCTAACTTTATAATGCGCCAGGGCACGCACTGCGCCACGGAGGTCGTCAAATAAGTAAGTTATTCGATTTTGTGTTGTATAAATAGTAAAATACAGAAGTTTTCTGTTATTAAATAAAGCTGTTGTAATTATATATAGTATCCAAAATAGCCTGTAGGTGTACTGCTAAGTATTCGAGCGGATAAACTGTGTATCGATGGTGGTCACAGAACCAACACCTTATCATTGGGGCAACCTACAAAGTTCCTTTATAGTTTAGCTTTCGCCAATCGATTTAGCGTTCCGGCACGATGTCGTGTAGAAACCAATTATTAATTAGTATGGATTAACATACCCCTAACAGGTTCAATTGGATAAAGTTGCACTTTACTTATTTATCTATCATTTAGGTAAATCTACTTTTGTATCTCTGAATATAGTACCTTCAAGTTTTTCTTTAGATAAGTAAAACATGGGTAAGGGAAAGATCACTAATCGTCCATCTGTATGATTACTAAACAGTGATACAACGCTTTTACCATACCCCTAACAGGTTAGCCCGCTACCATCTTAGACCGCGTCATCACTTACCATCAGTTGAGATGCCGTCAAGGGCTAAATTGTGGTGTATAAAAAAAAACATCTGCCCTGTCATTGCGTCGTGATGACCTCGAAGAAGAAGAAGAGGAATCTCGTTAAAACAAAATAAAAATTGGTAATAATTAAAACATGACACTACTCCCTCCTAATTTTTAATATTACTAAAAATGTTACAGATAACGTTATAAAAAAATTATGACAAAATGTTCAATTTACGCGACGCGACGTATACAATAGGCACGTACAGTTACATAATATACGTTTCCATAATCTCAAAATATATTTCCATAGTAGTTTTATACATTGAATAACATTTGGTATTGCGCCCCCGACTGTAAAGGCGCTTCCAGACTGATTGCTGACTAATGCACTAAGGGGTTACATAGTAATACTATCATATAATCATTTGTATCATTATTTATACGCGTAGGAGGGGGAGTATTTATACGCGTTACTTATATATACAATAACATAGGTATTATACTTTATCAACATTATTGTGACTTTAATTAAATAAACTTAAATGTTACTTCACGTTACAGGGGGAGGGGGGTCCCCCCTAAAACCTTCAAAAATTGCGTTACGTAATACTTCAATGCTCCTTACCGATGTTTTCTAAAACCATTGTTACAAATTGGTATTCTTTGTATGAAAGCCGATTCGGCCGATGTTTTGTTGAATTTGCTATTTGGATTGTTTAAATACGCATCATAACGTACTTCCACTAAATTCGAACATAAGCGGACAATCAACCCAGTCAACACTCCCTCAAGGCAACCATTAATTTAAAAAAAAAAAAAAACAAATGATATTTTGTTTGCAGAGTAACTCTTTATGGAAATTATACTCAGATTTTGATCATCATGATCAACCCATCTCGGCTCACTACAGAGCACGGGTCTCCCCTCAATATGAGAAGGGTTTGGCCATAGTCCACCACGCTGGCCATGTGCGGATTGGCAGACTTCACACGCCTTTGAGAACATTATAGAGAACACTCAGGCGTGCAGGTTTCCTCACGATGTTTTCCTTCACCGTTGAAGCAAGTGATATTTTAACCCTGATACAAATGAGTTATATTTAGTAAAAATAGTTCACAAATTACAACTACCAAAATTGGGAAATCTAGCTATCACTGTTAGATTCAGTTGGAACAAAACTGCAAAAAGCTTCAGCATACATCAAACACCCTTACAAAAGTTGCTCATATATCATATAGTATGAGAAATACATAATTTACCCTGCACTTATAGATGAAGGTACTTATAAAAGTTAACATTCAAAGTCAACAGTCAGTCTGGTTATCACCATTCACTAGAGCATTTAAATTTAATTTGACAATACTTTTTGCTGGCCAAGTAAAAAGACATTTCCTTTTGCTATGAAAAACATTTAAAGTTTTAAACAACTATTTGGTATGTTATGAAAATAAGCGTCAATAATGAAATTCATAGACTTAATAAAAAATAAAAACATAAAAAAATGTCATTAAACTTGACCAGTGATGATCACCAATTGATACTAATTTTATTGTACACTAAACTAAAACATTAACATGGAAGAAGCCTATTCGAACATAGACTGTTTTTAGAGTTATTAATAATCAATAACTCTAAGAATGCTTTAATTTAATAACATAATGACTTAAACTAAATAAACAGAACATACAACTATGTATAAAATGGAGCCTAAGAAATCCTATTTCAATATTTTACACATTTAATGAAGATAAAAAAGAAATTAATGTATATGAAAGCCATTATGAATATAGAATGTTAGTAATTTAGTATTGTATATTAAAGTAAAGGGTAAGACCATTTCCCACGAATTTCAAGCCTTGTTGTACCTAGGCATTATGTGATGCGTTTTGGGGTCTCCATTACTTAAAAAAAAAAAAAACTTTATCTTCAATAACTTCACTGTGCTAGAAGAAAGCAATAAAATTCCATTAACAAATATATAGATTATTTTGTTAGCTAAAAAACGGTCAAACTAAATTATTCTCGTTTAGTCTTAATTTAGTGTACATCAAAATATGTGCCAATTATAACAGTTAATAACTACTAATCTAAATAATTTTCTTGCATTAGCAATTGATTATTTTGTTTTTTTTTTTTTATATATAAAAATATTTGACTATCATATTATTTTGGAAGAGTTATATTTTAGTGCTTTAGATAACGTTTTAATTTCAAAGGCGATATGTTCTTACAGCGGTATCAAGCTGCGAAATATATCTATATGTATAATATTAAATATATATTATTTATTACACAAGTTAAATCAAAAAATAAGGGAATTTGCTTTCAAAAAGAACCTAGGTTTATACTTGTAGACTTTTTAGTCACTGTATAATCATATGTCAAACATAGGTGTATAATAAAAAATAAACTGTAGACCTACAAAATTATTATAGCCCAAGATAACATTGGTTACTATGGTTTTTTTTTTAAAAAACTTTGTATCGCCATGTACTTAATACTTGAGTATTTTACAAACAGAATGGCCACATTTTTCATTTTCACCAAATATCTATTGACAAAATTTAAATTTGGATAGTGACTAAAGATTTCCCTTATTATTAATATTTTAACACAGTTAGTGTTAAATTGGCAGCAATTCAATTGTACACAAATCTCTCAACCAAATCAGCCAATTAATCAATTAGTTGTACAATAATATTGGCCAAGTTATAAGCATGATTTAAATTGAATGAATTTTGAATCTTTAACTCTCTTACAAAATCCACTTTTTTTTTTTTAATACACTACAAATTACTGCTTGACGGCAATCTCACCTGATGGTAAGTGATGATGCTGTCTACGATGGTAGCTAACCTGTTAGGACTATGGTAAAGCCACACTCCTAATTGGATTATACGCGACATTATTTCTAATATATCCTGATAGATTTTATCCAACCAAGATGGGTGTACAATTGAACAAGTAAGAATTGTTTTGCTATGACTATTCTATTACCAATTTATGTCACTTATACAATAAACATACAGGTAATAACATTTATAATTATTAATAATTATTTCGATGTAACATTGTCAATTCCTTAATTTGGAGCAACAGTTGTTTAAAATTCCTTATTCTTAGACATATTTGTTGTTTAATATTCACTAACACGTAAACTTATACGCAAAATTTGTTTTCCAGCTTGATTACAGAACCTTTAATTTAGTTTTAATCAGGTTTCCCTTTTTACATTGAATCAAGTGGAGTTTGTTTTTTTTTGCCTACAAGTATAATTAATACAACAGTCTATAAGTTAAAAAATTATACAAACTTGTACCAATTTTTCTTCATTGTCATAAAAACGGGTGCATAGAATACTTATCAAAAATGTGTTTGCAAGCATATTATGTTACTCAAGAAAAAATATTGATTCTTACTCTATGGTAGTAACAGTATAGATTATTATAATAAATGTTTTATAAAAGCATAGAGAAATAGAAAATTGGTCTTTATGAAATTTGCCGTCTAAAACAATAAATGCTGTCTGAAAATCATTACAAAAGTCGACCAATCATTCAGCCCCATAATCTTACCTGAGCAGCACATAACATCTGGGCTAGCTTTCTTACTATTGCGCTGATCATAACTCAAGCAACTAGTTAGGGAGGGGAGAACTAGATAGGGAGATGCCCATAACTTAAACCTCTCTAACAGAGGGTCGACCAAGAATTTTAATGGTCAATCAATAAGACAGGTCCAGATTTGAAACTTGAGCTGACACTGAATTTAAACTGACCAGGGATCCAACTAAATGTCTTTATAATGATCAGCAAATTAGTTTTGCACCAGATTTGCTACAACTCATGTACTAGTCGAAAAGCTGACTGCAGGTTAAAACTATCCAATGTGAGTTGCTTGGAAATCATAAGGTACGATGGTCGACCTTTCAGTCAGAGATATATTTTGTAACAATGGTAAACTATTCCCTTACAGCAAATAAAAAATATAATTTCTCTAGTTTATAGAAAAGTGCATATTTCCAAAGCCAAGTTACGAGTAGTCATGTAAATGTGCGTTTAATGCAAGCATAAGGTTAAAGAGGAAAGATGTTAAAAATTATCAAACATTTATACAGGTGATAATACAACATAGCCCAAATCGGTGGGCATTTAAATTATGGCCGGAGAGTGTGTCAACAGTTTAATGTGTGTTTATTAATATAAAGCTGCATCTTTGTTCTATCTTATAAAACAAATACAATGGAAAGCTTGGCCTGCCAGTGGAAGAAGTAGGTTCAAGATTGATGAATACTGTTAGTTATGAGATTTTTCTTATCACCAGCCTGTTTAAATCCCAACGCAGGGTTCATGCCTCTTTTCTCATAGAGGATTTGTTTTGAATGCAAGTCCTTGTGATTTGAACATACTATATTCTATGTTATATAGTTGAACATAATAACAATTAACGATAAAAGAGGCAATGAAAAGTGGGCAGTCTGTATGAAAAGTGCCAGTATTCACATTCAAATAAGGGCTATGTAGTCCAAAGATATTTTATCAACTATATGCTAACATCTCTTGTGTTGCTATTTATCTCTGTATAATTTGGCTTTTTTCCTTGGAGATACTGTGAAACACGTTTATTCGACTGTCACATCTGATTATTACACTCTTGAGTAATCACTCTCAGCTCTGTTAACAGCCAGATAATACAGCTTAGTAACAAATATAGCACAATAGTATCATTATCAACTGTAATAACTTCAAAATTAATATGTAACCTCTTTTTTTAAAAATGGTTTGAGAGTCTCTTACACAGAGTATTGAATCTTGCTTGCATGAATGTGAGCACAAACTTTCAGCCTTAATTTTTTAATATTCGTTCAAAACTGCTAACACCCTCTCTGATCATTATGTCATGTCAAGATGTCATTAGTAAATAAATCTCCATCATTCTATCCTACAATCCCCACCTTAAGGAAATGCTAATGTGGGTAAACCACAATTTATGTTGCTATTATGCATTACATATTAAATCTGATTTGCAGGATCTGGGGCCCAAGTCTGATATTAAAATTTGATAATTCAATCATTGATATATTTTACTAAATGAAATAATGAATGAACAAAGTTTTACTTCGAGCATCCATCCAATAAGTATGGTGCCAATACGAGGCAAACCTGTATCATGGCTGTCTAATCAGGTTGTTTTTATTTAACTAGATGCATGTTTTTAATAATTATATTAATTAATTAAAATATATATTGGAGTAATATGAAGTCATCAATCGACCACTGAAATATAATTGCAATAGCACACTTGGGGCATTGGTTGGAAACAATCTGCTCGGTTCAATCTACTTTTGAACTGATGGAAGATTGACTTTTTTTTTATACACCACAAGTTAGCCTTTGACGGCATCTCACCTGATGGTAAGTGATGATGCGGTCTAAGATTGTAGCTGACTAACTCGGATGTGGTAAATCCATACTCCTAATTGGTTTCTACACTACATCGTGCCGGAACGCTAAATCGCTTGGCGACACGACCTCTAACTTTAAAATGCTACAGCGCACGCGCTGCGCCACGGAGGACTTCAAACAAACAAGTTTCAAAATTGCTTATAAAGTAAGCTAACTTGATATGAATGAATTTGAAGGATAATTACTAGTAACACCTTTACATGACATAACTTATTACATATAATATTGTCCTCTATTTATATTATGAATACAGATTAAAAATATCTCAAATAATCTCCTCATAATGTCACTATACCACTTACGATTTATTAAATATCCATCATATTAAATCACTTCTGTATTATTAAATCGCTAAAGATTTAATTTGCTTTGGATTCACTAAATCACTTTTGTGGGACACTTTTAACACTTTTTGTTAGATACACTTGATTTCACTTTAGCTGGGCACGTCGTCCAGGAACTCCACGTACGTGAAGGGAAAGTGGCCCACTTTGCCGTTGAGCTCGCCCTCCCATTGACCGTTGATGTTCATTTTTGTCACCTGGAATAGAAAAGAAAAGATATAGAAACAAAATAATAGATTCGAGAGTATTCATTTAAGTAACACATGTATGCAATTTACTTTAAACGAATTACTTAATCATTAATTTATATCACCTTGCAAATTTATTATTGTATAATAAAACACTAAGTGACGTATGCAGGTTCTTATAAGATTCACAGCCGCGGGACGGCGCATTGCATTCGGTCGGTTCGGAAAGGTGGTCGAGTCACGGTAGTGCATAGTCGTACTTGGTGGAGCGTATAGTCTGCTCCTTATAAATTACCATACTTATAATTGTAATTCTGTTCTACCAAGAGTATCTGGTCTCTTTGCCCGAAACCATCCACGTCTACCCAAATTAACGACACACACACACCCCTGTCGCCATCCTATATATATTTTTGTAATTTTTTTCTTGTCTTATTTCGAAAAACATAACATATGAAATGGTAAAACAATGTGAAATGATATTATATGTATATGAAATATTACTCTACTTTAAGTGTATGTTACCTTAAGTATATCTCCCTCTTGCAGCTTGAGGGCGGTTTTGTCGTACGCGTTGGGTACGCGCGACTGCCGAACGCGCGCCATCGCCGGCAGCGTCCGCTGGAACACGACCCACAGTATTCAGTATTTAACCACAATAATCATCATTATCTTCAGTTTTCAGTTTAAAAAGCTGTTATAGCCTAGTGGTTAGGACGTCCGCCTCTTAATCATAGGTCGGGGGTTCGAACTTTTCGAAGTTATGTGCGTTTTTAAGCAATTAAAATATCACTTGCTTCAACTGTGAAGGAAAAACATCGTGAGGAAACTTGCACGCCTGAAAGTTCTCCATAATGTTCTCAAAGGGGTGTGAAGTCTGCCAATCCACACATGGCCAGCGTGTTGGACTATAACCAAACCCTTCTCATATTGAGAGGAGACCCGTGCTCTGTAGTGAGCCGGCAATAGGTTGATCATGATGGTGAAACAGTTTTGAGTCACAGTGTAACGAAGCGTTACATTTTTTAACTTATTTAAGTATGATATTAATAGTATTCTTATCTATTATTATCTATTAATGAATTGAAAATATATCTATTAATGAAATGAAATTTATAATTTTCTAAACGGTGTTTTTAGAATAGCAACATCACCGATATTGCTATTTTAAAAGCAGCCGCAATAAAAAAGCCGTTAGGCGCGAGCGTCGCTTCCTCGTTGGCTGGCGGGGGCACCTTCAACACTGAGTCGTCACCCATTCGCTTTAGAAGTGGGTCGGCTGTCGCCTTTACCAGCAAAATACAAGTCTAACGTTTTAGTAGACGCGTATTTTGTTTTCTTTATTAATTTACATTAACGCCAAGTAAATTACAACAAATTAATTATTCTCAGTGTGTTTTAAGCTCCCGTACTAGGGAGTATAGCTGGGGTTTTCTCTGCACCGCTTAGTGCATAGTCTCCTGGACGCAGCGTGCGAGACCTGCTGCACACCACCGTTCCTGTCTCCTCTTCGACCCTTGGCCACCCTACATCTTCGGCCGTCACACACACGGGGGAGTACTATGATATCAGCATAAGCTCAGGCGGATATTGCCCGTTACCACGACCCTATAAATTTTGTGTGCCTACCAGCCTAGCCGTGGCATATTTGCAACATTTGAATAAATGCTTGGTAAGCGAGCCTAGTTTTTTTATTTAAAATCCTAGTAAGCCGCTTACCGGCACGCTGCCCTCCTTGTTGGCCGCTTAGCCAGCCTGGTCCGGTACAACAGGCGTTAATAATGCTATGGGGTTTGAATATTTTAATATATGGCCTGGCTTTACTACTGACGGTTTTTTTTCGCATTTATTTACCCGCAATATATATATATATATATATATATATATATATATATATATATATATATATATATGTCGATATAGCCTCCAAGACAAGAAGCACAAATTTCAGCGTACCTGCATGTTGGTGCCCTTCTGCGGTTGCTTGTTGTTGGGCGGGCTGGGCGGATCGCCCAGTTGGTTCATGGCTTCTGTCGCCGGGTACGGCACCCCCGACGGGTCCAAGAGCTGAAGTTGCATATAAAAAGACTCAGCAATTCAAATTCGAAAAAATAATTAACAACATCTTTGATTCGAAGTAGGCGTACTTTATTATCAGTTTTGATGAGTCAGCTCTAAATAATGTAAACATAATACAAGCGTCTATATAGCATACACATGATATGTTTCATTAAAAAAAACATACATATATATAATACGAGTAGTAAAAATAAAATTGTCTATAAGTACACTAGGATTATGCACCTGTTTTAACTAGTTGAGACTGCATCTCATTTTTTACATAATTATTATTGTAATTCAATGATAACTACATTATAAGGTTCAAAGAAGAAGCCCACGATCAACTTAGCCTTTTTTCTAGAACCATCTCACTTAGTCAATCACTAAATATCCCATATAGGTACACTTAGTTAGGACGACAATTGTGAGCCTATGGGACACAATAGATTATTTAGACCAGTTGTTGATTATTACAATTAATGAATAGAAGCAGGCGTTACTTTGCGGAAGTCCATGATAAACAATAAACAGCAAGTATAATTTGCTATATTCCGCCGACAACCGGGAGATTTGTATAATATAACACCACACAAAATCTTTCACTAGAACCTCTACGCACGTTTCGACCCGACACCGGATCATCCTCAGGAGATGTTGACTTCACAAGCGGAGGGTTTTGTGTGGTGTTATATTATACAAATCTCCCGGTTGTCGGCGGAATATAGCAAATTATACTTGCTGTTTATTGTTTTAATTATTACAATGCTTAAGGGTTAAGAACTTGGCATAGTTTCAAGGATTGTCACTTGCTGGGCTCACATGCTTGCCAACGTCTCCCAGCAGACCAGATTCGAGCCGGCAAAGACCTCATCTAATAGTAATACAACTCACCCTCTGCACATAGGGCACGGGTATTGAGCCAGTCTTGCCCTGCAGGTTGCGCGCCGTCCACCACTGCTCCTCGTCCCGGTTGATCACCATCAGCCTCTCGCCGCGCCGGAACGGTAGATCGTCCGCGTCCTGTCGAGCATCGTCCTTACTTATATTATTTGTCACTTTGTAAATGATTGGTCGGTGATAAAGATAGAATGAAGGGACTAGGGATACTTTTTATTCCGGTATATCAGTCTTTGAACGATTTTTAAACTCGACACGAAGTCACGGGCAACAGTGAGTCATATTTTAAGCCTTATATATACCACCTGCTATGGGCTCATTAAAAGACTCGAGGATGAAGAGAACTATGCGAGAACTATGCTAGAGGTGTATCTACAGGAATGAAATCGCCAGCGTGGTTGACTATGGACAAACCCTTTTGATATTGAGAGGAGACCCATGCTAAGTGAGCCGGCAATGGGTTGATGATGATTGGAACAGCTTGCCTTGCAAAGTCAATTGACAAGAGACACGTCTCTTAAAAGTGTCTACACAAATGCAGTCTGCAATAGAACTGCAGTCAAGGTCAATTCACTAAAATGTAAGTTATTTATGCAAAAGTGCCTTAAAGGATTTTTTTAATAAAGTTTTATTTAATTTGTGTTTAAGGTTAAAAATCTCTTTGGGGGCAGTCTATGTGCGGATTTCTTTGTATAAGTACAGCCATCAGATAAGTCTTTAAAGAAATATTAAAGTGTAATTATGTATTCTTAATTATTATTATCTATACAAATAAATTTAAATTGGAGTGTCTGTTTGTTATATTGAAATACATGCATATGAATATGTATACGGTACATACACCAAAATTTTTTTTTTTTTACAATTGTCTGTCTGTCTGTTTGTTCCGGATAATCTCTGAAATGGCTGGACCGATTTTTACTGGACTTTTATGAGCTGGTAGCTGATGTAATAAGGAGTAACTTAGGCTACTTTTATTTTAGAAATGTTGCAATATCCAAATGCTGTCCAGTACCCCGCGCAGCTCACAACTTCTCCCACCAACGAATCAATATCCGATTTCACTCATTCTTTTTTTTTTTAGAAAGGACATACTTTAATGTTTATCCTGTAATTATTTCAAGTTATTCGGGTTAGTAATCTATTGCTTCGTGATTGAAAGACAAACAAACACACTAGCTCAACGCAGACGAAGTCGCGGGCGTCAGCTAGTATATCATAAAACGTAACGTCAATGTTCAAGATGAATTCGCAATGTCTATTTTGATCGGTATTTTGTTTATAACGATAGCCTACACTTTTTAGATGGAAGCCAGTTATGTTTACTCTAGTAAAGCGAGATTATCTCAAGAAAAATGATCGACGGCCACGCTAGTACAGCGACTTGAAGTTAGAGATTCGATTTCCTTCTAGGATCAATTTGAGTTTAGACTAGGTTTAGGACCTCGGTGGCGCAGCGCGTACGCCCTCGCATTACATGGGAGGCTTCGGTGCCATTTTTTAACCTTAATATACTATTAATGTACCACTTTCTTGAAATAAACGAATTTCAATGTCTGTTAGTTCACTTTTAACCTACTGTATATATTGGTTCGTTTATAAATCATATCCACTACAAGTTAGCCCTTCACGGCAGTCCCACCTGATGGTAAGTAATGATGCAGTCTTAGATGGTAGCGGGATAACCTGTATGGTAACCCACACTCTTAATCGGTTTCTACGCGACATCGTGCCGGAACGCTCAATCGCTTGGCGACACGTCTTTGTCGGTAGGGTGGTAACTAGCCGCGGCCGAAGCCTCCCACCAGACCAGACTCGAGCCAGGAATCGAACCCAGGACCTCCAACTTTATAATGCCTCAGCGCGCGTTGCGCCACGGAGGTCGTCAAAAATTGTATTATTGAAGAGATTTATTTTTACGAATTTTCAATGCCACGTCAAAATACCTATTATAACGTAATGTGCAATATTTTTACCTTAATATACTATAAATGTACCATTTTCCTGAAATAAACGAAAATCACGAACAATTTTCTGTTAGTATACTTCTAACCATTCCCACTATGGACCAGGGATGCAAAGGAGAGGGAGACTTATAAAAAGCTGGGGGAGGCCTACGTACTTCATCATCATCATCATGATCAACCCATTACCGGCTCAGTACATAGCACGGGTCTCCTCTCAATATGAGAAGGGTTTGGCCGTAGTCCACCACACTGGCCATGTGCGGATTGGCAGACTTCACACGCCTTCGAAGACATTATGGAGGACTGTCAGGCGTGCAGATTTCCTCACATTGTTTTCCTTCACCGTTTAAGCAAGTGACATTTTAATCGTTTAAAAACGCACATAACTCCGAAAAGTTAGAGGTGCGTGCCCGGATTCGAACCGCCGACCTGTGATTAGGAGGCTGACGCGCTAACCACTGGGCTATCACCGCTCCACGTACTTACACCCTTGTAACCATTATACAAATAACCTTGTAAACATTATAATAAACCAGAAAATTGGATCGATACTTGTCAAAAAGAACTATGACATAATTATTCTTTTTTATTGATTTGGTAGTTAAACAATAAATAGCAAGTATAATTTGCTATATTCTGCCTACAACCGGGAGATTTGTATAACACCACACAAAATCTTCCACTAGAACCTCTAGTAAAGACTTCACAAGCGCGTAAAGTCAAGACTTTACTTTTTTAACTTAAGATTTTGTGTGTTGTTATATTATACAAAACTCCCGGTTGTCGGCGGAATATAGCAAATTATACTTGCTGTTTATTGTTTATCATGGACACTTCCGCAAAGTAACGCCTGCTTCTACTCATGATTTGATAGTTGAATAAATGGCTTTTTTAAATACTTTTAAGCATTTATATATTCTTCTTCGTTTATAAATCATATTGTATTACCGAAGAGATTTATTTTTATGATTTTCAATGCCACTACATGACAGCTATAACGCAATGTGCGATTCGCTTTGAAGCAAATTACAGTCCAATGGATTCGAGCACACAAACCGTTTGAGTGTGTTAGTCCAGCGATCTGGCGGAAGCCGTCCAACATCGAACCGAAATAGACAGTAACTATGGCACTGGGTGATGCCACACTCATGACTAAAACTTTAATCACCCCGTTCCCGGTTTATAAATAGACCAAAAACCCGCAATCCAGGTATGTGTGTCATGCTATGGGAACAAACTGCGCGTTCCAGTGTACGCGTAATCTATTTTTTTTTAATTACTACATCGTACTACTATCCTTCAACAAACAGAGAGCAGTTTCTGAAGCGGTGATAGCCTAGTGGTCAAGGCGTCAGCCTCCAAATCAGAGGTCGGCGGTTCGAATCCTGGCACGCACCTCTAACTTTTCGGAGTTATATGCGTTTAAAAAAAAAAAATTAAAATATCACTTGCTTCAATGGTGAAGGAAAACATCGTGAGGAAACCTGCACGCCTGAGAGTTCTCCATAATGTTCTCAAAGGCGTGTGAAGTCTGCCAATCCGCACATGGCCAGCGTGGTGGACTATGGCCAAAACCTTCTCATATTGAGAGGAGACCCGTGCTCTGTAGTGAGCCGGTAATGGGTTGTTCATGATGATGATGATGATGATGACTACATCGCGGGCAAACGAGTAGGTCACTTGATGGTAAGTGGTTACCGTCGCCCATTCATAGCTCTAGATGAGTCACCGATGCGTTGCCGGCTGAACACAACTTCACAATCGGTTTCTAGGCGGAAGTTTAACCGTGCGCTAAATCTTTTGGCGACACGTATATACGTATCCACTTTCCCTACAACGATTTCCCAGTAGTAACTGAAAGGATAAAGATAAATGGCTATTTAGCCACAGTCAAATCCTTTCCAGACCGAGAAATTTCAGAAATTAAACAATTCGAAATTGTTTCTGACGGAGATCGAATCCTGGAGCTCTCACTTTAGGAAGCAAAGCGGACACAGCTATGACATGGCTGAACAGGAGGAACTATCCTATAATGTCAAAACCATTAGGGATTTAGGCGTAGTTTTTGACTCTGCGTTAAGCTTTCGAAATCATGTTGAGTATATTACTTCAAAAGCATCAAAAATATCAGGCTTGGTTTTTAGGCAAATGAAAATATTCAGAGACCCGAGTTTATCCATACTTGTATTTAACAGTGTTGTTCGCAGTATCCTTGAATACTGTAGCACGGTGTGGTGTCCAGGATATCAGGTCCATTCCGATAAAATTGAAAGGATTCAAAAAAGGTTCCTATATCTCCTAACATATATGGACTCAAATTGTAAACAAATATTTTCTTATGAGTCGCGTCTGGCTTTCTATAAAATGAATTCAATTGTGGGGCGCAGAAAAGTTACGGATATAATTTTTCTGTGTAAAGTTATGAAGGGCCTTATAGATGCGCCTGAGTTGCTCGATCGTTTGAAATTCGTGGTGCCTCGTGTCGGTAGTCGCCTCCACAACCGTAAAACATTTTGCTTACCAAAATCCAAGACTAATCTAGGTCAACATAGTCCATTGTACCGAATGCAATTTCTTGCAAACAGCTTTCGGGATAAAATAGATATCTTCAGTGATAGCATCTCTAGTATTAAGAATAAATTAAGAAACTGTAATTAGTTTTTGTAGTATTTCTCTTTTATTAATTTATCGTCCAGGTTAATTATAAGTCATTTTTTATTTATTTTTAATGGTTTGTACCCCATCTTCTGCATGCTTTGTTCGCATCGAGAAGTCAATGTTGTAAAATTAAGATATTTTTGTATTCTAATGACTAATGACTATGCAATTGTTGACAGTTTTGCGAACTAATAAAAAAAAAAAAAAATAATAGTCATAAATACTCATATTAAATGCTCGTACAGTTTGGTTCGAGGCGACTCAGAATCTGAGTGAACCCATTCCAGCAGGAATCTTCAAATTAAGGTGGAATTACTAGACTAATCTAATGATGATGTTAGAAGTTCGAAATCATTAAACATATTTAAAAGTCGAGTTAAAAAGTATTTATATGACTACATGCTATAATAATTAATGAATAGTATATATGTGTATTGATATATAATATGTATAAAGTATACATAAACTTACATATATATAATAAGTTTATATATTGGGCCGCTACTCTCATCTTTCATTTACTTCTTTACCCATAGGTTGTCTGGAAGAGATTGCTTAAGCAATAAGGCTTCCTTTGCATACTTATGTGTCAAGTGTTCCATGTTGTTGTTCCTCAATCATTTGTGTGCAATAAAGAGTATCTATCTATCTATCAATCTTGTTCTAGTGTACGCGTTTAATGGAACGCGCAATCCATAATCTATATGTGACGAAAATATCCATGTTTCTTAGGAATTTTCAGACATAGTTGTGAATGTGGCGGTGTATTTTTATATGCTCTCGTTCAAATTGCTCCGTTTCGTTACTTTTTCAAAAAAAGTTTGAAAAGAAAAGTTTTTGGTTTTTCCGGTGAGCGCTTGAAAGGGTTTTGATTGATCTATGTCATGATCCTTTTTTTTGTATCGTCATGATCAACCCATTACCGGCTCACTACAGAGCACGGGTACCCCTCTCAATATGAGAGGGGTTTGGCCATAGTCCGCACGCTGGCCATATGCGGATTGGCAGACGTCGCACGCCTTTTGAGAACATTATGAAGAACTCTCAGGCGTGCAGGTTTCCTCACGATGTTTTCCTTCACCGTTGAAGCAAGTGATATTTAAAAATTAAAATATCACTCAAAATTATATTAAGAGCTATCTTATTAGAGCAATATTGATCAGTGATGAACAGGGGCTACTCACGCTGCCGTCGAAGTCGAACTTGGCGATGACGACCTCGAGCACGTGGAAGGGTTGCGGGGGCACGGCCGGCGCGGCCTTGGCGCGCGCTTGCGGCAGCGGCCGCACCAGCGCCGTCGTATCCAAGTAGTGCAGCCGGTAGAACGAGAGCAGCGCCGGCATGTCCGCGAACAGCTGGTTGCCGATGCGGTACCGGGTGGTGCCGTCCGCGGACACCACGCGGTTTATTATGTAGTGCGACACGCGGTCCTCCCTGGGGGATGACGGAAAGCTTACACTAATACAACGTGTAAACGAAATTGGCAATCATTTTGTTTTTTTTTTTATTTTATATACTACAAGTTAGCCCTTGACGGCTATCTCACCTGGTGGCAAGTGAGGATACAATCTAGAATGGTAGCGGGCTAACCTGTTATACGGTAAACCCACACTCCTAATTGGTTTCTACGCGACATCATCAATCATTCTTCAGATACATAGGTATGTACTCACGTCAAATTAAATCAAAAATAGCTTTATTCATATTCATTAAATGTATTGCAGGCATCTATGAATCGTTCATATACATCACAAGTAAAGTAAACTTTACTTTTCTCGCTTGTGAATTCAACATCTCCTGAGGATGATCCGGTGTCGGATCGAAACGTGCGTAGAGGTTCTAGTGGAAGATTTTGTTTGGTGTTATATTATACTAATCTCCCGGTTGTCGGCGGAATATAGCAAATTATACTTGCTGTTTATTGTTTATCATGGACTTCCGCAAAGTAACGCCTGCTTCTATTCATTATCATATACATCACATTTTTCGTTATTTCTATTCGTTATGTGATGGTGATAACTACACTTGCCAACTTAAAAACTTTGTTATCACCATCTCACATAATCAATAACAAATTATAGTACTTATGGAAATAGAGCAATTCACTCCTTATCCAATCCTTACTATCGGAATATGATTTTTCTATAAGCTTTCGTTTTATAAAAACTTTGAACTTATTGATAGACATCTCCAAGATATCAATAGGTAATTTATTGTAAAATACTTAAGATAGAGATCTAACGGAATAAAATATATATTTTTTATATTTTCAGTTTATTTTAATAGATGCCATCTCTAGGCAAGTACGTTACCAGTTACTAAGCGCGCGTCGTAGGTACGCTGTGCACTCAACAAATTTTTACATCTTCAAGATTATGTTTGATTGTTTTTAGAAACGACGGTTAACTCGAGACATTGTTTAATAACTTAAATTAATCATTCTATTCAATTCAAAATTGTTTTATTAATTTAAACCGAAGTAAAGGCATCTATAAAGCTTTCACATAATATACTTTTTATTCGTGAAGTGATGATGATAACAACATATGTTATCTTAAACCTCAACCTGGTTCCAAGCGCAACCTGGTCTAAGGATAAGCCCACAACAAACTTAGCCGGTTAGTTTTTGTTATCTCCATCACACATACACAATAATTAATTTTAATTAGCAAGAAGCTAGAAGAGTTCATTCACAGTAAAGCTTTTTTATCGTTAATTTAGCCCTTTATATGATAGCAGGATATTTTAAAAACTTATTTAATATATATAATAATTTTTTATTATAAAAAAAATAACAAATTGATTTGTTATAAAATAATATATGACGGCAATCAGAGAGCAGCGCCATCTAGTTTTGGAGTCATGTAAGACAGACAAGAGAGTGGCATCGCCCCCTCTCTTTACGCAACACTAAGTGACGTATGAAGGTTCTTATAAGACTCACCGGTGCGGGACGGCGTATTGTATTAATTGCATTCGGTTGGTTCGGATCGGTGGTAGTGCATAGTCGTGCTTGGTGGAGCGTATAATCTGCTCCTTATAAATTACCATACTTAATAATTGTAATTCTGTTCTACCAAGAGTATCTGGTCTCTTTGGCCGAAACTACCCACGTCTACCCAAATTACCGACAAAGACACGCCCCCGCCCCGTAGTCATCCCATATATACAATTTCCTTTGAATGAGTTACTAATTTTGTGCAGCCTAATCTACGGCACTACAAGTTTATTTTTACTTCGAATGTTTAGTGTGTTACAGTCCAGTTCAAATTGTTTATCGCATATCTCAAACGCTAATGAAATTTATGTGTGTGAGGAACTGACGTCAAAAATAAAAATGTTCTACAAAGTGAACTGTACGTATCTTTGGGTACTACTAAATACTATAATTCCAGGCCATATAATGTATTTCTGTGCCAAATTTCATGCTGATCCGTTCTGACGTGATTGAATCAAACTTCCACCAATTTAAACTTTTTTACAGTTTTCGTAACCAACTGACTGATTAATGTTGGAGACATTAATGCAGCATTTTGAATTCAATATCGTGTCCATATTCTCTGAAGCATGGTCTGTAGACGTTCAGACCATATGCTCGAATAAGACCATGACGGTTGGAACAGACTCGGCATGAACGCGATCCTAGTTCGTGTCTACGATAGTGACACCTAAAACTCGACCCTCCGTGGCCCTCCGTGACGTCCATGGCGCAATGCGTGCTCTGACGCATTAAAAGTTGGAGGTCCTGGGTTCGATTCCCGGCTCGAGTCTGGTCTGGTCGGAGGCTTCGGTCGTGGCTCGTTACTACCCTACCGACAAAGACGTATCGCCAAGTGATTTAGCGTTCCGGCACGATGTCGCGTTGAAACCAATTAGGAGCGTGGGTTTACAGTGTGGGCTTAGACAGCATCATCGCTTACCACCTACCAGGTGAGACAGCCTATGGGTTTATTTGGTTAATTAGAAGATTTGCGCTTGACGACTATTTTACTTTATAGCCTGCGCAACACAAAACTTTAAGGCTTTAAAATTTTAATTCGCCTGACACTGAAACATAAATTATGCTTGTAAGCTGGTTTTAAAAACGATTGAAGACTATTTTAATTTCTCCTATCCCATCCTATTTTTAGTGGGCATTGAACAAATCTCAGACCGCAAACTTTTTTTCCATTGATGTCAACACCTTATATTGGCCTCATACATCCATCAACTTAAATTCAAATAAGAAAAGTATACCTGACACACAGCACATAATCTCCATGTATAGTTTTGGAGTCCCTCACAAGGAACACCCCCCTTTCAGTCTCATTAAGAAGCAGCTCGGTGGCCTCCACCCGTGACAGTCCACCGAAGTACCAGCTGTAACAATATAGAACTTTTATCAACAATGGAAACAATATCATCATCATGCTATTCAGCTTTGATACCCTAATGTGGGCACCAGTATCTTCTACCTACAGATAGAGCAATAAGAGCAAATATTATGTATATAGGGGCAGGTTGGCTGCACTTGAACAATTATGTTAGTTGATGGGTACAGGGTAACAGAAAGCTTAATGTGCTCACCAAAACATAAGGCCAGACTAAGATATAACACAGTAGGAGGTTCTGTGTTCAATTCACGCCTCCAGTATTGTCTGCTAAATGCTTGGCCGTGGCTAGTAGACCAGCTGGCAACATAATACCGGCAAGAAATTAAGTTTAAGTGAATTAGATGCAAAGTAGAAACCGATGACTTGGATGGGATCAGCCGGCAATGCATTGTTTGTTAAGGGGCAACAGTTACGAGTTAATATAATCAATGTGTTAATTTGCCTGTTGCCTGTAATATATAAATATATATAAAATTTTATTTTAGTTGAGTTAGTATTTGTATCTTTTAGCTCAAGACAAATACAATTACAGATAAATATATTTATTTCAGACTAATAGTTAACTACAACATATCTGAACTCATGGCATCTACCTCAAAGTTTAGTCATCACTTCACTACAAGGATTGGATAAACAATACTATGCAATATTGCTTAGTAAGGAAACCTTCAAGAGATATATGTCTAAAAATAAGAAACATTTAGAAAACATTAAGAAACTTTTATGACTTTAAGACGGCTCTATAATGAACTATTATAAAACCAGAATAAACAATGATGCCAATTCTGTTGTACGCAAATCTCTAAAATAAATATATTTAGTAGGTCTAAAATTATTTCTTCCTCATTCTCAGGGAACAAGACGAGAACTAAGGGCTGCCCTAATATGCACTTTACAACTGCCAAATTAATCAGTTTAGTGTAAAAATTTGTTTAAACAAAATTGGTACACACATCTCATAGTAATATTAATTTGTATAATATTAAGAAATATCTAATGAAGTAACTCAGTTTCATAAAACCCAATTTAATGTGTTTTGTACATTAAATTGTGCTTTATGAAAGCAGTTGTTTGAGATAATGGGTTGGTTATGATTTATAAAAAAAATCATTACTCAAAAACTACAATTTTCCGCCAAAGGGGAAAGGTGGAGGGGGGCTTACCCTACCTCCCCCGCCTACCCCTATCACCCCCCTACGCGAGTACCGGATATCTATACTTTACCTGAGATAATAACTAGAATATGACTATTTATCCTGGAAATAAACCTGTCTGAAAGAAAATATGCCTGTTAATAAACTGTGCATAAGCCAAATTTTAATTAGATATAGTTACGCCAAAAAGGTTCAAATTACAAAAACATTAATGTTGAGTCATTAAAAAAAGTTAATATGGTAAACTCTATATTTTCTATCAACAATAACATCACAGAGATAAAAATTTAGTTTCATTTATATATCATCAAAAACCCCTATAATAGCATTCTCAAGTAACAAATTTCAGGGCTGACTATTTCTAAACTTGTTGTATGTGGGTTGGTGCTTTTTTGGATGAAAAAATGTACTTCTAACTTTTTGCTTACTGTGAAAGATGATTATAGTATAATTATATGGAAGTTCATATCTTGTTAATTGATCATTTAGAAGTAAATTGAGTAAGATTTTGGAATATATTGATCTTACTAGACAGTTTAAAAAGATGAGTTGAACTGCCAGCTGATTGCAAAGGGTTTAAGTTGTGCACTACTAGTCATTTATATTTCTTTATATACAATTATAATGCTTATATATTGTTCTTCATATTAATAAATTAATGACCATTTGCTATTTGTTTGTTAGTAAAAAATATAAAATAAAGCCAAAGAGTCTGTATGTTTGAATGCACCAATCTCTGGGAATCCTAATCTATTAATCCTATTGGGAAAGCTATTAAATTAGAAAAAATATAGAAAATGATACTACACATTAATATTTACTTTGAAAACAACACTTAAATAAATATGGGGCTATCCTAAAGAGTGTTGTATTTTTGTAATCCTAGTTGCTAGATGGCTATGAATACTAAGTTAATGGATATTTTCTCTACCTGGACATGTCATTTTCATCAAAGGTGGCCCCGATAGTAGAATTCGCCATCTCGCCGTTAAAAATCACTCCTAAACGACCACAATTCATTAACGATACATCACGACACCACCGGAAATGGACTTCAGTACTTTACACTCCCGCTATCACTGAATACACTTATCCCAGATTCATTTGCTGCCCGAACACCGCCCGCAAATGTTCCCGCAAATTCCTCGCACAATCCAATAACAATTTAATAACCGCTATCAGAAATAATTACGAATTGTCCACTGGCTTACAAACTCGCCAGTGTCATCAATTCTCAAACTTTATATTGACATCGAAACACATGTTTCGGGAGCGTTTCGCGCAGATACACCGTCCGCAAACAACCGCACCTTTTTCACTAAACTTTGAGCCGCGTTACGTGAAATAAAACTATAATTAGATCAAATTAAAAATAATGTTCCACGGATCACACACGCGAAGTTACGGGCGATGGGATCGGGCGTAGACAAAAACGTTTTTTTTTTTTGTTATTTTGACGCATAATTTTAAGATAATTATCAAAATGGCTTGTTGTCTATGCCCAAGTTACAATGTGTAGGAATGTATTATTCAATGTTCCGAATTCCAAAGGATTTCTAAGTAACTATTATATAAGATGGCAGTACTAAACTCATATTTTAGATTAGCACTGAAATGATATATTCATATTTGCAAACAGTCGTCTATTAGTATAGCTCTTATTCTGATTTTTGAAGTTGTTAAATGCAACTGGGTTCAAACCAAGTTCTATTATCTAACCTAATATTGCTATTAAATGTCAACATGAAACTCGAATTCGAACTCGAACATGAAACGAGTGTATGAGCAATTATCGTCATCAGTAGTTTTTTTAATACAACTGTCTAGTTTGCCACATTTGCTATGGTCTACCCATATACGTGAGAAGTCGTCGGTCCGTTTTGTTACTATCACTAATATGACGTGACAATAAAAAGATTTTTGAAGGAAGATTTTTATTATAGTACGTACCCTATCAACTGAGTCGTCGAGCCATAAATGCCAATAAAAGTAGAAATGTGCCACCAGTTCTTCACGTGCTTGCGTGTGAAAAAAATGTTGAAGTTCTTCTGCATAAAGCAATAGAAAAAGTTAAAAGGAAAAACTGTTAAATGTGTTAAGCATACAGAAATCCTCCAGGAAACAGATTTCAGAAACGCTTTTTTGAAAAATCTAGTTTAATCTTAAGTTAATTATAAATCTACAGGAAGACAATAGTATACACACACAAATGATCCGAATGAAGATAATTTGTAATAAAATAAAAAATATATAAATATTTATAAATTTAAAAACATTTATATAATTCATTTGTGTTTATAATTTCATAACATGAAAAATCCATTCATTAAATATTATCGATATCGACTACCTGCTGTTATGCTGATACGCCCATCATTATATGCTCCATAACGCCTATAAGTGCGAGTGAGATAGACTGATTAGAATTATTTATTGCCCAACACATCAGTTGTTAACGCGCGGACTATAATATCTTTATATTAATTGTTTACTAGACCAAGCGTGGAATGTTCAGAGCAATTATGTAAATTGCTTAAAATTTAAGTTGAATTATGTGATTTTATATACCGTAGTGTTTGTTCTTTCTTTGCGCTATTGTATATCGTGTGGCAACATAGGTCCATTACACATCACCTTCCGAAACTTTAGTCTATGGTGTGTGTCCATTGTTTTTCTACAATGTTATTTTTCTGACTGCTGTTGGTGGACGAAATTTTTTTATCTCGCTGCGTCGAGTGTGGCTTTGTGCTAGTGTTCGTGTTCGATACAGTGATTTATTAGTAATAGATCACGAAGATGTCGTCACCGAGCGCTGGGAAACGTCGGATGGACACAGACGTCATAAAGCTGTATCCTTTGTTATCTTCTATACAAAGCACCTACTGGTTTGGTCCTCCATGTAAATAAGGTAGAAGGGCCATCAGCTGATTGTCATGATTCGATACAAAATCGATATACCTCATTTGTGTATTAATGTTTTACTACAATCTCTTGTAATTGAGTGGTCATAGGGTATTTCTATCATATTTTCAATTAAAAACTTATTGCGAAGGGCTTATCACAGTCCCACAAATCGTAATAGGTGCGTGCTTTGTCCGTAGGTTTGGTACCTATAGTCTATATATGTATCGTCGATAATCATACGTTAGAGAACGGTGTTCTTTCTTCCGTGTAGATTGTAATATTTCGTAATCCATATGTAGGCCACGGTCCCAATTGCGCGTTTTTTCTCTCACCGTTGGCCCTTGTTAACGCACCAATTTATTCATCATAGCATAAACAATAATCGTAATTTTTAAATTCGTATTTTTCACTTTTTTTTTTTACAATCTGTTATAATTTTATTGTGCTAACTTGTTCGATAAGGTCTTTTATGACGTCATTATTAGAGATATTCTGTGTAAATAAATGTTTAAATAAACTGGAGTCAAAATTAAAGTACATGGTACTTTTGGTATTCTGCCAAATATCATCATCATTGCTAGACATAAATAGCAAAGCTTCCTAATTCTTTAAATATATAAACAAAAACACCACTACATTTTTATCATATTGATTGTCTATTAAAAATAAACTTATTATAACATAAAGGATTACATAAAAGCTTGGGTATGAATGGCAAGTCTCTAGTAACTAGGTACTTCTTTGTTTCAAGTGCCTCTCAGATTGTATAGGCCCAAATAGGCTAGAATCCCAAGTATAAAAGGCAGTTTATAAAAAAAATATATTAAAGAAGGCTATAAAGAAACAATTCCCAGCTAAGTTTGTTGGGAGCATTCATATTGTACTAACTAATGCTCATAGCTTTGTGTATATAGTGTTTTTATAAATCCTGTATAATAGGCAAAGTTTGAAATTGAACATTAGATGATGTCTTATTCCTGCTACCATTCTTGTATCTGCTCCTTTTGCTATATATAAATCTAATTTTTAGCTCGTTATCTTGAAATTAAATTTTTCAATCAAATGCAATGAATATAACAGATCTCCATTAAAAATTTAAGCCAAATTTGTTCAGTAGTTCCAGCTTGAAGGAATAACAAACACACCAAACTTACATACAAACTTTTGCTTTTATTATATTGTGTCATAGTATTATATTTAAGTTATTGGTTATTATATAATTTAGTAATGAAAAAGCATAAAAGCTTTCTTGTAGCCTGTGTAACCTTTCCATAGGAGACAATGCATACATTTGTTATACATTGCTAAACTATGCATGTGTGACAAAACCACCATTGGTTTGCTTAAATTGTCTCTATTATCGCAGAAACAATTTTAATTACTTTGAACAACTAGATGTGCTTTGCTCCAAAAGTACAACTGTTTTGTTTTTTTTTTTTTACGTATTATAATTAAGTGTTTACATATGTAAAATGTTTTGGTGATAGCCTAGTGAAGCAGTGATAGCCTAGTGGTTTGGGCATCAGCCTCCTAATCAGAGGTTGGCGTTTCGAATCTGGGCATGCACCTCTAACTTTTCAGAGTTATGTGTGTTTAAAAAAAAATTAAATATCACTTGCTTCAATGGTGAAGGAAAGCATTGTGAGGAAACCTGCACACCTGAGAGTTTTCTATAATGTTCTCAAAAAGGCGTGTGAAGTCTGCCAATCCGCATATCGGCAGTGTGGTGGACTATGGCCTAACCCTTCTCATATTGAGAGGAGACCCATGCGCTGTAGTGAGCCAGTAATGGGTTGATCATGATGATGGTGATAATTATATCACATATTTCTTTGCACAGCCAATTAGGAGTAGGCTTAAAAGTTTAATGCCCAAATATAAATATAATTAATTGCTTGATTAGCTCCCAACAAAGACTTCTTTAATTTAAATAACCATATTGGAGGTTTACTTTTTAACTTTCTTGCATCACTCTATGGACAATGCCTCGCTACATTCAGGATTCTAGTTGAACCTTACCTACATTTAGTAAAGAATACCTACCTTTGCTATGTTTTGGAGTTCGTCTAATTCTAATTTATCCCAGCCTCTATTATATAAGATTGCAATTTCTCTGACATAAATATGTAGGAAAGCAATTTATTGTTTGTTTTTCGGGTTCCAGCAGTGGATCAGCTAAAAAGTGTGATTGACCTTGATTAGGTACGTATTTGATAAGGATTAAACTAGTAATAGTTTTCTCCTTATTAAATTCCTTAAAAAATCGAGGAACTTCTTTAGGAAAGAATCCAATAAATCCATAAAATAAAATAAAAATAAATAAAATCCATAAAAATTGGCTCAAAGCCAGATTCAGCTTGTTATGAAAAAATCTTTTTGCACTAAATAAAAAAGTTAATGCAGGTGAAACCACCGGGCAGAGTTAGTATTAGGACAACTCTGATGCAGTCTACCATAAAAGGGTTCAAAATCCCTACTGACAACAGTAAACAAAAGATATCAATGCATCTTTAGCATTTCAAGTGGTTTTATAGGGTTGTCATCTCATGTTTATGGCTATAATAAAGATTCCCAAGGTTGGCAAATTTAGCAGAAGTATTTAACAATTTTCAAATAGGTTAATAACTATGCAGTATTAAGGAACTAAAAACCCATTTGAGAATGCTTTAGATGATGCCAAATCTTAGGATATGTCAATTGACTGAGTAATATACCTATAACTTTTTTCTCTTTCAAAAAGAAAATTGAATAAGCAAAATACATATATTATTTCTCATTTCTTGATTGCGTTTCTGAAATTGATATTATAATATTGTTAAGGGCTTGTTTTCACTATTACTTTAAGGGAACTTTATGAATATACATATATTATGCCATGGGGTGGCAACCCTAATGTAAACCTATGTATAATATGACAATCTATAATGGTTGTTCTAGAATAATTTAAATAACACTAGTATGACTCATTTGTAGGAAGTTAAACGCGTTTGAGAATAATTCTCACCTTATAATTGGTGATCACATTTCATGTAGTTGAAACTGAGACTGAGAAAGTTTCAAATTGTTTGTTACCTATTTTAGGTTCAGTTACTGTACTTATCTCGCTTGCATTTGTCATTTTATTGGTCGCACACTTCATTAATGGAGGTAGTGTCCACATGAAAGTGCCTTCGTCACGTTGGTAACTAATGCCTTCCACTCTGTTCGGTCCTCGGCTTTTCTGATAGCAGATGTAAGCGGAAGGCCAGTGAGTGTTTTCACCTGACCAGTACAGTAGCTAGGCGATCAGCCACGCGGTCTTTTCCCCTCTACCTTGCCCACAACTATAAGTTTTTTCAAGTTACTTGGCAGCCGTCGGGCAATATGACAAAAATAACTAAGAATCTTTTGGAAACATATGGTGGAGAGTCTGATGTCAACACGAAGCTGCTGCAGGATTGATTGGTTGGCATTTGTCATACGATCGGTTAATAAGTTTTTATCAAGATACAAACTGATTAATAAGAGGTAGAGATTGCTCTTTAGCGATAAGGCCACCTATTGCACCTATTTTCATTTCTGTGTGTGTTTCTTCTTAAGTATTGTATGTAATAAAGTATATTTCCATTTCAATTCTCTACAATCTAAAGTGAGGTTTCTGACTGTCAAACATTAATGTGGCATTTTGTATAAATGGAAATCTCAACCCTGTGTGCTTGCCCAGGAATCAAGTACATGTTTAAAAACAAAAACACATTGAAAGACATGAAAATGTAATAAAATTACATTATTACTTTATAATACACGGGAACATAATTGGGGTTTTAATTTATTACACGCTTTTTATTTGCTTGACCTGTACTTATGTTTATTTGTTTGGTTTGTTTTTTGTTTGACTCCTTTGGACTTGATTTTGACCCATATTTGAACTGTCAGATTTCATTTAAACTTAATAGACTTATCAAGGCACGATGAAATACAATAATTTGATACTATTAATCCATTATTCAAATTAATATCTTCAGGATTAAATAAATAGAATACAAATAATAGTTTTAAAAAAGTCAAAGAAATTACTTTTTTTTATTAATTTATCAAGATTCCACATAAAGCCACAAAAGATTACTTGAATTTTAAATTATTAAAGAAATTATAATAACATAATAGACTTACTTAAATAAGCTTACTGAATAAGCGTGGGGTGTTTTTTTAACATTAAAATAATTTCTTTTATTTATCACTCTACCCTCAATTCGAATTATAAAAATGCTACTATTTTGTTATTTTTTTTATAACCTATTTCTTTTTAGTTTTCAAATCTATAATTTTCTTATGTATTTTTTTACATTTATTTTTTGATGCTCTTCTTACCGAAAACTTGTGGATGGTATATGAAAAATGACATTCCGTATTCCAGTTTTTTAAGATAACGTATCTATAAAGGAAAACCATTGCTTTCCCCACAACGTGCAACTGATAAGATCGTTATCTAATAACGTTATCGGTATAGTTTTCTATCTTACTATGTTTCGAATTTACGAATCATTTTGTCACTAAACGTATTATCGTTAGGTAGTTAAATACAGAAACCTACGATACTCAGTAATTATTATGTAAATTTAAAATTATTTTATATTATTATGCATAATTATGCTAAAACTATGACGAACAGTGAACTTGTTAGGAGTAATAAAAGCATTTTTTATATTTCTGTCTCGGTTTCTCACGACACCGACCTTGTTCAGTAACTGCAAATGTTTTTTTCCCAATACAAACTTATATACGTTACAACATATTAAGTGCCAACCCTTACCCACCGCGTCGCATCGCCCGCCCGTGTTGTCACTGCGTTTAGCGAAAGAAGTTACAAACATTATCGTCCGACGGCTCACGGGCGTCTGATGGTGCCGCCAGAATATCGGTGTCTGCTCCGATATCCGATATCGGAATGGACAATATGAAAGGCCGGTACATATTTCATACTCACTTGCCCCGATATCGTATCGGCTTTCAATACCGATATCGGATCGGATAGTGTGGGAACGCTCTTAGGCAGACGTTCCCTTAGTTTCTTTGAGCCCTAGCTCAAAGAAACTAAGGGCTCAAAATTTCTACTGGCAGAGCTTCTTTCCGAAGCTCGCCAAACAGCCCGGTTACGCTGTGGCAACCAATAGGGTTAGTACAGCTAAAAGACAGTCCGAAAACAAGTCTATACTTCCTCTGGTATTGAGCTATCGAATTCAAAACATATCTTTTCAAATCTTAATAAAAGCGGTATTCCTAGTGCGTTCATAAAACTAAAACAAAGGCTTTACCTTTCTGCATAAATTGGACTGAAATGGCAAAAACATTTTAAAATAGACAGAGACGGCTTAACTAAAGAGATTGTTCTAAAATACGTATGAATTCTCTCGTACCCCCTACCAAAGAAGCCCCGATCCAGCTGGCTATTTAAATACAATAGTAAAAATAACCAGAGTACCCCCTTTCTACTAGCCTTGTAAAACAATTATAGTAAATATAACCATCCCGAAGTACCCCTTTCTACTAGCTTTGTAAAACATCATAGTAAAAATAACCATCCCGAAGTACCACTTTCCAAATAGCCTTGTTTAACACAGTTAAAATAAATTTTCATAATTTGTATAGTAACTAACTTAGATGAGAAAAACAGGGGCGCTATATCCCGTAAATTACTTCTGTGCCCTTAATCAAGTGAACCTTCAGTCAGTTGTAACTTATCAAGCTAATGGTACCACAGAAGTTAGCGTTAAGACATCATATTTGTTAAGAGTTATATTTTGTTTTCTTCTAAAGTTTTTGAGTAAGTGAGAAACTTACCGCCAGATTATTTATTTATTTGCATCTTACCCGGTCAGGGCATTGCAAACAGTAGATACAATTTTAATACAATTTTTAAACACATAATATTCTAATATAAAACAATTCCATAAAAACAATAATAATTCAATTAGTCAATGTTAATCAAAATAATATTAATACAGATTATTACTATGGTTACAAATCCAAATAAAGTTAAAATTATTGTAATTAACTTAAAAAAAAAATAATACCACATTATATCAGCTTATCTGAGTACTTGAAGTACCTACTGTTACTAATGAACATCTAGAGCAAGTCGAAATAGTTCAATCAATCAACCATAAATTTTATTCAAATAATCCTTTAAAAGTGAGTTTTAAAAGTAGTGAGTTGATGGTGATGACTATATTCGTAAACTTAAAACTAAAGCTATGAGGATTCCAAACGCGCCTCGGTCTAAGAAGAAGCCCACAACAAACTTTGCCAGGTAAGTTTTCTTTTTGTTATCACCATCTCACATGCCACTTAAAATTATTTAAGAGTTAGCTTAATAGAGCAATATTTCATACCCAAGCTTATTTATCATTTACATAATTCTTTACACTATAGTAGGACTTTTCTACAAGCTTCCATTTTATATAAACATCGAAGTTATTGGGGCCAAATTCGTGCAGCGTTCAGTAGTTTTGATAAATTTTATTTAATTTATTTATTGGTTTTAAGTTTTAAGCAGTGATTTCCTTATCGCCATTTTATGCTAGCATCGAGAGTAAGCATGAGGTGACAATACTCGGGGGGCTGAACGAGTTTTGCGTGAAATTCTTTGGACCTCCAGGCAGTAAGTATTCCAAATTTTATTTTACCATCATTATCTTTAGCCTATTAAAGCCCTATCGCACTTTTTTCTCATTTGGAAAATAGCAGGATCGACCACGTTGCTCCAATGGGATTTAGCGGACTTTCAAATTATTACGTACTAAAGTACGGCCGTTTAGAGAATGCGTTCCTGGCACCAACCAACCAACCAGCAATAATATTTTTATCGTAACTGCAACGCCATTACAAAGTTACGTCGTCAGTTCAATCGCGACGTGTCAGGAACGCATTCTCTGAACGGCCGTACTATAGTTGATCAAACCAGCTTCACACTTGCGTAATATATATAAATATAATCATCCACTATATACTTGTTACTTCTTTATAAATTACTTTTCTAATGGCAAAAATAATATATTAAAATTGCTTCTGTAGTGTCAAATCAAAATCTAAAAATAAAATCAAAAATAGCTTTATTCATGTAAACCTATTACAAGCATCTATGAATCGTTCATATATAATAGTTATTTTTCAATATTTTACTTTATGAGGTGATGGTGATGGTGATTAATACACTCGCCAATATAAAACATAAGCTAAGAGAGTTCAAATCGCGCCCAGGTCTTTGAAGGAGCCCACAAAAACTTAGCAAGGTTTTTTTTTGTTAATTATCTTTGATGATATCTGTGATATATTTCAGAGCTTATCGATTACAGACAACAAATCAATCTTAAATTATATAATATTGTTTACAGATATATTTAAGACTAGCTGATGACACAACTATATCAGCCTAGATTAAGGTCTTCGTATTAAAGACCTTAATCTAGGATCCTGTGGGAATAAGCAAAGTTAATTTAATTGTAACGATAATTAATAATAATAATTATTAAAAATATAATTTTTTCATTATGGAAATTGGACCCAATTTTACAGTTAAACCAAGGGTTGAAATTTTCTAAATATATTAAATGTACAGGAATCGTCTAGTTACAGCTTTATTATAAATACGGATTATTTCATAATTTTCAGACAAAAACCGTTCCCAACTGTGCACAGACGTCTGTCACCAAAAAGATTGGTTTTGGTGTATAAATCCCAGCTTCTCTAATTCCTTTGGCGGATCACTAATATGTGTATATTTTCCAGCACCATACGAAGGTGGCGTGTGGCGGGTGCGCGTACACCTACCAGATCACTACCCCTTCAAGTCCCCCTCCATCGGTTTCATGAACAAGGTCTACCACCCCAACATCGACGAAGTGTCCGGCACCGTCTGCCTCGACGTCATTAACCAGGCTTGGACAGCTCTTTATGGTGAGGCGGTCAATTCACAATTATTATTTTTATCATCATCATCATCATGATCAACCCATTACCGGCTCACTACAAAGCACGGGTCTCCTGTCAATATGTGAAGGGTTTGGCCATAGTCCACCACGCTGGCCACGTGCGGATTGGCAGACTTCACACGCCTTTGAGAACATTATGGAGAACTCTCAGACGTGCAGGTTTCCTCACGATGTTTTCCTTCACCGTTGAAGCAAGTGATATTTTTTTTTTAAACGCACATAACTGCGAAAAGCTAGAGGTGCGTGCCCGTGCGTGCGTTATTTGTATATCATGTGTAAAATTATTATGTGTACATCAACAAATTAAGTACGTATACCAGAAAATAGAAATATGAATAAAGTAGGATACAAACGGCTACCCTATCGTTCTTAAACCAATCATATATTAAGTTTTACGCTTATAGGAGCTTGAGCTCGAAATATGGGGAACGTCCAAAAAATCTCGTTAAGTTTCCCCATATTTTGAGCTCAGGTTCCCCTAAGAATAATCAATCATATGCAATGAAATGAGATAGATCTATCCAAAAGTTTAGGTTTTCTTGATATACAGACTTCACATGCCTTTGAGAACATTATGGAGAACTCTCAGGCGTGCAGGTTTGCTCACGATGTTTTCCTTCACCGTTGAAGCAAGTGATATTTTAATTGCTTCAAAAAACTCACATAATAACGAAAAGTTAGAGGTGCGTGCCCGGATTTGAACCCTCGACCTCTGATTAGGAGGCGGACCACCTAACGACAAGGCTATCACAGGTCTTAAAATAATTAGTCACAAACCAATGAACCACAAATATTTTGTGCGATGTTGTTTAATCATAATTGTTTTATTTTATTCTATTTTTCTTCGTTTAATTCTGGTTGTTTAAATAGTTATTTTTGTCTATCGCATGTTGTTGTGCCATAGATTCCCTATGGAAGACACTGTCTCCTGTATCATATTATTATAAAGTCAAATAATCTTTATTCAAATAGTCCTTTACCAGGCACTTTTGACGCGTCAATAATTTACATAGTAGTGATTCGATGGTGATAACTACATTCGTAAACTTAAAACTAAAGCTATGAGGGCTCCAAACGCGCCCCGGTCTAAGAAGGAGCCCACAACCAACTTAGCCGGGTTTTTTTCCGTTATCACCATCTCACATAATCAATAATAAATTATAGTGCCTATGGAGATAGAGCAATTCATACCCAAGTTTTTTATCGTTACGTTCCTTAATATCGTAATATGATTTTACTGTAAGTTTTAAAAGCTTTTAAACTTTGAACTTATTGATAGACATCTCCAGGATATCAATAGGTAATTTAAACTGTTAAATTATCGCAGATTTATTATTATTTTGTCCGCGTTTTTTTTTTATATCGTTTTGTTTGTAAGCGCTAAATTTACTCACGCACATTTAACATTTATACGTAGGAAAACGATACCCCGGTGGCTTTTCTGTATAAAATGTCGACGTCCAGGATGTAAGCTATTTATGTCCCAAACATTATGTTGGTTCTGTATAATGTGACGCATTTTCGCATTTATACTAAACATATTAATATTAAGGATCCAATGACCCCTATGTAATGGTCCAAATTAATCGAACATTTTCGGATTTCGATGCGATGCCCCTAAAATTTTTAGTGGTCGATCTAGTGACCCCTAAACGGTTGTGCGATAATGTTCCAGATTTGTCGAACATATTCGAGTCGTTCCTACCGCAGTTGCTCACATACCCAAACCCCATCGACCCGCTGAACGGCGACGCGGCGGCGATGTACCTCCACAAACCTGAGGAGTACAAGAAGAAAGTCTCAGGTTAGTTTCAATAGCAAGAAAATTAAATCTCATGAGGAAAATTTACATTTTATATAATTAATTCCGTAACGTATATAATATTTGACGACGTCTGTGGCAAAGCTGGGGGTTCGATTCCCGGCTCGAGTCTGGTCTGGTGGGAGGCTTCAGCCGTCGCTAGTTACTGCCAAAGACGTTACGCCAAGCGATTTAGCGTTCCGGCACGATGTCGTGTAGAAACCAATTAAGAGTATGGGTTTACCATGCCCCTAACAGGTTAGGCCGCTACCACCTTCGACCGCATCATCACTTACCATCAGATGAGATGCCGTCAAGGGCAGAAAATTATAAAATAAAAAAAACGTATGGCGAACAAAGGGCTTTAAAATGCTTGAGCAAACTACGAGTGGGCTACTTGCCCAAATGCATTGTGCATTGCAAGGGTAGTGCAAAACTTAATCAATATAAGGATTAAAGATTTGCCTCGAACAAATATGCTTCTGTTATTCTTCCGGCATCGTAAATTGGAACCAAGTTCCCACTTACACTGAATATAATCTGGTGAAATAGTACTTCTATTTCACCAGAGTTTATTCTACGAACTCGTTGAAACCTGAACCCTTAATAATAATTCAAATCCAAAATCTTCAGTTCGCGGATCAAATTTATTACTGTGGTCGTTTTCCTATATGGAACGTGGAGAACAAACAAACGATCGTGAGGTGATGATAAAAACTGCCGGCAAGAAGTGGATGAACGTAGCAAAGGAAAGTAAGACCTGAACTGACACCAGACATACTGTAATCGGGAAGGGAGCTCTTACCTCCTAACTATTTACAGCACAATGTTAAAAAATTACTACCTAGCTAACAAAATTCATCATCATCATCCCATTGCCGGCTCACTACAGAGCCCGGGTCTCCTCTCAATACGAGAAAGGTTCGGCCATAGTCCACCACGCTGGCCACGTGCGGATTGGCAGACTGCACACGCCTTACAGAACATTATGGAGAACTCTCGACATAGGTATTTGCAAATATTTCAACTTCGTCAAAGGTGTTCTTGTGGGTGTCCACCAAGAGACAGATGTGAGATGGTGATAACGAAAAAAAGAAAAACCCCGGCTAAGTTTGTTGTGGGCTTCTTCTTAGACCGGGGCGCGTTTGGAACCCTCATAGCTTTAGTTTTACGAATATAGTTATCACCATGAAATAACTACTATGTAAATTAATGACGCGTCAAAAGTGCCTTTTTAAGGACTATTGAATAAAGATTATTTTGAATTTGAATTGGATAATCTCTCACCATTCCAGATTATGTCCGAAGATTCGCAACGGAGGAGGCGTTATTAGAAAAGGACGCTATCACGGGCATGGGCACCACGCCCGCGTCCGGCTCCAAGCCCTCCAACGGGGCGAACAGCGAATCAGAGTCCTCCATGTCCGAGTTCAGCGACGACGAGGCCCAAGACATGGAGTTATAACGTTCCCCTCCGCCCGATGATTGCTCACTCACTGCCGCTCCGGTTGTATTCTGAACCCACTGTGAGGTAACGATGCGTTCTTGGTAGGTTTCTTGGTGTGATTTTTGGGCGCCTTGTGGTTTAAATGTGACGTTTAGGACGCGTTCTTAAAACGCGAAAATTCGTTTACTGGTGCGATGGAATCCATAGATTACATTGCAGCAGTCGCGGGCTTAGACCGCGCCGCGACTGTCGCGAATTCAAATCTTCATTGGATTATATCCATATCGCGTTGTAAGATGTTAAGGATTCGTCGCAAATTCGCATGTTTCTAATTTAGTATGTTCTTGTGATGTAGCAAGTCGTGTTCAAAGGTTTTGTGACGTTCCATAGGTTGCGTTAAGGGCGAAAAATTATTGTCCACTGAAACCGCGATGTAATATTGGATTAGGTTGCAATTGTGGAATTGGGTATATGTAGAATGCTCCACGAATGTCGCGCTTTCAATTCGCAATTCTGTCATTGGTTTGTTTACAAACTTTGAGGCCTGACTCCATTACTCAGCACTGTTCAATTTCATTGTCAAATAAGAACTGCGACTATGACGTCATAAATTTTGGGGCTCCGACTGTGGCACGCTTGGAAAGGCCTTGATCGCTAAAATTCCGAATATAAATCATCTCACTTTACATCGTCATTCTCATTACTGATGGTCGCGATCCTTAGCATGGTTCACCTTCTCCCTGGAGAAACACCTCCAGGTTCTGTTTCCGGCATTATGTAGTGCGGCGTGGAATGATGTACCGAGTGCAGTGCTGATCTGATCGGACCAACGCATGGCTACGTCCTCTTGGCCTTCTTCCCTCCACCTTGCCCGTTACTAGCAGTTTTAATAAATCATATGTTATTCAGTATATATGTATATACAGTGCAACCTTAATATAACGTACATCAATATAACGACTTACTCGATTTAACAAATCCCCTTGAATTGTCCATAAGAGTCAATATAAAATATACCTTTACATTGCGAACATTCTTTGCGTACAACCTCTTTATAACGAATTTTCAACTATCAAGAAAAAGTATTCATACCTCTAATTAACGAATTTTGCCAACCCAAAACCTTTATATAAAGTTTCCACCAATAATATAACTCTTAATCTTATAATGTGATTCATGTCTCGACATGTTTCGACACGCTTTTGTTTGTACAGTAATCATTGTTGTTTTGATGGAAAGTAATGTAAACACCTCTGCTCGTCACTATTGTTAAAGATTTAAGTTAAAATGGCTCAGAAACGTAAAAGGTGTTCCTTATCGGTCGCAGAAAAGCGAAACATCATTAATCATCAATAAAACTATTCTTTTACCTCTTTATAACGAATTTTAGACCAATCTAACCTCAACATAACAAACCTCAGTTCAACGAATTACTTGATATCACGAATATTTTCTTGTTCCCCTCCGATTTGTTATATCGAGGTTGCACTGTATATATATATATATTTTATTTCTGTTAAAAACCAGTTCCTCATTGTGATATCGGCGACAGTCGCGTCGCGTGATAGTAACTGGGTTTTGAATGGCGACTATCGCGGTTGCTCGCTTCCAACCCGGGATCTAGATTAAACCTTACATTAAACTAGAAGGCGCTCGAAATAAAAGTTATTTTACTACCTCAAGTAACAAAAACAAAAATGTTATCAGTGAAAAAAAAAACCCGCCAAAACGTCTCTGTCGAGTGTACGAATTTTAAAAATCAAATTCTAAACATATCCTTAGAAAAATGTGTTTTTTCTATTAGTTTTTAACAAACTACCTTGACGAAAGGCGAAAATTTGAAAAACTTTAGTTGTATTTCGAAGAAATATATTTTCAAACGAGGTAGTATTATAATGTGTATAATAAAAGAGGGGGGCATTCATTGTTTACGTCACATTTTGAGGCGGGATTTCGGCCTGTCAGTCAAAACCTCGATGACGTCACATAAAATTACAAATCAATTAAAATAATGCTTATTTGTTGTGGAGAAGAACGATAGTGATTTGTTGTGACGTAACAAATGTATGGTCCCCCCTAAAAAAGTGGTTTGTACGCTTCACAGTATGTTCATAACATTGTGTAAAAGCCAGTAAGTAATATAGTCTGTGTCCGCCGTCGTTAAATACTTGTTACATTATCTGTGTGGACCACAATATGCCAATTTTAGGATTTTAGATCACAATATAAAAAAAAAAGAACTGCTCAGTAAAACACGGACGGCGGGCACGTATGTGTGCTTTAAAAAAAAACTTGAACATAAATTAGAATTGGTATTTTTAAATTGGTGTGTCGGAAACGTTTCACTTAATCGGATAGATTTGTCTATGGCTTGTATTTCAAAGTTTTGATGGACATTATAACCTACCCGGGAGTACTTTTAGAAATGTTTTAATCAATCACTATCGGAAATAATTGTTTCGTCTTTTATTTTTATACGTAATTAATTTTGTTTGCAAAATTCTACCATCATACCAATTTGGTAGTATTTCAAGAAATATATTTTTTCTATAACGCATACCGTTTAACAATCTCAAAAACTACGTCTAAAAATAAGATTTAAATGATTTGTTTTAAAAAATCGTTTTTTGCACCACAAATACAATATACAGTACAAATAATGTTTCTGAAGTCTTCCGGATGAGGTCATATAAAAGTCCATATTTTACGCTTATTGTTAGCACTTTAGGAACATGTTCACATCGATGGTGTAAAATTGATTAGGTGGATGTCTTTGAGAAGGAAAATGTCGGTAAATATTAATATAGGGTACAATGTAAAGTACGAACTTATGTTTCTGAGAAGGTATATAAATTTTCTCATTATCGTGTATTGTATTGAAGCAACCATTCAACGAAGTTACCTTCTCAAGTATAACGGTAGTTTTTAATTGTAATCGATGATAAAATTAAATTTTAATACATATGGCAGCACAGCGGGTGTGAGTGAGCAAGGTAGCATTTTGTAAATATCTTTTTAAATCTGTCCCCATAGCATAAATCCAACTTAAATCGAGCCCGTTGTCGGACTAAAGTCATCACTTTATATCTCATAGGTATTTAATTTTTTTTTATTATAGTGTTAATTTTTAAATAAATGTGTCATGTCTGTTTTCGTACATCTATCTCCCTCTGAATATCTTTGGTAGAACTATCAATTGTGTAATAGCAACACCGGAAAACTAAATTTGCAAGAAGTTACAGCTTAATTATTTTATCGTCAATCTGTGATCAGTAGATTCCCTTATCGGGGAGTAAAATCAATTTAACAATGAAAGAGGTTGAGAAATCTGTTTGTTAACTGTACTTAGTGTAATTGTTGTTGCATAGGTATTCTGTTTTAGCACAATGATTTTATCGATTTTGACAATGTCTTTTTATACTTTCGACTAAAACTAAACCGGGGCCACATTAATAGATGCTAAAAATGATACTAAATTTATTTAGTTAACTTAAACCCAATCATCTCCTTTCGTTCGCATGTTTTTTCCCATAGCGCAAAGGTAATATCCAACTCTAAACGTCATACGCGACAATACAAGTTGTTGAACAGATAATATAGCTAAAAGCATAGATTTTTTTTTTTAAGTTGTTAGTTTAAATAAAAAAGTATGAAGAGTTTTTTTTTTAATAAATTCTCTTGCGCATGTCTAGTATCTGCTTTACCAAATACTTAGCATTTCTTTGTTTTTGATGACTCGGAAGGCAACAACGCTTTGCTAATCCTGCCAAAGTACCATTTTGGCTTTGTTTGTAATGTTCTTTTTGATTTTCGAACACGGAAAATCCGTTACTCAACTTCAAATGTATCTGTTTTACTAATTTCCATTTTACGTAATGAAATATTCACTGTTTTTTTTTTATTGGAACGAAGTTCCTTATCGCGCGTTGTGAAAGGGGGCTAGACGGAAAAAATTGTTACGAAAAGTTGTCACGACACTTTTTGCAATAAAGCTGTGCGGCGTCGCATGTTTCTCTGTCTGTCTCTCTCTCTTATAGAAAGCAAGCCAGATATTTTCTTTTTCTTTTGTTATTGTTGTTAATATTGACTTTTGTTATCTCAAAAAATTTTATTACAATTCCTTCGCTAATTAATCGAAAGGAACTTCGTTCCATCCGGGTGTCCCTTGACACCTCTCAAGTTTTTTTACTTACGCTCTGTTTACATAATGCATATGCTATGAATTATCGTCGTCTGTTAATTAATTAAACGATGTTTAAAACCTAACTTAAAACAAAGGGAGGTTTAAAAGTAATAACACTTAAAAGAATAAATAAAGAGAATTGTAAGGTTTACATAAGCGACGTCGCAAAAACTGGTAAAAAATCATAATCATCGTCGGTCGTAACTGAGTGACTACCTTCATTCTCAAAAAAAAGTCATGATAACTTATCAATTGCGTTCATTTATTTTTCAACAAACGCCCATTTGATTCCATTAATATAAACAAAATATCGCTTGTTAACACATTTTACTTCTTAAATAATTTAATTTCACCGCGAAAAAGTGTCAACTTTTTTTTTATCAGAAAGAACATTACAAGAAACGAATACAATACAGATCTCTAATAATGACATTTTGCGATTCTGAAAGTGGTTGCAATCGTCTCTATTGTTAAGTCTAGGTTACGAATAGAATATATTATTAATATAGACATGTATTATATGTATCTTCGAAATGATAACTCAAGCCATAATAATATATTTTGGTATAAGGAGATAACACGTTAAATTTCCTAGTTGTATGAGAAAAAAAAAAGTTGGGTTGACGGATAGTTTTTTTTTTTTTTTAAATTGTTTGGAAATTTTTGGTAGTTTTTCGAGCTTTCACCAGTCCACCCAGCTTCGGGGATCACCACAGAGTATGTATGTCGCCGTGGTGTTGTTGTCAAATCGTATGAATTTACCCGGCAAAGGTTTTCAAATGTGCTTCCATCTATGATTTTTTTTTATCTGTTGACTATTAATTTAATCGTTTGTAAGCGTCTTTCAAATGTTTAAAGATATTTTTTTTTTAATGATAATTTTTTAACGACTCTCGGGTACATTTGAAAATGTTGGCTTGGCCCAAGATAATAGTGATGCGAATCTACTTGTGTTTTTTGGATTTTCATAAATGAAATAAATCATAATAATTTTACGCGATGGAATTGCATAGAAATCAAATTCTGTTTGTATTGTTTCGTTTATAGTATTTCTAAACGAAAAATAAAGTAATAACAGACTGGTCTCACTCGAATCAAGATCAACGTCTTACAATACGTTATACTCAATGTCATGTCACTGCGTATGGATAGAGTCATTGAACACAAAACCATCGAATGCACGAGATATCAAATCTGTAATACTATATTAATATAAGCGTAAATTATATTAATATAAGCGTATATAAGTTCAGTGGGACCAATCTGCAATATCATTAATAATAAATGTGACTAAAATGAAGTGTTTTTTTTATCGATAAAATTAACTCAAGTTGCTCGTGTCGCATCACTATTATTTATGAATGTGTAAAAGATTTAAATCGCTAGATATGCCCGCACCTAAATCTCACACTGGCGTTTTGTGAAGTAGGTGAGCTCACTCATTTGTCATAATTCAACATTGACCAATAAAATATTAAACCACTTCTTATTATTAATTCTGGGGGAATGTAGCGATATAACCATCGTTGATAATTCGATATCTTTCAACGAAGTGTTGAATAGGTTTTTTTTGTCTGGTGGGAGGCTGCGGCCGTGGCTAGTTACCACCCTACCGACAAAGGCGTGTCGCCAAGCGATTTAGCGTTCCGGCACGATGTCGTGTAGAAACCAATTAGGAGTATGGCTTTACCATACCCCTAACAGGTTAGCCCGCTACCATCTTAGACTGCATCATCACTTACCATCAGGTGAGATTGCCGTCAAGGGCTAACTTGTAGTGGATAAAAAAAAAAAAGGTTTTGCTAGCTTAACAGAATGGTCCGAACAATTTTCTTAAAATAAATTCGAATTCAAATCGCTTAGGTTTAGTTCGGATTCGTTCGCCGTTAACTATTTCATTAAATTAATTTTAATATGGTAGTAGTTTGTTCACTTATTAATTAACATATGTAAGACATAATATTGATTCCAATTTCATATCTTCTGGTGTCGCTTGCGTCGTTTCATGAACTAGTTGGGGGGTATCAACGCTGCATTTACAGGTTTAGGCTCCCCATCCCAGCACCTTGGGAGTACCTTTGTATCAATTTATCCTTATTTATTTGGCAATGTTAGTTATGTGTTGTAAAGGACGCTTTATTGATTGGCAATAACATGAGTGACAGTTCTGTGTCCGGTGGTAGGTCATATCTACGATGGAAATCTTCGACTTAATTATACTAACAGTTGGTGTACCAAATTAATTCGTTGGAATAAGAATTTCTATTACAGCAGATCGTAAATCAGTTATACATGTAACAGAATAAATTTTATAGCGACTATATTTTTATTTAATTACATGTAATACACTTACGTTATTTTTAAACTAAATTTTGTTGTTTTCTTTACATCCCATTCGTATTTCATACTAGCTGACGCCCGCGACTTCGTCTGCGTTGAGTGTGTCTGTTTGCCTTTCTATCACGAAGCAATAGATTATTAACCCGAATTGTAGTACTGGACAGTACTTGGACATTGCAGAAAAATAAAGTAATGTTTACTTTATCTTTCTATATAATTTTTTTTTTTATATAAATATAATTGGCGACCTCCGTGGCGCAGTGCGCTTTCGCATTATAAAGTTAGAGGTTCTGGGTTCGATTCCCGGCTCGAGTCTGGTCTGGTGGGAGGCTTCGGCCGTGTCGCCAAGCTATTAAGCGTTCCGACACGATGTCGCGTAGAAACCAATCGGGATTGTGGGTTCACCATACCCCTAACAGGTTAGCCCGCTACCATCCTAGACAGCATCATCACTTACCATCAGGTGAGGTAGCCGTCAAGAGTTAATTTATGGTGTAAAAAAAAATATTAAATCATTCATTAGAAATGAAATTTTAATCGTTTTTAAATATATTTTTAACCTCTTATTTAGCAGGTTATGGCGTTTTGTGTTTAATAAACTTTTATGTTGCCAAAATGATAGTCTGTGGCCACGTGACGGCGCCCGCGCCTTCCGCCAAGTTGAAACTAGACTGGACTGCTTATTTTAGTAAGAGAAACAACGAACATATCTCAAATAAAATTGCGCAATATGTGCACGATCTTATCTACATTTTCTAAGAATTCAGGGCACAGATCTCCTCTCTCTGTATGATAAGAGTTGTAAGCCGTAGATCACCTCGTTGAATCTAGTATCTACCAAGTGTTGTTTGGTATATTTCACACGCCTTTGAGAACTTTATAGAAGGCAGGTTTCCGTCACCGTTAAAGCGAATGGTGTTTAATTTTAAATTGTTTACATTAAAACCCATACAAACGTAACAAATGTTAGAGGTACCGGATCGGTATAGTCGAAGGCTAAGCTACTAATTAGGACATCGCGACTGTTCTGAAGAAAATAAGTAAAGCTCTTGTCAATTTAGGTTATATTTTGTGAATCATTGCGACTAAAATAAAAATCGGAATTGGTATTCCGAAGTTTGCAAAGCGATTTGGAGTCAAATGCTGATAGAATAGATTATTGTTCATTAAAGGTGAACTTTAGTCTAAAGTTTCTTTTAGTATTTTTTTTTAAATCAAATCAAGAATTTACATAAACCTATTACACATCGCATCGCATCACATAGACATCTCCAAGATAACAATAGGTAATTTATTATAAAATAAATTACAATTTTACGATCGATACAACAAGTTTACTTTTACTTCTGATGTTCAGTGCGTGACAGTACATTTTTTTCTTTAATTTTTCAATATTTTTATGAACATACATTAAATTTTCATATATATATTGGCTATACACTGTCATTATTTTATAATCTTTAAATTTATCTCTTAATGACTCTCTGGGACCTAATTTATATGTCGCACGAACAGCCCTCTTCTGCAAAACGAATATAGTGTTAATATCAGCAGCATTACCCCATAATAAAATAACATATGACAATGCTGTAAAAGTAGCTAAAATTTGCGTTTAACAATCGTATGTAGTAAAATACACGCACTCAAAAAAAAATATTTATTACTGTTTTCTCAACGTTAATGAAGCAGTTTATATAGAATTACAAACTTTGAGGTTCAATAATTTATGACTCCTTTTTTTTTACTTTTAATTCTGGGTGCATATTTTATTTTTACTTAATGTCACTGATCCCAGTACGTAACTGAAGTCTGTGCATTACAATAAAGTACAATTTTTATTCTACCACAACTAGGAGCTTATATAGTTCCGTTATCGGCGGGAATACTAAATTGATTGGCGGCACGTCTTTTTAGTCATAGTTGACCTTATATATTTTGTCCTTAGTATCCTGGAATGGTACGGAACTGTGTGCGAGTTTGGTTTTTAATTTCTGGTCACTAGCAACGAATTTCCTTAACGTGGCTTGCGGTATTTAGTTACCTGAAGAAATCGTCACGTAAGGAATAAGCGTTATGCCCAATAGATGCGAATATTTGGGTTTCGTTTTGCATAGGTCGATAATTATTATATTCAAGAGCCATGCTCGTTTTGACGACCTCCGCGCTTTCGCATCATGAAGTTAGTGGGTTCGATTCTGGTCTGGTGGGAGGCTTCGGCCGTGGCTAGTTAACACCCTACCGACAAAGACGTTTCGCCAAGCGATTTAGTGTTCCGGCACTATGTCGTGTATAAACCAATTAGGAGTATGGGTTTACCATAACCCTAACAGGTTAGTCCGCTACTATCTTAGACTGCATCATCACTCAAAAATCATGTGTTAAATGACTTTTGATCTTAAGGTCAGGATAGACATTTTTTTCTAAATATAAACTTGTTTCTAGGCTATGGAACAAGGAATAATGGAGGGTGTTGGAAATAAATGAAATAACATTTGATTTATTAACATAACTCTATTAAAAATAAACAGTTTAACAACAGGCTCTATGTACAGTACACCATTCTTATCTACACTCATACAATTAAACTGTGAATTATAAGGCATTTCCGGAGGACGTCAATTATTGTTACTTTTAGAAAATGTCCACTCTACGTGAAGGACAAACCAACAAAAACATTTACATAGTTATTTGATGAGGACGTTTCATTGTGGATTTTCACCAAATCTACGTTTGAGCAGGTTCGCTTTAACCGTAGAGTGTCAATTTCTTAATAAATGCTATACTGGTGTGCCAAGCAGTGTCAACAATTAATACACAAAGTATTTAAAATGTATGAAAATATACCTAGCAAGTTTTTTTAAACAATCAAGTTAATATGTCACCGGGCTGGACTCTATGACATTGTCATAGCATTAATGTGGTTATTGATGTCAATTTTCACACCTCATACATGATTGTATATTTGATTATGTACTTAACTAGTCTCTACAATTTTTTTGTTTTTCTAAAAGAGCAGTTATCATCATCATGATCAACCCATTAACGGCTCACTACTGATATGAGAAGGGTTCGGCCATAGTCCACCACGCTGGCCATGTGCTGATTGGCAGACTTCACATACCTTTGAGAACATTATGGAGAACTCTCAGGCGTGCAGGTTTCCTCACGATGTTTTCTTTCACCGTTGAAACAAGTGATATTTTAATTGTTTAAAAACACTCATCCGAAAAGTTAGAGGTGCGTGCCCGGATTCGAACCGCCGACCTATGATTAGGAGGCTGACGCCCTAACCACTAGGCTATCACCTCGTCTCTAATTATATAAAATCTAATAATTAAGTAAACTAAAAATATAATATTTGTCCAAAATTCTTGCAGTGTCATTTTACAGTAAATAACAAAGTCTCACTGGAGATTTGTAAGTGTACAAATTTATGAACTCAAAACTATAATTAAAGTTATAAATTGTTTTTTTAACATTGTTTCATGCTACGTCTTGATAAACTAAACATCAATCATTGGTAAAACTCAATCTAGTGGGTTGTTTAATTTAATCTATTTTAGGTACATTTTTCCACCTGTAGTCTCCGGTAATGAAAAATGCCACCTATGAGACAATTTTTTCATTTAATTTTTGATTAACTGCCACAGAAAACGGTCACTTTAGAAATTTTAAACTTATTTATATAATGCCATCTATTGATTACTCAGTCTGAGTCAACTGCAGGGGCTGGCAGCGCTTTTGAAAAAATAAAAACATTGTGGATGAGCGGGTAAGCACATAATATTCAAACCGCTTAATATTGCAATACCATTAATTTTATAAGTAGTTATAGTAATAGTTTACCTATAAATACCTTAAGCAAGAAAGTGTAACAAAAGTTAATTACAGTAGACCCTCTTTAATCCGAACTAATTGGGACAGAGGGGGGGTGTTCGGATTATCAAATCGTTTGGATTACAGAACATATTGTGCTTTTCACAAAAGAACAGTTAAAACATTATTTTTTTTTTGAAAAAATAATAGCAAATTAAATTTTAATATGTTAACTACAATCTTCATCATATCTTGTTGATATAAGAACTTATATCATTCAACATACTGAGCCCTTATGGCAAGCTAAAATAGTGAATACTATATATTTTTTATGGTTCATTTATGCAAAGTTAAATATGCCACAATCTTAAATTTTCCAGGTTAAAATGTAGCCTTATCTATAGGGTCTAAAGTCAGGGTTAAAGCAATAATCTAAGTTATAAATCATGAGGGTGTAACAAATAAACAAACATCCATCCACACATACTTTTAGATATCAATATTATAGGATAGTGGGCATTATAAAATGCATAAAAATAAGAAAAACCTTTTGTCAAAGACTCAATTGGTTGGTTATAGACCACAAGCTATCCTAGTTATCAAATAATGTTACTCTTACAGTATTGTAACATGAGTAAAAGTTATATATTTACTTGTTGCGTTTTGTAATCAATAGGTCCATTTCTTTTGTCTGTATGGAGGTTGGAGGTAGTCTATGCAATCATGCAGGGAGTTCCCGACGCTCAGTTTCCAGTATTATACATTCTTGAAGAACACTGCATCACTAAACACTTTTAACACTAACACACACAACACTACATTCTAGCCAATAATGAGTCCGCAGCCAAACTTGAACTGTTGTTTGGCTTGATTAGCCATCCCTGACAGGGCAAACGAGAAGGGCAGAGGGTTGAGCTTCTTTTCTAGAACTGCACCGATGTTCCAGTTGGAGTCTGCCATGCCTGAAATTAAAATAAGATTTAATATCTAAATACTACACTACAGATTACGAGGTACTGAATTCTACCTCACAAAAAAAATACTGACCGACTACAGAGCATGGTTTGACACAAAACAAGCACAAGTAGAGCATATGCCGAAAGTAGCCCATAAGAAAAAGGGTCTCATCTTTGAATGAGAAGGGTCTTAACTGTCAATTATGATAATTCAGATAGTTGTAGTCTTCACACACTTGCAAAGAACTTAGTCATTAATATGAGTTGTAATTTATCAAGATTAGTATATACCTCTAAAAACAAGATCTGCCTTGGGTATAGTAACTTGGTATCCTATGGTGCCCACCGACTCCATGCCTCTAAACGATGTGTCCATTTCTGCTACCACCTAAAAGAAAATAACAAGTCAGTACTGCAAATGAGAATAATTTTATAATAAAAGAGATTTTAATAATTGGGATAAAGTACTTTGGTTATAGGTTCAGTAACAAACAATTTAATATTTTTTTTGTCTATGTTTTTAAAATGTTAACTAACTAATTCATCTAAATCACGTTTTCTCCATTTATGATAAATACCAGTAACAAAAACACAGACAAAGATTATTGAATTGATAGAAATATAAGCAGATGTTGAAGATTTGTAGAGAAAAGTTAATAATACTAAATTAATTATAAATTGATGATTTATTTATTTATTATGTCATGGACAAGACTCCGAAATATGTTCATAATTCATTTCAAAGGTTGGAGTGGTAGAAATTCTGTTCATTCAGTAGTACATGACATATTAATAGTGATAAAAAAACTAAATGTAGACAAGTGTACCTGTAATTGTTCACTAGCCTGCTTGAAATAGCAAACGTGAAAACTGGCTGCACCCACTGTAGCAGATATCTCAGAATCTGAAAAAAAAGTATACAACATTGGGTGATGTCATAAGTAGTTCTAGACAGAGTATAAATGGCTAAGATTAGCAAAATGTGACTTTGAATTCATCATCATTTTATTAATAAACCACTGCTGCTTGAGAAAGAGGGTTTTAGAAGATATACCCCATTTCTAATTATTATAACATTGCTAGGGATTATTTTTGATATGTGCTCTATTTAAGAATAGATTTTGCTTTTGTAATCACTTATCAGTTCTAGGCAAAATGCATGCTTTGTTTTATTTAAAATACAAATTAAAAAACATTCTCGCTACTATTTCAAATTAAAAATTTATGATACAAATTGAATAACTAATCACCTACCTACTATTACCACCTACTATTTCAAGTAACTAATCAAATAATAATCACACCCCAGCATCGGGTGTTAAAAAAAGTAATTGCAGGTAATGTATTAATACTACCCAACCCTGTAAGAAACCCTGTGTGTTGGAGTTATTTTTTTAATATGTTACAATAATTACCATCCATAGTGTATCTTGCTGCAGCAGAGGCTATGGCGATCTCTCCGCCTGAAATCCTCGCGCTGGACTGGTACACCAGCTCAGCCCCCAATGCCAGACGATTTGTCACCGACTACCAGATATAAAACATATGTTTGTAGTTTGTATAGCAGTAAGTGGGTAAGGCTTCAGCCTCCTTTTTGTAAGGCACTGGTCCAAATCCTACCCTTTACATTTTAGTAGTTATCTTCAAAGAGCTGTTAATAATGTTCTTGAGTGTGAAGTCTACCAATCAGTATTTGGCACATGTAGTGGTCACCAACCACAACCCTTCTCATACTGAGATGAGATATTTTCTCTATAGTTAATGGGCTGATAATGGTTGTGTGTTAAATTATTCACAAGATTTTCATTGTCTCAAAAATGTCAAATAGTCATTATGGCAAGTTTGTAGATTATTCTGATTACAAATTGGGATAGGCTACTCTTAAGCCTTTGAAAATGAGAGGTTTTAAAACAGAGACCAATAATCATGTATAAGCAAATTTATATCGAAAAGTATTTACCTGTAGGTAATGTCCAACAAACACTGAAGACTTGTCACTGCAGTCAGGTTTGCCGACGGCCAGAGCCATTGTGTAGTCTGGGCCTTTGTACTCTAGAGTGCCTTGCGTCGCTGACAGCTTACATTCTTGCACCTGGGGAATTTATAGGTATCAAATTGTTATAGATATTGCTAGTATTGAAATAAGTAAAAAATGAATTTTCAAGACAATATATAGAATTCAATTCCATGCTATAGAATATTTCAATACAAGGATTATCGATAATAGATTGGCAGTTGAATTTCACTGTGACTCGCCAGAATCGAAATCGGGAATTTGCCTATGCTCACAAAGATGAAACACTGTAAGGCCAGAGCAAACTGTACCTTATCTACTTCATTGTAAGTTTTACACTTCCAGCGTTGGAATGTTTGTATAATCAGGACAAAATTTGCTACTCTAATAACATTAGATTGATTTTACATTGATTGCTAGATTTCACTCCATTTTCACTCTTCTTCTATTAAGGAGGGGAGATCAAATGATCTGGATTGTAATGTCGGTTTAAAGATATTTATTTTCTCAAAAACGTTATATAGTTGATTTATTTACTTATTTTAAATTGGACATGGAAACATCTATAGATTGTAAAATAATAATATAACATCTAGGTGTTTAGGCTGGTTGAATGCAGTCAACTCCTGGTATGTTGACTTACTTGTGCGGCCCCTTTGACTCTGATCTCAGATGTGAGCTGGTGAATCAGGTTGAAGTTAACATTCCCCGATGGGTCTACATCACCCAGCACAACGGGAAAGGCTTCAGTTGGTGACAATTGCTTTGTGCCAATGTATGTTGCTCCCAGCTTATAGCCATTCTGCATCGAGCTCATTGTGAGAGTGTGAGACATCTAGAGTATAAAAAGAACACTTTAATTTTTTTTCACATACATATTTTCTCTTAATCTTTATGAAACTATGTTGTGTGTTCCTTGATTGTATTAAATAGGAGCAGAAGTTTATTATTTATTTATTTTTCGTTGCATATTGTGTGTTGCAACACCCAAACTGGGTGTTGCAACTTGGTCTGGAAACAACCACAGTAGTGAGACCAATTTCATTTACTTTTACTTGCATCGTTTAAAAAATCGTTTCCTGTGTAATAACACTTCTCCAAAAAAAAAAATCTTCAATACATTGTAAAATTCATTTTCTTTTCGTTAGTTTCAAATGCAGTCTGGCGCGCTATTATATATTTTTACGTAGGGACGTACGTAGGGACGTAACGTAGGGACTTTGCACATGGAATATGTATTATTTAGCTTTATTTGCTGTAATTTGTGCAATACAGGCAAATCAGCACAGTGGAATGTCTCCTTAGTGTAAGCAATTGCTCTTATTACATAATCTTATTTATAACTTGCCAATAGAGGATGCTGTGGTATCAGAATGAGCCATATGTTGAGAGGCCCTTCTGGGAGATGGACATTCTGTATAGTGTTGTGTTGTTTTTAAACAATTAAAATATCACTTGCTTCAATGGTGAAGGCTAACATCGTGAGGAAACGCACGTCTGAGAGTCATAATGTTTTTCAAAGGGGTGTGAAGTCTGCCAATCCACACATGGCCAGCGTGGTGGACTATGGCCAAACCCTTCTCATATTGAGCTGAGACCCGTGCTCTGTAGTGAGCCGGTAATGGGTTGTTCATGATGATGATGGGTAAAGGTTTTAAAAGCATTTGCAACCCCAAAATCTAGCATTATTGTTTGCTATCTAGACAAAGTTATTAGTTTGTGGTATTGCTCCTGTTTACTCATTAATTATATTATTCAATAGTTGTGTGTGTGCATGTTTAATTTAAAACTAAATAACCTGAAAATGGTTAGATATCCCTTTGTTCACCATCAGCTTGCCACCTTCAAAATTAACAGGCATCACATCTGTAAACCAGAAAAAAAATGCTTAGAAACCTATTAACACTGAATTCATTGTAATATTTTGCACACCCCATTTGGGCTTACAAATTATAATTTTTTTTTTCATATTCTTGCATATCTACACCTAAAAATGGATTTGCAATTTTATATTTAATATTCTTATTTATGAATAATAACTATACTACACATTGTATAACATTATTAAGAAAATCGGAAATTAATCATATTATGTAAATTAGATTGGTTGAGAATAGAATGAGATACAGGAATCTGTAATAAATAGGTTGTATTTTATTATGGGGTAATGCTGCTGATATTGATACTATATTCGTTTTGCAGAAGAGGGCTGTTCTTGCAATATATAAATTAGGTCCCAGAGAGTCATTAAGAGATAAATTTAAAGATTATAAAATAATAACAGTGCATAGCCAATATATATATGAAAATTTAATGTATGTTCATAAAAATATTGATAAATTCAAGAAAAAAATATAATGTAACACACTGAACATCAGAAGTAAAAGTAAAGTTGTACCGTTTAGTAGGCTGCACAAAATTAGTAACTCATTCAAAGGAAATTGTATTTTATTTTATAATAAATTACCTATTGATATCTTGGAGATGTCTATCAATAAGTTCAAAGTTTGTATAAAACAAAAGCTTGTACAAAAATCATATTACGATATTAAGAATTATATAAACAATACAAAAGCTTGGGTGTGAATTTCTCTATCTCCATAGTTACTATAGTTTATTATTAATTATGTGAGATTGTGATAACAAAAAAAAGGAAAATCCCGGCTAAGTTTGTTGTGGGCTTCTTCTTAGACAGGGGCGCGTTTGGAACCCTCATAGCTTTAGTTTTAAGTTTACGAATATAGTTCACCATGAAATAACTACTATGTAAATTATTGACGCGTCAAAAGTGACTTTTTAAGGACTATTTGAATAAAGATTATTTTGAATTTGAATTTGAAATGAGTAAGTATTAATATTTGCGGTCGTGTGCGCTGTTGTACCCGTGACCCAGCCACCAGGCAACGCGTAGGAACATCGCTGGGTTTTAGTGGGTATTCTGGTCGCCAGTCCGGCCGCCGACGAGTCCCACATACGTATGATGCGTAAACGCATTTCTCTTTCTCATTTTCTCAAAAGTATTATCTTATCACTAAATATTTAGGCCCTTCCTGATAAGAGAAAACTTTCAAGACAAGTTTCGGTTTTCTAGTTTAGCAACATTTTTGGCTAGAACTTAGAACATTAATTAAAGATATTGTTTGTAGCAATATTTAAACTACTCGCCATATTACATCACAAGATAACCAAACCTTAGGTTGTTAGCCTACATAAATATTTATAAGCCTTTTCTGAATGAACAGACGATTATTTAATTTGTTTGTGTTTTCACATGAAATTTCGATTCTTTTGCATATAACCTTTTTGCAAATAAAGCTTATAAATCCTTACCTTTGGTTTTTTTGTGCAATTCATCCAATGTCCCTGGATTTTCACGTTTATTAGCATTTTCTATGTTCTGTACGTCGGTGCTAGTCAGCCCTGAGTTTGAGACACGGTATCTGCTCGCTATAGCGCCCATTTCCTTTAAAAATTTTCTTTACTTTTCCTAAAATCTACGGAAATCGATTAACATGTGCAGCCGCGCAGGGAAACATAAATCAGTAGGAAAAAAAAAAGACTATCGGTTTGAAGTTGACAACTAATTATAGACAAAATTATATGGTCATAGACAATAAAGTTGCCAACATTACTATAATAATGTGATGTTTTAAAGCGTCACACACTCGACTTGATCTTATTTATCAATCATCATCATCATCATCACTTCAACCGATAGACGTCCACTGCTGGACATAGGTCTTTTGTAGGGAGTTCCAATGGCCACGGTCTTGGGCCGCTTGTATCCAGCGGCTCCCTGCGACTCGTTTGATGTCGTCTGTCCACCTTGTTGGGGGTCGACCAACGCTACGTTTACCGGTGCGAGGTCGCCATTTCAGCACCTTGGGACCCCAACGTCCATCGGTTCTCCGAGCTATGTGCCCCGCCCATTGCCACTTCAACTTCGCAATTCGCTGAGCTATGTCGGTAACTCTGGTTCTTCTACGGATCTCCTCATTTCTGATTTGATCACGTAGAGATACTCCCAGCATAGCTCTCTCCATCGCCCGTTGAGTGACTCTGAGCCTTCTTATGAGGCCCATAGTGAGCGACCATGTTTCAGAGCCGTAAGTCATCACTGGCAACACGCACTGTTCGAAAACTTTGGTCTTCAGGCACTGAGGGATTTTGGACGAAAAGATGTCACGGAGTTTCCCAAACGCTCCCCACCCGAGCTGAATTCGGCGGCGGACCTCCTTCTCGAAATTGGACTTACCTAACTGGATCGTATGTCCCAGGTATACATACTCGTCTACAATTTCCAGTGCAGAGTTCTCAACGATTACTGGGTAAGGCAGAACATTAGCGTTCGACATAATCTTCGTCTTGCTCATGTTCATACGTAGGCCTACCTGTTGAGAAACTCTGCTAAGGTCATTGAGCATTGTGTCGAGGTCTTCCAGAGTCTCTGCCATTACGACTACATCATCAGCAAACCGAAGGTGATTGATGTACTCGCCATTGATGTTGATGCCTAGTCCGTTCCAATCCAGAAGCTTGAAGACATCTTCCAACGCTGCGGTAAACAGCTTCGGAGAGATCACATCTCCCTGCCGTACTCCTCGCTGCAGTTGGATCGGCCTCGTAATCTGGTCCTGTATACGGACTGACATGGTGGCGTTTTCGTACAGACATTTCAGTACTTTGATGTACCGGTAGTCGATTCGGCATCTCTGCAGTGACCTCAACACAGCCCAAGTTTCCACCGAATCAAAGGCTTTCTCATAGTCCACAAATGCTAAACAAAGTGGCCGGTTGTACTCTTCGGTCTTCTGTACAATCTGCCGCAATGTATGGATGTGGTCTATGGTACTAAAGCTCTTCCGGAAACCGGCTTGTTCGGGAGGCTGGAAGTCGTCAAACCTATTAGAGAGACGATTCGTGATGACTCTTGAAAACAACTTGTAGACATGGCTCAACAGCGAGATGGGTCTATAGTTCTTCAGCAAGGTATTGTCACCTTTTTTGAAGAACAAAACCACCACACTCCTGTGCCATGCCTCTGGTGTTATGCCTTGGTGAATGACAGAATTGAACAATCGCTGAAGGACATTAAGTATTGGTTTTCCACCCGCTTTCAGGAGTTCTGCTGTGATTCCATCATCACCTGGCGCTTTGCCATTCTTAAGTTGTTTGAGAGCCCACCTTATCTCATATAGGCTGACATCCGGGATGTCTTCAGTGTAGTGTCGGGTTAATTTAGCTCTTGGATCCTTGGCCAAATTCTCAACAGGCTTCTGTGTTGTGGTGTACAACTGACCATAGAACTTTTCAACCTCACCCAATATCTCAGGTTTAGAAGAAATGAGACTACCATTGTCCGTCTTCAGTCGCATCAGCTGACACTGTCCGATAGACAGATCTCTGACACTTTAGAGCCTCTCTTTTGCTCGATTGCATTTTTAATGCGCTCCGTATTGAAGTGCCGCAGGTCACGTGTCTGTGATTTAGAGATCTGCCTATTAATCCTCCTATAGGCGGACGCGTCCACTGAAGATTGTAGTCTCATCTCATGTCTCTCTTCCATGAGCTTGAGTGTATGGGTTGAAAACCTCCTTAATCCATTTTTACGGTGAGTCTTATAAAACTTGGACCCGACCGTATGGACAGTTTCCACCAGCCTGTTGTTCAAATCGTCCACTGTGTCGCAATCTGCGAGGCAATCGAACCGGTTCTGCAGTTCCAGTTGAAAGCATTCGGGGTTTTGTATATGGGCTTGAGTAGGCCGGAGTGTAGACTTTACCAGTCTGAACCTTTCTAGCTGAACGTTGATATTCAATGTGCCTCTTACCATACGATGATCGCTTCCGGTTTTCACCCTGTTGATCACAGAGACATCATTAAATATGTGCCGCTTTGTTGACATGATAAAGTCTATCTCATTCCTCGTGGCACCATTAGGGCTCATCCAGGTCCATTTCCTGTGTGGCGGCTTTTTGAAGAAGGAGTTCATCATATAGAGGCCCTCCTTCTCCATAAAGTCGGCCAACATTTGGCCCCTGTGGTTCCGTTGCCCATAACCAAATTGCCCCACTTTCAACTCTGAACCTGTACGCTCACCCAGTCTTGCGTTGAAATCCCCCATCACAACATTGTAGTAGGTGTTTGAGGCATGTATGGCTTTCGAAATATCCTCATATAATACCTCTACTTCCTCGTCCGGGTGTGCTGAGGTCGGTGCATAAACCTGTATTACCTTCAACGAATACCGTTTGGTGATTCTGAGTATAAGGTATGCTACCCTACTCGACACACTCTGGACTTGTACAATATTGTTGACGAGGGACTTGTGGACGATGAATCCGACACCACCCTGAGATTGCTGATCGCCCTCCCGGTAGTAAAACAAGTTGCCAGATTTCAAGATTATGGAGTCCTCCCCCTCTCTTCGGACTTCTGATAATCCTATAATATCCCAACGCAACTTGCTCACTGCTTCTTCCAGCTCAATCATCTTTTCGTCAGCCCTCAAAGTGCGTGCGTTATAGGTTGCCAGGTCTAGTCGTCGGGGTTGGCAGCGGAATCTCTTCCGGAGATTCTTGACACCCCCTGCCCCGCCGTTACCATAACCGCTGCCGGAGCCAGGGATAGCGGGGCTGCCGGGGACTAGGGGCTGTGGCTGTTTTGGACAAATCATTTATCTACAAAGATAATGCCAATAATCACCACGCTTGGCATGCGGGTTGGTGATCGCAGTACTGGTCCTCTCGCACCAATAACGCTGCTGCCCGTTATTGTCAGCCAATTTTAGACCAGCTAATATTGAATGGTTATACCGCCATTGATCGGTCGCCAGAGCCTCGTCGGTAAGTCGGCAGGGTGCACCACGAGCAGGTGAGGTTGGCAATCTATTTATCAATAACATGGTATAAATAAATATTGTATTTCATCAATATGTGTTTAGCGGGTATAAATATATATAAGATTCCAGAGTACGTAGTAGAATTTAATACTGCTCTATTGCATGGACATGATAGGTCTTTGTTTCTTACACAATATTGTTAGTGTTGGTATTGAGTGTCCAAGTTTAACGAATAGGGTAAGTCTAGCAATATACCTAAGCATAACGCAAGGTCGTATATTAAAAATAATCACACTTTTAGGTCTCAAATAGTATAATTACAGGGGGACAAATCTATTTATAAGGGTCTCAATCTATAATAATGTTTTTCAAAAAAGACCTATATATTTTTCAAATCTCCATAATATGATTTAAGGAAACGATTGAAATTTGATTTGAATTGAATTTATGCTGAGTTAGCCTTTAAGTAGGGTATACAATGATATAATTAAGTTAATATTTTAATTATTTTGATTGTAAGTAATTATTGTGTTGTACACAATGTTAGCTTCCTATTAAATTAATAAATTCTTCGGTGGCATGAGCCTAGAGCTAGAGGTGTTCTAAACTGTTATAATTTTTCAATAAATTATAGTGTTGCGTTGTATTTGTCTAACTGTTATTTCAAACTGTTATAATAATATATATTATATGTTGTAAATTTTAACCGATATAAATATAATAATAAAAATAATTTTAGCTGTTAGTTATTGTCGCGGTTTGTAGTTATAACGTTATAAGTGTTATAATATAACATATTTAAAGAGGAATAAATATAAACTGTTTTAAAATTATTTTCGTTGAAAATAATTTAAAAAATAATAATCGTTTTGAGTGAAAGTGTTATTTTATTGAAACTATTATTTATCTTCGACTCATCGCTAGTAAAACTAGGTCTTATGTTTAAGTCCCGAGTGCTTACAATACTTTGCAATCCAATATAACAGTGTTATAAATTTATAATGTTATTTTTGTTCGTCGCAAGCAAAAATAGCTTTTATTAAGATGACGGAAGTGTTCACATTACTTTTAATTAAGAGCACTAGGCAGTAGGCAGTTTTAAAACTCGAAAGTAATAAATTATTTTTTAAATGATTTTCGTTAGAGATATTTTGAATGTTATCTTCGAATCATCGCAAGTAAAACGAGCTCGTATGTTTATGTCCAGAGTGCTTACAATACTTTGCAATTAAAAATAACAGTGTTATAAATTTGTTATTTTTGTTCGTCCCAAGCAAAAATAGCTTTTATTAAGATGATAGAAGTGTTCACATTACTTTGAATACTGAGCACTAGGCAGTTATAGGCACGTTCTAATCGAATACTATTAGAAAATGAGCCATCTGTTGAAAGTTTAAATAACCACTATCTAGTATCTAGGCCAGGATGAGCGTTCGTGGACATAGATGACGCTGTATTAAAATTGCAAACGAATTGACACTACGGAAATAATTTATATTACCTACCTACCTACTTCCTTTTTACCGGTAAATTAAAAATCCTACAGTACTTGTAAACCATTATCTATGCTCAAGAAATCAAGTGTTTCAATGTATACTAGTGATTTTTTAAGGCTATTTTGTACGTTCAATGAACATCCTTTAAAATTCAACATAACTTATTTTTCTATTTTAGTCTTTATTGCTATTATTAGTAAAGCTTTAATTGCTTTGAAAATTTTAAAAATTGACAGACCAAATATTATCTTGCCATGTCTTTTAAACTATTCCTTTACACCCACACCTTTTTAGAAACTTTAAATTTAAAATTTCGAAAATAAAACAATTTTTAATAAAATAGCGTAATAATATTAAGTAAAAATGTTTATAATACTAATAAGAGTATAGTTCAAGTGTGAATATACATTCCTTTCAGACTTGAGGAATTTAGAATTGTAAATTTACGTTTCAACATACGCAGATAGTGTCAAATTTGAAAAGTTCCACATAAGCGGTATGACGCTGACAACACTATCACAATACGTGGCCCATGATTCCCAGCAATAGATGTGTGTGTGTTGTTTATGTTTTTTATTGCCTAAATTCGTAATAAAATAATCGAGAAACCGTAAGTACAAATTCTTTACATTATATTCTTCGTATTTGGTTGAAAATAATTATCACAATAATTGTTTACCTTTGCGTAAATCTCAGATAAAAAGTGGCACAGCAGCTGTCAAAGTTGTGCTAATATTTTTTCGTAATTTTATCACAATTACATTTTGATTACGCTTATTTCATTTGTATTTGGCTAGAGTAACAGATTGTGTCCTTTATGAATTCCAAGTTTGGTGTTAAAAAGTGTATCTTGCATATTTAATCTTAAGTGATTCAGAAGTCGTTTTGTTAAGTGCATCCACTTTTGGGACGATATAATTGGTAGATTGTAGCTGTTTTATTTAATTAACATTCATGCGCTATTGCGTATAGATATTATCTCGAGGTGTGATTTGTATTTTGTATAATATATGACAAATAAATATAATTATCTTTATAAATTGTGGTTAGATATCAGCTGTTCTGTTAGTTCAGAAACTTCTTCTTCTTAATTATGAAAGACATTGATGTCAATCCTTTTTTACATTAATCTTTTAACTAAAATCTTTACTAAATTAATATAATCATAAATAGTTAAATTGACATAATTCTAAATAGCTGCTATGCTTTTCTACCAAAAGACTAATAGAATTATCGGTTCCTCATACATTTTCCTGTAGGATTTAACCTCAATATGTATTATATTATACTTGTGAGTGGTATTTCTAATTAATATAATGAAAAATTTCGAAAGGCTAAAATTAATAATGTCCTACCATCGCTATCATGCCAAAAATAGAAATGTAATTGTCGCTTGAACAAATACATTTTGATTCATTGATTTTATTTATTCCTATTAGTTCTGTTCTGTTCCTAGACCTATCTATAGTTGATTGGCTGGAACTGTCTGTTAAGTAATTGATGCAGTTGAAATTTGCTAATATTATTGATCATCATACAAATTTCAATCTATGATTGTACCTGACTAAGAGTAAATGAGTAACATGATGTGAAAAACAGTAGTGTTTCATATTTGCTATGCTCTGCTTGCCGAAAAAAAATCACAATTCTAATTATTAAAGATTTTGTTGAAGATAGTTTATTAATTAGTGTTTAATGATAATTATTAGCTAATTAACTAAAAAATTGTCAATTAACATTTTTGACAATTAATAGTTTAAGTCAAACTTTTCTTAGTTTATCAACCAACATCATCACTTACCAACATCTTTTGACTGATTTCCCACCTGGTGGTAAGTGATGATGCAGTCTAAGTAGCATCTGTCAGGGATGTGAGAGTTATATTAAACAAATTACTCTAGTCAGTTTCTATGTGTAATGCCAAAACATGGTGGCAAATCATTGTCAGTAACTAACTAGCCACAGCCCATGCCTCCCACCAGAAAAATAGTTCATTCAAATCTGTCTACTTGAATGTCCCTTTTATTTGAAATTTAAAATAAAATTATTAAAATATTTATATTACTATTTGTTTTGTGGTACAAAAAAACTTTCCAACAGTGCATAATAGATAGATATGTATTAAAAGCTGTATGTTTCAGTCAGCTTTATTTATTTATTTATTTATTTATATAACTTTATTGCAATATATAGGACATAACATAGATAAAGACAAAAACAATTAGCAACTGGCGACCTTATCACTAATAGTTTACTTTATGTTACTTATGTGACAAAAGCTTTCTATATCCTTGTCCAAGATAAAAGCTACCACTTTGTTGAATTTCACTACAGTCAGATTAGCTGCAAAGTTACAAAGGATTTGCATTAAATCCTGCGGACGCATTTTCAGTGTGTTTGCTTAATTGTAAGCTAATATATATTGGTTGCCGGGTAGAAATCGCCAAATGGTACCCTTTTTAACTGCTTGTATTTGCATTTTGTGTTATCTGTGGTGTACAATAAAAGTGTTTTCATTCATCATCATCATCATCATTTCAACTGTTAGACGTCAACTCCTGGACATAGGTCTTTTGTAGGGAGTTCCAATGGGCACGGTCTTGGGCCGCTTGTATCGAGCGGCTCCCTGGGACTCGTTTGATGTTGTCCGTCCACCTTGTTGGGGGTCGACCAACGCTACGTTTACCGGTGCGAGGTCGCCATTCCAGCACCTTGGGACCCCAACGTCCATCGGTTTTCATTCATTCATGCCAAATTTCATCAAGATTAGTGCAGGATGAATGAAGATATATATAATATGTTGACGCTAAGATTGATAAGCCTACACAACCTCATTTTCAATTTCACCAAAACTAAGCTCAAAGCAGATGCCAAACTAACTTTCAACAATAATTATAATATGTTAGTATTAAAACGATGCTACAGATTTAAATGTATGCTTATTCATCTTTACAAATATAAACAATACTATGCATACAAATTTTATAAATTCTGTACTGTATTGTGGCTTAACTTCGTGATGCAACTACCTGCTTAATTTTGATGAACTTTGGCACAGAGATATGACTAGCAGAATTCCTGGAAACTGCTATAGCATACTTTATATTCTGGCTAAGCTCCCAGAAATCAGTGAGCTTTAGAAAACTATTGTTTGTTACACATTAATTTATCTTTTCTATTACAAATTATTGTACAAAAACATTATAACTTATTTGCAGTTTGATTCCACTAACTTTATTTCTTTCTTTTATTATTTTCAGAATTAGCCTTGAGGATCGATGATGAATCCACAGTATCCCCCACCTGGGCAAAATAATAATGCTCAAAGCAATCCATTGGGCTTCCCACAGTCTCAAGACTTCAATGGCATCCATAATGCTAATAATTATAGCCAACCTCCATTGGATATGTCCAGAAAGATGCAGAACTTGGAATTGAGTGGACCACAAGGTCAAGCTCAGGGCCAAGGTTTTCCCAATATTCCTGTGTCACAGTTGCCACCTGGTCAAATCCCTCCTAACCTTCCCTCAACCTCCAATTACTCAAGCCAATTACCACCAGGGGCTAAACCTTTTCAAGCCAGACCACCATTAAACAGTCCTGCTCAATCCTCTACAACTAATCAAAACCATAACATTTTACCTCCTTCTTCAACAGCTGGCCTTGGATCCCAACAAAGCTTTGATCAATCAAACCAACCTGGGCAGCTTCCACCAAATTCAGGTAGTGCTAATTTCCAAGGGCCTCCTGGACCTCAAAGACAGGGTCAACCTGAACAGCTTGGCATGCCTTCTCAAATGGGTGGGCCACAGCAGGGTTTCCAAGGCTCCCAGCCTGGGGTTATGAGAGGATCTAGTCAGGCAGGTATGCAACAACCTTCAGCTCAAGGTTTTGCACCAGTTCCTGGTCGTGCACCGCAAGGACCTGGTCCTCAAATGCCGGGTCAAGGCCCATCTTCTCAATCAGTGCCTAATCAAGGCCCATCTTCTCAATCAGTGCCTAATCAAGGCCAACCTCAATCAACGCCAGGGCCCCGGGCTGGGTTTTCCCAAGCTAGACCAATGCTTAACCAATCAGGTCCTCCTCAACTTAATGCACAACAAGTAAGATTACCACCAGGAAATGGAGGCTCACATGCTCAGCCTGGTATGCCACAAGCAGGGCAATTCGGGGCACAGCCCGGTTTCCCACTACAACAAAGTATACATCAACCAGGTGTTCCACCTGGCTTACCTCAGTCGGGCCAACCTCCTCAACCTAATATGCACCAACAACCTGGCTTTAATCAGACTGGTATACCTTCTCAGCCAGGCTTACACTCACAACCTGGTCAAGGTGGTCAGCCTGGGCTGCCTCCTCAGTCAGGACAGATATCTGGCTTAAAACAGGGAGGTTTACCGCCACAGCCTGGGATGCCACAGCCTGGATTGCCACATTTGCCTGGCACGCAACATCCGTCAGGCATGGCATATCAGCCTGGTATGCCACCTCAGCCTGGTGTGCCACCCCCACATGGTATGCCAACTCAACCTGGAATGCCACCTCAACCTGGTATGCCACCTCAACCTGGAATGCCACCTCAACCTGGAATGCCACCTCAACCTGGAATGCCACCTCAACCTGGTATGCCACCTCAACCTGGTATGCCACATCAACCTGGTATGCCACATCAACCTGGTATGCCACCTCAACCTGGTATGCCACAACCTGGCTTACAACCGCAGCCTGGCTTACCCCCTCAGCCAGGAATGCCCCCACAGTCTCAATATAATCAGCATCAGCCAATGCCTGGGCTTCCACACATGCCACCACCGTTGAATCAGCAGATGCAGTACCAAACACCTCCCGGAAGTCAGCCGGGATACGGGGCCCCTGCACAGCAACATGGTGGTTATCCTGGTGAGTTCTAGATTATCTATATATATAAAAATCAATTGCTGTTCGTTAGTCTCGCTAAAACTCGAGAACGGCTGAACGGATTTATCTTATCTTGGTCTTGAAATGTTTGTGGAGGTCTAGGGAAGGTTTAAAAAGTGAGAAAAATTCGAATAATTGCCGGGAAAACCCTAAAAACAGCCTTTTTCATTTTCCCATATAAACGTTTTCTAAAAAAAATTTAGAGTCAATTTGAACTTTACTGTTATGCAATAAAGTTCATATTACTTTATAATCACTCACTGTTGTCTAAGCAATGTAGGTGTGTTCCTAACTTCAAAGAGTCAATTTGCAATTTATTACCGCTACACAAAGTTCAAATTCAATCATATCTATCAAAATAGTCTTCGCGTGCGTTGGAGGATATAATGTCGCGTTCCGAAACTCAAAATGTGTATTTAGTTGTAATTTATTAACGCTTACTTCGATTTCATTCATTATTTTTTTTGTTAGAAAGGCCTACTTTACAGATTATCCTGTAATTATTTCAAGGTCATCGGTTTAGCAATCCATTGCTTCGTGATTGGCAGACAAACAAACACACTTTTACACATACTACCTCAACGCAGACGAAGTCGCGGGCGTCAGCTAGTACTCTTATAAAATCTCATAAAATCAACGCATATATTTGTCACATATGATCCGTTACTTATTGTTTTGTCTTGGCATAACATTAACGAATGCGTGTTTTTATTGAAATAAAAAAGTATTGATGTCAGGGAAAAGTAGTGGATCAAAAGTTTTCACTATTATCCATCGGCATAGTATCACATTTCTTCTTAAACTGTATATCTTTAAAAGTCCTATAATGAATTTCCAGGTATGCCGCCAATGCCAGGCCAACCGCAACCGATGCCCGCTCCAGGTTACGCGCCCTTCCCGGCGCAGCTGCCCAGCTACAACTCGCAGTACCAGCAGCCGCAGCAGAAGAGGCTGGACCCTGAACAAATGCCGAGTCCGGTAAGTCAAGCAAAAAGCCTGAAAACACGAATAACAAATAGATTTTTTCTATTCTTTCTTGGCATCGGTCAACTGATTCAGAGTAGAATACATGGCAACCTTTTTTCCCAGATACAAGTTATGGCAGATGACCAGCAGAACCGCGGAGGCGTGTTCGTTACTAACGACAAGGGCCTGGTGCCACCGCTGGTCACTACCGACTTCGTTGTGGACGATAAAGGAAACGCGAGTAAGTTTTTAACATTTATAAGAAAGAATATACCTATTTATTTATTAGCAATTACTGTTAAATTAAGCGGTGATAGCCTAGTGGTTAGGGCGTCAGTCTCCTAATCAGAGGTCGGCGGTTCGAATCCGAGCACGCACCTCTAACTTTTCGGCGTTATCTGCGTTTAAAAAAAATATATATATCACTTGCTTCAACGGTGAAGGAAAACATCGTGAAGAAACCTGAGAGTTCTCCATAATGTTCTCAAAGGCGTGTAAAGTCTGCCAATCCGCACATGGCCAGCGTGGTGGACTATGGCCAAACTCTTCTCACATTGAGAGGAGTAGGAGTGGTGAGCCGGTAATGGGATGATCAACCCAACCCAAGCCAACAACAAATTGATGATGATGATGATGATGACTGTTAAATTTTGTACCAGTTATTGCTTATACGAGAGCCGCAAACATTTAAAAGTAATTAGTTTAAAAGTCATTTAATGTTTCAGGTCCGCGTTACATTAGAAGTTCGATGTACAGTGTGCCGGTTACCGCAGATCTTTTGAAGCAGACCACAATGCCATTCTGCTTGGTTGTAAGTATCTTTTGTATTTATGTTTATCCCACTTCATGATTTTTTTTTTTTAATACACTACGAGTTAGCCCTTGACGGCTATCTCACCCGGTGGTAAGTGATGATGCTGTCTAAGATGGTATCGGGCTAACCTGTCAGGAGAATGTAAACCCACGCTCCTAATTGGTTTCTACGCGACATCGTGTCGGAACGCTAAACCGCTTTGCGACACGTCTTTGTCGGTAGGGTGGTAACTAGCCACGGCCGAAGCCTCCCACCAGACCAAAAAAATTGATTTATTGATTATTGGTGGAATACTGCGCTAGAGCGACGAGGGAATAATTAGTGGGCTTCAGAGTTTGGGATACTGTCTCAAGGTCGCCTAGCTATCGTTTCTTCAAGATGTATGTATGACGTTACACTCGCCGCTGTCCCCAGATCTCGCCAATGGCGGAGACGGTGGGCGCCGAGCTGGAGCCGCCCGTACTGGACTTCGCAGCGCTTACTGGCTCGCCCACGATGGGCCCTGTGCGCTGCTGCCGCTGCAAGGCGTACATGTGCCCCAACATGAAGTTCATCGACGCCGCCAGGCACTTTAAGTGCGCCTTCTGCAAAGCCACTTCTGAAGGTCAGCTTTTAAACACATCTAGTTTCCTTGACCAACTTTTTATTCCAACACTTTTGAACTAGAAAAACGTTTTAGTACACACAGTAACATTGAATAGCAAAAGCTAGCTAAGCAGCAGTTAAAATAGCAGAAATAAACCGTGATCCAGCCACGTGGGTTTTAGTGGGTATTCTGGTTGCCAGTCTGGCCGCCGGGGAGTCCCATATACCCCGTCGGAAGCGGCGCAGTCATGCCTGCGTCGCGTCCGGAGGGGATGCGTAAACGCATATTAAGCTCAAGCTTCAACGTATAAACAAAGGTTATACTAGGGGCAAAGATTGCGTATCTTGATATATACTATATAGTGTTTCATCCTGGATACGGTGAGGGACCCATTGTGGAAGTCCATGTCGAGTGGTATGAGCGAATAAGGATTTCAAATATATTACCATTTTGAATACACTGTCATACTTTTAGGGTTCCATACCCGATGGGTGCCAACTTTCAGTTGGGTTCCTAGAGTGTAGACTTAAGCAAGTCCTATTCATTAATAAAAGGATTTAAAAATCCAAATATTGGCGCTTATCCGGATCCGGGTATTTTTGTAAAAAAGTTTGTGCAAATGTCTAGAAGACTTTGTTCCGGCTAGTTAGTTACACAATAAATCTCAGCCTAAGAGTGTGTGAGCATCAGGTCAAGTTGTGAACTATTCATTTGCATCTCTCTCTAGTCTTTCCGTCATTACTGAAGATCGTGGTCCTGGTGTCCGTGCAACCTCGTGCGGATTAATTGTTTCCACCGGCTTCTATCGGAGGCTAGTCTTGCAATTGTGTGAAATTTGCACTCAGAGTCCCTCAGCTGGTCTGTCCATCTGGTTGGTGAGCGGCCTCGCGATCTTTTGCCGCCAGGCATTCATTTGCATACAAAACGCATAATTTGACAAGCGCCATTTTCTGTATGAATATGAATATGTAAGGGCGCCACAAATTCAAATTCAAATTCAAAATAATCTTTATACAAATAGTCCTTAAAAAGGCACTTTTGAAGCGTCAATAATTTACACAGTAGTTATTTCATGGTGATAACTATATTCGTAAATTAAAACTAAAGCTATGAGGGTTCCAAACGCGCCCCGGTCTAAGAAGAAGCCCACAACAAACTTAGCCGGGGTTTTTCTTTTTTTTCGTTATCACCATCTCACATAATGAATAAAATTAATAATAAACTATAGTACCTATGGAGATAGAGCAATTCACACCCAAGCTTTTTTATCGTTTATATAATCCTTAATATCGTAATATGATTTTTCTACAAGCTTTCGTTTTATAAAAACTTTGAACTTATTGATAGACATCTCCAAGATATCAATAGGTAATTTATTATAGAATAAAATACAATACACCAGTTGGCAACTGTGAGAAAACTAACTGAATAACTTACTGGGTGGGCGAGGTGAGCAATGAGATTAAAATAAATGATATAATACCACAGTGCCGATGGAATATACCCAGTACGTCAACAGCATGCAGCAGTACGGACGCCTGCCGGCGGAAATGGCGCTCGGGACTTACGAAATTGTTGCCACCAAAGAGTATTGTCGGGTGAGTTCACTCTATTAATTTACTTAAATCTTTTGTTTTTTTTTTTTTTTATCCACTACAAGTTAGCCCTTGACGGCAATCTCACCGGATGGTAAGTGATGATGCAGTCTAAGATGGTAGCGGGCTAACCTGTTGGGGGTAAATCCATACTCCTTGGTAGCCCGCTGGTAAGAACTCGCCCTTTCGGAGAGAGATTTTACTATTCGGTTTTATTAGTCTGGTGGGAGGTTTCGGCCGTAGCTAGTTAAAGAGGCCAAGTGGCCACCCTACCGACAAAGACGTGTCGCCAAGCGATTAAGCGTTCCGAGACGATGTAGCGTAGAAATCATTTTGGAATGTGGGTTTAAAATACGCCTAACAGGTTAACAGCCCGCTACCATCCTAGACTACATTATCACTTACCACCAGATGAGATAGCCGCCAAGGGCTAACTTATAGTGTATAAAAAAAAATCGGCTTTATGTGCATTTCTTAGCAATTTAAAAGTAAATATCACTTGCGTTTTCGGGGAAGGAGAACACTTTAGGATACTTGTATGGCTGTGCCTTCTCCATAATGTCAAAACAATGATACGCCTACCACGCCGCACTTGGTAAGCGTGGTAGACCACGGCCAAAACCTTTCTCTAAGAGGAGAATCGTGCTGTGGGCCGGTAAAGGGTTGATAATGATTATGGATATCATTCTGTCTCTCTGTTCCACGCTTAGGTGAAGCTTCTATGCGTTTCGACCAGAAATTAACTAGCAATTAATTTTGCAATAAGCATTTAATTGAATCAATAACGACTTTATCATATTAATAGGCCTGATATAAAACATCAAAGTTATCAGTGGAAGATGGATGGATGTGATCTAATCATTAATGAAATGGTCATCAATCCGTCCCAAATTTGTAGACACTCTCACATGAACAATAATAGAGTCGCAGATAGTCGAGTTGATAAGCGACACAAGACTAGAATTTCCTATTAGAGGCATATACCACCTGGATGCCTGGTCCTCTTCCACCACCCACTATTCCAGGTCATTTCTGCCACGCACTTGCAAATTGTGGAACCAGCTTCCAACTTCTGTGTTCCCTAATGGTTATAATACGGGGATCTTCAAAGGGCGGATTAACAAATTGCTCAAGGGCCAGCAACGCATTGGTGGTTCCTCTGGTGCTGCAAATGTTCATGGGCAGCGGTAATCACTTACCATCAGGTGACCCGCCTGCTCGTTTGCTCGCTATGTATATAAAAAATATATATATATCCAACTGAGATTTTCCAATGCTTAAGATGATGTTGGTAATAACTTTTTGACAAATACTATTTTGGATAAACAATAGCACGAATAAACGCGGAAGTTTGCTGCACAAATTTTTCTTTGCCCAGAAAGTTGTCAGTTCTTGAATGTAAAGAATACTCGTGGCCTATGGCGTTTCTCAGGACTGTTTGCGTTTTTGCGATATATATAAAATCTCAAGGGAACCGTTTATTTCTCACAAACAATCATCATCATCATGATCAACCCATTACCGGCTCACTACAGAGCACGGGTCTCCTCTCAATATGAGAAGGGTTTGGCCATAGTCCACCACGCTGGCCATGTGCGGATCGGCAGACTTCACACGCCTTTGAGAACATTATGGAGAACTCTCAGGTGTGCAGGTTTCCTCACGATGTTTTCCTTCACCGTTGAAGCAAGTGATATTTTAATTTTTTTAAAACGCACATAACTCCTAAAAGTTAGAGGTGCGTGCCCGGATTCGAACCGCCGACCTCTGATTAGGAGGCTGACGCCCTAACCTCTAGGCTATCACGCGCTTACAATCATACATCATACATACCTTATTTAAAATACCACGTAAATAACATTGGTTATCATTATTTTCTCCAGAACAACACGTTACCAAACCCACCAGCGATTGTGTTCGTAATCGACGTGTCGTACAACGCGATCAAGAACGGTCTGGTGCAAACAATATGTGACAATATCATGGATATTATTGAGGTAAGTCGGATTGCATGTAATGTTACGTAACTATGACAGTTTTTTTTGGAACGAAGTTCCTTATCGCGCGTTGTGAAAGGGGGCTAGACGGAAAAAATTCTTACGAAAAGTTGTCACGATACTTTTTGTTATTGTAAGCTGTGCGGCGTCGCATGTTTCTCTGTCTGTCTCTCTCTCTCTTATAGAAAGCAAGCCAGATATTTTCATTTCTATTTCGCGTTGAACAGTGTGGTGTCGCGACGATTATTTTTGTTGAGTGTATACAGGTTTTTTGTAAATAATAAAAAATAATAATAATATGATGAATCCTGACAGTGTTTCTGCACAAGTTCCGGATATTGCTGATGGAGTACAAAATTGAGCCTACTGATTAAGTTTATATAACATTATATTTGTTAATAATAAAAAAAAAATTATTATAACTTAAATAAAATAAAATTTGATTACAATTCCTTCACTAATTAATAGAAAGGAACTTCGTTCCATCCGGGTGTCCCTTGACACCTCTCAAGTTTTTTAATTTCGCATCGACTAGCGCTTGACTAGTATTCCACCTAATAGCGCTGAGGTGGCATAAGATAGATGAGTTTACCCAGAAGATGCTTTTCACTCTTTTTTTAAAGGTAAAGGTTGGCTGGCGATTTTACAAGTTGCTGATTTCTTGCCGCTGATAAATTTTTCCTATTGTAATTTAAGCTTTTAAATATCACTTGCTCTAGTGGAGAAGGAATCGTGAGGAAACCCTCATGTCTGAGAGTTCCCCATAATGTTCTCAAAGCCGTGTGAAGACTATCAATCCGTATTTCGCTAGCGTATTGGGCTACGGCCTCAATTCTTACTCTGAGAGGGATACCAGTGGATAGTAATAGGCCAGTAACGCTTTGTGCGAGTTTTTGGTATGTTGGCAGCATGGGAGTGAACCCCCGCTTGTTGGTAAAATGCGAAAGGGTAACCAGATCTGGTATTTCAGGTGAAAGTGTGTATCTTTATTCTTGAAGCCACATCCTACACGCTATGAGGTTACTTTAAACTATTCTCATGTGTAGGAGATTTTAATTGCAGACACCAATATAACAGCCCTATATGTTGGGCCCAACGATACATGATTACCTAGTGAGGGTCCCAACGGATGTCCTAAAATTTGTAAAGTTGTTTTTTAGCAAATAAATATTTTTAATTTTTTTTTAATTTTTAAAGATCACAAGTTGCCTGAAATTAAATTTTATTTATCTGTTATATAGTCAGTAACCTTTCATGATCAACCCATTACCGGCTCACTACAGAGTACGGGTCTCCTCTCAATATGAGAAGGGTTTGGCCATAGTCCACCACGCTGGCCTTGGCCTTTTCGGATTGGCAGACTTCACACGTCTTTGAGAATTATGTCGAACTCTCAGGCGTGCAGATTTCCTCACAATGTTGTACTTCACCGTTGAAGCAAGTGATATTTTAATTGCTTAAAAAACGCACATAACTTCGAAAAGTTAGAGGTGCGTGCCCGGATTCGAACCGCCGACCTCTGATTAGGAGGCTGACGCCGTAACCACTAGGCTATCACCGCTTCTAGTAACCTTTACCTTTTATGTATATAAAAATAAATAAAAAAGTAGTAGACAAGTTTACATGCTAAGCTTGCTAAGTCAACGCAAAATACCATTTAATACTTGCTAACGTGTTACCTGTTCGCTTGTTTACAGGCGATTCCGAAGGACGAGCAAACAGGCAAGAGTTGGACGCGCGTTGGATTCATAACATATAGTACCACTGTGCACTTCTATAATATTAAGGTAATGTACACTAAGTATGGGCACCATAAGAAAGCTCCTTTTCAGCGGGCTGTGGAGAGCGGATCATGTCTACGTGATAAAGCAAAAATGAGACATCCTTAGAAGAACCAGAGCTACCGGCACAGCTTAACGAGAGAATGCGTGGCTATGGACGGGGTACTTAGCTTGGGAACCAGGTACCCAGATGCTGCAGTGGTGTCCCCGTTTTGCAGTGGAAGGGTTGAAAGTGTAATGTGGGCGGTATTCTGCCCCCGCTTAAGTAAAGTAAAGTGGTGAAACGATATCAGAATTGGAGGCAGACGCTGGACAATGCGGCTAGATGTGGTGGGTTTGGGGAAGTCCTTACAAAAGATCTATGTATGTCTCTAATATGTCATACAACAAAAATTCAAAATGATTATCAAACGATGATACCAACAGTTTTATCGCGTGTCCAAATTTTTCATACCAATAACAAATTAAAGAAATAATTATGATTATTTGTTTTGATTAAAGGTGGATCTTTACCCAAAAGCTTTCTAGGGGTCTGTGGCCATTAATAGAACATTGAAATACTGTTTTTTTTTATTTACCACAAGTTAGCCCTTGACTGCATCTCACCTGATGGCAAGTGATGATGCGGTCTAAGATGGTAGCTGTTAGGGGTATGGTAAACTCATACTCCTATTGGTTTCTACACGACATCGTGCCGGAACGCTAAATTGCTTGGCGAGACGTCTATGTCGGTAGGGTGGTAACTAACCACGGTCGAAGCCTCCCACCAGACCAGACTCGATAAGGGAATCGAACCCAGGACCTCCAACTTTAAAATGCAACAACGCACGCACTGCGCCACGGAGGTCGTCAAATGATAAATGATGATGACCAATAAATCTTTGTCCAGGGTTCATTGGCACAACCGCAAATGTTATCCGTCGGCGACGTTGGCGATATGTTCGTGCCGCTCTTGGAAGGGTTCCTGCAAACTCCGGAAGAGAGTGGGCCGGTTCTTCAGGCGCTACTGCAACAACTTCCAGTCATGTTCCAGAACAATAAGGAGACGGAAACGATTCTGTTACCAGCTGTACAGGTATGGAAATAAACAAATAATAATTAATACTGTTTTATTTGAAAATAATAATTATGGAGACATTGTTGAATTCTGCTGACACTGGGGTTCAACAAATTCAAATAATTTTTGTTCAAAAAGTCCTTTAAAAGGCACTTTTGACGCATCAATAATTTACATAGTAGTGATTTGATGGTGATAACTACATTCGTAAACTTAAAACTAAAGCTATGAGGGTTCCAAACGCACCCCGGTCTAAGAAGAAGCCCACAACGAACTTAGCCCGGTAAATTTTCGTTTTGTTATCACCATCTCACGTGCCACTTAAAATTATTTTAAGAGATATCTTATTATTATTTTATTCATATTATTATATTAGTTATTTCTTGCAACTGAATGCTTAAGCATTTTGGTGTTAATACAAAGTTTTATAGCTTCTCATATTTTTTTAAATGTATGATTGTGACTTGTTTTTATTTTCCCCAGGCTGGTCTAGAAGCCCTAAAAGCGGCGGACACCTCCGGCCAGCTACTGGTATTCCACACGTCCCTCCCCACATTCAATGCACCAGGCAAACTGATCAACAGGGAAGACAGGAAACTGCTGGGGACAGAAAAAGAGAAGCAGATATTGAGTAAGTGTAATATTAAATATCATGGAACCCCTTAGCCATATAACCAACATAATAGCATCCGAAGGAGATTTTGACTTTGGGTATGGCGAACCCGTACTATATTCATTATGTGAGATGGTGATAACGAAAAAAAGAAAAACCCCGGCTAAGTTTGTTGTGGGCTTCTTCTTAGACCGGGGCGCGTTTGGAACCCTCATAGCTTTAGTTTTAAGTTCACGAATATAGTTATCACCATAACTACTATGTAAATAATTGACGCGTCAAAAGTGCCTTTTTTAAGGACTATTTGAATAAATATTATTTTGAATTTGAATTACTCCTAATTGGTTTCTACGCGACATGCCGGAACGCTTAATTGCTTGGCGATACGTCTATGTCGGTAGGGTGGTAACTAGCCACGGCAGAAGCCTCCCACCAAAATCCCAAAAAACCGGGAATCGAACCCAGGACCTGCGCCACGGAGGTCGTCAAACAAAGATTGGATTGAATTTGCACCGTGCAGATTTGCCACTCTTGAGTTGAGTTATTATTCTTTAACTGACCTAGCGGTGCGGTGCGGAAGCGGTGATAGCCTAGTGGGAAGCGGTGATAGCCTAGTGGTTAGGGCGTCAGCCTCCTAATCAGAGGTCGGCGGTTCGAATCCGGGCACGCACCTCTCACTTTTCGGAGTTATGTGCGTTTTAAAAAAATTTAAATATCACTTGCTTCAACGGTGAAGGAAAACATCGTGAGGAAACCTGCATGTTTCTGAGAGAGTTCTCCATAATGTTCTCAAAGGCGTGTGAAGTCTGCCAATCCGCACATGGCCAGCGTGGTGGACTATGGCCAAACCCTTCTCATATTGAGAGGAGACCCGTGCTCTGTAGTGAGCCGGTAATGGGTTGATCATGATATCAGGAAAGATCATACATGAGCTGAAAGAGTTTGGCACAATATCGCAAGCTTTGTCATGTATGTAGCTTTCACTTTTAATACGTCGCTAAGTTTTGATTTTTTCGTCAATTCAAAAACACAATGCTCGCGAAAATGTGTTCATCATTTATCATTTGTGAGCGAGCCGATAATGGGTTGTTCATGATGATGATGATCTGAGCTAGCCGCCTTGTTGCAGCGCCGCAGACGACCGCGTACAACGAGCTGGGCCAGTCGTGCTCGGCCGCGGGCGTGTGCGTGCAGATGTTCGTGTGCAACAACTCGTACGTGGACGCGGCCACGCTGGGCCAGCTGCCGCGGCTCACGGGCGGCCAGCTGCACAAGTACACCTACTTCGTGGTGCGTGTGTCTGTATCTATATACAGAGTGCTTCAAAAAAATGTATACACACTTTGAACTTCCATAGAAAATTTATTTACCGTTCTACAAAGTTAAATTTCAGGAAAATAGAAAGCTGAAAGTCCAATGTAAATGAAACATAAATAACAAATGTTAATACTGTTCAAATTGGTGACCTGCAGCATCAATACAATTCTGAGTACGAGTCACCACTGATTCTGTACATCGTATCAAAACGTCCAATGAGATTTCTCTACACACTGCTTGAATCTCATTCCAAAGAATGTCTAGGTTACGTGGTTTACGTTTGTACACCTCATCTTTTACTGTGCCCCACAAGAAGAAATGCAGTGGTGTAAGGTCTGTAGAGGTTGTAGAGCGGGAAAACTACAATAGTTTAAAGTGTGTATACATTTTTTTGAAGCACCCGGTATATAAAAGCGAAAGGTCACTTACATTCTTACATACTGACTTACTTACATACTGATTAAACACGAGATCTCAAAAACTATTGTACGTACAAAGCTATAATTTAGCAAGTAGGTAGTTTATAGTTAAGAGATGTCAGCTAAGAAAGGATATTTGGAAATTCCACCCCTAAGAGGGTAAAAGGGTGGTTGGAAGTTTGTATGAAATTACTTTGTTTTTAGAGTTAGAGACACAAAAATTTGCTTTAAGATTAATAATAATAAATAAAAAACATGTACACAATTTTTTTTTAAATTTTACCTGTCAAGGGTGGTAAAATAGGGGATGATAGTTTTTGCTTATTTTTTTATTATGAATTCTACAAGCTCGAAATTTTGAAAATAGGTTTCTTTTAGGGCGTGTATAAGTTTAAAATTTTTTTTCATCCAAATCTACCCCGAAGGGGGTAAAATAGGGGTTTGAAGTTTGTATGAAAGTCCTATGTGTTTTAATTTAGAGATACGAAAATCAGCAATTTGACATTTGCCTGTAGCTTACTTTCTCGAGCAGGGCATTGGCCGCACGGGTAATCAATCTCAAGTAAAATCAGCAATTCTACGCATACGAAGTCGCGGGCAACAGCTAGTAATATAATGTAATGACTAGTCGAGAAGAAGAAGATTGATGCTCTGGAGATGTGGTGCTGGAGGCGAATGCTAGGTGTCTCATGGACCGAATTTCGCACCAACGTCTCCATCCTCCAAGAACTCGGCATTAAACAACGACCCTCGTCGTTAGTACAGAGTCGCATTTTAAAATTTTTTGGTCACTTCTCCCGGCGTGAGAGTGACTCCATCGAGCGTCTTGTCGTGCAGGGCAAGGTGGAGGGCACTAGAGGTCGAGGAAGGTCACCCATGCGTTGGACCGATCAGATAAAGTCTGCTGTGGGTGGTCCTTTGCACGAGTGCACCAGGTTTGCGGCCGGAAGAGGGAAGTGGCGAATGCTTGTGAGGCGCATAACATCTGGCCTCAAAGACATTGATTCGTGATGACCACGACCGCTCTGCAAAGAGTGTAACGACGAAGAAGAAGTGTCTGTATAATATCCCTTAGCTCGCGACTTGACAACATAACAAGACCAACGTGGCGTCAAACCACCGCGTACAACTCGCCATTCCATTCGTTCGGTCTCGAACGTGTGCGTGCGAAGTCCGTTTACATCAACGCGTACGTCGTAATGAAACTTCAAGGTCACGTTCAGGCCCATTTTTTTTAATATTCCGCTGTAAGTTAGCCCTTGACCGTTAATTGCAATGCATTCTAAGATGGTAGCGGGCTAACCTGTTACGGGTATGGTAAACCCATACACCATTTTTTTTTAAATATCAAATCAATTAAATTAAATTAATTATTGCGAATTTGGGTTCTACAATAGGTAGTTGTTATTTAATAGATACAATTACATTCAGCCAAATTGAGCCTTATCGTGTGCAATATTAAAAATAAATATATATTACAGAATAAATTTAAAGTTAATTTAAAGTTAATCGGTACGCGCTATCGTGCCGGAAAGAAAAATCGCTTGGTGACACATCATTGTTGCTAGGGTGGCCAAAAAGCTTTCCTATTCTAGTTTTTATTTTGATAAACGTTTTACAGGCAGAAACCGACGGCGCTCGCCTCGCGTGGGACGTGAAGCGCACGGTGACGCGGCCCACAGGGCATGACGCGGTCATGCGCGTGCGCACGTCCACGGGCGTGCGCGCCACCGAGTTCTACGGACACTTCTTCATGTCCAACACGACTGATGTCGAATTAGCTGCTATCGGTAAGTTTTGTTGCAAATATTGATACCATTGAAAATAAAAATTTATTTTACACCAAACGAAAGAAAAATACGAGAAAACAAAGAAAAAACAGAAAATAAAAGAGTTACAATAAGAGTAATAGGTATGTAAACAGCACTAAAGTAGATCAAGACCTCATCAAACCAACCAAAAGAAGCTCTGAGAGCCTAGTGGTTACGACGTCCGCCATCTAATCAAAGTGAAGGAAAACATCACGAGGAAACCAGCCCACCTGAGAAATCTCCATAATGTTCTCAAAGGCGTTTGAAGTCTGCCAATCCGCACATGGCCAGCGTGGTGGACTATGGCCAAACCCTTCTCATATTGAGAGGAGACCCGTGCTCTGTAGTGATCATGATGATGAGATCAAAACTGATTTCCTTAGTTTTTGATACCCGCCTTCTTCCATCTCTAAGGTTGCGGGGTTAGGTAGATGAAATGAGCCAACGACCCGAGAGTTGGTGCACCTTCCATGGGGTGGTAAAAATATTAATATTCTATTACATATTTTTTTTATATGCTAAACACAATATAGGGCTACAATATTCTTACATCTAGTTACAATTCTTATAGCTAGTTACAACTTCCACATGAATATAATGATAATATTTTAGTTAATTTTTAAAGAATGGTTTGAATGAAGAGTTGGTTTGAGACTGCTTTATTAGAATACACTGCAATACACACTGTGCACATCAACAGATGCTGATAAAGCTATAGGGGTTGAAATAAAGCACGACGACAAGCTGACGGCGGAGGACGGCGTGTACGTGCAAGCGGCGCTGCTATACACGCACCGCAGCGGCCAGCGGCGCCTGCGGGTCATCAACTTGGCGCTGGCGGTGGCGCACCAGCTCGCCGACGTTTACAGGTCCACGGAGCTGGACACCTGCATCAACTTCCTCACGAAGCAAGGTAAAACTATTCTCCGCTTGCAACAGATTCATGTTCCATCACGACGGAGGATTGGACGAATCTTTTCTCCACTTGCAACAGGCCCATGTTCCACCATGTGCAGATGGGCGAGGACGAGCGTGCACAGCTCTCTACGCGAAAACTTGTGCACTAAATTATAACATACTAGCTGTTGCCCGCGACTTCGTCTGCGTAGAATTGCTGATTTCCCTTGAGATTGAGGTTACCCATGCGGCCAATGCGCTGCTTCTGAAAGTAAGCTGCAGGCAAATGTCAAATTGCGTTTGTCAATTTTCGTGTTTCTAAATTAAAAAACATAGGACTTTCATACAAACTTCAAACCCTTCTTTTACCCCTCTGGGGTAGATTTGGATGAAAAAAAATCTAACTTATATTTACTCCCTAAAAGAAACCTATTTTCAAAATTTCAAGCTTGTAGACTTCATAATAAAAAAATAAGCAAAAACTATTATCCCCTATTTTACCACCCTTAACAGGTAATATTTAAAAAAAAATTGATGTACATGTTTTTTATTTTAACTCTAAAAACAAACATATACATCTCTAACTCTAAAAACAAAGAAAATTCATACAAACTTCCAACCCCCCTTTTACCCTCTTAGGGGTGGAATTTCCAAATATCCTTTCTTAGCTGACATCTCTTAACTATCAACTACCTACTTGCTAAATTATAGCTTTATACGTACAATAGTTTTTGAGATCTCGTGTTTAATCAGTATGTAAGTATGTAAGTGACCTTTCGCTTTTATATACATAGATATGCAAATATGGTATGATTGTGTTGGAATCCTTCGTGAGACTGTAACGCGAGTCTGGTTTTAAATGTACCAGTTTCAGGTTCACGTGGTATTATTCCAATTCCAGAACTCTAGCTTGTAACAATAACATTTATAAGATTAAATATCATAAGTACATATAGGTGTCTCGTAGAACTCGATGGGACTTAATTACTGCGTCAGAAGCTATGTGGGACTCCCCAGCGATCAGACTGGAGACCAGAATGTTCACTAAAACCCAACGGTGGTCTTTCGAGTCACGGTGGCGGGGTCACATGAACGACCGCAAAAACGTATGAGCCCGCTTATATCTAATATAATACAGGTATATACCTAAATCAGGGGCAGTAGATTTTATTGCTCAAGTACATACATACATACACACATACATAATGCCACGACGCAACGCGATCAGCTGCGAAGCGTTGCGACGCGACAGTAGCTTCCCCGCATTAATTTATTAGTTGCATTGTAATTGTAAGCCAAATTGTTATGTTAATATTAAAACGAACTAAAATGTAAAAAAAAAAATGCTAATAATGTTAAATGTTAAAACAGCTTAAATACACCCAACCAAAAAAATATATATATATATTAAGTTAAGAAAAAATCATAATTAACATACTTACAGGACGCTTGTCAGTTTTGCATTACGTTATGACTCTTAATAAAGCTGTAATTTAGTTTGTTTTAAGATGTACTTAAGCTTATTTCTATAATGTAAAATTAAGGATCTAAGAATAAGAATAAATATATAAATATATCTGGACTATCACTAACCACCAGGTAGAATTGCAGTCAAGGTCTAACTGGTAGTGGAATAAAAAAAAAGATTCAAAAATGAACGTATCGTTGGTATTTCCAGCGGTGTGGGCGCTCAGAGAAGCCACTCCGAGACAAGTTCGCGAAGGGCTGACGACTAGATGCGCCAAGTCGCTGGCGGCGTACCGAAGGCATTGCGCGTCTCCATCGTCAGTGGGGCAGCTGGTGTTGCCGGAGTCCATGAAGCTCCTGCCGCTGTACACGAGCTGCGTTCTACGGTCTGACGCTATCGCGGGAGGTAGGTCGAAAGTAGATATGGAACATCATCATCATCATCATGATCAACCCATTACCGGCTCACTACAGAGCACAGGTCTCCTCTCAATATGAGAAGGGTTTGGCCATAGTCCACCACGCTGGCCATGTGCGGATTGGCAGACTTCACACGCCTTTGAGAACATTATGGAGAATTCTTAGGCGTGCAGGTTTCCTCACGATGTTTTCCTTCACCGTTGAAGCAAGTGATGTTTTAATTGTTTAAAAACGTACATAACTTCGAAAAGTTAGAGGTGCGTGCCCGGATTCGAACCGCCGACCTCTGATTAGAGGCTGATGCCCTAACCACTGAGCTATCACCGCTTCGATATGGATCATACCAAACTCAAATTGCACATCTCCAACTTGTTTCAAAAGTTATTAATAGTTAAATTGACGACGTCCGTGGCGCAGCGCGTCGCTTTATAAAGTTGGAGGTCCTGGGTTCGATTCCCGGCTTGAGTTTGGTCTGGTGGGAGCCTTCGGCCGTAGCCACCACCCTACCGACAAAGACGAGTCACCAAGCGATTTAGTGTTCCGGCACGATGTCGCGTTGAAACCAATAAAGAGCGTTGGTTTACCACAGGTTAGCCCGCTACCATCGTAGACCGCATCATCACTTACCACCTGGTGAGATGCCGTCAAGGGGTAACTTGTAGAGTAAAAAAAAAAGTTTAGGTAATTAAATTTCTTAGTTATTAATATGTGTTTAAAAAAAAATTATTTCGGAGCTCTGAGCATGAGCTTACTACAACGTAAATTTTTGATTTATCAAAGTTGATTTTATAATATATTTTTAATTATATTATTTCGTGAGGTGATGTTGATAACTATATTCCTTAACGCCATGCGCGGATTGGCAGACTTCACACGCCTTTAAGAACATTATGCACTCTCAGGCGTGCAGGTTTCCTGACGATGTTTTCCTACACCGTCGAAGCAGGAGATATTTTAATTGCCTAAAAACGCACATAACTTCGAGAAGTTGAGGTGCGTGCCCGGGTTTGAACCACTCGGATAACACAGCTTCGCAGATTTTTAATTTTAAATTAAAAAAAATTATTTCACCAAAAACACAGTTACAGTTTTACATATTCCGATGGTACCCACACTAGGTAAACCTGTCTCGTGGGTACCTTATATCGCTTTAACAGTTAAATGATACAACACAGACGCTAACTATATTTTTGTTGCAAAAAAAAAAAAATGTATATATATATCCCAATGTATCAAAGAGTTATGTTAAATGTAAGAAAAGCTCCTCCGTTTCCTTGTAGTTTAAGGAAGCGAGCCATTTTCACACAATTGTTTTTTTGAAGTGAAACTTCTTTATCGGCGTTGGAAAAAAATTTACCGTCACATTTTTCGGTTACGCGTCACATTTTTTTTATACACTACAAGTCAGCCCTTGACGGCTATCTCACCTGGTGGTAAGTGATGATGCTGTCCAGTATGGTAGCGGGCTAACCTGTTAGAAGTGTGGTAAACCCACGTTCCTAGTTGGTTTCTACGCGACATCGTGCCGGAAAGCTAAATCGCTTGACGACACGTCTTTGTCGGTAGGGTGGTAACTAGCCACGGCCGAAGCCTCCCACCAGAACAGACTCGAGCCGGGAATCGAACCCAGGACCTCCAACTTATAAATTCGACAGCGCACGCACTGTGCCACGGAGGTCGTCAAATTTGGCTTGCCTTACGGAACAATGATTTATGTTATATACGTTTACCACCCTATTGTAAAAAGCATTTGGGAAATGGGGCATTGATTATGTGACGTACTGTTAGTTCGTGGACTTTTGTGTTTATAAAAAAAAAAACACCAATTCAAACACCAACTAGTTTAATTAAAATATTTACACACTTTACACTACTTTTATCGTTTAACTTAGATTATACTTATTGCGCGGTACCCTAGTGAAGGGTTATAGGAGCCGGAGTAAGTTCTTAGTCAAGAGCTGAAAGCCAGCCGGCAGGCCTAGACCGGGTCCGTAGCTGGGCAGCTATTTGACTAGAGAACTATAACTGACTGGATTTAGAAAATGTATGGAATTTATAGGCCCATATCGCTGACTGTCAATTTATAATTGGGGTCAAATTGGAAATAGCAATTCAGCAATATGTGTCCTATAGTTAGGGTTGTAACAGTACGCTTGGTCCAGGGCAAGACATCACGTGCGACGACCGCTCGTGCGCGATGTACCGCGCGCTCACGGCCGACGTGTCGCTGTCGCTGGTGTACACGTACCCGCGCCTGCTGCCGCTGGACGGGCTGCCGGCCGCGCCGCCGCAGCCGCTGCGCGCCTCCGTCGACAAGATGAGCGAGATGGGCGTATACTTGCTGGGTAAGTTGAGGAAGTGGGAGAGACGATACGTGAACGTGTACCATTCCAACATTTGGAGCGAGTCGCCTGTATCCTCTTCTTAAAGACTCCAGAACTGTTTGATCTACTTTCCACTTCCATCTATATGTATAAAAGCGAAAGGTCACTTACATACTGACTTACTGAATTACTTACATACTGATTAAACACGAGATCTCAAAAACTATTGTACGTATAAAGCTATAAATTACCAAGTAGGTAGTTGATAGTTAAGAGATGTCAGCTAAGAAAGGATATTTGGAAATTCCACCCCTAAGGGGGTAAAATAGGGGTTGGAAGTTTGTGTGAAATATCTTTGTTTTTAGAGTTAGAGACACAAAAATTTGCATTAAGATTAATAATAATAAATAAAAAACATGTGCATCAATTTTTTTTTTAATATTTCACCATCCTTAACAGGTAAGGGTGGTGAAATAGGGGATGATAGTTTTTGCTCATTTTTTTATTATGAAGTCTACAAGCTTGAAATTTTTAAAATAGGTTTCTTTTAGGGCGTGAGTATAAGGTTAGATTTTTGTTCATCTAAATCTACCCCGAAGGGGGTAAAATAGGGGTTTGAAGTTTGTATTAAAGTCCTATGTTTTTTAATTTAGAGATACGAAAATCAGCAATTTGACATTTGCCTGTAGCTTACTTTCTGAAGCAGGGCTTTGGCCGCACGAGAAACCTCAATCTCACGGGAAATCATTAATTCTACGCAGACGAAGTCGCGGGCAACAGCTAGTCTATAATATAATAGAAATTCAGACATGACATCTCCCAGAAGAAGTGGCCAGTGGTTATTTCTGACTGGCTAATAATATTGAATACGTATTTCCCATAAGATATTTCGACACCTTTATTGCTTTGCGCTAGTTAAGATTTATCATTGGCTTTTTCATTAGTAAAATAAACGTAAATAGACACAAATTGGCGACTGAATCTTTATGTAGAATGGACACTCTCCTTCACTTTTTTCAACGTCGAGGTATCGTAAGAATGTTTGTATGTCTCTTGATTTTATTTGTTGAAGAGATAGTGAGAGTGATATACACGCGGTAGATTACGAGGATATTTTCAATGTGTTAGCAATGTTTTTTTTTTTTTTTTTTTTTTTATTTTTTTTTTTTTTTTTTTATTATATATATATATATATATTTTTATCCACTACAAGTTAGCCCTTGACGGCAATCTCACCTGATGGTAAGTGATGATGCAGTCTAAGATGGTAACGGGCTAACCTGGAAGGGGTATGGTAAACCCATACTCGTATCAATTTCTACGCGACATCGTGCCGGAACGCTAAATCGCTTGGCGGCACGTCTTTGTCGGTAGGGTTTGTAAAATATTATTATTCCATGTCTCATTCCTGCTCACGCCGTTACCGCTCCCTTTCTCAAAATATGAATCTAATTTAGAGGAAGTTTCGTTCATCGAAAAAACAAAAAATGTCCATCTTAAATTTAACTTTAAGAAATCAACATCCCCCGATGATGAGGGGAGGGGGAGAGGGTATTCTGGTAGATCTGCATATTGATTGAAGAAATTACAAATTGCACCGTGCAGATTTTGCGCGGTTTCCAGCAAATTAGGCTAATTGTCCATTGTATATTAATAATGCTAATGTTATGTAATGTTTCATATTATGCATTGGGGTTTGGGCTCGCTAACCCGTGTTTTTCCCTGATTATATGATCCGTGGTTTAGTTTATAATTTTTTAATCTTTAATAAAAATAATTTTTAATTTTTGACGACTTCCGTGGCGCAGCGCGTGGGCTGTTGCATTTTAAAGTTGGAGGTCCTGGGTTCGATTCCCGGCTCGAGTCTGGTCTGGTGGGAGGCTTCGGCCGAGGCTAGTTACCACCCTACCGACAAAGACGTCGCTAAGCGATTTAGCGTTCCGGTACGATGTCGCGTAGAAACCAATTAGGAGTGTGGGTTTACCATACCCCTTCCAGGTTAGCCCGCTACCATCCTAGACTGCATCATCACTTACCATCAGGTGAGATTGCTGTCGAGGGCTAACTTGTAGTGGATAATAAAAAAAAACAATCTTTATTTATTAAAAGCATAATTTACATTTCATTAGTACGAAACTGAAGTCTCCTGCGATTGTTTAAACTGTGTTGTAGGAGACAGTGTCTCCAGTTAGTTGTCAGTGTCAATAAGCTCGTGTGTTATCCGTTCCGCAGAGAATGGCGTCCACATGCTCATATGGGTGGGGTCGCAGGCGTCCAGCGAGTGGGTGAGCGACGTGTTCGGCGTGGCGTCGCCGCAGCACGTCGACACGCACGTGTGCGAGCTGCCCGAGCGGGACAACGCCACGAGCGTCGCGGTCCGGGACCTCGTGCTGCAGACGAGGATCAAGCGCAGGAATGCTATGAGGGTAAGTTTTTTTTTTAAATTATGTTCATTATGATCCTTTTTTAAAACATACATATGTGTATATATATCGGACATTGAAAATAATAGTGTTAAATTCAAATTCAAATTCAAATTCAAATTCAAATTCAAATTCAAATTCAAAATAATCTTTATTCAAATAGTCCTTAAAAAGGCACTTTTGACGCGTCAATAATTTACACAGTAGTTATTTCATGGTGATAACTATATTCGTAAACTTAAAACTAAAGCTATGAGGGTTCCAAACGCGCCCCGGTCTAAGAAGAAGCCCACAACAAACTTAGCCGAGGTTTTTCTTTTTTTTCGTTATCACCATCTCACATAATGAATAAAATTAATAATAAACTATAGTACCTATGGAGATAGAGCAATTCACACCCAAGCTTTTTTATCGTTTATATAATCCTTAATATCGTAATATGATTTTTCTACAAGCTTTCGTTTTATAAAAACTTTGAACTTATTGATAGACATCTCCAAGATATCAATAGGTAATTTATTATAGAATAAAATACAATTTCCTTTGAATTTGTTACTAATTTTGTGCAGCCTACTAAACGGTACTACAAGTTTACTTTTACTTCTGATGTTCAGTGCGTTACAGTCCATTTTTTTCTTGAATTTATCAATATTTTTATGAAAATACATTAAATTTTCATATTTTCATATATATATTGGCTGTCACTATCCAAAATTCCATGTTTTTCAGTAGAAGCATTTAAAAATTTATAAGATTTTGAAGGCTAATTCTATGTGAAAATCGGAATGAATTGTTATTAATGTAAAAGTCTGTTTATGAAGGACATTAAGTGTAACAGTTGAGTAATATTTAAAAAACAAAAAAAGTATTTTAAAATAAGTTTTTTTTTTTTTTTTTTTTAAATAATGAATTTTGGATAGTGACACTATTATTTTCAATGTGCGATATATTGTAAAGGGTACTTACTTCGTAGTTGGGTCCAATTGATATATCATGTCAGGCAGTATTTTTCTTTTAGTAATTTGTACATTTGCTCTTCATGACCATAATTTGGTCAAGTGGAACAAATGATGGGAAAGACCGACCTATCTGATGGTCACCGGAATTACTCAATAATAATTAATTTGCTGGTTGCTTTTCAACGATTTTGTCTGTTGTTGTAATATATTAAATGTAAATATACGTATAAACACTAAAAATGCACTATATTGCATGTATGCACGCATCGCAGTCTACTCTGTTATACTTGGTAAGGACTAGATGGATGGTCTCAAGTTCCCTCTTGAGATGCTTTCAATTCCTTCATATTCCAAATATAGCTACCCTTATAAGAACTAACAATAATCAAGGATTAAAAAACAACCTGATTTTCTATAACATAACATACATAAACACTTTTAACTCTATTGGTAAAAATTTACATATAGTAATTTTTCCACCATAGGTTAGGCATTGACTGCAATCTCCTATGGTGGGAAATGATAATGTCTAAATAGTAGCGATATGTTCTGTGCCCATGCCCAAACCTTATTCCCTGCACCGCTCCGCTCCATTGTTAGTTTTATTTTAATGAGTTAGAGCCTGTTTACTGTGTACATTTTGCCTGTTTTTATTTAATACTTTTTGCGTATTATTTTGGTTTGCCGGCCGATGCACTCACTGCACGCACTTGTTGACTTGCATGTACGCAGTTGTCGGTAGTCCACCAGTTCGATAAGCACGAGGCCTTGGCGCGGCGGCTTCTGGTGGAAGACCGAGGCCTGGACGGCTCCGAGTCCTATGTTGAGCATTTGATGACCATACATAAGGCGGTCCAGAAGATGATGTAGGTGTTTGTATTCAGGATTACTGGGACGTGTGGCTTTTGCATGAACTCTTGGAAATTTGGGTCGAAATTGTGATCGTTCGTAAGGATTTTTATCGCCATCTTCATCATCATCACCAGCGAGATTAAAGTCCAAGCCGCCAACCGCATGGTATACATTCATTCATTCATTCATGTTCAACCCATTATCGGCTCACTACAGAGCGCGGGTCTCCTCTCAATATGAGAAGGGTTTTGGCCATAGTCCACCACGCTGGCCATGTGCGGATTGGCAGACTTCACACGCCTTTGAGAACATTATGGAGAACTCTCAGGCGTGCAGGTTTCCTCACGATGTTTTCCTTCACCGTTGAAGCATGTGATATTTTAATTGCTTAAAAACGCACATAACTCCGAAAAGTTAGAGGTGCGTGCCAGGATTCGAACCGCCGACCTCTAATTAGGAGGCTGACGCCCTAACCACTGGGCTATCACTGCTCTATATATGGTATACATTGTATAGGGCTTAATTGCTCTAAAATGGGTTGTCGTACTATATGTAAGCGACCTTGAATTGCCTTAGTAAAGTTTATATTGACCTTTTGGGATTGCTTATGTAAATGGATCAAATATGAATCACAAATGCTTCAGGCTTACCTGTGTGGAATATGTTATATTATTTTGGTTGTGGGTTTTATTTGGCTTGAATTTTATTGGTGGTATTTATTCTGCTTTAATACAAATAACTACAATTTTACAAATATTTTAGTGTTTTCTATTTCTTGCTAAAAATCGCCAATGATCCATCAAACTGGCTGCCCAGTTTCAACAAGATTTCATAGACTTGTTAATAACAGACAGTAAAAAATAATGAAAACTCATTATTTAAATTCAAAAACACGCTGCTGAAACATTCATACCCATTTCACCCATTATTTTGAGGTGATGGCTATTTTTACACTTAAACTCTCAGATCTTGCAATACTTTTACATACATTTACATAACTACATCGAGGCAGACCGAGGCGTCGTTGGCGTGACAAACTCGATGCCTATATGTCGGCTTGGCCCCAAATATCCCTACATAGAGACAAATGGAAGGAAGAAAGGGAGGCCTTTGCCCAACATTGGGACAGTACAGGCTAATAATAAATAAATAAATAAAATAACGGGATCTGAGAGTTTAAAGACATTCATTGCAAGATGCTGTGAAACTGGCCATCATGGATTTTATGTTTTGTAATATTGTATGTAATTGTAATGAGAATGTCATTGCAGATATAATTTTGATAAAATAAAACGACATTTACGTTGTTTCACTTATTGTATTTTTAAATAATACAGATGATTATTCGTAGACATTAGGTTACGTAGAAAAATAATTTAAATCTATTTTAGAGTTGCCTTTCGAAGAATTTAAAATCTTACAATTCGTGGTAATCTTTTGTGGCTTTATGTAAATCCTAGATTTAGCTTTAAAATATAATTTTGTACGCTGTTGATAACGAATAAATTAATAGAAATAAAATTAAAAATAAGTGTCTAAAGTGAAACTTCCCAAATTAATCCTAATTAAAGTCATTGCGCTTCCACGTCTGTTCTCATGTGACGAAATGTACGATTAATAGATGTAATAGGTTTTTTTATATATTTTGAATAAGATATTTATTTAATGATTAATTAGACAATTAGTTGTTAGAAATACATATATAACTAAAATAAAACTTACATTAACCTAAAACTAATAATCTTAAAATTAAATCAAAATTTAACATCATAACTAACATATATTATTAAATGAATAAAATATATACGAAATGTTGTACATAACGTGACCTTGAAATTTTGAAATTCTCGTCCAAAAAAGAAATGTGTCAAACGTGACCTTGAAAGCTCAATTCTTTGAAATGAAACTTATGAAACGTGTTGTTACAGCTAACAGTGATGCGCCAACACGACAAGCTGGAGACGGTGTTGCGTCACTTCCTGGTGGAGGACCGCGGCGTCGACGGCAGCTCCTCCTACGTCGACTATCTGTGCCACATACACAAGGAGATAAGGACGTTGCTATAGCATCTGCTATACTGAATCGCACTCGCTGACGTGTGCGACCACTTTTATGGGCTCAATTATTTACTCTTGGTCCGCATCATCATTACCCTCAGCATATTTAACTCTCAGGTACCGTTGACCCAAGGATACAGAACAAAATGTATCTTGCGGGGTCCGAGAGCTAACTATTGTCACACTTTTTAATTGCCAGTAAGCAACGCCCAGCTATCAATATGGCCTGATAAATTCAATACTTGGTGCTCACTAGATTATTTGAGGGGTTCCAATATACCGCCATGTTGATGATAATAGAGAAAGCTTCTTTCTTTTCTTGCTTTCTCGATTGGTGACAACGCACATTTTACAAAGGAACGAAGAGCCTCGCTATACGTAATACATACTAATACTACCAAAGATACAGTTTGGTTATTAAACTGTGCGCGTAATAGAAGAAAAGCCAGCTACAAATAAAATGTTCTCCATTAGCCCATTAGCTCTCTCCATTGCTCGCTGAGTGACTCTGAGCCTTCTTATGAGGCCCATAGTGAGCGACCACGTTTCGGATCCGTAAGTCATCACTGGCAACACGCACTGTTCGACCTACAACAAGGTGGACAGATGACATCAAACGAGTCGCAGGGAACCGCTGGATACAAGCGGCCCAAGACCGTGGCTATTGGAACTCCCTACAAAAGACCTATGTCCAGCAGTGGACGTCTATCGGTTGATGAAGAAAAAGAAGATACAAGTGAAATTGTCATTGCGGGATCTGAGAGGTAATTTTAGAGGTTTTTAGGTGCATCGTTATGATTTAAATGCTAGAGATTAAGCCCGTAAAAGTTGTCTCACGCTGAGATAGAAATATTTTATGAAAAGAACACTATATTGTCTGATATTAGGATTCCGTGCGCTGGTGAATGACCATTGGATGTGACGAGTGGATGACGACTGTATTCAATTGTTATTAATAATTAGTAATAACCTGTTGAGAATTATATGACCATAGAGTTTGTAAAGTATGGTATGGTGTTTTCATTTTAATATATATTTTTTTGTTGTATTATATTTTGAAACAACAATGAGGTTCTCCTTTTGGAAAGAATTCTTTTGCTTTACAAATTTTAGTCAGTTGTGATGTCATCATTTTTAAGTTTGTGGTCAGATTGTTGGTCAGCTATCGCCTTTGTCAGTTTTGTGTCATATCCGTTTTGTGCTGGGTTGATAGCAAGCAATATTTTGATTGCAATTCTATCGGCTGTCCTTAACTGTTTTTTTATTTATTTATTATACACTACAAGTTAGCCCTTGACGGCTATCTCACCTGGTGGTAAGTGATGATGCAGTCTAGGATGGTAGCGGGCTAACCTGTTAGGAGTATGGTAATCCCACGCTCCTAATTGGTTTCTACGCGACATCGTGCCGGAACGCTAAAATCGCTTGGCGACACGTCTTTTTCGGTAGGGTGGTAACTAGCCACGGCCGAAGCCTCCCACCAGATAGTAAATAACATTTAATAGTTTAAATTCCAAAGCATAGGAAATACAAGGCAACTTGGAAACTGTGCTAGCCGATGGGGTATTATTATATAACTTTCATAGAAACTGGCGAAGTCAGTCATAAACTTTATTTTCTATCATTGTGAAATTAAATAACATTTACACACACAATTGCAAAAGTAGACATGACACCTTGAATGATTGTGGGCTTAAAAGAATCGCCATGGACAGCTTTTATCCAGACTAAAAGATATGCTATATATGTGTTGGTTGCAACTTTGATCGAAGTTTCTGTAAAGTCTATTAGATTCGGTTGACATTATAATTTTTTCGACATTGTAGAACATCAGCTAAATGCTTTTAATTCAAAGTCCGAAAAGGCATCGATATTAATGAATGGATAAAAAACGTGCCAACCAATATTCTAAAAGAATGTGGCTATCAGGTATCACTATGTCTTAGAATACTTATACTTCCTAATATATATTCAGATACAGTATTCTAAGAGATAGGGACAAACCAGGACAGATCTTTTTTGTATTTTTGTGGTATCATATAAGTTACTCAACATAGCCTGATTCAGCTAAATCATTGTCAAGTCGACAGTATATGGTTACTTTGTGCGTACATTTGGTGCTCTTTAAAAGTTTAGCACCAATGCGTCGGTGCTATTTTGAAAGTCCAATGACCAAGTCCATAAGTACGCAGTAATATAATAAGTAAATGCGAGATGGTATAATTTATGCTATTTGATTGTCAACTGCATACTGTCAATTATATTAAACTATTTTATAACACAACATACTAGTCGGCAGTGGAGTATTTTCTAAAAAGTCAGAAAATGTCATCGAGAGAGATGGTCCTGAAGTTTTGTTAGCAATGCATGGAAGAGTTGTTATACCATCATTTATGTATCAAAGTATGTTTATTTTAGTTTCTAGTTTTGTAGCCATTTAACTCTATTGTAATGGACTGTAAATAAAGTATATTGGCCTTATTATATTTTGTTTATAGTTTTTATTTCAAGCGTTTCAAAATTCAATTCGAGGGCAGTTTATCCAAATGCATCCTCACAGTACCTTCCCCTGAAGGTGCCTCTACCATACGCCCCGATGCCCACAAAAAGGTAGCTATAATAGCAAACCATGTAATCATCATCATCATCATATCATCTCATCATCTGTAGCAGTCTTACGAGCTTCAAATCTTCATGTCGATCGAATTATTTATTGACAACCTGACTTTGAAGCAGTGATAGCCTAGTGGTTAGGTTGTCAACCTCCTAATCAGAGGTCGGCGGTTCGAATCCGGGCACGCACCTCTATCTTTTCGGAGTTGTGCGTTTTTAAAAATTAAAATATCACTTGCTTCATCGGTGAAAGAAAACATCGTGAGGAAACCTGCACGCCTGAGAGTTCTCCATAATGTTCTCAAAAGACGTGTGAAGTCTGCCAATCCGCACATGGCCAGCGTGGTGGACTATGGCCAAACCCTTCTCATATTGAGAGGAGACCCGTGCTCTGTAGTGAGCCGGTAATGGGTTGATCATGATGATGATGATGAACTTGACTTTACGACTAAAATTTCTTGCTATATCTAGGTATAGTTTCACTATATCGATGGTTTGATATAAATAAACGCACAAGTCTGTTAAATATATTTTATTTCATAAAAATGTTAGGTTACACTCACATACAGGATATAAAGTTTGTCTGAAAGATTTCCTTTATTTTTTCTGAAACAAAACATTTATTAACGTATGTAACGCGCGCCGTCCCGAATACCGTCCGAGGGCGCCTCGGTTGCGGTCGGCTCGGGGGATGAGCGGGCGGGGGGAGGTGTGACGCTATCACGGCGCGGTGCAGTTTGTAAAAGCGCGGGAATACAGTTTGATTTTTGGAATTAATACAGTATTGGTTTAACTACAGTGTTTGTTTAAATAAAAGTATTTGTTTAATATCAGTATCTGTTTTAATACGTATTTATTACTCGCAACTTCACTGATGATCACGTCACAATCTCGTTTTGACTGTTTCTTAAGTCTTATAAGCAGAAGATTATGACGACCTCCGTGGCGCAGTGCGTGCGCTGTCGCTGGGGTGGTATAAACTTGGATGTCCTGGGTTCGATTCTCGGCTCGAGTCTAGTCTGGTGGGAGGCTTCGGCCGTGGCTAGTTACCATCCTACCACGATGTCGCATAGAAACCAATTAGAAGTGCGTTTTCCCTAAAAGGTTAGCCAGCTACCATCCTAGACTGCATCATCACGTACCACCAGGTGAGATAGCCGTCAAGGGCTAACTTGTAGTGTATAAAAAAACCCTTTGCCACCTGCTATAGCAAACTTTGGTCCCCTGGTATTGTGGTTATACTTATAGCCGGAACTGGGTGGATTCCACGCCAAAAATGACACCTTCCTAGTCACTACGGAGACATGCAGGTACCTACTTGTTTCGGATACACGATTTCGATGTAGGGGCCCCTGTACGTGCATGGGAGACAGTATTTGGGTGTCCTGCGCCTTCTCCTGCACCCCACTACCATAGCAAAGAAGTATATCACGAGGATAATGATCAGATATTTTCTGTACGCCATGTTTCTTACTGCAACGAGAAAATCTTAGTGAAACTCAATCCATAGCACAATTTTAAGTATTGCTTGCTTTGGTTAACTTGCTGGGATAGGTTTCTTTTTAACCAGGGACCGTTTCTGCGGTATTATAAAACAAAACATCTCGTAGTTAGGTACTTTGTGACACCAAAACCGATTATTCCAAATCGTCGCATTAGGATAGCTTTTCTTCTGGTGACAGACATTGGATACTTAACATTATTAGACCTATTGTCCCGGAAACAAAACTTTTACTTCAATGTGATTTAAAAAAAAAGTTCCAGGCAACACCCAAGTAGTTCAATATGAATTTATTCAATAGTATTTAGTTCTTTATATTATGTTACTAACCATGAGTAAGAAAAATAGAGAACGTACAAGGTAACCTTTTTTTTTCGGACTGTCTATTAGCTGTACTAATCCTATTGGTTGCCACAGCGTAACCGGGCTGATTGGCGAGCTTCGGAAAGAAGCTCTGCCAGAAGAAATAGCATACAAGTTAACGTTACAGCATTTAAGTTCAAGTTCTGCGGTCTACCAATCACAAAACACTTTGCTCAAACGGCCGCGTCTTGCGATTGGTCGCACGCTGGACGCCAACTTGATCGGTTGGACGGGGTAATTTGAACATGCCTTCACTCGTGAACAATCTCAATGGTAGGCCCTTTGTATTCCCTAGCGCGGCATCCTCTCTGACAGTGCAGTCTCCGACAGTAGCGCTTCCGGACGCCGGCGGCCGCCAGGGGGCACAGCGGGCACAGTATTATGAGCACCACAATGTAGACCCTCGGCCAGTGCATGCTCTACCAACTCTAGCAATCAAATTAAATATAAAATTTAAAACACTTGTAACACACGATTAAAATACTTGTTAGGTGGGGCAGAAGTTATGTCAATGGTAAAACTATCTAGCAGATAGTGATATTTTTTATTAATATTATCATCATCATCATCATCATGATCAACCCATTACCGGCTCACTACAGAGCACGGGTCTCCTCTCAATATGAGAAGGGTTTGGCCATAGTCCACCAAGCTGGCCAAGTGCGGATTGGCAGACTTCACACGCCTTTGAGAACATTATGGAAAACTTTTAGGCGTGCAGGTTTCCTCACGATGTTTTCCTTCACCGTTATAAGTGATATTTTAATTTTTTTTTAAACGCACATAACTCCGAAAAGTGAGAGGTGCGTGCCCGGATTCTAACCGCCGACCTCTGTTTAAGAGGCTGACGCCCTAACCACTAGGCTATCACCGCTTACTATTAATATTAATATTATATCTGACATTTATTGGAGTAAGTGGAGTAAGTTCCTTTAAGCAGGCTTGGAGGAGATAGGGATTTTGCTGCGCAACCGAACTGAAAAAATGTGATAGTAGAAACGTAAGAAAAAGTCCGTGGAATAAAACCGTTAAATGAGACGTGCGCATACGCTACAGTCGTATACATAAGCGAGTAGTGTATAATGCCTTTCTCTTTCTGCCTCTTTCTTTTCGTTCGCTCATCCCTTCTCTCTATTACCACTCCACCCCGCCAATGCATAGCATATACTCATGAATTCATGGACAAGCAATTTCCTAAATACTTTCCTGTACTTAAATAAAAACTAATCAGCAAAAGTTAAGAGAAAAATCAAGAAAACCTACATAATATTCAGCACGATTTTTTTTGCACATTGTGTCGATTCTACATTAGCCGAAGGAACTTCGTTCCTACCTGGTGTCCCACGACACCACATCTTTTTCTTTTTTATATTATATTTTAAGTACCTATAATATAAGTTTATTCATATATCATATAATATATATACATATGTCTTTCAATTTATCTAAGTATAATTTAGTATGTAGTATCAAAAATTTCCAAATTGCCTCGACTAGGTATGGATGGACCTTTCACTTAAAAGACCGAAGAAGAAAGAAGAAATTTATCTAAGTATATTTTTGTATGTAGTTTAAACACTGTTTACCTTGTTTGACCAAAGAATTACGTAAATGATAAACAAGCTTCAAAATTAAATATTGCTCTTATAAGATAGCTCTTAAATAGTTTTAAGCGACAATGTGAGATGGTAATAACAAAATGAATGCTTACCCGGCTAAATTTGTTGTGGGCTTCTGCTCAGACCAGGGCGCGTTTGAAACTCTTGTAGAGTTAAATTTAAGAATGTTGTTATCACCATCGATTCGTTAAGTGTTATATATAGTAGCTTCAAAAGCGCCCTTAGAAAGCATTATTAGAATATATTTTATGATTTTATTTCATCGGAGCAGATACAGACGTTGACTGGCATATTTAAGAATATGTATTCCAAAGTTATACTGTATAGATAATATAACAAATATTCTGTAAGACGTACCGCACGTTGCTTTAAATAGAGACGTTGATGATGGGCTAGGTGTTTTTTTTATTCGCTACAAGTTAGCCCTTGACGGCAATCTCACCTGATGGTAAGTGATGATGCAGTCTAAGATGGAAAGCGGGCTAACCTGTTAGGGGTATGGTAAACTCATACTCCTAATTGGTTTCTACGCGACATCGAACGTGAAATCGCTTGGCGACACGTCTTTGTCGGTAGGGTGGTAACTAGCCAAAGCCGCCCAATAGACCAGACTCGAGCCGGGAATCGAACCCAGGACCTCCAACTTCATAATGCGTCAAAACTATGGAGGTATGTTACTGATGATAAAATAACTACCTATTTAGCATCTGCCAACTAATAATCTCAGTTGCAAGTCTTCTGCACGAGGCATCCTTTTCGACATTTCCGTTTCCGGCCGCAGCCTTCGGTTGCATACAGTTGGCACAGAAAGAGGAGTACGGAAATTAAGATTTTTCGCCACTGCATCGTTTATTTACTGTAAGAATAAAATCAATTCAAAGTTCAATTCAAAACTATAGTTACTCTGGGTGACCCATGAACTGAACTTGAAAATGATACTATGATGTCAAATAAATAAGGGCTATCTTGTAATGTATTAAACAATAAACAGCAAGTATAATTTGCTATATTCCGCCGACAACCGGGAGATTTGTATAGTATAACACCACACAAAATCTTCCACTAGAACCTCTACGCACTCTCAAGGGTCGAAACGTGCGTAGAAGTTCTAGTGGAAGATTTTGTGTGGTGTTATATTATACAAATCTCCCGGTTGTCGGCGGAATATAGCAAATTATACTTGCTGTTTGTTGTTTATCATGGACTTCCGCACAGTAACGCCTGCTTCTATTCATTATTTCATGTATTAAAAACAAAAATAATGGACTATAGTCTATAGCTCACAGTGCAAGTGTCGCATTGGTTGAGCAATTTCTGGAACTAATGGTATGATTAGATCATTCTTACGCTCCTTGCCCTATTTATGGCAAAACGTTATAGATTAAATGCCAAGCTAAGACCCTTTTTTTGTCTTGGTGGAACAACTTTATGACTACCTCCGTCCCTTGGGCAAGACTAGAGGTTATGTGGGACTCCCCCCCTAGGGGGTATGCCCAAACTAAAAACCACCACGGCGTGTCCCTCACGCTGAGTTTTTCCAGACGCCCGGGGAACACCATTGCATTCTTCCCAGGCATCGAACAAGCACCCCAGCCATGAGCCAGGAATCCAGCTAAGACCCTGTTTTTTTTGTCGTGGTGGAAAAGCTTTATTGCTACCTCCGTCCCTTGGGCAGGACTAGAGGTTATGTGGGACTCCCCCTAGGGGGTATAAATCCAGCTAAGACCCAAGCTAAACGCTGCCAAAGCATCTGGTACAGCCGTCGTGAATTGAAAACTACCCTCAAATTATATGGAAAGAAGAAACCGAAAAGAGAACCTTACATGTAAACTCGCTAATCTTAGACTGCAACATTATTGATCACCAGATGTAATGGGCTGATTTGTAGAGAAATAATTAAAGGTTAATCACCTCGAGGTTGGCAGCTCGTCTGACTTTCGGTCCGCCGAAATGGTTGCAAGGGAAACAGTTCGCGTCCCGACAGTGCTTCCGACCGCGCCGGCAGCCGCGGCAGAACTGTAGCATGGACACCGCGATGTGCAGGAACACCAGCACAAACGAGTTCAGGAACTGCATGCTGGCTGCCAAATATGGTCAATGTATACTACTCTAACGGATGCGATCAGCGATTGCGCCAACTTGTCTATGCCAAGCCGCCATTTTTTGGTCACCGCTCCATCTAGCTGAAGGACGCCCCATACCCAATTTTCCGGGACGTGGTCTCCACTCGAATATGTTTATATGTAGTGCATGGGTTTGAGCCTACTCAAAACCACTCCATGACCATGTTTTGGATGCATAACTAAACAATGTAACCCTGCGCAACGATGACACGCAAATCGTGAAGCGTTCCACATTTTTTTCTGGTGGGAGGCTTCGGCCGTGGCTAGTTCGATCACCCTTCCGACAAAGACGTGTCGCCAAGCGATTTAGCGTTCCGGCACGATGTCGCGTAGAAACCAATTAGGAGCGTGGGTTTACCATACTCCTAAAAGTTTAGCCCGCTACCATCCTAGACAGCATCATCACTTACCAATAAATGAGATAGCTGTCAAAGGGCTAACTTGTAGTTTATAAAAAAAAACATAACTGAAAAGTTGGGAGTCCTCGACCTCTGATTGGAAAACGGACGTCCTAACCACTAGGCTATTACAATTATACAATAAATAGACTCTTAATGTACATAAGTAGGAGGATCTCATAACGTCAGCAGGTATTTATCTACCTACCCGTGTAGATTTCATCTTCTTGTCAATTCACGACTCACGTAGCGGCAATAGGGGCCTTTGATCTCGGCGCGGATGTGCGCCGTGCACGTGGAATATATCATTACAAACGAGTTGTTGTAAGGTAGAGGAAACCGCCTTCCACGTTGATAGCGAAGGTTGAACGAACATGGGTCCAACATGATTTGAAGCGACGGTTTATTAAGAAGACTTCTTTTAGAAGTCAAAAAGATACATATTTGAAGTATCTAGTACCTATCCACTAATATATTTTGGCAAAATTAACTCCATTTTGTCAAATGTCATCGAGAAATTAATTAAGAGATTAAGAGTATAAAATAACGACAGTACATAACCAATATAATATGATATATGAAAATTTAACACGCTAGCTTAACTTATTCAAGCTAACGCTTGATATAAACTTTGAACTTATATAGAGACATCTCATAAATTTCATATGGTAATCTATATATATAAAAGCGAAAGGTCACTTAAATACCTACATACTTACATACTGATTAAACACGAGATCTCAAAAACTATTGTACGTATAAAGCTATAATTTAGCAAGTAGGTAGTTGATAGTTCAGAGATGTCAGCTAAGAAAGGATATTTGGAAATTCCACACCTAAGAGGGTAAAAGGGGGGTTGGAAGTTTGTATGAATTTTCTTTGTTTTTAGAGTTAGAGACAAAAAAATTTGCATTAAGATTAATAATAATAAATAAAAAACATGTGCATATTTTTTTTTTAATATTAACTGTTAAGGGCGGTAAAATAGGGGATGATAGTTTTTGCTTATTTTTTTGTTATGAAGTCTGCAAGCTTGAAATTTTGAAAATAGGTTTCTTTTAGGGCGTAAGTATAAGGTTAGAATTTGTTTTCATCCAAATCTACCCCGAAGGGGGTAAAATAGGGGTTTGAAGTTTGTATGAAAGTCCTATGTTTTTTAATTTAGAGATACGATAATCGGCAATTTGACATTTGCCTGTAGCTTACTTTCTGAAGCAGGGCATTGGGCGCACGGGAAACCTCAATCTCACGGGAAATCAGCAATTCTACGTAGACGTCGCGGGCAACAGCTAATTTGTTACAAAATTGTACACCTACTTAAATATAATAGGATGCAATTCAACCGGAAATGTATGACAACATCAGGTGACCCGGCTGCTTGTTTGGCACCCATCTTACCTTAATACAGGTAGTTGTTACTTCTTGCACGCGCCCTCGTGGTCTGTGCAGTCGACGTAGGAGGTGCGCGAGCAGGCGCGGCAGGACTCCAGGTACGAGAGCAGCAGCGTTACCAGCAGAACTATCACCTCTTGCACGAACGCCTTGTCCATAGCCCGAATGTAACTGTCAAACCAATACTTTACTAACGGCCGCAATTAATCGTCAGTCTTATACAAAATTTTCAGATAGTAGATCGAATTTATCGTTTTCCTACTCGTCCCTTTCGAAAAGGATAGAATAGAGGCTATTAAACTCAAGTTTAAAATAAACCAGCTTGGTATACAGAGTCGGCTACCAAACGCCAAAGTAGACACCGGAAATGTTGACCAAAGTAACCAAAACAATCTAAACTAAATGGTATAGGTACAATAGATATCTTTTTTTTATCCACTACAAGTTAGCCCTTGACGGCAATCTCACCTTATGGTAAGTGATGATGCAGTCTAAGATGGTGGCGATGGTAGGATGCAGTCTAACAGGTTAGCCACCTGTTAGGGGTATGGTAAACCCACACTCCTAATTGGTTTCTACACGACATCGTGCCAGAACGCTAAATCGCTTGGCGACACGTCTTTATCGGTAGGGTTGTAACTAGCCACGGCCGCAGCCTCCCACCAGATCAGACTCGAGCCGGGAATCGAACCCAGGACCTCCAAATTTAAAAAGCGACAGCGCGCGCGCTGCGCCACGGAGGTCGTCAAAAATCTACTCTAACGGATGCGATCAGCGATTGCGCCAACTTGTCTATGCCAAGCCGCCATATATATATATCGGCACTTTTAGGTCACCGCTCCATCTAGCTAAAGGACGCCCCATACCCAATTTTCCGGGACGTGGTCTCCACTCGAAGACTTTCCGACACCAGCGTCCATCGGTCCTCCTAGTGACCAGCCTACTGCCACTTCAACGTGCTACCCCTTCGAGCTAAGTCGATAACCATGGTTCTTTGGCGAATCACCTCGTTGCGGACCTAATCTCTTAAAGAAATTCCAAGCATAGCTCTTACCATAGCACGTTGAACGACTTGAAGTTTGTGGATCAGTAAATTAGTTAGTGTTAATTAAGTTTAATTGAGTAACTAATTAATTCAATTCACCAAAACTAGTAGTTAACTTGATTTAGAGAACAGATGATTTCATACCTACTACTTATATGAAACTGTGTTAATTTTAACTCTTCTTTTTAGCTCAGTCCAAAGCCCACCTTATTTCTTGCAGGGTGGGTTTTCTGGAGTGCAAGGGATCTTCTTCGGTCCACAAGTAGCCGCGAGCTGTAGGAGACCAACTAACATAGCTAGAATTGCTAGCAGCCGCCGCCAGACTTGCATCATACGTCAAACACTGGAATCGACAAGCAAGTTGAATTATCCACATTCTCTGCAATAGCATCAATAGATCCAGACCCTGAACAGTTGATAGACACAGTAAATTGATTATGCAATGTGTTTTGACGACCTCCGTGGCGCAGCGCGCGCGCTGTTGCATTATAAAGTTGGAGGTCCTGGGTTCGATTCCCGGCTCGAGTCTGGTCTGGTGGGAGGCTGCGGCCGTGACTAGTTACCACCCTACCGACAAAGGCGTGTCGCCAAGCGATTTAGCGTTCCGGCACGATGTCGTGTAGAAACCAATTAGGAGTATGGCTTTACCATACCCCTAACAGGTTAGCCTTCATCACTTACCATCAGGTGAGATTGCCGTCAAGGGCTAACTTGTAGTGGATAAAAAAAAAAAAAGAACTCGCGTTATAACTTCACGAACAATAGCTGTGGTAGCAAAATTAATTGCATGGTTTGAAGATTTCATCTCTTACAATACCGAGTGATGTTAGTATATTTACCTATTTCAGCACTATTTATTTGCATGCGGTGTTTACCTATCAGTGGCTGAACATTTCTGTGTTGAACCTCAGAAGATAGCACGAATAGATTTTATTAAATCACTTGCTTCAACGGTGAAGGAAAACATCTTAAAGTTCTCATTATCTTTGGAAAATTATATTTTCAAAAACAGTTATGGAGAGAATATACTTTTGAAGGGTAAAATGCAGTTAATCAACTTTTGGATTAAGAAATCGTTGAAATTGTAATACAAGTTTCAAGATAGATTGTTGAATTAAACTTTATTCAATTCAATTCGGTTCAATAACAGGTTGTTTGTATTGCACGTAGAACAAAGTAGAAAAAATTAAAAGTTACAAATTTTGAGAACAATGATTTGTGCTACAATATTTTCTATCCTACTTTAAGTTTCTAAAGATGGCATTTTAACTTTAAATTTAATGTACAGCTTTTTGTGGAGAAGCCTTAAAACACAAACTCGTGTGGAAAATGATAAATGATGAACACATTTTCGCGAGCTTTGTGTTTTTGAATTGACGAAAAAATTAAAACTTAGCGACGTATTAAAAGTAAAAGGTACATACATGACAAAGCTTGCGATATTGTGCCAAACTCTTTCAGCTCATGTATGATCTTTCCTGATATCATGATCAACCCGTTACCGGCTCTCTACAGAGCACGGATCTCTTCTCAATATGAGAAGGGTTTGGCCATAGTCCACCGCGCTGGCCGTGTGCGGATTGGCAGACTTCACACGCGTTTGAGAACATTATGGAGAACTCTCAGGCGTGCAGGTTTCCTCACGATGTTTTCCTTCACCGTTGAAGCAAGTGATATTTTAATTTTATAAAAACGCACATAACTCTGAAAAGTTAGAGGTGCGTGCCCGGATTCGAACTGCCGACCTCTGATTAGGAGGCTGACGCCGTAACCACTAGGCTATCACCGCTTCCTTTCCTGATATATCGAATATAAATTAATGCTTAGAAATCATTTGGTTTGAGGGCAGAAGTAAGGCACCTGTCTATCGAATCGTTTTGACTCACTACCATTCAAGAACCATATGAAATAATCTTCAGTTTTACCCGAATACCAGCTATTTTCTTAGTATTATGGGATTATTTTCGCTTTTTATTTTTTCTATTTAAGTATTTATGCTTTGATTACATATCTAGAATATCTCAATCACATATTCTCATATATTTTTTGGTGTCGATTACAATACATTGTTACCAGTTTCACGATTCATTAATACATTTTCTGGTGTTCCAATAATTTGAGATTATGTAGTGGGCGGTAATGTCTGCCACTCAGGACATCTGGAAAGCGGTAAAGCGGTGATGCTAACTCACCAAGTTTTGTTTCCCACACGGAGCAGGCTGCCTGCAAGCTATGTAAACCTTCCTGGTGCAACGTTGAGACTAATTTCTAGTATATCGATTACCATTTTTGGTTGTTAAAATGTTAAAAAATGTGCATTTTCTCTATTAATATAAGTTGAAAAAGAGCAAGTAAGAATATAATTTTGTGTCGATTTTCAAAACGACTTCGTCTCGGTAGAATCTGCTTAATGTTTGCAATATATGCTTTAAAAGTAATTCTACTTCTTCTGAAATTATGAGTTTTGCAAACATAAAACAGAAATATGTATAGGAGACATGAAAGATAGAAAATGTATTTATTCTCATATAGTGTTACAAACAGTACATCTATATATCTCTGCAGAAATGTCTGTCTCCAACACCAACCAGAAAGGGTGTACAGCTCAGCATATGCCGTGCCTTTTTTAAAAACACGTCGCTAATTTTCAGTCGAGACCATAGTGTCGTCACAACAAAAAAAAGCAATAATAACAATAAAAACAAAAAAAAAAACTTGTAGGATGCCGTCAAACTAATTACAAATAACGGGGAACCGAAAAAAGCTGAAAGAATATCGCTATAAAATAATATAAATATAATTATATAGAAAGCTGTGATAGCCTAGAGAAAGCTGTGATAGCCTAGTGGTTAGGGCGTCAGCCTCTAAATCAGAGGTCGGCGGTTCGAATCCGGGCACGCACCTCTAACTTTTTGGAGTTATGTGCGTTTTTAAACAATTAAAATATCACTTGCTTCAACGGTGAAGGAAAACATCGTGAGGAAACCTGCATGCCTGAGAGTTCTCCATAATGTTCTCAAAGGCGTGTGAAGTCTGCCAATCCGCACATGGCCAGCGTGGTGGACTATGGCCAAATACTTCACACATTGAGAGGAGACCCGTGCTCTGTAGTGAGCCGTTAATGGGTTGTTCATGATTTGTTCCGGCTTTGTTTCGCAAGAAACTGCCTTCGAAACCCGACAGAAGAGTCACTTCAAAAGACATTTCAAAAGTGCTCATATAACCTGCCTACCTGGTCAAACAACTGGGTGTACGTAAAAACTTGGGATGTGCGTTCAGCGAAGTCGATTATCAGTGTGAAACAATACTTACATTAAACAAATAGTTTGCATCTATGATTCGATTCCAAGGCCTGTCTATCAATGCAATCTATGAATGCGGGCTGGGCTCATTTCCAGATTTTTTCAAATTATTTTTATTCTGGTTCGCCGGGGTTGCCTGTAAAAGAGAAAGATTGGCGTGAGCCTTTCCACCACGAAATCAAATACGTAATAATCTGCAATTAAGAAATATAAAATTACACAAGAAATTTTAACTAAGAAAGGTGGAATTTGACCCAGAACAATATTTCTCAATTACAGAGTAGGCATAGTATTATCACACAATAAAAAGGCTGGTATTTTTAAAATAATAATTTATTACTGCTCATCCATTAAGTAACATCGTTTGTTTATTGTATAACTCTTATTAATAAATAATAATAAGTTATTCACTATTCATACACTGCAGAAGTATAAAACCGTGCTAGACTGAACTTTCATAATTCTGACCGTTTCCCAGAATCGCTGCAAAACATCATCATCATTTATTGTACAATATCCATTTCCCATTTTATTAAACTCATTGTTCAAATATTTAATTTTATTATTATTTGTCATTGTTTTACTTTTAACATTCATATTGTGGTTGTTATTTTTAATATAATATTCTGAATACTTTTGTAAATCCATCAATAGCACGGGAGATGTTTGGTTTTCAATTTACTATTAACTTTTAAGTTGAAACGTCCGTAAAAGTTAGGTACGATGATAAGTCCGACACTGGAGGTTTTGCGTCAAGGGATCAGTTTCTATAAGGTCCTTTCCTGCAAGGAGCTCTGCCCGTGCACGGTATATTCTTTTTACAACAACCACTTCCCGTGGCGAATATAGATAATAAAATTATGAGCACGGAATAAAGGAATGCCCAGTTGATTTTAGCCATTGCGAACCTAAAAAGAAAAAAATATGTTTAAGTCGCGTTTACCAACACACCTTAAAGGTCTGATTATCTTTGGAATACATATTTCCAAAAACAGTTATGGAGAGAATATACCTTTGAAGGGTAAAATGCAGTTTATCAACTTTTGGATTAAGAAATTGAAATTGTAATACAAGTTTCAAGATAAGATTGTTGAATTAAACTCTATTCAATTCAATTCGGTTCAATAACAGGTTGTTTGTATTGCACGTAGAACAAAGTAGAAAAAATTCAAAGTTACAAATTTTGAGAACAATGATTTGTGCTACAATATTTTCTATCCTACTTTAAGTTTCTAAAGATGGCATTTTAACTTTAAATTTAATGTACAGCTTTTTGTGGAGAAGCCTTAAAACACAAACTCGTGCGGAAAATGATAAATGATGAACACATTTTCGCGAGCATTGTGTTTTTGAATTGACGAAAAAATCAAAACTTAGCGACGTATTAAAAGTGAAAGCTACATACATGACAAAGCTTGCGATATTGTGCCAAACTCTTTCAGCTCATGTATGATCTTTCCTGATATCATGATCAACCCATTACCGGCTCACTACAGAGCACGGGTCTCCTCTCAACATGAGAGGGGTTTGGCCATAGTCCACCACGCTGGCCATGTGCGGATTGACAGACTTCACACGCTTTTGAGAACATTGTAAAGAACTCTCAGGCGTGTAGGTTTCCTCACGATGTTTTCCTTCACCGTTGAAGCAACTGATATTTTAATTTTTTAAAAACGCACATAACTCTGAAAAGTTAGAGGTATGTGCCCGGATTCGAACCGCCGACCTCTGATTAGGAGGCTGACGCAGTAACCACTAGGCTATCACCGCTTCCTTTCCTGATATATCGAATATAAATTAATGCTTAGAAATCATTTGGTTTCAGCAAGTAAGGCACCTGTCTATCGAATCGTTTTGGCTCACTACCATTCAAGAACCATATGAAATAATCTTCAGTTTTACCCGAAGACTAGCAATTTTCTTAGTATTATGGGATTATTTTCGCTTTTTATTTTTTCTATTTAAGTATTTATGCTTTGATTACATATCTAGAATATCTCAATCACCTATTCTCATATAGTTTTTGGTGTTGCTTACAATACATTGTTACCAGTTTCATGATTCATCATGATCGACCCATTACCGGCTCACTACAGAGCACGGGTCTCCTCTCAACATGAGAGGGGTTTGGCCATAGTCCACCACGCTGGCCATGTGCGGATTGGCAGACTTCACACGCATTTGAGAACATTATGGAGAGCTCTCAGACGTGCAGGTTTCCTCACGATGTTTTCCTTCACCGTTGAAACAAGTGATATTTTGTTTAAAAAACGCACATAACTCCGAAAAGTTAGAGGTGCGTGCCTGGATTCGAACCGCCGACCTCTGATTAGAAGGCTGACGCACTAACCACTGGGCTATCACCGCTTCATGATTCATTAATACATTTTCTGGTGCTCCAATAATTTGAGATTATGTAGCGGGCGGTAAGGTCTGCCACTCAGGACATCTGGAAAGCTGTAAAACCTTGATGCTAACTCACCAAGTTTTGTTTCCCACACGGGGCAGGCTGCCTGCAAGCAATGTAAACCTTCCTGGTGCAACCGACGGCACCGGTGAGCCAAGAGAGCGCGGCGGATAGAAGCAACAGCGCACATCGGATCAAGCCCATGGTACCGCGGAGACCATGGCGGCTATCTGCGGACACACCTACCTGTACCCCTTTATATCATCATCATCATGATCAACTCATTACCGGCTCACTACAGAGGTCGGCTCTCAATATGAGAAGGGTTTGTCCGTAGTCCACGACCTCCGTGGCGCAGTGCGTGCGCTGTATTATAAACTTGGAGGTCCTGGGTTCGATTCCCAGCTCGAGTCTGGTCTGGTGGGAGGCTCCATCCGTGGCTAGTTACCACCCTACCGACAAAGACGTGTCGCCAAGCGATTTAGCGTTCCGGCTCGATGTCGCGTGGAAACCAATAAGGAGTATGGCTTTAACATACCCCTGACAGGTTAGCCCACTACCATCCTAGACTGCATCATCACTTACCACCAGGTGAGATAGCCGTCAAGCGCTAACTTGTAGTGTATAAAAAAAAAAACACGCTGGCCATGTGCGGATTGGCAGACTAATTAGTGTTAATTTTTATCTTTTTACCTTGAGTCTTATCAAGTATACAAATCGAATTACACTAATATCAGAACATGACGTTTTAGGAGCCTTGAATCAGAAGCCTTAGCATTCATTTGTCAGTTGATCGAGAGCAAGATATTGGAACGGAGTAATTCACCGCTCCGTGTAGTTTTCAAACGCTTTAAGGATATATAGATATACCTAAATTAAATGTTTTGACTTTAAGCTAAGCAAGGATTGTATAATTGTATGATTTTAGCACCAAAACTTGACAAATCTTCATCATTAACTTTAGTATAAAATAACTAATTGTTTTGGGTCAAACTCCATATCTTTAATAATACTTACAGCTATATAATTATGAGAAAATTAAAACAAAACCCAGGTCAAACCCCATGTGGAAAGGGGTGGTGTTAATTGTATGATGATGATGTTCGTTATACTTAAGTTCTAGTCTAGTTGAAAACCCCATCAGCTCAAGATATCCGTTCGGGTGTACCAGTGATCAAAATAATGAGCGCTTTTCTTATAATCAATCTTTTAGCGAAATACCTCTGCAAGTTTGTCTTAACGAATACGCGGTGAGAACCATAAAATCCGGCACCCGAGTTAGCTGTTATAAATAATAAATATACTTCAATTGCGTTATAGTACTAACGAAAAAATAGCTAACAACAAAACGTTGGCAATGGTGAAATATTTTGTGCAATAAATAAAATTTCATCTATTTATATTCAAGTACTCGGTTAGTATAACCGTTTGAACCGTTTATGGGTGTTATGACCGTCGGTCAATCTCGTCCGTACTCTTACAAATTCTCAAGAAGGCTACTAGAATATAAAATATAGATACTCACCTACATTATTTCTGTATAATATGGAATCTTGAATGGTTTATTGAAACTTGTAGTGTACTAACCTGTTTTTTTTGGAAATTTGCGATTGGGTTTGCGCACGGAAAATTTGATTTGATTGACTGTACGAAACTATGTCAAAAAGAATGTTTTGCAATTTTAAATATTTGAGCTCAGTGAAAACTTGAAAAAAAAAAATATGCGCCTAGCAAATAGTTTTTAGTCATCTATCTTGGTCGACATACTTTTTTTTGCGTTTCTCGGAACCGTTTTTTCATTCATTCTAACTTTTAACTTTTTATCATTGATTTACCACTAGCCGTAGATAGAGCGCGTCATACAAAAACAAGGCGAGAATTTGTCACCAACTAACTATACATTTCTACATATCGGTATATCGATGTATTACAACCCGTCTAATACACTAGACATCTGGCCGTTATATTATCTATAGCGACGCGTAGTGCTTTGTAATTCATTCGGATTATACGGCTCGAGTGTTATAATAGAATCGGTGAATTTCGTCTAGCCTTGTCACACACTGGGGGAAAGGAGTGCACGCGACGCTATTTGTGCACTACTTTTCCCGTCCCATTTTTTGAGCGTTAATGATCGATCTACGGCTAGGTAAGTCAATGCTTTTTATTCTTACATCACATGTCGTATGTCGGTAACGCAAACTCGAAATTTTCACTTCGAAAATTATGTTTGTTTTTTTTTTTATTTCCTACGATTGTCAACTTAATATTATTCTCAACAGACTACAAAATCTGAATCGGTTTTAATGGATATTTTTTTCAGGTACGCACGAAGACGCCCAATAAAACTTTTGTGTTATGTCTGATTTCGGCGTCCATTAAGTCGTTTGTACGGTTTATGAGCTATCGTCGAATGTACAGACATTCGCTCTATTCTGGGCATGCGCTTGTTGGTGAATGTACACACTACCGATGTGTCCCGCGACAAAAAGTTTCTACATCATCCCATTAAAAATTCCTAAAATATTATGACATCATGATATTTTAGGAATTTATCACATTATCACAGGAATATTATAAATACGATAGTTTGTACGTATGTGTGTATGTTTATTGATTCTACACGACAGTTTTGAAGTAAACCAATTTTGCTGAAATTTTGAATGTAGGTTTATGTATACCATGGATTAATTTACTTAACACAGGCCATACTCTATACCTATCCTACGGTATCCGTGGTATTTGTGATAAACTGAATTATGCGTTGATAAGCTACAATTATAAGCTATAGTTTGCCATAACAGACTACTTCGTAATTAGATTAATACGTTGGGAAAAACAGCGGAATTGAGAACCGGAACAGAAATGGGAGATGGAATAATCTTCATATACAAACTTTTGAAGACGTTTGGTCGTGGAAGTGGTCAAAGTCGCGTGCATTATAGAGATTTTATAAAATCTTAATTCTAGTTTGGTGTCAAACTCTGTACATCATCATCATCATGATCAACCCATTACCGGCTCACTACAGAGCACGGATCTCCTCTCAATATGAGAAGGGTCACCACGCTGGCCATGTGCAGATTGGCAGAATTCACACGCCTTTGAGAACATTGTGGAGAACTCTCAGGCGTGCAGGTTTCCTCACGATGTTTTCCTTCACCGTTGAAGCAAGTGATATTTTATTTTTTTTTAAACGCATATAACTCCGAAAAGTAAGAGGTGCGTGCCCGCTCCTCTAACTTTTACAAACTCTGTACATAAAGGTATAATTCAAATTAAATTAGTCAAAAATAATTTGTTATCTGGAAAAATCACACCGAATCATTGCATTTATCAAAATCTATCAACCGGCAAACGTTGGGCTGATTGTTGGGCATCGTGGCGCATATATTGCGTAACGATAGGTAACACCTGCTGCAAACGGATGTTATGACGGGGAGGATTGCTGGAAAAAAGAGGTGTTGGAAGGCGAAAGAAGTCGTGCCTCAGAACTGGCATCAAGTCGGTCGAACAACTATTCCGTTTAGCCATGGACAAGGAGCGTTTCAAGAAACTGACTGCTGATCTCCAGTAATGGAGAGCCACTTGAAGAAGGCATCGTGGCAACACCGCAAGATTTGGTTTTAATCATGTTCGCATATCCGTATTAAAAAGGAGATATATGACTTGATCAGCGGTACTAGCCTAGTGGTTTGGGTGTCAGCCTCCTAATCAGAGGTCGGCGGTTCAAATCCGGGCACGCACCTCTAACTTTTCGAAGTCATGTGCGTTTAAAAAAAAAATACCACTTGCTTCAACGGTGAAGGAAACTTAACTTTTCCTAATCCTAAGGTTGTCTGGCAGAGATCGCTACTAAGCGATAAGGCCGCCTTTTGTATCCTGCTTCTTCTTTATTTTGTTTTCTTATTTCTATTTTTGTATGAAGAATAAATAAATAAAAAATAAATAAAAATAGTGAGGAAACCTGCACGCCTGAGAGTTTTCTCTATAATGTTCTCAAAGGCGTGTGAAGTCTGCCAATCCGCGCGTGGCCAGCGTGGTGGACTATTTCCAAACCCTTCTCATATTGAGAGGAGACACGTGCTCTGTAGTGAGCCGGTAATGGGTTGATCATGATGATGATGATGATGATGATATGACTTGTCGCTAGTGTGTGTTCGCGCTGAAGTATAAACCGTCCCTCGGGCACACACGGGGTTTTATTACACATTTACAATAGGCATTACTTTACACGTGTGTATGTTTTCTTATTTCTTGTTTTCTTGCTTGCGTTAACAAGTTAATTGAATGATGAATTTTAGCTTTAGTTATTTATCGGCCATAGGTGCCAATTCATTTATAAACAAATCTTTAGTGTAAAGGTTAACGTCATTCTTTTCTTATTTTTTTTAATTCAAAATCTTCAATTAGCTATATGATTTATCGCATATCTACTCGTAGGTACTTCAGCTAAATATTTGAATCGCTGCGTAACCACTACTCCGCACACAGGATGTTTATAATTACGTATATTTAATACATTATATACAATCTCAGAGGAAATGGGGTTTGTTTAAATAAATGCGGTGTATATAGTCTGAAAGCGGTGAGAGCCCAGTGGTTAGGGCGTCAGCCTCCTAATCAGAGGTCAGCGGTTCGAATCCGGGCACGTACCCCAAACTTTTCGAAGTTACGTGCGTTTTTAAACACTTAAAATATCACTTGCTTCAACGGTGAAGGAAAACATCGTGAGGAAACCTGCACGCCTGAGAGTTCTCCATAATGTTCTCAAAGGCGTGTGAAGTCTGCCAATCCGCACATGGCCAGCGTGGTGGACTATGGCCAAACCCTTCTCATATTGAGATGAGACCCGTGCTCTGTAGTGAGCCGGTAATGGGTTGATCATGGTGATGATGATGATGATATAGTCTTAGAGTAGTGAGGTGATGGCTGATAGAAGTGAGTGGAAGAAGACGTGTTGTGCCGAACCCACATAATGTGGGATAAGGGCAAGAGAAAGAAGATATACTTTGGGAGCAAACACTTCTGAATGTATTTACAACTAACCAGTTCTTTGGTGGCTTTCCTTTTTTTTAAGATCTCAGTGGCGCAGTTACATTTTAATATTGGAGGTCCTGGGTTCGATTCCCGGCTCGAGTCTGGTCTGGTGGGCTTCGGCCGTGGCTAGTTACCATCCTACCGACAAAGTCGTGTCGATGTCGCGTAGAAGTTAATTAGGAGTGTGGGTTTACAATACCCCTAACAAGTAAGCCCGCTACCATCCTAGACAGCATCATCACTTACCACCAGGTGAGATAGATTCCAAGGGCTAACTTGTAGTGTATAAAAAAAGCATACTGAGATACAATTCAAAATTGTATTATCGGGACTAAGCCAACTATTCTAGAAAGTGTTGAAACTTAACAGTTTTCATAATTAAGATCGTTCTCTATTCCCATCCAGGCTATCTGTGACACCAGGTCTTGGACTATAAGGAATGTCACTCCATTTCCTCGTACGTTTTGTAGTCTAGCGACATCTGTCTGCGACACTGTTGCCATAACTCATAAACACCATCGGAAAATGTTCATTCTCACTAAAAATATCGCGATCAGTGGGCGTTGCTTTGAAAAATGTAATATTGTTTATTACAAAACTTGTTAGATATGATTTAGATGGCGGAAAACATACATTTATTTAAGTACCTGTCATGGTTAACGTTAGGGTTCACTCTTCACGTCGGTCATGCTGCGGGATTTTATACTTATACGATCGCGTGTACATTACCTTCAATTTCAATCTCAGCCTTTCAACCTAGCTTGAATAAATCGACCAACCTAATTGAAATCCAGATATATTTAAAAGGGATTCATATGAACAGATGATTTCTCACGATCCCCCGTCCGACCCCCCCGTTATCCCAAACGTCGCCTAAGCCGAGGTTCGGCCTCAAAGGAGGCGTCCTTAGGAAGTCGTTCCCTTAGTTTCTTCGAGCCCTAGGGCTCAAAACTTCTTCCGGCAGAGCTTCTTTCCAAAGCTCGCCAAACAGCCCGGTTACGCTGTGGCAACCAATAGGGTTTGTACAGCTAATAGACAGTCCGAAAAAAAAAAATCACGATCCCCCTAGAGAATTGGGCTAGAGTATCCTTTGGACGATATCCATTTTACTCATATTTTTAGTTGATTAAATATTATCTATTTGCACCGTTACTCCATATAAATAAATATTATACTTTGGATATGTATTATTTTGTATTGTTATTATTTTATGTATGTAGTAGCATGTAGTTATTAGTGTGTATGTATATATAGCTTTTTCTAGCTTTTTCTTATTTTTTTTTGCAACTTCCGTGTAATTTTTAATTCATCGGCTTCAACGAAATGGTTACCTGGAAGAGATCACTCTTAGTGATAAGGTCGCCAGTTGCTAATTGTTTTTGTCTTTTTCATGTATATTATGTCCTATAGATTGCAATAAAGTTATATAAATAAATAAATAAACTTTAAATATGCCAGATCTAAGGTTGATTTATATAAAGCGAGCTTAGCTTACCTCTGGCTTAAGACAAAGTTACTACAGTAATTATTTGCCAAATTGTACTTGCATTGATTGCAATTTGCATTGCAAGGATACTTTATTTACTTACTTAATTTTAGCCCTTAACGGCAATTACACCTGATGGTAAGCCATCACTTACCATCAGGTGTGATGCAATCTAAGATGGAAGTGGACCAACCTGTTAGGGGTATGATAAATCCATACTCCTAACTGGTTTCTACGCGACATCGTGCAGGAACGTTTTTGAACTTGCATATTGTATTTGCATTTTGTATTATTATCTGTGGTGTACAATAAATGTGTATTCATTCATCCATTCGTGCATTCATACCCTAACCTAACTTTGCTCGGCTAAGTCAAAGTTCGATTTATAGATCTCAGCCTAAGAGTCCCCTGTTTGAGCATTATTTAAGAAGAAGCGGTGATAGCCTAGTGGTTAGGGCGTCAGCCTCCTAATCAGAGGTCTGCGGATCGAATCCGGGCACGCACCCCTAACTATTCGGAGTTATGTGCGTTTTAAAAAAGAAAAAGAAAAAAAAAAAAAAGTATCACTTGCTTCAACGGTGAAGGAAAACATCGTGAGGAAACCTGCACGCCTGAGAGTTCTCCATAATATTCTCAAAGGCGTGTGAAGTCTGCCAATCCGCACATGGCCAGCGTGGTGGACTATGGCCGAACCCTTCTCATATTGAGAGGAGACCCGTGCTCTGTAGTGCGCCGGTAATGGGTTGATCATGATGAAACCTAAGAAAATACCTACCTACGGAGTTTTTTCTTCACACGTTGATATATAGATATACAAAACGGCTGTAGCTAAGTTTTAAAATGTGTCTTTATTTTTGTGTGATCCGTGATAATTACATTTCAATTATTTTTTACAACCAACTGAAACCATGTGTTGAAAGTGTGAACGAGGCGTCGACAGATTTCATTCTCGCAGCCAAATCGTTAAAAGAAATAACAAAAATTCCCGAGTTTCCTTCTATACTTACTAGTATCTGGAAATATTATGAAAATATTGAGACAATATTGTGTTACCGCGAATGTACAATAGTAAATAACTCGGCTTACAGCGCAAGGCAAGGGTTCCGTATTAAGATGCAATATATATTTTTTTTATATACTACAAGTTAGCCCTTGACGGCAATCCCACCTGATGGTAAGTGACGATGCAGTCTAACATGGTAGCGGATTAACCTGTTAGGGGTATGGTAAACGCACTCCTAATGAGTTTCTACGCGACATCGTGACGGAACGCAAATCTAATTGGCGACACGTCTTTATCAGTAGGGTGTTAACTAGCCACTGCCGATGAGTCCCACCATACCAGATTCGAGCCGGGAATTGAACCCAGGACCTCCAAATTTATAATGAGACAGCGTAGGCGCTGCGCCACGGAGGTCTTGCAACCTCTCTCTGGTCTCGTCTCGTCTTTTTTTACAAAGGCGTCCGGAGTCGACCAATCCATGTGGATTGCTAGACTGTAATAAATGGGGTTTGGTCTAAATAAATGCGGTCTATCTCAGAGCAAACACTTCGGAATTTACAACTAACAAGTTTTTTTGGCGGTTTCCTTTTGTAGAATCTTCATTCAAACCATTACTATGTACACAAAAGGCATAAAATTATATAATGATAAAGAAATATAATAGATAAGATAGTGATGAGCGGTGATAGCTTAGTGGTTAGAGCGTCAGCCTCCTGAAGCAAACCTGCACGCCTGAGAGTTCTCCATAATCCGCACATGGCCAGCGTGGTGGACTATGGCCAAACCCTTCTCATATTGAGAGCAGACCCGGGCTCTGTAGTGAGCCGGTATAGGGTTGATCATGATGACCTGTAAAACAGACCGTTACCATGCGCGACTAAAAATACTTTTTAAAATTATGTTTTCTATTAATAATTTTTGGTATAACCAAAACACGTTTTAGGAGATTTGAAGCGAATAGGTCTGCACCTGAGTCGATGAATCTGCCTATCGATGTTCGTGGTATCGTAACTTGTCAATAAAACTATGTCATATTTTTACCAAATAAAAATCATAGTTTGGTTCTATTGTTTTATTTCTTTGTATTGCCCATTTAGGGTCTGTTGTATTAGATTAGATAGAACTTTAGATGACTAGTAGATTAATTAAAAAAAGTTACAAATTTCCAACATAAAAACTGCCAAATTTACTTATCAATCAGTTAAAGGTTATAGGGAAATTCTGCAGTCTAAAAGGAATGCACTTTTTTATTGTATTTATTAAGAAACATATTTTAGGGGGAAAAATGTAATAATTAAGTTTAGAAACCCGTTCTCCTTCTTCTATTTATTCTTCTATTTAAATATATCAGATATCTATTACTATGAATATCGGCATTTATAAAGAGGCTATAAATCCCATTGGGGCAAAATAGTACCTTGTCAGTTGGTTGGCGGTTACCATAGACGACTACAACATGTCATGGGTTAAATTGCCGGATAGAATCTAGATTTCTTAGTGATTATTAAAAAACTATAGTTACTATACTAACCGTTGGACTATCATCCCGTAACTTTCTTAAAAGAGACCTGACGTTTATTGGCTAAAAATTGAGGCCTTGATAATCAATTTAATTTGTATAACATTTGTAAGTGTGGTGTGGCGTCTCAACCGTTTACCTTTTTTATACACTACAAGTTGGCCCTTGATGGTTATCTCACCTGGTGGTAAGTGATGATGCTGTCTAGGATGGTTGCAAGCTAAGCTGTTAGGGGTATTGGTAAACTCACACTTCTAATTGGTTTCTACGCGACATCGAGCCGGAACGCTAAATCGCTTAGTGACTCGTCTTTGTAACTAGCCACGGTCGAAGCCTCCTACCAGACAAGACTCGAGCCGGGAATCGGACCCAGGACCTTCGACTTTGAATTTGAATTTGTCTTGCAGCCTCTCTCTGATCTCGTCTCTGGTCATAAAGGCATCCGGAGTCAACCAATCCATGTGAAACCAGGACCTCCAACTTTATAATGCGACAGCGCACGCACTGCGCCACGGAGGTCGAAATACCTATACTACCCATTTCATCATGAACAACCCATTACTGGCTCACTACAGAGCACGGGTCTCCTCTCAATATGAGAAAGGTTTGGCCATAATCCACCACGCTAGCCATGTGCGGATTGCCAGACTTCACACGCCTTTGAGAACGTTATGGAGAACTCTCAGGCGTGCAGGTTTCCTCACGATGTTTTCCTTCACCGTTGAAGCAAGTGATATTTAAATTTTTTTTTTTTTTAAACGCACATAACTCCGAAAAGTTAGAGGTGCGTGCCCGGATTCGAACCGCCGAAATCTGATTAGGAGGCTGACGCCCTAACCACTAGGCTATCACCGCTTCCACTACCCATTTAGCTGATCTAAAAAGACTTAATCGATAAACAGAGCCATCCCAGCCCCAGAGTTACCATCTCGATCGCGCTCAGTCGGGCGCGCGGGTCGACACGCGCGCGTTTATTTCCGACCACCGCTTCCAGTCACCACCGCAATTATAAATAGACGTGCATTCGACATAAAAATATTCCACGAGTGATCGACTAACGAATCGAAAACTTTCACTGCGCCAGTGATATTGTACAAAACGTCAAGTGAATTGCAAACAGATTTAGACAGGTACTTGAATCGACTACCGCGAATATATTCAGCAAAATTAATATCAGTGGTTTGCATTAATTACATGCGTAAAAGCAGTGCATACCCAAGGAGACAGGAGTAATGTTAGACATATTCCTGAATAATTGGTGTCAGACACATTATCGTGCATTTCCGTCTTGCTTAAAAGTAAAAGTATAAAAAGATTTGTATAAAAAAGAAGATTGCATACATCTTAAACTGTGCGAGTCACTCAATTTAATATACAGGCTAACTCTTTAGTTATGGGTATTTGGGTCTTATAACCCTTTGGTTATAAGATAACCTCGTCACAAATTTCCAGTATCAGTTAAAGTTAAAGAGCTGTTTAATTGTTGCAGATACGGAATTCGGGATTACGGAAATATAAGGAATTCTAGTTTCCATTAATGCTAAAATGAACATTTCAGGTTCTAACTATACTATTAATTTCGGGATTTTGCCCAAAATATTTACACAAATTCAATAATTATGAGAAAAGAAGATCAATTTGTTAAGTTATAGATTGTTAGTTACCTGTTTTTTTTTTAAGTTTTATTTAAATTAATCGTATTCACATTTTATATTTAATATAAATTAATTTAAACCTTTTTAGGAAGTGGAAGCCTAGTGGTTAGGGCGTCAGCCTCCTAATCAGAGGTCGGCGGTTCGAATCCTCGCACGCACCTCTAACTTTCGGAGTTATGTGCGTTTTTAAATTATCACTTACTTCAACGGTGAAGGAAAACATCGTGAGGAAACCTGCGTCTGAGAGTTCTCCATAATGTTCTCAAAGGCGTGTGAAGTCTGCCAATCCGCACATGGCCAGCGTGGTGGACTATGGCCAAACCCTTCTCATATTGAGAGGAGACCCGCGCTCTGTAGTGAGCCGGTAATGGGTTGATCATGATGATGATGATGAAACCTTTTTTAAAAAAGTGCGATTTTGCGTCACATGTAAGAATTTATGAGCTACAACGAATTGTACGCTTCCATTGTGATAAATGTTAAAGAATTTCGAATATCTCCATTAATCGTGAACTGGACGGTTAAAAAACAGAGAGTTATTTTGATAAAGAACATTTATATGTGCAATTAAAGTGTGTAGTGACTCAAGAATGACCAACTAATACGGGAATTTTCGGGATAGCGCGCGTGCTATCGTAATGACTGTACGTTTTCCTGTCAGTATTCCAACACATTATGAATCAGTGCACTTATACTGATAGGCATTTGTGAGTGCTTATAAAAAAATATTTCGCGGTAATCTCGTTCAGTTTGCTCATGATTTCTGAAGAGAGTCAATTGTGGTTCATTATTCTGTACTGCGGACCTGTTTTGTGTTCTGTCGTCAAGTGTTTGTGACCTTAATTAACTGGTAAGATGTTTTCTTTTAATAATATTTTGTAGCGTTGTTGTGCATGTCTTTAAGTGGATTGTCACGCGGTAAAAACCCGTGTGTCATGTAAATATTAAATAAAAAAAAACTTGAGAGGTGTCAAGGGACACCTGGATGGAACGAAGTTCCATTCGATTAATTAGTGAAGGAATTGTAATAAAATTTTATTTTATTTAAGTTATAATATATTTTTTTTTATTATTAACAAATATAATGTTATGTAAACTTAATCAGTAGGCTCAATTTTGTACTCCATCAACAATATCCGGAACTTGTGCAGAAACACTGTCAGGATTCATTATTATTATTAAATCAAATCAAATCAAATCGTTTATTTTGCACAGATTGTGTTGGTATATTGGTGTTACATTAAATTAGTGATGCTTTTCGTTTCTGGTCAATTAATAGTAAAAGTCAAATGTATAATTTAATTATTTATAAATGTAACTATATATTCTTCAATTGAATAGTATTGCTTCCTCATTAAAAATTCTTTTATTTTATTTTTAAATTTACTAAATTTCAGTTTTCGGTCAGCTAATGGCGATGGTAGTTTATTAAACAACTGAGGCGCCATATTAAATATGCTATTCCTAAAAAATGCCGTCTTATGCTGCGTGAAACATATTTGGTTCTTCCTGCGCTCACTATCGGAGTATCTAAATAGTTCATTAGCTTTCACAAATATTATTATTTTTTATTATTTACAAAAAACCTGTATACACTCAACAAAAATAATCGTCGCGACTCCACACTGTTCAATGCGAAATAGAAATGAAAATATCTGGCTTGCTTTCTATAAGAGAGAGAGAGAGAGAGACAGACAGAGAAACATGCGACGCCGCACAGCTTACAATAACAAAAAGTGTCGTGACAACTTTTCGTAAGAATTTTTTCCGTCTTTCACAACGCGCGATAAGGAACTTCGTTCCAATAAATTAATAATTTAAGCTGTATTCCCCGAAAAAATTATATAAACCAAATTTTCAAAAGACATATCGACCTATAGAGTTGGAATAATCTCGCATATAGGAACAATTTGTATGCTTACCAAAGAGTTGGTTGTAGGACTACATTCCTGAACGGCAGCCTTTATCCTTTATCCTGAAGGTGTAGTGCTTTACCTTCCCGCTTCATGATAACTATTATTTTTCATTTTATAATAACCTTGATTATATTATATATAATAAAACTGCAAATAAACAAGCAAATAACTTAATACATATATTAATTTGAAACAGTTTTGTGAACGTTGTGAAAACTGTAAAAATCTAAACATGTGCTCAAAATTCATAATTCATTAGCTGGCAATGTTAAAAAATATTATGTACTGTTGGTTTTCCGTTATAAATATGTTATCGCAGCGATTCTAAGAAGCTATATATAGTTATACATTGTGAGGTATTTATTAAGACTTTTTTTTTTTATTATTTTTTTTTTTTTTCGTTTTATGGCTTTATACAGATTAGCCAATGTCAAGTTTATCATTTTATTAGTTCTCTCTTTTTATGGCTTTGCAGAGACTAGCCAATGTCAAGTTAGGGAGAAATGGCGGGAAACCTCGCACTCTGCGGACGCGGCTCTCTCAAACATTTCCCAAATTAATACCTGTTAACCATTTAGAAAACCAGCCACTACACAAACGACACCAAAACTATCCACGACACAACCAACACCAGTCCTTTCCAAAATTAGCCAACAAACATTAATTCAAGAAAATATCGCAATATACGAAGTCTCCCGCCTTTCTCCCTAATTAAGACATATTTTACAAGTTGTTTGTAAGGGTTAAAATGTTATTAATCTGTATACGTACAAAAGAGTATAAAACTTGCCTAGAATACTATTATTAATGTATTAAGTTGGTTATCATCATGCCGCCATGTTTTGGATCCCGCCAAAACGGTGGCCATTGATTGGTCCATGAAAAAAGCAATAACAATGGACGCCACGAGGACATTGCGAGAAGTTTAGCGATGTTTTGGAAGAAAGGTTTCAATTTAACTGGCGGATTTGTCTAAGTTTTTACAAAAAAAATAATTGAACTTTTTTACAATGTTTCTTGCAAATAAATAATTTCATTTCAGCCAAGTCAGGGTTAAAATTTAGAATCGTGCGGCAGGAGTTTGGGGGAGAAAGATGTTTTATTTGGTAGAGGTTTGGTCCCCGATTGTAACAATAGCACTCGTATTAAAAGGAAATGCACTTTTTTCGAGAAAACCAAAAAAAACTAACATAACCTATAAATAGGTAAAACATCGAAAAAATAATGCAATATTACGGGAGAGTTACAAATGAAAATGGCTACGCCAGACGACTTCTGGCTTCGCACTTCATAAAAACACTCTAGGGGTAGGGCAGACGAGAATACGTGGAGTAGGGGTTGGCCAATTTAGTTCTGTCACACTATTCGACCTACATCAGCTCATGTCGTTTCCATGTGTGAGTTTTCTTACCATTAGAAATTAGTAGTTCGTCATATGATTTGACAGTTGACAGAGAGCATAGAACACAAAAAAATAAAAATACGTCCTTGTTGCACTTATACAAAATTATATATGCTATCTAGCTCTTCCGTAATATTGCATATTCATCGGTCGGTTGGTTTCAGTATATAGCGGTTTTAGGTATGTCTTGTATATGTAGATTACTCACTTACATAGCGGTATATAAATTGAAAGGGCTATGCTGGGCGTTTCTCTGAGGGATAGAATCCATAACGAGGACATCCGTAGGAGAACGAAAATAACCGACATAGCCCAACGGATTAGCAAGCTGAAGTGGCAGTGGGCGGGTCATATCTGTCGCAGAACCGACGGCCGTTGGGGCAGACGTGTTCTGGAGTGGAGACCGCGTACCGGTAAGCGCAGCGTAGGACGACCACCTGCTCGCTGGACCGACGACCTGAAAAGGATCGCTGGTGGCGGGTGGATGAGGAAGGCGGAGGACCGTGTGTGGTGGGGCGCTCTCGAAAAGGCCTATGTCCTAAGTAGTGAACGTCTATAGGCTGATTGATTGATTGATTGATTGATTGATATAAATTGAAAAATTTAATACTTCAATTACTAACGAGCCATTACGTGATACATCACAGATGCCTATATTTCGACCTTCAGTAATGAAGTGTGCGACCAAGAAGAATACCTATTTAAAGACTTGCTAATATAGATAATGTGAATAATAACGAGTACAAAATATACACATCAAACTGACATTACACAAACATACAACAGTAACTGGTAGGTATATTGTATGTAGTCTGAAACGTATTGTATGGTTTGATAGACGTTATCTACTCTGTTCTACGTTGCGTAACTCCTACATAGCGTCCATGATGATATTAAAACAAAATACCTATTAATGTCTTGGAGATGTCTATTAAAATGGTCAAAGTTTTTATAAATCGAAAGCTTACACAAAAATCCTATAACGATATTTAGGATAGCCATGATAGCCTAGTGGTTAGAACGTCAGCCTCCAAATTAGAGGTCGTGGGTTCAAACCCGGGTTGTAACTTTTCGGATTTATGTGCGTTTTTAAGCAATTAAAATATCACTTGCTTCAACGGCGACGGTAACCACCGTGAAGAAACCTGCACGCCTGAGAGTTCTCCATAATGTTCTCAAAGGGGTGTGTATTCTGCCAATTCGCACATGGCCAGCGTGGTGGACTATGGCCAAACCCTTGTCATATTGAGAAGAGACCCGTGCTCTGTAGTGACCCGAGAATGTGTTGATCATGATGATGATGATTAAGGATTATATGATACACGATAACAAATCTTAAACCCACCTAGCCCTAAATTTCAGTTAACGAATGTAGTTATCACCATCATCTCACGAATTAAAACAATGAAAAATATGTAACATGAACTCTTCACAAATAGATTACGCTAGGTTTACACGAGTAAAACATTTCAGAATTACAATTTCAATTTGAATAATTAATGTAGTTCTCAATATAATGGCGTGACCCACATTTCAGATTCATTAACTAAAGCCTACTTAAAGAATACTGACAACTGAAAAGTAACCTACTTTCAATATCTCAATTTTTCTTAATTAAGATACCTTTTATCCCGAGAAAACCAATGAGAACCGTTCCCGTGATATTTATTCTTAGTGAAATCTTAAATATCTGCATACTGATTTTATTTTATACTCATCATCATCATGATCAACCCATTACCGGCTCACTACAGAGCATGGGTCTCCTCTCAATATGAGAAGGGTTTGGCCATAGTCCACCACGCTGGCCATGTGCGGATTGGCAGACTTCACACGACTTTGAGAACATTATGGAGAACTCTCACGTGCAGGTTTCCTCACGATGTTTTCCTTCACCGTTGAAGCAAGTGATATTTTAATTTTTAAAAACGCATATAACTCCGAAAAGTTAGAGGTGCGTGCCCGGACTCGAACCGCCGACCTCTGATTAGGAGGCTGACGCTGTAACTCACGGCTATCACCGCTTCTTAATAAATATCTGCATACTGATTTTATTTCATACTATTTTATTATATTTCATAAACGTGGGTAGGAATATTTACTATCGGATTTACTAGTGATTTTTGTTCAATTGATTTCATTCATTATTTGTAAGATAAGATAAGATAAATACTCTTTATTGCACACAAATTTTAAAGAAACAACAACACAAAACACTTAACACATAAGTATGCAAAGGCGGTCTTATTCTCAGCAATCTCTTCCAGACAACCCTTGGGGAAAGAATTAATTAAAATATGAGAGTATTGGCGCAATTTTCAAAACATAATATAAAATATCAATAAATATAATATATAAATATATACTTTTATATTATTTATATATGAATATTTCTATATTCATTATTTATATTTAAAAATTACACTTAAATAGTTCACAATGTACCGAGTGGAGGACTATACCCCGGCAATGGAGATCATGGCGTTAGGTAGAGAAAATGGTGGATATAATTAAGTTTACAGATATCAGTAAGTTTAGACAATTTTAAGTTTACGAATGTAAAAAGTTTGATAACACCATCAACTCACTACTATGTAAGTTATTGACGCATCAAAAGTGCCTTTAATCGAATTCGAAATTGATTATTCATCATGATCAACCCATTACCGGCTCACTACAGAGCACGGGTCTCCTCTCAATATGAGAAGGGTTTGGCCATAGTCCACCACGCTGGCCATGTGCGGATTGGCAGACTTCACACACCTTTGAGAACATTATGGAGAACTCTCAGGGTTGCAGGTTTCCTCACGATGTTTTCCTTCACCGTTGAAGCAAGTGATATTTTAATTGTTTAAAAACGCACATAACTCCGAAAAGTTAGAGGTGCGTGCCCGGATTCGAACCGCCGACCTCTGATTAGGAGGCTGACGCCCTAACCACTGAGCTATCAACACTTCTAAATTGATTATTATATCTCTGCAAAATCATTAAAAAAAACTCTGACAAAATTGCGGGAACCCGCTTATGAAGTAACAGCTAAAGAAAGAAAAAAAAACAAGTATTGAAACTTCAAAACGCTTGAAAAATTGTCATTGTCACAGCCTTCGTAATCTGTTCCATCGTCTGCATCGTAGAGGCAATGTAGGCCTCTACAACATAAAGTGAACCTCTACAGCAATCGTAGAGGCTCTACGTTGGGTTGGAATAAAAAGCTTTTACTTCTTTTACATAGTAGTTATTTCATGGTGATAACTATATTCGTAAATTTAAAACTAAAGCTATGAGGGTTCCAAACGCGCCCCAGTCTAAGAAGAAGCCCACAACAAACTTAGCCGGGTTTTTCTTTTTTTTCGTTATCACTATCTCACATAATGAATAATAAACTATAGTACCCATGGAGATAGAGCAATTCACACCCAAGCTTTTTTCTCGTTTATATAATCCTTAATATCGTAATATGATTATTTTCCTATTCGGATACTGGTATTATTCAGATTTAGATCTTATCATTCATGTAAAGCACGATAATTTCGACGACCTCCGTGGCGCAGCGCACGCGCTGTTGCATTTTAAAGTTGGAGGTCCTGGGTTCGATTCCCGGCTCGAGTCTGCTCTGGTGGGAGGCTTCGGCCGTGGCTAGTTACCACCCTACCGACAAAGACGTGTCGCCAAGCGATTTCACGTTCCGGCACGATGTCGCGTAGAAACCAATTAGGAGTATGGGTTTACCATACCCCTAACAGGTTAGCCCGCTATCATCTTAGACTGCATCATTACTAACCATCAGGTGAGATTGCCGTCAACTTGTAGTGGATAAAAAAAACAATTACAGGCATCTATGAAGCGTTCACATGTAATATATATTCCATTATTTTAATTTATGAGGTGATGGTATTTCGCCAATTAAAAACTAAAGCTAAAGGGTTTCAATCGCGCCCAGGTCTAAGAAGCCCACAATAAACTTAGCCGAGTTTTTCATTCGTTATCCATCTTACATAGTCAATAATAAATAATAATTATCCATATCGCGGTGATAGCCTAGTGGTTAGGGCGTCAGCCTCCTAATCAGAGGTGGGCGGTTCGAATCCGAGCACGCCTTTAACTTTTCGGGGTTATGTGCGTTTTAATAAAATTTAAATATCACTTGCTTCAACGGTGAAGGAAAACATCGTGAGGAAACCTGCACGCCTGAGAGTTCTCCACAATGTTCTCAGGCGTGTGAAGTCTGCCAATCCGCACATGGCCAGCGTGGTGGACTATGGCCAAACCCTTCTCATATTGAGAGGAGACCCGTGCTCTGTAGTGAGCCGGTAATGGGTTGATCATGATGATGATGATGATGATCCATAAAGTTCACACCCAATCTTTTTTATCGTTTATTATATAGTAATTATATTATCTATAGAGTCCACACTGATCCGCAAGCACGGTTCAATGTACGTGGTCAGCGGACAAAAAATCAAGAATCCTTAATCGTAAAATGATAAGAAATATTACTTAGGACGGTCAGAAAATAAAACCTTACAGTAATCAATCTCCTTTTTACTATTGAACTACAGAGCGTCGCATGGACACCTACTAGGGGGTGATTTGAGGCCAGGGCGTGTCCGACCCCGTGTTGCATGATCATTCACCGAGTGAACCGGGTCAAAAGTCGTTTTTCATTTAACATTCGTCGTTCGCTACCCGGATTCCGCACGGATGACTGTTTATATATCCAGGGCGGAATCCAAATTGGATATTGATCAAATAAAATTAATCAACTCATCCTCAATACAGAGATTACAAAAAACCATCGCTTAGTCCACCAATCCAAATTGCAATAACGTGTTGGGCCTAAACTAACAGCTGTGGAACCGCAAATTATGTTGATAAAGGTGAGTTACTTATGAAGACAGCTATGAAATCGATTGATCTATAATATTTGAGCGCATGTTGGTTGGCTTTAAACACATTAAAGAAGACATCACGTAAAAATCCAACGTGTCTTATATTGGGTTCATTCCAATCGACGCGAAGCCATAAATCAGATTTAGCCGGACGCCTCGTAAATTAATTATACGAAAACATTCTTTCGTTATATAGGTATTAAGTCTTTCATGACAGCCTGTAAAAACAAAAATGAATATACACAAAGGGATGTAAAGCGTGCGTACAGTGCGTTGCCATTTCGAAAATAATTCATTACATTCAAAATGAGGTCAGACCTGTGCACTGAAGTTGCAGCCATGCGCAGAGCAAGCGGCCTGAAGTTCGAGACGGTCGGGATATGCGCACGGCGCTTTGAGTGGCGACCGCCCAGATAGCCCACATCGCGTCGCTCTACGCAGAGAAATTAAAAAGAAATTAACCCAAGGCGTGTTCCATTCCAAATTCAAATTTAAAAAAAAACATGGCGGTCCCGGCGAGCTTTACGCGGTAGTGGGTATATCGAGTGGGCAGCGATGTTTTTCACGGATTGGACCTAAGTTGCGAGTGATAGTTGATCTTGAGTGTGTGTGAAACGTGTGCTTAGACCTAATTGATTTTAATCAGCCTCCTGACAACCCTATGTAAGTAATTTATATGTATAATATATTTAATTAATGTTAATGAATAGTTAAAAAAAATATATATAAAAATCTGCATTGTAAATTTTCCCTTTCAATGAATCCTCGCGATTTATTGCTCCTTCGGATTTTCTTTTCCATCGCAGAAAGTTCTTGTATGAACTCATCTTTTTGCGTCATATTTATCTGTATTTTTGTAAATTAAGGTCAATATATGTTTAATATGAGACTTTGATTAAATAATCATAACCGAAAATAAAATAAAATTAATTTAAAAGTAGCAAGGAATTCTGAAAATTTGTTTTGGTATTTTTTTTATAGAGCAATGGATTGTAGTTTTTTTTTGCATATAAAACGTGAGATTCGGAGGGTGCAAAGGTTACTTTTTGTCTCAGAAAATGTATCAACGCCAACAAAGCCGCGGGCCAATTGGTGGTGGAAAATTAAATTAAAAATAATTAAATCTAAGTACTGATATGCTTTTTAATTTAATTCGAGTCGTAATTTTCGTACACTTTAATATAAATGCTGAAATTGCTGTAAAAAATATATTTTAGTGACAAAAAAGAGCAATATGAAACATTAACTATTAATATTTAATTATTATTAAAATCTAATAATAAACACGTCGCGTCTATTGTACTTGATTTTTCACATTATTATATTTTTATGGATAGTTTTTACTATCGGGAATTATATTATTAAAAAATAATCTATTAATAGAAATAACAGACATACCAATTAAAACTAAATAATAACTTAATGCAAAAACATTTGAAATGACATGAAATATTTTATTTGATAATATGAATAAATTACGCGTTATAAACTAAAAGGTGTAACATGTTAAACTGGTCGCTGGTGTTTGTGTGTTTATATATAATAGTAATCAATAATTAAACGTGTTTGTCATAAATCTAATATAAACAAAAATAACTAAAATGTATACAACAAAAATCAAAACTCGTACAGGTTATGTTAATGTTGGTTATTAAATTTATATAGCCATGAGTGATCAGTTTAATAAGCATATGCAATTCAAATTGAAATAATCTTTATTCAAATAGTCCATTAAAAGGCACTTTTGACGCGTCAATAGTTTACATAGAAGTGATATCGAATCAGTACATTCGTAAACTTAAAACTAAAGCTATGAGGATTGCAAACGCGCCCTGATCTAAGAAGAAGCCCACAACTACCTTAGCCGGGTTATATTTTTTTGTTATCACCATCTCAAATAATGAATAATAAATTACAGTACCTATGGAGTTAACGATAAGGTTATTTTTTGGAGTAGCCGCTGAGTTTTACAATTCACCACTCAGATTTCTGGTTACAGTAACTACCTTTACGACCTCCGTGGCGCAGTGCGCGCGCTGTCGCTTTATAAAGTTGGACAATTAGGAGCGTGGGATTACCATACTCCTAACAGGTTAGCCCGCTACCATGTTAGACTTCATCATCACTTACCACCAGGTGAGATAGCCGTCAAGGGCTAACTTGTAATGTATAAAAAAAAAAATCTTTCCATTCGGAAGAATTCTCGCAATAAGTTCAAAGTACCTATATATAAAAGGTATAGTGAAAAGGATTATGTAAATGATAAACAAGCTTTGGTTTTAAATATTGTTCCAATAAGTTTTCTCTTAAATAATTTTATGTGACATATGAGATGGTGACTATAAAAGTTACCCGACTAAGTTAGTTGTGGGAAACGGGGCGCGTTTCAAACCCTCGTAGCTTTAGTAAAGTTTCCGAATGTAGTTATCACCATCAACTCACTACAGTGTAAGTTATTGGCACGTTAATAGTGTCTTTTAAAGGATTATTTGAATATAATTATTATTGACACATTTATTGAAGCACCTGTATATTGTTGAGTGTTTATAAATATTGAATCTAACTAGTATAAATGGTCTTTTTTTGATGCTTTGCGTGCTTTGAGCGTGTTCAAATTGACTTGTTCACTAACAAACTAATAATTTTATGAAATAAATGATGAGCGTGATGGTAGTTCCTGGGTTCGATTCCCAGCTCGAGTCTGGTCTGGTGGGAGGCTGCGGCCGTGGCTAGTTACCACCCTACCGACAAAGGCGTGTCGCCAAGCGATTTAGCGTTCCGGCACGATGTCGTGTAGAAACCAATTAGGAGTATGGCTTTACCATTCCCCTAACAGGTTAGCCCGCTACCATCTTAGACTGCATCATCACTTACCATCAGGTGAGATTGCCGTCAAGGGCTAACTTGTAGTGGATAGAGAAAAGAAAGAAAGAAATCATTCTATAGCTACATGGTTGCTATTAGGTTACGAGGCAGTTGCGACCAGAGCCCGGAACGGAGACGAAACTGTGGCCAGAGCACAGTCATTATCTCCTTTTTTAGCAGTCCCATGACGTCATCGATCTAGTCGTTGAGAACTGCGATTGTATAAATAGTCTTTCTGACGCATGCACCTACGTGTAATTGCGATGCCAAATTATTTTATCACTCATTACCGCTCAATCGCGCTACGGGACCGGGTGCCTTCTATCCTTTGTTATTCAATTTGATCTCAAAAAAAACAGTGTGTTAGATTGCAAGGAGCAACAAATATTTTTGCTAAAATATCGAAAGATACTGTTTTATTTAATAGATTTATTCCTGTTAACGTTAAGTTATTTTTTTTTTATCTGTTTTTTTGGGACTTTGGTCCGAAACGGACATGTCAGCCCCATCATCTCCGAAATAAATAACAAACAAAATTATATATATATATATATATATATATATATATATATATATAAAAAAATAACTCCTAACAAAATGTTTATTAAACATTAAAATGTTAAGATATTTATGTGTCGGTGGATACATTTATATACTTCAAATATTGCTCGTTGATACCACGTATGGTTAGCTTTTTTTTTTTTTTTTTTTTTTTTTTTTTTTTTTTTTTTTTTTTTTTTTTTTTTTTTTTTTTTTTTTTTTTTTTTTTCCGCTGGGAAATGCTTTTACGCATCCCCTCCGGAGGCGACGCAGGCAAGACTGCGCCGCTTCCGACGGGGTATGTGGGACTCCCCGGCGGCCAGGCTGGCGACCAGAATACCCACTAAAACCCAGCGATGCTCCTTCGCGTCGCCTGGTGGCTGGGTCACGGGAACACTGATGCACTCGACCGCGGCCCAGCCAGCGGCGTCCGCCGAGGCAGACCCTCCACGGGGGGCCTATATTGACCCCCGAGCTCCGTCCGAGGCGCGCCAGGACCATTGGACGCGCCTCCCGACCCGAGGATTAGGCTCGACGGGTGAGGATGCCTCTCATCCATCACCCGGAGCTCCTCGTCAGGGGGGCAGGCGGCGATCGTGCACCCGTCGCCTGCGCCCCACCCTACGACGCCGGAGAGGGTGCGCGTCTGCGTCATTCTCCCGGCGCCGTCCTGCCGCCTCCTTCTGCATCATCACCTCCTCACAGAAGGAGGCGACAGCGGCCCAAGACGTCTCGCTGGCCACCATGGTGCGAACCACAGTGGGCAGCGAAAGGTCAGGCCCCACCTGTGCCACGAGTAAGGCTCGCTCGACCGACCACTGGACGCACGATTCCAGCGTGTGCTGCGCCGAGTCCTGAGCGTAGCCACACTCATGGCACTCCTCCGTGGGCTCCCGCCTTGCGACCCTGCACAGATACCTCCCGAAGCAACCGTGCCCCGAGAGGATCTGCACAAGGCGGAAGGACAGGGCCCCGTGCTTCCGGCCCGTCCAGAGCTCGAGGACGGGCCGGATCGCCTCGATCGTGCGGTGGCCAGCTGTCGGCGCGAGAAGCCTCTCCCGCCACAGGGCGACGAGATTAGCCTCCGCCAACCGCCTCCACGCACGATCCTCCGCTGGCGTAGGGTGTTCACCCCGGAGTCGGGCATTCACCCTACGCCAGTACGCCTCGGAGAGCACTCCAGCGTCCAGGTCCCACGGCGGTGTCCCCGCCAACACACAAGCTGCCTCGCACGAAATGGTGCGATACCCGCGTATCATTCTAACTGCCATGACCCGCTGCGATCTCCGCAGCAGGGCCTGGGTTTGGGCAGTCAGAGCGTCCGCCCAGATGGGCGCTCCGTAGAGTGCCATGGATCGCACCACGCCCGTGTATAGACGCCGACACCGCGAGCTCGGACCGCCCAGGTTAGGCAGGAGCCGACTAAGGGCTCCAGCGACTCCCACGAGCTTTGGGACCAGACGCCGAAAGTGTTCTACGAAGGTCCACCGGCTGTCGAGGACGAGTCCAAGGTACTTCATCGTACGCTTGACACCGATGGATACCCCACCCACCACCAATTCGGACCGGGCGGGAGGCGCTCTCCGAGGCCCATGAAAGCACAGGGCCTCGGACTTGTGCAAAGCGACCTCCAAGCCCAATGTCCGAATCCTAGCTACAATGTGGGCCACGCCGGCTGTGGCCCTACATCTAGCCTCCCGAAAGGTGCTGCCGCGAGCCGTCACTAGGGTATCGTCGGCGTAACAAATGACGTCGACGCCCCCCAGAACGGCTCCACGTAGCACCCAGTCGTACCCCATGTCCCACAGGAGGGGCCCAAGTACTGAACCCTGTGGGACACCGCACGACACAGCCCTCTCCGACCAGCCTTCACTGGTCGGAAACCTGACCGATCGCTCGGAGAGGTAGGCCGACACGACCCTCCGGAGGTATAGAGGGACCATGTGGTACCTCAGTGCCTCCCGGATGCAGCTCCAGGGCAAGGTGTTGAAGGCGTTGGCAATGTCTAGTGACACCGCCACCAACACCTCTTCTCGGGACACTGCGCTTTCCGCTAGGGCCCTCACCCGCGCTATTGCGTCGATGGTGGACCTACCCCTGCGGAAGCCGTACTGGTTGACACTGAGATCGGGGCCAACACTCTCCAAGTGGTGAACGAGGCGAGCAGCTATTACACGCTCAAAGAGCTTACTCACCTCGTCCAGCAACACGATCGGTCGGTACGCCGAGGGCTCGTGGGCCGGGCGCCCGTCCTTACGGAGCAGGACCAGTTTCCCTCTCTTCCACTGCACTGGAAACTGACCCTGCTCCAGACAGGCTCCAAACAGAGACCGGACCCACGGCTCGAGCGGCCCTAGGGCCAGAGCCCAGGCGCGCCCAGGGATGCCGTCAGGGCCTGGGGCGGTGTTCTTCGCGCGCATGCGCAACACCGCCGCCCGCAGCTCTCCCTCTGTGACTGGGGGTGCGCCTGGGTTCCAGTCTTCCTCCACAGTTGGAGGCGCCATGCGAGGCGCCACGCCTTCGGATCGGTCTGGGAACAGTGCAGTGACCACCGACTCCACGACGGATGCCTGAAGACTCTGGGTAAGAGGCGGAGCCCAAGGCCGGAGTTTCCCCCTGACTGCCATGTAGGGCCTCCCAAACGGGTCCCTATCCAGAGTTGCCAGCATCTCGTCGTCGGCCCGATTCTTGGCCTCGCCGATGGCTTCCCGCAATGACCTCACCGCTTCTCTGTAGAGGGAGTAGAGCCGCTCCTCCTCGGCCGGGTCCCGTCTTCTCCGCCGGCGGCGACGGGTGTATTGGCGTCTCGCCGCCACGCAGGATCTGCGCAGCAGCGTGAGCTCTCCAGACCACCAATACACCGCTCGCCTGGAGGGAACGAAGCGTGCTCTGGGCATGGCCGCGTCGCATACGCGTGTCATGGCCACACCGAGACGCGCCACTTCAACCCCAACCTCCTCCAAGTTGCCCTCTCTAGGCGCGCAAAACCACGCCTCGACGAGGGCAACCTCGGTCATGAAGTCCCGGTCCATTCGCGACAACGACCAACGAGGACCGTCCCCTCTCAAGGGTTGGTCTGGGCCGCTCGGGATAGCCGGACTGGTGGAGACGCCGAACCTCACGTATCGGTGGTCCGACAGCGTCTCCACTTCCTCCACCACTTCCCAGCCCTGAACACGGCGCGCCAGGGCGGCATCGGCGAACGTGACGTCCACAATGGAGCCGCCCTGTTTCCGCACGCACGTGTTGACCGACCCTCGGTTCAGGACCGTGAGTCCAGTCGCCGTCGCCCACTCCAGGAGCTCTCGCCCGCGAGGAGTCGTCGCCGGGCACCCCCATGCCACAGATTTGGCATTGAGGTCCCCCGCGAGGAGCACGCGGCCGGTGTCACTTCTGCTGATCAGAACGCCGACTTCTGCAAGAAACTGCTCAAAGTCGGCGAGACTCCGATTCGGCGAGAAGTACACACCAACCACTGTGACGTCGCGGATAAGAGCCGAAACGTATCCCCGACCTCGGACTACGTCGACGAAGGCCGGAGATCCCACTATGGACCGGGACACCATGGCCACCACTCCATCCCTATCTCCCACCCAATCGTTCCCAGCCGGGACACGATAGGGCTCGGCTACCACGGCTACGTGGATCGACCACTCCGCCATGCTCTGGAACAGGAGGTCCTGAGCTCTGGCGCAGTGGTTGATGTTCGCCTGGAGGAAGTTCAGGGCCATTAACCTTCGGCCATTGGAACCTCCTCAACCCCATTCGCTTGCTGGGATGGAGGGGAACGCTGCTCGGCCTCTATGCCAGCGGTCCCTCTTCTCCTCTTTCCCTTGGGTGGGGAGACACAGGACTTCGTCCCCACGCGATGCTCCGCCGACGCGCCAGCTTCCGCACAGACGACGCAGTGGGGTGCAGCGGAGCATCCGCGGGCCTTGTGTCCCGGTCGACCGCAGCGGTAGCACAAACTGCTGCGATCGACTCCCGCCGTGCACTGAACACCCATGTGCCCAGGTGCCAGGCACCTGTAACACATGAGGGGGCGGGCGTCCAGCAGCTTCACGTGAGCAGAGACCCAGCCCACGCGAAGCCTCCCTCCAGCCAGTATTTTCTTGGCGGCTGCAACGGGACAGTGAACCAACACTGAACCCAGCCCATCGAAGCCGCCAGAAACCTCCCCGGCCCGCACCTGCTCGGGGGGACACCCTCCTGTCGCAGCAACCGCGGCGATCACTTCGGCACCGGTGACGGAGTCATCCAGGCCGGAGACCCGCAAGTCCACAGACTTTATAGGTCGCGAGACCCGGACAACCTCGTCCCCGAGGACGTCTCTGAGCTTATTGGCCAGAGAGTCCGCCTTCTCCGCACTGGAGGCCCCTGGGAACTCAAACAGACGGCCTCCAGTGGCTGCCTTCCTGAGTCGGACTCCCTGGGCACCGAGGTCCGCAACGTCAATTCGCGACTTCGCGAGGGCGATCACCTTCGCGTAAGTCGCGCCTCTCTCTTCCGCCCCAGGCTGCAGCGTCAGGACTACCGCTGCAGACCGGGGTGTACGGAGCTTGGTGGCGCGACTCTTCGCGTCCGACCGTGTCTTGGGACCCACCTTCGTCCATCCCGAAGACTGCTGTTGTGACCGCCCCGTTTCCTGTTGTGGACCAGGCCCCTCGCCTTCACTCACTCCCTTCTTCTTCCTCTTTTTCTTCTTCTTTTTCTTCCCACCCGTAGGAGGTGGGCGAGAAGAAGGAGGAGGAGTTGGGCCCCCAGTAGCCACTCGCGCCTGCTTTTGGGACCTACCAGGTCTAACTGGAGCCGTACTGCCTCCAACTGGCCTGGAGGAGCCTGCAGCGGACCCCGAAGCCGCGGCCGCATACGTGCGTCCGTCCCTCCTGGCATCGGACGCCAGAGGCGGCCGAAGTCTCTGCTCTGGAAGAAGTCTGCCCTCCAGAGATATCGCTACTGCCCGACAGATCTCTTCCAGCGTCGGTGCAGCAGAAGAACCTTGATTCCGCGCACTCTCCATTTCCCGCCGCACTTCTAACAGATCTGGCCGCAAGCTGGCTATTTCAGCCTGCAGGCGAGTGTTGTCCGCCTGCAGGCGAGCGTTGTCCGCCTGCAGCCTCAATGTCTCTTCCGAGGTCGTGCGCAACCCGAGGACCCCGACGGCTCCTTTAATGGAAGCCGCGGCGTCCTTTAGGTCACGCACGAATGTGCCCTTCAGGTGGGAGGACTTGCTCGCCACCTTACTAATGAGGTCCAGATCCTCCATCACCTGATCCCGTAACTGGGCAGCCGTCTTATCGTCGACCCGCCCAGCCGGAACCTCCCTTCTCGTCTCTCGCCGGAAGCGGGCAACAGCAGCCTCCCTAAGGAGTTCTTCCTCCGCCTTTTGCTGGGCCTGGGCTTTTGCCTCGGCTTTTTTCTCTCTTTGGAGAGCCTCCCTGGCCTTGCCCAGGCCAACGTAACGCCCATGAGTGGGCGGACGCCCTCTGCCTCTGTGAGGCACCGGCGTTCGCGGCCTCTCCTCCGAGTCGGTGGACATATCTTCACCCTCACTGAGTCGAGGTCGCTTTACTCCAGGCTTGGAGACCAACCCAGCCACCGGAGAGCCCGAACCAGATCTGGGTCGCCGATCTGGGCTCCCACAGGTGATGATACTGGCGTCAGATTCCGACGCTGCCTCATCCGTCTCAACTCCCGTTCTCTTCCTCCCCGTTTCTCCTACTTTCCCATCTCCCTCTTTTGTCCAAAATTTCCCCCCCAAATTTTGCTCCTCTCGACTTGTGGCCCCCCCGTATACGTGGGGCCGATGCGCCGCCTCCGGCGCACCACGGGATTCCCCCTCTCGGGGTTAGCTTTAAAAGGTATAAAGGAAGGTAAGTTGTCTAGGGTTAACTAGATCCACTCATGTTATTATATAAATGTAAATTTTTACGTTTATTTAACACATTTTACATTTTCGTTGTAATAAGACACAAAGAAAAACAATGCAAAATAACTTCTGAAGCCAAACTACGAGGTAGTACGGCGTAGGTGTACCTGTGTTTCAAGCTTCAGTATCTATGTAATTATACTGCATGAAACGATTAAAAATCAACAAACTCACATTTATATACTTTTTTTTTTTTATCCACTACAAGTTAGCCCTTGACGGCAATCTCACCTTATGGTAAGTGATGATGCAGTCTAAGATGGTAGCGGGCTAACCTGTTAGGGGTATGGTAAATCCACACTCCTAATTGGTTTCTACACGACATCGTGCCGGAACGCTAAATCGCTTGGCGACACGTCTTTATCGGTAGGGTGGTAACTAGCCACGGCCGCAGCCTCCCACCAGACCAGACTCGAGCCGGGAATCGAACCCAGGACCTCCAACTTTATAAAGTGACAGCGCGCGCGCTGCGCCACGGAGGTCGTCAATCTATCACCAAAAAATATATATTAGAGAAGTCACGTCAACTGCTCTAAAGATTACAAATGAGCTGGTTCATTCCATGCTCAAAGAATCAGCTGGCTGTTCAAGCAAACATTCATGGCACTAGTAACGGGCACGGCTCCTAATGCAATTATTTTCCAGTATATGCCTCTCACGCCCGTGTGCAAAATAAATACATATAAAACCAAAAGATATATAATAAACAGATATATAATTATAAATAAACCTACATATACATTACATAAATACATATTTGCACCGGGCGGAGGAATACGCCCCGGCAGGGGAGACCAAACGGCCGGGGGTCAGGGTGACAGGTTGAGAAACCGGCGGACTATCCTAGCCGAGTCCAGCAAGACCGCTTTTTGCATCCTGGCTGCGAGCGAACTGACGGAACCCCAGTCGCCTCAGATGGTGAGCGAGGCTGACTGGGATCAACCCATTCGCAGATATAACGATTGGGATGGTTTCAGCAGACTGCACATGCCACATGTCGGAAACCTCGTGAGCCAGATCGAGATACTTTCGTTTTTTCTCCGTCTCAATTATTTTATTATTAATGCAAAAATCTTTACTCAATACAAAACAGTGACTGGACGGTTTTTAAGTATGTACTAAAATGTTATCTTAATTAATAAACGTTCCGTACTTTTAAATTAGTCTTCAATATCGATGCAACCAGAAGCGGTGATAGCCTAGAAGCGGTGATAGCCTAGTGGTTAGGTCGTCAGCCTCCTAATCAGAGGTCGACGGTTCGAATCCGGGCACGCACCTCTAACTTTTCGGGGTTATGTGCGTTTAAAAAAAAAAAGTATCATTTGCTTCAACGGTGAAGGAAAACATCGTGAGGAAACCTGCACGCCTGAGTATTCTCCATAATGTTCTCAAAGGCGTGTGAAGTCTTCCAATCCGCACATGGCCAGCGTGGTGGACTACGGCCAAACCCTTCTCATATTGAGAGGAGACCCGTGCTCTGTAGTGAGCCGGCAATGGGTTGATCATGATGATGATCGATGCAAAGTATATTACTGATTGTTAGCGCAGTGCTCTTTATTTATTTATTGTTATTATTTTTCTACCAAATTTGTGATATTAAACACTTATAAAAGAAGTATACAAAGGAAAGCTTATCTCTATAAGAGATGTCTTCCAGCTTCCCTTAGATGTGAGCAAGATGAATTTATAAAGTGGAATAGGTCAAACAAGCTAAACAATGTTTAAACTACATACAAAAATATACTTAGATAAATTTCTTCTTTCTTCTTCGGTCTTTTAAGTGAAAGGTCCATCCATACCCAGTCGAGGCAATTTGGAAATTTTTATTTCAGAATTTCATTTGTCGATAATCAAATCTAATCAAAATCATTTTATTTATTCGTGTAAATATAATCCATGAAGCATTAATATTAAAAAAAAATCTGTATTTTAATTCGTGAAGTCATGGTGACATTCGTTAACTTTAAACTAAAGCTAGGAGGGATCCAAACGGGTGCAGGTCTAAAAGAATCCCACAACAAACTTAGTCGAAATGATGATGATATTGTTTTAATGCTACCCAAAGTACTTAAAACCGCAGGGCAATGTTAGTGTCGTGTGTACCTATTAAAAGGAAATAAAAAAACTTGAGAGGTGTCAAGGGACACCCGGATGGAACGAAGTTCCTTTCGATTAATTAGTGAAGGAATAGTAATAAAATTTTTTGAGATAACTAAAGTCAATATTAACAACAATAACAAAAGAAAATGAAAATATCTGGCTTGCTTTCTATAAGAGAGAGAGAGACAGACAGAGAAACATGCAACGCTACATAGAAATGAAAATATCTGGCTTGCTTTCTATAAGAGAGAGAGTGACAGACAGAGAAACATGCGACGCCGCACAGCTTACAATAGCTTACTGTATCAAAAAGTGTCGTGACAACTTTTCGTAAGATTTTTTTCCGTCTAGCCCCCTTTCACAACGCGCGATAAGGAACTTCGTTCCAATAATAACTTAATTATTAACGGAAACAAAATATAATTCCGCACATATAGACTATTCATTAGAGTTAGTTGATTAAGAATTCATTTTGTTGTAGCCAAAGCACTCTGTTTTAATGATATGAACAAATTACGCGCATCGAAGTTTATCATTAAAATAATGACGGTTCAAGGTTTTAGATGATGGGTACATTAGGCGAACGTACATACATACGTACATACGTTACAGTTGTTATTAGGGTTCCGTAGGCGAACGAAGCATTGAGGCTAAAAAGTAGACTACTCTTATCGACCTACATTTAAGTTTTTGACGATCTCCGTGGCGCAGCCGATATCAATAGGTAATTTATTATAATTAACTTCCAGACCATAATTATTGACTTAATCAATCAAAATACCATAAGTATTCACTCTTCTTACCGGCTGGTGATCTCTCGAGAAAAGACCGTTCTGTTATCTATATTGTTTTTGAACTACCCGCGTTGCAATCGATAATGAATTATTTAGTCTGTTGATTCTATTAAACATTTCTTACCCTATTATTGTGTATGTTAACACTACCTACCTCCCACAAAAATATTGTTTTTATCATTTTATTTCACCACTTTGCGGTGTAACTTATAAGCCACTCTTTCTTGCCTCGGTACCTCAAAAGGAAGGCGAAGGTAAACAGTTACATCTACCCCAGCAGACATAGCGTGATCTTTTACCGGGGCAGATGATTCTTTTTTACAATGTAAAGTCTCATTTGCCCCGGATAAAGGCATAAATGGAAAATTATCTCCTACAATGGCGCTCGACTCTTCGAGATCACAACTGTATGAATTATTCATTTCAAGGAAATCTAAATCAAATTCCAGCTTTCTATTACTTAAATCAATGAGCTGGTCACGGACGGATAGACAGTACTACGACGAATCTATAACAGTTCCCTATCGAATGCCGTTCCCTAAGTTTTATTCATCATCATCATGATCAACCCATTACCGGCTCACTACAGAGCACGGGTCTCCTCTCAATATGAGAAGGGTTTGGCCATAGTCCACCACGCTGGCCATGTGCGGATTGGCAGACTTCACACGCCTTTGAGAACATTATGGAGAACTCTCAGGCGTGCAGGTTTCCTCACGATGTTTTCCTTCACCGTTGAAGCTAGTGATATTTAAATTTTATTAAAACGCACATAACTCCGAAAAGTTAAAGGTGCGTGCTCGGATTCGAACCGCCGACCTCTGATTAGGAGGCTGACGCCCTAACCACTAGGCCATCACCGCTTCGAATTTTATTACTTTCAAGTTTTATTACTTTCTAGGAAATTAGGTATTTTTTTAATTACGCAAATAATTAGGAAAATATGTGGGTGTCCACATATTTTCCTTTTTTTTGTTAATCCTAAGGTTGCCTGGCAGAGATCGCTAGCAAGGGAAATAAGGCCGCCTTTTTTATCAATTGTCTTGAGGAATAAAATTGTAACGCAGACGAAATCGCGGGCAGCCAGTAAGCAAGAAGAGCCCGTCTGCCAGTAACAGCTGAGTAATAGCCCCGCGTCGAGGACACTCGCTCTAATGAGAGGCCGGATATGGACCTAGCTATGGAGACTATCAAAATATTTTGTCTGTTTATATTTTCCTAGCTGCTGCCTGCGGCTTTGCTCACTTGCTTTCTTTCAACTTCAAAACTGAGGGGACCTCATAGAATTTATTTTATTTTATAATAGATTACCTATTGATATCTTGGAGATGTCTATCAATAAGTTCTCTTAAAACGAAAAATCCTATTATGATATTAAGGATTATATAAACAATAAAAAGCTTGGGTTGTTAATAAATGCTTTAACTTCATAGGTAATATAATTTATTATTGATTATGTGAGAATGTGATAACCAAAATAACCTGGTTAAGTTTTTTGTGGACTTCTTATACCTGGGCGCGATTGGCGCTTGTAGTTATCACCAACACTTCGAGAATAGAAATAATGAAATATGTGATATATATGAACAATTCACAGATGCCTGTAATAGGTTTATATAAATAATAGTAATTTGATACCTAACAATAAGGATATTGTATCCTGGAACCAGTATTTTGACGTCTCCAACGAAATATCTGAAAATTTTTACAATTTGCCCCGCCAAAACTACCGAATATATTTCGGTCTGTACCGGGACAGATCATAAATCAAATTAATAATCTAACATTATGTATTCCACATCAACCTACTAGACAAATACAAATAACGAGGCAATTGGTTTTTTTACGAGAGTATAATATCGTCTGTAAGATAACGAGAGCGCAGAAATAAGGTTTTTGTTCTTTTACACAGCGCAATTCCCTTTGTCATAATAATCTGTGCTTTCATTTCATATTACGAATGCTGTTCATAAAGAAGAAATTTTAATCTCGAGTGAAGAAAATTAAATAGATAAAGAATAGAATACACGTAGAGTGCGTCAATTCTGGGAAATACATCGAGTCTATATAAGCTATCTGCTCAAAGCATTGCTTCCTTAAAAAGGTTAAGACTACTGGTTAAGAGGTACTGTAACCACAAGAGGTACTGTACATCAAGTCCGTGCTAGCAGGAATCTTACAGTCACCTTTTTTTAAACACTACAAGTTGGCCCTTGACAGCTTGATGCCAAGCGATTTACCGTTCCGGCACGATGTCGCGTAGAAACCAATTAAGAGTATGGATTTACCATACTCCTAAGGTTAGCCTGCTACCATCTTAGTCCAGCTTATCACTTACCATCAGGTGAGGTTGCCGTTAAGGGCTAACTTGTAGTGGAAATAATAATAAGTAGTCCAAATAATGAATAGAAGCAGGCGTTACTTTGCGGAAGTCCATGATAAACAACAAACAACAAACAGCAAGTATAATTTGCTATATTCCATCGACAACCGGGAGATTTGTATAATATAATATAATAATATATATATATAATATACCTATATTATATAATATAACATGCGTAGAGGTTATAGTGGAAGATTTTGTGTGGTGTTATATTATACAAATCTCCCGGTTGTCGGCGGAATATAGCAAATTATACTTGCTGTTTGTTGTTTATTGTGCATAAAGAACTAGGCCAATTTCAATGCATTCTGGGCATTATCTTTCTGGGTCTCAAAGTAATATTTTATTATAGTAACTATCACTATCACCTCGCAGGTAAGCAAAGAAGTGTATTTTCTGTTAGTTTCATATCCTGTCATTTTTATTTAATGTTCAAACAGTACACAAGTTTTATGAGAGCAAAAACTTGTGTTCAAAATCAACTCAAATGAGGATTTGTTTTTTTTTTAGTTTTTAATTTCCCAAATATAGGTTAATACATCCAGTGAGCCGTATGGGCTTCAAACGTGCCTGAGTTAACACTTCATTAGAGAAAAAAGCGCCAATACTTATGGACGGCTTGTAATCTCCATTTTGTTAGTTGTATCTCTAAGTGGGACAGTCTCGTCAACCTCAGTGAGAATTGAAACCGATATAAATATGTTAGTCACATATATAGTGTTGCTATCAATCAAAGGAAATTGTATTTTATTTTATAGTAAATTATCTATTGATATCTTGGAGAAGCGGTGATAGCCTAGTGGTTAGGACGTCAGCCTCCTAATCAGAGGTCGGCGGTTCGAATCCGGGCACGCACCTCTAACTTTTCGGAGTTACGTGCGGCTTATAAGCGATTTAGCAAACTGGTATGGTCCGTGTAGAAACGGCTGTAATCTTCCGTGGTGCAGAATATTCGCTGTCGCATTATAAAGGCCTGGGTTCGATGCCCTGCTCGAGTCTGGTCTGGTTGAAGGCATCGGCCTTGGCTAGTCCTTAAATCATCCTATATTAAAATCCTTAAATCGCATAACTCGCCTGCTCGTTTGAACGTTAAATTGCAATCGTGTCTCAATGGTCGATCAATGACATCTACACCGTCCGACCCCCCCGTTATCCCAAACGTCGCCTAAGCCGAGGTTCGGCCTCAAAGCAGGCGCCCTTAGGCAGACGTTTCCTTAGTTTCTTCGAGCAATAGGGTTAGTAGTAATAGAAAGTCCGAAAAAAAATGAAATCTAGTACTGATGAAGAAAATATGAAAATTAACGAAGTGAAATTGCTTAAGAGGGAAATATGAAAATTAATGAAGTGATAATACTTGAAGTATTTGCTTTACGCTGAAAGGATTTACTAGAGTTAGGCCTAGTTTACACAGTGCGAGCTGGCGTACGAGTCAGCTGCTTAGTAGCTGCACTGCAGTGACTCGCACTGTTTGGACGTCGCTTACGAGTAATTTGCACGTGCGAGTTGGACAGTAGCTAGCATCCGAGTTACTTCAAGATTTTTTGTTTTACTCGCATACTCGCCTGACAGCGACTCGTACATGGTAGCAGCTCGGCCGTCACTCGCAATTTTTAGACGCGCTCGGCAGTAGCTCGCCAGTGCGAGCGGGACAGTTGTCGCGAGTGTCCGTATTATGCATATAAATATGTATATATATGGCATCTCTCATCAATGTGTCTTGGCGTTCTATGTATTTTTGTTTTTATCAAATTTAAAAGTATTTTGACTTATTCAGGTGTTACTCTCATCACTGCTTTATTTTCTCGTGGGTCTTCATGGTAAAGCTCGTTAAAAATGGTAATTGTTGCCCCTAAGGATCTTCTAGCCATCCATTCTCTAATCCAAACCCTTTTCTTTCGCTCTTTTTTTTGAAGTTTTTTATATACATTTTCCAATTCTTGACATAATATTGATGTCATAGAGCGTATCACAGCAGCAGCTACTACTGTCGTATAGACAGCAAAGGCGAGCCGAGCTATTGGCGTACGAGTAGGCAAGCCGAGTAGCTGTCTACTGTCTGGTCAGCAGCTCGCACTGTGTAAACTAGGCCTTACGAGCTGACCCAGCTAACGTTGTTCTGCCGATATTGTTCATAGTAAAATAGTAAAACCGCGATAAAAAATAGGGTTTGTGGTATAATGATGATCATTAATTTACCATTTACCATTTACCATTTACCATTTAAATAACTTGAAATTACATGAGATATAAAAATTACATAACGTCCTATTATCAAAGCTCTGTAATATACATAACAATCGGTCAAGCCGTTTCGGAGGATTTTTGCTACAAACACTGTGACACAAGAATTTTATATATTACTGTTGCCCGCGACTTCGTCTGCGTAGAATTGCGGATTTCCCGTGAGATTGGGGTGTTCCGTGCGGCCAATGCCCTGCTTCAGAAAGTAAGCTACAGGCAAATGTCAAATTGTCGATTTTCGTGTATCTAAATTAAAAAAACGTAGGATTTTCATACAAACTTCCAACCCCTATTTTACCCCCTTCGGGATTTGGATGAAAAAACAATCTAACCTTATACTTACGCCTTAAAATAAACTTATGTTCAAAATTTCAAGCTTGTAGACTTCATAATAAAAAAATAAGCAAAAACTATCATCCCCTATTTTACCACCCTTAACCGGTAATATTTTAAAAACATTTGAAGTACATGTTTTTTATTTTTTATTATTAATTTTAATGCAAATTTTTGTGTCTCCAACTCTAAAAACAAAGAAATTCCATACAAACTTCTAACCCCTATCTTACCCCCTTAGGGGTGGAATTTCCAAATATCCTTTCAGAACTGACATCTCTTAACTATCAACTACCCATTTGCTAAATTATAGCTTTATACATACAATAGTTTTTGAGATCTCGTGTTTAATCCGTATGTAAGTAAGTATGTAAGTATGTAAGTGACCTTTCGCTTTTATATATATAGATAGATATGTAACAATCTGAATACTTCCTGTTTTATGGAATGTTGTGAAATGTACATTCGCCATTGTTTAGAGAGCCGTCCTGCGCCAGGCGGGCGTCGCTCTCGGCGAGCATCCCCGCTTCCAGCCGACGTCACGCGCTGACGCGTGTATGTATAAAAACTGCAATAAAGCGCACTCCAATGAAACCGGGTCACGGGAACACACGGCCGTTCATTTCAACCTACTTCCTAAGAGCAATTATTAATTGGCATGTTTTGTTTTCCACACGTGATCAAATCTGAAATGAGGAGATCCGTAGCAGAACTGGTTCTGCTACCGACATAGCTCAGCGAGTTGCGAAGCTGATGTGGCAGTTTTTTATCCACTACAAGTTAGCCCTTGACGGCAATCTCACATGATAGTAAGTGATGATGCAGTCTAACATGGTAGCGGGCTAACCTGTTAGGGGTATGATAAACCCATACTGTTAATTGGTTTCTACGCGACATTGTGCCCGAACGCTAAATTGCTTGGCAAAACGTCTTTGTCGGTAGGGTGGTAACTAGCCACGGCCGCAGCCTCCCACCAGACCAGACTTGAGCCAGGAATCGAACCCAGGACCTCCAACTTTATAATGTGCCAGTGCGCGCGCTGCGCCCCGGAGGTAATCAAATATTGCCAGAATGGTGACCCCGAACCGGTAATCTTAGCGTTGGTGGACCCCCAACTAGGTGGACACACGACAGCAGACGAGTAGCAGGGCTGCGTTGGAAACAAGCGGCCCCAGACCGTGGACATTGGAAATCAGCAGTGGACGTCCATGATGATGATGATGTTTAGTTGGGATGAGCATCTTACAATTTCATAATAGATGTAACAACGCAAGCAGAAAATTGCTCGTAATCAGTGCAATAAAAGTTTTAATTGTGAACCAACTGATGCCCGCGACTTTGCCTAGATTAAAGGTTAGTAAGAGTAATGGGTAATAGATTAAGGGTGTAATAAATATTTTAAAAATGAATGTGAAATGAACAATGAAAATTTCCGCACCCTTTCCCAAAATGTAAATCTAGTTTTAAGGAATTTTGCTATGTCAAGCTATAGCTATAGTTGTAGCTCATCATAATCATCATCATGAACAACCCATTACCGGCTCACTACAGAGCACGGGTCTCCCCTCAATATGAGAAGGGTTTGGCCACAGTCCACCACGCTGGCCATGTGCGGATTGGCAGACTTCACACGCCTTTGAGGACATTATGGAGAACTCTCAGACGTGCAGGTTTCCCCACGATGTTTTCCTTCACCGTTGAAGCAAGTGATATTATATTTTTTAAACGCACATAACTCCGAAAAGTTAGAGGTGCGTGCCCGGATACGAACCGCCGACTTCTGATTAGGAGGCTGACGCCCTAACCACTAGGCTATCACCGCATTTCAAGTTGTAGCTTATAAACGTTAAATTTCAGTTCTTAACAAATATCGTGGGAACCATATATTCTCCCGGGATAAAAGGTAGCCTACGTTAATCTTTATTAAAAATTTCGCTTAAATTAGTTCAGAAGTTGTGTCGTGAAACAATTAGTAATATACGAACTCCTAAACGAACTTTAGCATTCAAAATATTAGTGTTTTTACTTTAAAGATAAATGCTGAACAATAAACGCGAGGAAATCTACGGCCACTAAAATTTTTGGGCATTAGGCTGAGATCTATAGAGCTTATTTTGTCTTAGCTGAACCAAAATTAGAGTTAAAATAAGACATTTGTTTTCGACACATAACGTTGTCCGATTTTAACTGTTTTTAAGTCATTGGTGAAGCTGTGAAAGCTGTGATAGCTGTGTTAGGGCGTCAGCCTCCTAATCAGAGGTCGGCGGTTCGAATCCGGGCACGCACCTCTAACTTTTCGGAGTTATGTGCGACTTAAAAATTAAAATATCACTTGCTTCAACGGTGAAGGAAAACATCGTGAGGAAACCTGCACTCCTGAGAGTTCTCCATAATGTTCTCAAAGGCGTGTTAAGTCTGCCAATCCGCACATGGCCAGCGTGGTGGACTATGGCCAAAACCTTCTTATATTGAGAGGAGACCCGTGCTCTGTAGTGAGCCGGTAATGGGTTGATCATGATGATGATGAAGTCATTGGTAAAGCTAAGCTTGCTTTATAGCGTCATATTAGAGTCGACTAGAGTTATTATGCATGCTGTGACTACGTTAAATTAAATGTGTAGCTAGCAGTAAGGTTATTAAAATGTCCACATTTTACATATAATTCTGTTGGAGGCGCTTCGAATAAATAAATAGACTGTCAGTGCGTTTCGTTAAATGGTGTCAGCAGCGTCACAATCCAGACAAGCCTAAACACTATATGGAGCGTTGTCAATAAATAAATACATAAATAAATTTGACGACCTCCGTGGCGCAGTGCGTGCGCTGTCACATTATTAAGTTGGAAGTCCTGGGTTCGATTCCCGGCTCGAGTCTGGTTTTGTGGGAGACTTCGGCCGTGGCTAGTTACCACCCTACCGACAAAGACGTATCACTAAGCGATTTTAGCGTTCCGGCACGATGTCGAGTAGAAAACATTTAGGAGTGTGTATTTACGATACCCCTAACAGGTTAGCCCGCTACCATCCTGCATCACCACTTACCATCAGGTGAGATGCTGTCAAGGGCTAACTTTTGGTGTATAAAAAGAACATTTTTGCATATAATTCTGTTGGTGGCGCTTCAAATAAATAAATAGACCGTCAAAGCGTTTCATTAAATGGTGCCAGCAGTGTCACAAACGAAACAGCTCTAAACACTATATGGAGCGCGTCAATAAATAAATAAAATAGTTATGTCATATACAAGAAAGGGAAATTAGCCCGTATGTTTCCACTTTAATGGCTGCACAACCCATCTATGCGGTCACATGTCTACCTACAACGGGTATCCTGTTACAATGAATTGATTTCTCATGCAAATCCATGGGGGTAGCAGGCAGCCTTTTTTTTTTTTGTCGTGGTGGAAAAGCTTTCTTGCTACGTCTGTCCCTTGGGCAGGACTAGGGGTTATGTGGGACTCCCCTTTAGGGGGTATACCCAAACTAAAAACCACCACGGCATGTCCCTCACGTTGAGTTTTTCCAGACGCCCGGGGAATACCATTGCATTCTTCCCGGGCATCTAACAGGCGCCCCAGCCCTGAGCCGGGGCTCCGCGTGGAGAGATGGAAGGATCGGGACAGCACGATCCTCCCCAGACTGTCAGGAGGCTTGTTAAATGTCAGGTAGCTAAGGGTAGCAGCCAGCCTGGCTTAAACGACAGCATTGGCTGGTAAAGCAAACGTCTGCTTCAAGCGATACGAAGCGTACTCCGAATTCTCAAAACCCTAATGTCTCTTACTCATTTTGAGCTCCCTAATGCAAAACATCTTAAACTGAATCATCACTCACTACCAGGTGAGATTGCAGTCAAGCTCTAACTTGAATTGGAGTTAAATAGGTCCACCTCCAGCTCGCGTTAGGCTTCTGCAGTTAGCTTTCCAGTTTGCATTAGTTTTAAAAGATTGAACCTAAGGACCCAAAAACCGTTGTTATGAACAGAACTGAATACTACCGACGAACATCTAATACCCTGAAATTTATCATAGTTATAAACATTGAATTGTAAGCACCTACTTTTTCCATGCAGAATTTATCTTTTCCCAAGTTCTTTTTTACCAACTGAAAGTGTTCCAACCATTTAAAGTTTGGCTGGTATGAAATAATTTAGCATTAAGACCACCTTTTTTGTATTCTAGTTATGTTTGGGATCTAAGGAGAAAAATAGCACTCCAAATTCATCCTTAGAAGACATAAACCCAAATGAATAAGGTCTTGCGATCCGCTTTTCTAAGAGTAGCATATATACTGAAGTGAATATATACTGAATGATGAATCTATAGTTCAAAGTTTTCATTAAATGTTAGCTTATAGACAAATCACATAACTATATTAAGGATTATATAAACGATAAAAAATCTTGGGCGTTAATTGCTCTAACTTCATAGATTTATTATTGACTATGTGAGATGGTGATAACAAAAAAAATCGGTGTGATTCGAACTTTTGTTGAATTGTTTTAAGTTGGTGAGTGTAGTTATCACCATCATCTCATAAATTAAATAATGAAAAAATATATTATATATGGACGTTTCATTGAAGCCTGTAATTGGTTTGTATGAATAAAAATATTTTTGTTTTTTATTTTCATTTTTATCATGAAACATATGGTGCTTCATCGCTTACTCTTAATAAAAATATCAAAGTAAGTTGTAAGTAGATAAGCATCTAAGGTATTTGTCAGCAAAAATGGTTCTCGGAATGCCTCACTTCGATCTTTTCGAGTAAAGAAGGTTCTAGGCATTAGACAAGGGGGTTTTATAAAACGACGTACGTCACCACTGAAGTCAGCGTTGTGGGCTAAGTAACTCTTTATTTTAAATAAACGTGCGTTTGCAAGTGTTTTCTGGAACGTCAGACTGAGAACCTGATTAAACTCTCACCAAATCCTTTTTTTTTTCACGCTGGGAAATGCGTTTATACATCCTTTTTATTTATTTATCCACTACAAGTTAGCCCTTGACGGCAATCTCACCTGATGGTAAGTGATGATGCAGTCTAAGATGGTAGCGGGCTAACCTGTTAGGGGTATGGTAAAGCCATACTCCTAATTGGTTTCTACACGACATCGTGCCGGAACGCTAAATCGCTTGGCGACACGCCTTTGTCGGTAGGGTGGTAACTAGCCACGGCCGCAGCCTCCCACCAGACAAGACTCGAGCCGGGAATCGAACCCAGGACCTCCAACTTTATAATGCAACAGCGCGCGCGCTGCGCCACGGAGGTCGTCAAAAACATCCCCTCCGGAAGCGACGCAGGCAAGACTGCGCCGCTCCCGACGGGGTATGTGGGACTCCCCGGCGGCCAGACTGGCCACCAGAATCCCCACTAAAACCCAGCGATGGTCCCACGCGTCGCCTGGTGGCTGGGTCACGGGAGCACTCGTGCAACAAATCCTTGAATCATGTAACAATATTGCCATTGCCTCACTAAAGCGTACCTTAACATCTGCATTGTTGCGCAGTCGTCACTTTTCACGTAAGTTGAAACACGTTGCCATCGCCGGCCCCCACGAGCTGGGAGTTGGAAGAATTTCAAAATCAATTGTTTCATACAAAAGTTTAAGAACAACGTGCGACACCTTGCAAATGTCGAGGGTTGGAAAACTTGTTCAAGATTTTGCACATTTTGCCGTACTACCAAACAAAGCCTTTGTTACGGGCTTCACTCACGTTCTCGTGTTTTTATTTCTCGTCTTTTATATTATTATATTACAGTACCTAATCGTAGCAGAAGCTGTGACAGCCTAGTGGTTAGGACGTCAGCCTCCTAATTAGAAGTCGGGGGTTCGATCCCGGGCACGCACCTCTAACTTTTCGGAGAAATATCACTTACTCCAACGGTGAAGGAAATCATCGTGAGGAAACCTGCAAGCCTGAGAGTTCTCCATAATGTTCTCAAAGGCGTGTGAAGTCTGCCAATCTGCACATGGTCAGCGTAGTGGACTAGGGACAACCCCTTCTCATATTGAGAGGAAATCCGTGCAATGTAGTGAGCCAGCAATGAGTTGATCATGATGAAGCATTAAACACAGTAAATTAAATAATAAAACTAAAACTAAAATAATTATAAGACGAGTGTCTTAATTTCTAAATATTTGATTGTTTATACCCGGGGGTGCCGGCTGGTTATCCTAGATAATTATTTAATATGTTAGATAAATATCTAAATTCTACTAAATAGTAGAATAAGAAAAATAAAAAGCATGTGATCGTGCCGGAACGCTAAATCGCTTGGCGACACGTCTTTGTCAGTAGGGTGGTAACTAGCCAACTAGCCACGGCTATAGCCCATCCGATCAGACTCGAACGGGGAATCGAACTCAGGACCTCCAATTTTTTAATGCGACAGCACAGCACTGGGCCACGGAGGTCGTCCAAATTATTACGAATTACAAACCTCATAACCTAACACGGTTCAAGAGACAAAGCCCGCGCACTGATAGTGGAGTAATGGAATGCTGCTGGCCCACACGACCTCCGTGGCGCAGTGCGTACGCTATGGCATTAAAAAAAAATTGGGGGTCCTGAGTTCGATTCCCCGTTCGAGTCTGATCGGATGGGCTTTGGCCGTGGCTAGTTGGCTAGTTACCACCCTACTGACAAAGACGTGTCGCCAAGCGATTTGACGCTCACCGTCCGACCCCCCCCCCCCGTTATCCCAAACGTCGCCTAAGCCGAGGTTCGGCCTCAAAGGAGGCGCCCTTAGGCAGTCGTTCCCTCAGTTTCTTCGAGCCATAGGGCTCAAAATTTCTTCTGGCAGAGCTTCTTTCCAAAGCTCGCCAAACAGCCCGGTTACGCTGTGGCAACCAATAGGGTTTGTACAGTTAATAGACAGTCCGAAAAAAAATAACAAAAAAGCTCCTGGCCCTTGACGTTTGGTACTCTATAATGGATAGTATACCACAAGTAAGCACGAAAGGTACTCGAGTACAAGATCTCTCGGTTTGATTAGGTTGCGGATTGAATTTCCGTCGGCAGTATTAGCGGGGCGTGCGGAAACGTAATTAGTAATTACCCCGCGAGTAAGTAACTAGTAATGAGGTTATAATTCCGTTTACATACCAATTTACCAAAGTCACTCGCGTAGCTACTAGCTAGGAACGACGGTCTCGAGTATAACTCTCTTAATTGGGAACGGATCCGCCGTTATACCGAAATGGCAATGATTTAAAAAAAACTTGACTAGCTTTGATGAGTACCCATTTTATAAACTTAAATTACTAATAATATAAAATTCAAAGTCATTTTGCTTTTCGCGCTTGTGAAGTCAACATCTCCTGAGGATGATCCGGTGTCGGGTCGAAACGTGCGTAGAGGTTCTAGTGGAGGATTTTGTGTGGTGTTATACTATACTAATCTCCCGGTTGTCGGCGGAATATAGCAAATTATACTTGCTGTTTATTGTTTAACATACAAACCCATCTACACACACATACAATCCCACACTCACACGTATGCACGTGCTAAAGAACTTTAATAGATGTTAAATTCAGTGCAATTAAAATGATAAACTTAATAGTAGATAACAGTACCGACTTCATTTCTATACACTCGATTGTTTTTACCCGGGCTTGGCGGCTGGGTTATCTTTGTCACGGATAAAATCTTATAATTTGTATATCTCTGATGTTTTTTTGTATACTACAACTACTACCATTGACGGCTATCTCACCTGGTGGTAAGTGATGATGCTGTCTAGGATGGTGATGAATGATGTCCTCCTAGACGTTTCCGTCGACGGCGACACCCTGGCAGATACTGGCAGCTTGGTTTCGATCATGTGCTCGTATATGACTCGCGAAACCAAACTTAGCCTTGAACACGCGGTCACAAGTAGCGCAGTAAAGTTGTCCTTGCGCATTGTAGGTGTAATTGTAGGAGGGCTTAGGCAGAGATTTTTGGAGCTGGCGTTTGGTGTCTAGGTTTTCAAGACGCCTCTGTTCAAAATCTTGTATGCTCTGATGAACAGCTCTTCGCCACTCAGGTCTTTGAGTAGATAGCTGTTCCCAAGAGGTTGGTGACAAGCCCACTGATTTCAGATTGCGCTTCAGTACGTCCCTGTATCGTAAATACTGCCCTCCAGACTGGCGTTTACCAGTACTTATCTCAGAGTAAAATAAGGTTTTGGGTAATCTGGAGGACTCCATCCGAACAAGGTGACCGCACCAATAAAACCACCAAGGTCTAGGATGGTAACCTGTTAGCGATATGGTAAAACCACACTCCTAATTGGTTTCGACATCGTGCCAGAACACTAAATCGCTTTGTGACACATCTTTCTTTTCTAACCCAGGACCTCCAACTTTATTATACGACAACGCACGCACTACGCCACGGAGGTCGTCAAAATGTTACCTTAAAGGCTTGTTAAACAGAACAATGTATCGCAGTTAGTTGTTAAATTGAACATAACCGGTTTAAAAATTAAAATTCATGGCGCAAACCCCATTTTGATACATCAAATTAACATGGCGGTCGTTTCCAAAATGAGCAGTTTAAGCAAACTGCAGACGGCGCGACGGGTTCGATAAACCCTCCTTAGTGTTTGGATCTTATCATTTTTAAACGACATTTAGCTTAATTTGCTGTAATCCGCGTAAAATGGTAAATCTTCACTATGCAATTTTTAATTTTTCCAATCTTTATATATATACCAGGCGATTGACTTTATCCGAGTACCAGCGCGAATTAATAAATTATTGGTTTGGTATTTTATTTAATAATTCATTACTTTGGTAGTTATTATGTGCGTTCTTAAAAAAAATATCACTTGCTTCAACGGTGAAGGAAAACATCGTGAGGAAACCTGCACGCCTGAGAGTTCTCCATAATGTTCTCAAAGGCGTGTGAAGTCTGCCAATCCGCACATGGCCAGCGCTGTGGACTATGGCCAAACCCTTCTCATATTGAGAGGAGACCCGTGCTCTGTAGTGAGCCGGTAATGGGTTGATCATGATGACTTTGGTAGTGAAAAAGAAAATGTGCTCGCGCTTAGCGAGTAACTTCAAACCAAGAAAAATGAGAAGGCCGGAATCGAACCCAGGACCTCCAACTTTATAATGCGACAGCGCACGCGCTGTGATAGGGAAGTCGTCAAAAATTTCATTGTTTATCAAGGACTTCGGCAAAGTAACGCCTGTTTCATTAAATATTCCCGGGAACATGTATCTAGTTACATTTCGGGATAACAATTAAAAACAGTTTGAATTCTTGTGCCATATTTCATCCAGACCCATCCAACCGTTTGGCGTGTTTGAGTAACAAATGGCCGTCCATTCAAACTTTGGCATTTATTGTAGTAGTAAGCAGGCGGTAAGATATCCATTTTCTGTTTCGATGTTTCGTATATTTATACTATAATTATTTTATAAAAAATTACCTAGCGATGTCTCGCAAATCATGTAGACGTCTCGCAATAAGTTCATATTTTTTATTGAAAGTAAGCTTATAAGTTCAAAGTTTTTATAAAACGAAAGCTTGTAGAAAATTCATATTACGATATTAAGGGTTATATAAACCATAAAAAAGCTTGGGTGTGAATTGCTCTATCTCCTTAGGTACTATAGTATATTATTCTTTATGTGAGATGGTGATAACAAAAAAAAGAAAAACCCCGGCCACGTTTGTTGTGGGCTTCTTCTTGGACCTGGGCGCGTTTGGAACCCTCATAGCTTTAGTTTTAAGTTTACGAATATAGTTATCACCATGAAATAACTACTATGTAAATTATTGACGCATCAAAAGTGCCTTTTTAAGGACTATTTGAATACAGATTATTTTGAATTTCGAATTTTATAGAAAAATTCTTAAAAAATACGATATTAAGGATAACATAAGCGATAAAGAAGCTTGGGTGTGAATTGCTCAAACACAGTTAATTATAATTTATTAATGACTATTTTGAAATGAGATGAAAAGAAAAGAAAAAAGGTACAATAGGCAGACTTATCGCTAATGAGCGACCTCTACCAGGGTGATAACAAAAATACCTGGCTAAGTTCACTGTGGGGTTTTTCTTAGACATGAGCGCGTTTGGAACTTTACTAGTTTTAGTTTTAAGTTAGCGAGTATAGTTTTGTTAAATATCACTTGCTTTAACGGTCAAGGAAAACATCGTGAGGAAAGAGAGTTTATAATATTCTCAAAGGCGTGTGAAGTCTGCCAATCCGCACATGGCTAGCGTGGTGGACTATGGCCAAACCCTTCTCATATTGAGAGGAGACCCGTGCTCTGTAGTGAGCCGGTAATGGGTTGATCATGATGATGACGAGTATAGTTATCACCTCACGAATTAAAATGCAAAATATATTATATTGTACAGGAATGCTTCATAGATGCCTGCAATTGTTTTACATGCATAAAGCTATTTTGTTTTATCAAAGTCCTCCAAGTATCCCCACTACTGTATATTACGTACCGTTTGTAGAAGCGCCAATAATAGACGCTACAATTGCATACCCAATAACCTGCACATCTATGACCTACATGCGGTCGCCGCTCAAAATAGTAGTGCGAGCGATCCGCCGCCGGAAGCCGGACTACAATACTATAACATCGCAGCTGAAAACGAAGCGTTCACAATCTGCTTCTACCTTTAGAAGGAGAGAAAGGGCACGAAGCCAGACTATAATATTAACATCGCACCTGAAAACGAAGCGTTCACAATCTGCTTCTACCTTTAGAAGGAGAGAAGGGCACGAAGCCAGACTACAATATTAACATCGCAGCTGAAAACGAAGCGTTCACAATCTACTTCTACGTTTAGAAGGAGAGAAAGGGCACGAAACCAGACTACAATATTAACATCGCAGCTGAAAACGAAGCGTTCACAATCTGCTTCTACCTTTAGAAGGAGAGAAAGGGACGTAGCCAGACTACAATATTAACATCGCAGCTGAAAACGAAGCGTTCACAATCTGCTTCTACCTCTAGAAGGAGAGAAGGGCATGAAGCCAGACTATAATATTAACATCGCACCTGAAAACGAAGCGTTCACAATCTGCTTCTATCTTTAGAAAGGGCAGGATCCAGACTACAATACTATATGTTATGTTAAACATCGAAACGAAAATAATAAAAGGCATACCTGACAGATTTCACGCTTTAACATTTCGTGTAACAATTGTGTATCTTATCTCAATATACAATCATCGATATTTGGGGAAAATTTACGAAGGTGACAGTACCAAATACAAAGTTATATTATAAACTAAAACCTAATTATTTATAATTAACGAAGATATACTTGATAAAAGTATGATATAATTTCTGTATATACTCTCTGTCCAGTCGTTCCTTAACGGAAGATCGTGGTCCTAGTGTCCTTGCAACCTCGTGCGTATTAATTGTTTCCACCGGCTTCTATCTGCATATACAAATGCTTTTAAATATACAAAAAAATTATAAACATGTACAATTTGATTGAACGAACTTAAATTGTTGTTGCCACAAATTTGTAAATATTATGACCATGTTTTTTCTTTTGTTACAGGGGACCAAAATCGTCGAACCAATAAATAATTCCACTGTCGTATGAAAAAAAATCCCATTGCCCCCACATCAAAATAATATTAATAAGAATTTTTCACATTTAACTACAATAATAGACTGTTTAAGGTCCAAAGTTGATAAGAAACTGTAGTGTAGATAGCATTATTTAATAATCCCCCTCTCGGTAAATCAAGTTTAGTGGAGTTAGTGGCGCATGGCATTCCCAACGGCACCGGGTTCGATATTCTGGCTGCGAACAGTGAAGTTATACAGGTAAGACATTAATGGGCTAACTATTATTTCCCACGAGCTCACCCATGTATGAAATTCCCAGGAGACTATTCTAAAATGTCTACGTGTCTTTTTTATTCCTCTAGAAGACAGCCCTTAACTGAAATCTCAACCGATGGTAAGTCAAGATGCAGTGTAAGATGGTATCGCATTGAACTATTAGGGGGATGGGAGACCCACGAGTATACTTCAAGTAGATTTCTTCTCATTATCGGTAACATTACAACAGGTACAAATATCGTAAAAACTACATTTGCTAAAAAACAGTAGGTACACTAGATAATCGGCTATATTTACAAGAAGGTAAGCAGTTTGTTAAAAATATATTCATTAAATACTTGCCAGCTTAAAAAGTCTCTGAGGGTCTCATAAAATTAAACTATGAAGAGACTGAGGCTTTACTCGAAATAATCACCTGAAATATGTGCTCCTACACTGCACACACACACACACATACACATATACACACACACACACACACACACACACACACACACACACACACACACACACACACACACACACACACACACACACACACACACACACACACACACACACACACACACACACACACACACACACACACACACACACACACACACACAGTCGTGGTTATTTAAAAAAATATATATTATACGGAAAGCGGAACATTGGCACAGGTAAAATATTTACTTAAAAGGATGTCCCAATAACGGATAAATGTTGTGTTAAACTTTTATAAATAATTTTTTTTTCAATTACTTTTTTTTTCGTCGGGTTCTGGTACCCTAAATCGCTTGGTGACACGTCTTTGTCGGTAGGGTGGTAACTAGCCACGGCTGAAACCTCCCACCGCCACGGAAGTCATCAAATAGTCGAAGAGTTTTTTTGCGTATAAGTCGAATTTTATGTTAAAATATTCATCTAGGTCATAAATGCTTTCAAAGATCGAGTTATAAAATATGTAATTTTTAAGTTTTAATTTGTTGATGCAAATTTGGAAAACCTTTTAACATCGTGATCAAAGTCAGGGGTATCGACTAGCTTTTGATAAAGCCTCTAGAATATTAATTCGCCTTTTCAAAAACGCTAAATGTAAGAACGGGTCGGAGCCGTGCAAAGGTCGCGTTTAGTAAGCGTTATCTGCTGACAATGGGCGAACATTTTAATGTTTTATATCATTCCCTCTCTGAGATGGCCATTGTGATGTTTTATTAGAATCTCAGTGTTCCAACTGGTATTCTAATTAGCCTTTTTTTGGATACAAAATTATTATTATTTGTATTTTTTTTATCCACTACAAGTTAGCCCTTGACGGCATTCTGATGGTGAGTGATGATGCTGTCTAAGATGGTAGCGGGCTAACCTGTTAGGGGTATGGTAAACCTATACTCCTAATTGGTTTCTACGCGATATCGTGCCGAAACGCTAAATCGCTTGGCGAAATATCTTTGTCGGTAGGGTTGTAACTAGCCACGGCCGGAGCCTCCCACCAGACCAGACTCGAGCCGGGAATCGAACCCAAGACCTCCAACTTTATAATGCGACAGCGCGCGCTGCGCTACGCAGGTTGTCAACAGTATTTCTATTATATACATATATCATCATTATATTTACAAGTATATCATATTATAGCTATAGTTCTTGCTGCATATAAATAATATATTTGCAACTAAATTTAGTAACAACCTTATTTTATTAAATTAGAAACATTACTTGATATGGTTTAGTCAGCCGAGCTTCATTATTGTATTGCTTCTGACTACTGTTAATGCGAATAAGGTACCCACGTGACAAGCTTACCTAGTGGGGTGTAGTGTGGGTACTTCGAAAAAAAAATATAAATTGTAAAAGGAAAATCATTCTTTCTTTCTTTTACTGGCAACAGCCCGTTTTGACTTCCCTTGCGCATTATGAGCTCTGCGGTAATAGGATTGTTGCTGTTTCTTAATGTTTTTCCTGATTTCTTAGAATTATATGACGGCAATCAGAGAGCAGCGCCATCTAGTTTTAGACTCATGTACGACAGACAAGGGAATGGCATCGTCCCCTCTCTTTACGCAACACTAAGTGACATATGTAGCGGTGATAGCCTAGTGATTTGGGCGTCAGCCTCCTAATCTGAGGTCGGCGGTTCGAATCCGGGCACGCACCTACGACTTTTCGGAGTTATGTGCGTTTAAAAAAAAAATTAAATATCACTTGCTTCAACGGTGAAGGAAGACATCGTGAGGAAACCTGCACGCCTGAGAGTTCTCCATAACGTTCTCAAAGGCGTGTGAAGTCTGCCAATCCGCACATGGCCAGCGTGGTGGACTATGGCCAAACCCTTCTCATATTGAGAGGAGACCCGTGCTCTGTAGTGAGCTGGTATTGGGTTGATCATGATGATGATGATGAAGTGACGTATGCAGGTTCTTATGAGACTCACCGGCCCGGGGCGGCGCATTGCATTCATTGCATTCGGTCGGTTCGGATCGGTGGTCGAGAGTCGGTGGTGTGTGGTCGTACTTGGTGGAGCGTACAGTCTGCTCCTTATAAATTACCATACTTTTAGTTGTTATTCTGTTCTACCAAGAGTATCTGGTCTCTTTGCCCGAACCTACCCACGTCTGCCCAAATTGCCGACGAGGATACGCACCCGCCCCCTAGTCATCTTATATTTTTTTATTTATTTATTTACGTTTATCAACAGCTTAAGACAATATAATTGGACTAAAATAATTTATACATAATAAGATATTAAATCTAAATGCTAAGCTAATTATAGGTAAACACCGCATGCAAAGGTGTATTACATTAAAGGTGGAAAACTAATTAATAAAAACACTAAAACATGTGAATATGTGAAATAGCAAAAAGGAAAATAGTAGAAATGAGTAAACAACTATTAAAAAATAAACGAATTAAAACAAAAATAAATATAAAGCTAATCTATAATTTACTTAAACCAACTAGGACCGACCTTTGAAATTCAGTCAGATTGTAACAATGTAGATCTGGTTCATGATCATCTATATATATGTAGAAATTACTATAAATATAGTAGTTTGTAAGTCTTTTAATTTGTTTTCGTTTGACAAACGCAATGGTGACGTTTATGCAAATTGTAATGGACAATGGCGTGTCTGGCGACACTAACAGTTATTGGCGAACTCTTAACATTAGTTTTAATGATGGCACGGAACGTTAACGTTATTTATACGTCGCGTTTAATGACATGAAGCGGTGATAGCCTAGTGGTTAGGGCGTCAGCCTTCTAATCAGAGGTCGGCGGTTCGAATCCGGGCACGCACCACGCACAGACTTTTTAGAGTTATTAAAAATTAAAATATCATTTGCTTCAACGGTGAAGGAAAACATCGTGAGGAAACCTGCACGCCTGAGAGTTCTCCATAATGTTCTCAAAGGCGTGTGAAGTCTGCCAATCCGCACATGGCCAGCCTGGTGGACTAAAATATATTAAAATGGATCAAATATATCATAAATGTATACACTTTTATGTAATAAAGTTTGTTAATTATGTAAATGATAAACAAGTTTGAGTGTGAGATATTGCTCTAATAAGATAAAACTCAAGAGTTTGCGTGGGCTCATTCTTACACCTGGTCGCGTTTGGAACCCTTCCTAGCTTTAGTTTCTAGTTCTTAGTTTAGTTTTGGCCGGTGGGAGGCTTCGGCCGTGGCTAGTTACCACCATACCGGCAAAGACGTGTCAACCAACGCGAAAATGTCCTACCGCTAAGCAATTCAATGTTTGCTTCTCTAAAAGTCTAATTTGTATACATAATCGGAAACTGTGAGTGAACAGTTTGTAGGCATTTCACTTCCGACGGTAAGTGATTGGGCGAGGCGATTGATACGTGTCCCGAATGCCTAATGGTCAGCGGAGTTTCGAAATACCTGTTTGTTCTTATTACACCCACTGCCTTCTACCATTCGCAGGTAGTTCCAATAATTAACCGCTACCCTCGAGAAATTTTTATGTGCGATGAAAAGATCTATTTAGAATACTACCGAAAATATCAAATTTTACTTATTAATTAGTAACTCATTCTAATGAAATTTTATCTTATTTTATATCATGATCAACCCATTACCGGCTCACTACAGAGCACAGGTCTCCTCTCAATATGAGAAGGGTTTGGCCATAGTCCACCACGCTGGCCATGTGCGGATTGGCAGACTTTACACGGTTTTGAGAACATTATGGAGAACTCTCAGGCGTGCAGGTTTCCTCACGATGTTTTCCTTCACCGTTGAAGCAAGTGATATTTTAATTGCTTAAAACCGCACATAACTCCGAAAAGTTAGAGGTGCGTGCCGGGATTCGAACCGCCGACCTCTGATTAGGAGGCTGACGCCCTAACCACTAGGTTATCACAGCTTCACTAGGCTATCACATCTTATTTTATAACAAACTAGTTGATGCCCGCGACTTCGTCCGCGTAGATAAGGGGTTTTTAAAAATTACAATGGAACAAGCCACCAATTCGAAGAAGTTTGCTATAGCAAGATGAACTATAACTATATACTTCATCAGCGCGAAATTCAGATTTTCATAAATGCCGCGGGAAAAATTTCGGGTTCCTGTGTCCATCTCCTGGTTCGAAGCTATATATATATATATAGATAACAAACAAATGTAACGGAGCTTACATTTTCCTAAAATGAAAAGTAGACGACATGCTACTCCAGACTGTGGTCTATATATATGAAGAGTTTTATCCAGATCCGTTCAGCAGTTCTTGTGTGATTGAGTGACAAACATCCATCCATTCAAACTTTCGTTCTTATATTGTTAGTATTCACAGGCGAGTTTTTTCTTTATTGGCACCACGCTCATAAATTAATGATACTTTCTATAATATAGTCCATTATTTATAATATAGTCCATAGTTTCTATGTTATGTCCTATAGATTGCAATAAAGTTGTATAAACAAATAAATAAATAAATATAGTCAACACTTAAATATACATATTTTTGTCTATGGATACATGGAAAGTATCTCCAAACATTAAAACATACTATGTTGTATCCACAAATGAAATGAGTGTTGGCATTTTGGGAGGAGGGGTTTGAAACCCCATAACTCTCCCGCTAAACCACCCCCAGCCCCTCCGTTATTTAATATACATCGAGGGCAAACGAGCAGTTGGATCACCTGTGCCCCATGAGCTTCAAGAACCACCGATTACTTGCCGAACCTTTTTTTTTATACACTACAAGTTAGCCCTTGACGGCTATTTCACCTGGTGGTAAGTGATGATACAGCTTAGGATGATAGCGGGCTAACGGCGAAGTCAACATCCTGAGGATGATCCGGTGTCGGGTAGAAACGTGTGTAGAGGTTATAGTGGAAGATTTTGTGTGGTGTTATATTATACAAATCTCCCGGTTGGCGGAATATAGCAAATTATACTTGCTGTTTATTGTTTATCATGGACTTCCGCAAAGTAACGCCTGCTTCTATTCATTATCTGTTAGGGGTTTGGTAAACCCACACTCCTAAATGTGCCCGTTTCTACGCGACATCGTGCCGGAACACTAAATCGCTTGGCGACACGTCAAACCCCCCCAATCGGTTACTACGCGGCAGCACCGAAACGCAGCGGTTTATTTTATCTACAGCTGTTGCTTACGGACTTATCCGCGTAAGTATCATTAATAATCAATCAATCAATCATAAACTTTATTCAAATAATCGGTTAATAGGCACTTTTGATGCGTCAATTACATTGCAAGCTGTTATAACTAAATTCGTAAAATAGTCGTAAACGCTTGTAGAAAAGTCCTATAGCGTAAAGGATTATGTAAATGATATACAAGCATGGGTACGAAATATTGCTCTAATAAGATCTTGATATAATTTTAAGTGGTATGTGAGATGGTGATAGCAAATGAAAGTTTACCTGGCTAAATTTGTAGTGGGCTTCTTAGAGCGGGGCGCATTTGGAAGCCTCATAGCTTTAGTTTTAAGTTTACGAGTGTAGTTACCATCAAATCACTACGATGTAAATTAATGATGCGTCAAAAGTGTCTTTTAAAGGACTATTTGAATAAAGCTTATTTGAATTTGAATCTGTAAACTTAAAATATTAAACTACTAGCTTCTGCCCGCGACTTCATCTGAGTGGACTACAGAAACAGGTCTAAGGCCTAGCTCGTTAAAAAAATTAATTTTTCCACAGGAACTATTTGAGAGATTGGTATTGAAAATACATTTCCTCTTCCATAGCGTAGGTGACGTGCAAACCAAATTCCATAGCAGTCTGCTCACGGCTTCGCTCGAAAATTTCTTAGCAAATCGGGATAAAAGGGATCTAAGGATACATGTATGCCAAATTTATTCAGCTGTTTTAGCGTGATTGATTAACAAACATCCACACTCTCACATTTATAGGATTTGGTTTTCCTAAAATAAAAAGTCTATATCCCGTCTCGAGGACTCCAGGTCTCTCAATCTTTATGCCCAAAGCTCCCCCAAGTGGCAAAGCTTCCTGGCTGCGGCCTTGGCAGCGGGGCTTATTGTGTTCGATTCGAGTAGCACTTTACGAGGTTCGTGTCAACAGCGCTATCTGGCTGTTTGACGCGCAATCTCCAGCTCTTGACCCGCGGCCCTCGTTGGCGACACTCGCTGAATACATGCCAACGTTATGATTTACGGTGAAACCAATGACGGCGACTTCGGTGTACGTACGTATCACGGTCTGGCAATCTGCGTGCCACTTGGCCTTACGCGTAACCATTGTATTATTCAATGTATTATATCCAACGCATCAAATGGTTTTTGGAACGAAGTTCCTTATCGCGCGTTGTGAAAGGGGGCTAGACGGAAAAAATTCTTACGAAAAGTTGTCACGACACTTTTTGTTATTGTAAGCTGTGCGGCGTCGCATGTTTCTCTGTCTGTCTCTCTCTCTCTCTTATAGAAAGCAAGCCAGATATTTTCATTTCTATTTCGCATTGAACAGTGTGGTGTCGCGACGATTATTTTTGTTGAGTGTATACAGGTTTTTTGTAAATAATAAATAATAAAAAATAATAATAATTGATTTTTGGTTTTGATTCTCCGTTACTCACTGTCATCAAATGTATAGCGTAGTGTCTGTATCCTCTTTGCGCATCGTCGTTAATAAAATGGCACCGCCCAAGTTTATTGTTTAGCTTTTGGTAACAATAGCTAGAATACCTACTCCTAGTGGGGTGGGCGACTTGATAATAGCGGCGACGGCATTGACTCATACGCCGCGGGATTCGTAATAACTCCATTCATAAATATTCCTTCGCCAGCGTCTTTACCGAACTGTTACTAAGGGAACGGATGTCGAATCAGTTTAGCTTTATCATGTTAAAAAGTTTCAACCAAACCAAGGATTCTTTTTTATTTTCTGCCGCTTCTCCTGTACTTTACCCACCCATACCCAGTGGAACCCATGTAACTAAGCCTCCCACCAGACCAGACACGAGCCGGGAATTGAGCCTAGGACCTCCCACTTTTTAATACGACACGGACGTTGTCAAAAAAGTATATCTATCAATCATTCATTCTAATCTTTATTCAAATAATCCTTTAAAAGGCACTTTTGACGCGTCAATAATTTACATAATAGTGAGTTGATGGTAATAACTACATTCGTAAACGTAAAACTAAAGCTATGAGAGTTCCAAACGCGCCCTGGTCTTACAGGTTAGCCCGCTACCATCCTAGAGTGCATCATCACTTACCACCAGGTGAGATAGCTGTCAAGGGCTAACTTGTAGTCTATAAAAAAAAGTTATAGTCAACCTATTTACCCATTTATGTCAGTTAAGAAATGCAGTAATAGATATTACCTAAGTACTTTTTTTTTGTGTTCCATGCTTATGTATTTAACCGGAATACATATATAACTTAAAATAAAACTTCATTATCATCATGATCAACCCATTACCGGCTCACTACAGAGCACGGGTCTCCACTCAATATGAGAAGGGTTTGGCCATAGTCCACCATGCTGGCCATGTGCGGATGGGCAGACTTCACACGCCTTTGAGAACATTATAAACTCTCAGGCGTGCAGGTTTCCTCACGATGTTTTCCTTCACCGTTGAAGCACCGTGATATTTTAAAAACGCACATAACTCCGAAAAGTTAGAGGTGCGTGCCCGGATTTGAACCGCCGACCTCTGATTAGGAGGCTGACGCCCTAGCCACTAGGCTATCACCGCGTAAATAAAACTTAAATTAACCTAAAACTAAAAATCTTAAAACACCTAACCTAACTACTTACTTACTATATACTTACTAGAAAGATGCGTTAAGCGTGGGCGATGGGTTGCCGACCCGACTCACCGACTTCGCAATAAAGATTCTTTGCGCCATTTAAAATCTAATTCTTCCCACAACTTTGCGCCATAAAGAACATCCAAGGAAAGAGACCATGTAAATTACTTACGCAACTTTAGATTAAAGTGCTGCGAATCACTTAAATAAAGGTTTTTCATTTACCTTGGCAGAAGGTTGTGGTGATAGCCTAGTTGTTAGGGCGTCAGCCTCCTAATCAGGGGTAGGCGGTTCGAACCCGGGCACGCAACTCTAACTTTTCGGAGTTATGTGCGTTTTAAAAAAATTTAAATATCACTTGCTTCAACGGTGAAGGAAAACATCGTGAGGAAACTTGCACGCCTAAGTATATCTATCAATCAGTCATTCTAATCTTTATTCAAATAATCCTTTAAAAGGCATTTTTGACGCGTCAATAATTTACTTAATAGTGAGTCGATGGTGATAACTACATTCGTAAACTTAAAACTAAAGCTATGAGGGTTCCAAACGCGCCCCGGTCTAATAAGAAGCCCACAACAAACTAAACCAAGTAGATTTCTATCTGTTATCACCATCTTACATGCCACTTAAAATTATTTAAGAGTTAGCTTATTAGAGCAATAATTCATACCCAAGCTAGTTTATCATTTACGTAATCCTGTACAATATAATATGACTTTTCTCTTAATAACATATTAATATCGCAAAGAAGCGGCGGTAGAAGCGATGATAGCCTAGTAGAAGCGGTGATAGCCTAGTGGTTACGGCGGCAGCCTCCTAATCAGAGGTCGGCGGTTCGAATCCGGGCACGCACCTCTTACTTTTCGGAGTCATGCGCGTTTTTAAAATAAAATTAAAATATCACATGCTTCAACGGTGAAGGAAAACATCGTGAGGAAACCTGCACGTCTGAGAGTTCTCCATGATGTTCTCAAAGGCGTGTGAAGTCTGCCAATCCGCACATGGCCAGCCTGGTGGACTATGGCCAAACCCTTCTCATATTGAGAGGAGACCCGTGCTCTGTATTGAGCCAGTAATGGGTTGTTCATGATGATGATCGCAAAGTATTGTACCTATATATTTTTTTGCGCTATATTTTGCGGACTGGCATACGAAATAAGAATCGATGGTACAGACAATCACTTGCTGTTGGAAACAAAACATCTTGTGAAGTCTATTTATGTTGCGCATCGATTTAACGCTCGCTTAGTTTTAAAGGCGAGAGCCAAAGCAACTAGGCGCAGCGATTGTTTACGAAGCGTCTACAGTTAATTATCAGCCCTTTGTTCGTGACACGGCAAAGCGAGTGACGTCAAGATGCTTCGTCGAGCGTCTTAAGCGGAGACCAAAACGCAGCGTCCAGCCTGCGCCCTTAGCGGCTCCAAGCTCCTCCGGTCGACCAATTACAAAAAATCCGATCTACCGCTATACTATATGTCGCGTCAAGGGGGTCCGAGTTGTTTTTTGTAAGGGTGACGTCACGATTTTGTTTACTTTCGCCCATAGTAATTAAAACCACAACTTGCCGGTTTACACTTTTATTGCAATAACTAAGAGGTCCGAACAGTACGACGTCTCGAGCGAGAGGATCTGCGAAAGACATCGACCGCCCGTATTTATAGCACAAAACATGCTTGTACAAAATTGATTGTCACTGGCCAAATTGTGTTAGCAAAACCATCAATAGCTAAAATGCGGGTAATTATTGAATTCTTGAGGTTTTTGGCGCCGTTTAATAAAGTTAATAACTTCATCGCGCTTACATATATGTAAAAACTTGAATAAATACGCCAGTTACATTGGAACCTTTCTTCCAAAAATATCACTCAACTTATAAGAATGTCCTCGTGGCGTCCATTGTTATTTCTATTTTTCGTGGACCTATCACTGGCCACTGTTTTAGCGGGATCCAAAACATGGCGGCGCGACATAATGTCAAACTCCTTAATACATTAAAAATAGTATTCTAGTCAAGATTTATACTCTTTTGTACGTATACATATTAATAACATTTTAACCCTTACAAACAACTTGTAAAATATATGTCCTAATTAATAAATACTTCATAATGTATAAATATATAGCTTCTTAGAATCGCGGCGATAACATATATGTCGAGTTAAGGGCGCCCGAGTTGCTTTTTAGTAAGGTTTTCACGCTTTTTTACTTTCGCTCATAGTAATTAAAACCACAACTTGCGGGATTACACTTTTATTGCGACCATAATTAAGAGGTCCGAACGGTCCGACGTCTCGAAGTCCGAACGGTCCACAAAAGGCATCGACCGCCCATATTTATAGCAAAGCATGCTTGTACAAAATTGATTGCTACCGTCTAAATTGTGTTAACAAAATCATCAAGAGTTCAAATGTGGGTAATTATTGAATTCTTAATTCTTGTTGTTCTTGGCGCCGCTGAATGAAGTTAATAACTCCTTCGCGCCGACATGTATATATCCGAACAATAATAATATTTTTTATACAAAATAGTAGAATTTGACTTAAATTACAGTGCTCCCCCAAACTAAGTAATTAACCCCCTTATCTCGGGGGTCCCAATATTGCAGTAAAATATAGTAAGAAAACATATGATGTATGTTTTAAAGTTCAACTTAATTAAAAAAAATAGGTACGGTGTGTGTAAATGAACGCACATTAATAAACAATTTTAGAAATTTTTATTATTTATATTCAAACTGTTATTATATAATATTACTGTTATTATATAATACGTATTGTTGCATCACTGTGTAGTCACAGTTCCACAGACATGCCAAATTTCTGCTGAAATGCCAGCAACTCGAAATATTGCTTATAAGATAGCGCTCTTAACATAATTTTAAGTGGCATGTGAGATGGTGATAACAAAAAGAAAATTTACCTGGCTAACTTTGTTGTGGGCTTCTTCTAATACCGGGGCGCGTTTGGAACCGTCATAGCTTTAGTTTTAAGTTTACGAATGTAGTTATCACCATCCAATCACTACTATGTAAATTATTGACGCGTCAAAAGTGCCTTTTCAAGGACTATTTGAATTTTAATCAGATTGATACAAAATTTGGACTAGAAAGATCCCACCTACAAACGAAGCAAGTAAAATAAAAGCTTGCGATAAACTTCAGACGCTCATTAAGGTATCGATCCGACTGTCGTGAGATTAAAGTCGCGGGTCAAAGGTCGTGAAACAAGTTTTTTCGCGAATTTGTCGGGATCTGCGACTCCACACTAACATAAAACGTCTGTAGAGCTTATTCTTTATGGAAAGCTGCAAGGAATTGTTGTTTGCTTGCAAATTAAATGTCAACAAGCGCTTTGGAGAATGCACCCATTCGAATTCAATTCAATTCAAAATAATCTTTAGCCAAATAGTCCTTTAAAAGGCACTTTTGACGCGTCCATAATTTACATAGTAGTTATTTCATGGTGATAACTATATTCGTAAACTTAAAACTAAAGCTATGAGGGTTCCAAACGCGCCCCGGTCTAAGAAGAAGCCCACAACAAACTTAGCCGGGTTTTTTTTCTGTTACCACCAATGAACAACAAATTATAGTACCCATGGAGATAGAGCAATTCACACCCAAGCTTTTTTATCGTTTATATAATCCTTAATATCGTAATATGCTTATACTACAAGCTTTCGTTTTATAAAAACTTTGAACTTATTGATAGACATCTCCAAGATATCGATAGGTAATTTATTATAAAATAAAATACAATTTCTTTTGAATGAGTTACTAATTTCGTGCAGCCTACTAAACGGTACTATAAGATTACTTTTACTTCTGATGTTCGGTGCGTTACAGTCCATTTTTTTTTTTAATTTATCAATATTTTTATGAACATACATTAAATTTGCATACATATATTGGCTATGCAATTATGGATATAGTCCCTTTTCCCCCGTATTATTGTATGTATATTATATTAAAAAATATCAAAACTTATTTCGTTTCTAAGAATGTTATTTATATATTAGCGGGACAGCGCGTTTTTAATAAAATTACCTTAAGTGATGTCCCGGATTTTAATAAAACTATTAGAAAACTTATCCCTTGTCCCCGTTGTCCATGCACGTTAAAGAGGACATCGGGATTTTAATAAAATAAGAAATCAATTCTATTGTAACCGCTGTCTATCCTCGTTAACGTGGACAGTTAGTTGGATTTGAATGAAATTATTAGAAACTTATTTCTTTATCTCCTTTGCATATCCTTAATAAATTCCGTTGTCCCCGTTGTATATCATACTAACGGGAGCCATTTAAAAAAAAATATGATTTTACCCTCCTTCTACATATAAACTACCACTTTATATATAACAACTTTGCCAAAACTACCACTACGTTTGTACAGTAAGCGTAAAAAGGAGTACCTAGTTTCCTCCTCACGTATCTATTTTGATTTATTTATTTATTCTAATCGTCACCAACAGAATTATATGCAAGAAAATAAACATTTTAAAAACCTTAAGTGCTAGGATATACATATAAATCAATTTAGAGGTAGCTACAGCATGCCTAATATAATAACTTAAGTCGACGCTAATATGTCGCTAATAATATAGTATGCAAATTTTATAGATTAACAATATATAGATCAATATAATAGATCAATAGATAGTATCAATCTATAGATTGATGAAGTGAAGTCAACATCTCCTGAGGATGATCCGGTGTCGGGTCTAAATATAGCAAATTATACTTGCTGTTTATTGTTTAATCTATAGATTACAGAAACGCCATTCCCAACAAAATGGCGTGCATTGCTTTGGGATCACAAGATAAACCTGCCGCTTATCAGTTATCTGGTTGTGACTGGAATGCTGGATAGTTATATGCTTGGACCAAGTTGTTTTTTTAATTTCCCCGTTCCAGCATGGAATTAGAAAATTTATTCGTACCTACCTCTAAAAGCATGTGTACTCGTATTATTGATCATATAATCGTTAAAGCCCGCATTGGGGCAGCTTGGTGGATCTGAGGCCTGTACCCCCGGGTAATCAGAACGGTAATAGGCTGATTATATAGGTTGAATCGCAAGTTTCGTGATCAACCCATTGCCAGCTCACTACAGAGCAAGGGTCTCCTCTCAATATGAGAAGGGTTTGGCCATAGTCCACCACGCTGGCCATGTGCAGATTGGCAGACTTCACACGCCTTTGAGAACATTATGGAGAACTCTCAGGCGTGCAGGTTTCCTCACGATGTTTTCCATCACCGTTGAAACAAGTGATATTTTAATTGTGTAAAAACGCACATAACTCCGAAAAGTTAGAGGTGCGTGCCCGGGTTCGAACCGCCGGCCTCTGATTAGGAGGCTGACGCCCTAACCACTAGGCTATCACCGCTTGAATCGTCTTGAATCGCAAGTACCAATCGTGAATGGAAAATTTTGAAGTGTTCCGTTTAATAACTCAATATTTACGGTTTAAATCTTTAACGCGATTAATAACAAAAGATTAAAGGCTAACTAAAAATACGTTTACCCGGAACCGCCGTAATCTCGACCGCGATGAATCAGTTATGTACGCGAAACAATATACCTGCTTAGAATTCAATCAAGATATTTTGGACGAACTCCGTGGCACAGAGCGTGCGCTGTCGCGTTATAAAGTTGGAAGTCCTGGGTTCGATTCCCGGCTCGAGTCTGGTCTGGTGGGAGGCTTCTGCTGTAGCTTGTTACCTATAAAGACGTGACGTAATTTGACGACCTCCGTGGCGAAGCGCGCGCTCTGTCGCATTATAAAGTTGGAGGTTCTAGGTTCGATTCCCGGCTCGGGTCTGGTCTGGTGGGACGCTGCGGCCGTTGCTAGTTACCAACCTACCGACAAAGGCGTGTCGCCAAGCAATATAGCGTTCCGGCACGATGTCGCGTAGATCCTCATTAGGAGTATGCTAACCCGCTGCCATCTTAGACTGCATCGTCACTTACCGTCAGGCGAGATTGGCGTCAAGGGCTAACTTGTAGCGTATAAAAAATATATATTTTGCATCTTAATACGAAATCCTCACAGTGCGTTGTAAGCAGAATTTTTTACTGTTGTTTATACGCAGTAAGACAATATTGCCCCACTATTTTCATAATATTACTAGTAGTAAGTATAGAAGGAAACTCGGGAATTTTTGTTTTCTCTTTTAACGATTTGGCTACGAGAATGAAATCTGTCGGCGCCTCGTTCGCACTTTCAACACATGGTTTCAGTGGGCTGTAAAAAATAATTGAAATGTAATTATCACGGATCTCACAAAAATAAAGACACATTTTAAGACTTAGCTACAGCCGTTTTGTATATCTATATATCAATGTGTGAAGAGAAAACTTCGTAGGTAGGTATTTTCTTAGGCTTGCCGCGGTCGAGTGCACAAGTGTTCCCGTGACCCAGCCACCAGGCGACGCGAAGGAGCATCGCTGGGTTTTAGTGGGTATTCTGGTTGCCAGCCTGGCCGCCGGGGAGTCCCACATACCCCTACGGAAGCGGCGCAGTCTTGCCTGCGTCGCCTCCGGAGGGGATGCGTAAAAGCATTTCCCAGTATTTCCTTAAGCTTAGTAATGCGCATCCGGGAAGTATACAACGGGTCCCCCGGGTGTCCAGTAACACCTGCGAGAGGGACATGCCGTGGTGGTTTTTAGTTCGGGTATATCCCCCTTCGGGGGTGGGAGTCCAACATAACCTCTTTCCCGCCCAAGGGTACGGAGGTAGCTATAAAGCTTTTCCACCACGACAAAAAAAAAACTTGAGAGGTGTCAAGGGACACCCGGATGGAACGAAGTTCCTTTCGATTAATTAGTGAAGGGATTGTAATAAAATTTTATTTTATTTAAGTTATAATAATTTTTTTTTTATTATTAACAAATATAATGTTATATAAACTTAATCAGTAGGCTCAGAAACACTGTCAGGATTCATTATTATTATTGTTTTTTATTATTTATTATTTACAAAAAACCTGTATACACTCAACAAAAATAATCGTCGCGACACCACACTGTTCAATGCGAAATAGAAATTAAAATATCTGGCTTGCTTTCTGTAAGAGAGAGAGAGACAGACAGAGAAACATGCGACGCCGCACAGCGTACAATAACAAAAAGTGTCGTGACAACTTTTCGTAAGATTTTTTTCCGTATAGCCCCCTTTCACAATGCGCGATAAGGAACTTCGTTCCAAAAAAAGGCTTAGTAATGCGCAAACAGGGGACAGCTACCCCGCTACCTGCTACCTGCTGAATTATCACTGATACCAGGATGTAAAAAAAACAGTAGAAACGTCAAGATGTAGATTTTCAAATCCTTTTATTAGTGAAGGGCTAGTTAGTGTTTAGACTGTAAGAACGCCAGCGATCTGAGGCATGGAGATGAGGGTGGCAATAATATCTTACCTGTGAACAACAAACAGCAAGTATAATTTGCTATATTCCGCCGACAACCGGCAGATTTGTATAATATAACACAATACAAAATCTTCCACTAGAACTTCTACGCACGTTTCGAGCCGACACCGGATCATCCTCAGGAGATGTTGACTTCACAAACGAGAAAAGTTTATTTTTTTTTATTTTTATTCACCACAAGTTAGCCCTTGACTGCATCTCACCTGATGGTAAGTGATGATGCAGTCTAAGATGGTAGCGGGCTAACCTGTTAGGGGTATGGTAAACTCATACTCCTAATTGGTTTCTACACGACATCGAGCCGGAACCCTAAATCGCTTGGCGACACGTCTTTGTCGGTAGGGTGGTAACTAGCCACGGCCGAAGCCTCCCACCGGACGAAACTTACTTCTATTCATTATCTTACCTGTGGTCCGGTTCATCAAAGGCTAGTTTAATAAGTAATTGGTATGCGAAGTCGCGTGACCCGGGCTCGTTACCCGGGCGTAATTAGCGGCCGGTGCCGGAAGCGTTTACACGGCCAACGATAAGAAGGGGAATTGTAAACTGGTACGTTTTAACGCTTGTTTACTTATACCTGGTGACTTGCGTTAAAACTAATTGCCTTCATGACACGTTCACGAAAACCTGTGAAACCCTTCCTTATTTTTACCACGCTTTGGTAAGCTTCACCTGTATGTCTGCTGGGGGCTTCGGCCGTGGCTAGTTACCACCCTACCGACAAAGACATGTCGCCAAGCGATTTTGCGTTTCGGCACGATGTCGCGTAATAACCAATTAGGAGTGTGGGTTTACCATGCCCTTAACAGGTTAGTCGCTAACATCATAGACTGCATCATCACTTACCATCCGGTGAGATAGTCGTCAAGAGCTAACATGTAGTGTAAAAAAAAGTAGGTGATGTTACTGTCAAGGTCATACTCGATAGTTTTTGACAATTCCGTCATCTTAAATGCAACAACTGATGATATATTCATGTCACCTCGGATGAGGTCGAACTCCACGTTGTCGGCATCTTTATAAACGTCGCTTTATATTCATAGCACGTTTTTATCGAACATAATCACCTCATATATAATGCGAAGGTATGTGTGTCTTTTTTTTTCACCAACATCATCATGAACAACCCATTACCGGCTCACTACCGAGCACGGGTCTCCTCTCAATATGAGAAGGGTTTGGCCATAGTCCACCACGCAGGCCATGTGCGGATTGGCAGGTTTCACATGCCTTTGAGAACATTATGGAGAACTCTCAGGCGTGCAGGTTTCCTCACGATATTTAAATTTTTTATTTATTTATTTATTAACATTGAAATACGCTCTTAACGCACGTTTCCATCTGATATCGGATCACCCTCAGGAGATGTCGACTTCACTTGGTTATCTAAATTATACTATATTTTAAAACTAGGAAATGCATATACGCATCCTCTCCGAAAGTATACGGGGTATGTAGTACTGGAGCTTCATGTCTGATTATAATTAATAACGTATCAAGCAAACAATTATCCACAGCTATTTCATATAGTGCACACGTTCAAAATGAAATATGTCTACTTCTAATGTTTTTACGGCAGCGTTTAAAATGAAATATGTCTACTTCTACTGTTATTACGGTAGCGTTTAATATGAACAATGTCTACTTCTACTGTTTTTACGGTATTGTTTTATATGAACTAGGTCTACTTCTACTGTTATTACGGTATTATTTTATATGAACTAGATCTACTTCTACTGTTATTACGGTAGCGCTTGATATGAACCATGTCTACTTTTACTGTTTTTACGGTATTGTTTTATATGAACTAGGTCTACTTCTACTGTTATTACGGTAGCGTTTGATATGAACCATGTCTACTTCTACTGTTTTTACGGTATTGTTTTATATGAACTAGGTCTACTTCTACTGTTATTACGGTAGCGTTTAATATGAACCATGTCTACTTCTACTGTTTTTACGGTATTGTTTTATATGAACTAGGTCTACTTCTACTGTTATTACGGTAGCGTTTAATATGAACCATGTCTACTTCTACTGTTTTTACGGTACTGTTTTATATGAACTAGGTCTACTTCTACTGTTATTACGGTAGCGTTTAATATGAACCATGTCTACTTCTACTGTTTTTACGGTATTGTTTTATGTGAACCATGTCTACTTCTACTGTTTTTACTGCGAGATCGTCCCTCTCAGCGTAATATAACGCATTGTTTTATTATTTCGACGTCAATCTCGCGCGACCTACATGTCGCAGCATCGTCGCATTAGTGGCATCATGATTGATAGCCGATGCAAGCGGCACGAGTGCACCGCATCGGCCGGCGGACGGTTGATTGATGATAATGAAAAGTCTTATTATAGTATATTGGATTACGTAAGTGATAAAAAAGCTTCGCTAAGAATTGTTGACTGCAACCTAGTTACTAACTAGTGAGTTACGGTTAGCCACAGGTGGGAAACAAGTAAACTTCGGATTTACTTATAATTAAATTTAATAAAGGAATTACAATTAAAATCTTACTAACTACTAGCGGACCTTTCCGATGTTAGGAAAGTTCTCGAGATTAAAATCTAATTAATAATCTAACCTACATTCTAAGTTCCTATCACTTAGGTTAAATATTTTCAAGAGACAATATGAGATTGTTATAACAAAAATAATACTCGGCTAAGTTTGTTGTTGGCTTCTTCATAAATGGAACCCCCTTAGCATTATCTCTAAGGTTACGAATGTAATTATGATCATTTTTTCACTACAATGAAACAATTTGTATGTACTCATTAAAAGCGCCTCTCGGGGGCGAAGTTGAAGAAAGATAATTATTAATTAGAATTTTAAATTGATAGAGGTTATAAAAAAATATAGACGCGCGTTTATTATATTGCTGAACGTGTAATTAATATTTATTTATAATTCTAACTTATAATCATTGGTCGGTTACAATTAATGTCGTTTATGGTCGTTATTGGTTAAAAATCGGTCGTGTGTTCTGCGCAATAAGTAAATATAACTTTTAGTAACACTACCCGCATTTTGAACAATTAAATAATATTTTATCTTTATGTATTATCTAAATCTAGTTAGATTATTGTACACTCATAAATAGTTAATTTATTGTTTTTTTTCTAATTATAACGTATTTTTAATTATTTTTTTTAGGAATAAAGATCTTAAACCACATTATTATATTAAGACAAATAATTTTGATTGTAATTAGAGTGTATTATACTATTATTTTGCGTATGTGATATGTGTGATATCAAATGAATGAATAAATATAAAAAAAATATTAAAAAAAACACTTCCACTTCCACTTAAATACCCGGATAAAAAAGAAGCCTATTTTTCACTAATACCTACTATCCTACTACCTAGAAATCTACCTGTTTGTCGAATTTCAGTAACAAAAAACCATCCATCGTAACTTACGCATTTATAATTATGTAACAACGCCCATAATCAATAGTCAATCTTTCCTCAAATATTGGAACAAAGAATACATGTGTCCATTCTATTTATTACTTTATCCACCCTTTTAATAAGGATGACTCTACTAAAGTTACCTCACTGTATGGTTTGGGAAGAAGTCATTAATATTTTAGGGCATCCTACCATTGCACACAATACATATACACATCTTCGGTGATCTGTTAATATACGAATACGTCTAAAAATGACAGCAAAATATTGAATATACAGTAGTACAATTATAATTGTATATATAAATTTATATAATATACGTATAATAATGATCGGAAAGCATTGATCACATAGTAATCTATATATACGAGTATAAAAGCGAAAGGTCACTTACTTACATACTTACTGATAAAACACGAGATCTCAAAAACTATTGTATGTACAAAGCTATAATTTGGCAAGTAGGTAGTTAATAGTTAAGAGATGACAGCTGAGAAAGGATATTTGCAAATTCCACCACTAAGGGAGTAAAATAGGGGTTGGAAGTTTGTATGAAAAACATTTGTAGTTGGAGACAAAAAAATTTGCATTAAGATTAATAATAAATAAAAAACATGTACATCAATTATATAATTTAGGGTGGTAAAATAGGTGATGATAGTTTTGCTATTTTTTTTTAAATATTAAGTCTACAAGCTTGAAATTTTGAAATTTGGTTTCTTTTAGAGCGTAAGTATCAGGTTTTTTGCATCCAAATCTACCCGGAAGGGGGGGAAATAGGGGTTTGAAGTTTGTATGAAAGTCCTATGTTTTTTAATTTAGAAACACGAAAATAGGCAATTTGACATTTGACTGTAGCTTACTTTCTGAAGCAGGGCATTGGCCGCACGAGAAACCTCAATCTCACGGGAAATCAGCAATTCTACGCAGACGAAGTGACGGGCAACAGCTAGTACAATAATATTTTTTTCGGACTGTCTATTAGCTGTACAAACCCTATTGGTTGCTACAGCGTAACCGGGCTGTTTGGCGAGCTTTGAAAAGGAGCTCTGCCAGAAGAAATTTTGAGCCCTAGGGCTGGAAGAAACTATGGGAACGACTGCCTAAGGGCGCCTCCTTTGAGGCCGAACCTCGGCTTAGGCGACGTTTGGGATAACGAGGGGGTCGGACGGTGAGTGGTCTGTACGTCTCCGAGGCCGTGGATGGAGCCCACGTCCGGATGACGTAAGATAGCGGGGACCTCGTCTTCGCCGGCGAAGACGGTGTGTAGCATATGATTGTGTAGTAGGTGGTACGAGTGTGTTGTCAGTAGTCATCTGATCGTCAGGGTCATGAAGGATATGTGTAGGTCTCCTCTTTCGGAGAGGAGCGCTTAGGTCGGGGGAGTAAAAAGAAGCCGCAACTACGAGAGGGTTGGGGTGTCGGATTGATTTCTCGAAATAGAGACAATAATAATTGCGAGTGTTTTCCGCAATTACCCCGTTCCCTTCCATCCTCTAGTAAGATGGACACATAAACAAAAACCTCGAGTGGTTAGTTTCAAGTGGGCAAACATTAATCGGCCATAATTTTATAATAATATCTCGTTTGCCCTTCGATCGCCATTCTTAGTTATGGATAGTATCCATTATAGTGTATCTATTTGTTTGCGAGGTAAAACTGTTTTATGTATTGTAATATATTATTTGTTACTTGTATTATAATGTTTAAAAGCTTTTAGCTAGTTTTAGTGTGTGGAATATATGTATGCTTTAGTTAAACTAAAATAAGAACATGCCTAATATATGGAAGAAAACGTATTTTTATGTTAAACTATTTCTTTTATTTTAAAAGAATAAGATCATGAATCAGTCAGTTCTCGGGACTACAATTGTTTGGTATTTGGGTTTTTCTTTAAGTTATTCTTATGACAAATTTCCTGACTTCGGTAAACTGGCGTGGTCCACTTGCGTGAAGCGGAAAGCTTTCGGAAAGCAGGTTAAGTCTGCTTATTTTGGGCATCTTTTAAACTAGGTCACGGTTGTCGTTTAGCTTTAGTTTTAAGTTGAGCAATGTTGTTATCAGCAACTCCCAGAAATGGGTGAAGTGTACGTAGCTTAAATAGGTTAGGTTGGAAGCTGTGATAGCCTAGTGGTTAGGGCGTCAGCCTCCTAATCAAACGTCGGCGGTTCGAATCCGGGCACGCACCTCTAACTTTACGGAGTTATGTGCGTTTTTAATAATTAAAATATCGCTTGCTTTAACGGTGAAGGAAAACATCGTGAGGAAACCTGCACGCCTGAGAGTGCTCCATAATGTTCTCAAAGGCGTGTGAGGTCTGCCAATCCGCACATGGCCAGCGTGGTGGACTATGGCCAAACCCTTCTCATATTGAGAGGAGACCCGTGCTCTGTAGTGAGCCGGTATTGGGTTGATCATGAAGCACATTTTTTATTTTATTTTTTTATACGGCTATCTTCACAACGGCGATATCACCAGATGGCAGGTTAGGTCGCTGCCGATCGATCGTTAGGGTTATGGTAAATCCATATTCCTAATTGGTTTCTACGCGACATCGTGCCGGAACGCTAAGGCGCTTGACGACACGTCTTTTAGCGTGGAAACTAGGCACGGTCCAAGCTTTCCCCCAGCCCAGACTCGAACACACACACACACACACCTTTAAAATTTGCCTGTTTGCGCGGATTACAGCTAATTGAGCATAATAAACACAATAAATCCTGGATCAATCCCGCAAATTAACACCTGCTGTTATATAACATAACACAACATAACATAACATGATGTATTTTTTTTGTAGTTCAACATGAACCCGGAAGGCGGTGGTGAAGATGCGGCAGCCACCCCCACCACCCCGGCCGCGAACCCAACGCCGGACGCCGCCGGACCCCTTGTACCCATCCCCGTGGCGCCCCGCAAGCCCGCAAGACGAGGGGCCAAGGTACAGCAGGAGAGACCCAAGAGAGCGCTGTTCTGTCTCACTCTGAAGAACCCGTTGAGGAAGCTGTGCATCGACATCGTTGAGTGGAAGTATCCTTTTCAAAATTACCTCATCATTATCAAACCTTTGATGACCTCCGTGACGTGCGCGGACGTTATAAAGTTGGAGGTCCTGGGTCCGATTCCCGGCTCGAGTCTGGTCTGGTGGAGACTTAGGGTCGCAGTTACTACCCTACTGGCAAAGACATACCGCCAAGCGATTCAGCGTACCGGTATGATGCCGATTAAAAACCGGTTAAAAGGATGGGCTCGCATCGGTGGCTCCTTCGGTGCTGTAGATATTCATGGGTAGTGGTAATGCATCTCAGGACTTTTTTTCCTGCTGGGAATGTATTTACGCATCCAGTCCCACATATGGGACTCAAGGCCGACCGTCAATGCGGTGAACCACACTACCCACTACAACCCAGCGCAGCCTCCTGCGTCCCAGATGGGGTGCCAAAGGATCGGGATATCATGCACTTTGACACCCCGACGCGCTCATCCGTGCACTCGTTAGTGCCGACCATCGAAATTAACCCCTTCACCAATTCTGTCCGAGCCAAGAATTTATTAACATTTAACTGGACCCATACAGATTGTCTAGTCCACAGTTTTTTATCCACCACAAGTTCGCCATTGACGGTAATCTTACCTAATGTTGTTGATGCTTATTGTATTTGAACCCATGCCCCTATATTGTTTCTACGCGACATCATACCGGAAAGCTTAGCTTGATAATATAATTAATAATATGTAATAATAATATAATAATAATAATAAAACAAAATCGCTTGGCAACCCGTGTTAGATGATAGGATCGTAACTAGCCTTTATTATATAACTTTGTATTAGTTAGGTATTCTTAGGAGATCGACCGGGAAGTATACAATGGGTCCCCCGGGCGTCCAGTAAAACCAGCGAGAGGGACATGCCGTGGTGGTTTTTAGTTCGGGTAGACCACCCATGGGTGAGAGTCCCACATAACCTCCGTCCTGCCCAAGGGACGGAAGTAGCTATAAAGCTTTTCCACCACGACAAAAAAAAAAGGTATTCTTAGGAGATAGAACACTTTAATGCTGTTGGCCACCTACGGGCGTGTAACGTGTAGAAATCTCCCCCAGAAAGTCGGGTATCTCACTAGGAGTCACAGTTCACCCGCAGATCGCACCCTATTTCCCACTTATAAGGCAGTGCTTACCACAGCGCCACTTAGGTCGTTAAGAATACAGACCACTCCAAGTTATATAAATTCATTTATTTGCTATAAAAACATGGGTACAGGATAACAGACGTAGTTATAAAATACATATATGGAACCAAACATGTTTTGCCTTTACAGGCGTGCAAAATATTTTAAATCAATTATAACTGTTACATAGATAATAATTACTTAAGGAAAAAATAATGAAAAAAAAAATATTATAATTGAATTCAAATTAATTTAAATCTAATGTCATATGTTAAAAAGCAATGTCAGTCAAACAAAAATCATCTGCTCGCATAAATTCTCATGTCGTTTTGCTTATTTAAATTTAATTTTAAAGTAATCATCAATGTCATAAATACCATCGTGTAATAATTTATTAAACATAAATGTTAGTTTAAAGATGTTAAATTTCTGAGCAGATATCCAATAACAAACAGTATTAAATTTGAGTGAATCAAGCTAATCAATAATACAGATCATTTCAATAACGCCTGTTGTTTGAACGCAAATATATTTGCACAATATGCATTCTAGTTTTCAAGAGTCCGCCGCCCTCGGCTGATCGAAGTTGAACAATCTAATCGTGCATGGATGAATAGGTTGGCTTGGAGCCATCAGGTATTGGCAGTTTTTCGTGTATCATGTTGCGGGCGAATCCCGCAGACTGGGCGCAGTCAGGACTGCCCGCGATGAATGACGGTAGTACCAATATAACATCGGTATAAATATTAATTAAATACAAAGAAAAAAAATCATGGAGATGTCTCTGAACAAGTACAAAGTTTATGTAAAACGTAAGCTTATATATATATATATACATGTTGGCGATACGCTAGGGTTTTCACGTTGCCGCGGTCGACTGCATCAGTGTTCCCGTGACCCAGCCACCAGGCGACGCGAAGGAGCATCGCTAGGTTTTAGTGGGTATTCTGGTCGCCAGCCTTGGCCGCCGGGGAGTCCCACATACCCCGTCGGAAGCGGCGCAGTCTTGCCTGCGTCGCCTCCGGAGGGGATGCGTAAAAGCATTTCCCAGCGTGAAAAAAAAAGCGTTTTCACGTTCAGAGACCATAGTAATAAAATAAATTTTGTTCTTCTTAGACCGGGGCGCGTTTGGAACCCTCATAGCTTTAGTTTTAAGTTTACGAATGTAGTTATCACCATAAAATAACTACTATGTAAATTATTGACGCGTCAAAAGTGCCTTTTTAAGGACTATTTGAATAAAGATTATTTTGAATTTGAAATATAAAACACATTATTACGTAGTTTATATTTGCACAATTGCAAGTATAGAATAGTCCTTTCTTTTATCAATCACCCGCTTTTATAGTTTTCTTACTATCGTTAAAAAGGATTTAACCAATACTACTTCTTTTTAAAACTAAAGAAATAAAATTTAGCACTACAAAATAATTCTTAAAATACAGATAAATATTTATTATAAACATTCTAATGAATTTTAACAACTAAATGATTTTTATTGCACAAATTGTTCATTTAAATAAATTGAACAAACGTTAAATTTACATAGTCATTCAAAAGATGGCACTGCAAGCTAGATTCTAATTAAATTAAACAGGACCTATTGCATAAAATTTGATACAGAATAATCATATTAATTCTAATAGATAATAAACGAATTTCAAATTTAAATAATCTTTATTCAAATAGTCCTTTAAAAGGCAATTTTGACGCGTGAATAATTTACATAGTAGTGATTTGATGGTGTTAACTACATTCGTATTTATTAAAACATTAAAACTTAAGTTATGAGGCCCACAACAAACCTAGCCGGTTTTTTTTTGTTATCGCCATCTCACATAATCTATAATAAATTATAGTACCTATGGAGATAGAGCAATTCACACCCAAGCTTTTTTATCGTTTATATAATCCTTAATATCGTAATATAATTTTTCTATAAACTTTCGTTTTATAAAAACTATGAACTTATTATAAAATAAAATACAATTTCCTTTGAATGAGTTACTAATTTTGTGCAGCCTACTAAACTAAACTAAAAGAATATATAATTCAGATACTTAATAATATATTCACTTAAACGGTAAAATAAATCATAAATATTACTATTGCCATTTATTGCTGATAAATGGCGAATTGCGCCCTTATTACTCATTTTTTTTTGTAAACTTACTATGTTTTCGTATTATTTGTACTCTTTGTTGTTTGGAGGTGGCCAATAATAGTTGCGCCGCAGTTTGCACCACTGCAGCCGTTGTTGCAGCACCATGCTTAGTATACCTTATATGTAACCCTGTAAAAAAAAAGCCCCATTACGGTATTAAGGATTACATGAACGGTAAAGAAGCTTGAGTGAGAATTGCTCTAACTTGATAGCCAATTATAATGCATTAATTTCTTATCGTCTTTCTTATCTTTCGTGCGTTTTAAAAAAAAATATTAAAATATCACTGGCTTCAACGGTGAAGGAAAACATCGTGAGGAAACCTGCACGCCTGAGAGTTCTTCATAATGTTCTCAAAGGCGTGTGAAGTCTACCAATCCGCACATGGCCAGCGTGGTGGACTATGGCCAAACCCTTCTCATATTGAGAGGAGAACCGTGCTCTGTAGTGAGCCGGTAATGGGTTGTTCATGATGATGAATTTTTTATCGCCTATATCAAACAGTTCAGTTTTGACGAAGATTACTTTACGTACCTACCTTGAAGTTTTTTTTTTATCGACTACAAGTTAGCCCTTGACGGCAATCTCACCTGATGTTAAGTGATGATGCAGCCTAAGATGGTAGCGGGCTAACCTGTCAGAGGTATGGTTAACCCATACTCCTAATTGGTTTCTACGCGACATCGTGCCGGAACGCTAAATCGCTTGGCGACACGTCATTGTCGGTAGGGTGGTAACTAACCACGGCCAAAACCTCCCACCAGATCAGACTCGAGCCGAGCATTGAACTCAGGAGCTCCAAGTTTATAAAGCAGTAGCGCTGCGCCACGGAGGTCGTCTGAACTGTGAATTTAAAGATAACTCATTCTGTTTATTTATTTATTTGAGAAAAATATTAACATAATGTAATAATAGTTAGGTTTTGACGACCCGTGGCGCAGCGTGCGCGCTGTCGCATTACAAAGTTGGAGGTCCTGGGTTCGATTCCCGTCTTGAGTCTGGTCTGGTCGGAGGCTTTGGCCGTGGCTAGTTACCACCCTACCGACAAAGACGTATCGCCAAGCGATTAAGCGTTCAGGCACGATGTCGGGTATAAACCAATTAGGAGTGTGGGTTTACCATTTCCCTAACAGGTTAGCCCGCTACCATCTTAGACTGCGTCATCACTTAACATCAGGTGAGATTGCCGTCAAGGGCTATCTTGTGGTAAATGTAAATAAAAAAAATAAAAAAAGGTGTAATCACAAACTCGTAGCTTGAGTTTTTCCGTACACCTGAGCCATCGACAATTACTTACACGTACACGCTTATCTACAAACATAACACTTGCTTAAAAGTTAAATAATTGTTACTTATAAACTGTTGCTCGGGCATTTAAGGGTTTGCTTATACAGTTAACTTTTCCCGCAACATCATCGTATCGGACGGAATATAGGCCACAGCTGTGTTGTCTTTTTACAAATGAAAGCCGTTATTGCACTGAGATACCAACCTATTATATTTATTATCTAAACGATTTTTGCAGTTATTTGTTTGGTTTGTTCATACACCATTGAGGCATCCAACCCGCGACCGCGTTTTTTTTTTATACACTACAAGTCAGCCCTTGACGGCTATCTCACCTGATGGTAAGTGATGATGCTGTCTAGGATGGTAGCGGGCTAACCTGTTAGAAGTATGGTAAAAACCCACGCTTCTAGTTGGTTTCTACGCGACATCGTGCAGAACGCTAAATCGCTTGGCGACACGTCTTTGTCGGTAGGGTGGTAACTAGCCACGGCCGAAGCCTCCCACCAGGCCAGACTCCAGCCGGGAATCGAACTCAGGACCTCCAACTGTTAAAATGCGACAGCGCACGCACTGTGCCACGGAGGTCGTCAAAACTTCGTTCAAACTTGCCTGAGCAAGACCCGCTACAAACAAGTCTTACACAAACTGGTGCGTTTTCTGATTGGTTTTACGCAAGACTTCACTTTAAATTTAATGAATAAACTTGAACCACACATAAGCAACCATTTTTTAATAAAAAGTACAAACAGCAATATCAACAACTATTACATCACAAGTTTGGTCGACTCACAGGTTCCGATAACTATTATTATAGAAGATACTAACAATCAGTTGTTAATATCTTCTCTACCACTTTTTAGGATGTTCTGAATTTGTTCAAACGCAAGTTTATAGAAAAGTCTTTTAATAGTATAAATGATTATGTAAACGATAATAAGATCGGTATGTATAAGGATGCTAACTGATCTAGTTAGAATAATCTATAAATATAAAAGAAAGTCGTGTTAGTTACACTATTTATAACCCAAGAACGGCTGAACCGATTTGGCTAAAAATCGGTGAGGAAGTAGCTAAGAACCAGGAGATGGGCATAGGATACATTTTATTTCGTTTCATTTCACGTCACTGAACTATAACTATGGTTTCAGCTTGCCAGAGAATTTTTCCTCGAATAGGTAGCTTATTTCATAGGAGTTTTTAAAACCCCGCTAATCTTACCGGACGAAGTCGCGGGCATCGACTAGTTATTCATAAATACTCATAAAAAGGTTACATCACTTTTACTATAGAAGATACTAACAAACCATCTTTTATGTCAATAAGTTCAAACGCAAGGTAATAGAAAAGTCCTTTAAATAAATGATTATGTAAACGATAAAAGGATATCGGTTTAAATAATCTAGTAAGAATAATTATTAAATTGCTTTAATTAAAAAAAACACATAATTTTATAACTTTGTGCTGGATTTTGAACTTATTCTCTCGAAATGGAGGTTGAAGCGGTAACCACTTGGCTATTTATTTTATTTTATTTATTTATTTTATTTATTTTTATTGGATCATTAAACTAGTCACTATCTATATAAAAACAACAAAAAACATTTCAGAAGAACAAACACGAGATAGTGACTTTCTATAAATGACCACAGCATGCAATATTAACGTATCCCTGTTCAATCGCCAACACAAGTATCAAAACTACTGTGAAAAAAAGTGTATATACCTTAAGTGGCTTCCAACGGCCTATTTGAAACTGAACTCCACTGTGAGTTTAAAGCGAAAAAAAATGTGCAAACATTTCACGCAAAATGTTCGTGTTTCAAAAACTAAAAAGCACTCACCTTAATGCACTAGTGTAACAGTACAGCTGGCAATAAAACCTACTTAGCCGAACAGGGCTGGCTGTGAGAACGCCCTTTGCGCTGAAAAATAAAAGTACAATACGCTGGAAAATTAAAAAAAATTGAAAGCTTGGAAAAGTGCCAAACAAAGCAATCAATGTGTGAATGGACGACAAACATTTGGAATACCACCCTTCAGGAAACGCCACTTGAAATCGAAACGCTTTTGAGCTGTTACACTGTTTTTACTAGAAGGGTTGGAGTTTCACAAATACAAATATAATTTACTAGCTGTTGCCCGCTACTTCGTCTGCGTAGAATTGCTGATTTCCCGTGAGATTGAGGTTTCCCGTGCGCCCAATGCCCTGCTTCAGAAAGTAAGCTACAGGCAAATGTCAAATTGCCGATTATCGTATCTCTAAATTAAAAAACATAGGACTTTCCTACGAACTTCAAACCCTATTTTACCCCCTTAGGGGTGGAATTTCCAAATATCCTTTATTAGCTGACATCTCTTAACTATCAACTACCCACTTGCTAAATTATAGCTTTATACATACAATAGTTTTTGAAATCTCGTGTTTAATCAGTAAGTATGTAAGTATGTAAGTGACCTTTCGCTTTTATATATATAGATTCATTACATATCATTACACTATTTCTACATCATTCCTATTTTATTTATATACTCGGAGAGATCGGTATAGAAAGTACATGTCCTTTTCCATAGCATAGGTGACATGCATACCAAATTTCAAAGCTGACTGCCCGCAGCGAAGATCGTAAACAATTTTCAATTTTCCCTCGGAATTTACTTAAGGAATCGGGATAAAGGGTAGCCTATGTTCTTTTCCGCCGTTTTTGCGTGATTGATTAACAAAGATCCACACTTTCACATTTATATATAGGATCTATAATCTATATGTCTATGTAAAAGTAATAATTAAGGGCACTGCAGTAAAATTATTGTACACGCCTGTAAAGGCAAAACATGATTGGTTCTATATATTTTATAAATACACCATACTGTTACCTCGTACCCATGTTTAGAGCAAATAAATAAATTTATTAATATCATTTGTTACCAGTTGACTTGCTTTTGCCCGCAGAAAGGGAAACAAATTCAGAAAGGGAAACTATTTCGGGTAATATGGGGAGGGGATAACTATTTCTCGAAAATGCTTTCTTAGTGGACCCTCGATATTTTATCCGTAACAATATATTCGAAATTTTAGTCTGATCTGATTATCTGGCAGTTCATAAATTAACCAGTCTGTTATTCACCTTTATTTTTGTCATTATTAACCAATTGCCGATTTACTAGAGAGCACGGGTCTCCTCTCAATATGAGAAGGTTTGGACATAGTCCACCACGCTGGCCATGTGCGGATTGGCAGACTTCACACGCCTTTGTGGCGGGGTATGTGACACCCGCCGGTGGCCAGAGTGTTGATCAGAATACCCACTATAACCCAGCCATGCTGCTAGGCGTCGCCTGGTGGCTAGATCACGGGAACGAGGCCTTCTAATACATTACTACAGCCTAAACCCTTCTCCAGCGTGGCCAGCGTGATGGACTATGGTCAGCGTGGTGGACTATGGCCAGCGTGGTGGACTAAGGAAACCTTTCTTATATTGAGAGGAGACCCGTGCTCTGTAGTGAGCCGGTAATGGGTTCATGATGAAACCCTTCTCATATTGAGAAGATATCCGCGCAGTTTAGTGTATCGGGCTTAGGGTTTATAATAATAATAATGATGAATGTGGCATGTGCAGTCCGCTGAAACCATCTCAATCGCCATATCTGCGAATGGGTTGATCCCATTCAGCCTCGCTCACCATCTGAGGCGGCTGGGGTTCCGTGGCAGTTCGCTCGCAGCCAGGATGCAAAAAGCGGTCTTGCTGGACTCAGCTAGGATAGTCCGCCGGTTTCTCAACCTGTCACCCTGACTCCCGTTTCGTCTCCCCTGCCGGGGCGTATTCCTCCGCCCGGTGCAAATATGTATTTATATAATGTACTCGTATATGTAGGTTTATTTATTTTTATATATTTAAGTTCATTATATCTCTTTTGGTTTAATATGTATTTATTTTGCACACGGGTGTGAGAGGTAGTTTATAGTGGAAATAATGATGATATATCAAGTTAGTAATAGGCAGGATTTTATTGGCAGTACTTGTAAAAAAAGAAAACTTTGCTAAAAACTAGCTTATTATGTGTAAAAGCATATAATTAATTACATGTAATTCATCGCTGTTTCAACAAAAATTACCGATAGTTATTAGTAGATTGAGTTGCTAACGACCTGTTGATATTATTTTACAAACACACAAATCGTTTTTAATTGAACCAGTCACGGAACTTGGCACTAAGCACGTAATTGTGAGGAATGTTCAGCGATTTTTATTCGACGTGTAACATTTACAAAATGAAGCTGTAAAAATAGTGAAAAGCCATCAACGAGTCAACGGCACGAGGGATTTATTTGAACGAGTTAGAAGTATTTTTGTGGATCGACTGTGAATTGATTAACGCTGATTGTTCCGCTGGTTAGTTATTGGTGCTAAGTCAGATGTAATGACAGAAGAAAATAAACATATAGCTTTAGTTTTAAGTTTACGAATGTAGTTATCACCATCAAATCACTACTTTGTAAATTATTGACGCGTCAAAAGCGCCTTTTAAAGGACTATTTGAATAAAGATTATTTGAATTTGAATTTGAATATATTCCAAGTAAGCTTAAAAAAAAAGGAAAGACAGGCAGGAAACTCAAAGCTTGCTGTTTCCCAACAACATAAAAATTAAATCAGATAGATTTAACAATTTATTTTCTATCATGAGAGAAATGGAAGCTTGTCATTAAGATGTCCATTAATTATACAGTGACCTCGCTCGCATAAATTTGATTCAATACGTATGGTTCGAACGTATGCATTTGCAATATTGTTTAAGGAATTATTTTATAGAAGCATTTTTAAGCATTTTTTTTTCATTCAAATCTACTCCGAAGGGGGTAAAAGAGGGGTTGGAAGTTTGTATGAAATTTCTTTGTTTTTGCAGTTAGAGACACAAAAATTTGCATTAAGATTAATAATAATAAAATATTGCAATATTGATTAAGGAATTATTTTATAGAAGCATTTTTAAGCAAATGTACATTGTGAAGTCATCATCTCCTTAGGGTGCTCCGGTGTCGGAGCGAAGCGCGCGTTGAGAGGACATTCTAGAAGAACTGTATGGTGTGGCGTACAAAGATTTAAGAAACCAATTACAGCAAATCAACCTTAACGGTCATTGTAACCTAACAAACAGTTCTCAATTTTTTTTTATCCAGTACAAGTTAGGCCTTGACGGCAATCTCACCTAATGGTAAGTGATGATGCAGTCTAAGATGGTATCGGGCTAAACTCTAATTTGTTTCTACACGACATCGTGCTGGAATGCTAAATCGTTTGGCGACACGCCTTTGTCGGTAGGGTGGTAACTAGCAGCGGCCGCAGCGTCCCACCAGACCAGACCCGAGCCGGGAATCGAACCCAGGACCTCCAACTTTATAATGCGACAGAGCGCGCTCTTCACCAAGGAGGTCGTCAAATTAAAATTTACCTCAATTTACAGAGGTATATCAGCATTATCATTTAAACCGGTAGTTGACTTCTGCTAGACAAACCTCGGCTGTAATGACATATGTCTTTACACGAGACCCGGTCTTGTGATGCGATACAGCATCCCCAAGCAACTCGCTCGATGTCATGCGTGAAATTTAGTTTCATTTGCTGTAATCCGCATCAAATAGACAAATCTGCACGGTTTTTTAATCTCAGGAGAAGTTGACTTCGCAACGCCTATTTGCATGGACTTGCATCATAATACTTAATTCTGTAGTAGGTTACCAACGCTCATCCGCTTCGGCGTAGACGGAGGGGAAGAAGACTTCGGCAATTTGCCGCTCGTCAGCATCGCTTGGGAGAAGGCGGGTGGCTATTGGGCTAGTTGTCCGCCATTGCACAAGTCTCCTTACAGTTTTGGGGGGGGATCAAGCTGTCCTGATCCTTCCTCTTGTAGTGCGGAAGAGGCCCGGCGGTAGGCTGGGGTGATTGGTAGGCGACCGGGAAGTATACAATGGGTCCCCCGGGCGTCCAGTAAAATAGCGAGAGGGACATGCCGTGGTGGTTTTTAGTTCGGGTAGACCACCCATGGGTGGGAGTCCCACATAACCTCCGTCCTGCCCAAGGGACGGAAGTAGCTATAAAGCTTTTCCACCACGACAAAAAAAAAAAAAAAAGGTTACCAACGCTAGGTTTTCCAAGTCACCAGTCACAAGTGTTTTGCAACGCCTAGGTTCAAAGCTATATGTCTCACCCTCCGCCATTTCGCAAGTAATTGAGCAAGGTCAGAAGCTGTAGTTCTTCTACGGATCCCCTGGTTTCTGATTTGATTAAAACGAAAAATACTCTCTCCTCGCTTGCTGTGTGACTATGAGTTTATAATAAAATCCGTAGTAAGCGAAATCTACAAGGTCAAGGTCAACATCAAAACTACTGTCTTCAGGCGCTTGATGGAGGAATTATGTCACGGAGCTTCCGAATGCTGCCCATTTGAGTCACTGTAACATTAGTTCATGACAATAACATGGAATGACCATGATAAAAAAGTTAAAAATATCCATCAATTGTTTCATCCATTATTATACACATAAATCAGAGAAAATTATCCTGATCATCCAAGAGAAAATACCGGTCTGAAGAAAAGTTCGGGATACTGATAAATCCACCGGGTATCGCAAGAGTGCCACCTACTCACATATCTTGTGTAATTTTATGTTCCAGAATGATTTATAGCTACTCTCCACGTTGTAAAACTCAGTTATTTAATATTTCCTATTCTATTACTATTTCCACTGCATTTCTGAGAACTACACCCACTCGTGCGGTGGGGTCTTTGATCTCGCATTGTGTACCGGGAATATGAATGTCCTAACATATCTCGATTTGTGACTCGGGATTATTTATGTAATTTCTGTTCCGTTTCTAACGCATCGCGAACTTCCACGAAGGGTTACCAATGGCTTTGCAGATTTTCTAAAATCAATTATATTCTCAGTCGTTTCGGGCAATGCTAACAGCGATTTCTTACTCGAAACTTAGGCAAATCAAGTTGGGGTAATGGACGATAGCTTTTCAGTTTAATGGTTACGTACGATGTTTACTAAAACATTTGTAAGGAAAGCTTGAAATGACTTAACATTGAAATAGCGTACCGGTCCCAGAAAATGGTGCAGACATGACGGGCTTATACGTCATGCTTAACAGGTTTCTACACTGCATTTTACTGGAATCCTAAATCGTTTGGTGACACATCTTTGTCGGGAGTCCTTTTTTAGTGGACGCCTACTTTGTACGTATTAAACGTATCTGTAAGAACATGCCGAATTTCAACCCTATCCGCCCAGCCGTTTGGGCTGTGCGTCGAAATTTCAATCAATCATTCAGTTAGTCAATGATGCAGATGCTCCTACTAGTTCTTAGCCGAGACCATTCCAAGTATTTCCTAAGCTCAGCCTCCAGACCGTTCGAGTGGATGATCCTGACGACAATATTCGCCAACTGCGTGGCGCTCGCAGTTTACACACCGTTTCCAGCGAGCGACTCTAACTACACTAACTGGGTTTTAGTGAGTATCACTATTGGTATATCTGTTTTTTAACTCGGCCCAATTGTTTTTATTTATATAATAAATTTTCTTAGGCAATCATCATCATCATCATCATGATCAACCCATTCTCGGCTCACTACAGAGCACGGGTCTCCTCTCAATATGAGAAGGGTTTGGCCATAGTCCACCACGCTGGCCATGTGCGGATTGGCAGACTTCACACGCCTTTGAGAACATTATGGAGAACTCTCAGGCGTGCAGGTTTCCTCACGATGTTTTCCTTCACCGTTGAAGCAAGTGATATTTTAATTGTTTTAAAAACGCACATAACTCCGAATAGTTAGAGGTGCGTGCCCGGATTCGAACCGCCGACCTCTGATTAGGAGACTGACGCCCTACTACCGCTTAGGCAATATGATGTTTTTATTAATGTGAATTTGATAACGTGATGCAAGAAGGATCCAATCCACAAAAACATCAAAATTGAGCTATCTTGATAATTTTGTCGGCAGAATTAACCGAAAAATATAAATTATGTAATAACACATATCTCTAACAACTCTTATGATGGCTGGGGTGCTTAACTAATTACAATCAAACGCCACAATCCAAGCTGAATATTACCAAACTTGATCAACGTGGTTTAGCTCGTAATTGAATAAAAAAATCCAATTCCAGGTAAAAGGACAGCTCCCATAATAATATAAAATTTATCAGTCAAAAAGTAAATGTCAGCGTCACATGCCATGAACAGCTGAGGTACCACGCGGGTAGATTTACATCAATATATATATTTTTTTTTTATTCTTAATTTTTTTTAGGGTCTTTGAATCTCACATGAGATTATGCCAGACCCATAATAGCCTAATTAAATTATATACATTTTAAAAACTTAAACAAACAAAAACTTAAACTACTCTCAATTTTGTTTAAAAATTCTTAATAATAGTTCATAGAGGGATCTCGCGGCTGGGCAAAATGGTGCCGCAAGAACATGTTGAAAAATACCCACATCGGCTAGATTTAAGTTATGATTAATTATAATTGAGGCTCGCATGTCTTCACTCCGTGCACACTCCATTAAGAGATGTTGTGTATCCGCTATAGTGTTACAAAGAGAACAATTTTTTGAATCAGCCTGTTTCATTAAATATTTAAAACTATTTAGCGGTGTGTGCCCGGAACGTAGTCTAAGAGCCACTACTGTTAATTCTCTACGCAACTTAAAATTGGTGAACCATGGTATACAATGAGGTGCGCTTTGCATAGTTTTGTACCAAATTCCTTTTGAATTTGATATTTCATTAAAGTGATTTTTCCATTTATTATAGATCTCTAGTTTACATTTTATTAAGACTTCTGTATAGTCTGGAAAAAAAAATATTTCAGTTCCAGATACATCAATAATGTTAGTGAATATTACATAACTAAAGATGGGGTGTGAAGTGTAACCAAAATATTTAAGGTAGACCCTAATAGAAATTAAGAAAATTGGCACGTTGTCGATGTCACACCATAACAATGGAGCCCACAAATACTACAGTCACACAATCCATGATTACAGGAAAAGATCGAATACATATTCTTGGTGATATTCACGGGAGAATGCGTCATGAAGATTATTGCCTACGGTTTCGTCATGCATCAGGGCTCATATCTAAGGAACGGCTGGAATCTGCTCGACTTCACGATTGTTGTTATTGGGTAAATATATTTAGTTTTCCAACAACCATTTATGCAAACATTTTATACATGCATAAAAGCACTACATACCCCAGGAGCCAGGAAGACTAGAAAAATATTTCTGTGATATCACTTCGAATCATTTTTGACGACCTCCGTGGCGCAGCGCGTGCGCTGTTGCATTTTAAAGTTGGAGGTCCTGGGTTCGATTCCCGGCTCGAGTCTGGTCTGGTGGGAGGCTTTGGCCGTGGCTAGTTACCACCCTACCGACAAAGACGTGTCGCCAAGCGAATTAGCGTTCCGGCACGATGTCGTGTAGAAACCAATTAGGAGTATGAGTTTACCATACCCCTAACAGGTTAGCCCGCTACCATCTTAGACTGCATCATCTCTTGCCATCAGGTGAGATGCAGTCAAGGGCTAACTTGTGGTGAATAAAAAAAAAAAATCATTCGAACCAATCGCTGCATCGTCACTCACCATTTGGTGAGTTTGCAATAAAGGACTATTTTTTCTACTAGTAACAAGTTAGCCCATGTCTGCTATCTGGCCTGGTTATAAGTGAAAAGGCCGATTAAGATGGTAGAAACTAACCTGCAAGGAGAGTAAAAGTAACACATACCCCTTTTTTTTCCGCTGGGAAATGCGTTTACGCATCCCCTCCGACGGGGTATGTGGGACTCACCGGCGGACGGATTGACGACCAGAATACCCATTAAAACCCAGCGATGCTCCTACGTGTCGCCTGGTGGCTGGGTCACGGGAACACCCGCGCACTCGACCGTAACCCAAAATACATACCCCTAGTTGGTTACTACACGACATAGTATCAGAACGCTTGGTGTCGGTAGCGGCAACTGGCCACTTTAACTTATAGTGCCATAAAAAGTGAAATTATCCCAGCAGCCAGGAGGCTTATTAAGTACGTTGTCGTTTCCAGGATGGTGAGCACGGTGCTGTCGAGTATATTCAAGGACGCTTTCGACGTGAAGGCACTCCGGGCGTTCCGGGTGCTCCGGCCGCTCCGGCTCGTCTCCGGAGTGCCCAGTGAGTACACTAATTATACTCGAGAGAAATACTCCCAAGTGTTTTCTGGAAATAATATTAAGAGAAAAAATATGCAGAGTAAACAGAATATTGCTCGTTAAACTAATTTATGAATGTTTAACAACGATTATTAAACCTATATGTAAAGAATGTAGAAGCAGCTGTTACTTTGCGGAAGTCCATGATAAGCAATGAACAGCAAGTATAATTTGCTATATTCCGCCGACAACCGGGAGATTTGTATAATATAACTCCACTAGTAATCTCCCGGTTGTCGGCGGAATATAGCAAATTATACTTGCTGTTTATTGTCTATATGTAAATATTAAGTATTTTACGCGTATTCCAGGTCTCCAAATCGTTTTGAACTCGATCCTGAAGGCGATGGTGCCGCTGCTTCACATCGCGTTGCTGGTCATCTTCGTCATCATTATCTACGCTATTATCGGGCTGGAGTTATTCTCGGGGAAGATGCACAAGTCGTGTTACAGTAAGATTTCAGGTAAATACTAGAACAAACAAATCTATCAATTGTTTAAATAATTGCAAATTTGTGATATCCCAGCGGTCAATACCTAAGACTTCATTCCTGAGATCAAGTTCAAGGTCCGTCCGCACCACTAACTTTCTCGAGTTATGTGCGTTATAATTAAAGCAATTAAATATCACTTGCGTTAAACATGAAGAAAGTGGTTTCAACGCCGGCTTACTTGACATGAAATGTTTGCATAGACGACAGTTTTTAGATATATTATAAGCCTACAATATATAGGTGTTAATATACTGAAGGAAGAATTGCAAACAAGGCAATTTGGAACATGTTATTACAGTGAGTTCGCTGCAACTTAAAGATCACTGCCTAAATTATTATCAGCGTGGTAGATTAAGATTTTTAACTTGATTAATTTAATAAGATTAGGAAAAGCCTAAATGCCAACTAACGAGTAAAATAAAGAAAAAAGTGGTTCTAGACAATAATAATCATTAGCCTTTCATGGCTGCGGCCTGCCTTGTTGATTTCTCCATCTATATATCTATCTGTAGTTCCCTTATTTTCGACTCTATACAATAGCTTTTGTAATAATAAAAACACTAGTCTAGTTAGATTTTGCATAGTGCGTATATACCTGTATATATAAATTCCTTATTTCGTTATTACAAACACAAGGTTTACTTTTCTGTTCTTTTGTAATAAGTTCCTTTTTGTGTTTTTTGTTATTTGCTGTTTGTTAATTTCCATATTATATTATTAGAGACATATTAGCGTCGACTTAAATTTCCCACTCTATACAATAGCTTTTGTAATAATAAAAACACTAGTCTAGTTAGATTTTGCATAGTGCGTATATACCTGTATATATATATATTCCTTATTTCGTTATTATAAACACAAGGTTTACTTTTCTGTTCTTTTGTTATAAGTTTCTTTTTGTGTTTTTTGTTATTTGTTGTTTGTTAATTTCCATATTATATTATTAGCGACATATAAGCGTCGACTTAAGTTATTATATTAGGCATGCTGTAGTTACCTCTAAATTGATTTATATGTATATCCTAGCACTTAAGGTTTTTAAAATGTTTTTTTTTTTACATATAAATCTGTTTGTGGCGCTTTGGATAAATAAATAAATTATCAGTATATCATTTACATATTTTCAGGAGAAATCATGGATAACCCCCACCCTTGCGATACAGACAACGGGTTCAATTGCTCCCTCCTCGGAGACGATATGGAGTGCCGCGAGGGTTGGATCGGGCCTAACTTCGGTATCACCAATTTTGATAACTTCGGCCTGTCCATGCTCACGGTCTTCCAGTGCATTACTCTTGAAGGTTGGACGGACGTTATGTATAATGTAAGTCATTTTCCTCTGACTAGTACTAGCTATAAACTATCTTCTATATATAGTATATATAGAAAAACAAAGATTGATAAGTAATATGGAAAAAGTAACAAGAATAAAAAAGAAAAGTGAAATATGTAAAACTGTAACAGATAATAAAATTATTACAATCTTTATTAATCTTGAAGTGAAACTTCTTAGAGTATTGCCGGAACGAGAAGCGAATGAAAAAAAGAATCATCAAAATTCTTCATACCATTTTGTGTGCTTTTAAAAGTTTTTTTTTTTTTTTTTATACACTACAAGTTAGCCCTTGACAGCAATCTCACCTGATGGTACGTGATGATGCAGTCTAAGATGGTAGCGGGCTAACCTGTTAGGGGTATGGTAAACCCACACTCCTACTTGGTTTCTACGCGACATCGTGCCGGAACGCTAAACCGCTTTGCGACACGTCTTTGTCGGTAGGGTGGTAACTAGCCACGGCCGAAGCCTCCCACCAGACAAGATTCGCTCTCAATTACCTATTAGGCACGACGCACTAATATAGTCTTTGAAGTAGCCGACGCTATGTCGCGGGTCGCTTTGTGTCGAGTTAACAAAGCATTCTGCAACGAACTATTGCATACTTAGTCTTATTCATCATGATCAGCATTACTGGCTCACTACAGAGCACGGTTCTCCTCTCAATATGAGAAGGGTTTGGCCATAGTCCACCACGCTGGCCATGTGCGGATTGGCAGACTTCACACGCCTTTGAGAACATTTTGGAGAACTTTCAGGCGTGCAGGTTTCCTCACGATGTTTTCCTTCAACGTTGAAGCAAGTGATATTTTAATTTTCTTTTAGTCTTATTGTTTTTTTTTTTATATATACATAGCGATAACATAGCATAGTTGCTGGCCCTTGAGCAATTTGTTAATCCGCCCTTCGAAGATCCCCATATTATAGCCATTAGGGAACACAGAAGATGGAAGCTATTGTGGTGTTATATTTGTTACTTAATATGTATACATGTTTCTTATAGATTCAAGACGCGATGGGCAACAGTTGGGAGTGGATATATTTCGTTTCGATGGTCATATTGGGTGCTTTTTTCGTCATGAATCTTATTCTCGGTGTGTTGTCTGGGTGAGGCTATTACAATCTTTGATTTTCATAGTTTATACTTTTGTCATAATAACGACGCTCGCAGCAATGCGTAAGCAATATAAATAATAAACATCAACTTAAAGATATTTATGATGTAAAATAACGATATGTAAACTTATCGTTATAAATCAAAGATCATAAATAAAAGAATTGCAAAAACTGCCACAAGAAACATTGTAAAGTTAACAAATTATTTTAGAGAGTTCTCCAAAGAAAGAGAAAAAGCAAAGAATCGAGGTGATTTTCAAAAGTTAAGAGAGAAGCAGCAATTGGAAGAAGATTTGAAAGGATATCTAGATTGGATAACGCAAGCTGAATATTTAGAACCACTTGCTGATCAAAACGATACTGTGGACCAAAAGAGAGATTACGGTATTGGTAAGCATTGTGATAATATATATCTGATGATATTCCCGTCATACTGAAATCTAAAATAATTTGAAATAGAATTTGTTCAAGATGATGACATTTTTTTTTATACACTACAAGTTAGCCCTTGACGGCTATCTCACCTGGTGGTAAGTGATGATGCAGTCTAGGATGGTAGCGGGCTAACCTGTTAGGAGTATGGTAATCCCACGCTCCTAATTGGTTTCGACGCGACATCGTGCCGGAACGCTTAAATCGCTAGGCGACACGTCTTTGTCGGTAGGGTGGTAACTAGCCACGGCCAAAGTCTCCCACCAGACCAGACTATAGCCGGGAATCGAACCCAGGACCTCCAACTTTATAAAGCGACAGCGCACGCACTGCGCCACGGAGGTCGTCACAAATGTGTGAAATGAAGTTCGCCTTAATTGACTCAAACTGTTATTATTAAAAAGTTAATTTAAAAAACAGAATTAATTAAATGAAAATCTATTAATTTTTATTAAAGTATCTTATCTATGTAAATTAGGTTTTACACAGTTGATATCAACTGGCGATATATTTCGTAGTATAACACTTATATACAATAGATATAGAATTGTCAAGGAAGCTAAGGTAGAAAACGGTGCTCAAATGTAAAAATATTGCCTGTAATCTCATCAATGTCTTTTTATAGAGTTTCAAACACAAAATGAGCACGATTCAACAGATCACTTAGGAATAGAGGTACCGGAACAGCAAAAAATTTCTATCGGCAAATTATGGCGAAAAGACTTTGATAAGGTAAAAGAAATTTGCATTTATTTTCATAAATTAGTTACTAAAATATACCCTAAATAAAGTGTCAGATGTCAAACAAATTAAACTATTTAGAAATGTAATCTTAAACAGTCCAAGTTTTACTGAGATTGTTTTCAAATGTCTTGTATAAAATACTAGTTGAAAAAATGGTAGATGGCAATTTTAGTTTATGATTAAAGAGTTATACTAGGTTATAATCGTAACTATTGTGAAGGTAAATCGTCGAATGAAGCGTGCATGCAGGCGTGCCGTGAAATCACAAACTTTCTATTGGCTCATCATCGTGCTTGTATTCCTCAATACCGTGGTCCTCGCCAGTGAACATTATCAGTAAGTTCTATATTTCTCATTATATTTTCTTTTATGAACAGAACCTCTCAGCCTGTTTCTATTCATCATCATCATCATGATCAACCCATTACCAGCTCACTACAGAGCACGGGTCTCCTCCCAATACGAGAAGGGTTTGGCCATAGTCCACCACGCTGGCCATGTGCGGATTGGCAGACTTCACACGCCTTTTGAGAACATTATGGAGAACTCTCAGGCGTGCAGGTTTCCTCACGATGTTTTCCTTCACCGTTGAAGCAAATGATATTTTAATTACTTAAAAACGCACATAACTCCGATAAGTTAGAGGTGCGTGCCCGGATTCGAACCGCCGACCTCTGATTAGGAGGCTGAGGCCCTAACCACTAGGCTATCACCGCTTTCTATTGCAACCACTTTTATCAGTCTACGAGTAGATCAATTATATTAAAATTAGAATTGTTTTAACTTCTGATATGTTAAATAATATTCACTGGTATTGGATATTGGCAACAAACTGGATGTAGGACTTTAAGTGTTATTTATTAGCAAAAATGAAGGTAAGATCATATCTGTGTAGTATATCAATAGTGATCACTAATCCAACTAGCTACCGACCTGAATTAATGTTAATGGTGGCACCATTAGACCACACCATCTTAGAATTTACAGAAACTATAAATATCATTATTTGTCTTATCTTTTGGTTTTGTTTTCAGCCAGCCACCGTGGCTAGACTACTTTCAAGAGTACGGCAACGCAATTTTTGTGGCACTTTTTACTTTAGAAATGTTAGTAAAAATGTACAGTTTAGGATTACAGGTGAGTGTACAAATTTTTAAATTCAATGTAACAAAGTCTGATATAGAAACGAAACCATAATGGAGCCATAACACTGCCTTGTATTACTACACATCAATTGTTAGTATTAAACAATAAACAGAAAGTATAATTTGCTATATTCCGCCGACAACCGACAAACTTTGCCTTTCGCGCTTGTGAAGTCAACATCTCCTGAGGATGATCCGGTGTCGGGTCGAATCGTGCGTAGAGTTTCTAGTGGAGGATTTTGTGTGGTGGTATACTATACTAATCTCCCGGTTGTCGGCGGAATATAGCAAATTATACTTTCTGTTTATTGTTTGTCATGGACTTCCGCAAAGTAACGCCTGCTTCTATTCATTAATTGTTAGTATTGTTTGAATGGTTGTTTAGGGGTACTTCGTCTCTCTGTTCAACCGCTTCGATTGCTTCGTGGTGGTGGGGTCCATCAGCGAGATGGTACTTACGAAGACGGAACTGATGCCACCACTAGGCATCTCCGTGTTGCGCTGCGTTCGACTGCTGCGCGTCTTCAAAGTCACCAAGTATGTATCCATCTAGCATATACGCTATCTGTTGCTAACTTCAACTCGTTTAAAAAAGATGAAATGAGAAGTATCTAACGGACTCGTTACTAAAATAATAGTAAAATAGCGTAAGTAACTTATCATTTACGATTATCAGTACCCTGTGATAGACATAATAATAAAAACTTATAAATTTTCTATAAAAAATGCCATATAGTGATATTCAATAATATTATTTGACGGATTTATTATTCAAGAACGGATAAATGTTATGTAAAACGTATTTTTTGAATATTTTTTTTTTCATTTTTTTTCATTTTTTTCATTTTCATTTGAAGAATTCGCTCTAATAAACAAATATCGTAGTTAATTTGTAAATCAATGTATGCGATTTCTTATATTTCTAAACAGATGATTTTTTATTAACATTTTACAATGTTTTCTATCCGTGTGTCCGCGACTTAAATAATATTCGGCCAACGTATAAACTGTACTTGAAGTCATATTAAAACTTCATCAATAATTACTTAGATTAGTTAGTGAGTAGAATAGCAAGTAAATTCTAAAATAAAAAAAAATACAATTATGTTTCTTGCATATTAATTTTTTTTTTTGGTTTTTTTTTCAGATACTGGCGATCACTATCCAACTTGGTAGCCTCGCTGCTCAATTCAATCCAGTCTATCGCATCGCTTTTACTGCTGCTCTTTCTTTTCATCATGATCTTCGCACTACTCGGCATGCAGGTTATTATTATATAACGTGTCCACGTTTATAATATACTGATTACATTTTATATGTTTTATAATGGATTAACGTCCAGTTGTTATCCCATAGGTGTTTGGGGGCAAGTTCAACTATGATCCTGTGGAGGAGAAGGATCGACATAACTTCGACTGTTTTTGGCAGGCTCTTCTAACCGTATTCCAGGTTTGTTTTTCTTTTTTGTCGTTCGGGAGACATTAATTATTATTATGTCATATGGTATTTTATTATGGGGTAATGCTGCTGATATAGACACTATATTCGTTTTGCAGAAGAGGGCTGTTCGTGCGATATATAAATTAGGTCCCAGAGAGTCATTAAGAGATAAATTTAAAGATTATAAAATAATGACAGTGCAAAGCCAATATGTATATGAAAATTTAATGTATGTTCATAAAAATATTGATAAATTCAAGAAAAAAATGGACTGTAACGCACTGAACATTAGAAGTAAAAGTAAGCTTGTAGTACCGTTTAGTAGGCTGCACAAAATTAGTAACTCATTCAAAGGAAATTGTATTTTATTCTATAATAAATTACCTATTGATATCTTCGAGATGTCTATCAATAAGTTCAAAGTTTTTATAAAACGAAAGCTTGTAGAAAAATCATATTACGATATTAAGGATTATATAAACGATAAAAAAGCTTGGGTGTGAATTGCTCTATCTCCATAGGTACTATAGTTTATTATTAATTTTATTCATTATGTGAGATGGTGATAACGAAAAAAAGAAAAACCCCGGCTAAGTTTGTTGTGGGCTTCTTCTTGGACCGGGGCGCGTTTGGAACCCTCATAGCTTTAGTTTTAAGTTTACGAATGTAGTTATCACCATGAAATAGCTGCTGTGTAAATTATTGACGCGTCAAAAGTGCCTTTTTAAGGACTATTTGAATAAAGATTATTTTGAATAACGAATGATTTCGACTAACTTAAAAACAGTACTTGAGTCTTGTTTGAATTACATTAAAAAAATCGAAAATTGGTTGAATTTGCAAACCTCATGTCGTAACAGGCAGCTATGGAACCCAACAATGACATGTTTTTAAGATGTTTGTGATATATAGAAAGATTATAAGGATACATTTGGGTACGGGTCCTATAAACAAAAGAACAGATCAAAAATGTACGATAAACGATCGCTTTCTAAAATTAATTAATTAATTAACAGATTCTGACTGGTGAGGACTGGAACGCGGTGATGTACGAGGGCATCAAAGCATATGGCGGCGTAGGCACCTTCGGCATACTAGCATGCATTTACTTTATCATCCTCTTCATTTGCGGCAACTGTATCCTTAAATAAAATACCTCTAAAAACTTCATCATTTAAGTATTGAACGATCTATTGCCAGTTATTCTAGATATCAATTTTATTAAGATCTTTTTCACTTGATCTTCCCTGTTATACAAGGTGTCTCAAAAGTAAGTTCACATTTGCTTATCTTATTACGCGAAAGCAACTATTCTGAGGGGTGCGGGGGGTATGTCAGTCGGTAGTCTGGCTCTTGGGAATTTAGTCGCTATGGAGCGTTTCTCTGGTGCGGACCGTGCGTTGTGCGTACGTGAGTTTTACAAAAACGGTAATTCGGCGACTGTAGCGCGTAGAAAATTCTGCAGTATTCGACATATTCGTCACTTAAATGATGCGCCTAGCACTCGTCTCATTGCAAAATGGGTTGAGAAGTTTGAAGAGACTGGGTCAACTCTGGAGAAACCAAAATCTGGGCGACCAAGAACATCAAGAACAGCCGAAAACGTGGACAGTGTTACTCAGTCTATTCGAGATGATCCAAACCTCTCGATTCGGAAGCGTGCTGTTGCTTTAAATGTGCACAGATCTTCATTATGCCGCATTTTACACAAAGATTTAAAGCTGCACCCGTACAAAATTCAGTTAGTGCAAGAACTGAAGCCTCAAGATGCTGGTCAGAGGCTTGCCTTTGTAAATCAGATGATTGAGCGCTTTCCAACGTTCACCAACATCTTGTTTTCCGATGAAGCCCATTTTCATCTGAATGGGCATGTAAACAAGCAAAATTGTCGTTACTGGAGTGCAACCAACCCAAAACAAAAACATCAGAAACCGCTACATTCACCCAAAGTCACCGTATGGGCAGCGATGTCGGCGCGAGGAATTATCGGCCCTTACTTTTTTGAAGATGGAAGGGGACGCACACTCACAGTGAATTCAGAGCGTTAGGTGGAGATGTTAGACGAGTTTTTCGTACCCCAACTGCAAAACTTTCCTGGTTACAACCAAAGAACATGGTTCCAGCAGGATGGAGCAACTTCACACACGTCCAACAGATCTCTGCCTCGAGTTCGAGAAATTTTTCTGAACAAATTAATCTCCAGGCGAGGTGACATAAATTGGCCTCCACGGAGTCCCGATTTAACGCCTATGGATTTTTTCCTGTGGGGTTATGTCAAATCAAAAGTTTACGCTAATAAGCCGACTTCCCTGGCACAATTAAAAGAAAATATCCGTCATGAAATGGCAGCCATCACGCCTGCTACCTACTACCTGCCGAGCTGTCATAGGCAATTTTAGTGCCCGACTAAATGAATGCCGAGAGCGCAACGGTTTACATTTGGACGATGTTATTTTTAAAAAATAAATTCCCAAACAGTGTACTTCAATATAAAATAAACATTTTTTCAATAAAGCTAAGACTTTTCTTTTAAAAAAAGATTTAAATGTGAACTTTCTTTTGAGACACCTTGTATTAAGCACAAAGTGAGCGCTAAATAGCTCCGTTTGTGTAAATGCAGATGAAATGGAACTTTTTTCTTAACAGTAAAACAGATATACTCTTGAACGTGTTCTTGGCTATTGCTGTGGATAATTTGGCTGATGCTGAATCATTGACCAATATTGAAAAAGAAGAAGGAGTAAGTATTAAGCATCCTAAGAAATTTAATAGACATTCTTCATTCTAAATTTCAATAAGGTTTTTTGTATATTCTTTCGATAATATTCATACGTGCATTCATATTTAGCAAGCCGTAGAAGAAAAGGAAGGAATCGAAGAAGGGCTGGAAGGCGCCCTTGCCGAAACTGATGATGAATACATACACGATGATGATGCCTACACCACCGATAAGTATGCCTTATTACGTTTTGTATTATAGTATATCACTTTGAATTTCCTATACATTTCAGGTAATTAAAGTGATAACTGAAACATTACTTATATATAGTTCTGATTGGCAAATTCTGTCATCATTCGAGGTTATAACAAATATTCGTTGTCGAAGTGATTATGAAATTTAATGCGTATGATTAAAAAAGAAATAGATTCATCTACCTGGTTCCGATCTGTAGGAGGATGAGCCATTGTGAGCTAATAATATACTAATGTTTGAATATTTCCCCAAGTAAAGGCTGTTTTGATGCATCAATTTTACAGCTCAGAAAGAGAATACGAAGATATGGGGTCAGAGGGTGACCAACAAGAAGAAATCGATGGAGAGGGAGATGAAGGAATTTTAGATGAGGAAAATGAAGAAAGACTTGACGAGGAACAAGAAGAAATGGAAAGCCATCAAAGGAATCATATCGGTAAACATTTACTTTTACTTTTCCAGAGAAAAAGTGTAATCTGCAAATTATGCAACTTAAATACATTTGACAAACCATTGTTTTTAGTAAAATTAAAATTTTTATATTATTTGGGTAATAGTACAGAATAAATTTTAATAAATCGATGTGTTTCTGTATTTATAACTTTAATTTTAAAGGTTAGAAATACCAGTACAATGAATATTTCAAATTCTATGTAGGGCTTAGGGAGTTAAACTTAAAAAGCTGTTATAGAGCTATCAAAACAAAGGTTGTAAATTTAGAAGAAATTGGAGACGCTAACCAAAATCGACACAGTGAACACAGAGTTCGAGGATGAGCCGCGATTGAAACGTAAGCCGACGACATCATCGGCGAGACCGCGGCGCCTTTCCGAGGTCGATATCCAAAGCTCGGCCAAACCCATCCCCGATGCAACTTCCTTCTTCATATTTTCTAAAACGAACAGGTTAGGGACAACACAGGATCCACGCTTACGATTAATTAGATGTTATTTTATCAGCCTCTTAATTTTGTTTTTATACTTCAATAACTACCGCTGTATTTTTATTTTGTACTTTATTAGTTTTATAACTTTATTTATGCAAAACATTGGCAATCTTGTTTTTATATTTATGCCTTTTACTCTTACAATTATATTTACAATAATATATTTTCATATTTCAACTGATTCTTTATTATGATTTTAAACTCTCACTTTTAGCTAATCTCACATCTGTTTCTTATAATTAATTGTATTATGATATAGATCTTTGGACTTTATAACATAAATAAACACTTCGGCATGACTAGGTAGGTTTATTATATTTAATAGTGAACCCTGAACAGGTTGATCAGGAACAGACGGGTAAAGTTTTTTGAACATAACGGTGAATTGAGATATAAAACACAGGATTGTTATCTCTTTCTGTCTTATAAAGATGGTGGCGAGTTAGAAGAGGAGGGAACACTAGTTACCGCTAGACCACGGCGGATATCTGAACTGAATATGCCAAATCAGACGCCGCCAATACCAAACGCTAGTAGTTTCTTCATATTCTCACCAACTAACAGGTGATTGGTGATCCGGTACCCGTGTCTCATTGTCTACAATTGGCATTGTGTTGTTCCGACTGCATATAAAGTCCAATGATATTTTATGTATATTGTTAGATGTTGATCTCTAGTGATTGGAAAACAATAATTATTATTAATTTCAAGCAATATTTAAATAATATTCCAGTTATGAATATTCAAAACGCGTATTCAATGTTAACTGTGAAAATTGAGTAGTAAAATAAGGGATAATTCTAGCGCAGATTTTTTATATCATATAATATCATTGGTGATTGTGTAAATTCGTGATTATTTTTAATTTTAAAAACTAAAGAATCCAACTTTCAAAGTTCTTTATATAAATATAACCCAAATTGAAATTCCTCAAAAATTAACCCAATTTTAAATTCTTTAGCAATGAGATTACAGGGTACCTTTAAGTTTCCGATGTTAGCGGTTAGGTTTGATCGTAGAAACCTTAAGTTCCCTATGTTTTACAGATATTTAAGCATGACGTAATGAAGATTTAGATTACTTCTAGAAATATATAGTGCCGAATATTTAGAACTTCAAAGCATGCATATAATTTTTGCTTGTGTGATAGCATGATGTTATTTTTGTATTATGATGGTTAAAAAAATATTGAATGTGCATGTTTTATGAGCTTAAAGTCAATATTAAATGTTGTGATGTTATCTATGAAAAAAAAAATGTTATAAGACAATACTATTTTACGGTATTATTGTTTTAGTAAACAATTGAATTTTTAAAATTGTGTTTCAATACACACTAAAATATTAAGGGGCCAATAAGTAAACGTGATATGACGTTAGAATAGTTATGCAGTGCTTTGCCACAATTGGACAGTTGAAACTGCTGTTATATTTAACATATATAATTATTCCGACATTAAGCAACGTTTATTTGAAAGACACTGAATGTTTGTTTTAAAATATTTTGAATAGCTAATAATGTAAAATGTGAAGTTAAGCAATATAATAATTTATGATATTCTTATCAATCAAATACTGTAAGTGTGTATATTAAATACGTATGTTTTAGTCAAAATCTAAAGCTCCACTTAAGTACGACGGCCCGTCTTTAACCTCTTGAAACACCTTCGCAAATCTGAGTATTGTCTTATCAAACCTTGGAGCGGTAAAGCTTCAGGCGTTTACTGTAAATGTAAATTATTAAATATGAATGAAGTTAAATTTTATTGGAAATCTAATTACCATCATATGTGTATAGGTTTCGCGTTTTCTGCTACAAGATGTCTGCATCCTCAACTTTTGGCAACATCATACTGGTTTGCATCATGTTGTCATCTGCCATGCTGGCTGCAGAGGATCCATTGGATGCTGCACAGAAGGGGTTCCGCAATTGGGTATAATACGTTCATGGATACTATTCACTGTATATTTTTTATAAATTATGTTTAAATCATGTAATTATCTTTAACATACATTCATTGTAGCTGAATTTAGATTATTATTTATTGTTATTATTATTTTTTTTTATTCACCACAAGTTAGCCCTTGACTGCATCTCACCTGATGGCAAGTGATGATGCAGTCTAAGATGGTAGCGGGCTGACCTGTTAGGGGTATGGTAAACTCATACTCCTAATTGGTTTCTATACGACATCGTGCCGGAACGCTAAATCGCTTGGGGACACGTCTTTGTCGGTAGGGTGGTAACTAGCCACGGCCGAAGAATCCCACCAGACCAGACTTGAGCCGGGAATCGAACCCAGAACCTCCAACTTTAAAATGCAACAGCGCACGCGCTGCGCCACGGAGGTCGTCAATACCTTTATACCTTGGATTTCATTATATTCAATTTTTTAATAATCTTATTAGTTTAATTAAACACGTTACTTTTGGAATTATCTGTATAACTTCATAATAAAATTTGTAAAAACTTTCTTAATTCTTGTTTGAATAAAAACTGACTGACTACCTACTTCTCCCTTACTAACATACATTTTACATTACCATGCAATCTTTGTTTTCACACTGTTATTATATTTTAATAACTCAATCTGCGTTAATCCATGGTAGAAAATTTTCTCAATGGTGACTCAATTAAAATTTCGAGAGTAGATGTATTGAAAAACTTATTTTATGTTTAGTTGCTGAGTCAATTCGACATCTTCTTCACGGGTATCTTCACACTGGAGTTGTTTCTGAAGCTGATCACGTACGGCCTCCTCCTCCACCAGGGTGCCTTCCTGCGCTCCGCCTTCAACGTGCTTGACATGCTAGTTGTCTGCGTCTCTCTTATCTCTATGAGCTTTAAGTAAGTGCTTTAATATTGTTATTATTTTCTCACTTTCCTTTTGATCATCATCATCATCTTCAGCCTATCAATATCCCACTACAGATATTTGAACTGCTTTTACTAAGGAGAAATGGAATTAGAGCTAAATTCCAGCGGGCTACTAATAATATTCATTAAAAAAACAGTTATATTCATACTTTTATATCTAGTAACTTAACAAATGTATTTCCACAGATCTGGAAGTATATCCGTTGTGAAAATATTGCGAGTATTCAGGGTGCTGAGGCCTCTTAGGGCTATCAACAGGGCCAAGGGCCTTAAGGTCTGTTATACAAATTCTACTTTTATCGCTTTGACAAATATTTACTTTTACCAATTGTGTTTTTATCAAATGTTTACTTATGTAACGTTTCAAATAGTCAATTTACTGAATAAGTTTTTCCCTGATTTTATAGCACGTTGTTCAGTGCGTGATCGTTGCAATCAAAACGATCGGCAACATTTTGTTGGTAACGTCCTTGCTCCAATTCATGTTTGCGGTCATGGGAGTGCAAATGTTCAAGGTAGGGGGCAAATTTTTAATTTTAACTTCAAATTGATCAGCACCGTCTAAATAAATCATTACGAATTCCCACGTTATAATCGATATCGATATGTCGATCACGAGAGTGTAACACATACGACAATTAAACACAGTGATTTCTTTACCTATCTATTACACCTTTGGGTATTAAATATTTATAGAGTTTATATTTATTTTTATTGTCTTTAGCGTTAATCTTTGGCCTAACTCTTTCTTTTTTCTACCATTTATACACTACTCATTTCTCATGATTTACATTTCTTTCTTTCTGTATTTTCAACACTAATATATGTATTTGCTTTTACGCTTCTATAGTGCTTTTATTTTTGTCAAACGAGCAATTTACTTTTTTTTTTATTCACTTAATATTATGCCTATCGTCATGTTTGTGAGCGTCAGCCTTATTCGTAATAAATCTGTTCTCATTTTCATCTCCCAATCCATTTATAATTAGATATCTTAAAATATGATCTAACACAATATTTATTTCAAAAGTTGTAAGTATATATTTTGTTATGAAAATTGTTTATTTGAGATAAATTATTAGCATGATTTTGGTTATAGTCCTCTAACATTAAGAAACATTTTCTAATTTCCTGTTGATAACATCTGTGATATAGCATGAGTAATTTATTGAACCCAAAGGTGTAGAATTTATATAAACATCCGAATCATCTAGAGGACTAATAAAACCCTCGTTTACATAGTGTATAACCATCCCCCTACCTTGGCGTTTACTTGTATTCATTCCTTTATCGAAAAATGTCTTACTAAAATCCGAAAAATCTGTTATTTATAACAAAGTTGTAGAAATATAATTTGGATCCTTATCCTTGTGCATTAATATAACAAACCAAAGATAAATGATGGACGCATTTCTAAAATTTTTTTTCAATAATAACTCCTCAAAGTTTTCCCATTAACTTTACACTACTTTCATTTTTACCAAAGTATTCACTAATATTAATAAAAAATGAAACAAAATTTTCAGAACGATATGTATAAGAATTTTAGCACATTTTTTAAAACATATTCACACGTGATTGTTATCTTGGGTTTAGTGCATATTAATGCCCTCGAATTATAAAAAAAATTGTTTGCTTCTCCCCCTATGTCCTGATGCTGCGTCGTTACCGGACAAACGCGGACAATGCTTGCCCTGGTAACGTATGTCCACGCAACTAATACGCACTTGTATCCTTCATTACAATTCACTAGTACGTGGTGAAATGTGTGATAGTAGCAATTAAAACCATAGGAAATATAATGCTAGTTACTTATTTGTTACAATTTATGTTCGCTGTCGTCGGTGTACAGTTATTTAAGGTGAGAACGCTGTTAAATGTTACTAAAATGACGATTGATATCGCTGTACGATTAATTGTTCTTCTGGGTTGAGCACACACGAAACTCGCCGCGTGTTGACTCGATACAAAAACAAGAAATAGTTTCACTGACAGCTGATCGTAGTTATCTTTTTAAATACATTAATTTGTATCCAATAATAGTACTCACGATATCAGTCGAAACTTTTACGAGTGTACAACATAATTTGCATGAAATTTAGTAATATCCAAAGTCCAGTTGCAGAATTTGTATCTTAAATATTTTTTTGTTATACGATAACTTGGAAATTTTGTAAACATTTTCATAAAATAGATTTTTAAAAAATGGATAAATTAATATCATGAGAAATGGGTTAAATTTTAATTGATGTAAATAATTAACTTTAATTGAAGCTATTATTTTGTTTATGTTATTAAACAAACGTATACCAAAATAGAAAAATATACTAATCTGGCATCTAATCACAGAAGTTTTGTTTCAGGGTAAATTTTTTAGATGTAATGATATTTCTAAAATGACAAAAGACGAGTGTCGGTAAGTGATATTACTCGAATAATATTGATAACTAAAATTGACTATTTAACTTTTATTTCTCTATCCTTTATAAAATAGTTAAAATTTTACTTTTTCATACTCAATTACTCAATTAATATTGTATTACTATACTATATATATAATATGTATATATATATGTATACCTAATGGTACTTACATATTAGCTGTTTATCCTAAGATGTGACATTATTGTATTGATTGATTTTACGAAAGCTTTAGATTATGTTGATCAACCAACCTTATTTTCAGGGGGACGTACTTAGTTTTCGAAAACCGTAATTATGTAGTTAGAGATAGAGAGTGGAAGAGGAATGAATTCCATTTTGATAATGTTATGAAAGGGATGCTCACCCTCTTCACGGTATCTACTTTTGAAGGATGGCCAGGGTAAGATTATTTATGCAATTAATACCTTCACATACTGTTCATTCAGTTATTTTTTTAAATGTTTTGCAAATTTTTTTTGTGAGTCAATATTTATTTTGCATTTCTGTCATATAATACCTGTATTTTGCATTAATGACAGTTGCGATATTTAATTATTTCCAGGTTATTGTACGTGTCTATAGATTCGAATGCCGAAGATCGAGGTCCCATTACTAACTTCCGTCCAATTGTTGCAGCCTACTATATTATTTATATTATTATAATTGCCTTCTTTATGGTAAGCATTATTAATCTATTAGTAAACATATCAAGGATAAGAAATGTTTTATTTTCTGTCATTGTATTTCCTTATATCTTATATAATTTCCTTTCTTTTACTATTAATATATGTTAAACTTATAACACGTCAAGATTATTATTTTGATACTTGAAATTCGTCTTAAAGGGCCAAAATATTTGCTTATGATAATACAATGTTTTACAAATCATGTTTTAGGTAAATATATTCGTCGGTTTCGTCATAGTGACATTCCAAAACGAAGGCGAGCAAGAATATAAGAACTGTGAACTAGATAAGAACCAAAGAAATTGTATAGAATTCGCCCTAAAAGCAAAACCAATTAGAAGGTAAAAACATAATACAATTATTAATTATTTTTTTTATAATAATTCACACTGTGTCAAAAATATTGAACTTTGCCACCACTCCTAACTAATTAATTACCCTCTACTACGATACGATAGACGGCATAAGTTCCGTCACTATTTCCGCAGAAACTTACAAAAAAAAATAAACAAATAGTATCTTCGCTTGCTTCATTAATATCATAAAATCCAATAATAAGTAGTTTCGATACTAGTTTTATTCAGCCTTCACCGAAAAAGTCCAATGAAATAATGTGCTGAAAATCTCTTATAGGTATATCCCTAAGCACCGTATCCAGTACAAAGTGTGGTGGTTTGTGACGTCGCAGCCATTCGAGTACGCGATATTCGTACTAATCATGATAAACACGATAACCCTCGCCATGAAGTACCACAACCAACCGCCCGAGTACAGCAAAGCTTTGGACATGTTAAACATGATCTTTACTGCTGTATTCGCATTAGAGTTCATTTTTAAACTAGCCGCCTTTAGATTTAAGGTAAGCCTTTTATACACTTCGTAGATACATAAATGAGTGATGCCGAAAAACTATTATTATTTGTCACTCTCATGGACAAATAAAGTGATTTGCTAAAAGTCTATTTTTAAATTTCTTGTTAAAATCTATATATATAAAAATCAATTGCTGTTCCTCAGTCTCGCTAAAACTCTGAAACGGCTGAACGTATTTATGTTATCTTGATCTTAAAATGTTCGTGAGGTCTAGGGAAGGTTTAAAAAGTGAGGAAAAATTCGAATAATTGCCGGAAAACCCCTAAAAACAGCCCTTTACTTTTTCCCATACAAACGTTTTCTAACTAAAACGTAGAGTCAATTTGAGCTTTATTGCTATTGCATAAAGTTCATGTAAAATTACAAGCACTCATTGTTGTCTAAGCAATGTAGGTGTGTTCCTAACGTCAAATAGTCAATTTGCACTTTATTACCGCTTTATAAAGTTCAAATTCAATCATTTTTATGATAAAAATTATTGAATTTTAATAATAATTAAAAAAATGAATGGATTGTATGCACTGTAAGCAAACAAACACACTTTCACACGAACGAACTCAACGCAGACGAAGTCGCGGTCATCAGCTAGTATATAATAAAATCCTATTAAAGCACTTTTGACGCGCCAACAATTAACATAGTAGTGAGTAAATGGCTTCGTAAACTTAAAACTAAAGCTATGCGGGTTCCAAAAGCGCCCATTATAGAATTACAGTAGTTATTTTATAAGATACAGTCTTTTCTGAAATAAATTTACAGGAAGTCAGTATTTCCGAAAAACATTTTCAATCATAACAGCTTGGGATAGGCTGTTTTTATAACACAGAACTTTTATAATACTGCGAACTGCTATCTTCTTGAATAAGAAGATTGTCTGTATGTTGAGTACACTGTCTTATTCATCGCTGTAATATTTGTTGAGGTATATATATTTTCTGTGCAGAATTACTTCGGTGACGCGTGGAACACGTTCGACTTCATCATCGTCCTAGGTAGCATAATCGACATCGTGGTCTCACAAGTAAACGAACTTAAGAATCAGGTAATGCTCACTCTGCACGCTGGCAGCGGAATCTTTGATATTTAGACCAACACTTACTACTGTTACATCGCCTAATTTCATTCTGCCATCTTTACTTGTCATCAACATCTATATTTTCAATATAGGAGATTTATATTTTTAAACGTCATTTTTATTAGTATCTAGCTATTATTTTTGCAAAAGTCAAGTATTTAAACGAATTATAACAAAAAAAATATAGACATTTACGTGCAATATGTTCAATATTTTACATCAGTTTTTTCTGAATTTACGCTACTAAATTTTGAAAATATACTAATTTCTGACAGAAATGTTCAAACTGTAAAATTTGATCTATTTTTTAATAATGAATATTTAATTTTAAATTACTATAATGGCAATATTAAATAAGGCGATGTAGTTACTGTCCCGAGCATGGACGATATAGATGTTGTAATAACAGCAAGCTACAGCGGTCTCACAATAGCCCTTTTAAATGTAGATGATACAATTGAAGCTACCGTGTTTATTTCAGGGAAGTGGATTGCCAAGAGCGCACGTTGTTAAGGTAAGTGCACGCTTCTGCAAAGAAAACTATTTAAAATTATATTAGGATAGATTTTCGGAACTGCCGTTGGGATCATATCATAGATGCAATTTATTGGAGATACAGATAGTTACAGAGATTCAATAAACAGATGCCAAATAACAGTTCATAACTTATTATTTAGCAATATTTATTTTTTACACTAAAGCTTTTTACAAATCCTCCAAATATAAAGTATCTGTGCTGACTATGTACTTAAATGTTGTTTTTTTTTTCTTAAAATTATTGGTCTCTAGGCCAAAACTCTGTTTGTAGTTGTGATTCCATCATTCAGATTTCAGATTTCATATTGACCGATCCCAAAATCTACTCCCGTATGTAAATATACAATATATATATTTATTACTCAAAGAGAAAAAAAAGAAATATATTCTACATATCCTGATTTCCAAAATTAATAAAATAGTCAAATTCGTAATCTAAGTATATTTGAATATTTTAATATTGTTATTTTATATATAAAATATTTTTAATTGATTAACAAATTGATGAATAAAGAATGGTTCTTATAGCATATGGCAATGATATGAAGGAATGTATGTTAAAATGTTCGATGGTACTAAACTAGCTTTAGATGTTGTTAAGCAAATACATTATTTTAAGGTTAGCTTTCGGTGTAAAGTTTGAACAGTATTTTGGGACAGTAACTAGCAATAGATACAATATACTATATCCAACCAAAATAACTAGATCTAGTTAAATGCACAGATGCACTATACTATCATACACTAGTAATAATATTATAGGAATAGTAATATACTATTCAAGAAAAAAAAACTATAAAGTCGCAACTCATACCTACAAACATAGTATAAATATACACTTAACTCAGATATGATTAGAAAGCACTTCTATTATAATTAGACGTAGATTACATATACAGATAACATTTGCTCACATATAAGAAAAAATAATAGAAAAACAAGAAAGAAATTTGTTTTCTAAACATAAAAAAGGTTCAACTAGTCAACTTGTTCAATAAAGAATGAACGATAAAATAAAACTAGGTATTAATTATTTAGTAAGCAGATATCGAGGACGTTCGTCTTCAATAAAATATTGACTAAATAGCAACTGAACAGTTTTAAGAGAGTTCTCCTATTTCTATTTTAATGCATCACTTAACATGTCTATATAAACTTATGTAAGAATTTTAAGTAACTTTTCAGTTTGCATTATCAAGGAAAGTGAACTGAAGTCCGTAAAATTCGAAGCCTTCATTACTGTGGCCGTTATTATTTCTAGCATAAGAAAATATTTGTTTTTGCTAAGGAAAAGGAGAAAAATATGGCAAACTTTTTAACAAAATACACTAATCTTTGATTTTCCATTAATAATATAAGATTGTTTTACAGGAGAGTTCGATACCATCTATAAATTTCTTTCGGCTCTTTCGGGTTATGAGGCTGGTAAAGCTTCTCTCTCGAGGTGAAGGTATAAGAACCCTGCTCTGGACTTTCATTAAGTCCTTTCAAGCTCTTCCCTACGTAGCACTTCTTATTCTCATGCTGTTCTTTATATACGCTGTTGTTGGAATGCAGGTAGGTCCTGGAATTAAGAATTATTTTCAATCTCATAAGCGTATTATTATGTGACTAGGCTTGCTACCTTGAAGGAAATGGAGCCAAATCTTGATCTACCATGGAAACAAAATCTTAGAATCAATATTTGAAAATGACAATTTAAATATTATGAAACACTGATTGAAATTAATAAATGGATGATTCATATAATTATACTATTTATATTTACAGTTTTGGTTGGTTTTTAGGTTTTCGGAAAAATCGCAATAGACGATGACACGCCTATCACAAGAAATAATCACTTCCAAACATTTCCACAAGCGATATTGGTGTTATTCCGATCTGCTACCGGTAAGTTTGCAAAGGTCCAGTATTTGCGACACACCCGGAAGTGTCTTTCGGCCTGTTAAAGTTCTGTTCGGTACAGGTCCCATATTTCATAGAAGATGATATCAGAAAATAGCCCCACCACACTAGTCCAATATGAGTGATAACAACTGAGACCGACGGCGTAGCGTTCTGTCCGAAGCACGGGGTTAAATAACGCCACTTGGAAAATTCAGTACCAAACAATTTCCAACCGTATAAAAAATTCAGCTCAAGTCTGGAATCGAACCCAGACACGTGAACCACTAGCTGTACATCAATGAAAGGGCGGGAAATAGAATCGTTCTGTTTATATTTTCCTAGGGGAAGCGTGGCAAGATATAATGATGGGTGTATCACCGGAACCGGATGTGCATTGCGATAGTAACTACGAGGAGGAAGGGGAGGATGACAGTAGCGGCTCTTGTGGCAGTGTTCTCGCGTTCCCTTACTTTATATCGTTCTACGTGCTTTGTTCATTTCTCGTGAGTACCGTCAATTATAATCACTAAAATTATATACTTGTCATTATAATCACTCCATCTTCCCAATTGTTCGTGTTATTTAGCTCTACCCAATCTAATATATAAAATTCTCGTGTCACAGTTTTCGTTGCCATACTCCTCCGAAACGGCTTGACCGATTTTGATGAAATTTTTTGTGCTTATCCGGTATCTATGAGAATCGGCCAACATCTATTTTTCATCCCCCTAAATGTTAGGGGTAATCCACCCCTAAATTTATTTTTTATTTTTTAGACAAAATTTTTAATTTCTATTTTTTTATGATACAACATACAAAAATACATACAATCCTCAATTTTCACCCTTCTACGATCAACCCTTATTTTTTAATAGCCATTTTAGTAATTTATTCATTTTTCCTCTCCGGTCGAAAACTGAACAATTTTCGTCTTTATTGTGAATGTTTTTCACTCTAATTCGACTAAAATTAGAAATAATTAGCCGGGTCAACTAGTCTTTTTATAAAATTGTCAGCCTGAGCTATTCATTCTAACTTGTACTTATTTTTGTTTTCTATCATCAAATTCTTTTTGAACTTACGAGTCAATAATGTTCCTTGTACATTCACTTTTTATTTTGAGACATAAACTTCGTTGTACTCTTACATTTAAGATGCATTAATATAATTCTTTCTAATGAATAAGTTTAATTGCATCTTCTATAATTCTTAATCTATCTCTATACCATATTATTTATTCATTTGTGTTCTAATTTTAATTATCCTAACAGACTCTTATGGCCCAACTCCAGAACTGTATTTTTTAGTAAAAGTTGTTACAGCATGTCTATTAAAATATATAACAAATTGCCTAAGGAGTTGAAAGAATTACCTTTAAAAGTTTTTAAAAGAAGATTGCACCAATGGTTGTTAGATAAATGTTTTTATTGTTTAAGTGAATTTTTGAATACAAAATGACATACTTATTATTAATATTATTATCGCTATTTAGTTTATTTCTTGACATTTTTTAAATGATTTACATGTCATTACAATATTATTTTTGCACGCCTACCCGGCAGATTGCAAGAAACTATAATTAAATGTAACACCAATAATGTAATATCAACTACACAATCTATGCAAATAAATGATTTGATTTGCTTTGATTTTGATAATATAGTTAAATAAAGTAACTATTATATTTGATATTGTGACTTATTTCAGATTATTAATCTTTTTGTTGCTGTCATTATGGACAACTTCGACTATTTAACAAGAGACTGGTCAATATTGGGACCACACCACTTAGATGAATTTATAAGGTGATGCTTCTACAAAGTATTCCTTGTCTCGTTGAAAGTGAATAAGGTACTAATAAATAATTTTGGTTATTTCAGACTTTGGAGTGAATATGACCCGGATGCTAAGGGTCGAATTAAACACTTAGATGTAGTTACTTTGTTAAGAAAAATTAGTCCACCTCTAGGTAAGTTTTTTTAAGAATAAATCTTAAGAAAAAAGAAATCTATCTTTATCTATCTATTTATATTATATTCACGATGTTGGCGAACTATGACATAGATGGACTAAATCTTATTGGAATTATTTAAAGGAAATGCATGCTACAATCGTTTATAAAACATTAGAATCTTAATTGTATATGTATATCTATAACAGAGGTCTGAGTAACACACATCACACACACACACACTCTTCATGCCTTAGGAGAAACAAAGAGTGAAGTTTTGTTAATAGCAAATGTTCAATTACTGAAGCACGTCAGAAACGGTAGATTCTTAATCCTGATAGTAAAGAAGAACCCGGCTAAGTTTGTTGTGGGCTTCTTCTTAGACCGGGGCGCGTTTGACACCCCCATAGCTTTAGTTTTAAGTTTACGAATATAGTTATACCATGAAATAACTAATATGTAAATTAATGACGCGTCAAAAGTGCCTTTTTAAGGACTATTTGAATAAAAATTATTTTGAATTTGAATTTGATAACGAAAAAAAAACCAGGCTAAGTTTGTTGTGGGCTTCTTCTTAGACCGGGGCGCGTTTGGAACCCTCATAGCCTTAGTTTTAAGTTTACGAATATAGTTATCACCATGAAATAACTACTATGTAAATTATTGACGCGTCAAAAGTGCCTTTTTGAGGACTATTTGAATAAAGATTATTTTGAATTTGAATTTGAATTTTAAAGATGGGGACCAAAGCTAGTCTCTTATGCCTTTTTGTCTTTATCTAACTAGTGTTATTCCGCAGGGTTCGGTAAACTGTGTCCGCATCGTGTCGCCTGTAAGCGACTGGTGTCGATGAACATGCCTCTCAACTCTGACGGCACTGTTCTTTTCAACGCGACCCTCTTTGCTGTCGTTCGTACCTCGCTGAAGATCAAAACCGATGGTAACTACTTTTTTTAGTACTCGATTGCCTAAGTATTGCCCGAGTATTGATTTCAGGGCGTGTGTATGATTTATCCTTTATTCTACCATAAGTTCGAAATAATCGAACAGTATTGGATACAGTGGTATTTGTTTCTTGCATCATCTCAGGTAAAGATTGGTGACTTTGTTTTTAGTACCATTAACAATGCTCTAGTTTCTTTAGGTTAATATTGGCTTTAAACGTAAGGCTATACTATAATTAGTATAAAGGATTATGTAAATGATAAATAAGCTATGGTACAACATATTGCTTTTAAATAATTTCAAGTGACCATGTGAAATGAAAATTATATTATATTACTTTAATATTAGCTAAGGTAGTTGGAAATTCTTCTTAGAGCAGGGTGCGTCTGGTACCCTCGTACTTTTATTTTTAAGATTACACTACAATGGTATATCATTTATTGACACATCAAAAGTGCCTTTTGAATGATTATTCGAATCAAGTTTTTGGGTGACCCAATATCGGCTAAATAATATTATTAGCTGTCCTATTTCTGCATCTGTAATTTGCTTAGTTGTTGTATTTTAATCCTCTATTTCTATATTTTAAATAAAAACCATTTTCTTGCTTTCCATAAGTGATGACGTAAAGTGGAATTGCTATTTGAAAATAAAAACTTTATTATCTGTAAATTTTTATTACACTTATCGTTTTTTTAGATTTACAACTTTTACGATTATTTTACACCAGCACTATATCTTAATGTATAAATATTACCTTCAGTTTTTCACAATTTACGCCGGAAGCTGTGATGTTTCCAATAATGTATTAACTTTCTATTACTGACGACTTGAAGGGAACATCGACGACTGTAACACAGAACTGAGAGCTGTTATTAAAAAGATCTGGAAAAGAACATCACCCAAGTTACTGGATCAAGTTGTACCACCGCCCGGTGATCCAAATGAGATTACGGTCGGCAAATTTTATGCAACCTTCCTCATCCAAGATTACTTCAGAAGGTAAGGTCTTTAGAAATAAAACATTATAATAAGGTGATTTATTTTAAACAATTAAGTAAACAGGGCCCCATGTCTGCTATTTCAAACAGATCTCAGTTGTCAATATATGACATCAATGTTAATAAAGTGAATATGTTAAAACGTTTACTAACATAAGTATGATGTGCAAAAGATGGTTAATTCAATTGATTCGATGAAAAAACCTACGCTAACTGAGCGATATTTATGCCCAACTAGAAAAAGCACCCACGATACAGTGGGTACCAACGAAAATTGTTATTGTCATTGATCAGCAACTTACTAGGGGCTCTGGGATGAGATAAGCGTGGTCTTATAGTTTTCGTACGAATATTTGCCCGAGTCATCATCATCATCATGATTAACCCATTACCAGCTCACTACAGAGCACGGGTCTCCTCTCAATATGAGAAGGGTTTGGCCATAGCCCACCACGCTGGCCATGTGCGTATTGGCAGACTTCACACGCCTTTGAGAACATTATGGAGAACTCTCAGGCGTGCAGGTTTCCTCACGATGTTTTCCTTCACCGTTGAAGCAAGTGATATTTTAATTGTTTAAAAACGCACATAGCTCCGGAAGTTAGAGGTGCGTGCCCGGATTCGAACCGCCGACATCTGATTAGGAGGCTGACGCCCTATCCACTGGGCTATCACCGCTTTTTTATATGATATTTGCCCGAGTAAGCACACAAAATTATTAAAATATCGATTAATATTGATAATACATCGTCTAAGTATCTCCTTGAACAAGTTCCCGCAATTTGCGGCAACTAGTTTGCTATAAGTAACGCTACGGGTCTTTAAGAGCTTAAGCGTCGACTTCAGTAATCCGATACAATAATCTCGCTTCGTCAATATAAAATAGCCTCAGAATTATTCAGCAGACATCCGCCCTGTTAGTCAATAAGACATAATAACTAGGAATAATAATGTACTTTGGTACATAAAATTCAACAATTTAAAATAATTTTGCAATAATTGCCTACTTAGAACTGGTCTGAGTTTAAAACTAATAGTAAAATTGTATCCGCATAAGGTATGTTTAGCTTCGCTAAAATGTGTAACGATTTTAGAATTCATCTCGATATATTTAATTAAGTACGACCTAGATTGTCTTTGCTTTTTGTAAAGTTCGGTCTGACACTGACACGTTGTTTTTGTTCCATAGGAATCACGCGTAAGTAACGCATCTAAGGAAACGTATGTGATTTAGGAGAGAGAATGTTTCCCTTTTAGTGTTTTTATTTTTCACTTAAGAAACTCATGCAATTAGAATTAAAATAGCGCAATAAAAAACGCAAATGATCGCAGGAGTTCATAATCTAGCTGTTTTCGGTTGTACCCTGCATGGTCCTTCGAAGACTAAATAAGAAGTAATATTGCATAAACATTTAAAACGGTTTGGCAAACTTTTCCAAGTACCCACACCACAATATAATCATATTCCAACATCAACTTAGCATGCTTGATACTATTGACAAAGCAAACAAAGCAAAACGCCTATTTTTAATTAAAATTTTTACCTACCCGCCTCTCCGATATATTTAAATGTTGTGTTTTTTTTGTGGATTTTTCTCGACATAACTCTAGATATAGTATTACAACTCATAAAAAGGCTATATATTTTGCTGCATATCAAAAAACATGCGCACATTTACATTTTTGTACAGATTTTGGAATTTCTCCATTTACGAGTAGCTTAAGATTTGGGAGTAGATTATAATGAAATAGATTTTTCTATAATATCACTAGCGACGGCAGATTTCCTATCATAGAATTCAAAAAGCAATTATAGCCTAGCTGACAAATTAGTTGCACATGCTTTAAAAGAATCCATATTTGATAATTAAAAAAAAATGCATAAGTACGAACTTGTGACAAATGTTTCTTCTCGGAATTTGCACAAGCTTATTAATCATTCTATCTTATCGCAAAAGATGTTAAACACCAAAATTATACTTCAAGGCTTAGTATTTTAAAATAATAATCAAAATTTATAACCCAGCAGTCCTACTAATAGTACCTACTGAATTTCTTCACATGGTCACAAGTCCGAACTTCTCACCAACAACAAAACATTTAACACAACTTCTTCGTGTTAAGGTTTAAAAAGCGAAAGGAACAGGAGATGAGGCAGAATGACGAGCAGTGTCACCAAATGACGCTACAAGCAGGTCTGAGAACTTTGCACGAAGCTGGGCCGGAACTGAAACGGGCCATATCCGGAAACCTCGATGTTGATATTGTTGGAGACACCGATGTACCAATGCATAGGGTAAGAAAATACGAGCTACTAGTTTTAAACTAAGATAAAGTATTGAAACTGAATATATTTAACCCCGGTTAAGTTTGTTGTGGGCTTCTTCTTAGACCGGAACGCGTTTGGAACCCTCATAGCTTTAGTTTTAAGTTTACGAATATAGTTATCACCATGAAATAACTACTATGTAAATTAATGACGCGTCAAAAGTGCCTTTTTAAGGACTATTTGAATAGAGATTATTTTGAATTTGAATATTAATAAAGAAAATATAATTATTACACATTATTAAAGTGTCTTATGATGGTGACAGCAAAGAAGGAAATGAGGAAGTAAAATATGTTAAAATTAACGCAAGAGTTGGTAACGAACCTATGCCAAATTTATTTTTAATTTTGAATTTCATTACGATATATAAAAACTATTTGAAGATTTATGTTCTTTAACAGAGAAATCATTCGTTGTTTGGTGGCGTGTGGTCCAGTATACGAAGGCACGGTCCCAACAGGCATTTTCAGAGGCATCGCAAACTTGGTGAAGGTCCTCCAGGTTGGTACCGTTAAATGCATTTAAACCTTAGTAGGTTTCGGGTGTAAATGAAAGGTTTCATGTTGTTTTTTTTTTAAATACAAACATTTCGAGCTCAAAAACCACATACTTAGACTAATCTAAACAAATATGATCTACACCTAAGGGCTTTATTATCTAATATATAAAATTCTCGTGTCACAGTTTTCGTTGCCATACTCCTCCGAAACGGCTTGACCGATTTTGATGAAATTTTTTGTGCTTATCCGGTATCTATGAGAATTGGCCAACATCTATTTTTCATCCCCCTAAATGTTAGGGGTATTCCACCCCTAAATTTTATTTTTATTTTTTAGACAAAATTTTTCATTTTTATTTTTTTATGATACAACATACAATGCTCAATTTTCACCCAACAACATACAAAAATACATACAATGCTCAATTTTCACCCTTTTACGATCAACCCTTATTTTTTAATAGCCATTTTAGTAATTCAATCATTTTTCCTCTCCGGTCGAAAACTGAACAATTTTCGTCTTTATTGTGAATGTTTTTCACTCTAATTCGACTAAAATTAGAAATAATTTATGGCAAAACAACGTTTGCCGGGTCAACTAGTTACTTTATATTTATATATTTATGGAGCCTACTAGAATAAATGCCAGTAGTGCCACATGCTTAGACAATATATATACAAATATAACCCCATCAGTAAAAATATAATTAATAAATTAGATTCTGATCACTGTGGTCAATTCTTTAGTTTCAAAAATGGGGAAAAAAAATTGTCTAAACATAAAATGGCTTATGTGCCAGTAACGTCAGGACGAACAGAGAGAATAAGAACAAGTTTAGTTAGAGACCTTCCATTCTTATCTTCTACAATTGGTCCTAATGAAATGTATAATACTTTTTTTAGTAGATAACTTTAATATGATATTTAATTTGTCGAGGTAAGGAGGTCCGAGGTGTTTTTTTTTTGTAAGGGTGACGTCACGATTTTGTTTAGTTTCGCTCATAGTAATTAAAACCACAACTTGCGGGCTTACACTTTTATTGCGACAATAACTACGAGGTCCAAACAGTCCGACGTCTCGAGCGTAAAAAACCACGAAAGGCATCGACCACCCGTATTTATAGCACAAAGCATGCTTGTACGAAATTGATTGTTACTGTCTAAATTGTGTTAGCAAAATCATCAATAATTAAAATGTGGGTAATTATTGAATTCTTGAGGTTTTTGGCGCCGCTGAATAAAGTTAATAACTTCTTCGCGCCGACAAATTCTATATTTACTAAAAAGTCTGTCATGGTTGCTGATACATTGGTTTTTAGTGAGTGGGCTACAAGTGAACTACATAAAAATAGGCAAACTTTATATGAAATGTTTGCGGAATTTCCGATACTAATTAAGTGTCGGAAGTTGTTCTACTATCCATATCCTGACTCAATCATGAGATCAGCTCCAAGAAACGAAATACATTCTATCGACTTCTAATTAAATTTATTTCATGGAATGATGTAAAACATCTTTTTAGAATATACTAGCTGACCCAGCAAACGTTGTTTTGCCATATAAATTATTTCTATAGAATTTCTATTGTAGAAAAATATAACTAATTTATTGTGCATAGGTATATGAGTGAAAGAGGCATGAAGTGCTGTGAACGATGGGGGTATGTAAAAGTAACATAAATATTGTTTATGTTCAAAAATTGTAGCTTAGCAATAAGCTAAGGGAAATTTTAATCGTTCAGTTATCGAGCGGGATGACAAATGATTAAATTACTAAAATGACTATTAAAAATAGGGGTTACAAAAATCCAAAAAATAAAAATAAGAATTTGGGGTGGACACCCCTTATCACTTAGGGGTTTTAAAGATAGTAGATAGTAGCCGATTCTCAGACTTACTGAATATGCATAAAAAATTTCATAAGAATCGGTCGAGCCGTTTCGGAGGATTATGGGAACGAACATTGTGACACGAGAATTTTATACATAAGACGAGAAATTTTATATATAAGATAATAAGCTTGGTGCAATTCAGAAAAGCACAAAACAAAAATATAGAGCACCTTAAAACAACAAACGTTGGCTATATACTATTAGTGTGGTTAAGAGTTTTATTACAGTTCCGCTGAGATAAACATTGCAACAGTTTGTTACGTAATTTAACTGAAATGTTATTTCCTTCCAGAGGCTGTCGGTAATCACCTGAGCTCAATGATGCAGCGCGAATACGGAGTATCGAATCTGCCTTTAGCACCTAACTTGTAAGTAATCAGTCATGTGTCAAGCGATTATGAGTTCCGGCTATATAATAGTAATATAATTTATTTTAATAATATAATATTATGTCGCTTAGAAACCAATTCTCCAAACCTCGAGTCTCGAGAAGTGGAATAAAAATAAAGATTCGGTTGCAACAGGTGTGAATTAACTGTAGGAACATTCTGTAAGCTGGGCCACAGAAACACTATCTTACATATTCGCAACATAGCCAGCATATAACCAGAGTCAACTTTATATATTCGCGAAAACTAAACAAATGTGCACAATGTGATTTATACCTTATGATATGCCATTCAGAGATGATGTTACATGACAACGTACAGATTTTCCTGGGTGTCGTAAGCAAAGTAACGTATATAGCTAGCAAGAATTTATTTGTTATTGCAGAGCTAACGGACAGCCAAAAGAGCAGATACCGTTGAGGCCGTTAATATTAAATGGAGAGTCTGAAAAAATATATCAGGTGCTCGAGTGAGTATATTACGTATTACTATTAGCTACAGTCGCCATTTGATGTATTAAATTAATAATACAAAATTTAATAAAGTAATATCTTGACGTTTATAGCAAAAGTCAATAAGTGTATCGCTTGTTATTGCAGAACAACAACGAATGATCTAAAGAACGCTATTTACAAAGGTAGCTAAATGTGTGATCGGTTGGATTTTCTGATACATTTTTACATCCACTAATTCCATAACTCAAATTATGCTTACATCGGAATAGATTGAGTACAATATCCGGTTCGAAGGACCAAAATGTACAGGCACCACGTTTATTCTTTTACGGGTTTTTATTATAATTTTTTTACAAGTATGCCTTAGCAGTACCTACTCGTAAATATAATTGCCACTCAATCTGTTCTTACATATCATAACGAAAATTATTTTGCGTGAGACTAACACGAACACTAATTATCCCCATTCATGCTGCTTTTGGATGCTAACACAAAAATACAACGTTTGGACATGTATCTTGGAACTTAACCAAATAAAACAGCAACCAAAAATCCAACTACCCAGAGATGTTAGGCCAGATCGGTCTAGCATTTGGATGCGTCAACTACTTAACGACACCTGAAACGTCCGGAGCAAAATCCACATCTCCATCCAGGCAGAAGGTTCATCCTGAAGGGGCGGAGAAGATAACTGAGAAGTTGGCGGTGCCAAGAAAGGCGTCACCTGAAGATAAGACGCCGTCGCCTGGAGAGACGATAGCGCCGAAGATTTCCGCGTCGCTGGCGAAGGAGTGCACGCCGGCAGAGTCGAGGCCCATGACGCTGTATGGTTACAACGCTGCTGCGAGGTTGCCGTTCACGTTTTCGCACGCGCGGGAGCGTAGGAGCCTCCGCGCGGCGCCCCGGCCGGCCCCCGCAGGTCGGATGGTTCGCAGCGCCTCGTCGGGGGCGGCGCCGCATGCCCCCGCGCCCGTCACCCCTGCGAGGCCATGCAAGCTTGTAGATCCGCCGCCGCCAGGTCTGCACTTAGTCGTTGTGGAAAGTTTCCTTCTGCCCCCCTCATTCGATTATCTTTCTCGATAGTTTCTATAAGGATCTCGAGTAATCACGTGAACTGAACTAAGTAAATGGGTCGACTAATTAAAATTTTCATGAAACCTTCTAAAAGGGCGAAAATCATGATTAACTATGGGGAAAGGAATAAAGTGACGGTCATGTAAAGATTTCGTATGTTTATGTTCTCAAAATTATTTTAGAAGCGAAGATGTTATAATTATAACAATAATATGAAATGGGTAAATACTTCACGTGGTTAAAGGATAGACAAAATTCTGTTAAGAATTGACTAAAAAACTGTCCCTTTCCTTTGTTAACTATAATAGATATTCCAAACTCCTCGAGTTTATTCACACTTTTCGTTTACTTCAACACTTTTTTTTATATTATTTATTTTATAACGGTCTTAGGTAACAAATTATTTCATTGGCAATGTAAATAATTATATTTTTTCCTTATGTACCACCTTACTAAACTACTAATGGGTACGGAAACTTCTTTTTCACTTTTGCAATTGTGCCAATTATTATCTCTCACAAATCTGTTAACTAAACTAGATGGACGTGCCTAAAAATATGCTATGCTATCCATTTAATGTGGCAATCAGGTTCAACCGAATTGACACCATTTTATACATAATAACGAATCCTGGAAGCGGTGATAGCCTAGTGGTTAGGGCGTCAGCCTCCAAATTAGAGGTCGGCGGCACGCACCTCTAACTTTTCGGAGTTATGTGCGTTTTAAGAAAAATAAAATATCACTTGCTTCAACGGTGAAGGAAAACATCGTGAGGAAACCTGCACGCCTGAGAGTTCTCAATAATGTTCTCAAAGTCATGTGAAGTCTGCCAATCCGCACATGGCCAGCGTGGTGGACTATGGCCAAACCCTTCTCATATTGAGAGGAGACCCGTGCTCAGTAGTAAGCCGGTAATGGGTTGATCACGAACGAATCCTTTCCACACTTTCGTTTTGAGAAAATCAAATTTTACAAAACAACGTTATTAGTGTAGTTTTCCAAAAAGAAAACATTGGAAGATGAGGACGAGGATGCCATAATTTTTAGACTTGTCAATTTAGTTTAGCTTAAAGATTTGGGTACAACATAATTGGCACCATTATATCATGTGGAATTTAAAAGCTTAGATGTAACTAAGGAATTTATTATGAAGGAGGCTTTCCAATTTCAAAAGGAGCATCATGCACTAATGAATTTAAAGCTTTTCAGGCGAATGTTACGAAAACGCGATGGGTAATGGTATAGAACTCACGTATTCTACCGCGCATAGTCAGTTTCGACGACCACGATTTCATCAGCGAACCTCATATCTAATTTAAAATAACACTTCACAACACAGTTTTTGCACATTTATTTCGATAAGTTTCAACACACTTTGCACGTGCGTATGGTACGCAGCGTTGGTATACTCTCCGTTGGGACACAAGCGGGAAAAAACCGCTGAACGTCGAAATAAATCCCTACAAAAAACTTCATACAGTGGACGTCCATTGGCTGAACTTGTTATCAATAAATAACTTATTACAGCTACAATGCTAGGACGAGATGATCTTTCTAATTGGCTCAAATTATTCCACTATTGGCTAAAATATAAGATTAGAGATAAAGACTTAAAATCGGTCAGTAATGATAATCGCAATGGGATACTAGCAAGTATCGTGACTAACCTGCAGCTAATTATAAAACAAGTGGGTAGCAAGAAAATATATGGCAACACTACAACGATTACTATATTTTTTTCATTTACCTATACAGAGTTGCCACCTGATCTTTATAATAAAAAAAAATGTTTAAAAACTATCTCTTCATAAATGTAACGTGTAAAATACAATATTATACAAAAAGTGATTAAAAGATTGTCAGGTAAATACTGCAAGTAAGCTTGTTCGAAAATTGCGTTTCACATTATTGCAGATAATAAAAGTCGATCGAAGTTTCTATTCCAATTGACTTGATATAAAATTAGTTGAACAGTTCCTTATCATATATATGTTGTATGTACAATGTTGTGCATAATCTCTCAACTAAATTGACTCCACTGACGAAATTCATTATGTAGATTTCTTTGTAATATAATGTGATTAAATCATTATTGCTCTTTAGTGAGCCGTTAATTGGTTGATCATGATGATTAGAAAATAATATTACGAGTATACTCAGTTTGCTTCGAAAGTAGGTGGTAACTCTAAAAAGATGGCATGAAAACTGACACCGATCATCTGAAAAGGTAGAGTAGGTATCATTTAGTTTAGACCGACAACATTAGAAGCTTTTAGATAACATGGATATTGGATAGTGACTACTCTAAAAATGCTTTCATACAAATTGCACGAATGTAATTAAACATCATAAATTTCCACGAGAACTGAGGAATAGTTGAATCGATAGAATATTTCACTGCTTCAGATAAAGGTATTAGGTAAATGATAGCTTGTAATTTGAAAATTTTAGAATGCATCGTTAGAAATTATAGTTACTGTAAATATATTTACTAATGAAAGGTTGAAGCTGTGATAGCCTAGTGGTTAGGGCGTCAGCCTCCTAATCAGAGGTCGGTGGTTCGAATCCGGGCACGCACCTCTAACTTTTCGGAGTTATGTGCGTTTTTAAATAATTAAAATATCACTTGCTTTAACGGTGAAGGAAAACATCGTGAGGAAACCTGCACACCTGAGAGTTCTCCATAATGTTCTCAAAGGTGTGTGAAGTCTGCCAATCCGCACATGGCTAGCGTGGTGGACTATGGCCAAACCCTTCTCATATTGAGAGGAGACCTGTGCTCTGTAGTGAGCCGGTAATGGGTTGATCATGATGAATGAAAGGTTGGATACATTTTAGAATTTACACATGTTTTGAGTGATGTGGCTCATCTAAAGACCGATTTTCAATTGCCAATCATACTTTATCATGAAACAAATAAGACGTTTTATCCGTTCATTCATAATCTGTTAAGCGAACTTTCTATCAAGTGAAAAATAAGAAACTTAACAAAATTTGCCAGATTCATCTAAGAGAAAACCGTGTCCAACGATACATTCATACAGATAAAGACCCTAAGATTTGGTAACTGAAAACCAGTTCTTACTGAGAAATAAAAAAAAAAGAACTCGTCAGAATTTTTGTCAGAGACCTTATACGTTTCTCATCGAATCTGGTTTCGAATTTGAGGTTTATTCATAAACTTGTTCGCGCGACGTGGTACAACGGGTGAGCATATTTAAAACTCGTCGAGTATACTCTGATAAAAATCATGAGTTCAATAGTATAAATATTTCATTAATCTATAGAAAATAGTTAAATATCGATACAGGTAGGCACATAGGTACAGTTATTTTTTATATACAGTTATTTATTTATTATATTTTCGTTATGAAAAACTATAATAGTAGATAGTTTATTTATTGTTGATAAACTACTATTTTGCTCATCATCAGAATTAATATAGAATTGCATTAGCTGATTAGACTCTAGAGACCCTTAATCTGTCTAAGACTTACAGTCACTAATTTAGAATACTTGTGCTAAGTCTGTTGTACAACGATCTCTAAACGAAACGAAATTGACAAATCTAAAGTTAGACTTAGTTTAGAGGTTTACGTACAACAGAACTACGATCCAAGTTTGCTATTAAAATTCTGTCTCAATAGTCGATCAATGACATTTTTGAACAACCGAAAAAGAAATGCAATTTTACAATAAAAAAAAATTCGTTCTTTGGGTACCTACATTAATTAATATTTAAGTTTTCACTCGAAAATTTTACTAGGTACTTTATTAGACACAATTATTAGATGTTAATAAACATTTTTTTTAATACATTATTTTTCTTCAGTTCTATAATATCATTGATTGACCACCGAGGCACAATTGCAATAGGAGGCTTGGCAACTGTCATTAAATATTTCATCATATTAAAATGGAGGACTTCTAATAAATGATTGAAGCTATAATTACTATCCCTATGCAGTAGGCGGTAATAACGGACGCGGGGTGGTGTCACTTCCCGGCAGTCCCAGGAACACCGCCTCGGTACCCGTCGTGGGGTCTGCTGAAAGCCTGGTAACTAGGGTAAGTCTTTTGGTTAGAGAACCTTGGTTAGAGAAGAAAAAATAACGTGTCGCATATAAAATATATAAGAATGAATTACATGAAAAAACATAAATACACCATACAGAAAAATAAGACGCGTGGCACTCGTGACTGCCGCGGTAAAGCTATTGCATAGCATTTTTTATCAACTAAATAATTAATATTTCAAAAACAACAATGAAAATAAAAATATTAAAAATATTGAGGTTATTTTTGATAAAATTTATTTAAAAAAAAAGCAAAAGGGAAATGAGTAAAATTTAACTCTAGATTTGATTACAGACAGACAACGGGACAGGTGAAACTAAATAAAATGCTTGGCATAATAATAAGAATTAAAAAAAAACGTGATAAAAAGAAATAAAGACGTACCCCAGGCTCGAACCTACGACTTTCGGCACAAAAAGTATACGTGATAACCGCTGTTCCACGGCATCTGTAATGGCCGTGACGAAATATCTATATAGTAAAAATTATCACCGCTGTGCCCATAGGAGTGGGAAGCGTGAGGCTATTTTTCGTTACGGAATTTCTGGATACGGTCCCCGCGCTCAAGGCCCTCGATAGAAGCTATGCAATAGCTTAATAAGATTTAACTCAGTTGTCGCAGCTTGCACGATCTAATAGGCTATACTTACCCTATAATTTGAGACTTGGGTGTCAGATACAACAGAGTCCTATTTTTGCTCTAATTTACCTAGCTTTTTACGGATACACTTGGAAACTCAACTCTGTTATTCATCATCATAATCCTTTGCTTTCCTTTTCTATTTCATACGAAAGACCGAGTTTTAGCTTGCTATGGCAGGTTCCAAGCTCGTTGCAATTGCTGTGTAATTTTACACTTTTGCGATGTGTAAATTGTGATATTTTATCGAAAACACTGCCTAATTACCCGGCGAATTTGGAGTCAACTTGAAGAGAAATGAAAAATGAGAAAAAAAAATTCTTTATTGTGTCTCAAATTTACAGGGGAATCTTAAATTTAATGAACGATAACATCTGTATTAGTTGAAAAAACTGTGTCACAGACATTAACGCCCACCTCCGGGGATTTTCTTGGAGCTTAATAAAAAAAAATAAAAAAAATATGCAAAATTGTATATTCATGAAAAGGTTTAATGGAATTTGTTCCATTACGAATCAAAATTATTATTTGACGACCTCCATGGCGCAGTGTGTGCGCTGTCGCATTATAAAGTTGGGGGTCCTGGGTTCGATTCCTGGCTCGAGTCTGGTCTGGTGAGAGGCTTCGGACGTGGCTAGTTACCACCCTACCGATAAAGACGTGTCGCCAAGCTATTTAGCGTTCCGGCACGATGTCGCGTTGAAACCAATTAGAAATGTGGGTTTACTGTAATCCTAGCAGGTTAGGCCGCTACCATCTTAGAATGCATCATCACTTACCATCAGGTGAGACAGCCGTCAAGGGCTAACTTGTGGTTTATAAAAAAATTACAGGTGCTCGCTGAACAAGGTCTAGCAGAATACTGCGATCCGGAATTCGTGAGGAACACCTCCAGAGAAATGCAGGAGGCGCTTGATATGACCCAGGAGGAGATGGATAGGTAACTGAATTATGTCGACGAGACAAGGTGTTGTTGCGTCATCATCATCATCATGATCAACCCATTACCGGCTCACTACAGAGCACGGGTCTCCCCTCAATATGAGAAGGGCTTGGCCATAGTCCACCACGCTGGCCATGTGCGGACTGGCAGACTTCACACGCCTTTGAGAACGTTACGGAGAACTCTCAGGAGTACAGGTTTCCTCACGATGTTTCCTTCACCGTTGAAGCAAGTGATATTTTAAATTTTAAAAAACGCACATAACTCCGAAAAGTTAGAGGTGCGTGCCCGGATTTGAACCGCCGACCTCTGATTAGGAGGCTGACGCCCTAACCACTAGGCTATTACCGCTTCATGGCAGACTATGAATATACATACGCCGCGCTTGGAAGACTTAAAAAAAAAATTAATTACAATTTAAAAAAAATATATATATAAAAATTACAACTAATTTCCTATATTCTAACTAGCCTAGTGGAAAAGAATTGTCACAATATGCTAATTTAACTTATTACAAAAATCTCGCGACCTCAATTCGCCAAGCGATTTAGTGTTCCGGCACGATGTCGCGTAGAAACCAATTAGGAGTGTGGGTTTACCATACCCCTAACAGGCTAGCTCGCTACCATTTCAGACTGCATTATCACTTACCATCAGGTGAGATTACCGTCAAGGGCTAACTTGGCAACATTGAATACCTATTATTAACTGTTTTAAATATTTGTAGAGCGGCACACCAACTAATGATCCAAGAGAGAAACTTGAAGCAGGTTCAAAACCAACAGCCGCAAGTGGTAAGCATACAAAATATCTACCAAGGTTACTTTCACCACCAACATTTGGTATCTTGAATTGATATTCCGCCGAAAGAGTCAGACAAACAAAATTTTAAAATTTCACACGGTGATGAAACTAAACCTGGCTTACGTAGTTGTTTTTTTTTAAAGAAAGTCAATATAATGTATGAATAGGGTAATATTTGGGATTTTGTAGGGCGAGATCCTAGCCCGCCAGCACCACCCGTTCCACCAGCCCGCCATGCAGCAGCCCTTCAAGAGGTTATAGCACTGACACAAGATGGCGCCCAGCATGGCGCCGACAGACGCCACCCGCACCACAGACGAAAGAGAAAACGCAAGCCGGTGCTCGTTTAGACGCTATCAAATACCTTGCGTTATTAATTTTACAGTCTAATAATTATAATATGCTCAAACGTCTTTTTTGTCGGGGCTCTGATTCTCTGTGACATTGCAGTCCAATGTGACTAATTATGAAACGTCAAATTTTATGATCAAAGACAAATGCTACAGCGTGTAGGCTGTAAGGCGTGCAACTAATCAAAAGACGCGCTCATTTGAACAAGGTTTGCGATTAGCTTGGAAGCCGCGGTGTTGACTTCGCTTTATACGTTACAGCGAATAAGAACCCCGAACCTTTCGTATGTTAGACCTTGGCCTTTTGGCAGTATATAAATAGCGAATCGAACAGGCGGATCAAAATTAGGTACTATGAATTGTAATACTGAATTTCTTGGACTGTGACTACTTAGCGCAGTTGAAAGTGAGATTTCTAGTTCCGTAGGTATTTTATAGTAAATTTTAGATCAAAAATTAGGGTGAAACAAAAAATAAAATGTTGCCAATTTCGTTGCACACAAATCTTTAAAAAATAAACTGTAATTGGCAAGTTTTAACGATTGCAATCTTTTTCTCCAGGTTCCATGTTAAAAGGTATACCGTTACTTTCAAGGCTTACAACAATAAGATTTGTGTTCAACCGAATCAACACCATTCTGTTGATAAAATTATTTATATTCTCCTTTTTGCCATAGCGTGTATAGCTTAATTTTGTTACTGTGAAACTTTTCGTAGATTTTTCGATTACTTCTTTTACTAAGAATTTGGGTCTATAATATTTTTTTACTATATATTTCCAACATTTAAGCAACTAGAAGACTTCTAGGTCTAGAAATAATTGGAGGTAGTAGACTAAATAATTGAAAGCACAAAATATCCTTGTTAGGTAATTAGATAATGCAAACGCACGAACGTGAATATCTAAGTAATCAAGGTATTACTTTGTTAAAGGTGATAGGAGATCCAGGAAATTTTTGCCCAACACTTCTGAGTAAAAATGTGGGTATTTCATTCTAGCAAAGTCAGCTACCCCACAGAAAACAAAAACTAGATGGCGTAACAATTTCAACTCAAATACTCTATGAAAAATAGAGAAGTGATATTTGTTAATATCATGAGCAAATGAGACGGTCTGTAATCCATGGTATATGTTACCACCAATTAGCTGAATATCAAACGTTTTCGTAAAAAAGACAAGTTTTTCGACCTTGTTTTGTGTGCAAATTTTTCCAGTATTATTGATTGTATTATAGTTATTAGAGGGTAGGTAGATAATTTTAAATTTTGTTACGCGCGTAACTCCAGCTAAACTAAATAATCCATATGTCAGTATAAAAGTGCAGTCAACCAACGGCCTTTAATAATACGATACAAAAATATCCGTGTACTCCACATGCTATTAAGCTAATATTCTTTGTGCACTAAAAAAAAAAGCAATCAGCATGCTGAATGCTTTCTTGGAAAGTAGATCCCATAGCGAAGCTTGCGGTACCCATTAACGGGGAGATATTCTCAAAAACGATAAAGCGTTATAACCGCTTCATGTCAGGCGTAGTTGGGATTGACCGACCTTCATGATAACAACACTTACAATAAAATGTGGTCAGCGTTATATTCTAGTGCTTTTGGGTACATACGTGTTTTGCATATTGTACTGAGTTTTACCCTAAACATTTAGTTTAACTGAGGATATGTGTACAAAAAAGTTGCCTTAAATTTCCGCTTCAAAGAGCAATCTCGCGTACATTGTTAATATGATTTGGCCACTAAAACAGACTGCCCTTCGCTCGGTGGTCCTATTTCCTATTATATTATGATATTTAAAACGCTATTGGGCATTTTAATGTATCACGATGGGACGTTCATGTTGCCTTACTCCAGGTTTCCATTATAAATGTCATAACAAACAATGGCCAACTAGTGTGATAGTAACCCTAATTTTACTCGTCAAGTTTTCTACGAATTTTTAAAGTCAACACAATTTTTGCATTTACACACTCGTACACCTATCGGTAAAAATAATGATATAGCAGATTTACACAAGCGTGACAATATCGCACTTAAAGACTTAACGATCGTTATTAATAAGTATCTAATTGGGTGGCAGGTTTACTATGAGACTATTCACCAATCGCGACGATCATGCACCAATGCTTAAATTGACAAGTGAAAACATTTTTTGCTATGAAAAATGTTATTTCTTTTACAAAACCAAATAACCATTCTCACTCGTGCACGTTAAAGTGGCAACGAATAAATATTTTGTAACTATTCAAGTATGAAACGTTAATATTTTTACAGTCCCAATGCTAAATGACGTAATAAAAAAACAATACAAACTCTGGTAAATTAAAAAAAAATGGAAAAGTAAAAAGCACTAGTGCGAAAAACTTTTCTTATAGATACAATGTACAATTTTTTCCTTTCCCTTAGCAGCAGTATTATCATTAAGTGCCATTTGTTTGTGTGAACGTTTAGCCGCAAAGTACTAACAAGAAAAAATTAATAAAAAAAGCCTCAAAATAAACCTGCACCAATTTTCAGTAGGTTGGTGGGATAGTATAATTCACTTTCAGGAATTGAAATACTTAAGGTAATTTTAAACTCGGGCAAATTAAATTCTAAAAGTTTATAGTTATAAATAAGATCTTATGTTCTAGTCAAGTACAAGCATTAAAAAACATTTTGATTCCAGCCCCACTATCATCGTACTTTCAATCTCAGTGCTTCCAATAGTGACGTGTAAAAGTTCCAAATAAACAATAAATCAGCCAAATGCGTTGATCGCAAAGCCTATATAACTCCAATATTTATCTTCATATAAAGTGAGCTCGTTCTTGTTGGTTTAACTTCTTCCATTTTAGTGTGCTTTTTTACCCCTCTCATATATCCCTATATTAATTAACATTCTTCTGAATCCCTCCACATCTAATCTCTTGGCTTATATATATATGTTGGGTTTATCTCTCAGTCGTCTTCATTTGACTAATATGTCGCTGGAAATTATTAATAATCTTCAATTCGAAGAATATAATCTATTATTATAAATATATTTATGGACGGACTTTTCTATTTTCTGTCGTCCTATTATTGTTTTTTTCTTCTCTTTTCAATAACTTCCTCCACAATATTATTTTACGTTGAACCTAATTTTTCAATTCAAGCACAGCCACCACATCACAAAAGACAGTAGACAAATAAAAAGTAAATAATTTATAGATTATTAGCATTAATAATGAAACCATTTTCACCTATAACAGTTTCGATATTTGCAATTATAAAAAATGGTTTCATGTAAAATATTTTAAATAAATTAAGTGCGTATAAATTTTGCAATATGCTAAAAACAAATAATATTCATAAAGTTCTTAATACTTTTTTACAATGTAACTTACGTGTAAATTAAATTTGACTGTTTTTCATAATGCAATTTTTAACAAATTAAACAACTCATTTACAAGATGGTCAATATGCGAAACAGAGCGGAAGTAATTTCACACTCTAAAGTGGACTACATTGGGAGCGCTAATAAAAATGTATTCTAATATCCACAATATGCCTTGTGAAAAAGGATAGCACGGCTTTTGCTATCTCTGAGCTGTCAATTTAGGTTCTTTGTTTCTTAGCTGTCAATTTAGTTAGCTTTAGAGTGTTGTGTGAATTTAATTAAGAGATTTGAATTACAACAAAAGTAGCTGCCTCGGCGACTTGTAAATGGTTGTTTCTAGAATACGGATTCCCCTAGTAAGTAGTGCCCCTCAAAAGTTTCAATGTATTAACTATAAATATCTACCGTAATCTGACCTATTCATCGAACAACCACATTCCTCTAGAATTTAAGAAACATACTTGTTTTATAACTGCGCCGCGGTTACAGTTTCAGTCTGTGGTAAAGATATTCTAAATTTATAATGGCCCTAAAGGACTTGGACTCAAGTCTGAAATGCCAGTTTATTCTTAAAAAAATCTATTAAATTTAAATTTTACTGATATTTCCGAGCTTAATTTATTTTCATTTTACGAATGCCCTATTGCCCGTAGTAAGATCCTTTGTATAATCGCAATCGTAGACGCTTCCGATTATTGACAATATGACCTGTCCCAATTTAGCTTGATTTAAGGCTTACGTCCATACTTCTACAGCCTAGCGGAACAAACGACAGATAAAATTTACATACAAATTATCTAATGAACGACTTCATTAACGAAACATCCAACTATTGCATCTACTGGGCGACAGATCCTAGGTCAATTCTCCTCAGACGTAAAGTACAATAAGATTTTACTTTTAAAATGATTCTGCGATTGTGAGTATGCAACATATTTGAGAAGGTAATTAGAAATGGACAAAGATACTAATTGACTTTATCGCTCTCGCACAAATATAGTTAATTTTTTTTTAATTTCATAATAAACTTGTTGGTATCCTCTTTAGAGCCGTTAAACCTAGTTGTTATTACCAGTATGAAGAAGTGACACTACCACATTGACATACAGAATCAGACCATAAGGCACCCATCAATATAATACATCCCATTTACAAAGAACGGACAATGAAAAAAGATAATTAAGTACCTTATCAAACTTTTATATTATTTGTAAGAGAAGGACAAAATATACTAAACTGTTCACAAACATTAGTTTATTTTCATTTAATTATCTTTTTTTGATAACCTTTGTATAATCCTTTGCAGAACTTATTTTGAGGATTTAAGAAAGAAATTGTGAGTTGTCAAACTGTTTCCTAGTTTTTATTTTATTTATATTGATGCGGTGCCAATTACCAATATACTAACTTATATATACTTATTTCTTATGTTATAGTTTCAGTAGAAATAGCTTTGTAAAACATTTTTTTTTTCAAATATTTTACCTATGTAGTTCCTCTTATAAAAAAAAATATTGTTTTTATTTGATACCACTATACCGTTTTTTTTTTAATATTAATCTTTTTTAGGGCTGGGCTTTTCCTAGGATAAAAAAAAATGATATATCTACATTGATGGGAAATCTTTACACCAGAAAATAGAATGATCCTGTTTTTGGACAAACATTTTTTATTAGAAACTTATGTTATTTTTTCAATTATTAACAATTATGATTTAAATTTTCTACTTTAACAATACCACAAAAATTAAGAAAAAAGAAATAAAAAAGAAGCATGTAAATAATGTACAAAATTATGAGAAATCAGTACCTATTCAAATTTTTGTCATTTTTAAGTAATTTTTTTTATATTTTAGGTCCAAGGTGAGTTGTAATGGGACTTTGGATTGTAAATAAATAATTACTTATGTAAATAAAAAAAAGTTGTAATTAAAAGATATATTTATTCAATCAACTCAGTTAATTGGGAAATTATTAATTATCTATATTTATTGTTTAAAAACATTGTAAAATTGTTTTCATATAAATAAAAAACATGAAATTATACTGTGGTTTTCTTTTTCTTATTAAACAAAAGTATTTTTGACAACCAGGATTTTTTAATATCATATTTTAATTGAAATCATTTTTCACAACTTAATCTAATGTTAAGGAAGTTTTCCATGGCAAATTATAACTAGTAAATATTATTTTCACAATTAAATCAGATTTTTCCTGGCAACCTAAGTTTTATTTTAACTAATCATATCCTATTGAAAATCTCAGCTAAATTAGTTTTGAACTTCGGTTTAAATGAATAACAAACTTTGCCCTGATAATATTAGTGTGACGACAAAAAATTATAAAATTATTTTGTGCCACACTGCTGTAATGCAGGCAAAAGATCTAGAAATTGATCTCAGTACAACAATCTTCAGAGATAATGTTGAAGTTCACAATAAAAATTCCTGTTTAATAAAACCATACACAAACAATCTCATAAGACTACTTATCAATTAAGGTCCCTCTGACCCGTTTCTCCATACTTGTTGAAGGGGTCTCTGCCTGACGTTTATTCATACCCTTTCTTTCCAACTGCTTTTCAATGATCCTAGCATTATTTGCATAGCTGTCAGCTACTTCCCTGGCCTCAATTTCATCTTCTTCCTCATCTATAGTCGATACTGTAACTGAGCTGAACTTGCCCATGTTCTTTGTGTGTTTGGTTACCATAATCTTCTTGGGCTGTGCTAAAGCCACTTGCTTATAAATATCTGTTACTGTACCTTCGCCCGCTGACTGAACTAACGCTCCGTTCATGATGAAAACAACGTTACTAGCTTGATCGTGCTTATAATAAATAGGTACAGCACATTTTTTGCACTTCAGCCTGTACTGCCTCTCAATACCTTTTTCACGCTTTAAATAAACGGTTTCGTCGGGGTCAGAAGTGATTTTGTGAGCGTGTTTCGATCCGTCTATAACTCTAGCACCATCCGTAGGTCTTAATGGCAATCTATCCAAGGTACAGTCCAATATAAGGGACATCTGACCACAAATACAGTAATATATGTGCAATGGCTTAGTCTCGTTGTACTCCTCTTGGTCTTTCGTATCCGAGCATACTATGCTACGTGAAACAACTTTAGGCATAATGTAGTTCTAGAATTTTATTGGTTTAGTTTTAATTCTGAAAAATATTAACAGCTATGTTTGGGAATATTTGTGTCGTGACGTTATTTTTTTGTAATAACTAGTTTTACGGCTCTGGGCTCTAGGTAGAGGTGGGCATTATATATTAGAATATATTTTTATAACGATATAATACATTATAAAATATGCCACTAGACTGTTATAATCAAGGAACATTTATACTCTAGGGAGAAGAATGATAACTACGTACAAATAAATTCTCCTGAAATCAGCGCCATCTCTGGAAGGCCCTCTGAAAACTCGCAAATGCGGGAAATTCAAAATCTAATTATTTTCAAGAATTTAATAAAGCTACCTGTCCACAAAAGCAGAACTGAAAAATCGTAACCAATGTTAACCCTTTCACCGCCAAGGTCGGATTAATCCAACAAACTTTTCCGTGTCCATTACGCCAGAGTCGTATATATACGACCAAATACCAGAGCTCGTTCTTTTCACTTTTTTATTTTATTACGTTGCGTTTTATTTAAAATAGTTAACTAAGATATTATTTACACTGTAATACACTTTGAATAAATATTCAGACGACTTACAAATAATCACTGAATTTATATGTAAATCTGATATTTTTTTAAGAAAATTACATAGGCGTCCTTTTTTTTTTTGTCGTGGTGGAAAAGCTTTATTGCTACCTCCGTCCCTTGGGCAGGACTAGAGGTTATGTGGGACTCCCCCCTAGGGGGTATACCCAAACTAAAGACCACCACGGCGTGTCCCTCGCGCTGAGTTTTTTCCAGGCGCCCGGGGAACACCATTGTATTCTTCCCGGGCATCTAACAGGCGCCCCAGCCATGAGTGACCAAAGCAACCGTGCCCGGTCAGGACCTGTACGAGTCGGAAGGAGAGCGATCCATGTGTTCGCTGGCACCACTGTTCCAACAACTCTAACCCGGCTCTCTACCCTCGTATTATGGACCTCAGCAAGTACCTCAGCCTCCATTTCCCAGGGAGGGGTGCCCGCGAGGACGCACGCAACTACCCTCTGTGGCCTACGTAGAAGGGCTTTGGTTGACCCACGGAGCGAGTCATAACATATAGGAGCCCCATACGTAGCCATACTTCGCACCACCCCCGCAAAGAGACGACGACATGAGGTTCCAGGGCCCCCAACATTCGGGAGCAGCCGGCTCAGGGCTGAGGCTGCTCGTGTCACCCGAGGAGCCAGTTGGCGAAAGTGCTCTTCGAATGACCACTTGCGGTCTAGGATCAGGCCCAGATATTTGATATGGGGCTTGATTCGTACCCTCTCCCCCGCCACCGAGACGCAGGCGCCTGCTGGGGGCCGCCATCCCGGTCCCCCGAAGACGATTGCCTCAGTCTTCGCGAGAGCCACCTTGAGGCCCAGCATCTCAATGCGGGTCACGATCAACTCCGTTGCTATTGTGGCCCTTCTCACCGTCTCCTCGTACCCACTACCCGTGACGGCAACCAATGTGTCATCCGCATAACACATAATCGCCATCCAGGGGAGTAGTACGGGTCGGATTGCTGCCTGAGAGGCAGAGGCAGAGGCAGAGGCAGAGGCAGAGGCATATTGATGTATATAATAGCATCGTTACCCATTATAACGCTGTTTAAATTGGGTACTCCCTCTATTAAGTATAAGTTCGTGTTTACAGTTAATTATTAATTTGTTGTAATCTTCAGCAAATCCTAAAACTTTATTCAGGGTATCAAAGCGTTAACATTACCATTTTGATATTCAAATCTTTCTATATTCCAGCCCAATACAGCAGCTGCTTTACTCTCTCCACTATTCATTGAAATATACGATTTTATTGTTGTAGTTATTCCAGCATTTCTAATACGATCAATTTCAACACCATTGATCTCATATCGAATATCTTGGAAAAGAAATGCAAACGCATTATTACTGAAGTCAACACTTTTCTTTTGAACCTTGCCTGCTTGATCTTTATGACTTACTGAAACATTACCTTCGATGTAAATGAAACTGGCTGATGGTAATACATAAATATCTTGTTGATGAATAGGTATGCGGATTTCATCATTCTCATTGAAACTATTATTATACGGATTATATGTATGAATCTCATAACTCTCGATAGAGTTATCAAATTCGGGTAAATTATTGATCTGAAAAATATTCATACTTTAAAACCGAGTGTCTCAAGAATTTTTTTATTATTTTGACTAAGTTTTTTATACACCCTAAGACGTCTAACTCGTTTTAGACTTTCCTATGTAATAGATTTCTTAACTAAAGGGTAAGGTCTTTAAAATTATTATTATATATATTCGTTCCTTTCAAATTATTCATATAATCCTCAATTGCGTAGGTAATAAGATTTTTGTATAACGTAAAATGCTTACGTTTCATAAAAACTTGTAACTGATTGATAGATATCTCCAAGATTTCAATAGGTAATTTGTTATAAAATACAATATCCTTTAACCCACACCACCTCTTAAGTGTAAGATTTTAAATAAAAATAACAAAACAAATCGGTTTATATACGACGGCGATCAATGAATTCAAACAAAAAAAAATACAACGGTTACCATTTACCATTCTATTGTATATTATATAATAAATTTGTGTATATAATTCTGTGTTATACAATAAAAGTATGCAATGTAAAAATAAATGTATTCTTATTTATATGTGACCTCGTACCAGCATTCTCTACAGTACATTTTTTCTCACACCAGGGGGCTTCTAGTAGAAATCCTTCTAAACAAAGTGTGCTAAAACACGATTTGTTTCACATCCAAGTCCAGTGATAAGTTCTTGGTACAATAAATAAATAGATAAAGAATATTCATACATTCTATATAACTATAATAACGTCAGCAAAATGAGACGATGCCTCAGATGAGACCCACCACGCAGCTCCGATGCGGGTTTGTGTATTTTAACAATTATAATTATCACACAAAAGTCAAATTAATCTAGACCGACAGTTTATTGAACTATCTAGGTAGATAAAGTAAGTAATATATAAGATATACTCTTATAAAAAAACTTTTTGTCATTTTAGAACGAATATATAATAATTACTGTTATATAATTAATAATTATTAATATAGGTAATTTGACAGAATTACATCTGTGAAGTAATTCCATGAGACGAGTAAAATTAAATTTAAATTATAATGGTAACAGCACCATCTTTTCATGAGCCATTCCAACTAACTAGCAAAAACGTTTTGCTGACAGCGCCATCTATGACGATACCTTTTAACTGCAAATTCTGTCTACACGACTAACAACTAGATGGCGCTGCTATCAATATTTCTGAACATTATAACATAATTTATTATTTCACATTAAAATTATTAAATAACTGAAAATAATAAAATTCTTATTCCCATTTACATTTTAATTAAAAATGTATATATATATATATATATATATATATATATATATATATATATATATATATATATATATATATATATATATATATATATATATATATATATATACATATATATATATAAACTTCTTGACAGTATAAAGTTTACGTAAGTAGGGCCCTTAATCTAACGCCACTATTACCTACGTAATTATCCGTAGAAATTAAAAGCTGCTTTATAAAGATTGTATATATATATATATATATATATATATATATACATATATATATATAAACTTCTTGACAGTATAAAGTTTACGTAAGTAGGGCCCTTAATCTAACGCCACTATTACCTACGTAATTATCCGTAGAAATTAAAAGCTGCTTTATAAAGATTGTACCTAGGTACCTACCTACCTACTCCATAAATAAAAAAATGTTATTGTTGTTTTTGCCTTTTTATATCAATAGATGGCGCCACCTGTACAAACCCTTACGTTGTGTTTGCTATAAGGTAGCTCACTGACGGCAAGGTACCTAACTTAAACTATTTAAACTTAAACTTAAATCTATTTATATCTCTACCTTAAAGATCATTCTTCAACCATATTTGAAAAGTAGGTTATAATTATAGTTTAGTTTACTTTGACTTAAGTTTTTTTGGATCATGCTCCATTTATATTATATTCCACAAATAAAAACCGAATTATACCGTCAAGTAGGTAGTACCTAGGTAATTTTTTATATAAAATGAATAGAATAAATTTTACCTCACTGGTTTTGAGGTCCTTAGGAACCTAACCCAATTCCCAGGTTGAGCCAATAATATACTAAAATACAAATAAATTAAAAAAAATAGTATAATATGTTGTGGGTTCTTTGTGTAGTATATTAACTTATATGATATAATAACAAGGGTACAAGGCTAGAAAGACGTATGTCCTTACTTGTCTTGAGGTAGATACTTAATTTGAAAGTGATGATGCAGTCTAAGATGGTAGCGGGCTAACCTGTTAGGTGTATGGTAGGCCCATACTCCTAATCGGTTTCTACGCGACATCGTGCCGGAACGCTAAATCGCTTGGCGACACGTCTTTGTCGGTAGAGTGGTAATTAGCCACGGCCGAAGCCTCCCACCAGAGCAAATAGTTAAAGTTAGTAACTCATTCAAAGGAGATTGTATTTTATTTTATAATAAATTACCTATTGATATCTTGGAGATGTCTATCAATAAGTACAAAGTTTTTATAAAACGAAAGCTTGTAGAAAAATCATATTACGATATTAAGGATTATATAAACGATAAAAAAGCTTGGGTGTGAATTGCTCTATCTCCATAGGTACTATAGTTTATTATTCATTATGTGAGATGGTGATAACGAAAAAAAGAAAAACCCCGGCAAAGTTTGTTGTGGGCTTCTTCATAGACCGGGGCGCGTTTGGAACCCTCATAGCTTTAGTTTTAAGTTTACGAATATAGTTATCACCATGAAATAACTACTATGTAAAATATTGGAATTATTGTTTATATTCGGATTGTGACGAGTTTAATGATCCAATAAAAAGTCTCATATAAATTTGTCTCGCTTTAACGCAAACTTAGGCTAAGCAAAGTTAAAGAACGTTCTATATATATCTCAGCCTAGGACTCACGGTGGTGATACTTTTTACAGAACACCTTTTTAATCCGCAGAGAAAATAAAAGTTTTTTATTTTATTTTATCAGACTGTCTATTAGCTGTACAAACCCTATTGGTTGCCACAGCGTAACCGGGCTGTTTGGCGAGCTTCGGAAAGAAGCTCTGCCAGAAGAAATTTTGAGCCCTAGGGCTCGAGAAACTAAGGGAACGACTGCCTAAGGGCGCCTCCTTTGAGGCCGAACCTCGGCTTAGGCGACGTTTGGGATAACAAGGGAGTCGGACGGTGAGTGGTCCATACGTCTCCGAGGCCGTGGATGGAGCCCACGTCCGGATGACGTAAGATAGCGGGGACCTCGTCTTCGCCGGCGAAGACGGTGCGTAGCGTATGATTGTGTGGTAGGTGGTACGAGTATGTTGTCAGTAGTCATCTGATCGTCAGGGTCATGAAGGATATGTTAAGGTCTCCTCTTTCGGAGAGGAGCGCTTAGGTCAGGGGAGTAATAAAAGTAAGTGTCGGTACGTATCTACGTGACAGCTACTTAATTACGCAGATACTGTACACGTGTACATGAGTGATCAAGTGTAATGACATGACGGAGACATGACACCAAAATATGTCATGTTGTAGCGAGTTCAATGCAAGGAAACGTCATAGGCCTCATTTTAGACCGCATCATCACTTACCACCAGGTGAGATGTCGTCAAGGGCCAATTTGTAGTGTATAAAAAAGCTTTGTAAAGACATATTAACTCACCTCACCCCTAAATGAAAACAGAAGGTAATATATGTTAACATATTATAAAAGCGGTGATAGCCTAGTGGTTAGGGCGTCAGCCTCCTAATCAGAGGTCGGCGGTTCGAATCCGGGCATGCACCTTTTCGGAGTTATGTGCGTTTTTTAAAATATTAATTAATATTAAAATATCACTTGCTTCAACGGTGAAGGAAAACATCGTGAGAAAACCTGCACGCCTGCGAGTTCTCAATAATGTTCTCAAAGGCGTGTGAAGTCTGCCAATCCGCACATGGCTAGCGTGATGGACTATGGCCAAAACCCTTCTCATATGAGAGGAAATGTGTGCTCTATAGTGAGCCGGTAATGGGTTGATCATGATGATATTATAGTCTCAGTAATGATGGGCATCAGCAATATCCGGAACTTGTGCAGAAACACTGTCAGGATTCATTATTATTACTGTTCAATGCGAAATAAAAATGAAAATATCTGGCTTGCTTTCTATAAGAGAGAGAGAGACAGACAGAGAAACATGCGACACCGCACAGCTTACAATAACAAAAAGTGTCGTGACAACTTTTCGTAAGAATTTTTTCCGTCTAGCCCCCTTTCACAACGCGCGATAAGGAACTTCGTTCCAAAAATACATTTAAATAACATAAGTGTCAAAAAATTTCATCTACCTAAATATCGTTTAATATAAATACCTACTGAAATTTTTTGCTACAAGAATATTTAAGGTACCTACACGAATTATTTCGGTATGAATTTCTGTACTGTTATTTTTAAATAACAACAATTTACTGGTATGACGTCATACAGAAATAAATTGTACAGAAATTCATACCGGTATGCAGTCCCTGGTTTAATACCGAAGTGATAATCACCTAATCGCAGTCAGTCTTACAAAGGAAAAAAAATATTAATCTGTATGTACCAACATACAGAGGATTATGATATTGTAAATATGATTGAACGTTTCAGCGGCGTTACACATTTTTCGTAAATCACAAGCCCTTATCTATATGCTATAAATCATCAAAGGATCAGTGCCTTCAAAGCGAAATCCGTCATGTCGGGCTTACTATCATCCGTAACAGTATTAATCTACCTATATAAATGATTAAACACGAGATCTTAAAAACTATTGTACGTATAAAGCTATAATTTAGCAAGTAGGTAGTTGATAGTTAAGAGATATCAGCTAAGAAAGGATATTTCGAAATTCCACCCCTAAGGGGGTAAAATAGGGGTTGGAAGTTTGTATGAAATTTTCATTGTTTTTAGAGTTGGAGACACAAAAATTTGCATTAAAATTAATAATAAAAAATGATAAAATAAAAAACATGTACATTTTTTTTTTAAATATTACCTGTTAAGGCGCTCTGTATAGACAAACTTTAGGTATTTGAGGGGGTGAAGCAGCGGCAGTAGCGGACGGTTAGCCCCGCCCACCTCGCGCAATACTTAGTGCAGCTCGCCATAACAGTTGCAATAAACGGCTCGCGACAAGTCTTATCAACTATAGGTATAGATACGTTACCTTAATTTCGTCACTTGTTTGAACGGTCGTCTGGACTAATACAACGTGAATTCGAATTTTTCGCATCTTAAACAAAATATGCTTTTTTTTTTTTAATCTTGTTTATGTTTTTATATTGTTTACAATAATTTTCGTACATAAAAATGAAATTTTCGTTGATAAACATCGGATTTCAAATTCAATCAAAATTTCAAATTTGGAAAATAGATATTTCTTCCTACTACCTACTTATATGATTGGGAGTGAACGATCCATCTTTTTATATAAATAAAAAATGATGTTGATATGCTTGTCCTTTGCTGTGTTCCTAGAATATGTGATGAAAGTTTAGTGAGGTGTTTTGGGGAGGGTACCTGGTCAAAAAATCTGCTTTTTTTTATGTGGGCATTTCGACTCATGCCCATTACACTTATTCTATATATTTATCCATGGCAATAGAAAGCGATGGCCACCAAGCGAAAAGAAAATTATGTAGCTATTTTATTTTTTATTTATTTTAACCAACTTAATTGCATAATATAAAGACAAAAAGAAAAGTGGAAAAAATACATAACATAAAAGTATAAGGGTATATTAATGTCCTAATGGACATTCCTTAAAATATGTGATTGTAGAAGCTGAGGATGATACAAATAAAACTAGCATTGAATCGCTCTCTCCTACTAAAGCCCGTAGATATTCTCTATGAAAGGAATTATAAATATTACTCGACCTGCTGTTTCTACCTCTCCTATTGAAGATTGTAATACTTACATTTGTAATACTATTCGCACCAAATATGGAATTAGCAAATGCAGATGAATCTGACATTCATAAGATATTGGATCAGGACTTCCAGCTATATCTACCTCTTAAGTGTGTCGCACCGAAGGAGATTCGAAGGGCAGTCACAACACTCAAAGACAAGAAAGCTCCAGGATTTGACCTAATAGACAAAAGAGTAATGAAAGAACCTCCAAAAAAAGGCCTTATGTATCGTACTGTCCATTCCAACAGCATAATTAGAATTGGTTATTTCCCACTGTTGTGGAAATCCCTCAAATCTCTGATCTGCTAACCTGGTAAATCTTCTAGTAAAGTTACGTCTTATAGACATACCTATAAGTTTGCTGCCACCGTTATCCAAACCACTTGAAAAGATAATGCTAAATAGCCTACTGCATGTAATCTCTGACAGAAAAATACTGCCTGACCACCAATTCGGTTTTAGAAGAGACCTATTGACAAACTGCAACTATTGAACAAGTTCACCGAGTATGTCAAATCATAAGAAAAGCACATGAACGAAAACTGTATGTTTTCTTTGATATACAACAAGCCTGAAAAAGTTTGGCAACAAGGCTTGTTTCGGAAAATCAAAATGCTTCTACCACACACCTACTTTGCTTTACTAGTTTAAATTTTTAAGATCACAGAAGGTGAATGTACCTCTAGATTCTACTATATTAAAGCTGGAGTACCTCATGGCTCACTGTTAGGTCCAATCCTATACACATTATTTATAGTCGACCTACCAAAAACTTGTAGAGTATCTGTAGAAACCTTCGCTGATGATACTTGCTTCTTACGAGAAACCTGCAAAAGCATCTGAAATGCTACAAAAAAGCCTCCAAGAAACTCAGACATTTATCCATCCATGATAAATAGAAAGTTCTAGCTATTGCTTTGAAATCACAGCACAAAACGTTCACTCTGAGATCAGGTGACTGCCCTTCAGTTAGGCTTAGCACCAAACAACTACCCCACAATCGTCTTCCATAGAAAGATGTCTCTTTGCATCGTCATTCTCATTACTCAGGGTCGCGATCCTTAGCATGGATCATCTTCTTCCGTATGATGTTTCTCCAGATGGTTCTGTTTCCGGCTTTATGTGGTGTGGCGTGGAATGATGTACCGAGTGCAGTGCTGATCTGATCGGACCAACGCATGGGGCTACGTCCTCTTGGCCTTCTTCCCTCCACTTTGCCCGTTACGAGTAGTTTCCTAAATTCCCAGAGCTGTGTCCGAAGTATTTCAAGGTGCGCTTGATACATATAGTTTTCAGCTTTGCTGTAATTTTCAACCCTTTCAGGATAGATGCGTTGGTCCTGAATGCAGTATCTTTAGTATCTTCCTCCAGCACCACATCTCGAAAGCATCAGTGCGTTTGCGATCTGTAGCCCGAAGAGTCCATGTTTTAGAACCGTATAGAAATATGGAAAATAACCAGAGCATTTACTAGTCTTTGCTTGGTGCGAATTGATATGCTCTTGCTATTTCAGATCTTGGATAGCTGGTACATGGTATTCTTTGCCATACCAATTCGCCTGCGCACTTCCTGTTCACAAGATCCATTGTTTGTTATACATGAGCCTAAATAAATAAAGTTATCCACAACTTCTAACTTGAGTGCACCCGTGAGATTAAGTTTGCCACTTCGATCCACAACCATGATCTTTGATTTAGATGGATTAATGGAAAGACCAAGTTCCTTGCTTACATTTTCCAACTTACTAAGGAGAGTCACCATTTCTGCTTCATTGGATGCCAAAAGTGTAGTGTCATCAGCGTACCGCAAGTTAGTAATTGTGGTGCCTCCAATGTTTATGCTCCCATCCTAAGATTCACAAGTGCGACGGATTATGAACTAAACATAAACATTAAAAAGTATGGGTGACAAAATGCATCCCTGACGCACACTTTTTTTGAAGTAAAATGAGCTTGTCATGGTCTTATCTAATCTGACGGAACCTTGGCTGTTATTGTATCAGGTTTGTAGTAGTGTCACAAGATGCTGAGGTACGCCCAGTTCTAAGAGAACCTTCCACATGCAGGTCCAGCCAAAAGCTTTGCTATAGTCTACGAAGCAGATGATGACAGGATTGTCAAATTCGTAGCTTTTCTCTATAATTAGTCTGATGTTGACTATCTGTTCGCGGGTACCCCTTAACAAAGCCTGCCTGTTCTTCAGAGATTTGCCGTTTGATTTTTGATTAAAGTGGCGATTTGCTAGCGTGGGAGATTAAAGCCAAAGTCCGGTGGTTGTCACACTTTCTTGTGGAACCTTTCTTGTGGATAGAGCGATGACTTGTCGACAAAATATTGTAGCAAAGAAGGTCGAACTGAAACTTAAGTACACTGGTTTGTATTGGTTACTCTCAAGAAACGCAAAGCTCACAACTGACAACAAACTTCTCATCTACAAAGCTTTACTCAGACCAATCTGGCAATTTGGAATCCCGCTCTGGGGCTCCGCATGCGACTCTGATATCAAAGTGATCCAACGGGCAGAGGATTACATACTCAAACAAAAAGCCAACGCATTATGGTTTTTAAGAAATAGCGAGATCCATGAACGCAGATGTATCACTATACTGTGAAGCAGGAAATCCAACATTCTGTATAAACTACAAATTGCGGCTAAAACATCATCCAAATCCGTTAGCAGTTCATTTAACTGTACCAGACTGCCCAAAGTGAAAAAAGACAAGAGGAATCTTGGAGCTTGACCATTCTAACAAAAATATTAATATATCCAATGGGAAATATTTATAAATGAGATAACTTATAATGAAAAAGTCATGTATAATTAGAGTGTATACAAGTATATTTAGACAAGTGGCATATGTGTGAAATTACTATTTTATAAAGAATTATGGCCGGATATCATCTTCAACTGCTGGATAAAAAAAAAGGAGAGGAGCCTGCTGGGTATCGAACTATCTGACAAGGTGAGCAACATAAATATTCGGAAAAAAAACCAAGGTCAAAGATGCCATCAGCCAAATACGATTGCTTAAATTTAAATGGGCTGGTCACATCTGCAGGATGACAGATACAAAATGGACAAAAATTGCCACAGAATGGATTCCGCGTAGTAGCAAAAGAAAAAGAGGAAGGCCAAGAAGACGTTATGGACCAGAGAAGCTAAGGAAAGGAAGACTTGGAAAGAGCTGGGGGAGGCCTACGCCAGAGAGGCGACTTCTTGTGATATTACAATATAAAATTTGACTGAAACTTGTAAGAAAAAAAAAACATTGACATAATTTATTATTTTTATTGACTTGGTAGTAGAATAAATGGCTTTTTTTATTTTATTTTATTTTATTATTGAAACAATCTCAAAAACTAACCACGGGAAACTCTAATGAACCCACAAAAATACTACTACGCATGCTGACTGATAAAAATAGACAGCAAACCTCTAAAGTAGTCGGCGTACCTCCAATGAAGTCGGCGTATTTAAATCTAAAGTAGGCAGCATACGCCGAATTGATAGCGGCGGTATTTTTGATTATTACTCAGGTCAAGCAAATAATTATCCTCACTCTTGTAAAACAATGACGGTTGACGGTTCATCAGAATCAATCTTCAAAAAACTTTATCTGTTCAAAATTAATATATTAAAATAAAAAAATATTCAAAAATACAAAATACGAAAATAATAAAAAATATAAAATAAATTTACGGAAAAAAAAGTTATTGAAACCTTTCAGGATCCGAACTCCCGCTTATCTAATGCACCACATGAGAGCGTGATTCAACTGAGCCACAGTTCTTATTAGAATTAGGGTGAAATTAAGGTACATTATTCATTACCTTAAGCAATTTGATTTTACTGTGATAATATGATTAGATTACCAGAACTATTTATAAACACACGTATTTACACCTTTTATTACAGACACTATGTTTAAATGAATTAATATAAACGAAATAAATTCCTGTAACAATTTTTTAATTAATGTAATCGAAAATAATGTTTGAATGAAGGGCGATCGCAGCTGGTCACAGGTCCACCTAGCAACGCGCCTCAGCGATCACTGTCGGTTTGCGTACGAGTAACAAGGACGCCGATACTGGGATGCAAAGGACCTAAGTGCCAAATCGTAATAAAAATTATTAAAATTATAATATACGTTTTATGCAAAATGTAAATCGGCCAATTACTTTATTAATATATCACAAATAATTGTACTTAATTTCACCCTAATCAATTTAGGCATAACTGAGAAAAATTAGTATTTAAGTATTTTCAGAGGTGCGATTGCAATTTTTTTTTATCTAGTAAACTTTGTTAAATCGTGTTTCTAAATCGGCCATCACGTCAGAAATACGATCAAGTGTAACCATATTTTTTTTCATAATGTTATGAGCGATAGATTTTGCAGAAAACGATACTCATTCGACTCAATTTCACTATACACAGCGCCTTAAGGGTGGTAAAAAAGGGGATGATAGTTTTTGCTTATTTATTTATTATGAAGTCTACAAGCTTGAAATTTTGACAATAGGTTTCTTTTAGGGCGTAAGTATAAGGTTAGATTTTTTTCATCCAAATCTACCCCGAAGGGGGTCCAATAGGAGTTTGAAGTTTGTATGAAAGTCCTATGTTTTTTTAATTTAGAGACACGAAAATCGGCAATTTGACATTTGCCTGTAGCTTACTTTCTGAAGCAAGGCATTGGCCACACAGGATCCTCAATCTCACGAGAAATCAGCAATTCTACGTAGACGAAGTCGCGGGCAACAGCTAGTACGAGTATAATATAATATTAATACTGTTTTTAGCGATGGTATTAAGCCCGAGCTAGGCTAAAACGCAACTCGGCAACCAAGCTCCCATGATTCGCATTTGTGCTAGATATAATGAAACTTGGACTGTACCTTTTTTTTTTTATCCACTACAAGTTAGCCCTTGACGGCAATCCCACCTGATGGTAAGTGATGATGCAGTCTAAGATGGTAGCGGGCTAACCTGTTAGGGGTATGGTAAACCCACACTCCTAATTGGTTTCTACGCGACATCGTGCCGGAACGCTAAATCGCTTGGCGACACGTCTTTGTCGGTAGGGTGGTAACTAGCCACGGCCGAAGCCTCCCACCAGAATATTGCCTGGCATTGACATCCACGAAACATTTGCTTTGTTTAGAAAGAAACTCATCGATCATCTATGGCATGATCGGTGAGTCTCCCATCGCTTATTTAAATTTAATAACATTTTAATAATTATTATAACATTATAATACAAACAAATTAAAAAAAAATACATATTTAAGAAAAATATGTATTTGTTTGTAATTGTGTTTCATCATCATCTTCGTGATCAACCCATTACCGGCTCACTACAGAGCACGGGTTTCCTCTCAGTATGAGAAGGGTTTGGCCATAGTCCACCACGCTGGCCATGTGCGGATTGGCAGACTTCACATGCCTTTGAGAACATTATGGAGAACTCTTAGTCGTGCAGGTTTCCTCGCGACGTTTTCCTTCACCGTTGAAGCAAGTGATATGTTAATTGTTAACGCACGAAACTCCGAAAAGTTAAAGATGCGTGCCCGGGTTCGAGCCCCCGATCTCGGATTAGGAGGCTGACGTCCTAACCACTAGGCTATCACAGCTTCATCATAATATCGTCCATTTAGACTCGATATCACATCAAATTGTTGTGTTACGCTAAATGAAATAGAACATGTCTTGCGTGTTTGGATGTTGACTATTTGTTTCAAAATTATAATTCATCATAGTGTGCCGTCATAGTGTGTCATATAACACTATCATTGTAACATAATACCGCTTTAGGCGATGCTTGTAAGCCCCCAGGGGGGATAGATAATATCGGGGAACTGAGACACCTACGTTGAGTTTACTTTTATTGAAACACACAATTTAAAAGAATTATTAACATAACAAATAAAGATTTTTGGAATCGGTGATAGCCTAGTGGTTGGGGCGTCAGCCACCTAATCAGAGGTCGGCGGTTCGAATCCGGGCACGCTATCCTTTAGTAGTTTAGGTTAGGTTAGGCTAACTTTTCGTAGTTATGTACGTTTTTAAAAAGATTAAAATGTCACTTGCTTCAACGGTGAAGGAACACATCGTGAGGAAATCTGCACGCCTGAGAGTTCTCCGTAATGTTCTCAAAGGCGTGTGCAATCCGCACATGGCCAGCGTGGTGGACTATGGCCAAACCCTTCTCATACTGAGAGGAGACCCGGGCTCTGTAGTGAGCCGGTAATGGGTTGATCGATGATTAAAAGGTTAGAAAATATATTTGCTATTTATCTGAGAAATTATATAAAACATCTCAAAGTTTTTTTTACAAGTTACACCTTGATGGCTATCTCACCTTGTGGTAAGTGATGATGCAGCCTAGAACGGCAGCGGGCTAACCTGTTAGGGGTATGGTAAACCCACGCTCCGAATTGGTTCTACGCGACATAGTGGCGGTACGCTTTGTCGGTAGGGTGGTAACTAGCCACGGCTAAAGCCTCCCACCAGACCAGAGAATCGAACCTAGGACCTCCAACTTTATAATGCGACAGCGCACGCACTGCGCCACGGAGTTCGTCAAGGATTATTAAAGACATGATTAAAGTTATACGTTTAACCAATTAATAATTTATGCTAATCTCTATGTTTTCAGTCTTATTTATTGATTAAGAACAAAATATATTTCTTGTTCTTGTTACACGTTATACTAAGTATAACGAACACCATAATATTTTTTTTGTAAATAACGACAATGTTTCCTCATTCCAGGAATCCAGTAAGCGGATTGGGAATTTGTTTTGGAGAATCTATACACCTCACAATCTCGTATAATAAACGGGTAACACTCTGCTTCTAAAAACTATCTTTGGCAACTTTTGAACACATTCAAAAACCTAAAATCAAATTCAAATTCAAATAATCTTTATTCAAATAGTCCTTTACAAGGCACTTTTGACGAACTTTTGATAACTACATTCGTAAACTTAAAACTAAAGCTATGAGGGTTCCAAACGCGCCCCAGTCTAAGAAGAAGCCCACAACAAACTTAGCCGGAGGTTTTTTTTCGTTATCACCATATCACGTAATCAATAATAAATTATAGTACCTATGGAGATAGAGCAATTCATACCCAAGCTTTTTTATCCTTCATATCGTAATATATTTTTTCTGTAAGCTTTCGTTTTATAAGAACTTTGAACTTATTGATAGACATCTCCAAGATATCGATAGGTAATTTATTATAAAATAAAATACAATTTCCTTTGAATGAGTTACTAATTTTGTGCAGCCTACTAAACGATACTACAAGTTTACTTTTACTAGACTACGTATTGCCTAGACTGGACAGAATATGGAGTTAAAGTTTTATTTAATAAACCGGATATTACTCAATCGGCGGAAATTGGCTGATGCTCTCATACTTCTAATCATCTACAAGAAATGCTGGCTAAACTAACAACAGAAAGTCTTAAAGTTGGATTAGTCAGACATCAAGAAAAAATTCAGTGACAAGACCATAAAAGTTAACTAGAAAAACATCGATAACATTTACGAATATACCTACTTATGCTGGACAAATAATTTCTAAAGATAACTTCCAAAGAAATGCAGAACAGAAAACATGGGAAAGTTTTGGGCCCTCTTAGTAATCACCAATTTCGCTTACACTCTTTAAGCTTACAAACGCTTGTAATTGTCTTCAGATCTCATTGACTCCGAGCTGATGGCCCTGTTTTCCGAGATACAGTTCTTCTACTTCAGAAATCAGGTACATAATGCTAGTGTACTATTAGACAATTTTAGTTTTGCTACTTTTGTATACCTATATTTATGTTCCATCATCATGATCAACCCATTATTGGCTCACTACAGAGCACGGGTCTCCTCCCAATATGAGAAGGGTTAGGCCATAGTCCACCACGCTGGCCATTTGCGGATTGGCAGACTTCACACGCCTTTGAGAACATTATTGAACACTCTCAAGCGTGCAGGTTTCCTCACGATGTTTTCCTTCACCGTTGAAGCAAGTAATATTTTTAAATTTTTAAAAATGCACATAACTCTGAAAAGTTAGAGGTGCGTGCCTGGGATTCGAACCGCTGACCTCTGATTAGGAGGCTAACGCCGTAACCACTAGGCTATCACCGCTTCTTAACGCTGCAATAAAATAAATAGAAATCACCAAAAACCCATCAATATCATTAAAATAACAAACAGGAATATTTTAATCTTGTATCCTCCCTTGCATGACGTACGGACGTACTGCTAACCATAGGCGCCTAACACAGGAATACACGGAAAGTCAGTTAATATGTAAGGATAATATTCAAAAAATTATGTTAAGTGTAAGGAGGCATAAGATATATTTATACAAATAAATAAAATTGAAGTGTGTAATATTGAAATAACCGTTTTTTACTACATGCATATGAATATGTATACGGTACATACAACAAAATAACATTTTTTACAATTTTTGTCTGTCTGTCTGTTTGTTCCGGCTAATCTCTGAAATGGCTGGACCGATTTTTACGGGACTTTTATTGGCAGGTAGCTGATGTAATAAGGAGTAACTTGGGCTACTTTTATTATATTTTAGAAAAATCTTTTATTTTAGCAACATTAAGTAATGTTGCAATTTTCAAGTAATCTATTGCTTTGGCATTGAAAGACAAACTAACATACTAACTCAACGCAGACGAAGTCGCGGGCGTCAGCTATATATTACAGTATATTAAGTTTAAAATATAATACATTAAAAACCTCAAGTAAACTCGGGCCTGGACATTTTATAAAGATGTGTTAGTTACCACTTAGGAACATGTTCAATGTATACTCAGTTTAAGGCTAACGTAATATAAAACTTCTAAGTAGTAATCTAGGTGGACAGACATCAGACGAGTCGCAGGGAGCCGCTGGAAGCAAGCGGCCCTAGACCGTGAGCATTGGAACTCCCTACAAAAGACCTATGTCCAGCAGTGGACGTCAATCGGTTGTTAATGATGATGATGATGAAGTAGTAATCTTAAACTAAAATATTTTTGAACATATTGTTAAAGCATGATCTGAAAATTACAAAAGAAAAGTATGGAACTATGCATAAATACAAGATAATTTACTGGTGTTATAACTAATTTCAGTTTATAATATATGTAATATATTACCTGATGCCATAGTTTATCGCAAATCCCGCTGGAACCATCATTACATTTTTCCGGAATAACGACTACTACCTATTTGTCATTCCAAATTATAATAAACCTCCATACATACAAAGTTTCGCGTTTACAATATTAAGTAAGAATATAAATTGTTAAATAATTATATAAAGTCTATTTATTACATTGTAGATATAAGAATAGGTATCACCGATAGTAATGCTGATTAAAGTAAAGTTTGCAAAATAATAACATAAACAAGTCGAGCGTTCCAATTTCGCACGCAAACAAATTGTTTCTAAGTAGTTATACCTAACTACCTACCTATTAAACCCATTCATCGAATCCATTCAACAAGTCGGCGCTGGAACGACGCGAGGAACGAATCAAATCATAAAACAAACTTCATATTAGCAACCATTATAATTTTATAACGCCCCGGGCGAAGTAAAGGCGTAAAGATTCCAAAAAAAAAAAGGAATCCTTCCGTAAAGAATTTAGGAGTGTCCGCCGAGACGAAATTCAACTTGGGCTCGTTATAAATTTTGTGTAAGATAACAATATGTGCGTGTGGGTGTGTTGTACAGTCGCTGACGAGTATAGTTACAGTACGCAATACGCTAACAAGCGGGGGAGCGAGAGACCGACTGATCTGTAGAGCGTCGTCCCGCTCGTGCTGCTAGCAACATGGCGCGCTGACTCGGGCGCAGGCTCGAATCGTATCGCCTGCCCACTCAAGGTTCGCTGACTGCCGTTCTTTTGTTTTTAATGTTGCCAGCTGTTATAAATTACCCTAAATCAAAGTTTTTATATTAAAAATGTCTTTTGTTTTTATAATAGACCTGTATGACGCTAACGTCATATTTGTGAGATCCAGTGACGGTCAATTGGAACGAAGTTCCTTATTTGCTTATTTTCAGTTGCTGCTCAAAAGTTTCAAGGAAATTACGTTTTAAAAATATGTATTTTTATGTGTTATTAGAAAAATGTAAACTACTAGTTACACATTATGTATGAATTGTATCTGTAAGCCAATTTCAATAAAATCTGTTCATTAAAGTGTGTTACCGATCACACAACTTTTCACATTGAAATTAGTCAGATTTTTTATGTTAATTAACTTTTAAAACTATTGATGATTATTTCGATATTTTCATAAAACACAATGTTTATTTTTATATCTAAATTTGTATGTTTAGGTTATGAATTGTTAAATTGTTGATAATAAGGTCTAAAGCGGCTTTTGAAAGTTTATTCTGTACAAATGATTCCGGCTTAAAAATTATTTTGTACGAGCGTGCAAGTTTTGTGGCAAAACCTGGCCACCCCGAACCGCAGACGAAAACAGCGTCAAGCCGAGGACCTGCTCAAACCGAACGTCTGCATACCGATCGTTGGTTTTTTATATGCGCACGTCGGTGCACGGACTTGTCGCTGTGTGGGTGAGCCGCGCCCGTGTGAGTGTCGGCTCGTTCCCGCGACGCACCATTGTTGTTCGCAGTGTATCCGCGACTCTCGGCCGGTTGTGGTCACTGGTTGCTTACACCTCAACAAACTGCCGGTAAACAAAATAATGTGTGTACGTAACAGCGTTCTTCGCGAGTGTAACAATCGGCGACAGTGTGTGATAACGAGAATGTAACGTGGTCGTGCGTGTTGTGTTATACAAAGTGCGTTTTTGGACGTGTTCTGTGGATCAGCGCGTGGACAACGCCATGCTTAGGTATGTGCTAGATTGATATGCCCATCACTCCCATCAGTAGTTTAATCATCTTCTCGCCAGTTTAAAACGATCATAAAGCGTATACTTACTTGAGTGGTAGTGCAGGAATGAGCGGCTATGTTTCCGCCGACCGCACTTGTGACCGCTGACACCACTAAAAATTAAACTTTACAGACAAAATTGTTTATAACTCTAAGACTATATTTCTTGCCTAACCTTACCTTATTGTTCACACAGAATTTCTGTGGTGACTGAGCGTAGTGTTCCGTGTTTATGTCTTCTTGAGTTCTATACCTACATTTGATTTACCATAGCATAGATACACTTCACAATTGAGTAGTTGTCTTATGTCTCTAAGATTATAGGTAGGTGGCTACCTATTTTTCCCTGATATTATAAAAAATGAGAACGGTTAAATCTCTTAAATGATCTGAGTGTGGCAAAGCAATGTTATTTTTTTTTTACGAACGATACGAATATTTACTGCGGGAAAATACCTACCTTACAGAAAGATTTAAACTAACAAAAATACCTACGCAAATTGACATGTGAAAAGATGCATATATTAATATTACTTAGTACCTACCTACAAATAAGTCTCACTAATTTTAACTCTAAACTAAATCATGTTTATTGCCGAAATATCTAAGTTTAATACATAAAACTGTCGTTAAAATGTAAATGTTGTCATTTTGAATATTCAAAATTTGCGAGACAGTAATTGTTCAGAACAAATTGGCTATAATAAACTTTGAAAGATTAAGAACAGGTAAACAGCTAGGTAGTTAGTTCTACCTATCATTACGATAAATAAACACCACCCAAATCTATCACTAAGAACTTTGAGGCGCCTAACCTTACCTATGTCTTAAGACACAGCTAAAACTACAAAATTGTGTAGCCGTCATAAAATAGTCTTGTTTTAACAATAACTTTGATTGGGAAAAGTCAAAAGTACGCTTTATAAATCATCCTAAAGTAATGTAGAAATCGCGACATTATTGTACGGAAGGTCTAGCACCTACCTACAAATTTTCTTAGCTGTTTTTTTCTCATTTAATGCGTTAGAAACGCGCTTTATTAAAGTGCATCAATATGTACTTACCTACCTACATTCTAACCTATACAGTATCGCCCATACAGCGAAAAATAATACCATCTTTAGTCGATGGGTATTTGTATGTAATTCTCCTATTTATATACCTACCTAAACAGAAATTAAATTTACCTACTGTAAGCTTTCGCCTTTAGTGAGCAAGTAAGGTAGAGATTTCGTGTTTCTAAAATATACACTTTTAGTAACTTTTTACTGTAATTTATCACTACAACAATATTTCACCTTCCCGCCAATAACTTGAACCCCCGCCGCCATTATGTCATCTGTCAAACACTGGCGCCGATTCTTTGACCACTGATTATATACAAAAGTCCGGCAGCATTGATTGTTACCTTTCACTGACTATTAGTAATTTAACTGTTTAAGACCCTTTAAAGTGTCTAACATCCTCTAGAATGCGATTTATTGAAAATGTCTTAAAATCAACAATATAGTATCAACTTGTAAATAAAACGATTTATTTTCTTTTTACAATTTCTGTGTTTATCTTTTTAATTTCTAAATGAACTCGCCATGAAAAGACAGTAGGTCTGAGCACGTCTCCGTTTTTTGTTTTTAAACGTAATTTTGTTTCGTGCGTTTAGACAAATCTTTGAATGGTATATTACCTACCTACTCATGTCTTTTTGAATAGGGTAGGTTACTTAATATTATAATCAAAATCATTTGACTATTACAGTAATTCGATAAATAAGTAATTAAATTAATATTTATTAATTATTTATACATTACGGATCTATACCAAGAAATTAATGTTATTTGTCTGTCTGTGATTACTGATTAGTTCAAAATATTCCCGTTATGATAGGTATATTTAAAAGGTATTTGTCACACAGTCCAGATATGTACTAGTAGGTACCTAGTCCATAGCATTACAAAAATGTCTATTTAATAGAAGCTCAGTAGAATATGAATAACTTTTTGATGTAGGAGCACATTGTCAAGGCAATATTATGTATACAGTATTGTAACTTGGGCTTATCTTTGAAATAAATACCTACAGCCGCGCGGCATCTAAACATGCCATAGGGCTACCCGCCTCCAACATTTTAATTACATTTGCTTACTTTGTGTTCAAATTTCAACTATCTAGTGACAGACAGACGGTGAAATTTATTTTTTCTGGTATTATTCATACAAACAATACAACAGTACAATAAACAACTATTATTAATGCTACTAAAAAGTGCTCAATATATCCTACTCGTCATATTAAATATATAGTTGAAGTTATTTTAAGTGAAAAAATCGCGCGGTTATTGTTTAAAAAAACAAAACACTGTCCGTTCGTCACTGCGGCACAGTCGCGACTGTCTGCATGCCGAATGCACCCCGAAATCGAGGCGCGTAGGCATAGCCTGCGTTTTGGCCGTTTGTATGAACTTGGAATACTGTATATAATATTACCGTGACATTGTTGTGACAGATTCTATTACCCAGTAGGTAATTCCTGCTTAGGTACTTACGTGTTGGACCCCTGTCCCCACGCTAGCATAAACAGTAGTTCTAGAGTAGGTACATAAATAATAATAGTCATATTCGTCATAGCAATGTTTTATATGCATTTGGCGCCGTCGATTCTTGTTATCAGTTGGTAGGGAATTGTGTCGTGTAATTTATAACGTAATTAAAATACGTTATCGGCTCAATATCGCCGCGTGTAACGTGAACATTGCATCTGTTTGACTGCTGGGAGGTTTAGACACTTGTATTATAATATCGGTTTGACGACCTCCGTGGCGCAGTGCGTGCGCTGTCATTACAAAGTTGGAGGTCCTGGGTTCGATTCCCGGCTCGAGTTTTTTTTTACGGACTGTCTATTAGCTGTACAAACCCTATTGGTTGCCACAGCGTAACCGGGCTGTTTGGCGAGCTTTGGAAAGAAGCCCTGCCAGAAGAAAGTGTGGGAGGCTAGGGCTGTGGCTAGTTACCACCCTACCGACAAAGACGCGTCGCCAATCGATTTAGCGTTCCGGCACGATGTCGCGTAGAAACCAATTTGGAGCGTGGGTTTACCATACTCCTAACAGGTTATCCCGCTACCATTCTACACAGCATCATTACTTACCACGAGATGTGATAGCCGTCAAGGGCTAACCTGTATTGTATAAGAAAAAATCAAAATCAATCAATTTTTAAGGAAATGGCAAAGAGGTTAGTCGACATCACAGGAGTCCAAAGCTGCCAGCTACCTCGGACATAGTTAGTCTTGCTATTCAAAGGGGAAACGCTGCCAGTATCTTCGGAACCTTGCCTAAAGGGACTCCTTTTAACAATATGTTTTAGTTACAATATTAAATTTTTTAGTATAGACCTAGAGCTTTAAAAATATAGTTTCATTCTTCAACAAATCTTGCTTCTTTATAACGCCTTGCCTTTTTAATAGGTATTATTCTCAGACCACGTAACTTAGATACTAAAAGGGAAGAATTTAAAAAAAAAAATGTTTGCTTTGAGTAGACCGCACTCGCACGTAAAATCATTTTGAAAGTTTATAATAGTTTAAAACGCGTAATTATAACTCACGAACAATGACACTTTAAATTATCTTTTTTTTCTGCAAAGTGTAACAAAAGAGTCATAAAACTTTCGAAACGCAAAAATAACGTTCAGTTATGCTTATAACTGGCAGTTAAGCTAGCTAAGTTAGCGACTACCTACGAAATTATTTTGTAAACTTAAGAAATGTAAAGAATCTTTGTAACCATTCGAACTTAAATATTATCATCATCATTATAATCAAATTCAAATTCCAATTCCAATAATCTTTATTCAAATAGTCCTTTAAAAGGCGCTTTTGACGCGTCAATAATTTACATAGTAGTGATTTGATGGTGATAACTACATTCGTAACTTAAAACTAAAGCTGTGAGGGTTCCAAACGCGCCTCGGTCTAAGAAGAAGCCCACAACAAACTTAACCAGGTAAATTTTGTTTTTGTTATCACCATCTCAATTGCCACTTAAAATTATATTAAGAGCTCTATCTTATTACAGCAATATTTCACACCCATGCTTGTTTATCATTTACATAATCCTTTACACTATAGTAGGACTTTTCTACAAGCTTACGTTTTATATACACTTTGAACTTAAAATCAACCCATTATCAGCCCCCTATACAAGGGTTTCTTCTCAGCATAAGAAGTATTCTGCTCGTAGACTAAATGCAGAGTTGTTGAATTCACACGCCTTTGTTTATTATGGAGAAACACAAGCTTGCCGATTTTCAAAACATATTCTCCTTTATCATTTACTGCCTAAGTTAAATTAAGAAATAAACGGGATTGAACTTTTTAAACCCGACCGAAAGGTCGAAGCCTTAAGCACTAGGCTATTACCGCTTGAATTAGGTAATAACAAAATAATGTTAAACGTTAGAATAATAAAATCAGATATTAAAATATAAATAACCCATATCAACTAAAAATAACACTTTAAAAGCAAGAATGTTAAATGGCGACAGGTGGCTTCTTCCACGGCAGGTCTTGCCATGAAAGATGAAAAGCTGGTTCAGCATAAATATGCTGCGTGGAGGATCTAAACTCTAAATCTCTTCTACGAGGCCTGTGCCCAGTGATGAAACGTTAAGGGTTCTTCCTTGTACCCTTATCTTTTTATATTATTATTGAAACAGATGAGATTGATATGTTGGAAACAACATATTTATGTACATTGTACCGTCGGCTCGTTTTTAGCTAGATCTTAATCCTTAAATTAGTCATAACTTTCTGTTGTGTACTCAAGCAGGTATTGTGAACCCTTCTTCCCTAAATAAGAATTAAATGACTTAACAATTCACTTTCGTATTTGACATATCACCCTAATGTATAAAATATCTAAGAAACCTTAGTAACAAATCGCACAAAAAGTTTAGCTAATTTAATCGATGCTAACATGCATTTCGCAAATCTATCCCATAGGTATCGTGTATTGAAAGTAGATATCATAAAAAGTAGCATATTATATCACTGTCCGGTCATCATCACCATCATGATCAACCAATTCTCGGCTCACTACAGAGCACGGGTCTCCTCTCAATATGAGAAGGGTTTGGCCATAGTCCTCCACGCTGGCCATGTGCGGATTGGCAGACTTCACACGCCTTTAAGTACTTTACGGAGAACTATCAGGCGTGCAGGTTTGCTCACGATGTTTTCCTTCACCGTTGAACCAAGTGATATTTTAATTGTTTAAAAACGCACGTAACTCGGAAAAGTTATAGGTGCGTGGTTCGAACACCCGACCTCTGATTAGGAGGCGGACCTAACCACTAGGCTATCACAGCTGTCTGGACTATAAACTATTATATAATATATAATATATGGAAAAAACACACGCCAACCCATTGCTGTGCAAAAAAGGATAAACCAACAAACACACTTTCGCATTTACATCAACAGTAATATTATTAGAGATATAAATAAAATAGGTTTAATTGGATGACTGTATTTTATTGTTTGTATGTTATTATTGCGTGTTTGGTGTACAACAAAGTATGTTTTCCTACTTCTTTCTTCAATTGGAGAGCAGGGTTTAGTAGGCGTGTCCCGGTACAGTGCGGAGGAAGGTATCTAAAATACTTCTTCCCTATTATTACATATACCTACTGTTACGTTACCTATCTGTAAAGAGTCGATTCGAAGAAAGTAATACAATGAAATCTGCGATTGAAAAGGATTTGCCTATTTGTAGGTATTTATTTATTTATTATGGAAAACCTAATACATTTTATAAGACAATTTTTTACCGTTGCGAGCTAATGTGAATATGCTTAGCTTTTTACAGGTTTAAACAACGTTCACAAAAACCGCACATAAAAAAAATCGCGATATAATTACCTACAAAGGCAACAATCAAAAACTAGTCACTAGATATAACAAAGTTAAAACAAAAGTTCAAGTCAAGATTTCATAACATATGTCTATTAAAGGTATTTATTATAAGGTATATATTTATTGTGGTACCGATTCTGTTATTGTTAGATTTGTGTATCAAATATGTCAGAAATAATGATTGTTAATAAAAGTAATAGTATTTTACAACGTTATTTATCCTTTATACGCATAGTTTTACCAAGTAACCACACAAATATAATTGTTGGACTCAGATTAAGTAGATGAAGCCGAAAAACAGAGAGGAATGCTGATGTAAGACGCTACATACGGATTATGTAAGAATTTGAGATAGCGCCGTATCTTTCCTTTCATGCAACGTACATTACATTGGCGAACTTTCATAGTTCGCCAAGTTTGTTGAAACTGTAACTGAGAACTTGATCTTTGTTTTTTACCATTTCAACATATAGTTTTTCGTTCTCTCGTCACATCTGAGGAAAAATATTGTATTATAGAAAAAAAATTAGTTTTATATTGCCGTTTCATGTGCGGCTATACGGTGGTTTTATCTATTGCTATTTAAACTGAGTTTTGAGGATGTCTTTAATCCACGACTGGACAAAGTTTTATAAAGGTGTGTTTCAAGCAAAATTTTTTATTTTTTTTCCGCTGGGAAATGCGTTTTCGCATCCCCTCCGGAAGCGGCGCAGACAAGACTAAAAGCATAAAATTACAAAAAAAAAAAACATTTAAATAACATTTACTTAAATTAACATGCACTTATATTTTATTAATTTGTCATATTATTATCATTTAATTAGTTTTATAGCTGCCTTTTTACTTTTATTCTTCTTGTTTTTTTATTGTTTGAAGCTTGTATTCCATGACCATTATCACGCAATACGTATTTTAATATTCACTTAATATTTATGTGGAAACTACCACCAATTCTGAAAACAACGCATTAAAGAAATTAAATACATTAAGAAAAAATTAACAAACTTTCCTTAATCGTTAATCACTATTATGATAATTTAAAAAAAAACGTGATTAAAAACTAATCATGTTAATAATCGACGTAGGTATTATTAAAAAAATATTAAAAACTAAAGTTAACAACAATCAATTAAGATTAAGTTATCTGTAATGCGGTGTTTGTTATACGGTTTCGATGGAACATAATTATAAGGTCAGGTATCGATAAAATATATCCCAGCCTTTATGTAATCTACTAAATAAGTCCAATGAATCATAATTCAAATTTAAATGGCATGGCATGGATAAAATCACTAGAAAACACATCTGAATAGGCTTTGCCCTAAAAAAAACTAAATTAGGAAAAAAACATGTATTCGACTGAATAGGCTGTATGGACACTGATCTTGGTTTTTCCTGAAGGGGTACAAAACAACAACAAATATACGCTACGTTGTTTGACGATCTCTGTGGCGCAGTGCGTGCAGTGTCGCATTATAAAGTTGGATGTCCTAGGTTCGATTCCCGGCTCGAATCTGGTCTGGTGGGAGGCTTCGACCGTGGCTAGTTACCACCCTACTGACAAAGACGTGTCGCGAAGCGATTTAGCGTTCCAGCACGATATCGCGTATGAACCATTTAGGAGCGTGGTTTACCATACTCCTAACAAGTTAGCCCGCTACCTTTTTAGACAGTCATCATCACTTACCACCGAGTGAGATAGCCGTCAAGGGCTGACTTGGAGTGCTTAGAAAAACTTCTATAGGACTATATATTATTAATTTATTTTAAGATGATAAGTTAAGACACTCTCAGTACTATGTAGGTTTTTATATGAAACAACACCTGTTAAATTCACACATATTTATACAATGGATAAACGTGAAAAAACCATGTTGGTATTTAATAGCTGATGACAAATAACATATGCCCATATTCGCTTAATGTCATTACCGTAAAAAACGAAATACCACTTCAGCAACTAATGAATTCAGGCTGTATTCGCTAATACAGCGCTAACTTGTTAATTGGCGTTAATTAAAACTAAAAAATAGTACATTTGCTCAATTCGAAACAATTGGCAATGAATTTAAACAGGAATACAAGAGTTACCCTATGAAATAAATATGAAACCGGCACGCATATGGTACAGTTCTGTATCCCTAAATGTATAAAATTTTGGTCCCTTTCAATGAAACCGTGACATGATTGCTAGCTAAATATACATAGTTAACGAATAACTACTAAATACAAGGTAGATAGATCTAACATTCTATACACATGTTAGCTCACGTGTTACTAAATTTCGAATGTCGATAAAACGCTCGTGTCAACCATTTTTAAATAGATGTAGGTTTCTACTGGCATTTCAACCGGAAACGTTGTCAAATATCAACCAACTCATTAGCAGACTCACGTTATTTGCCCCAGCTTGGTCCACTTGGGTATTGGGCCATTGCCGTACATATTTTTAGCTCAAGCGTTGGGTCAGTTAGAGGGCAAAAAAATATTATTTGTCATGTTTATTGATGAAATGATTTCTTGTATTGCTGTTCCTAATCAGAGGTAAGGGATTGGATCCCGGGCACGCACCTCAAACTTTTCGGAGTTATGTGCGTTTTTAAGCAATTCAAATATCACTTGCTTCAACGGTGACGGAAAACATCGTGAGGAAACTGAGAGTTCTCCATAATGTTCTCAAAGGCGTGTGAAGTCTGCCAATCCGCACATGGAAGCCTTATACTGGAAGGAGACCCGTGCTCTGTAGTGAGCTGGAAATGGGTTGATCATGATTGATGTTCAGAATTTAACAACAATGTTAGTAATAACTTCAACTAGGGTTACTAGTAAATTCCACTACAGACCCCTAAAACTATTAACCAACTTGAAAATTCATTACAACATTGGTGAAATACAATGTCAAGTGTATTTCTTATTTTTTTTTAATTTGATGTAATGGCATTAGCGGTCTACACACGGTCGAGTGTGCAATCCAATCAGCGATTAAGTTGGGTCTGAATCAAATACATCGGATGCCGTGTTTGTGGATTTTTCCTTTTTATTTAACATGCCAACTCCTATTCTGAGAGCGTGGAGACTATCTCTAAATCCCTCACCCCTAGGATAGAGGACATTAATAATCTTAGGATAATGATGATAATGTTTTATTACGATTTATTATATTTATACTGAAACTGGACTCCTAAATAAAACAAACATAATCTTGAAACACTATCTAAAGGAATAAAAAAATAAATCTAACACCTTCGAAAGGTTATGGTAGGTAAACGGTGTTCACGGAACTTGACTTTTAAGGCTAATCATGATGATGATCAGTTTTTTTTGCATCATCATCAACAGGCTGAATAACTTTTTACGGATATACGATTGAAACCCGAATAAAAACATTATTAACCCAATCCCTACATGTTTTTCAGTTATTGATGGCATCTGTGCGATATAGCAGATTAATTTATAGGTTATAGGTCTTAGCGGTTGAATGGGTTACTTGCGTAAATTGGGTGATTGGGGTCGATAGAAACATTATTATGTCGCTTTCTTATAGCTCACAAATTAAAATACTGAACTGTATCCGCCTAGGTGGCTTCAGATCATGCAGGGTCAGCATTTCTGAATTAAACTGTAACATGTTTCGTATACTATGTATTCCGAACCAATTGACTAGCAACATTTTATTTTATAATCCACATACACACGTTCCAATTAGCGTGTCCAATATCAACCGTCATTCGGATTGGTAGACCTGAACGTGTGTAGGCCCCTACCTTTGCACCTGCAGTATAAAAACTTTGTGTGCCCTTAACTTATACTTACTTTGTTATCCCTTTTTATTATAACAAAATTATATGCGATCAAGGTTCATATATAATAATACATATATATACATTTCTTTATAGTTAATGCACTCATGCCCTGTTTTGTAACACATCTTTTGGACGACCTCCGTGGCGCAGCGTGCGCACTGTAGAATTATAAAGTTGGAGGTCCTGGGTTCGATTCCCGGCTCGAGTCTGGTGTTGTGGGAGGCTTCGGCCGTTGCTAGTTACCACCCTACTGACAAAGTCGTGTCGCCAAGCGATTTAGCGTTCCGGAACGATGTCGCGTAGAAACCTCACCGTCCGACCCCTCCTTTATCCCAAACGTCGCCTAAGCCGAGGTTCGGCCTCAAAGAAGGCGCCCTGAGGCAGACGTTCCCTTAGTTTCTTCGAGCCCTAGGGCTCAAAATTTCTTCTGGCAGAGTTTCTGTCCGAAGCACGCCAAACAGCCCTGTTACGCTGTCGCAACCAATAGGGTTAGCACAGCTAATAATCATTCCGAAAAAAAAAATTATAATACTTTAGGTATTGCCAATGACCTGAAAATCAAACACTTATAATATGATGCAACAATAAAAAATTCAAATCTTATTTGTTTATTCGTGTGCTATGTATTTAAATTATGACGTCATATGACTAAACTGCCGACGTACACCTATCATATAACATTCTGACGTGGAATAAGAATTTATAATGACCTGTCAAAATCCTGGCCGGTTATTTGATTTCGACGAACGCACAAAGGAAGTTAACTGCATTCCTGAAGCAAATTTATAATTAACTACTGTATTAACTTGTGAAATTCTTTGCTTGTAAAATAAAATAGGTACATCATGTTTTTGGTATGATTACTTATAACCCAAAAAAAATTCACGTAGCGCAATAAAAATTATCACTTGCTTCAACGTTGAAGGAAAACGTAAGGAAACCTGGACGCCTGAGAGTTCTACATAATGTTCTCAAAGGCGTGGAATGTCTGCCAATCCACACATGGCCAGCATGGTGGACTATGGACAAACCATTCTCATATTGAGAGGAGACCTCACGACCTCATCATGCACGTCTTCATAGCAAATCCGATAGTCCGTCGTTCATTCTGGTAACACGTCATTAACTATCCCAGAAAACAAAGGTAATTTCCAGGTAATTTTTAAACCAATAGACTCGCAGACCAAGTAGCTGGCTAGTAGTAGATTTTTTATCCAACAGCCTCGCAAGAATGTTAAATAACAGTTAAATTCTCAATATAAAAGATAACATCACATTAAAATACATATCCTTATAATTTAATTTAAAAAAAAACGTAATTTTATACTTTAGAAAACTATTTACTTATTAAAAATAAGGATCAAGATAAATTCTTCTATTTAAATGAAACAGTTAGATTTTGAATTATAACTTAAATTTATCGTTAATAACTAATGAACATAACCAAGTAGTGACTAGCATATGTGTGTAGTGACGTTTTAATTAAATTTAGACTAACTCTTAGCTTTAGTGTCGTTTTATTTAACAACCGTACGTACAAAGTTTCTTTGTCATAATATGAGTAAAGTAAGATTTCTTTAACAGTGTCTCTTGTATCACATTAAAAGCATATAGGTAGGGAGACAAAACCCTAAAAAAAACAACGCAGTGTAGTCCCGGTCTCTAAAAAAAAAACCTAAACGCGCGTTCTCAGAAGCGAACAATCGTCTTATTTTGGTCGTTATCTCAAATGAATTATTTATACATAAACGCATTTCCTACGCTCGGCGGGTACTGCGCGCTGTTTAATTAACTTTTTATTTTTTTGTTTGATACTTCAATGAAAACTCTTAAAATTGCCCTGTCACTTTATCAAACAACTGTTTAGGTTAGCATGTCTGGGGCATCTGATATTGCCCCCGAGTTGGCACCGTCCTAAGGACGGACTCTGCCGGCCTGGTTGCGGACGTGTCAGCGAGCGTTACCCGTGACCCGGCCCCCAGGCGGCGGGAAAGGATATGCACCGTGGGGGTTTAGTCGGTAAGAGTCTGACATAACCACCGCGTCTCCTCGGGGTATCCATGGGGATACCACGTTAAAAAAAAAAAAAAGCTTAGCATGTCTAGGGATTTTTCCAGAGATGGCGACACTCACTGCTCATTGGAGTTACATACAAAGCGCAAATTTGCACACTCGAAATCGAAAGTCGCTCGTCAAAGTAAAATCGACCTAATATTTTAAGATTAGAGTCGAAATTTCCGTACTACTTATTTTTATTTTACAAACATGCACTGAATTGACGGATTTGAGCTCTGAAACAAGGAGGATACGTTTCAATTTTCAATGACGATGGAAGTTTTCGATAATCGAAAAGGACTATGATTGTCAAGGTACAGATTTTATATTAACGCTACAGTACAGTACAAGTTTTAATTTTGAAATATGTGGTATTGAAATATAATTTCGAGCAAAAAACATCAAAAAACGTTTCATATTTCACATAGAAAACACAATGGGAGAGTTCTTTGATTTTCATCTTTATATCATTTTTATTTATTTGTCGTTATATCGGCAATAAAAATACATATTCCGTGAATATTCCGACTCCCTATTATTACTTCATTAGTTACAGAACGCTGTCAGACATCTTTGTAATGGTATCTTATTATTATTTTATTATAAATTCAATGTATTTTATTAAAATAAACCTGTAGAATTACGGTTAGCAAGCGTGCGTATAAATAATTGCTTTACCTTACTTTATATATAAACGATTCAGTCCTCCATAAAACCAAATAGTTCTCTCAAGTTACGAGTCCCCAATATATAGAATAATGAATACTAAATTAGTTAATACGACGAACTAAAAAACATAAAAGAGTAGGCTTTAACTATGTTTTTTTTTTTCACTACAAGTTAGCCTATGACGGCAATCTCACCTGATGGGAAGTGATGATGCAGTCTAAGATGGTAGCGGGTTAACCTGTTAGGGGTATGGTAAACCCATACTCCTAATTGGTTTCTATGTGACATCGTGTGGCGACACGTTTTTGTTGGCTGGTAACTATCCACGGCCGAAGCCTCTCACCAGACCAGACTCAAGCCAGAAATCGAACCCAGGCCTTCCAACTTTATAATGACACACTTTTCTCATATGTGATTATTAGATCCGTTTTACCCTTATGTATGGTTTTAAGATATCGAATTTTTAACGTTTGCAAAGAGCTGGAGCTCGTACTAAGGTTAACTGAAATGTAAATCATAAAAGATTAACAACTACCTACCAGAACTCGATCGTTAACTGGAATTCGATTTAAATTTCAAAAAGTCGTTCACAGTAGGTACCAGTTGACAACATTTTATTACTAAGCTTTGTTATGTTAAATTAGTCCTAAATTTGTATGTCACAAGATCTATATTAGTGATTTAGGTGATAATGTTATTTGTTAATCGGATACAAAAGATGGAATTTATTTGAAAATGAAATATAAAACGGGAGTTATAATATATAGTTATATGAAAAGACATCACGAATCAATCGCAAGAAAATCAAGACTGTAATTGATTATACTGAATAAGCAGCTTGTTTAAATACTATTGTAAACTTTTTAGTATAAACCACCGAATAAAATTTTACGAATGTTCCTCTATATATTAAATATAGATATTAAAACTTGAAAATATATTGCTAATGTAAATATAAAATAAAAAAAATGTAAACGAATTTGGTCATCATCATAGTCTCATTACCAATTAAAATAAGGAAAGAAATATATCATATTATGATAGCTTCATAAATGCCTGTATTAGGTTGACATGAATAAAACAATTTTCATTAACAAACATGTCAAATAAATAAAATAATGAAAAAATATGTATGAAAGCTTCATTTACGATTGTACTAGGTTGAAATAAACAAAATAGTTTCTAAATTGAATTTGTACTAGAATTTTCTTCACATTAGCCACCCGTTCCCCATTTCTTTTCGTTGCAAGTAAATTTGCCTGGTGGGAGGCTGGTTGGTTAGGTGGCGATTTAGCGATTTAGTGTGGGTTTACCATACCCCTAACAGGTTAGCCCGCTACCATTATAGACAGCATCATCATTTACCACCAGGTGAGACAGCCGTTACGGGCTAACTTGTAGTGAATAAAAAAAAAAATAAGGATGCACCTACAAAGTACGTACACGCTGGACTATGAGAACATGCGCGAGAGTTGGGAATGCTAATGCGCTCGTGTTGACGTACGCGCTCGCTCGGCATACGGAATGCGTTGTGGGCCCACGAGGTACCAGCTTATACTGGTTGCACAAGAGATAACGCGAGATGTGTCAGTAAAAAGAAGCGAATGAAGCATATCTTCTTTGCACAAATTCAAATTCAAATAGTCCTTTACAAGGCACTTTTGACGCGTCAATAATTTGCATAGTAGTAATTCGATGGTGATAACTACATTCGTAAACTTAAAACTAAAGCTATGAGGGTTCCAAACGCGCCCCGGTCTAAGAAGAAGCCCACAACAAAGATAGCCGGGTAGGTAGGTTAGCTTGGCACTGAATCGAACTGTCTACATAAGCTACTGTCTGTATAGTTCTCTAATAGTTGACATATGAATTATAACTATGTGTTAATATTTGACGACCTCCGTGGCGCAGTGCGTGCGTTGTTGCATTATAAAGTTGGAGGTCCTAGGTTCGATTCCTGGCTCGAGTCTGGTCTAGTGGGAGGCTTTGGCCGTGGCTAGTTACCACCCTACCGACAAAGAAGTGGCGCCAAGCGATGTCGCGTAGAAACCAATTAGGAGCGTGGGTTTACCATGGTCCTTAAAGGTTAGCCCGCTACCATGCTAGACAGCATAATCACTTACCACCAGGTGAGATTGCCGTCAAGGGCTAACTTGTAGTGTATAAAAAAGAGATGTGTCCGTAAAAAGAAGCGAATGAAGCATATCTTTTTTGCTCACTGAATCGAACTGTCTACATTAGCAACTGCCAGTCTAGTTCTCTAATAGTTGACATTGGAATTATCACTAAATCCTGGATGCGATTCCGGAGTTTGTCGTAAAGTTTTGTCGCGGAGATTGACTCGTTGTGTCAATAGCGATTAAAGTTTAATCACCAATCCAGATTCAGCTTACGCGAACTTATATATCTTAAAAAGCTAATAGTTTTGTCTGTCTGGAAACCCTCAGTACCAGCACGAGCTTCGGAGAACTGGTTAGAGGCTAGTTCAGGGTATTGTAATTAATATATGGAAATAATTGGTAGAGCCCAAACCAAGCCAAACTACATCGAGGATCGCAGAAGTTCTATTCGTGTTACCGCTCTCTCTAGGATAGACAGATAAGACATTTACCAGAAGTACTTTCTTAAGGCTGAAGATGACGATAATAAACTTTTCGCTCAACTAAGTAGTTCACTCAATCAACCAGTAGGTAGTTCATTTAAATCAGCAAATCAGAATGAGTCAATGAGATACGATGAGCTCTTCATTTTTATATGTCGCTTTTTCTTCGTGCTTTAAACAAAAAGATTAGAACTGCAAATCATGCAAATATTTCTTGCCCATAACGGATGTATTTCTTGGTGTTTATTTTGCAATTAGTAAGCTACCTTTTTTTTTGCGAAAAGATAGAGAACCTAATGAAGTAATGACATTTTTGAATAAGTAGAGAATTGTCTTTTTTTTATGGAATGATTTAGTTTGCTTCCTTCGTACGTTCAAACTACCCATGTCTTGTGTACGATCATGTCGCTCCATGACTAAACGCTTCTTTAGATAACGACTCGTGTAATGCATAGCTACGTGGTTATTTGAAAACGATTTGCTCTCTCTAAAAGCCATTATATTTTTTGTTCCCTAACTTTCTCAACTGAACTAGCCTTAGCTGGCTCTGTATAATAGATATTCACTTCGTCTAAGTTAACGGATTTTAAAACTAAACCTCTGCATATGCTTGTTCTCCTGGTATGCAATGCCCATCTCCAATATGCCAGTTGCATAGATAAGAAAGGTAAATAAATATACCTTTACTAGCTGAGACCCGCAGTTTCACCCGCGTAGTTTTCGTTTCCGTGGAAATACCGGGATAAAATATTGCCTAAATATAAATTGCAAATTGACTCTTTGAAGTAAGGATCACACCTACATTTCTTAGACAACAGTGAGTGATTATAATTTAATATGAACTTTATTAAATGGCAATAAAGTGCAAATTGACTCTATATTTTATTTAGAAAACGTTTATATGGGAAAAAGAAAAGGGCTGTTTTTAGGGTATTCCCAGCAATTATTCGAATTTTTCTAACTTTTTAAACCTTCCCTAGACCTCCACGAACATTTCAAGACCAAGATAAGACCAATTTGGTCAGCCGTTCTCGAGTTTTAGCGAGACCAACGAACAGCAATTAATTTTTATATATATAGATATTTGAAACGCTTTGTGGTTAAATTAAACAATAAAATCGGTTAAAGCACACAAACAAAAAATTATATCATAATATATAATTATAGCTAATGCAGTGAGAACTTTGATATCACGATTTTATCCATCTAAAAATTTTAATCTGTCTTATTTTATTTTCCACTGCTAGGACAGTCTTCCTTAAGGAAGTTGACTCACACAAATATTATCACTTAAAAAAAATTAGACGAAATTAGATAAAGGCGGAATTCGAAATGGTATGTGTCATATAGTCGAAACTGGATTGTTATAGCAATTTAACATATTTATTTATCCATATTGGTTGACCTTAATAAAAGCTTTCATCTTAAGGTGAGTTTAGCAAAATATAACTCATTTCAGAATACTCATTTGTTTTGCATGCACATTTTTCACTCATTCGAGTGGATAGATTTAAAATAGATTTCCGAGGAGTGTCAACTGTGTCAATATATCATCAAGTCGTTAGACTTTTACAGATTCAATGACGAAAGTTCTTTTAAAAGGACAAGTCACGCCCTTGCGAAATTTTACTCTAAAAATTTGCATAAATAAAAACCTTTAGTATGGTTCGCATGCTCGGAATCGTAGAGTCGTTATCGAATTTCGAAACATTCTAAAGTCAACCGTCCGACCCCCCGTTATCCCAATCGTAGCCTAAGCCGAGGTTCGGCTTCACAGGAGGCGCCCTTAGGCAGACGTTCCTTTAGTTTCTTCGAGCCCTAGGGCTCAAAATTTCTTCTGGCAGGGCTTCTTTCCGAAGCTCGCCAAACAGCCCGGTTACGCTGTCGCAACCAATAGGGTTAGCACAGCTAATAGTCAGTCCGAAAAAAAAAGAAAAATCTAAAGTCTAAAGAGAGATTTCAGTTTGTTTTTTTAGCGTACCTACTTCATTCATTACATAATTTTGCTGTGTGTTCATTTCCAACTACACTGTCTGCTAAGGGGTAACAAAATGTACTGTATACGTACATTGCGCGTGCGCTTGCTCTGATTCCGTATTTAAAGAGGTTTTTACCATGACGTTACAATGTTTCGATGATTTCGAACGACTTTGGTATAACGAGCGTGCAAATCATGCTGGTGCTAAGGGTACAGCATTGTTGCACTGGTATTATGCATTTATTAAAAGGAAATAAGGACGAGAATAGCTTGAACAGTGTTGGTATTGAAAAAAGTGGGACGTTTTTGTCTCATTCGCTGTCAGAGTTCAGTCTTTTCTAGGAATGTCCCCATTAAATGTCGACCGAACGAAATTTATTACGTTACGGTCGATATAACCAGTTTTATCTTTTAATTTTACGTTTAGCCACTTCGGCTGATATAAAAATAAAAAAGTCTCTGGGACTCATTAGTATTTGAATTTTAGAGTAAAAAATACGATTTCAAATAAATATACATAATATCTATTAAAGGAAACTGTGATAGCCCAGTGGTTGTTCGTTGATGCAAGTGATATTTTAATTGCTTAAAAACGCACATTACTCCGAAAAGTTATAAGTGCGTACCCGGGTTCGAACCCCTGACCTCTGATTAGGAGGCTGACGTCCTAACCACTAGGTTATCACAGCTTCACAAATGTATATCATCATCATCATGATCAACCCATTACCCGCTCACTACAGAGCACGGGTTTCCTCTCAATATGAGAAGGGTTTGCCATAGTCCACCACGCTGGCCATGTTCGGATTGGCAGACTTCACACGCCTTTGAGAACATAATGGAGAACTTTCAGGCATGCAAATTTCCTTACGATGTTTTCCTTCACCGTTGTAGCAAGTGATATTTTAATTTTTTAATAGGCTATCACAGCTTCACAAATGTATATATACTTCGAAAAATCTCAGTCGTTATACTACATTAAGTGGTATAAACTATAAACTGTTTCATGATGCTACGGATGGTTGCGTGTAGGACCGTAATTGGCGGCTACCGGGCATAACAGGTCGCTGACAAATGTGGTGTAAATTGGCATGCGCTGATCCCTCGGCTTCAGATTAGCTTCAGTTTTAGACGGGCGAACAGGTAGATTATGCATATATATGAATATTAAGATGAAGTTTTGAACTGTCGTACGTACGTACGTATACGTATTCGACGAATGTTTTGGAATACGTATTGAGAACCGAAAATGTTATCTTTTTTGCAATATATATATCGATCCATTACCGGCTCACTACACAGCTTGGGTCTCCTCTCTATATGATAAGGGTTTGGCCTTAGTTCGCGGGCCATGTTCAGTTCACGCCTATGAGAACATTATGGAGAACTCTAAGAAACGCACATGACTCCAAAAATATGTATATGCGTGCGTGATCGAACCACGACCTCTGATTAGGAGGCGGACGTCCTAACCATTGCATTGGCTATCAACAGCTCACCGCTAGACCGCTAAAATGATTGGTGTATTGGACGCGTCCAATATCCGAATACTATGCAATATACGTTCCTCTGGTTCTACGTTGACAAGTTCGCCGTTGCTAAGCAAAACAAGCATTAAGAAATATTCTAAACTACGTCAACGTTTTACAATTTTGGCATAGTTCATGCATCCATTGCCGCTCACAACAGAATTAAACAGATTTTTTCGCAAACGAAATTGTAACGACCGCCACCGATGACAGACGCAGCGTAATTATTATTTACTAGCTGGTGCCCGCGACTTCGTCTGCGCAGGATTTGTATTTCGTGTAGCTTTTATTAGCGTGGCGTAGAAAAGAACTAACATTATGACATTGAAATTATAATGCAGATGGGAGACTCATTTAATCAGCCAGAGATATTTCCGTAGTTCTTCATACTAAATCTTTGGAAGAGGCCCATAGTTAGGTACTACAACCGGAGCAATATGTTGTCACTGGCAAAAACGGTTCAAAGACTTAAAGGCACTGGAGAGTTTTGGACAAAAAGATGTCACGGAGTGTGCCGAATATCCAAGTACGCTGTACATCCCAGTCCATATCCACCCGTCGATTTTTTCAATAGCACCAATGCCCTGTAATAAAGTCAAAATACCAAAATACCTTCATTGTAATTGAAATTTCTGTATTTTGTAAATTGGGTGTGTAAGGCGTACACCATAAAGACTATTATTATTGTTTTCTCGACTTAGCCGAGTGCATTAAAGTTCACTTTTTAATCACAGTCACCTCTTCGCATCTCGAGACATAACATCGAATGTATAATAGTAATCGTTTTCTCAACGAGCTCACGCACAACCCAACCGGTTCCCAGCCTCTCGCCGCGATGCGTCGACTCGGAATCGATTTAAAATCGACTCTAATTGCAGCATTGGAAGAATCGATAATTCAAGATTCCGATGTAACGCGTACATTTTTCGAGCGTGTAAATATTATAGAATCTGTCTGCTTATACGTTTACATGTATGACAGAATTGCTTGTCATTTCATTAATTGACGTGTGTATCTGATTATGGTATTGGATTTACTATTGCCTATAATGTTCGACTGTACAACACGAAGCGGTGATAGCCTAGTGGTTAGGGCGTCAGCCTCCTAATCAGACGTCAGTGGTTCGAATCCGGGCACGCACCTATAACTTTTCGGAGTTATGTGCGTTTTTAAAAAATTAAAATATCACTTGCTTCAACGGTGAAGGAAAACATCGTGAGGAAACCTGCACGCCTGAGAGTTCTCCATAATGTTCTCAAAGGCGTGTGAAGGCTGCCAATCCGCACATGGCCAGCGTGGTGGATTATGGCCAAATCCTTCTCATATTGAGAGGAGACCCGTGCTCTGTAGTGAGCCGGTAATGGGTTGATCACGTACAACACGATTGATGATTCCCTGGTTGGTTCAAAATAAATCATAGTAGGCATTGTTATGAACATTAGTACCAGCATAAACCTGAAGTTGAGAAATTGGCGTTTTCAGTCCCCTTGGATATTTTTTTTTATTTAATTTGTTAGATAGATATTATTCATCTTCTGATTTCATTATTTCAATATATTATTTGTTATTGTGAACCCTACACATGGCTATATTTGTATAATACCCTCGGCTAGGTTGCCTGAGATCCTTCTTGAGTGAAAAGCCGCCCTATGTACCTACCTCTTTTCTGTGTGTGTTTGATTGCTGTCTTGAATTTCTTAATATGTAGGGTGTGCAAAAAAGTGTGTTATATATTTATTCCACTACAAGTAAGCCCTTGATGGCAATCTCACCAGTTCACAAGTGATGATGGTAGCGCGCTAACCTGTTAGTATTACGGTAAACCCATGCTTCTAATTGGTTTTTACAAGGCATAGACATCTGATTGTGAAAAAATGTCTCCGGTCCTATGAAATTATGTTTTAGGTTTTTCGCAATGTTTCCATTTTGATATAAATTCAAATTCTTGTAACTTAAACCGTCTTTATCTCAATGTCGTCAAACTGCGCACCTTTGCTAATTATTATTATCGTTTTGAGTCAGGTTTCCATACTCCTGCGCAACATAATTATTTTCAAATCCATTTCTGTCTTAATTATGTCCATTTAAGGGCGATACTTGTATTTTATTCTGACAACTGGGGCCATCTGCAACCTATAGTTATTGCGTTTTTAATGAAATTTTAACTCGAACTCGTAAAAACAGTAATTGCTCTGACTTAAAATGTATATTTTATTATTTTAACATAACTGGTAAAGGATGCTCTTGACCACAAACCGACCTGATGGATACGTAAACAATTACAGGTAAATCAATCGATCAATCCTTAATTACTCTGAACTAAAGAACTGGATTAAAGAAGGCCAAAGAATTTAAAAACAAGAATGACTATTTTGCAAGAATTACCACAGAAAGAATGAAGAGTAGTTTTGAGGAAAATCAATATTAATTATTACAATTACATAATCTTTTTTCACGACCTTCTTGGCGTTGCTCGTGTCGCATTACAAAGGTGGAGGTCCTGGGTTCGATTTCCGGCTCAATTCTGCTCAATTGTCAATTCCGGTCTGGTAAGAGATCGGTCGTGGCTGATTACTGACTAAGACAGCCTACTACTACCTTAGATTATATCATCACTTACAACCAGTTGAGATTGCGTCAAAGGCTAACTTGTAGTGGAATAATATAAAAACCCCAAGATAATAAATTGCAAAACCCTGTTGGGTGTTACTACTATAAACGTAGTTTATACTTCGGCATTATCCACCTCGCTGCACCAATATGGATTGACGAGCGTAGGTTACAAATTACATGTGTCAGATTGGTTGTAGCTGGTGGACCCGGAGAAGATAGACCAAAATAATGCAACCTCTTTAAGACAAAACTAGTTGTTATATCAGTAAGGCGAGTTACAAAAAGACGTTCAACTAGCTACCTGGCCAATAACCTAACTAACGGGCCCCAAGGACAACGAACAAAAAAGTGAGCAAAGCCACCATTGTGTTGGACACTATTAAATTATAATTTATTGCCCTTTGTTCTAATATTGTTTTAGGAGGCTCCAGTTTTAATGACGGCTCATTTGACTCCTAGAGTTCAGCTTGTTGTAAACTTTCGTTAGAAAAGTAAACCAGATTCCTGGTTGTTCCAAGAACTTCCCTTACATTTTGCTAAGTTAAATTTTTGCCCTAGAAAGTTCTCAAAATAAATAAGAACCGTGTTTACATATCACCGGTTAGCGTCCCTAAAAGAAAAATTCAAATTCCGAAACATTAGCGTCAACAATATTAATAAAACAATTTGTGACACATAATGATGAATAATTCAGTGTTCGTTCTGGAGTTCTAGATTCAGAAATTGTAATTACGGTAATTTCATCGCGGAATATTATGATTAACATATGCTGGTAATGTTCCCTGTTAACTCTTAGCTTGGCAGACTTCTAGATTATGAAAAGCTTCCACAGAAACCGTCTGCATGTAAAACCAATATCATCTTGCGATCGTTCCTTAGTTAAAGAGTATCGTTAAGGAAGTGCCTTGAAATATCTTCCGTGCGTTTCAAACTAAACAGTTATTCTTAGATTATACTGAACTCTACATTTGAAGACTTCGAATTCTGGATCAATGACGATTTAAATTCATTGTTAAAAACAAATCGGCGAACAATACGAAGTTCCTTCAACTTCCAGCTGCAGCAAAAAGGCGCAAATTCACTGCGTGATTGCGCAGCGAGCGGTCCGATTACTGGAATGGTAGTAATTGATACATAATTATCGCGTTGGCTTAGAATCCGCCGCCATTGGTGAGACAGTGAAGCGTTGCGGGAAAGTTTTTTCGAGTGCAGAGTGAGGTTTTGTAAATACAACTAGACAAGTGGTATTGTCCATTTGATCAATGCAACTAAAATGCTGCGGATAGCAGACATCCAGTCACCTGGACCTGTTGGACATAAAAAGCGGAAGTACGTCGACTAGGCAGGGGCAGACATGTTCTGGAGTGGAGACCGCGTACCGGTAAGCGCAGCTTAAGACGACCTCGTGTTCGCAGGAACGACAAATTTAAAAAGATCGCGAGCAGCGGGTGGATACTTGACGAAGAACGCGGAGAACTGTGTGTGGTGACGAGCTCTCTGAAAGGCTTATGTCCACCAGTGTACGTCTAGAGGCTGATTGAATATCACGCACATAGGCTAGAAAACCCTCCAGAAAACATACTATTCGTTCGATTTCGAGACAAACGTTAAAGCATCCAACCATGTAATCGAATTTGGCCTCTAGTGTTCCTTCCCTAGAGTCAGAAGTTCGCAACATTACACAAAGGTCATCTATTATTTCTTGGATATACTCAAGCTACTGAGAATTAGCACACGCATCCTCAACCCACCTGCTGTTTCTTTTATTGTTGGAAGTAGTTTTTCGCCCCCTGATTACCAAACCGTGACGTTTTAATCACATATGGCTAATCGCTGTTACTAATTAAATCATAGCAATTGTGAGCGCACTTAGGTATGTAAATAAGACTTCTGCGGTGTATTTATGATTATTACAAGCCATTACCCCCGCAGTTGGCTTGCATTAGGCGTTGAAGTTCTTTTTGCCCAAGAAACGAGTAATAGCCATTTTTTCTGCTCTGAACTGCTGTCTGCGTCTGATACTTTATTTTTTACTAGGATAATTAATGAAAATTTGCAAACTACTGTCGATTCACTTGTGTCTTTGACAGTGCGGGCAGATGTCAGGTCGATATCAAATACTTGAAAGATAAATTGGATAATTCGCTATATATCGAGCCCGCATAGTTGAAATTTAACCAATGATTATACATGTCTTGTCCCATATTCTTTAACCTTTTTAATAACAGCACCTGGCAGCGTGACCAAGCAGAAGCAATAGCTTGAACGCCTGAATGGAATAATTTTGAACATGGGCCTGTATGAAATAAAAGCGTAAGGGGAATTGTCTTCAAGGACGAAGTTGATTATAGGAAATATTCATATTTAAATAATAAGTAATGTACCATGTACAAAAGTAACGTAATCGAATTTTGCATACTCGCAAACGTGAGATCGTTTTCGATTATCGAAACACAATAACGTCAAAGTAAAATGGATCTTATGTTTTATTAGGATTAGAGTCGCAATTTACTTGCTACTTATTTTTATTATACAAACTCGTACTGATATAGATGCGTGGACGAACTTAAACAAGGCGCATACTTTTCAGTTAATTATGGCGTTTGTGTGTTTCGATAATCGAAAATGACTACTACTTGAGAGCTAACAAATCTTTTACTATCGGTACAGCTCTTTTTTATTACGTATTGGAGATGTGCACTTGACTAGTGGCCGATCACCAACGCGGCCCATAAATTAAGTACGTGGACAAGGGTAAATGTTCAATAAAGAATTAAAAGATAAGTTTGTATTCATTCTGCAATAAAAACTAACTAGCCTAATTAACTTAATAGTTTTTATTGTATGCGTTATTTCTCACCAGATGTTACCATCAGTTTTATATAAAGGCAATGAATTGTATTTTTTATGTAGGTATGTTTGTTTAACTTTATATGTGAACAGGAATATCCGCCGATTGCTTTGTTAGATTACAATGTTGCATTGGTTTATTCAGTAACCATCAGTACCGCTAGTATAAGATTTGTATGCTGACAATCGTAGAATCCCTTGGAACATCGAAATATTCTATCGTCATAGTAAGTTGTGACGTATGGCTCAAGTTTTAGAGCTTAAAATCGTCCACTCTTTTACATTCGCACACGTTTGTAAAATAACAAAGTAGTACAGCAATTGCGACTCTAAGGTTATCGACATAAAGTCGATGTTTCTTTGACGTTATAGTGTTTCGATACTCGCAAGCAACGCAACGATTTTGTGTGTGTAAATCTTATACTTACGCTTCGGATACTCACCAACCATCTATCTATCTATTTAAAGTAAAAGTAGATTTGTGCTCTTCTCAAAATAGTTGGACCCATTTTTAATTTTGAGATCTACCCTCAAATGTTTGATTTTATAAAATTACAATAATAAGTAGCTATTACCTAGCCTGCAGTTTATTTTCCCGGATGTGAAGTAACCTTACTCCATAGGTATCAACATCATCATCATCATCATCATCATCATTAGCCAACGTTAACCACTGCTGGACATAGGCCTCTTTGAAGTAGCGCCAACTCATCCTGTCTCCGGCTTTTCGCATCCATAGGTATGCCTTCGCAAAATTTTGTCAAGCAAAATAGGTGTTCTACATAACAAAGTTCATTTCACGAAGTTGTTACTCGTATTTGTCTACTAGCTGACAACTCATGTAAATATATTATGATGATATGCATACTTAATACAATTTCCATAATCTCTGACATATACTGGTGCAAGTTTTTATCGTAAAAAATTGTATAATCATACACTTCGAAATAGATTTATCTCGTTTTCACGCCGTTTTATTTTTGATGCTTCGACTAATCCAATATTTGTTGAGAGTTTGAGACATCCAAGGTCATCCAACTGCTCACAAACATTTTATATGAATACTCGATAATTTCTTCGAAGATGTCTTTAATTGCATCTTTTCGTTGACTTTTAGCGTAGATAATCAAGTTTATTAAATATTATAAAGAAGTAGGTACCATATATTAGGCATATTTCTTACGTTTTATGTTTTTAGGGTTGCCTAACCGATAAGGTTTCGCTGTCTTTACTTTGTATGTCATGTATCTCAGGAACCTAATAAAATCTAAAATCACTACTCTATATATAAAACATAAAAACCGTTTCTACATCTTTTATTACAAATGCAATAATGCGACGATGGTTTAGACACGAAGTTAGTACACTACAACCCACCCATTTACTAACTTGAGTCAACGTTCCGTTTAAGCATAAATGTTTTTTTTTAACTTAATCTTTTTATTTTACTTCAAGTTTAGAATTTTGAAAAAAAAAATTGTAAATATTAGGTGACTATTGCATTGTCTCTATCGAATTTGTTTTTTTTGTACCATAACAAGTTATAAAAAGAAAAAAAAAACAATTCGTCATTACAAGCCCTTGACGTCTATCTCACCTGGTGGTAAGTGACGATGCGATCTAGGATGGTAGCGGGCTAACCTGCTAGGAGTATGGACTATGGTAAACCCACACTCCTTCCGTGCCGGAACACTGCCACTGTAACTAATTACACACCGTCTTCGCCGGCGAAGACGAGGTCCCCGCTATCTTATGTCATCCGGACGTAGGCTCCATCCACGGCCTCGGAGACGTACAGACCACTCACCGTCCGACCCCCCGTTATCCCAAACGTCGCCTAAGCCGAGGTTCGGCCTCAAAGGAGGCGCCCTTAGGCAGTCGTTGCCATAGTTTCTTCGAGCCCTAGGACCCAAAATTTCTTCTGGCAGAGCTTCTTTCCAAAGCTCGCCAAACAGCCCGGTTACGCTGTGGCAACCAATAGGGTTTGTACAGCTAATAGACAGTCCGAAAAAATGTAATTAATCTACGCGAAAGAAGTCTCAGGCATCGGCTTGTATAGAAATAAAATGTTATTTAAATTACTACTAATATTGTAACACAAGACAGATGAGTTGGCACAAATCTTAAAACTCTTCGTTAGCGATGATTGACCCATTCTGCTAATTAGTTGACGTCTAATTAAACCAGTAATTATAAAACAAAGTTGCACAACTCTTACTAGTTGAGGTTTAAAGTACTCCTTGACAGCTGGCAGAAGTGAGCGCTGTAGTCTTCTTATTAAGAGGTCCAAGGTTCGTACCCGGCAGTAGCTGTTTTAAAAATTTACCATTTACAAATTCTTTTTTTTTTGTATCCACTACAAGTTAGCCCTTAATGGCAATCTCACCTGATGGTAAGTGATGATGCAGTCTAAGATGTTAGAGGTATCCATACTCCTAATTGGTTTCCACGCGACATCGTGAAGGAACGCTAAATCGCGTGGCGAGACTTCTTTGTCGGTAGGGTGGTAACTAGCCACGGCCGAAGCCTCCGACCAGACTAAACTCGAGCCAGTAATCGAACCCAGGACCTCCGACTTTATAATGCGATAGCGCGAACGCTTCGCCACGGAGGTCTCTCTTCTCTGATCTGGCTCCGGTCCCGATTAGTTACTGATAAACACGTGCCGCCAAGCGATTTAGCGTTCCTGTACGATTAAACATAGGGTTTAATGTAAATATAGTCAATTTTGAAAAAAAAAAAGTGAATTTTGCCAAATCAAAAAAATTTCCATTAATCACATAAATTATTAAAATTAAAAAAATATATTGGTATATTATGCAGTTAGATTATATAAGATTGACCCGGGAATGGTACCCGGTACGTCGTGATTAGTAGTCGAACTACCACTGAACCAGTTGGCACATCAGACGTCATGGCAACTGCGAGTGAATAAACAAAATTATACTTTCATCGAGCTGTTTACTTGTCAGTCTTCATTATCAATAACAAGTGTAAAGTCTTTAATATAAATAATACATAAGTTACATACATATAACATACCGACGTGACTTGGACCCGTAATTCAACACCACACGCTTCTGTTGTGAAATTGGGTTACAACGCCATTTTACAGCCTTTATCTCCTGTGATTTAGAGGCGATTATTGCATGCTTTAAATTAGTAACACGAGACAGTGATTTTGATGTTATTTTTTTGTATCCATATAATAAATACGGTTTCGTCTTGTGGCTTAGCCATGGAAATTTTTGGCGAAATTAGCCGGTTGTATCATATTATGGATATTATAATAAAAACTGGTAGGTAATATTATTTTTTTAAGCTGTGATAGCCTAGTGGTAGCCTCTTAATCAGGCACATTTTAAATAAAAAAACTAAATTAAATTTAAGATATATCAAAAAATATTTTACTTATTAATGAGTTAATAAATTTTCGTAGGCCCATATTCATAAACCTTTTTTCTGGTAGTCGTTTTCATCCGATTCAGGGTGAGAGGACATATAGGAAAAAAAGTATTATAAAGTACTTACCAATACATTACAGAAAAGACAAGTCCTACTATAGTGTAAAGGATTATGTAAATGAGTTTATCATTTACATAATCCTTTACATATTTCACACCCATGCTTGTTTAAAGCATGGGTGTGAAATATTGGTCTAATAAGATATCTCTTAATATAATTTTAAGTGGCATGTGAGATGGTGATAACAAAAAGAAAATTTACCTGGCTAAGTTTGTTGTGGGCTTCTTTTTAGACCGAGGCGCGTTTGCATAGCTTTAGTTTTAAGTTTACGAATGTAGTTATCACCATCAAATCACTAGTATGTTAATTATTGACGCGTCAAAAGTGCCTTTTAAAGGACTATTTGAATAAAGATTATTTGAATTTGAATTTACAGGTATAAAAACAAAGTAGGTATCACCTGACCAGTGGTTTAAAAACATCCATTTATGACGATGTAAAGTAACGAGGTGTGTTCATGCTGAAGCAGACCGCGGACGGTAGGAGTGCTATGGCAGGTATGCTACCTACCGTTGAAGGTAGGGCCTCCATGTGTCTAATAAAAAAAAAGTCTCATTTTATTCCTTCAGTTGGCTATTTTTCTGTGTTGTCGCAGACGTTGCGAAGTTATATACGATACACCTATATTGTTACAGAATGTATAGAAGTGGTTTATATGACAGTAATTAAGGACGTACCGATTCATAAATTTGAACATTTATTGCAACTACATTACTGTGCTATTGACTAATTATTAACAACGCCAGTTGTGATAGCCTAGTGGTAAGGACGTCTGCCTCCAAATCAGAGGTCGGGGGTTCGAGCCCAGACACGCATCTATTACTTTTCGGAGTTATGTGCGTTTTAAAGCAATTAAATTATCACTTGCTTCAACAATGTAATACTAATTGTATTATAATTTATAATGTCAAATTTTCAGCAGACACTACACGTTTTGCATTCTTCACTTACCATCAACACGTCTATTTTACAAAATTTACAACAAATCTCAGTAATGTCAGACTTAGAAAAAGCGTGACGGCATAAGTGAACGTCATGTCGTATGCCGTGACGGGGTGGCCGATTGATGTTGCACATCAGAAAAAATAGTCCTTAAAAAGTCGGTTTATACCTAAGTAAATAAGTAAGGCAGTGAATTTCAGTTACGCGAAATTAAATCAGCTCGTGGTCCGGATTCTGCAAAATAAATGGCTACCCGTGGCATTCAGCGAGACGCGTCATTTCCATCTGAACGGACTAAGCATCCGGTTGAAGTTGCAGCCGCATCACTATAATATAGCATGCGAATATGAATTGAAACACGTACCGATACAGGTGTTTTGTTATAGTAACATATTATACCAGATATAGTAACTAAGAAAATACTCTGTCAATAAAATTCAAATTCAAATAATCTTTATTCAAATAGTCCTTTAAATGGCACTTTTGACGCGACAATAATTTACATAGTAGTGATTTGATGGTGATAACTACATTCGTTAACTTAAAACAAAAAGCTATGAGGGTTCCAAACGGGTCTAAGAAGAAGCCCACAACAAACCTAGCCAGGTAAATTTTCTTTTTGTTATTACCATCTCACATGCCACTTAAAATTATATGAAGAGCTATCTGATTAGAGCAATATTTCATACCCTTGCTTCTTTATCATTATCATAATCCTTTCCTCAAATGACAATCCTCAATATCTCAATTTATCCATATATACGTATATATTTTAGCACCGAGGACAAACCTCTTTGGTTTTTTCGGTGCCTTTATTGTATAATTCATTATATTCCTTGTATATTAATAATTAATAAATAAATAAATATGTCCCAAATGACTGATTGACTGAATGATTTTTCAACGCACTTTTTAAATTTGTTAAGATGAGCCACGGTAAGAGCAAATTGTGGACCAAAAATCCAGGCTACAAATCTGACACCAATATTTGTAACCATATAAACGTACAACAATGACAAAAGTATATCAACATCATGATGACTATAGAATACGTTACTTTTTTAGTGAAAAGTAAAAAATGTGAAAAATATATTATGTAAGGAAATTCACATAATATTTTGACCACTCAACTGACAACTATCAGTTAATACGTCTACCGGCATCGAATTTAGGAATGACTTCCTTTTGTTTTCCTGGTAATCGACTTTCAGCCAAGATAAGTATGCCGTTGCACCACAGAAGCTGTAGTAATAAAAAAAATAAGATAGCTAAAGAAACAGATGCCAGTTTCGACATTAAAACCTTTTCTCGAAACATGCAAAGTCGTATACAAAGTATCTGACTCGAACGGATTAATGAATGTGTAAACGAAGAAGCAAATAAAGTGCGCACCACGCATAGCGATACGACATCAGCGCAAGTAATGAAACCTGTAGAAAAACCAGTGCATCAAGAGTATGTAATCCAATGAGAGATATCTGAGCACAATTCTCTACGTCGCCTAATGACATATAAGGTAGAAAATTCAAAGGAGCTTTTAAACGTGTAATTTAGTCAATGTACTTAAACAAAAAATATAATGCTTGATCTATAACGTAAAGTCGGTGTTCGAATGAAAATAATGTAGTTTCTGGCTGAAATTCTAGCATTAAAATATCAATCTTTAAATGATATTTGCAACCCTGATATTTGTTGGTGATTTTTTTTAATTCAGCTATCACCAACTCAAGCTTAAGGAACATGATACGTGTTCTGAAAGGAAGCATTGGGAATCACTTTAGCTTACCAGCTAAAGTGATTCCCAATGCTTAATAGGTAGGATGATAAGGTAAGAAAGGAACAAAAAGATCCAGAAAATGAGGTTACTTAATTGAAAAAAATAAATAAAAATGAAAAATATTTATGTGCCAAAAACCACTTTATAAAGTTTAGTTCATCCGTTGAGTATTATACACTCGCATTAGGTATACAACCACACTAGGTAATCCTGTATCGTGGGGCCCAATTGATGTGACTAATTTGAAGAGCACCGACATTTTCATCTTCAGATATCGTATCGTATGATATGGGAAGGCTGCAAAGACCCGGCGAGCTGTTAGGATGTAAATTAAGGCCCGATCGACGCACGCAACGAAATCGCCTCTTGCATTCGTATCCGCTGCTTATCCGCGAAGCTTGGGATCACTTTGATAACCCCACTCTTCAATTACAACCATTTGTAATTTGTACGCGCGTCCTGTATTAAATATTAAAATATTCAGATGTAATGTGATTGGCTGAGGTTTAATATGAATTAATGGTGCGATTAGTATAATTTTTGCTCAGTAGTTACCTATTATATCAGAAGGCATTCTTTAGGCTAATATGTATTCTGAAATTGTTTCTGCATTTGGTAACCAACAACCAAAACATCACTTGCTTTACCATCACGTGCTTCAACGGTGAAGGAAAACATCGTGAGGAAACCTGCACGCCTGAGAGTTCTCCATAATGTTCTCAAAGGCGTGTGAAGTCTCCCAATCCGCACATGGCCAGCGTGGTGGACTATGGCCAAACCCTTCTCATATTGGGAGAAGACCCTGTGTAGTGAGCAGGCAATGGGTTGTTCATGATGATGATGAACCAAAACATTGTCAAATTCTATTTTTTGACAGCGGGTTACACATTGATTAACAGTTGTTTTCGTAAAGATTTGATCGGTTTCAAGACCAGAGGGATCTTATGCTACGTGCATTTTACTCAATGAAAACCACAAAATATAAGTCCCTAATATTACGTCCTTAGTTGAAAAATAAAGGTCATTTAATCTGCAAGTATTTATCTAAAAAAATCCTTTCTCACTGGGTGTTTCCTTCATAAAACATTCGCAAATCAATTTAACAAGCATTCACAACAAGATGTACTGCACGTAGTAAACATTCAAATCACCAACTCTATCGGAATCCTTTTTCCACAACGCAACATGTTACTCATTAACGATGCAACACGTCCGCCTCCTTCGACAGTTAACATGCAAATGAGCCAACTGGTTATTATCGCCATTCGCTCGGCTGTACGCAACTACCTACAAGTGCAATATATTACGTACTTTTCCTTTTTATTTGTACACTTGTTTCTCTGAACTATTTTAATTTGGGTAACTTTTTTACTTTAACGCGTATTTAAGCGCGTTAAATACGTAAATAACGTCGTCATTACATTGTCAGTTCAGAGTTAAGTTGCAGACTAAATAGGTAAGGTCAGTCCGATTCATTCGCATGAGGTAGATACTTAAGTGTCAAGTTGATTTAACTTGTTAAGGACACTTTTGACGGCCGACAGCAAATCTTTCTAGTATATCACTAATTGATGTCTATAATTAAGACACGGAGTAAATAGAGCAAATCATCGTCATCCTCAGTCTGTTAATGTCCCATTACTCCTGTCCTCCTGTCTCCTCTGATAATTATGAGGGAGGGAGTTATCGTAACTAACTTAACTCCACGATACCTGCAAGATGTTTATTTCAATAGCTACATCTACAAAGTATAAAATTTGTTTTAGAAATCCTAGAGTCGTTTTCGAATAACGAAACACACTAAAGTCATTATAAATTGAAACGTATCCACCTAGCTTTAAAACTCATATTGGTTCACACATCCACAGGTAGTACAATATTGTAAAATAAAAATAAGTAGTACCGAAATTGCGACTCTATTCTGTTAATGTAAGGTCCAATTTACTTTGACGTTACAAGTATTACGATACTCGATAGCGAATTTGGGATGGCGAGTGTGCAAATCTTATACAATGGCAGGTCATGGTAACTTGGAATAAACTATCGTATAGTTTTTTTATTCCCATTTTATTCCAATACGAGTCAACCCTTGACAATCTCGCATGGTGGCAAGTGATGATGAAGTCAAAGACGGTAGCGGGCTGACCTGTGAGAGGTATGGATGTTATAGTAAAGCTATAACACTTACAGCTCTAAATTGACATCATGTCATCATGATCAACCCATTACCGGCTCATTACAGAGCACGGGTCTCCTCTCAGTATGAGAATAGTTCGGTCGGATTAGCAGACTTCACACGCCTTTGTGAACATTATGAAGAACTCTCAGGCGTGCAGGTTTCCTCACGATGTTTTCCTTCACCGTTGAAGCATGTGACATTTTTAATTTTTTTTAAACGCACATAACTCCGAAAAGTTAGAGGTGCGTGCCCGGATTCGAACCGCCGACCTCTGATTAAGAGGCTGACGCCCTAACCACTAGGCTATCACAGCTAATGTAGCTGAGGTATGTGTGTGTCACATACACACACATAAAACTGTGTATGTGTGGTAGCAGAGCTGTGTGATAGATAGATAGATATGTGTCTATAGTTGTTTGAGAGAAGTGATCTGCTTAAGTACTCAGTACATCTTTAACTGTCACAGTGTTATCAGTGAACGATGCTAATGCATGTAAAGCATTACCAGATATTAGCTTACTTCGTGTAACTAACTACATCGATGCATAAACGGTTTGGCTCCAACACGGTACTGTAAACATATGATAAGTGCAATCAATTGTTTATAGTAAGTAGTTATTCAGATTGACCTTTCATTTCAGTTTTGACGACCTCCGTGGCGCAGCGCGCGCGCTGTCAGATTATAAAAAAAAAAGTTGGAGGTCCTGGGTTCGATTCCCGGCTCGAGTCTGGCCTGGTGGGAGGCTTCGGCCGTGGCTAGTTACCACCCTACGGACAAAGACGTGTCGCCAAGCGATTTAGCGTTCCGGCACGATGTCGCGTAGAAACCGAAAGGAATATGGGTTTACCATACCCCTTACAGGTTAACCCGCTACCATCTTAGACTGTACCATCAGGTGAAATTGCCGTCAAGGGCTAACTTGTAGTGGATAAAAAAAAATAAAAAAAAAAAATTCTAACTGGTGGGTATTAATTTTTAACTCGCTTGCTTTGCTATTCTCTATTCTGATGTATTTGTGAGACAATAAATATCTGTTATGAATGTATTAACTTATGTTACTTATGTTGAGATAGCTGTAACCGAAATGCGTCATCATGATCAACCCACTACAGGCTCACTACAGAGCACGGGTCTCCTCTCAATATGAGAAGGGTTTGGCCTTAGTCCACCACGCTGGCCATGTGCGGATTGGCAGACTTCACACGCTTTTGAGAACATTATGAAGAACTCTCAGGCGTGCAGGTTGCCTCACGATGTTTTCCTTCACCGTTGAAGCAAGTCATATTTTAATTGTTTTTTAAAAACGCACATAACTCCGAAAAGTTAGAGGTGCGTGCCCGGATTCGAACCGCCGACCTCTGATTAGGATAGGAGGCTGACGCCCTAGGCTACCACTAGGCTATCACCGCTTCCCGAAATGCGTAAAACAAACATGTATTTTTCGGCTTTCAAAAGTTTTTGTTTCGGTTAGCAAATCGCATACAATATGATGAATGATTTCGTAATATAATAATATAAACATAACATATACAAACATGGTTTATTTATTATTAATTTCTAAATTGTACCTACCGGGAATCTCACCCCTGGACCTCCGCTCATTAGGCCACAGCACTCAATGCTGCGTCAGGGCGGTCGTTATATCACATAAATGATGACGGGATACTTAAATTTTAACATGCATTTTTTCTGGCTAGTTACCACCTTACCGACAAAAACGTGTCGCCAAGCGATTCAGTGTTCAGGCACGATGCCGCGTTGAAACCAATTAGGAGTATGGGTTTACCATACCCCTAATAGGTTAGCCCGCTACCATCTTACACTGCATCCTCACTTATCATCAGGTGAGATTGCCGTCATGAGCTAACTTGTAGTTGATAAAAAAAAATGCTTTGTAAGTCACAAAAAAAAATCCTAACTCCGGGCTTCCTAAAAAGCCCATTATTTGGCACGACCTGGGACATTCTCGTCACTGGATTAACTAGGCAGTCACGTATTTATTAGCCACCAATAAATATTTCATAATTGATCATCTGCTATGTAATACTAATCCAATATGTCTGAGAGCTATTCCAAAGTTTTCTCGCGCATTAGCTCGTAAATTTTATATTTGTAGTAGAATTCTGGACTCATGCCAGACGTGAGATTTTTATATAGTTTGCTAATTATTATTAAACTGTTTTCTTATTACTATCTGATGCCCGATACTTCGAATAATACTTCGAAAGCTTAGATTAAGATTAAGATAAGGTTATTTAAAATTCATTCGGAATAAACAAGTTTTTAATTGATAATTATCTCATGTCTTATTTCTGTTCCCCGCGCCCTTTCCAAAAATATAATTTCGGGAAAATTGTATGTGAAGCAGTGATAGCCCAGTGCTTAGGGCGTCAGCCTCCTAATCAGAGGTTGGCGATTCGAATCCGGGCACGCACCTCTAACTTTTCGGAGTTATATGCGTTTAAAAAAAAATTAAAATATCACTTGCTTCAACGGTGAAGGAAAACATCGTGAGGAAACCTGCACGCCTGAGAGTTCTCCATAATGTTCTCAAAGGCGTGTGAAGTCTGCCAATCCGCATATGGCCAGCGTGGTGGACTATGGCCAAACCCTTCTCATATTCAGAGGAGACCCGTGCTTTGTAGTGAGCCGAGAATGGGTTGATCATGATGATGTATGTCAAACTAAAGCTCATATATAAATATTTATACGAGTATATTGATGCACTTGTTCGCATAAGTTTTTTTTTATATTAATATTTTTCTTAACCTTTCCATTCGGCAAGTTCATTCGTTCATTCAACGGGCTGAACAAGTTTGGAATAATGTCATCAGTCTCTGCAGTATCAGTTTCTGCATCTTGCTGGAAAACTTAATAGCTTGGCTTTGTACCTTAGGTAGGTTGATAACTAGTAGCAAATGAAATGTTCGACTCAATTTAGGCTTACTCTGGAAATGAATCCATGTTCCTTCCAAGTGTTAAGCTATAGCAGACTTATAATAAAAACAAAATCGCGAACTCGTTTGTTAAGATAGCTTTAAAATAAAAGCCAGAAAACCTCTTATCAGAATCAATTAAAACAAAAAACCTAAATAACCGGGAATCAAACCCTTTAGTTCTTAAAATCGATCGCCGAAATCACTTCACCAACAAAATACAGGTAAAACTTTTTTGGAATTGTAAAATTGTTTGATAACATAAAAATAAAAGCAAGGAAACTTTGAAGCTGAATCCTCAAATTTTTCATCGCAGGAAATCAAACCGATGATCTCTTATGTCAAAATGAACAGTGGAAATCACTGTGCTACCAAGGTACGGACAACACCTATTTGAAATCGTAAAATTGCTTGTAAAGATAACTTTAAAACAAAAGCCAGGATAGAAAGCACAGCTGCAGTCGCGATGGTTTCGCATGGCGAAATCGTAAAAAGCACCATAAAAGTAACCGGAGACTCCATTACTGAGCAGTCAAAGTATCACCATTTACTGCTTAGTGCTTCGAGGTTATATCTTATTTATGGACGCTAAATAGAGAGATGCATTTAAACTTTACCTATATCTATAAATAACTTTTATAACACGATCACAGTGAAGCGAAGACGGTATTGTTTTTAGAGTATGCTTGTTTGTACATATAATATATGTGTTACACGGTAGCGTTGCTCTATACACATGATCAACCCATTACCGGCCCACTGTAGAGAACGGGTCTCCTCTTAATATGAGAAGGATTTGGCCATAGTCCACCACGCTGGCCATTTGCGGATTGGCAGACTTCACACTCCTTTGAGAACATTATGGAGAACTCTCAGGCGTGCAGGTTTCCTCACGATGTTTACTTCACAGTTGAAGCAAATGATATTTTAATTTTTAAAAACGCACTTAACTCCGAAAAGTTCGAGGTGCGTGCCCGGATTCGAACCGCCGACCTCTGATTAGGAGGCTGACGCCCTAACTACTAGGCTATCACCGCTTCACTATGCTATACACATGCTCTATACACGAATTAACTTTATTCAAATTTTTGGGTTGGATTTAGGTTAACTTGAGTGCGTTTTCATTTCTTTATTATTTCATCACCGTCATTCTCACAATACTGCTGGACGCAAGCCACTTCTTTCACTGTAGATATCATAAAAGCATTTGACCCAATGCGCTGCTCTATCGAGGTATACAATCTCATTACATCTAATTCACAGGCCGGCAGGTTATAAAATAAGCTGCTATTTGAGTTCTTCTTTTAATAGATTGACGATGTTTGTTCTATAGATGTGTTATTCTGTTAGTTAAGCTTCATTATAGTCTTCCCACAATAAAATGATAGGATTTCTAGTTGTATTTAATACGCTCCAATGTGGGTATTTATAGATATATATTCAATATTTATACTAATATACTTACTCCTACTCATTAAATCTACTACTAGTAATTATTGTCATATGACAATTCGGTTTCCAGACTCTACAAGAAGTGTGTTACATAAACCTCCTGTAAGCCTGTTCCTCGACACACAGGTGTGATACATATCTTTTTTTTTTACCGAACTAGTCCTACAAATACTCATCAGCCAATTAATAAAACCTTTTAAATCAATACAATCAATATAAGTATCAATTAATTCAATTGGCATAGTTAAAACAAAATCTTTAAAAAATTGGAATTGACTAATAAAACTATTTGAAACAGAAAACAACAGTATCTAAATAAATTTCTTTACACCCTAAGCGCGTAGCTAACAGATTACATCCAACTTTAATACTAAACAGTTGAAACCCATTGTTTATAATATAAAGTGGACATCTAAAATTCATATCATCCCGATCAGCATAGATCACACATTTGATATACAACGGTCATGAGATAGGTACTAATGATAGGTCCTGCTCCAGGCAGACTAATGCGAAATAGATGGATTCGTCCCCGATAATAGTCGCAATATAATAAAACCAGAAAGCCTGTTGAACAGAGCGCTGTAAATAGTATCGAATGCAATTTAAGTACAAATTAATTATCAATAGATTAGAGTAATCAACTGGAAAGTGAAAAACTTTATTACGTAAATCAATCTGTATTGATTTACGTTATTCAACGCATAAGCCCAGATTTCAGTGCTGTGGTTAGTAATAATATAATAAGTTATAGTTTTCCACCTTACAAAAAGCCTTAGTTAAGCAGTCTTAACTGTAAAAGTACCATAATATAGTTCATGAAGCTGTGATAGCCTAGGGGTTAGGGCGTCAGCCTCCTAATCAGAGGTCGGCGATTTGGGCATGCACCTCTAACTTTTCAGAGTTATGTGCGTTTTTAAAAATTAAAATATCACTTGCTATAACGGTGAAGCAAAACATCGTGAGGAAACCTGCACGCCTGAGAGTTCTCCATAATGTTCTCAAAGGCGCGTGAAGTCTGCCAATCCAGTGATGGAATGCCAGTGATGGACTATGGCCAAGCCCTTCTCATATTGAGAGGAGATCCTTGCTCTGTTGTGAGCCTGTAATGGGTTGATTATGACGATAGTTCATGTTTTACCTAAACTTGAGAGGAAATATCAAATTTATTGATTTAAAATCGATACAAAAAAAAATTGGAAAAATCTTGAATGCATTTTAAATTTAGATAAGGCACTTAAAATGATTTAATTTATAGTTTACAGTTTACAGTTCTTATAGTGTGTGGACTTCAAATCAAGTCAATCAAGCGTTTCATTATCACTTTGATAGATAACGCAAACTTCGGTGATGAGATTATTTAGTTACTCAGAACCTCTCACGTTAACTGTTGGTCGTTAAGATAATTGATTTCTTCCGAACTGTTGCGTCTAACTTATTTACTGTCTGCGATTTTTAGCCTAGTTTGCGTAAACCGATATAATGTGATAGTTTTGTGATGCTAATGTACTTTCGTTGTATTTGCTACCTCGTGCTTGGAATTAAACAGCCTAGTATTACGTAGGCTTTCTATTTCTTTTAGAATATGCATCATTTTTGAATTTTATTCATCATGTTTCCGGATGTTATTCTCTGAGATTATTGTGTCTGAGACTGTAGAAACGGATAGATGATGAAGGACGGATGGAGGACAATGCGTAAACTTCGTTTTTATACCTGATGGCAAACTAATAAGAAATATATGAATATTACATAAAAAGTTTTTTTCAATAAATTGCAAATTTTGTGTACTGAGAGACTAAATAGTCACCTTATTTATGTCTATGTAATAGTTTTTTTTTTTAATATCTTTATTTATTATTAAGGACTTTTATATTATAAACTATATATGACAGTCCTATCTTACTTTACTATAAACTTATATCTACGACATTATTTTTTTCTACCTCTGTATTAAATCTAACTATATATACATGTAAATCGACTGCTTTTTATAATATACCTATCTATTTTTTACACTTTCGAGTGTCTTTGAGGTCTATGATCTCTTTGCATCATGAAATCCAGTCAGGTAACCAGCTTTCCACAGTATAAACTGACTTGCTTAGAGGCGAAGCGGAAATCGATGTGGCCGACCTAGGCGGTCCTGAAAAGGATTACGCATTTACATGTTATTAGCATTTACATTAACTGTTTGTTCATGTTGTACTCGAACGTCGTGTGTCATTTGCAATTACATATTATCATAAATAAGAAGTGAAGTGCCTAGTGAAGCGCCTTGCTATACGCCGGCAGGTTCCTAAAAATGTCAACTTCACCATAAGTCATGCTTTATTCTTCATTATCTTCTTTACGTCCCGCTTCAATAAGTTAAAAAAAAAGAAAACACATTATTTGTCCAACGACAACTTGAAACTAGAAACAGAAAAAGAATTTGATAGAAATGAAAAAAGTTTAAATATCATCATCATGATCAATCCATTTTCAGCTCACTACAGAGCTCAGGTCTCCGCTCGATATGAGAAGGGTTTGGCCGTAGTCCACCACGCTGGCCATGTGCCGATTGGCAGACTTCACATGCCTTTGAGAACATTATGGAGAACTCTCAGACATGCAGGTTTGCTCACGATGTTTTCCTTCAGCATCGAAGCAAGTTATATTTTAAATGCTTAAAAACGCGCATAACTCCGTAAAGTTACAGGTGCCCGGGTTGGAACCCCCGACCTCTGATTAGGAGGCGGACCTCCTAACCACTAGGCTATCACAGCTTCATAAATATAAATAGACGTCTATTTAAAGGTTAATCAATTGCACCCATGTCATAGAAACAAAATCATGCACCTATACATATATATATATATATATATATATATATATATATATATATATATATATATATATATATATATATGTATAGGTGGCGATTCTTATTGCCCAGGAAATACTTCAGTAAGGCTAAGATTCGTGTTACGAGATAATTATGTCTACCATTTTCTCGTCCTATGTGTATGCGATAATATGAGAAAATGGGTATTGAAATCCCCTCACGGTGGCACAAGTCCTATGATATTTATTTTAAGAGCTTAGTTTCAACGACCACTTTGCCTCTTTTGAATTTATTATGGGTTTGACCTTTTTTAAATATATATTTATCTATTAAGTGTTTATCTAATGCATCATAAAGGTTAGATATATAAATACGGGAAGTCCTTTTTTTATATTTACAAATAATTATTTCATAAAATGCATTTTGTGTTTTAAATCCTACACAATAGAGTGTATATTAGGTCAATAAAAACTACAGGTGATACTCAATTTAAATTTTATAAAGTTTACGGCTAATAAATTCTATTGTGGTTCGTAAACTGTAGATAATATTGTAATTAAACCTCATATTAAAATATTGCAAGAATGAGTTTTATATTTAAAAACAAGCAGAGTTGTGTCGGGAATGAATTCCAATTAATTGTTGGATTGTGTTTCATAAATTCTTAACAAAGGTTACATATATTATAATGTCCCCCTTCTTGGTCTTCCTTCTTATATTTATTTAAATTTATTGTACGTGTGGCAATGTTTGTGTTCTTGTGTAAGTAACTGTGATAGCCTAGTGGTTAGGACGTCCGCGTCCTAATACGAGGTCGGGGGTTCGAAACCGGGCACGCAGCTCTAACTTTCGGAGTTATGTGCATTTTTAAACAATTAAAATATCAATTGCTTTAACGGTGAAGGAAAATATCGTTAGGAAACCTGGACGCCTGAGAGTTCTCCATAACGTTCTCAATAGGCGTGTGAAGACTGCCAATCCGCACATGGCCAGCGTGGTGGACTATGGCCAAACCCTTCTCATATTGAGAGGAGACCCGTGCTCTGTATAGAGCTGATAATGGGTTGATTATGATGATGGCAATAAAGAAGAAATCTCTTTGTTTAACGTATTGACAAAATAATCTTGTTTTTTAAGAAAACGTTAATATTATTATAAACCGATTTCCGTATGATGTAGCCAGTCTAATGCCTGTTTCAAATCTAACTGACGCGCAATAAATGTGATCGAGCGTTTAAAGTGTATGTCTTGTAAGTGCGTAACGTATATCATTTTAAGATCATCAGATAAATGCACACAGCAAAAGCATTAGTTAGTCAATGCATTGTTAGGCGTTATTTTATTGTATTACGATAATAATCAAATGAATGTGTCTAGCAAATTCAAGCGTCTTCCGTCTAAACTAAAAGTTCCAAACACGTACAATCTCCTAGCACTTCCTATATGTCTTTTACTGTTACACTATTTAGCGTACCCCCCTATCAGCGCCCTCCCTCCAATAATTATGGCGACGTATTTAAATACAGCGCAATTGACATGCATAACTCTGCGTGCGCTGGCAACATTATTCATGCGACACCTCTGTACATACCGGTATGACAAACGCATTCAATACGCAATGTTATGATGTATAGTTTCGTTGACTACAAATTGAGAGGTATTATACGACTTGCTAGATCCCTTGTATTATATATAAGAGAAATCATCATCATCATGATCAACCCATTGCCGGCTCACTACAGAGCGCAGGTCTCTTCTCAATATGAGAAGGGTTTGGTCATAGTCCACCACACTGGCTATTTACGGATTGGCAGACTTCACACGCCTTTGAGAACATTATGGAAAACTCTCAGGCGTGCAGGTTTCCCCACCATGTTTTCCTTCACTGTTGAAGCAAATGATATTCTAATTTTTAAATAAACGCACATAACTCCGTAAAGTTAGAGGTGCGTGCCCGGATTCGAACCGCCGACTTCTGATTAGGAGGCTGACGCCCTAACCACTAGGCTATCACCGCTTCAGAGAAATAGCATACTTGAATTTTAGATTTTATGAAAAGGTATTCAATAGAGCTCGAAAGGTTTATTATTGAATTACTTCCATCTTGCTCTTTGGCTGGATGGATGACGAAATCCGCTGGAGGCAGACTGAAATAACAGTGCAAATATTTTAACACATATGCCTTTATAACGCGAAAGTAAAGAACTATATGTTATTAACAGTTTTGGTCTAGAAAAGATATAAGTTTAAGTGTTTCTCTGTCCTTCTGGTGGATATGATAAAGCAATTGACGACCTCCGTGACGCAGTGCGTGCGCTGTCGCATTATAAATTTCGATGTCCTGGGTTCGATTCTCGGCTCGAATCTGGTCTGGTGGGGGGCTTCAGCCATGGCTAGTTACCACCCATTACATAGTTACATTAAGCGTTCCGACACGATGTCGCGTAGAAACCAATTAGAATTAGATTAAGCTTAAGATTAAAAAAAACGCCTGAGACGAATAACAGCAGCCGAACTCGGGATTACGTACCAACTTTTTGTCGGTCTTTCCGATGTGTATGTAAATATCTGTATAATGTTGCTTAAAATACTTTATTCCGTGTTTAATCTGAATAGAATAGCTTAACTTTATTTGCTGGAATGTCGTACATATTTTGGTCTTATTTTTATGTGTGACTATACATTCAACAAATTTAATAGCATGCAAAGGTTTAATCAAAAATTCTTAAAATTTAATGCAAGGCTTGGGCAGTCAGCAATGAAAGTAGAAGCTTAGAATTAATTTGCTGAAATAACGGAATTCGTATAAAAAATGAGTAATTATGTAATTGTGGATTTACTGCGCATTATCGCGAAACGAAACAACGCGTATCGCTTATGTCTATCCGTTTTCGTAGTAAGGTGTGGCGATAAGGATTTGTCCTGCTTTGATAATTTCACGTTTTGATACTTCAGCTGTATATCAACTTCAGGGATTTGAAGTAACACAAGTTTTCAAATTTCTATATAGTCTGCCTATGAATTATTTATACAATAAACAACAAGTATAATGTGCCTTATTCCGCCGACAACCAGGAGATTTGTATAATATAACACCACACAAAATCTGCCACTAGAACCTCTACGCACGTTTCGACCCGACACGATCATCCTCAGGAGATGTTGACTTCACAAGCGAGAAAAGTAAAGTAACTTTTAAGCCAACATCTCCTGAGGATGATCCGGTGTCGGGTCGAAACGTGCGTAGAGGTTCTAGTGGATGATTTTGTGTGGTGTTATATTATACAAATCTCCCGGTTGTCGGCGGAATATAGCAAGTTATACTTGGTGTTTATTGTTTATTATGGACTTCCGCAAAGTAACGCCTGCTTCTATTCATTATGTGAATTATATTTAATACATCAACATCTTCATTAACACTATTATCGGCTGGACACACACCTCCTCCGAGTTTAAGTCTCTCTCTTACTTTGGTTAATAGGCCTTGTGGACGACATATATTATGTGTTAATCATAATGAATTTGATCGATGTCCAAACGTGATCTCTAAAGCACAGAGTAGATCACGCCTCTAGTTACAGAAAATCTTTTGATTAAACTCGTTAACAACTGTTTCAATTCAGTACCTTATACTCAAAAAATCTACAGTACCAACTTAATTTTATACAGAGCACTCGGGAACATTCAATCGTACATTCAATCTGAAATATCTCAAATAATTTTAGTGTAACACGATGCGACGCGTCAAGGCTATTGCTCTCTCGCTCAGCATTATGGAGAACATGCGTAGCAGCATGAAGCGTATTTTTTGTCGAACTTCGGCCACGTGCGCCGGCCATAATGAGTAAATTTAAAGTCAGTACTAATCTTCACTAGTAGCCCTTATCGACAGCGTTTTGATACGCTTCCTGGCGCCTATTTACACCTGGTTAGAATTTTAAGTAACTACCGATAGTTACGTAATACTTTCTTTTAAAAGATAAGCTATTGGATGGAAACAGGCATTGCGGAAGTCCATGATATGCAATGTACATTAATTATTCACATCTACTGTCTGATATAAGCTGTGATAGCCTAGTGGTTAGGACGTCCGCCTCCTAATCAGAGGTCGGGGGTTCGAATCCGGGCACGCACCTCTAACTTTTCGGAGTTATGTGAGTTTTTAAGCAATTAAAATATCACTTGCTTCAACGGTGAAGGAAAACATCGTGAGGAAACCTGCACACCTAAGAGTTCTCCATAATGTTCTCAAAGGCGTGTGAAGTCTGCCAATCCGCACATGGCCAAACCCTTCTCATGTTGAGAGGAGACCCGTGCTCTGTAGTGAGCCGGTAATGGGTTGATCATGATGATGATGATGGTCTGTTGATGTTTAAATATATGACAACATAAAGACTGGTAAATATGTGGCAAACTAATGTTCAGAGAGTAGCATCACTTGTATCAGAATTCTATCTATATCACTCCACGTCATTATTTAACCATGTTCACGCAAAATACTTCATCTGACGCTCTTGTAAAGTCTTGTCCTTTATTTTTAGCTAAGTGGTGGTACTCGTGACTTAGTATTTGCTTAAATTGTTTCGAAGCCAATACGTTATTTCGTATCGCGGAGGGTTTTCTTAGCTCTTGGCTCGGGGCCAGAAGCTGACGAGCGCTTGACAAGCCACTTGACCTGGAATACGCACGGCACAATGCCGTTTGTGGCGAATTACGTGAATTTTACATTTTCATGCTGCAGAATTGGGTTTTGTTATAGTTTAATTAGCTTAAATTCTGCCAAGCATTTGCGGCAAAAGTTTACTTATATGGATGTTTAAGAACCGCAATAATGCATACAAAGCATACGAAATCCACCGATTATAATCTACCATTTATTTTTCTAACATAAGATGTAAGATGATTTTAAACTCGATAGAATCCGGCATCTCTTTTTTACAATCATCCTTATTTTATACGTTAAAGGATAAGGATTAGCTATGAAAGGGGTTGATAGCAAAATAAACTTTTCCATTTTTAAAATTGCCAATAAAAGATTCGTAGTGTGTAACATACAATAATATAATCTTTTCTCTCTTTCCAGATTACATTCGAAGCGAAATCAAACGGGAGACCTCAACCTTATTAGCATTTTAAGTTCAACCTGACAAAAGTTATCTGTGATCTCATTTAGTTAGTTTTAGTTATCAAAACAATCGCCTAACACCTAGTTTAAGTGTACGACAAAATAGACACAATTATTAAATAGCAAATGTTGGTAACCATCCGGCAAGAAGGACCATTTTGAGTAGAGGAATTAAAATGCTTGCTGCAATTTAGTACTTGGTCATGGATGACAGATAGTATGTGTTGCTGAAGGATGGGATAATGGAAGTTGGGGCGTTGGGGTCTTGAAAATGCCGCATGCGCACTCGAGTTCTGCGGCGAGCTCGGGCGGCGACGACCTGGGCTCCACTGACGAGGTCAAAGTATTCAAAGACGAAGGAGACGGGGAAGACGAGAAGAGAAGTTCGGAGAATCTGTTAGAAGAGAAGTCTAGTCTTATCGATTGGACTGAGAGCGAGGTAAGTGATCTCTTTTGCTGTAACGAATTTGTGCAAACATTTGTCAATATGGGTGCAAAAAAAACTGTTTTAAACATATGTATTTTTGAAATATTGTGCATGCAAAATATAAGGTTTGTACAATCTAAACATTCTTGGGGATTTTGAGAAAACCTAAAATTCATAATTTGATTAGGTTTTTGGAGGCAGGTTTGTCCGCAAACATTCGTTCGGTTATAGGTGAATGACAATTTTTTCTTTTAAGAATATTATCTTAAAAACATCATCTTGAATTTTTCATGGATAAATAGGAACTTTGAAATTGATCTTTAAAGAATTAATAACGATAACCGTGTTCATCACGCATAAACTGGTTAACTTCATTACGATTCAAATGCAACACAAAAAGGATATACGAGAACGAGTCGAACTTAAAAATTCCATTTCACTAACTTTTAGTGTTGATATAATAGAACACTATAATCAAAATATAATTTCCGAATCAAGTGAGCGTCACAAAAGTTGCTACATGCGTGATGAATCGATTTCTACAGAGCTAAGTGGGAGTAAGGTTTTTAACGAAATTATGCTCACTTGAATAGTTTCCATGAATAACTTAGATTCAAATTTAGTAATCCATGAAAACCACGTATAATTTGTATATTCAGTTATCTCGCTAATAAATTACATAGATTAATAACGGCTCCTTACTAATGCTTCGCCTTGATGAATGTGGTGTTATCTCACCGATTAATTACATTGTATGCAAAGTCTTTCTGACAGTGCCTAGTCATCAGCTTGGATTTATGCTATGCTACTCATTTGTATGGATCTAATAAATAAAACAAATAAATTCTTATCTTCGTCATGATATATGTCTCCTTTTTAGTATTATTTTTATATAATTTACTAGCTGATGCCCGCGACTTCGTCTGCGTTGAGTTAACGTGTGAAAGTGTGTTTGTTTGTCTTCCAATCACGAAGCAATGGATTATTAAACTACGACAGACGACCTTGAAATTATTACCGTACTTGGACATTGCAACATTACTTTATTTATCTAAGATAAAAGACTTTTCTAAAATAAAAGTAGCCTTAGTTACTCCTTATTACATCAGCTACCTGTCAATAAAAGTCCTATAAAAATCGGTCCAGCCATTTCAAAGATTAGCCGGAACAAACAGACAGACAGACAAAAATTGTAAAAAAATGTTATTTTGGTGTATGTACCGTATTGCATATTCATATGCATGTAGTAAAATACGGTTATTTCAATATTACAAACAGACAATCCAGTTTTATTTATATGTATAGATTATTCTTTTTATTATTATTGTAATCTGGTTTATGTATGTAGTTATTCATATGCAGATTTTTGTTTATATATTACGCCACCTACTTTCTATTTCTTTTTCTTTTCCTAATCCTAAGGTTGCCTAGCAGAGATCGCTACTAAGCGATAAAGCCGCCTTTTGTATCCTACTTCTTCTTGTTTCTGTTTTTCTTATTCTTTCCATTTATGTTGTGGTTTACAGATAAATAAATAAAAATAAAAGACGTCTATACTTTTTATTGTGCTATAGTCCGCATCTTCTGGGGCCATCGATTCTTGGTTTTTCAAATGATGAAGAAAGAGATGATAACAGTGATAGACGCATTTAGCTGAAATACTTTCCAGATTTCTCCCAATACTTTAGCACCTATCTCTAATTTTCTACAGTGGATATACTTTCTTTCATTCCTTCGCATGGTTCATGTCTGAAGGCATGTGGGATTTTAAACACCAGTTCTTTAATAAAGTGACTGATGACTCATCTATTAATATAACGTTATAGGTGGTCTAACTAACCATAAACTATGTCCTCACGGGACAATTTAATGGCTTACAACATGTTTCAACTTTCACAAATACCATTTTGAAAATAACAATGAACTATTTCACGCGGCGCTTCAACTCTTGAATCGTATATTCTACTACTTCGAATACAAACGAATGTGGCTTTTAAGCTATCAAAAATAGGTGCTATAATAGAATGTGTTAGAATTGCGCGAGATTTATGTTTTGGTTCGTCGGGTTGTACTGTTCAGCAGGTGCCAATTTCAGGTAGATCCCTATTGACATATTCTTTGCATTAAAACACAATTGTATTAAATCTGGTCACAATATATTGTAATGCAGTCAGCACATCCTGTCTTAATTTTGTTGTGGGATGATAACGTCGGAAATGCTACTTTAACTTCTTCACAATAAGGGTTATTGGAATCACTTAAAATTTTGTGCATGTTTGCTACATCTACATTCATGTCAATATCGTTATGATTTTCAACGCAACGTTCAAATATTTACTAGTTACTCAACCTTCCTTTCGACTATTATTTAAACCAGTTTTTCATCATAGTCTACGCACGGATCAATTAGTCATATTTAATGCGCAGCTTGTTCCCGTTGATGATCATTTTACGTCGAGAATTTTGATAAAACACTGTTTACGACTGCATCGAATTTTTATACGCTCCAAGTGTCGGCCGTTTTAATATTCATAAGGAGAAGCGGTTACTGACCTCGTTACGTCCAATTCTATGCGTAGATTAACATCGAAACTGTTAGTTTTGATGATTAAACCACTCAATTAGTAGTAAAACGGCCACAAATAATAGAGATAACATCGCGTAGCCAGCGAGCGGACCGCCGAAAATCGCAAATTGCCCGTAAAAACAAACAAATCAACCACAATAACCGAAACTAACATCACCCAAAATACTTATTGTTTACAAAAAAAAAATATTACCTTTTGAAAAAAAAAAGTCAAAGGTACGTTTCCGAAAATTTATGTAAAATATTGTATTCCAACCGACATAAATTACGTAGTCATTGTATTATTTCCGAAAACTCTATTATTCGCTAGGAGGGGGCGCTTACACAAAGCATGTCTACCTGCATTCAGGTATTTCTAATAATAAACACGGACTCCCACTGCTTTTGTCGACGAATTTACCTGTCGACCCCGAGAGGCGAGGGAGTGCAAACATTCCGTGGACACCTACAAACTCTTGTATGAATCTGCTGTCCCTATTACCCCAATCCAAATGTTAAGGTCAAAGACCGAGATGGAACATCCCAAGTGATCTGTCGAGGAGTCCAAAAGCATCGCAGTCACGGATCGAATAAATATTGGATTATACTTAGGTGCAATTCTGCTTTGTATGTCATAATAGCATCGATTATCGTACGTGATGCCATTACAATGCGTTTTGTACGTACAATTTTCTTTTGAGTTTCGATTTCTTTTAGATTACGATTTTCGACGGCTCGTGAATTGGATTCGGGTCGTGCCGGCGTTTTTACGCCTGCTTGATTTTTCGGAAATGTTTTCATAACAACGGCGCTGATTTTATTATGCTGTTTGTTTGTGCATACAAGAGTGGTTATGTCCCGCCATATTGCGCAATATATACGTTTTAAATCTTTAAACATTGCTGGCTTTTATTATAACTTTCAATATGTGCTTTTTAGTGTTCTGTATCAAAAGGATACATTAAAATCCTACTCACGTTGTTCTACTGTCTAAATGTATTATGATATCATTGATGTTTAAAGATTTTTAACCCAAAATGATCACAAAATAGGCGACAAAATAAATTGAGGTACCAACACTTGATTAGAGTTAATATGTAATATATTTTATTCTTCATCTTATTCATATTTCGTATCTAAGGGGCTCATTAATAAACCCTTTTGCAAAAGGTTTAAGAAAACTAAACCAGCTAAATCGAAAGTATACTTTGTCTTTCAAGGCGGAGAAACCTCGGCGAAGGAACCAGAGTCACATTTCGCCGGTTATTTCATTCGTCTGAACTTGTATAGCGATCTGTTATGGAATTTATTTTCGTACTCTGCAAATGTTTGATCGTCAAATAGTTGAGATATCTTTCAGAAAAAGCTACTTAGGTATTTCCTCTTTGGTTATGGTTCGCCCATAAATAATGTTTCGTGTCCGGTACTACAAACCACGTATAGACATAAATATTACTTGTTCTCAAGTCTGTAATAGGTAAAGATGAGTGTAACTCCATATTAAATTAACGGAATATTCTAGTTTTCAATTGAACCGAAGATTTATTGGTTTATTGTATTCTATCAACGACACAATTGAATATATTAATATTAACCACAGTTTATGCAGTCTGAAATGGATTCCCTTCTAGTGTTTAAAAGTTAACGTGCAGCTTGAAGTAATTCATTGGAAAACTGCAAGATTCCTTGACGTCATTTTCTCTGATCAAAGATCGCGTGAGTCATATTATATTAAAGCATAATGCATAAAACAAACGGGCGATCTGTCTTTACTTCTTCTATGATTGGAGATTTTTATTATTGTTGGTTTGTCACTGTATTCGATAGAATTATAAGAAACTTCGTCGTACCAATAAGTAGTACTTGCTCATTTCCTTTCTATATTTAGCGAACAACGCTCTCTTGTCCAATGCCATCCGTTTCCGTCCGCCATGCTGGATTCAACTGAAACTGACGGTCTTGAGGGTGTTACTTTTTATTATTTCTCTCCTCAAGTTACTTTTCTCAGTCTCAAAATACATCTCGGTTACAAGTGAGATGAATGTATCAGGTTATGTTTTCAACGGAATCATTTACAAAGTTATAATATTTTGTTGTAATACGTGATTTCGGAGTGTTAACCACTTTGTTGGTCTAGTGTTTAACATTTTGGGCTACGGATACCGAGGGTTGGATTCCCTTTTCGGGCCAAAAGTTGTTGGGTTTTCGATTTGCTGTTTAAATATTGTCAAGGTCAGTTACTACAATAACGAAATAAACTTTTCCATAGCTGTGCCTGTAAAACATTTTCAAACGTCGATGAGGTAAAGACAGGGTTAATAAAAAATCTCTGGCTATTATGCTGAGATCTATTGGGCGAACTTTGACTTTGCTCAGCCAATATTAATGTTAAAGCGAGACAGATGTATGTCGGTTTCATATCTTTGTCTCGTTTTACAGTTTCTTATGTCAGAGATAAAGCTAAGCACGCTTTATAGTTCTCGGAATTATTATCAATAGTTCCCGATGGATCGACGTGCTTTCTAAGGATCGTAGAGAAGGCAAAAACCCAATCAGACTTTCAAAGCCAGTCATCAACCATTTATTATTTGTTCAACGTTTCTTCTACCGTCAAAAAACTTCCAGTTAGATGCTTCCATATCATCCCGAGGTCTATAGGTGTGCTGCAAGCCATTTCGGAGAGTGAACTATTAGATTCGTTTACATCCTCACCTTTTTACCATCAAACCCAAATTGTTTCAACCCTTTTATCTTCAAGGGTAAAAGCTGTATAATCAGTCAATCAAGTCAGTCAGTAAAAAAAACACTTGCTTCAACGGTGAAGGAAAACATCGTAAGGAAACCTGCACGCCTGAGGGTTCTCCATAATGTTCTCAATGTGTGAAGTCTGCCAATCCGCACATGGCCAGCGTGGTGGACTATGGCCAAACTTCATATTGAGAGGAGACCCGTGCTCTGTAGTGAGCCGGTAATGGGTTGATCATGAAGATGATGAATCAGTCAACTTCAGGTGTGGCAAAAGAAGCTCTAGTGTATATATTAAAAACCATAGTTCCTCAGCGCCTAACTAGTTCTTTAACTACTGTATTAATTAATCGTGCTATTCAAAATTAAAACATCGTCCAGTTTGTCACACAAACATTTTATAGTTTTATACCACGAAAGCGTTCGTTAAGAGCTCTTTAGCTGCAAATCCTGATATTAATTCAGCCTTGCGCGCACATTTGGTTAATTAGTATTTATTGCTTACTGGCTTCCCGCTTTCGGCCGCCATCTTTAATTTGGACCGATTCAGTTTATTGTCTTCTTTATCACGATAACTTGTTATTAACGAGCGTGAAGTTGTCTCCTTCTCACCATCTCGGAGTAGTAATATTGTTGAGAAATTATATTCCAATAAGGAAATCTTAATTCACTTTGGCTCGGGTGTGTTATAATGCCTTATTTTGGATTTCGACGACTTCCGTGGCTCATAGTGTGCGCTGGCGCATCATAAAGTAAGAGATCCAGAGTTCGATTCTCGGCTCGAGCCTGGACTGGTGGAAGACCAGGCAAAGACGTGTCGCCAAGCTATTTAGCGTTCCAGAACGAGGTCGAGTAGAAACCTATTTGGGTGTAGCTCGCTACCAACTTAGTCTGCATTGTCAATAACTATTATTATTTTGAGATTGGCATCAAGGTTAGCCCATGATGGCAATCTCTTGAAGTAGAATAAAAAAAGAATACATCTTATTCATTATAGAATACATCTTTATTGTCTCACTGCTACTGACCCACCAAGCTGCTCCAATAAGGGTTGTTGGGCTTTGAGGATTTTTAAGTGATAATCACCGGGACTGACAGCTAAATGTGATCTGCAAGCTACATTGGGTGTACACCGTCAATCGTTTCATGACAGTTCATGACTCTGCTGACAGTTCAATGACGACAAAATCGTAACTAAATCGTAACTAAGTCGTTTTCATATCCATAGAATACTTTACATAACCGGATCTAGCTGTCTTATAAAAATCAAATATATCCTGTATTTTTACGAATTGGCCTCGATCGTAAACCGATTACATTTTGAACCGATTAAAAATTACAAATCCTGTCATCCCACCCACCTTATCGGCGTGTACATAATTGTATGTATTTAACTGCCTTGAATTCATTATCTAATCGACGCGATGCATTGAACGAGCGGGGAATACATGTTGGGAGTACACTGGTATACATTGATGTCTTGAAGTAATTATTTAAAAAAAATTAAAAAAAACATTACAACATTTAGTAAAAGATTTGTATAGTCAAAATCGTAGTCGTTTTCGAATTGCGAAGCATTCTGACCTCATAGTAAATAGAAACGTATAAACCTAATTTTAACACAGTAATTCGTTCAAAAGAAAAATGGCACTAAAGGAATTGCAGCCGTAAACTAAGAACAAAAGGCCCATTTCACTTTGACGTTACAGTATTTCGATACTCAAAAGCGATTCCACGATTGCGCGAGTGTGCAAATCTTTAAGGCAGGTTGTGGTGTCTCTGTAGGAACAATCGCATAGGTTTTGATCCCCATTTCATTCCACTGCGAGTCATCCTTGACAGTCTCACATAGTGGTAAGTGATGATGAAGTCAAAGATGGTAACGGGCTGACCTGTTACGGGCAATGGATGTTAAAAGCTATACCCCTAATCGTTTCAGAAGGCTTAGTCGCTTGCTGACTCCACTTCTCTCGTAGTTAACCACGGGGTTATGAAATAAATTATCGTATAAAACCTGAAGGATTTTTTTCAACAGGTATTGACCTTAAGGCGTCGATTTACAGGTATATTGGCTTTCCGACTCCCCCGTTATCCCAAGCGTCGTCTAAGCCGAGGTTCGGCCTCAAAGGAGGCGCCCTCAGGCAGATGTTCCCTTAGTTTCTTCGAGTCCTAGGGCTCAAAATTTCTTCTGACAGAGCTTCTTTCCGAAGCTCGCCAAACAGCCCGATTACGCTGTGGCAACTAATAGGGTTAGCACAGCTAATAGACAGTCAAATTTGCTGGACACGGGACTTTGATGCGGATTGTGCAAATGTTATACTAAGGCTACAGAAGTTGGGGGAAGCGCTTTTGTACATTTACTACATGTTAAGTTATAAATAGAATTCCGGGTGACACGCTTATAGGTACAAGACACCGGCTAAAACAAGCTGTATTCCAAGCAGTCAATTGGAATTAGCTAACGGAAATATAATATGATACTGTTCTAATAAACTTGCACAACTAATTCGTTCACGTAAAGTAACTGAAAAGTTACAAGTATAGCAGATGTTGACAAGGTTGAGCAAAATATATGTTTCCTACATTTATTTAAGAATTTGTTTGCACTAAATTGCTTTTTACCTCTTTTTTCCTAAAGTATCAACCTACCTACCTAAATAGTAATAAAGTAAGAATAGATAAGTACGATAAATATATATTTTTTTATCTTTTCCGGAACGCTAAATCGCTTAGCGACACGTCTTTGTCGGTAGGGTGGTAACTAGCCACGGCCGAAGCCTCCCACCAAACGAGACTCGAGCCAGGAGTCGAACCCAGGACCTCCAACTTTATAATGCGACAGCACGCGCGCTGCGCCACGGAGGTCGTTACAATTTATAAAAATATATGACTACTAAAATTATTTATAAATTCTTCTGCACTGATTATTCTATCCCTTCTTTTCGCCTTTAAATCCGACAATAGGAGAAAACATGAGTACCTCTGTATGAAAATAATATCAAAATCGGTACAGCCGTTCCAAAGTTAGACAGGGAGAAGCAGACATTAAAAAACACGTGTAAAAATGGGTGTTTAACTTTTTTTTTTTTTAGATTTTGTGTATAGATAAAAGACATTTTGTCCAGTATGCAAAGTAAGTTATAGTGTAAATAATAATAGTTTAAAAAACTAAAAAAACACGCTAAGGAATAAGACGCAACTACCATATTAGTTTTTATAAGGTTGTGATGAATTGAGTGCCCGAAAGAGCAAGTCTGGAACTGCACGCATGCGTAGTTCGCGCACTAGCTCTGTCTCTCTTACTCGCATGCAAAGGATGCGGAAAGAAATTAACTAATCCTGGCGAATCTAATTAGGATAATCGGATATTTTGATCGGATTATTGCATTGTCATCGACCTTTGACAGGTGTGCAAAGTTTGAATCAAATCTGATCGTTCAAAGTAGGGCAAAATCGAGCTCAAAGGAGTCGGTTACAAACAAACAAACAAACAAACAAACAAACAAACAAACAAACAAACAAACAAACAAACAAACAAACAAACAAACAAACAAACAAACAAACAAACATACATACATACATACAGGTGAAGCTAATAAAAGCGTGTTAAAAAAAGCAGTATTACCGTATTTAATGTTAGAACGGAAACAGCTAACATGGCTGCTCGTAAACAACAAATGGCTCCAAAGCGCTAAACTTGCATAACTAATGCGTGCGCGAAGGTGACATGCACGAGGAATTTATACAGACACTGTTCAACTCTGGGTTCATGGCATGTGGTGTAATGAAAGACAGTTCCACCATTTCTGTGGTGAATATAATTTATTTGTACACCATAACATTATATATACACCACAAGTTAGTCCTTGACGGCATTCCACCTGATGGTTAGTGATGATGCGGTCTAAGATGGTAGCGAAGCCAAGCGAAAAAAGAAAGAGCACAGAAACACATAGAAAAGAAAAAAAGGTTCAATATATTATATACTTTATCATTATAACATAGGCTTTATTTCAACCCCGTATTCAAATGGGAAGTTGGGTGAATTCGCTGGAAATAAATGAAATGAAAATGTACTATATTGCACACCGTACAAAAAGAAAAACGAAAAAACGCACAAAAAATAAATAGGTGCAATAGGCGGCCTTATCGCTAATGAGCTATCTATACCAGGCAACCTAGCACGAACCAACTAAAAATTATTAACAACTAGCTAATTGATAATAATTTTTAATAAAATATTCTTATATTATTAATTACAAAATACAAACAAAGAATACTTATCGAATCCGTTCCGTTCATTCACTTATTAAAGGACAGTCCTTGACTCGAAGCCGATCCATAGTTTCGAAAGTGATTGAAAAGTTAGTTTTACATCAATAGTTATACATCTTTCTCGAATAAAAGTGCCAAATCAGCATCATCAGCTCAATGTTGTATGTTCAGAAACTATCATCATCATCATCATGATCAACCCATTACCGGCTCACTACAGAGCACGGGTCTTCTCTCAATATGAGAAGGGTTTTAGTCATAGTCCACCACGCTGGCCATTGGCAGACTTCGCGCTCCTTTTGGGAACATTATGGTGAACTCTCAGGCGTGCAGGTTTCCTCACGTTGTTTTCCTTCACCGTTGAAGCAAGTGATATTTTTTGTTTGGAACGAAGTTCCTTATCGCGCGTTGTGAAAGGGGGCTAGACGGAAAAAAATCTTACGAAAAGTTGTCACGACACTTTTTGTTATTGTAAGCTGTGCGGCGTCGCATGTTTCTCTGTCTGTATCTCTCTCTCTTATAGAAAGCAAGCCAGATATTTTCATTTCTATTTCGCATTGAACAGTGTGGTGTCGCGACGATTATTTTTGTTGAGTGTATACAGGTTTTTTGTAAATAATAAAAAATAATCATAATAATGAATCCTGACAGTGTTTCTGGACAAGTTCCGGATAATGCTGATGGAGTACAAAATTGAGCCAACTGATTAAGTTTATATAACATTATATTTGTTAATAATAAAATATTATTATAACTTAAATAAATTAAAATTTTATTACAATTCCTTTACTAATTAATCGAAAAGAACTTTGTTCCATCCGGGTGTCCCTTGACACCACTCAAGTTTTTTTTTATTTTTTATAACACACATAACTCCGAAAAGTTAGAGGTGCGTACCTGGATTCGAACCGACCTCTGATTAGGAGGCTGACGCCCTAACCACTAGGCTATCACCGCTTCAGAAACTATACGAGTGTTTAAATAATTACAGATTTTCTGACATTAATGTTAAAATAATGTTTGATGTATCTAATCGTGTAGTGTGTGCTTGTGTGTGTATGTGTTTTGTTCAATAAATTTTAGAAATAGTATAAGGACAGTATCAGCTATATATATATGTACGCCTTCTTCTATTCATTGTAATGAATAGAAGAAGGCGTTACTTTGCGGAAGTCCATGATAAACGTAAAACTTTTACTTTTCGCGCTTGTGAAGTCAACATCTCCTGAGGATGATCCGGTGTCGGGTCGAAACGTGCGTAGAGGTTCTAGTGGAAGATTTTGTGTGGTGTTTATTATACTAATCTCTCGGTTGTCGGCGGAATATAGCAAATACTTGCTGTTTATTGTTTAAAACCATTGTATCAAAACCCTGCCTTCAACGAACTAACGACTAGTTTATTAACCGGTTACGCTTAATTTTGTACTATGACTGCCCCATAGCTATAATGTCTACCATTAACATTACCAGTCCTACTGGATCTGAGACAAAAGCTATGCAGGCCAATGCGACAGCCTACGTGCAAACAGACGCACAGATAGATTGCAATTAGAAGCTATATGTCACGAGCCCACGCCGTCTAGATAAGGCGTGTGAAATTAATAATGGATAATAGCAAGGGACATTATCCTAGAAGGTCCTTTATTGTATTGTAAATAGTAAACATGTGATGAATTTATTAATATACTAGAATTTATTGATAGTTGATGCCCACGACTTGGTCTGCGTTGAGTTAGTGTGTGTGAAAGTGTTTGTTTGTCTTCCAATCACGAAGCAATGGATTACTAAACCGGCGATCTGATATAATTGCAGGATAATCTGTAAAGTATATCCTTTCTAATAAAAAAAGAATGAATGAAATCGGAGTACGCGTTAATGAATTATAACTAAATACACATTTTGACTTTCATCCTGTCTCCAAAGGAAACTAATCTAAACAAAGGTTAACCTTAAGGTTAATATATATTACTTTAATTTTTTTTTTTTTTTTGTATTAAATTTGTGATAACAAACATTATATAAGAAGTACACAAAGGAAAGCTTATCACGATGAGAGATCTCTTCTAGCTACCCTCAGATGTGAGTAAGTTGATTTTATAAAATGGAGTAGGCCAAGCCCTTCTCATATTGAGAGGAGACCCGTGCTCTGTAGTGAGCCGGCAATGGGTTGATCATGATGATGATGATGATGATTTAATATATATTTTTAAAAGCAATAACAAACGATTAGTGTCCTAGACTCTCGCCAGTTGCCACGTATCAGTTTATTAATGTAAAGGCATTATCCCAATAATCCGAGGTTGGGCTGTTATCGCTGCAACCCAGACCATGTGTCACATAAAGGTCAATACACATATGGCGCAGTTTAGTACGCACTCGACCTTATTACTTGTATATTGCAACACTTATGGATTTTTTTTCATGTCTGCCAAAGTTTAAGGCACAGACAGTTAAAAAGTGTAGAAATATTAATTTATATAATCAAAAATAACACTGCTGTGATTGCATAGTGGTTAGGACGTCCATCTCCAAATAAGAGGTCGGGGGCTCTTTACAGAGTTATGTGCGTTTTTAAGCAATCAAAATATCACTTGCTTCAACGGTGAAGGAAAACATCGTGAGGAATCCTGCATGCTTGAGAGTTCTCCATAATGTTCTTCAAATGCGTGCGAATTTTTTTTTTTCGGATTGTCTATTAGCTGTACAAACCCTATTGGTTGCCACAGCGTAACCGGGCTGTTTGGCGAGCTTCGGAAAGAAGCTCTGCCAGAACGCGTGCGAAGTCTGCCAATCCCCACATGGCCAGCGTGATGGACTATGGCCAAACCCTTCTTATACTGAGACCCGTGCCCTGTAGTGAGCTGGCAATGGGTTGATCATGATGATGTATATAGGTACCAGAGCAAAGACCTAATTATTATAATTTAGAACACCGGAAGTATTATTCCAATTGTGAAACAATTTTTAAATGACTAATTTTAGTCATTATCAAATTATCATGATACCGATGGTTTCGCTTCGTTAGATGTGTTTCATTGTTAGCTATGTAGGAAAGGTTGTTAGAATAGAGTGCGTGCACTCCAGTGCCTCTTTATTGCGAAAGGAAGAAGGCTATTTAGCTCCAGAGAATGCACTCAACCTTTATTCCTAGCAACAAAAGAAAATAATTTACATGTGTAACGATGTGTGGATTTTGCTATTGCAAACAATTTCACTTCATACAATACATTTCATAGTGTATTAAAGTTATCGTGCATGCTAACTTGTCGGTTACGCATTGTGTTTTCGCAGTTAAGTTGGTGATTCAAATGGCATAAAAATATAGCTGGTTGAATAAATGTAATGGGTTAGTTTAAAAAAAAATTGTTGGTTTTTTCTTTAATTTAGCTTTAATTCGAAAGAAAGCTAATCAAATTCATGTTGATTTTTTTTATTATATTTATCTATATAATATGTAGAGTTCATTTTCACTCTCGACTTCTTTGTCGGTTTTCATAAATATCCCGTCCCGCAACCCGCATGAAAAAAGGTATATTATGAAACTGAATATATTATATTTATTTATTTTATTTTATTTATACAATTTTTTGCATACATATTGACAGGAAAAAAGAAAACAAGAAATACATAGAAAGCAAAAGGCGACCTTATCACTTAAAGCGATCTCTTCCAGGCCACCTTTTTGTAAGAAGCTGACAGAAATAAAAGGCGGGAAATCGCAACACTTATACATATATACATACTATTAAAAATATTATAAATAAATAATTTCTATAATAAATATATACTAATATAAAAATAAAGAAGGAATAAATAAAAATTAAATTCAAATTAAAATTATGAAATGAATCATGTATCATATATATATATATCTAGATACATGGTTCATTTCTCATATGTTTTTGTTCATTAGAGATTGGTAGCCAATTTGAACGAAGGGAAGGCTGAGATTACGTTTTTGAAATGATGCAAAGTCTTACTGTAATCTTAATAATTGGTTGTAGCTGTCAAATGAGGTGAGTAAGGAAATCTGTGAAACTCAAAACAATAGGTACTTTATATACATTAATTCTATGAAATAATATGTTTAATTCGGTTGAGTGGATTGTGTTAAAGAGCCCTCTTGATGTGTGTAAAAGGTGTGGGTAGTGAGGTGACGGCTGATAGAAGTGTGTGGAAGAAGAAGACGTGTTGTGCCGACACCACGAAATGTGGGATAAGGGCGAGGAGAAAAAAAAAAGAAGAATTCGGTTGAGTCAGGTACAAACTGTAGCGATGCAGCGTCATGTTTATACGTACATTTTATAATAATATTTTTACTCTGTAGCTCCTTTCAGGGGTAAAGATAAGTTATCTGTGTTTATTGGACAGAACTTTATTGATTGCTGATAGGCATACTTTCTAAAGAACAGATTTTTATATCGGTTTTTTTTGTGCGGTTTATGGACGTTGGTTTGCGGTTATCGGATTTACGACGAGGAGACCGATAACTTTATATTAAAAAAATAATTTAGACTCTCGTTTAATTAAGCTACTCGTTTTATGTCCTATATATTTAGTGCCTAGCCGTACTTCTTAACTGAAATAATAAAGCTGAAGTTTTGTTACTAAATAAAAAATAATAAAATAACCTTGACATTTTGTCTTATTACATTTGTTTTAGGTTAGCCCTTGACGGCAATCTTACCTGGTGTAAGTGATTATGCAGTCTAAGATGGTAGCGGGCTAAGTAGTTTAGGGTATGGTAGACCCATACTAAAAATTGATTGCTACGCGACATACTACGCCGGAACGCTAAATCGCTGGCGACACGTCTTTGTCGGTAGGGTGGTAACTAGCCACGGCTAAAGCCTCTTACCAGACCAGACTTGAGCCGGGAATCGAATCCAGGGTCTCTAATATTTATAATGCGAAAGAGCGCGCTGCGCTACGGAGGTCGTCATAACATTATATAAAGACCCTGTGTCACCCCTTTGCATAAATGACCAGCTGTAAGTTTTACCTCATGCTTCTATTTTCTGCTACTAAACAAATAAGTGGTGATAGCCTAGTGGTTAGAGCGTCAGCCTCCTAATCAGAGGTCGGCGGTTCGAATCCGGGCATGCACCTCTAACTTTTCGGAGTTATGTGCGTTTTTAAAAATTAAAGTATCACTTGCTTCAACTTCAAAGTTTCCTTAATGTTCTCAAAGGCGTGTGAAGTCTATCAATCCGCACATGGCCAGCGTGGTGGACTATCGCCAAACCCTTCTCATATTGAGAGATGACCCGTGCTCTGTAGTGAGCCGGTAATGGGTTGATAATAATGATGATCATGAAACAAATAAGGTAGATCTAAATCAAAACCTTTATGGAAGGGAGGCGTGTCAGTCACTCAAATAAACATTTTCGAGAAAGTTTCACAATAAATTTTACTAACCGATAAAAAAAACCGTATCGATCTCAATACAGAATAATTACCACCAAAACGATAGTTAAACTGGATTCTTGCAGTTTATTTATCTAATAATGTTTTTGGAGAATAAAATCGATGAGTTGATTAACACTGATCGATTTTATGTCTAAATTAACTCTGAATGTTGTTGGTTTAAAACGTAAACGTAGCGTTGGTCGACCCCCAACAAAGTCCCCAAACAGTCGCAGGGAGCCGCTGGATTCAAGCGGCCCAAGACCGTGGCTATTGGAACTCCCTACAAAAGACCTATGTCCAGCAGTGGACGTCTATCGGTTGAAATGATGATGATGATGTTGTTGGTTTGACGCATTTATCGACACCATGTGCTTGAGTATCTAGTTTTATTCCACACCTCCGTTATGGGGGCAACTAGGCAATGCTTCTTGTTACTTGTACCGGGATTCCAAGTACAACCCAGCTTAATTAGAATTATTAATTAATTCCATACTGTATGTATGGAATTAATTAACATAAATTATGTTTTTAGTCATTTCTAACGTTAACACACGTGTTTTTAATTCGAAACTGAAAGAATTTCATACTCATTTCATACCTCTATTATGTTCCTTAAGGGGATGAATTTTCTAAAATATTTTAACAAACTCCTTTGTTGTGACAGCTTTAAGTTCCCTTAAGCCCGATCTGTCCATCTGTGTGTCATCTGTGGTCGACCTGTGAGTTGATAGTTTTTTTTTTATATATATAGCGAGCAAACGAGCAGACGGGTCACCTGATGGTAAGTGATTACCGCCGCCCATGAACATTTGCAGCACCAGAGGAACCGCCAATGCGTTGCTGGCTTTTGAGTAATTTGTTTATCCGCCCTTTATTAACAGGTCTGTCAACTTTTTCTTTATGCATACCATACAGACATCTGGGAAAATGCATTTAAATCTTCATACTTGTAATAAAGCCTGGGAACATTAAAAAAATCTATTTTCAATCAACAATCTTTCGAGGAATCCCCATTTAGTTTATAGCGTAAACTTGTAGACGACAATAAAACGGGTTTTTACTAGTTGCGCGCCGTAACTTTACGAGGTACGCACGCTAGGAACGGACGCGTGGAAATAAAATGAACCCACATACGAAGCCCGTTCATTAACTGGCCGTTGATTTTCCTCGACTGCTGTTTGATTGGGCGATCGCGATGTTGTTCGCGCTTTGAACTATCCAAATGTTTTGACGACCACCGTGGCGCAGTGCGTGCGCTGTCGCATTACAAAGTTGGAGGTCCTGGGTTCGATTCCCGGCTCCAGTCTCGTCTGGTGGGAAGCTACCGCCGTGGCTGGTGGCTGGACATCTAGCTTACACATTATATATAAAAAATCACTAGGTAAAAAGTCGAATGAATTATGGAATCCACCCCACCGACAAAGACGTGTGCCATAGGATATGTTTTTGACGATCTTGAAGGTACTGGGTACGATTCCCGGCTCGAGTCTCGTCTGGTGGGAAGCTACCGCCGTGGCTGGTGGCTGGACATCTGGACACATTATATATAAAAAATCACTAGGTAAAAAGTCGAATGAATTGTGGAATCCACCCTACCGACAAAGACGTGTGCCGTAGGATATGTTTTTGACGATCTTGAAGGTACTGGGTTCGATTCCCGGCTCGAGTCTAGTCTGGTGGGAGGCTTCGGACGCCCTACGCTACCCCCGTACCGGCAAAGACGTGTCGCCAAGCGATTTAGCGTTCCGGCACGATGTCGCGTAGAAACTAATTAGGAGTGTAGATTTACCATACTAACAGGTTAATCCGCTACCTTCTTAGACCGCATCTTCACTTACCATCAGGTGAGATATCGTCAAGGGCTAACTTGTAGTGTATAAAATAAATAAATTTGTAAAGACATTAACTCACCTCACCCCTAAAAATATATATAGACGACAGTTATATATGTTAATATGTTATAGTCTCAGTAATGATGGACTCAGAGCTGTTTAGCAAAGGTCTTGAAAGTGAAGAACCCAATCAGAAGCGTGAGTTTACCAAGCCCCTAACAGATTAGCCCTCTACCATCCTAGACTGTATCATCACTTACCACCAGGTGTAATAGACGTGAAGGGCTAACTTGTAGTGTACATAAAAATAGTTAAAAAATAGGTTGACGGTCGTACGTGTTTTGTTTACAGGAATTTCACACTTTTTTTTATTGCCTCTGCTGTAGTTGTAAATTTTGATAAGTTGTGAAATAATCGCACTGTAATGTTTTAAAGGTGAAAATTTGTGTGTGTATGTTTGTTAGTCCTTAACGCCGAAAGTAGTAACCAACTCGTGCGCTGTCACATTATAAATTTGGAAGTATCTTGCTACCACCAGCCTACTAATAGCCGGGAATCTAACCCAGGACCTCCAACTTTATAATGCGACAGCGCACGCACTGTGCCACGGAGGTCGTCAATCGATCCAAATCTAATAAATCTCGCCCTTAGGTGTACCTGGTGAAGTAGTTGCAAATAATGCTTTGTCATATAAAATGCAGTAAAGCACCATTTTGTCAAAGATAAAAACAAAATCACTAGGGCCGTAAAATAATAACGTGGGCGGCAATCAAGCTCCGGGCACATTAGTTAGCCCGCGTTAACGCCGTAAATCGGTGCGTTCGTCGATTCGCTATTTTTGGACGTTTAATTACTTGCGGGACGGCGGACGCGGGAGATGCGCTGCCTGCGACGTATGGAGGGGAGGACGATAGTAAATTGATAAATTAACATACATATATAATAATATTATAACATATATTTATAATATTTTTTAATAGTATGTAATTATTAGTATGTATATATGTCTAAGTGTTGCGATTTCCCGTCTTTTATTTCTGTCAGCTTCTTACAATAAGGTGGCCTGGAAGAGATCGCTTTAAGAGATAAGGTCGCCTTTTGTTTTTATTTTATGTATTTCTTGATGTTCTCTTTTTCCTTTCTTTTATATGCAATAAAATTGTATAAATAAATAAATATAATAATATACTTATTAGTTTTCATTCAACTCGACGACCTCCGTGGCGCAAAGCATTTATTTTATTTATTTCATCATCATCATGATCAACCCATTACCGGCTCACTACAGAGCACGGGTCTCCTCTCAATATGAGAAGGGTTTGGCCATAGTCCACCACGCTGGCCATGTGCGGCCATTGGCAGACTTCACACGCTTTTGAGAACATTATGGAGAGCTCTCAGGCGTGCAGGTTTGCTCACGATGTTTTCCTTCACCGTTGAAGCAAGTGATTTATATATATTTTTTAAAACGCACATAACTCAGAAAAGTTAGAGGTCCGTGCCCGGATTCGAACCGCCGACCTCTGATTAGGAGGCTGACGACCTAACCACTAGGCTGCCCTAGGCCTAATCACCGCTTATATATATATATATATTGTTATTAGTTTTCATTTAATTCGACGACCTCCGTGGCGCAGAGCATTTATTTTATTTATTTCATCATCATCATGATCAACCCATTGCCAAGATGAGACATCACGGATTAATCGTCCTCTCTAAAATGAGCAGACTCCTCTAATGTTTCCGAGTATATTCCAACAACGCAAAGGCGACAAATCTTACGAAGATGTTTTCTGCCGTTGCTTCTGGTATCGGGTATGCACTGCTTTTATGTAGGTATGAAGTGTGCATGCAGCTGTCCGAACTCGTGATTCAATTCCATCATGCTTACCACTACCCCAACGAGGTTGGTTAAAATACGGTGCACATATGGTTATTGCGCAGTACCTATAAGGAAAATTTCAATGAAACTTTATTCGATCACGGAAAAATACGGATTGTGGTGCGCGTCGCCTAAGAGGACAATAGGAGGGGGTGCGCCTCCCCCTCTACCTGCTTAACCTATAAAAAAGCCCTCGAAAGCGTCAAATTATTATATAAATTTTTTGGCAGCTAATCTAGAAACAAACGAAATTCAACGCTATTCTTAACGCTGTATGATTCAAAATTGATAACGCCATCGCCTTATCAAAGGGTCCTTACCACCTCCGCCGGTACTTTCAGCTGAGGCCTGAAGTTTTAAAAGGTCAAGTGGCCTCAAAATTAAACACAACGAGAGCTTTCTTCATTCTAATAAGGCCTCGAAGCCCCCTAAGTATGAACTTGACTTTTTTTTATTTATTGCACATATACCTTCGGTAAATAAGAAGTAGCATTAAGAATTTCGATACAAAATTAACATTAGTAAATCTCACATGTAAGAAACGCTTTCATATTTTAACAGATCTTGTCTGTGTGACATCTGTATGTCAGAGCAAGGGTCTCCTCTCAATACATGAAGGGTTTGGACATAGTCCTCCACGCTGGCCATGTGCGGATTAGCAGACTTCACAAGCCTTTGGGAACATTACGGAGAACTCTCTACCGTGCAGGTTTCCACACGATGTTTTACTTCACCGTTGAAGCAAGTGATATTTTAATTGCTTAAAAACGCACATAACTGAAAAGTTAGAGGTGCGTGCCGGCAATCGAACCCCCGACCTCTGATTGGAAGACGGACGTCCTAACCACTAGGCTACACAGCTTTTTTATATTTTTGATTAGTTGGTAAAGCGGCCATAGAAATAGGCAATCTGTGAGTATAATATACATCGCCCAGCGATTTAGCGTTCCGGTACGACGCTGCGTATAAACCGATTCGAGGTATAGGTTTAATGTGGCTACACACACACAATAGGTTACCTCGCTACCATCTTAAATTGCATCTTCACTTGGACAAGGATGGATGGTAGAATCCTAGTACTAGGGTCCCATACACATTAAAGAGGTACAGAATACTAAAATAGAAAGCCGATAAGATGCCAACCCTAGTAACCATTAAAGCTTATTTAGCACCAACCCTAACAACGCCCTATAAAAGTTAATCCATCACTGACCGAAATGACATTACTATGTTTATATCTAAATACTAACTTATCAGTTGTAAGTTGAATTCTCCAAATATTAGCTTCCGCCTGTTATCTGCGACTTCTACGCGCACCGCTAGATGTCACCACGGTCGGTGGCGTTCATCTAAATACCGACGTTATCATAGCAAACAGTGAGGGCTTTTTGTTCTTTATCTATAACTACCATTCTAAGTTTAAAAAACAATGCGGCACACTTTTTTTTTAAAGAAGCTTACTGTGATTGAGACGGCGTTTTAATAGTTCTTTTTTCTCTCACCTGTCCACGTCAACGGCTTTAAGTTCTCGCGGTGGACCAATCGGAAGTGCCTCGCTCAAACGGGGGTGGCTCGTGATTGGTCCAACTAAGGTCGCAAACTTGAACGCCGCTAAAGACGCATGTTTGATGCTGTGTTTGACGTTTTTTATACTTTTTTATTTGAATTTTTCAAGTCTTTTGTTTTTTTTTTTAAGTTTTTTAATATGATAAAACAAATTATATACATAAAATACCGTTAAACGATCTCGTTCATTATGCGGATCAGAAGGTCTTGGATTTATGGGCTGTGACACAAATGGTTGACTGTCTGGATTTAGGAAATGGACGCTTTCTTCTTCCATTTCAAAGACTTCAATGTCGAGGGTCTTTATTATTCTTTATTTGTCATATATTTTCTTGCGAATTCTTGATCTCATCTTTTAGTACTAAAATATTAAAATACCTACCGATAGTATTTGGTTCAAGGCAAGTTGGTTGGCGCGTAGTAAGTTTGCCCGGATCTTAAGCATTACGCCTACATCTCTATCGCTGCGACATGCCTTAAATAATAAATCCTTTGCGTCTACGTCGTCGGCTCCCAGAAAAAAAAATTAGGATTCCGTTTACGAACGTTTCAAATTTCGAATATGGAATAATTCTCAGCAAACATGGCCGACTCGTTGACTCATGGTCCGAACAAATGTTATCACTCTTCTTTTGTTTGTTTCTCGAATATCATCCGAGGGAACCGTAGGACCAGCTACCAAGATCCCAGTTGTCATTTCAAATGCAAACAAATCAAAGTCTTCGTAAAATGGAACGTGCGTCCGGCTATCAAGACCCGTGTTAACGTACGCATTTGCTTGTATCCACGGTTGATTGTTAACTGGACATTTATTTTTGTGGCCTTTCCTAACATATCGTTCTTCGCCCTCGTAAGATTTTTGTAATGTATCCTGTTTTAAAATGATTTGTGACCCGATTGAAGTATGTACTTTACAGTTATGTTTTGAATTTAACAATAACTTATGTTAAGTCTGCTAAATTACGTATTAAGAATACTCGTTTAAATTTATTATTATATCATATTTGTCCACTGCTGGACTTAGGTCTACTGTAGCGCAATCAAAAATTACTTTGCATTTTTGATTTCTTGTTATGCTTGGAAGGCATAATTCAATTCAAAATGCAATCGTCACTTTAGCTATTTCACGATAGGTATATTATCGCTGCGATTCTAAGAAGCTCTAAATATATACTTACATATATTGATTAATTAGGATGTAAGACATTAAGGCAGTTCGAATCCGGGCACGCACCTCTAACTTTTCGGAGTTATGTGCGTTCTAAAAAATTAAAATATCACTTGCTTCAACGGTGAAGGAAAACATCGTGAGGAAACCTGCACGCCTGAGAGTTCTCCATAATGTTCTCAAAGGCGTGTGAAGTATGCCAATCCGCACACGACCAGCGTGGTGGACTATGGCCAAACCCTTCTCATACTGAGAGGAGACCCGTGCTCTGTAGTGAGCCGGTAATGGGTTGATCATGATGATGATTACAGGTATATAAATAAATCTACGCATTGGTAAAATTATGATATATGATTCATACCGCAAAATCCATAAAACTATTTTTAATATTTGATCGCTACGTCGAGAGCCATTACAGAGATTCATTTATATCGGGTCGTCGACGAAAGCTGTCAGATGATGATGGACGATCTCTATTTATCTATGCGTTCGAAGTTTTCTTACAATCTTTCACACTAGCACAATCTTTGAATATATCGTAATAACTTTGGCTTGGCTTGTAATGAAACTCGCTTTTGATATTAGCATTCATGCTAGTTTTTTTTATATACACCACAAGTTAGCCCTTGACGGCATCTCAATTCTTCTTTATTGAGAATACTTAGTCATACTTTTTATTTTTTTCCCCCGTTGGGAAATGCGTTTACGCATCCCCTCCGGAAGACTGCGTCGCTTCCGACGGGGTATGTGGGACTGCCCGGCGGCCAGACTGGCGACCAGAATACCCACTAAAACCCAGCGATGCTCCTACGCGTCGCCTGGTGGCTGGGTCACGGGAACACTTGTGCACTCGACCGCAACCCATACTTAGTCATATAGAAAAATAGCAAGGACGGCACTGCATTAGTGAAAACTGTGTTGCATGAGCCGCCGCCTACTTCCGAACCTTATATTAATAATTTAATGTTATTCTAAAAAATAACAATAAAACGAAAATTATATAGAAAATTGTGTGTGTGTGTGTCCTGATGGCAAGTGATGATGCGGTCTAAGATGGTAGCGGGCTAACCTGTTAGGGGTATGGTAAACCCATACTCCTACTTGGTTTCTACACGACATCGTGCCGAAACGCTAAATCGCTTGGCGACACGTCTTTGTCGGTAACTAGTCACGGCCGAAGCTACCATCAGACCAGACTCGAGCCGGGAATCAAACCCAGGACCTTCAACTTTATAATGC